>CM077080.1:74867626-76209922 GCA_039513925.1 Platanthera zijinensis
AAAGGAACTAAGCACCGCACTCTACCAAGCATTCACAGACGCACATAAAGATTTAAAAAGGTTGGTTCCCCAACCTTGGGTACATCCACTTTACCTCACCAATCTAGTATACCACGAGACTTGGCTACTCACTATCTCGGATCCAAACGATCCTACAACTCGGAAATAACGTTCCTACAAAACTCGATCCCAACTGGATCTACACTCGGAAGAAAACCTTCCTACAAATCTCGATCCAACCGGATCTACAGAACTCGGAGTCAGACTCCTACAAGAATAAAAGATGTATACAAAAATATACAAACAGAGATATTCAGATCTGGATCTCCAATCCTTTCTTCCTTCTTCAGAGTTAGGGCTCGGCAGAAAATAGATCGAGGAAGACAAAGCGAAATCTCTTGGATCTGAAAAACTAGAATCAGCAAGATCAAGAGTTGGATCTGTCGATGAGAATAGCTTGATCTTCTGAAACTTCTTGTCTGAATCCTTGGATCGGAGAAGACCGGCGACGAAGAAGATGAACAGTGTCGGCGTGAACTTGACGGCTTCCCGATGCGAGCGATAGAAATTAGATTCAGAAAATACTTCTTAGGGTTTGACGTTTTGATAAGACCTATTTATAGGATCTCTATAACGGTTCAAATCCAACCTTAATCATGTACACGTGGACCAATCATATTAGAGGATTTGAAATAATCCCGTATAATCTGGACTTAGAAAAATTCTTTCTGAGTTTTGACATACACGAGTATATCATGAACTACTCGAGTAACAGAGAGAAAGACATACTCGAGTAATCAACAAGACACACGAGTCCAGGACTTAGAAAAATAATCTGAACTGGAAAAACAGCCTACTCGAGTATGGTATAAACTACTCGAGTATCCTGAGTAACCTACTCGAGTATCTGGAAGAACTGACTCGAGTATCTGGTAAGTACATACTCGAGTATATCAGCTGAACTACTCGAGTAAGTCGATCCACTCGAGTATATAAATTTAACTACTCGAGTACTTGACTTTGGTCTACTCGAGTATATAAATTTAACTACTCGAGTATATAGATAGCCACTCGTGTATGAACACTTAGGCAAAATTTCGAGAGAGGAAAAACTAGATACTCGAGTAAGTGAAAGAATCTACTCGTGTATCATAGTATCTACTCGAGTATGTTCTTTGGGCTACTCGAGTATATCCTTTGAACTACTCGAGTATCATAGTATCTACTCGAGTATGTTCTTTGGACTACTCGAGTATATCCTTTGAACTACTCGAGTATCATAGTATCTACTCGAGTATATCCTTTGAACTACTCGAGTATATGACTTGGAATAATTTCTCCCTTGGAAATCCATTTCTCCTACTAATGATCAGCACACTTCAAGGTCCCATGATTTCAAATGTTTGTGATGAAGTGTATCCCATAGAGAGGCTATACATGAGTCAACACCTTGGATCACCCAATGAGGGATTACATTGTATGGTCCTGTGTTTGGTGACTCATTATAGACTGACATTGGTCTACACTTGGCAATGAAGTCCTGCATACATAACTCAAACACAAGATCAAATACAACTGCAATTCACCTTAGTTTTAGGAGGACTTCTTCAAATTAAGGTCATTGTGGACACAAGACCCAACAATCTCCCCCTATTTAAAGAGGTCAGAACACCATCTACTAAGTTGAATTGCTAGAGATATTAAAACAAAATGACATGAAGGAGGATGCATTGTCTTACATTTCTTTACTATCATTGTTTTGCATTTCTCCCCCTTTTTGAGCTAGAATTATTTTGCATTTGATCTCCTTCTGAAATCTTATTTGGATTTGCAAATTTTCTCCTCCTTTTGCATCTCTACATTTCATTTCCTTTTGCTCTCCCTTTTTGCTCTTCCCTTTGTTCTCCCCCTTTCTGACATCTTTAAATAGGGGACTACTAGAAACTCCCCCTTAATCAATGCATAAGGAGTTCTTCTTCAATTTCTAAACACATCATGTTTTCCAATTGAAGTGCTTAACTCTTCTAGTTCCAAGAATGTTTCTGGAACTTCTTCTTGTCCATTTGCCAGATAGGAATTTTGTTGGCCCATGGACATACCTGCATTCACAAGATTAGAATCCCTTAGGAACCCAAACAAGATTGGGTCCTAGGTCTTTTGTTAGTATCCTCCCCCTATGAGAGTTTAACATTATGAGTGGTCTTTCTCACATTATCAACTTGAGGAGTTAAACATAGCTGGGATTAAACCAGCAATCTATGGCGAAGTGACCAACCTTGCCACAACCCCAACAGTTAAACCTGTTGTACCTTCTCTTGTTCTCTTGCTTTACCTTATGGATGGGGGGTTAGCAAAATGAGCAACTGACTTGGAGGAGGAAGCCTCATGATTGCAACAGGTACATGCTTCCTTGTCTCCTTGGCCTTTGTTACACCAGTTTTAGCTTTCAGTGTCTTCTTCTTATTTGGCCATGATTGTAAGGATCATATTTCAGTAAGGCAACGGTTTGGCTTGGAAGACCTTGCCTTTACCTTTGGCTGATTTATGTCCTATACTGCTATTTTTCCAAAGGAGGTTTCTCCATTAGTGATTGGAAGCACAGTTGTATGCATGGTGAGAGTTTCAACCAGCTTTCGTTCAATGACTAGCTTTGCTTCCAATTCATCCAGGAGAAAATTTTTATGATTTACTAATTCAGTAAAGTCTTTGATTTCCTCCTTCAAGGATTGAACTTCATCTCTGAGAGGGGTCATTTGGTCAATCTCCTCCCTCAGATTTGATTCCACCTCTTTGAGGGATGCAATCTCTTTTGATTGCGATTTGACTACCTTCCGGCATTTGTCAAATGCAGTCAATAAGACTTGATACTGATTTACCAATTCAAAATCATCCTCCCAGAAGAGTAGCCATCATGACCATTTGAGTCAGTATCTGAGGCAGAAAGAGGTGTGTGAGAATTTACCTTCCGGTATATGAGGAGTTACCGTTGTCTTTGTCCTCTTGGTCAGAAAAAGCCATAAGCCCGAAGTAGGCTTCTTCATCCGCACTTGACTCAGATGAGTCAGAGTCACTGAGGGTCTTTGGCTTTTTGGCAATGAAGCTTCTTTCTTTCTTCCTTTTCCCTTGAGGGGAATTATTTTTCTATGCCTCTTCCTTCTTTCTTCTTCAGAGGGCACTCAGTGCTTATATGCCCTGGTTACTGCAGGAATAACAAACAACGTTAGAAGAAACATGTTTGTTCGGTTTAGATTTATACCTGTCATGTCTGCTGTGACGATCACCATCAGGACGTGATCTTCTGGACGAGGAATCATTTTCTCTCATTTGTTTCTTATTGCTAAGAACTTCTTGAATTGTCGGGAGAGAAGATGAAACTCTTCATCTGATGAATCTGAGCCTGAGGTGCTTGGCTCGGACTCTTCTTCTTCATAGTCTCCTTGAGTGGAATCAGCTTTGGCCTTCCTTGAGCTGTCTGCCCTTAGAGCAACTGACATATCTTGGGATGAGGGCCTGTTGCACTCTTCTTCAGCTTTTCTATTATTGATTTGAAGCTCATATGACATAAGCTTTCCGAAGAGGTTCTGAGGGTCAGTCTCTGCTAATCTTCCAAACTCTCTGATGGCACATATCTTGTTGTCCCAATCCTTTGTCAAGGATCTTAGGAACTTGTCATTTAGTTCACCATCTGTGAACACTCTGCCATAGTTCCTCAATCCATTGACAATCTTGAAGAAATTTTCATATGTGTCAACAATAGCTTCCTTTGGTCCTTGCTTGAAGGCTTCATACTTCTGATTTAGAAGGGATCTTCTATCATCCCTTACTTCTTCTGTACCTTCCATCAAGATAATTAGAGATCTCCACATTTCCTTGGCAGATTGGCAGTGAATGAGGTTTTGCAACATAGAATCATTGACTGCACTTGCGATGATGTTCTTGGCTTTCTTGTCTAAGGAGACAAGTGCAATCTCATTCTTATCAAGATCCATCAACTTCTTTGGCACCTCCTTTGTAGGATCACTAGTGGAGGCAATCATAGGGATATAAGGGCCTTCCTCCACTATCATGAATAAGCGGGGGTCAACAGCTTCCATGTAAGTTTTATTCTCTCTTTCCACATGGGAAAGTTTGCCTTATTGCACACTGGAGCTTAGAAAAATCCTTGGCTCTGTCCATGCTTGATAAACTCAGAAAGACAACTAGGAGGGATCAGATCAAGGTGTTAACCTTTTAAAGATCAACTCCCCTCTGATACCAATTGAGAGGTCTAAGTTGTTAGCCTAAATCACCTAGAGGGGGGTGAATAGGTGAGATGTGCTTCTATTTGCGGAATAAAAAATTAAGGAACTAGCACAGCACAATACCAAGCAATCACAGACGACAAAAGATTTATAGTGGTTCCCCAACCTTGGGTACATCCACTTTCACCTCACCAATCTAGTATACCACTAGACTTGGCTACTCCACTATCTCGGATCCAACGATCCTACAACTCGGAACAACGTTCCTACAAAACTCGATCCCAACTTGATCTACACTCGGAAGAAAACCTTCCTATAATCTCGATCCAAACCGGATCTACAGAACTCGGAGTCAAGACTCCTACAAGAATAAAAGATGTATACAAAAATATACAAACAGAGATATTCAGATCTGGATCCCAATCCTTTCTTCCTTCTTCAGAGTTAGGGCTCGGCAGAAAATAGATCGAGGAAGACAAAGCGAAATCTCTTGGATCTGAAAAACTAGAATCAGCAAGATCAAGAGTTGGATCTGTCGATTGAGAATAGCTTGATCTTCTGAAACTTCTTGTCTGAATCTTGGATCGAAGAAGACCGGCGACGAAGAAGATGAACAGTGTCGGCGTGAACTTGACGGCTTCCCGATGCGAGCGATAGAAATTAGATTCAGAAATACTTCTTAGGGTTTGACGTTTTGATAAGACCTATTTATAGGATCTCTATAACGGTCAAATCCAACCTTAATCATGTACACGTGGACCAATCATATTAGAGGATTTGAAATAATCCCGTATAATCTGGACTTAGAAAAATTCTTTCTGAGTTTGACATACACGAGTATATCATGAACTACTCGAGTAACAAGAGAGAAAGACATACTCGAGTAATCAACAAGACCACGAGTCCAGGACTTAGAAAAATAATCTGAACTGGAAACCAGCCTACTCGAGTATGTATAAACTACTCGAGTATCCTGAGTAACCTACTCGAGTATCTGGAAGAACTGACTCGAGTATCTGGTAAGTACATACTCGAGTATATCAGCTGAACTACTCGAGTAAGTCGATCCACTCGAGTATATAAATTTAACTACTCGAGTACTTGACTTTGGTCTACTCGAGTTATTAAATTTAACTACTCGAGTATATAGATAGCCACTCGTGTATGAACACTTAGGCAAAATTCCGAGAGAGGAAAAACTAGATACTCGAGTAAGTGAAAGAATCTACTCGTGTATCATAGTATTACTCGAGTATGTTCTTTGGGCTATGAGTATATCCTTTGAACTACTCGAGTATCATAGTATCTACTCGAGTATGTTCTTTGGACTACTCGAGTATATCCTTTGAACTACTCGAGTACTGGATCTACTCGAGTATATCCTTTGAATACTCGAGTATATGACTTGGAATAATTTCTCCCTTGGAAATCCATTTCTCCTACTAATGATCAGCAAACTTCAAGGTCCCATGAGTTCAAATGTTTTGTTGATGAAGTGTTATCCCAATAGAGAGGCTATACATGAGTTCAACACCTTGGATTCACCAATGAGGGATTACATTGTTTGGTCCTTTGTTTTGGGTGACTCATTCATGAGACTGGACATTGGTCTACACTCTTGGCAATGAAGGTCCTGCATACATATCAAACACAAGGATCAAATACAATGCAATTCTCCTTAGTTTTAGGAGGAGACTTCCTCAAATTAAGGTCATTGTGGACACTAGACCCAATATAGATGACATTATCTTTGGGTCTACTGATGATAACATTTGCAGGAAGTTTGCCAAAATTATGCAAGAGAAGTTTGAGATGAGCAGTATGGGTGAACTCAAGTTCTTCTTGGGTCTCCAAGTTAGACAGACTGATGATGGCTTGTCCATATCCAGTCTAAGTTCACTAGGGAGTTAATCAAGAAGTTTGGTATGGAGAATTCCTCCACCATGAAAACTCTCATGGGGTCAAGTATGCCTATAAGCAAAGATTGTTGGGATTTGTCTCCACAATACCTCAGATTTGTAGGAAGTCAGACCTTGAACTAAGATGAATTAAGGTGTATTTGATATTGTGTTTAAGTTGTATGTGTGCAGGTTCTTATTGCCAAGTGTAGACCAATGTCAGTCTATAATGGGTCACCAAACACAGGACCATACAATGTAATTCCTCATTGTGTGATCCAAGGTGTTGGCTCATGTATAGCCTCTCTATTGGGACACACTTCATCAACATGCACTTGGACTTATGGACTATGGAGTATTGAAGTCTATCTCAGAAGAAATTTTCTAAGTCCACATACTCGAGTACTTCCTTAGTATACTCGAGTAAGTGAGTCTGTACTCGAGTAGATTGGACCACATACTCGAGTGAATTCTCTATATACTCGAGTATAAAAGCTTATACTCGAGTAGACTTTCTTTTACTCGAGTAAGTGATAACTTATACTCGAGTAGATGGTTAGTTACTCGAGTAAGTGTTCTGACTGTACTCGAGTAGATCTGGACTTCTCATCTCAGAAGATTTTCTAAGTTCACATACTCGAGTAGTTCCCTGATATACTCGAATAAGCGACTCTTTACTCGAGTAGATTGATTTTCATACTCGAGTAGGTTAGTGAGTACTCGAGTAGTTCTCCTAAGATACTCGAGTAGTCTATCTTCCCCATACTCGAGTATCTCCAATTCTTATACTCGAGTAGCTCTTCAAATTTTATCTGAGAAATTTTTCTAAGTGTTTATACTCGAGTATATTTGCTCATACTCGAGTAGTTCTAAAGTCACTCGAGTATTGATCCCTGAACTACTCGAGTAGTTTCTATCCGTATACTCGAGTATATGCCTCATATCTACTCGAGTATGTAACTGCTTATACTCGAGTATGTCTTTTCTCTATCTCTCTCGAGTATGTCTGTTAGAATTTCCTGAATTTCTCTAAGTCATGTTTCCGTGTGTATTTTGAAATGACTCTTTCTGATTGGTCCACGTGTCATCCTTAATTATGTTTATGACCGTTGGAGACCGCCTATAAATAGGTCCTTTCAGATTTGACAAAAAAGAAGTTTTACAGAGATTATTTTTAAGAAAGAGAAAATCCCGAAAACCCTAATCTTCCGTCCGCCGCCATTACTGTTTTCGGAAGAAGCTCTGGATCGTCGTTCTCACGCCGCAGCTATCGATCTCTGTTTCTCCAGCGATCCAGACTCAAGAAGAATCATCTGATCTCTCCGTGCTTCATCGTCTCTGATTTATTTTCTTGATCGTGGTGATTCCAGATCTCAGAATCGTGGATCTCTCTCAAGTCTTCTTACCTGTTTCTGTTCAACCGAAAAGCTCTCAAGAAGAAGATAAAGTCAAAGATCCAGATCTGTGCTAATTTTTGTTTGTATTTTTCTTTTCAAACAAATTTCATTGTAGGAGATCTATCTCCGAGTGGTAGGAAGTTTTATCTTCCGAGTGTAGATCCGTTTGGGATCGAGTTTTGTAGGAACATAGTTCCGAGGTGTAGGATTGGTTTGCAATCCGAGATAGTGGAGTAGCCGAGTCTAGTGATTTGCTGGATCGGTGAGGAAAGTGGACGTACCCAAGATTGGGGAACCACTATAAATCTCTTGTCGTCTGTGTGATTGCTTGATTCTTATCTGTGCTGTGTTAATAATTTTTTATTCCGCATTTGGCACGCATTTCACCTATTCACCCCCTCTAGGTGATTTAGGTTGACAACTCAGTCCTCTCAATTGGTATCAGAGGAGGTTGATCGTTAAAAGGTTAACACCTTGATCTAATCCTTACCAAGTTGTCTCAAGAGAAGTATCAAGCATGAGTAAGACCAAGGATTTTGCTAAGCTCCCTATCTGCACCAAGAACAATTTTCCTATGTGGAAGGAAAGAGTTAAGTTCTTCATGGAAGCAGTAGATCCCCGGATCTTCATGATTGTTGAAGAAGGTCCCTACGTTCCTATGACCACCTCCACGATAGATTCTACCAAGGAAGTCCCCAAGAAATTGGTGGATCTAGATAAAGACGAGATTGCACTTGTCTCTTTTGACAAGAAAGCTAAAAATATTATCGCAAGTGCAGTCGATGACTCAATACTGCAGAATCTAATTCACTGCCAATCAGCTAAAGAAATGTGGCAAGTCCCTAGTTACTTTGATGGAAGGTACTGAAGAAGTGAGGGATGATCGAAGGTCTCTACTGAACCAGAAATATGAAGCCTTCAGGCAAGGGTCAAAGGAGGCCATAGCTGATACATTTGAAAACTTTTTTAAGATAGTCAATGGACTAAGAGTGTATGGCCGGGTCTTTACTAATGGGGAGCTGAATGATAAGTTTCTGAGATCTCTCACCAAGGAATGGGATAACAAAGTCTGTGCCATCTGAGAGTTTGGCAGACTAGCAGAGACAGATCCACAGAATCTATTTGGCAAGCTAATGTCCTATGAACTGCAGATCAACTCCAGAAAAGCTGAAGAAGAGAATAGTCGCTTCTCCTCAAAAGAGAAGTCGGTTGCTTTAAAGGCTGACAGTTCAAGGAAGGGCAAAGCTGCCTCATCAGCACCTCCTCAAGAAGTAAGTGAAGAGAAAGGCTCCGAGCCAAGCACCTCAGGCTCAGAACTATCTGAAGGAGATTCTCATTACTCTCTCTCGCGGCAGTTCAAGAAATTCTTGAATAAGAAGAAGCAATGGAGAGGCAAAGATACCTCATACAGAAGATCACGACATGACGGTGATCAGCGAAAGAAAGGCTCAAGTAGCCATGACAGGTATAACTCTAAACAGAACAAACAGATTTCAACTAACATCGTTTGTTATTGTTGTAATCAGCCAGGTCATGTCATCGTGGACTGCCCTCACAAGAAGAAAGAGGGTGGAAGAAGAGAGGAAAAGAAATCCTCATACCACAAGAAGAGGACAGAAAAGAGCTTATTAGCCAAGAAGAGCAAAAATCTCAGCGACTCCGACTCATCTGAGTCGAGTGAAGTAGAGGAAGCTTACTTCGCTCATGACTCACTCTGATGATGAACAAGTCCCCCAGTTCACTGCGGAGGTAAAATCTCACACTCCTCTCTCTGAATCTGATGATGATAATGATCAAGAGGGCCATTCCTCTGAGGATGAATCTGAACTCATGGGACAATATAAGGAGTTACTCACGGCTTATGAAAAATGTCGCAGAGTCGTGAAAACTCAAGCCAAAGAGATAAAATCTCTACAGCTATTGAGAGCAGCTTGAGAGAAGAAGTCACTAGGACTAACTCTTTCAAGAGAACTTCAATATTGCTATGGAGGAATACAATCAAGCTCTCAAGCACCTCGACCTTAAAGATGAAATCATCAAAGAATTGGAACAACTACTCGAGGCTGAGAAGAAACTTGTTGAGAGTTTCTCCAAGCCTAAGACAGTTCTTCCACTAGTTGCTGAGTTCTCAGCTAAGGCCAAGGTGCTGGTATAGGCCACATTGGTGCTTCTAGTAAATCTTCTAGGAGAAACAAGGCCAAGAGAAAGAATAAGGCTGCCCAGAAGGCTCTAGCTGAAGAAAAAGGGAAAGCTCCCTTAGGAACCAGTTTTGTTCAAGAAAGTTATCTTTCCTACGAACGAATTCGACTATGAGTCCACCTATGGACACTTCTCTAGGCCGATCCCCGAGAAGCCTAAGTCAAGATACCAAGGTTGGACTCGTCCTCGTAACTTTGGAGAGAGTGTCTTTAAGGCCCCTTATGAAGAGATTCAACTTCAAAGCTTGGACCTTATGCTCATGGTCATAACATCAAGAAGACACCAAAGGTAAAACCTATTGTGGAAAAGCCTATGAAGGAGAAGACTTCATGTAGCTGCCATCATCATGAAGCTTCTTCCTCCAAGAGTGAAGTTCCTGCTAGACCATCACTTCAGAAAATCAAGTAGGAATACACTAGGCAAAGATACAACAGGTTCGACTGTTGGTGCTGTGGCAAAATTGGTCATTTTGGCATCGATTGTTGGTTCAGTCCTAGAAATGTTGCAACCCCTCAAGTTAGCAACGTGAGAATGACCACTCATGAGGCTAATGCTCGTAGGGGGAGTATTCTAACTCGAGACCAAGGACCCAAACTTGTTTGGGTTCCTAAGGCTAAGTGATTGTAATTGCAGGTATGTCCAAAGACCACCAAAATGCCAATCTGGTACTTGGACAGTGGATGCTCTCGGCATATGACCGGGACAAGAAGCCTACTCCAGAATTTCACCTCAGTCTGCAACGGACCAAAGGTCATCTTTGGAGGTTCAGATCGAGGAATAACTAAAGGCTAGGTATGATTACTAACGGTAGCGTATCTTTTCGGATGTAGCCTATGTTGAAGGATTGGAACACAATCTCATCAGCATAAGCCAACTATGCGACAAAGGATACGTGGTTGAATTTCATGCTGACAAGTGTTTGATAAAATCGGTTGACAACATGCAAACTATTTTATCAGACACTCGAAGCAGAAATATTTTCTATTTAAATTTCATTTGTATAGACTCTTCCACACCAGTGTGTCTTGTAGCAAAAAGTAGTGCATCTCTTGCTGACCAATGGCACAAGAGACTAGCACATATTAATTTCAAAACTATTAATAAACTATTCTCTCAAAACTTAGTACGTGATGCACCTAATGTCAAGTGTGTTACGGACAGTCCTTGTCACGCCTGTATCAAAGGCAAACAAACAAGGAGTTCATTTAAAAGCATCATAGGCAAGGATTCCAATAGAAGCTTACAGCTTCTCCATATGGACTTGTTTGGTCCACTGCAAGTTAGAAGTTTGGGAGGTAAGGAATATACGTTGGTTATTGTGGATGATTACTCGCGCTTTGCGTGGGTGTTCTTTCTGAAACACAAGTCAGACACCTTCAGTACTTTCACTAGTTTTGTTAGGCAAATCCAGAATGAATACAACTGCTCCGTAGTCAAAATCAGAAGTGACAATGGAACGGAATTCAAGTCTGGAGCCATGACAGAATTCTGCGAAAGTCAAGGTATCTTTCATGAGTTTTCCTCTCCTCGCACTCCACAGCAAAATGGAGTAGCTGAGAGAAGGAACAGAACACTCATAGAGGCTTGCCGGAATATGTTGAGTGATGCCTCACTTCTAGAGTATTTCTGGGCTGAAGCCGTCAACACTGCTTGTCACGTGCAAAATCGAGCTCTCATCAACAAGAACCATGATAAGACTCCTTACAAGCTTCTAAAAGGTAGGAAACCAACCATTTCATATTTTAGAATCTTTGGCTGTAAGTGCTTCATACTTAACAATGACAAGTATCGCACTACCAAGTTTAGCGAGAAAAGCTTTGAAGGTATTTTTGTAGGTTATAGTAGTCATAGTAAGGCATATAGAGTATTTAATAGAAAAACTCTGGTGGTAGAAGAGTCGATACACCTTGTATTTGATGAGACGAGTCTGTTGCAAAGCAACTCTTCTAGTGTGCCTATTGAAGATGCAGGTACAAAGATGAAGGAACTCAGCTTGGATGAACCTACTGAAGATAAAGATGAGACGTTCATCAAGATCACCTCTACAACCCCTATTGGAGAGGTAGATGATCAAGATGAAGAACACATCCCAGCTGAAGATGCATCTCCAGTGGCTGAAGAGATCCCACATGCAAGGACTTTAGAGTTCAGACACTTGAAGGATCATCCCGTAGACCAAATCATAGGAGATCCTCGGGATGGCGTCAGAACTCGTCGAGGTACAACTAACGAAAATTTACACTTAAGTTTTCTTTCACAGGTTGAACCAAAGAAATTTTAGGAAGCCAACTCCGACGCATCCTGGATTCTAGCCATGGAAGATGAACTGAATCAGTTCAAACGATGCAAAGTTTGGACACTTGTTCCTAGACCCAAGAGGAAGAACGTCATTGGGACAAAATGGGTCTACCGAAACAAGATGGATGAAGATGGAATAATTATAAAGAATAAAGCCAGACTTGTCGCCAAGGGCTATCGTCAAGAAGAAGGAATTGACTTTGACCAAACATATGCTCCAGTGGCAAGACTGGAGGCGATCAGGTTATTCCTTGCCTACGCTGCACTTTAGGGCTTTACCGTCTATCAGATGGACGCCAAGTCCGCCTTCCTGAATGGTGACATAAAGAAGAAGTGTATGTAGAGCAACCGCCAGGTTTTGTTGACTCAACTTTTCCTAATCATGTTTATTTACTGCAAAAAGCTTTATATGGTCTTAAACAAGCTCCTCGAGCTTGGTATGAGACGCTGTCTACCTTTCTTCTTGAGAATAAGTTCACAAGAGGAAAGATAGACAAGACATTATTTCTTAGGGAAATAAAAGGCAAGATTTTGCTAGTGCAAATCTATGTCGATGACATTATTTTTTGCTCTACAGACCACAACCTCTGCAAGAAGTTTTCTAAACTTATGCAAGGGAAGTTTGAAATGAGCAGTATGGGAGAGCTGAAGTATTTCTTAGGGCTTCAAGTGAAACAATCTGAGGATGGAATCTTCATCTCACAGACAAGTTCACCAAAGAGCTACTTAAGAAATTCGGAATGGAGAATGCAACCTCTATGAGGACTCCAATGGCCTCAGCTATGTCTCTGGACAAGGATGAGAAAGGGAAACCTTTTGATGAAACCAAGTACAGAAGCATAATTGGGTCCTTGCTCTACCTTACCGCAAGTAGACCAGACATAATATTTTCAACATGTGTATGTGCTAGATTTCAGGTGAACTCTAAGGAATCTCACTACATTGCTGCAAAGCGAATCTTGAGATACCTCAAAGGTACACCAAATCTTGGCTTATGGTACATAAGAAGTAATGATAGTGAACTGATTGGATTTTCAGATGCAGATTTTGCAGGAAGCAAAGACGACAGGGAAAAGTACTTCCGGGACTTGCCAATTCCTTGGAAGGAGACTTATCTCCTGGATCAATAAGAAGCAGAACTGTGTAGCCATCTCAACGGCTGAATCAGAGTATATCTCTGCATGCAGCTATTTTGCACAGCTTATATGGATCAAGAATCAATTTGAAGACTACAACATGAAGTTCCAGAACGTTCCTCTGTTCTGCGACTCATCTAGCGCAATAGCAATCGCCAACAACCCAGTCTCCCACAATCGGACAAAGCACATAGAGCTTCGATATCACTTCATCCGGGAGCATGTGGAAAACAGAGATATAGATCTACAATATGTCTCCACAGACAGGCAAGTTGCAGATATATTCACCAAACCGCTGGAGGAGTCCAAGTTTTCATTCTTCAAAACGGAACTCGGGCTGCTCAACAAAGAGGAATAGTGATGGTGGATTCACAGACAGGCTCAGAGTTGAAGATATCAGTGGAAGTACATCTCTCCCAAGAAAATTGTATTTCAAAGTGATATACTCGAGTATATAGAGACATATACACGAGTAAACGGAAATACTCGAGTAACAGAATCTACATACTCGAGTAGTTGGTAACCTACTCGTGTATGTACTTGATTTACTCGGGTATGCTCCATCTCATACTCGTGTATGGCGAAATCTACTCGAGTATACGGCAACCAGAAATTTGAAATTCTCATTTTTTTCTATTCGCACCAAAGTGTTTGCCGCTCCGTAACAGGTATGATTTTATCCTTATCACTCCTACTTAAACCTAATTAGGGTCATATATATATTTAGAAAAATCAGAAATCCTTTCCACTCCTCATTCTCCCGAGTAGCCGTCGTCGCTTCATATTCCGAACCGCAGAGCTCTGTCGTTTTCGTCTCTTCCGTACTCCAGAATCGCCGATGGCTTCCTCCTCCAAGATCGGAATCGGCTTAGAGCTCGACCCCGAAGGTATAGCCGACCTCTCTGATGATTTCCGAAACCTGCTAATTCTGTTCGACATCGTCGGACTCTCGTTCATCCTCCAGATGTCGTGCAAGGTCATTTTCCCTGCAGTCGAGGAATTCTACAAAAATCTGAAGGTCAAGCATAATGGTACAGTTCTAAACTCCAAGGTCAGTGGGATCAAAATCCGTCTGGACAAAACTTCCTTAGCTACTCTGCTAAAATTGCAGTGGTGGATGAAGAAGATGATCTGACTCCTGAAGATTCCGACAGAACCAGCTTCTTCTGTGGAACAAACCCGTATGAAGCATATTCGTTCCGCCGTGCAGATTACAATTCAGAGGGCAAATTTCTTGTGGATGTGATTGCCAAAGTTCTTCTATGCAAAACCTATTCCCTCAGAGAAATTTCCCAAAATCTTTTTGACGTTACGCAAGCCATAGTCTGCCGGAAGAAATTCCAGTTTGGAATGATGATACTAGACAAAATCAGAGAAAGTGTGAAAAACCAAGCTATGCCAGGATTATCTCACTCCTCCTCCATGAGATTAATCCTACAGTGTTTGATTTATCTAAAGGCACTCCCCTCCATCATATGAAGAAAGTATCCATCCTCTCAATCCAAAGATATGAAATCAAACTCCTCAACACTGCTCAAGCCTCAAAAGCAGCTGTTACCTCAGAAGATGAGCCCAGAGAGCCCCTTGTCTCAGATGACAGGATTCCATCTCCTCCTTTACATCACACTATTACCACCTCGGGTGCAATAGTTGAGGGGGAGCCTGCCTCATCTAATCCTCAGCACAAAGCTTCAGAAGACTCTTCTCAGCAAGATCTGATCCAAGATCCTACTCCTCCTCCTTCTCCACCTCCAGAAGATCTCACCTCAGAAATTCAAACTCAAGAAAACCTTCTCTCTACTGCTGAAGATATTAACAGACTGATTGATGAACTCAGATCAGATGCTCCACTGTTTCAAGAAGCCTCAAGTTTGCTATCTCCTGAGGATCAAATTCCAGAAGATCTGTCTCCTGCTAAGGAACCTTCTGCCTCCCCTGCAAAGGTACCCCCTACCTCTCCTGCTCACCCCATGCTGAAGAGCACAGTCAGCCAGAGAATATTCTACTGTCTGATGACGAGGAAATGTCTCTAGAACCAGTGGATGCTCCTCTGAGGACACTAGACTTCTCTCTTCCCTCTTTCATCATTACAGAAGATTCAGTTGTGATACCACCCTTCAAGAGAGCTGAAAGCTCAGTTGTGATTACTGAAATTCCCCCCTGGGTTGCTCCTGTTCCCTCAGCCTCTGCCCCAGCCTCAGATCCCTCTAGCTCCTCAGACATTGTAAGTAAGATTGAGCAAATGCTCCGTGAACAGAGAAAATACTTTAATGATTCTCTGGCATCAGTGCATAACAAGGTCTCTACTCTCGAAAACTGAGATGAGTAGAGGCTTTGCTGAAATTCAAGCAAACACTGATGAGCTCAAGAGACTATTTCAGTTGGGTGGCAAAGCCATAGATCATACTATCACCAGATAGGTGTACTCAAAGATCAAGCTGAAACAGTTGCAAATAATCAGATTCAATTGGAAAAGGATGCTGCCACAAATGTTATGAAAGTTTGTGAAGAAGTTGGAACATTTAGAGATGAAGCCATTGCCCAACTATCAGTAGATATCAGCAAGGGGGAGAAGATAGTCAAAGAGCAAGTTGAAAAAATATCTGAACAATCTCAAGCAGCTTGGATGGTCTAGTCAAAGATCTGAAAGCAGACATCCTAGCTCAACTTCAATCTGTAAAATTCTATACCTATGATACTGCTGTATGGTTGCATAATCAGAATTTTCCCAACTCCCAGCTTAACCCTGCCATAATTCCAAAGTTCCTAGATCCTCTTGAAGATCATCCTCCCTCAGGTGCTCCAGCTCAGGATAACTTTCCAGCTCAGGCCAATATTCCAGAGAGTGTGCCAGTCTTCTCACCTAGACCTACTAGTGACATGACTGAGCCTCCTCTTTCCTATGATGATGTGTGGCAAGATGATTTTCCTCCAAGCTCTCAGGGTGCCCCTAGAAAGAAAAGAAAATATGGTGACGGCGCTTCTGCTAGCCGTTCTGCACCAAGGAGAGAGCCTGCCCCAGCTCCAGAAGGTAGACCAGAAGTTGTTCAAGCAGAAGTTTGGAGTCCTACCTCCAAGTCTCTTATCCTTGATACCTTGAAGCTGGTAACAGATTTTGGTGAAAATAGAGATCACTACTATAGCAACGCAGAATGGAAAGCATATGATGTATCCCAAATCAAAATCAGATTGCATGACAGAAATTGGGATATAACAATCCGGCTGCTCCTCCAAGGCCCAAGACCTATTTTCCCAAACCTTTCAGCTACCTGGAGAGGCAAGAGCTTAAAAGAGAAAGACTGCATAGAGGAGTCCCTTCTTGAGTGAATGAGGATGTGGATATGGACTTTTAATCTTTTGAAATCATTTCTATATATATATATTTGATTCTAATTATGACTATCTTTATTATTTCTCCTGCTTCATTTTTATTTTTCATCAGTATATGTGTTGTTGTTCTTTATACTCTAAGTAATTCACCTTAGTGTAGAGGGTGTTGACATCTACAAATAGGGGGAGATTGTTGGGATTTGTCTCCACAATACCTCAGATTTGTAGGAAGTCAGACCTTGAACTAAGATGAATTAAGGTGTATTTGATATTGTGTTTAAGTTGTATGTGTGCAGGTTCTTATTGCCAAGTGTAGACCAATGTCAGTCTATAATGGGTCACCAAACACAGGACCATACAATGTAATTCCTCATTATGTGATCCAAGGTGTTGGCTCATATATAGCCTCTCTATTGGGACACACTTCATCAACATGCACTTGGACTTATGGACTATGGAGTATTGAAGTCTATCTCAGAAAAAATTTTCTAAGTCCACATACTCGAATACTTCCTTAGTATACTCAAGTAAGTGAGTCTGTACTCGAGTAGATTGGACCACATACTCGAGTGAATTCTCTATATACTCGAGTATAAAAGCTTATACTCGAGTAGACTTTCTTTTACTCGAGTAAGTGATAACTTATACTCGAGTAGATGGTTAGTTACTCGAGTAAGTGTTCTGACTGTACTCGAGTAGATCTGGACTTCTCATCTCAGAAGATTTTCTAAGTTCACATACTCGAGTAGTTCCCTGATATACTCGAATAAGCGACTCTTTACTCGAGTAGATTGATTTTCATACTCGAGTAGGTTAGTGAGTACTCGAGTAGTTCTCCTAAGATACTAGAGTAGTCTATCTTCCCCATACTCGAGTATCTCCAATTCTTATACTCGAGTAGCTCTTCAAATTTTATCTGAGAAATTTTTCTAAGTGTTTATACTCGAGTATATTTGCTCATACTCGAGTAGTTCTAAAGTCACTCGAGTATTGATCCCTGAACTACTCGAGTAGTTTCTATCCGTATACTCGAGTATATGCCTCATATCTACTCGAGTATGTAACTGCTTATACTCGAGTATGTCTTTTCTCTATCTCTCTCGAGTATGTCTGTTAGAATTTCCTGAATTTCTCTAAGTCATGTTTCCGTGTGTATTTTGAAATAACTCTTTCTGATTGGTCCACGTGTCATCCTTAATTATGTTTATGACCTTTGGAGACCGCCTATAAATAGGTCCTTTCAGATTTGACAAAAAAGAAGTTTTATAGAGATTATTTTTTAAGAAAGAGAAAATCCCGAAAACCCTAATCTTCCCGTCCGCCGCCATTACTGTTTTCGGAAGAAGCTCTGGATCGTCGTTCTCATGCCGCAGCTATCGATCTCTGTTTCTCCAGCGATCCAGACTCAAGAAGAATCATCCGATCTCTCCGTGCTTCATCGTCTCTAATTTATTTTCTTGATCGTGGTGATTCCAGATCTCAGAATCGTGGATCTCTCTCAAGTCTTCTTCAACTGTTTCTGTTCAACCGAAAAGCTCTCAAGAAGAAGATAAAGTCAAAGATCCAGATCTGTGCTAATTTTTGTTTGTATTTTTCTTTTCAAACAAATTTCATTGTAGGAGATCTATCTCCGAGTGGTAGGAAGTTTTATCTTCCGAGTGTAGATCCGTTTGGGATCGAGTTTTGTAGGAACATAGTTCCGAGGTGTAGGATTGGTTTGCAATCCGAGATAGTGGAGTAGCCGAGTCTAGTGATTTGCTGGATCGGTGAGGAAAGTGGACGTACCCAAGATTGGGGAACCACTATAAATCTCTTGTCGTCTGTGTGATTGCTTGATTCTTATCTGTGCTGTGTTAATAATTTTTTATTCCGCATTTGGCATGCATTTCACCTATTCACCCCCCTCTAGGTGATTTAGGTTGACAACTCAGTCCTCTCAAAGATGAAGCAGAAAAACCTGTTGATGAAACTTTATATAGAGGGATAATTGGATCCCTTCTATATCTAACTGCAAGTAGACCAGACATCGTGTATGCTACATGTTTGTGCTAAGTATCAAGCTTGCCCTAAAGAATCTCACTACTTTGTTGCTAAGAGGATTTTGAGGTATCTTAAGGGCACACCAGATCTTGGCTTATGGTACCCTAGGAATGAGGAGTTTGAACTAACAAGCTATTCAGATGCAGATTTTACATGTTGCAAAAAGCATAGGAAGATCACTTCTGGAACCTGTCAGTTCTTGGGAGGAAGATTAGTATCTTGGAGCAGCAAGAAACAAACAAGTGTTGCAATCTCAACTACAGAGTCAGAGTACATCTCAGCAGGTAGTTGTTGTACTTAGTTGGTGTGAATCCAGCATCAGCTCCAGGATTATAACCTCTAGATAAGTAGAAGTCCCTTTTATTGTGATTCTACTAGTGTCATCTCATTGCTAGGAATCCTGTCTCACACAACAGGACTAAGCATATTGAGATAAGATATCATTTCATTAGGTAGCATGTTGAATGTAAAGATATCAACCTTGAGTTTGTCCTAACAGACAAGCAAGTGGCTGACATCTTCACTAAGCCACTAGATGAAGCAATGTTCAACACCTTCAAGTTTGAATTGAGTATGTTGAACCTAGTATAGCTTCAGTTGCTTCTCATATTATTGCAGGTTATATTCCTTCTTGTAGGTGGACAAGTACTTCAGTGAATTGAAGATTTTTCAAGTTATATATCTTGAATGATATCATGCTGGTTGAAGTACTATCCAGATGGTGTAGACTAAAGTGTCTATCAAGAAGCATGATAGATGATGCTTTAGTTGAGGGGGAGCAAGTCCAGCAGTGCTCCAGCACTCTTAAGTAGTTCAACTGCTGCTTATCTATACTAAAAAGGGGAGCAGATAATCAGTGCCTCCCTGACTATTTACAGAAGTCAAAAAGTGGGAGGAGAAGGATATGATCTTGTATTAGAGGGATAAGAGGAGAAGGATACAAGTGGTATCAGAACTATGAGAAGGATATGATCAAATTGATCAAGACCAGGTAGTGGCAATTCAGGGGGAGTAGGTGTGATGATGATCACCCTGCAGGCAAGGAAGTGTGGTAACTAAAACTTCTTCTCTTATTTTAGGTTAATATTCTACTGCTGCATATGTTACTATATGACATTGACTCAATTGATTGAGAGTTTTGACTTCTTCAAATAGGGGGAGATTGTTGGGTCCACTGCCCACAATGTCCCAGATTTGAAGAAGTCAATCATGTCAATGATATACATGAAGTTGTATTTAATGAATTCTTAAGTTAATGTATGCAGGTTAGTCCTTGAAACATTGATTGGATATATATTCCAAGTGATGTGACAGGTGGTCACAAAGTAAAGATGTGGAGGGACAAAAATCTGTTTAAGTCCACAGGCGTTGAGTGAAGCAAGTTCACTCAATGCCAGATGCAAGGGAAGATGCTAGATAGGCTGGAAATCGCCCAAGTCCACAGGCATTGAGTGAAGTCTATTCACTCAACGCCAGGTGTGTAAAAGTGTTGAGTATAGCTTGGATAGTCTCAACCTAACAAATGGCAAGATGAAAATGTGGTTAAGTTCACAGGCATTGAGTGAAGTCTACTCACTCAATGCCATACAACAAAAATTTGTGAGACAAGCTAAGGTATTGAAAGCCTAAGAAGAAACAGGAAGAAATATGGCTAAGTCCACAGGCGTTGAGTGAAGTCTACTCACTCAACGCCATACAACATAAATCGTTGAGTATAGCTCAGACAGTCAACGTCATAGAAAATCTGTGTAGATATTTGACTAAGTCCACATGCATTGAGTGAATCATACTCACTCAACGCCATGTGATAAAAAGCGTTGACTAAACCTTAGTCAGTCAAAGACTGTGATTTCACAAAAATTTGGCAAGGCAAAATGCGTTGAGTAAAGGCTGCTCACTCAACGCCTAGTAACAGAAGAAAATCTGTTAAGTAGTTTGGCATTAAGTGAAGCTTACTCGCTCAATGCCAAGTGACTAAAATCAAATCTAAGTGTCATGGCGGAAGCTTACTAACTCAACGCTAAGTGACAGAACTCCAGTTAAGCAGTTTGGCGTTGAGTGAAGCTCAATCACTCCATGCCTAGAGACAGAAAACTTTTCTAAGTGTTTTGGCATTGAGTGAAGGTTGTTCACTCAACGCCTAGTGACAGATAATCTATCTAAGTGTTTTGGCGTTGAGTGAAGCTTACTCACTCAACGCATATACTAATGATGTTTGTTTTTGGCTAAGTCCACAGATGGCGATGTCAACAAAGTCAACAAGTCAACAAAATTCAAATTTGTTGCAGGAAAGCTATAGTATGCGATAAATGTAGCCGCTTGCCTTCAGTATTGCAATTAATGCAAAAGCAAAGTTGCAGCTGTCAATTTTAGTGGGGCCTACGAGTCAAAATAGTCGTTGAATAGAAAAGGAAGAGATGAGATTGAAGAAAGTAACTTTTGGGAAAAAGGTCAGGACTTCATCTTCTTCCTCGACCATTGTTGCTGAGCTCTGGAGAAGAAGTTCAAGCTTCAGATCTAAGAGTTAAAAGAGATAGTTGGTGTCATTCTCACATGCACCAGCAAGTTCGGAAAGTCTTCTTTTTGAGGAAGAAGAAGGGGCAGTAGGTCCTACCTAGCTATAGCTGATCTGAAGCTGATCCAAGAAAGCTGGTGCCATTTTCATCTTCACCAGCAAGGTCACAGATTTCTCTGAAGAAGGAAAAAATAGCTAAGGGAAAACTCTAGCTACAGCCGATCTGAAAGTTCTAGAGTTTGTTGTTGACTTCTTCACTATCATCAACAAGTTTAGAGTGAATCTCTGAGAGAGAAGGTGCAGTAAATGATAATCTTAGTTGCAGCCACTTCACAGTTCCAACTTTATAGTTTTGAAGAACATTTTTTGGAGGGTTTGAAGAAGAAGTTAGGACTGAGCTTCTTATTCAGTCCATGAAGGAAAGAAGAAGCAGAGCTGTTCTGTAAGTTGCTTCCAGCACAAGCCAAAGCGAGATCTACATCTTTATTGATGAGAAGAAGTTAGGGCTGAGTATTTCTCAGTTTAGGTTGGAGTAGGCTCTAGGATTATTTCCCTAGAGTCAAAGTTGGGCTGAGTTTATCTCTGTCCAAAAGGTTGGCACAGAGAAATATCACTTGTGTCAAGACCAACTCACCAACCCACTTCCACCTTGTAGGTTCCTTTTTGGATCTGAGTGTTAGTAGCAAATTTTCTCTAAGGTGGGATCCAAGTTTGGATCTGAGTTGTAGGGTTGTTTAGCCTGAGTGTAGGATCTGGGTGCAGATCTGAGAGTAGGATTCTATAGAGAATCCAAGGTATGTGATTAGTTGATCACTGAGAGTAGGATCCAGTTTGGATCTGAGGTAAGACATTTGGGTCTGAGGTAGGAGAGTCATTCTCTCTGAGTTATAGGGAACTTGTGCCTGAGCTGTTGGATCCTTTGGATCTGAGGTAGGGCCTTTGTGCCTGAGCTGTAGGAGAGTCATTCTCTTTGAGGTAGGATCCTTTGTGGATCTGAGGTAGGGTTGTCCTCCCAGCCTTAGTTGTAGGGCCTTGTGCCTGAGCTGTAGGTCTTGGAGAGACCGAGTAGTCTCGCGGGATCATGTTGTAAGCTCTTAGGAGCCGATATTGGAGAAGTGTCTTATCTAACAATAAGTTTGAAAAGTGGGAGGGAAAGTGGACGTACCCATAATATGGGGAACCACTATATATTATGTATGTGCTTCTTGTGTTGCTTCTTTGTTGCAGGTTGTGTGTGCCTTGAAAGCAGAAAACTACTCACTCACATAAAACTCAAAGAAAGAAAACTAAAGATAACCACAAGAGACTAAGAAACTGAAAGTTAATCTTATGGGTAGAAAATCACCTAAAGGGGAAGAGGGTGAATAAGTGTCTTTTTAAAATACTTTTTCAATTCTTTGTCACTTAACTATTCTGCAGAAATAATGTTCGGCAGTTAATTTACTTGAGAGATTAGCTACACAATAACTCAGCACAATTGAACTACTGCACTCAGCACTTGAAAATATTAGATCACAATACAAGCAAAAGCAAATCACAGCACACATCACATAAAAAATTTATAGTGGTTCCCCTATCTAGGGTACATCCACTTTCCCCCTTCTTCCTCACTAGCAATGTGCTAGATAAGGTTATAACTCCTCTTCAACTCAGATCCAAAAATCCTACAGGATCAGTTTCTGTTAAGAAACCTACACTTAGACCAACATGTCCTACATCAGAGATTCTCCCAATCTCTTACCTTAAGTTCCTCAAAAACCCTTTCTCAGCCTTTATAAATCAGGCTTACAACTCAGTGATCCACTCGAATCACCTACCTCAGGTCCCTCAAGAACCCTACCTCAGCCTTTATAAAATAGGCTTACAATTACTCAAAGATTAGATCTCTTACTCACTCAGATCTCAAGGAGATATTATAAAATTAAGAGGTAAAATATAAAAAGTAATATTTAGAAAACAAGAATTCTATAATCTGACTTATCTGATAACACAAATTCTTCAATTCAACAGCAATGGATTTCTTCTTGATAAACTGACAGGCTGAAAAGATACTTCTCTGGATGTGCAATCTTCTTGATGTTGATCGACTTGATTTGCTTGAAGAAATTGTAGATCAGATCCACCTTAATCTTCGGATCAACTTTATAAAAGGATCTGGAGATTTTCTCGAAGACCTTATCTTCTTCCTCCTTCTCGGGATTGTCGCCCTGCCTTAACTTGCAAGAAATTAGAATGAGAATTTCAGATTGCATGATGGATTGCTTCCTCTATAATGACAAACCATTTATTTATAGCCTTCGTGGATGGCTGGTATCTGAATGATGACATCAGCATCTGACATCATACTTCAAATTCTCCCTTAAACAGTTTTTGTTGAGATATCACATTACTGTAGCTGATGTAACAATACTGACTTGTCCTGACACTTCTGTGTTGACTCTGTACATATTCAAAAACATAAGTGTCGAGATGTCCAATGTGTCTCGACACTTGTGTCAAGATATCTTAATAGTCTCGACACAATTTTACTTAGAAGAATTTTCATCTGAACATGAAAGTGTCGAGATAATTGACTTGTATCGACACAACTGTCATCTGTGTCGACTTCTTTAATTCTACTTTGTGTCGAGACAGTTGAATTGTCTCGACACTATTTTACTTAGTATAATTTTCAGTCTTCTTTATGTCAAGAAAGTTATATTGTATCGACACTACTATCTTAATCTTTAAAATGTCGAGTTAGCTGACTTGTCTTGACACTGTTGACTTAGTCTTCAAGGTGTAGAGACAACTGACTTGTCTCGACACAACTGTCTTGAATCTTCTATGTGTCGAGTTAGCTGACTTGTCTCAACACTACTGACTTAGTCTCGACACAGCTTCTACAAAGGTATCGACACAGTTAAAGCGTGTCGACATTTTTGTACTTAGCCAATTTTCTGCACTACACGTTGCTAGATGCTGACTGTGCTGACTTTACTCAGCACTGTGCTGATTTCACTCGACGCTTTTGTACTTAGACAATTTTCTTCACTTTCTAGTCAGCTTCTTAGAGTCCACCTATCCATGTGACTTGGATCACCTATCAAATCATTATGATATATGCAACCTGCAAGCATGGACTGAAATATACATCAAATATATATTTTGTATATATCATTGAATGGAAAGGGCTTCTTCAAATCAAGTACATTGTGTCCAATGTACCTAACAATCTTCCCATATTTGGAGAAGTCATAACCCCAATTCAATGATATGCACCACAATACCAAAATATATTAATTATGATGTATAAGGAAAATGCTTGAAAAAATTACAAAGGAACACAATAGTAATAACACAGATATCACAAGTGCAATCAAAATTTTCATTTAAATTTGTTCAAGATTACATTTTTCAGTTTTGATACAATGTTCTTTAAGTCAAATTACATAGTTTTTCTGAAAATAAAAAATAAACTAAGAATCTTCTGGCTCCTTGATTACAATGCCTTTTCCAGACTTAATTTTAGCTTTGACTTTTGACACTTTGTCATCAGCCACTTTCTCCTTTCCCTTAGCATTCTTGGCTTTAGTAATTTCTTCTTATTTGATTTTTTTGCCTTTCATGATAATGATAGGGCTTGGGGAAATACTTGCCGGGCTCTACAAAATTAGCTGGGATCTTCCCTGCCTTTAGATCATTTCTGAATTTTTGGATGACCTCCTGATGCTTTAAGTGCTTAGCCCACTCTTGCTGTGTATACCATTTTCCCCTATCAGCTACATTTGTATTGACTGCTTTCCATGTAGTGAGTAGAATTTATCTAAAGGTTGGACTCCATTGTTCAAAATCTTGCCTAACTTCAGCCTGTTCCCTAAATCTTTTCTTTGATAATTGAGCTTCTTTCTCCTTAAGCAAAGCAGATGCAGTCATCTCCACCTCCTCACATACTATATTCTGAACTTGTGGTGGAGGACTGCACATGGTTTGGACAACAGCTTGAATGGCCTCAAAAGGAGTTGGTTGATAACCAGACTAAGCAGTTTGGTCTCCATCATACCATAGGGGAGGATGGACTAAAGTGTCTCTGATGTTATTTGAGATTCAACTAGCATGATCAAGCTTGCCTTTATCATTACCCTCTCCTCCTTTATGAATTCTCTTTCCATATGATCCCTTAAATCATTCTTGTGAAATCTTGATCATCTTGATAATTGATTCCAGAAGTTAAAGTGTTATTGACTTTGAGTAAATGTTCATCTAAATCTTTGTCAGAAGCCTTGATATCCTTAATCAAAGAGGCAGAGTGAGTTGTCAGCTTGGTTTCAATATCCTTGGAAGTATAAGCAATCCTAGTCTCCAAAGCAGTAGTTTGTCTCTTTATTTCTGCCAATGTAGTATCATGCATAATTATCATATTCTCATTCATTCTTGTTTGATTTTCCATGACATGGCTTTTTTATAGCTATGTCATTTTCCACTTTCTATCATTCTATTTGTTGTTTTGCAATGTATACTACAACATTTGCTTCCCTTTCAAAGAAATCTGTCATATCTTTCTTTAGCAAGTTTACTTCAAATATAATAGATTTAATATCTCGAGCCAGCTGAAACTGCAACTCCTTGTTATTTTCATCCACATACTTCTCAAGTTGAGTTCTTTGTTGATCTAACATAATTTGCAGTTGAACTATAATTGAACATAAATACACAGAAGGAGCATGAGTTATGCCAGATTGAATAGTTTTCTTGTAGCTTTTGCTCCTCTATTTTAGTTCAATTATTTTCCTCTTCTTTAGTTGAGAGGCTTCTTCCACTGCTGATTTAGAATTACTAACCACCTCAACATATGCTGGCTCTTTTGCTATTTCAGTAGTTGGGGGCATGTTGAAGCCAAAAATGACCTCAACGAATGTTCACAAACCAGGGTGCAGCCGACGCCTACTTCTCTCGAACCTTGACCCTTGACTGGCTGCTAAGGTCCCAAGACTGACCCAAAGCCTCAGCAGGGAGGTCCCACCTCACACCCGGAAGATCCCTGAGAGCTTCCCCTCCAAAGCCAAATGCTGGCCTGGGAGCTCTTCAGAAAGCACTAGAGTTGTAGAATAATGAAAGCCTTGCTTTCCAAAGAGCCCTTATGGGTCTATTTATAGTCTTCCCTTGACCCGAAAATACTGAAATACCCCTGATGGGTTTGTCAATAGCCAAATCCCGCTGTCATCCTGGGGGCATATAGGTAATTTTACTCGGGGATAATAAAATAATCTTTTCTTGGGCGTCGGGCCCCACATGGACCTGCTTGGTGAGAACCCAGGGCGAGAAGGCTCTCATTGAACCCCAGCTAGGCTCATCTTGGCGAGATCTCCCTTTAAGAGGGTTCTCGCTCTCGGTGGTCTCGATGTCATTATCGTTGAAGGCTCACCCAATGCCCTCTCGCCTACCTCTAGGCGGGAGCTCCCTCAAGGAAGAAGCTCATCCATCCTGAATCCCAAAGCCTGACGCGAAGGGTCTCGCCTACAGCTAGGCGGGAGCCCCTTAAGAAGCGGGAACTCTGTTGATTTTAGCCTGAAGCCCGAAGCCTGGCGCGAAGGGTCTCGCCTACAGCTAGGCGGGAGCCCCTTAAGAAGCGGGAACTCTGTTGATTTTACCCTTGGGCTAGCCCAACTCAGACCATTGAAGCTTCTAGGTTCTACCCAGCGAATATGGGGTTGTACAGGGCAGATCTTTTAACTCCCCCCTCAACCATTGCACCTTCTTCATTGATGTTTTCCAAGTTAGTCTCTTCTTGTAGAACTTCAATATCAGGAATAGGGTCCTCTGGAGTAGTAGTTATCTCCCCCTGTACATCTAAATCAATATTTAGAATAATTGCCTCATTAGTGGCCTTGGAGATTGTATCTTAAATCTCTCTGTCAGACATTTCTGTTTCAGGAACTTTTGTTTATTCCAGCTCTTGTACAACTTCCATTAATATTGTATTTACTGTATCCATTTTTATTTCTAGTAGATCATTGAGGTTCTCCCCCTCAATTGGATCCCTATTTAGGATTGTCTCCCCCTGCACCTGATCACCTGTTCTAGGTGAGGTCCTTAGAGATTTCTCAGCCATTGTATCATCCTATTTTTTAGAGGTAGAACTTTCTTGTTCTTCAGATTTACTGGAAGAATCTTCTTCCACAACTACAACCTTCTTATTTTTCTCTTTCTCCTTCTCAACTACAGGTGATTCCTTAGATAATACTCTATCCCACCTAGCTAGTATCCTCATATCCATTCTCCTTGTGTGATTTATCTTGGATCCAATCTTGAGGTTAAGGCTATTTCGAATGGCATGAACTAAGTATAGACTCGGAATTCTGTCCGTGTTAGGCTTCTTGATACTCTGATATTTTATCAAAGACCACTCTGATCCAGTTAGTCTTGATTTTAAAAATTACTCTTGTCATAAGCTCAAACATCTGAGTAGATATCATGTCATGTGCTCTTGTTTTACACAACAACACCTTCCCAATTATTTCTGACAGGAATTTTCCTTGAGAATTTATACCCTTACTGTTCAGGGTGCTTCCAATTTTAGTGGTTGGATCCAATCCACACCACACCAATGCTTCAGCAGTCCTAGTGTCTATTTCATCTTCCTGATCGATTCTTGGTATTTGAAAAACCTTTTCCAACCTCTTTGTTGTGATTTTAACTTTAGCTCCATTCACTATAGACTTAATCTTTGCTGAATTTGAATCCAACTTTGCAATAGAGAAGAATTCGGATACTTCTCGTGTCTAGATGTTTGTTGGTTCAGAGAGCACATAATCCAGAACTGCTTCTTTAATTAGGTCAATGACATTCCTAATTTCTTCTTGCGCTGAGACGAATCCATAGCGCACGAGTTCGTACCCTTCAAAGATGTTGTCGTCATTCTTGGTAGCCATTGGAGTTGAGAGAAAGGATTGACGAGTGTCGATGAATTAGAATTCTAGGTCTTGACACTCAGGGATCAAAAGTTCAAGAGATCAAGAAAGTGTAGTCAACTTCTACTCTCACACCCCTTTATAGTCAAATCTTCCCTGAAGTCGAAAAGGCGCACTGCATTTAGACTATTCTAAATTTTTAGGTAAATGCCTAGTGTCGACACAAGGTTAATGTGTCTCGACACATACCTTAGGGTCTCGACACCCTTATATCTTGACACTTACTTTAGTGTCTCGAAACTTTGTAGTGATACAGTGTCGACACACTTTCTGGTTTCTCAACACATTACTACTTATAGTGTCGACACACTTTCTAATGTCTTGACACTTTCTAAGATGTCTCGACACATTCTCTGGCGTCTCGACACAATTTTTTGACTTAGTCAAAATTTTGTTTTCTGAATTATAGATTCTTGACATTTATGATGTCTATTCTTGATATCTAAATGAGTAAACTTAATTACTGACTAATTATTTTTTTATTCTTATTTTATATCAGTTTTTATATGTGCATCAATTACTCAAGATTCCACATTCCAAGTTCAAATTTTAAAAAAATTAAATTTCTCTTCTTCCAGGGGCTTAGTAAAATTATCATCAATTTGTTTATTTGTTGGAACAAATCCTAAACTAATATCTTCATTTTCTACATGCTCCCTAATAAAATGCTATCTAATTTCAATATACTTTGTTCTACTATGTGACAAAGGATTGTTTGCAATAGAAATAGCACTAGTAGAATCACGGAATAAATGAATTTTACTTAGCTGTAAGTTATAATCTTATAACTGATGCTAAATCCAAAGCAATTGTGCACAGTAACTTCCCACTGAAATGTACTCAAATTCAGCTATGGATATTTCTACACTTATTTGCTTTTTGCTACTCCATAACATATGCCTTCTCACAAGAAATTGACATGAACCTGATGTGCTTTTCCTGTCTTCTTTACATCATGTATAATCAGCATCTGAAAAGCCTGTCAGTTCAAAATCACTATTCCTCAGATACCATAGACCAAGATTAGGTGTGTTCTTTAGATATCTCAATATTCTTTTAACTGTTGTATAGTGATATTCTCTAGAGCATGCTTGATACCTGGAACAGACTCAAGTGGCATACATTATGTCTGGTCTACTGGTTGTTAGATAGAGCAGTGATCAAACTATGCCCCTATACAAGGTGATATCAACTAGCTTGCCAACATCATCCTTGTCTAAAGACATACTAGACCCCATAGGAGTTCTCATGAAAGTGGTTGTTTCCATGTCATACTTCTTGATTAACTCCGTGGTGAACTTAGATTGACTAATAAAAAATCCATCTATAGTTTGCTTAACTTGGAGTCCCAAGAAAAACTTGAGTTCACCCATGCTACTCATCTCAAATTTACCTTGCATAAGTTTGGCAAACCTAATGTAAAGTGGTTCATTAGTAGAACCAAATATAATATCATTAACATATATTTATACTAAGAAGGTCTTGCCTTTGACTTCCCTTAGGAATAGTGTTTTGTCTATTTTCTCTCTTGAGAATTTATTCTCCAGAAGAAACTTAGACAGAGTCTCATACCAAGCCCTTGGGGCTTATTTTAAATCATAGAGAGCTCTTAATTGCAAATAAACATGAGTAGGTTTAGTGGAATCAACAAAACCTGAGGGTTGCTCAACATAGACTCTTTCTTTAAGGTTATCATTTAGGAAGGTTGACTCCACATCTATTTGGTAAACTTTGAATCATTTATAGGCTGTATATGCCTGGAAGAGTCTAATAGCCTCCAATCTTGCCACTGGTGCAAAGGTTTGATCAAAGTCTATGCCCTCTTCTTATCTATTGCCCTTTGCAACCAGTCTAGCCTTATTTCTGACTATATCACCATTCTCTTCCAATTTGTTCCTATAGATCCACTTAGTTCCTATGATGTTATAGTCATCTGGTCTGGGAACCAGCTTCCAAACATTGCATCTCTTGAACTGGTTCAATTCCTCCTGTATTACACCTATCCAAAATGGATCTATATTTGCTTCTTCAAATTTCTTTGGTTCTGTTTGAGACAAAAAACTTGAGTACATCATAGTGTTTTGATGTTTGATTCTTATGGTCACTCCCTGAGCTGCATGTCCAATGATCAATTCCCTTGGATGATCCCTTAGATGTCTGACAACTACTGGTATGGTGACTTCTTCTCTTGGACCATCTACTTCTTGTTGCTGATTTTCTTCTCCTGGCTGTTCATCTGCAAGCACTTCTTCAACAATGTTGACTCCATTTGTATATTTTTGCTTGCTGGAACTGAATCCTCTATAGACAGCTCCTTTAGCTTCAAGTCTTTTCCTGTAGTGCTTGATGTACTTGGCTTATCATTGTAGAACACAGAACTTTCATCAAATACAACATGAACAGACTTCTCCATAACATGATCCCTCAAGTTGTAGACCCTATAAGCCTTACTGTGGTTACTATAACCAACAAATATGCCATCATAAGACTTCTCAGCAAACTTAGATATGTGTGTTTTCCCATTATTTAGGACAAAACATCTACATCCAAAGATTCTGAAATAGGCCAAGTTTGGTTTTCTGCCCTTCATTAGTTCATAAGGAGTTTTATTCAACCTTTTGTTGATTGAAGCTCTATTAAGAACATGACATGCTGTGTTAATAACTTCAGCAAAGAAATATTTTAGGAGAGAAGAATCAATCAGTATGGTTCTTCCATCTTCAATAAGAGTCATATTCTTTCTCTCAGCAATTCCATTTTACTGGGGTGTTCTTGGTGAGGATACTCCTACTGAATCCCAAGTTCTTCACAAAACATTATCATATATTCAGATTGAAATTCAGTTCCATGATTACTTCTGATTCTGACCACAGAACTGTTCAATTCATTCTGAATTTATTTGATAAATGTCTTGAAGACATCAGGAGTTTCAAATTTTTTTCCTTAGAAAGAAAACCCAAGTAAATCTGGAATAATCATCTACAATCACAAAAGTGTAGACTCTCCTTCCCAAAATATATACTGTCATAGGACCAAACAAGTACATATGCAAGAGGTATAAACACCTCACCGAGTCTTTGGATTCAATACTTTTGAATGGAGCTTTGGTCTGCTTGCCTCTTTGGCATGCAGAGCAAATGCTCTCCTTAGAGCATTTAATGTTCTGACCATTCCTAACTAGCTATTTACTGTTAAGTTTGCCTATAGCCTTTCAAATGAGCTAGCCTCTTGTGTCATTTAACACAGTGTGAGGCATTCTCATTTACAACTAGATATAAGGGTGAGTCTGACTTTAAACAAAGAAAATTCAAACAATATACATTCCCATATCTAGTGCATGTCAAGATAACCTCTTGGTCACTTGAATTCTTTATGAGGCACTTATCCTTGTGGAATGAAATGTTATAGTCAAGATCACAAAGTTGGCTTATGCTTATAAGGTTATGTTACAACCCTTCCACATAAGCAACATTAGTGAAAGTGACTAAGCCATTTGTGATCTTACCATAACCTTTGGTAGTTCCTATGTCAGCTCCACCAAAGATCACCTTTGGTCCATTCTTCATAGGGATAAATTCACTCAAATTTCCTCTTGTTCCAGTCATGTGTCTGGAGCACCCACTATCCAAGTACCAGACTAGTCTATCTCTGGTGCTTGGATATTCCTACAAAATAAGAATTTATTTTTCCTTAGGAACCCAAATTGTTTTGGGTCCTAGGTTCTTGTTAGTTTTGGCTTCATTGAGACCACCTGTAAACTTCTTAATTGGATACCTTTTCTGAACATGTGATACAGTGTAATTGAACCAATAGTCCAAGGCAAAGTGTCCCACTTTTCCACAACACCAGCATTCATAGCTGTTATACCTCCTCTTTGGAGGAACAGAAGGAGTTTTGTGCTGACATTTCTTAGAATAAGAATCAGCAAACTTGACTGTTGTATTTTGACTAGGAGCAAAAAGGTTGTTTTGTCTCTCTGTTGCAACAGTTCACCTTTTAGCAAGAAAATTATGAATAGCTTTCCTATTCACATAATAACTTGGTCCAACTAGTTCAGACTTCTGGGTTTTTTTCCCATAGTCTGAAAACACAGGTTGTGGAATGACTGGACTTTTTTGTCATGTCAGCTTTTTGCCACTTTTTCTTTTGATTTAACATACCCAAGACCGCTTCCAGGTGTTCCTGAGAAGGTGTCTATAATAGGCAGCACAGTTTTAGGTTTAGAAAATTATTGTACTAAACTTTTCTCATTCAGGAGTTTGAGCTCCATCTCTTAAATGGTTGTATCCTTTTGCTTCAACAATATGATTTGATCATCAATGATCTTAGTCAGCTTTGCCAACTTAGAACTTTGAAGACCAATCTTCTGAGTATCCATATTATGATGATACTCAAGATCTTTTAGTGATGTTATCTCTATAGCTTGTTCTTTTACAAGCTTCTTGCTATTTGCTAGAGCTTCCAACAGTTTTCCAAATTTGACTGTGAGCTGCTGCTGTTCAGTCTCAGAGTTAGACTTATGTGAATCAAACTTTGAGTCACATGAATCTAGCTCATCCCTAGTCTCATATACAGAAGTTTTAGAATAACTAGAATTGTCATAGATTACCTGAGTACCCTGACACTATTTCTGGATCATCAGATAGTGCCATCATATTGACCTCCATATCTTCTTCAGAATCACCATAGTGTGATGAAGTTGTGGAGCTTTTGCCCTTGTATATGGCATCTCTAATGAATTCTTCTTCATAGGAGAACAATCCAATAAGTTCTTCTGATTCAGTTGAATAGGTATCACTATCAGATAAGGTCTTTGATTTCTTTGCCATCATACGCTTTTCTAATTTCTTATCTTTATAGAACTTATTTTATTTTAACTTTTTGTTCTCCTTTCTTTTTACTAGATAGTGAGCAATGACATACCCAGGCATGTTACAGAAAAACAAATAATGTCAGTCTTAAATTGATTATTCTGATGAGAATCATAGCTGACCACAGATTTGTCTCTGTGTTTGTCTTTGCTTTTACTAGAACTTGTTCTAGTAGATTTCTTCTTATTCTACTACTTTTTTCTTCTCATCATTTTCTTGAATTGCGTGGTAAATAGTGCCAATTCATCATCTAATAATTCTTATGATGAAGAATAGGTTCCAGTGCTATCTGTATCTTCATCCCTTCTTGGTGATGATGAGATTTCTATTCTAGCTTTCTTAGATGTATCTGCTTTGAAGGACACAGATTTATTCTGAGTTGAACTTTTGGTTGATTATGCTTTAGCTTTTCTAGAATTTAGCTGAAGCTCAAGTGACAATAGCTTCTTATACAAGTCTTGAGGTAACATATTTCTTAGATTCCTCATTTCTCTTACAGCGCAAACCTTAATATCCCATTTTTTATTTAAGGATCTCAGAAATTTGTCATTCAACTCATAATTTGAGAAATCTCTGCCATAGTTTCTTAAGTCATTTACTATTCTAAAAAACTTTTCATAACCTTGTTCTATAGAATCTGTCTTTCCTTGTCAGAATGTCTCATACTGCTGGTTGAGAAGATATTTTCTGTCATCTCTTACTTCTTTTGTGCCTTCCATATAGACTATGAGAGTGTCCCACATCTCCTTGAATATTTTACAGTGCACAAGATTCTGAAAGGTTGAATTGTCTATTGCACTTACTATTATATTTTGTGCTATTTTGTCCATGGTGGCAAGAACCAACTCATCCTTTGTCATTTCTGATAGTTTCTTGGGGGTTTGAACATTTGCATTTAAGACTGATATCTTCATTGGTACATATGGTCCTTCTTGTACAGTGATAAAGATTCTTGGATCTGAGACTTTCATAAACAATCTCACTATCTGCTTCCATATAACAAAGTTATCATTAGTATATATAGGTAGTTTCATATAACTGAGTTCTATGTGAGATTTAGAAGCCATAAGATCTGATATTTTTCTAATACCCTTTGGAGCTTTTTCAGACTGTTAGGTCTTTATTGAATAACCTCTCTCTGATATCATTTGAAAGTTAATCCTATAGGTAGATAATCACCTATAGGGGGTGAATAGGTGTCTTTTTAAAATACTTTTTCAATTCTTTATCACTTAAATGTTCTGCATAAATAATGTTCAACAATTAATTTACTTGAGAGATTAGTTACATAATAACTCAGCATAATTGAACCACTGCACTCAGCACTTGCAAATATCAGATCACAGCACAAGCAAAAGAAAATCACAGCACACAGCACACAAAAATTTTATAGTGGTTCCCCTATCTTGGGTACATCCACTTTCCCCCTTCTTCCGGTCCTCACTAGCAATGTGCTAGATAAGGTTATAACTCCTCCTTTTTAACTCAGATCCAAAGATCCTACAGGCTCAGTTTCTGTTAAGAAACCTACACTCAGACCAAAAGGTCCTACCTCAGAGATTCTCCCAATTTCCTACCTCATGTTCCTCAAAAACCGAACCCCAGCCTTTATAAATAAGGCTTACAAGTCAGTGATCCACTCAAATAACCTACTTCAGGTCCCTCAAGAACCCTTCCTCAGCCTTTATAAAATAAGCTTACAACTCAGAGATTAGATCTCCTTCCCACTCAGTACTCAAGGAGATCTTACAAAATTAAGAGGTAAAATAGAAAAAGTAATCTTCAGAAAATAGGAATTCTGTAATCTGACTTATCTGATAACACAGATTCTTCAATTCAGCAGCAATGAATTTCTTCTTGATAAACTGACTGGCTGAAAAGATTCTTCTCTAGATCTACAATCTTCTTGATGTTGATTGGCTTGATTTCCTTGAAGAAATTGTAGATCAGATCCACCTTAATCTTCAGATCAACTTTATAAAAGGATCTGGAGATTTTCTTGAAGACCTTCATCTTCTTCCTCCTTCTTGGGATTGTCGCCCTGTCCTGACTTTGAAGAAATTAGAATGAGAATTTCAGATTGCTTCATAGATTGCTTCCTCTGTGATGACAACCCCTCAATTTATAGCCTTCGTGGATGGCTTGTATCTGAATGATGACATCAACATCTGACATCATACTTCAAATTCTCCCTTAAACTGTTTCTATTGAGATATCACATTACTGTAGCTGATGTGACAGTTCTGACTTGTCCTGGCACTTCTATGTTGACTCTGCACATATTCCGATACATAAGTGTCGAGATGTCCAAAATGTCGAGACATTTTAGCAATCTCGACACAATTTTACTTAGAAGAATTTTCATCTGAACACGAAAGTGTTGAGACAGTTGACTTGTCTCGACACAACTATCATCTGTGTTGACATCTTTAATTCTGTTTTGTGTCAAGACAGTTGAATTGTCTCGACATAACTGTCTTCCTAGTGTCGACACTTCTATGCTTTAAACCTTCATTGTGTCGAGACTGTTGATTTGTCTTTACACTATTTTACTTAGTATAATTTTCAGTCTTTTTTGTGTCGAGATAGTTGTATTGTCTCGACACTACTGTATTAAGCTTTAAAGTGTTGAGTTAGCTGACTTGTCTCGACACTGTTGACTTAATCTTCAAGGTGTCGAGACAATTGATTTGTCTCCACACAACTGTCTTGAATCCTCTATGTGTCGAGTTTGCTGACTTGTCTTGACATTGTTGACTTTGGCTCGACACAGCTTCTGCAAAGGTGTCGATACAGTTGAAGTATGTCGACACTTTTGTACATAGCTAATTTTCTGCACTGTAAGTTGCTAGATGCTAGCTGTGCTGACTTTAGTCAGCACTATGCTGACTTCACTCGACGTTTTTGTACTTAGACAATTTTCTTCACTTTCTAGTCAACTTCTTAGAGTCCACCTATCCATATGACTTGAACCACCTGTCAAATCATTATGACATAGGCAACCTGCAAGCATGAACTGAAATATACATCAAATATTTATTTTATGTATATCATTGAATTGAAAGGGCTTCTTTAAATCAAGTACATTGTGTCCAATGTACCCAACAATCTCGCCATATTTGGAGATATCATAACCCCAATTCAATTATATACACCACAATACCAAAATGTATTAATTATGATTTATAAGAAAAATGCTTGAAAAAATTACAAAGAAACATAACAGTAATAACACAGATCTCACAAGTGCAATCAAAATTTTCATTTAAATTTGTTTAAAGATTACAATTTTTCAGTTTTGATACAATGTTCTTAAGTCAAATTATATAGTTTTTCCAAAAAGGAAAAATAAACTAAGAATCTTCTGTCTCCTTAATAACAATGCCTTTTCTAGACTGAATTTTATCTTTGACTTCGGACACTTTGTCATCAGCTACTTTCTCTTTTTCCTTGACATTCTTGGCTTTAGTAATTTCTTCTTGTTTGATCTTTTGCCTTTCATGATAATGATAGGGCTTGGGGAAATACTTGTTGGGCTCTACAGAATTAGCTGGGATCTTCCCTGCCTTCAGATCATTTCTGAATTTTTGGATGACCTCCTGCTGCTTTAAGTGCTTAGCCCACCCTTGCTCTGTATACAATTTTACCCTATCAGCTGTATTTGTATTGTCTGCTTTACATGTAGTGAGAATAATTGATCTAGAGGTTGGACTCCATTGTTTAAAATCTGTACTAGCTTCAACCTGTTCCCAGAATTTTTTCTTTGATTGTTGAGCTTCTTTCTCCTTAAGCAAAGCAGATGCAGTCATCTCCACCTCCTCACATACTATATTCTGAACTTGTGGTGGAGGACTGCACATGGTTTGGACAGCAACTTGAATGGCCTTAAAAAGAGCTGGTTGATAACCAGACTCAACAATTTGGTCTCCATCATACCATAAGGTAGGATGGACTAAAGTGTCTTTGATGCTATTTGAGATCCAAAGAGCATGCACAGAGCTTGCCTTTATCATTACCATCTCCCCTTTATGACTTCTCTTTCCATATGACCCCTTAAATCATTCTTGTGAAATCTTAGTTGATCATCTAGATAATTGATTCAAGAAGTTAAAGTGTTCTTGACTTTGAGTAAATGTTCATCTAAATCTTTGTCAGAAGCCTTGATATCCTTAATCAAAGAGGCAGTGTGAGTTGTCAGCTTGGTTTCAATATCCTTGGAAGTAGAAGCAATCTCAGTCTCCAAATCAGTAGTTTGTTTCTTTATTTCCGCTAATGTAGTATCATACATAATTATCATATTCTCATTCATTCTTGTATGATTTTCCATGACATAGCCTTATTTTATTGCTATGTTAGTTTCCACTTGCTGTTATTCTACTTGCTATTTTGCACTGTATACTACAACATTTGCTTCTCTTATAAAGAAATCTGTCATATCTTTCTTTAGAATTTTACTTTAAATCTAATAGATTTAATGTCCTGAGCCAGCTGAAACTTCAACTCCTTATTGCTTTCATCTACATACTTCTCAAGTTGAGTTCTTTGTTGATCTAACATAATTTGCAGTTAAACTATAATTGAACTTAAATCCATAGAAGGATCAAGAGTTATGCCAGATTGAATAGTTTTCTTGTAGCTTTTGCTCCTCTTTTTGAGTTCAATTATTTTCCTCTTCTTTAGTTGAGAGGCTTCTTCCTCTTCTGATTTAGAAGAACTAACAACCTCAAGAAATGCTGTCTCTTTAGATATTTCTGTATTTGGGGGCTGATCTTCAAACTCCCCCTCAACCATTGCACCTTCTTCATTGATGTTTTCTAAGTTAGTCTCTTCTTGTAGAACTTCAGTATTAGGAAAAGGGTCCTCTGGAGTAGTAGTTATCTCCCCCTGGACATCTAATTCAGTATTAGGAATAATTGTCTCTTCAGTGGCCATAGAGATTGCATCTTCAATCTCTCTATCAGACATTTTTGTTTCAGGAACCTTTGTTTGTTCCAGCTATTGTACAACATCCATTATTATTGTATCTACTGTATCCATTTCAATTTCTGGCAGATCATTGAGTTTATCCCCCTCAATTGGATCTTGATTTAGGATTGTCTCCCCCTGCACCTTATCACCTGTTCTAGGTGAGGGCCTTGGAGATTTCTCAGCCATTGTATCATCCTATTTTTCAGAGGTAGAACTTTCCTACTCTTCATATTTACTGGAAGAGTCTTCTTCCACAACTACATCCTTCTTCTTTTTCTCTTTCTCCTTATCAACTACAGGTGAATCCTTGGATAAGACTCTATCCCACCAAGCCAGTATCCTCATGTCCATTCTCCTCATGTGATTCATCTTGGATCCAATCCTGAGGTTGAGGCTGTTTGGAATGGCATGAACTAAGTATAGACTCAGAATTCTACCCATATTAGGCTTCTTGATACTCTGTTATTTTATCAAAGACCACTCTGCTCCAGTTAATCTTGATTTTAAAAATTACTCTTGTCATAAGCTCAAACATCTGAGCAGATATCCTGTCATGTGCTCCTGTTTTACAAAGCAGCACTTTCCCAATTATTTCTGACAGGAATTTTCCTTGAGAATTCATACCCTTCCTGTTCAGGGTGCTTCCAATCTTAGTAGTTGGAGCCAATCCACACCACACCAATGCTTCAACAGTCCTAGTGGTGTCTATTTCATCTTCCTGATCGATTCTTGATATTTAAAAAACCTTTTCCAACCTCCTGGTTGTGATTTATACTTTAGCTCCATTCACTGTAGACTTAATCTTTGCTGAATTTGAATCCAGTTTTGCATTAGTGAAGAATTCGGATACTTCTCATTTCTAGATGTTTGTTGGTTTAGAGAGCACATAATCCATACCTTCTTCTTTAATTAGGTCAATGACATTCCTAATTTCTCCTTGTGCTGAGACGAATCCATGGCGCACGAGTTCATACCCTTCAAAGATGTTGTCGTCATTCTTGGGAGCCATTGGAGTTAAGAGAAAGGATTGACGAGTGTCGATGAATTAGAATTCTAGGTCTCGACACTCAGGGATCAAAAGTTCAAGAGATCAAGAAAGTGTAGTCAACTTCTACTCTTACACCCTTTTTATAGTCAAATCTTCCCTTTAGTCGAAAAGGCACGCTGCATTTAGACTATTCTAAATTTTTGGGTAAATACCTAGTGTCGACACAAGGTTAATGTGTCTCGACTTATACCTTAGGGTATCGAAACCCTTATATCTCGACACTTACTTTAGTGTCTCGACAATTTGTAGTGATGCTATGTCGACACACTTTCTGGTTTCTCAACACATTACTACTTATAGTGTCGACACACTTTCTAATGTCTCGACACTTTCTAAGATGTCTCGACACATTCTCTGGTGTCTAGACACAATTTTTTGACTTAGTCAAAATTTTGTTTTCTGAATTATAGATTCTTGACATTTATGATGTCTATTCTTGATATCTAAATGAGTAAACTTAATTACTGACTAATTATTTTTTTATTCTTATTTTATATCACTTTTTATATGTGCATCAATTACTCAAGATTCAACATTCCAAGTTCAAATTTTAAAAAATTAAATTCCTCTTCTTCTAGGGGCTTAGTAAAAATATCAGCAATTTGTTTATTTGTTGGAACAAATTCTAAGCTAATATCTTCATTTTCTACATGCTCCCTAATAAAATGATATCTAATTTCAATATGCTTTGTTCTATTATGTGACAAAGGATTGTTTGCAATAGAAATAGCACTAGTAGAATCACAGAATAAAGGAATTTTACCTAGCTGTAGTTATAATCTTATAACTAATGCTGAATCCAAAATAATTATGCACAGCAACTTCCCGCTGAAATGCACTCAGATTCAGTTGTGGATATTGCTACACTTGTTTGTTTTTTTGCTACTCCATGACATAAGCCTTCTCCCAATAAATTGACATGAACCTGATGCGATTTTCTTGTCTTCCTTACATCCTGCATAATTAGCATCTGAAAAGCCTATCAGTTCAAAATCACTATTCCTGGGATACCATAGGCCAAGATTAGGTGTTCCCTTTAGATATCTCAATATTCTTTTAACTGTTGTATAGTGAGATTCTGTAGGGCATGCTTGATACCTTGCATAGACACAAGTAGCATACATTATGTCTAGTCTACTGATAGTTAGATAGAGTAGTGATCCAACTATGCCCCTATACAAGGTTATACAACCTGGCTTTCTAGCATCATCCTTGTCTAAAGGCATACTAGACCTCATAGGACTTCTCATGAAAGTGGTTGTTTCCATTCCATACTTCTTGATTAACTCCTTGGTGAACATATATTGACTAATGAAAAGTCCATCTATAGTTTGCATAACTTGGAGACCCAAGAAAAACTTGAGTTCACCCATGCTACTCATCTCAAATTTACCTTGCATAAGTTTGGCAAACCTAGTGTAAAATGACTCATCAGTAGAACCAAATATAATATCATCAACATATATTTGTACTAAGATGGTCTTGCCTTTGACTTCCCTTACGAATATTATTTTGTCTATTTTCCCTCTAGAGAATCTATTCTCTAGAAGGAAATTAGACAGAGTCTCATACCAAGCCCTTGGGGCTTATTTTAAACCATAGAGTGCTCTTAATAGCAAATAAACATGAGTAGGTTTAGTGGAATCAACAAAACCTGAGGGTTGCTCAACATAGACCCTTTCTTTAAGATTATCATTTAGGAATACTAACTTCACATCTATTTGGTAAACTTTGAATCCTTTATAGGCTGCATATGCCTGGAAGAGTCTAATAGCCTCCAATCTAGCCATTGGTGCAAAGGTTTGATCAAAGTCTATTCCCTCTTCTTATCTATAGCCCTTTGCAACCATTATAGCCCTATTTCTGACTATATGACCATTCTCATCCAATTTGTTCCTGTAGATCCACTTCATTCCTATGATGTTACACTCATCTGGCTTGTGAACCAACTTCCAGACATTGCATCTCTTGAACTGGTTCAATTCCTCCTGCATTGCACCTATCCAAAATGTATCTATATTGGCTTCTTCAAATTTCTTTGGTTCTTTTTGAGACAGAAAACTTGTGTACATCACAGTGTTGTGATGTTTACTTCTTGTGGTCACTCCTTGAGCTGAATCTCCAATGATCAATTCCTTTGGATATACCTTAGATGTCTGACAGCTACTGGTAAGGTGTCTTCTTCTCTTGGACCAACTACTTCTTGTTGCTGATTTTCTTCTCCTGGCCATTCCTGTGCAAGCACTTCTTCAACAATGTTGACTCTATTTGTATATTTTTGCTTGCTGGAACTGAATCCTCTATAGACAGCTCCTTTAGCTTCAAGTCTTTTCTTGTTGTGCTCTATGTACCTGGCTTATCATTGTAGAACACAGAACTTTCATCAAATACATCATGAACAAACTTCTCCATAACTTGATCCCTCAATTTGTAGACCCTATAAGCCTTACTGTGGTTACTATAACCAACAAATATGCTATCATCGGACTTCTCAACAAACTTAGATATTTATGATTTCCGATTATTTAGGATAAAACATCTACATCCAAAGATTCTGAAATAGTCTAAGTTTGGTTTTCTGCCCTTCATTAGTTCATAAGGAGTTTTATTCAACCTTTTGTTGATTGAAGCTCTATTAAGAACATGACATGTTGTGTTAATAGCTTCATCCCAAAAATATTCTAGGAGAGAAGAATTACTCAGCATGGTCTTCCAGCTTCAATTAGGGTCCTGATCTTTCTCTCGGCAATTTCATTTTGCTGGGGGTGTTCTTGGTGAGGAAAACTCCTGTTGAATCCCAAGTTCTTCACAAAACTTTGTCATATATTCAGATTGAAATTTAGTTCCATGATTACTTCCGATTCTGACCATAGAACTATTCAATTCATTCTGAATTTGTTTGATAAATGTCCCTAGGACATCAAGATTTTCAGACTTTTTCCTTAGAAAGAAAACCCAAGTAAATCTAGAATAATAGCCTACAATCACAAAAGTATAGACTCTCCTTGCCAAAATATGAACTGGTATAGGAAAAAAATAAGTCCATATGCAAGAGGTATAAACACCTCACTGAGTCTTTGGATTCAATACTTTTGAATGAAGCTTTGTTCTGCTTGCCTTTTTGGCATGCAGAGCAAATGCTCTCCTTAGATCATTTAATGTTAGGACCATTCCTAACTAGCTCTTTACTGTAAAATTTGCCTATGGCCTTATAGTACAAATGAGCTAGCCTCTTGTGTCTTTTAACACAGTGTGAGGCTTTCTCATTTACAACTAGACATAAGGGTGAGTCTGACTTTAAACAAAGAAAATTCAAACAATATACATTCCTATATCAAGTGCCTATCAAGATAACCTCTTGGTCACTTGACTTCTTTATGAGGCACTCATCCTTGTGGAATGAAATGTCATAGTCAAGATTACAAAGTTGGCTTATGTTTGTAAGGTTGTGTTGTAACCCTTCCATATAAGCAACATTGGTGAAAGTGACTAAGCAATTTGTGATCTTACCATAACCTTTGGTAGTTCCTTTGTCAGCTCCACCAAAGATCACCTTTGGTCCATTCTTCATAGGGATAAATTCCCTCAAATTGCCTCTTGTTCCATATATGTGTCCTGAACACCCATTATCCAAGTACCAGATTTGTCTATCTCTGGTGCTTGGACTTTCCTGCAAAATAAGAATTTATTTTCCTTAGGAACTCAAATTATTTTGGATCCTAGGTTCTTGTTAGCTGTGAATCCATTAAGACCACCTGTAAACTTCTTATCTGGATACCTTTTCTGAACATGAGACACAGTGTAATTGAACCAACAATCCAAGGCAAAGTGTCCCACCTTTCCACAACACCCGCATTCATATCTATTATACCTCCTCTTTGGAGGAACATAATGAGCTTTTTGCTGACATTCCTTAGAATAGGAATCAACAAACTTGACTGTTGTATTATGACTGGGAGCAAAAATGTTATTTTGTCTCTCAGTTACAACAGTTCTCCTTGGAGCAGGCACATTAGTAATAGCTTTCCTATTTACATATGAACTTGGTCCAACTAGTTCAGACTTCTGGGTTTCTTTTCCCTTAGTCTGAAATACAGGCTGTGGAATGACTGGACACTTTTGTCATGTCAGCTTTTTGCCTCTTTTTCTTTTGGATTTAACATACCCAAGACCACTTCCAGGTGTTCATGAGAAGGTGTCTATAATAGGCAGCACAGTTTTAGGTTTAAAATATTGTTATACTAAACTTTTCTCATTCTGGATTTTGAGTTCCAGCTCCTAAATGGATGCATCCTTTTGATTCAGTAATATAATTTGATCATCAATGATCTTAGTCAGCTTTGCGAACATAGAACTTTGAAGACCAATCTTCTGACTATCCATCTTATGATGTTACTCAAGTCCTTTTAGTGATGCTATCTCTATAGCTTGTTCTTTTACAAGCTTCTTACTATTTGCTAGAGCTTCCGACAATTTTCCAAAGTTGACTATGAGCTGTTGCAGTTCAGTCTTAGAGTTAGACTTATGTGAATCAAACTTTGAGTTACATGAATCTATCTCATCCCCAGTCTCATATACAGAAGTTTTAGAAAACTAGAATTGTCATAGATTACCTGAGTATCCTAACAGTCAAGAATTTTTGTTTATGGATCATCAGATAGTGCCATCTTATTGACCTCCATATCTTCTTTAGAATCACCATAGTGTGATGAAGTTGTGGAGCTTTTGCCCTTGTATATGTCCTCTCTGATGAATTCTTCTTCATAGGAGAACAGTCCAGCAAGTTCTTCTGATTCTGCCGAATCAGTATCACTATCAGATAAGGTCTTTTATTTCTTTGCCATCAGACCCTTTTCTAATTTCTTGTCTTTATAGAACTTCTTTTCTTTTAACTTTTTGTTCCCCTTTCTTTTTACTAGCCAGTCAGCAATGACATGCCCAAGCCTGATATAACAAAAACAAATAATGTAAGTCTTAAATAGTTTATTCTGATGAGAATCATACCTGACCACAGATTTGTCTCTGTGTTTATCTTTGCTTTTACTGGAACTTGGTCCAGTAGATTTCTTATTATTCTACTACTTACTTCTTCTCATCATTTTCTTGATTTGCATGGTAAACATTGGCAATTCATCATCTGATTATTCTTCTGATGAAGAACATGTTCCAGTGCTATATGTATCTTCATCCCTTCTTGGTGATGATGAGATTTCTCTTCTAGCATTCTTAGATGCATCTGCTTTGAAGGCCACAGATTTAGTCTGAGTTGAACTTCTGGATGATTCTGCTTCAGCTTTTTTAGAATTTAGCTGAAGCTCATGTGACAATAACTTCCCATATAAGTCTTTAGGTAACATATTTCTTAGATTCCTCATTTCTATTACAACACAAATCTTGATGTCCCATTCTTTATTTAGGGATCTCAGAAATTTGTCATTCAGCTCATAATTTGAGAAATCTCTGCCATAGTTTCTTAAGTCATTTACAATTCTAAAGAACTTTTCATAATATTGTTTTATAGAATCAGTCTTTCCTTGTCTGAATGCCTCATACTGCTGGTTGTGGAGAGATTTTTTGTCATCCCTTACCTCTTCTGTGCCTTTCATGTAGATTATGAGAGTGTACCACATCTCCTTTTATGTTTTACAGTGCACAAGATTCTGAAAGGTTGAATTGTCTATTGCACTGACTATTATATTGTGTTATTTTGTCCATAGTGGCAAGAACCACCTCATTCTTTGTCATTTCTGATAATTTCTTGGGGGTTTGACATTTGCATTTAAGACTGATATCTTCATTGGTATATATGGTCCTTCTTGTACAGTGACAAAGATTCTTGGATCTGAGACTTTCATAAACAATCTCACTATCTGCTTCCATATAACAAAGTTATCCTTAGTATATATATGTAGTTTCATATAACTGAGTTCTCTGCAAGATTCAGAAGCCATAAGATCTGATATTTTTCTAATACCCTTTGGATCTTTTTAAGACTATTAGGTCATTCTTTAATAACCTCTCTCTAATATCACTTGAAAGTTAATCCTATGGGTAGATAATCACCTATAGAGGAGTGAATAGGTGTCTTTTTAAAATACTTTTTTAATTCTTTGTCACTTAAATGTTCTGCATAAATAACGTTCAACAGTTAATTTACTTGAGAGATTAGTTACACAATAACTCAGCATAATTGAACCATTACACTCAGCACTTGTAAATCTCAGATCGTAGCACAAGCAAAAGCAAATCACAGCACACATCATGCAAAAATTTTATAGTGCTTCTCTTATCTAGGGTACATCCACTTTCCTCCTTCTTCTGGTCCTCACTAGCAATGTGCTAGATAAGGTTATAGCTCCTCCTTTTTAACTCAGATCCAAAGATCCTACAGGCTCAGTTTTTGTTAAGAAACCTATACTCAGACCAAAAGGTCCTACCTCAGAGATTCTCCCAATTTCCTACCTCATGTTCCTCAAAAACCGAACCCCAACCTTTATAAACAAGGCTTACAACTCAGTGATCCACTCAAATCACCTACCTCAGGTCCCTCAAGAACCCTTCCTCAGCCTTTATAAAATAGGCTTACAACTCAGAGATTAGATCTCCTTCCCACTCAGAACTCAAGGAGATCTTACAAAATTAAGAGGTAAAATAGAAAAAGTAATCTTCAGAAAACAGGAATTCTGTAATCTGACTTATCTGATAACACAGATTCTTCAATTCAGCAGAAATGGATTTCTTCTTGATAAACTGACTGGCTGAAAAGATACTTCTCTGGATCTGCAATCTTCTTGATGTTGATTGACTTGACTTCCTTGAAGAAATTATAGATCAGATCCACCTTAATCTTCAAATCAACTTTATACAAGAATTTGGAGATTTTCTTGAAGACCTTCATCTTCTTCCTCCTTCTTGGGATTGTCGCCCTCCCCTGACTTGGAAGAAATTAGAATGAGAATTTCAGATTGCTTGATGGATTGCTTCCTCTGTGATGACAATCCCTCTATTTATAGCCTTCGTGGATGGCTGGTATCTGAATGATGACATCATCATCTGACATCATACTTCAAATTCTTCCTTAAACTATTTTTGTTGAGATATCACATTACTGTAGCTAAAATGATAGTTCTGACTTGTCCTAGCACTTCTGTGTCGACTCTGCACATATTCAGAAACATAAGTGTCGAGATGTCCAAAGTGTATCGACACTTGTGTCGAGACATCTTAGCAGTCTCAACACAATTTTACTTGGAAGCATTTTCATCTGAAAATGAAAGTGTCGAGATAGTTGACTTGTCTCAACACAACTGTCATCTGTGTCGACATCTTTAATTCTTCTTTGTGTCAAGACAGTTGAATTATCTCGACACAACTGTCTTCCTGGTGTCGACACTTATGCTTTAAACCTTCATTGTATCGAGATAGTTGATTTGTCTCGACACTATTTTACTTAGTATAATTTTTAGTCTTCTTTATGTCGAGATAGTTGTATTGTCTCGACACTACGTTCTTAAGCTTTAAAGTGTCGAGTTTGTTGACTTGTCTCGACACTACTGACTTAGTCTTCAAGGTGTCGAGACAACTGATTTTTCTCGACATAGTTGTCTTGAATCTTCTATGTGTCGAGTTAGCTGACTTGTCTCTACACTGCTGACTTAGTCTCGACACAGCTTCTGCAAAGGTATCGACACAGTTGAAGTGTCTCGACACTTTTGTACTTAGCTAATTTTCTACACTACAAGTTGCTAGATGCTGACTGTGCTGACTTTACTCAGTACTATGCTGACTTCACTCAATGATTTTGTACTTAGGCAATTTTCTAGTCAGCTTCTTAGAGTCCACATGTCCATGTGACTTGGACCACCCGTCAAATCTTTATGATATAGGCAACCTGCAAGCATGAACTAAAATATACATCAAATACATATTTTGTGTATATTATTGAATTGAAAGAGCTTCTTCAAATCAAGTACATTGTGTCCAATGTACCCGACAGAAACCTATTCACCCCCTCTAGGTGATTTAGCTATCCTTGAAAACAAAGACTTTCAATATGCAACCTAGGCATGCGAGAATATACTTGGAATGATCCCAACTATGAGCACAAAAAAGAAGAGAAAAAATTTGTTGAAATACCATAGTGATATGTGGCCTGAGTATGTGCACTTATACTTGAAATGATCCCTACTATGAATAGAATATGTTAAAAAATATATGTTGATAGACCCAAAAATAGGGTAAATGCTTAAGATTATTAATTAGGGAATATCATTCTATTATCAAAGCTATTCATAAATTCCTAACCAGGCCAACGAAAATCCTATTTTCAATTGAACTACTAACTCTTGTGGAGGTTAAATCATAGACTTGGCTTATTCTTATCCTTTCAAATAAATACGGAGGTTCAATACAAAAGTTTGCATGCGAGTAAATTACTTTTAAATAAAGCACACACCGCACTAAGATACTTGTCTGAGCTTTATCTTTTATCTGACTAATAGATTTGTGAATGATTGAGCTCTTATTGTTTGATTGATAAGCCTATCAGTTAAGTAAAGCAAATTTCTTGAGTATGCTTTGATAAATTTTTTTTTTAACAAACAATGATCATTTGAAGTTGCATCTTGATAGTTTAACTTTCAAGGCAGCCTAAACACCTAGAGGGGGGGGTGAATAGGTTCTGCTTCTCTTTCTAAAACTTCTAGACAGAATTCAATTTATTAACTAATATGAAAACACAGCAATCACAGAAAACAAAACATCACAGATTGCACTATGTTTTATAGTGGTTCCCCAAGGTCTGGGTACATCCACTTTCCCCCTTCACCTATCTAGCTGTATGCTAGATTCGGCCAAACTTCCACTTATCTCAGATCAATAGATCTTACAACTCAGAACCCAACAGGTTCCTACAACTCAGGCACAACTGCCCTACCTCAGCCTTGCCCCAAGGCCTACAACTCAGAGAATATCCTTCTCCTACACTCAGGCAATCAGCCCTACCACTCAGAGTTCAACACTCCTACACTCAGCCTTTATAACATAGGCTTACAACTCAGATCTGTATAAACAGATCCTACAGAAATATAGAAAAGATTGTTTAAATTGTCTTGCCAAGTTGAGAGAGAAAAGGCAATGACAATTCTTAATCAGCTGATGCAATCAACTGTTTCTTAGCCTTCTTCAAAGCTTCTTGAAAATGTACTTAGCTGAGTTGATTCCAAACAGCTTCTTGAGAATCCACTGGTGGATTCCTTCTTCTTCTTCAAATTCTGACTTGATCTCTCTCTATCCAGAACTTTGAATGATTCTTCTGAATTCTGATTAGAACTCTTCTTAGATCTATCCTTAGATAGTCTTCTTAGATCTCCCGGAGAAGATCTTCTTAAGTGCCTAGCACTTTCTTGAAATGAGTAGAATGTAATCCTTCTCCACTTTCTGATCCAATGTATTTCAAAAGGTCAGTTCTATATGTTGTTCATTCTGTGTGTTTTTCTCCTTCTGAATCTGTCTATTTATAGACATTCTTCATGGTAACCGGCTGATCCGGTTTCTAACCGTTTTCTGACAAGTCTGACAACTTCAGTTAACTGGTGATAACCCACAGCTGTCAAGTCTTCAAACAAGTCCTGTGCCTTAGTGTTGAAACAGTCTGTCAGAAAGTGTCGAGACCATCTGTCTATTTGTGTCGACACAATTGACTTTGGTGTCGACACTGCCTTCAGTGATGTCGACTAAATTGCCTTTGTGTCGACACATCTTCTTCTGAAACTAACTTGGTCTTTGACTCTGCAGTGTGTCGACACAAGTCCTGTGTGTCGACACAGTTGTTGTAGAATCATAACTTTAGTAAGTGTTGACTTAGCCTTCAGGTGTCGACTATTTTCTTCTGTGTCGACATATTCAGATGATGTCGACAAACTTGAGATCGACTATACTCTTCAGTGTCGACGCATTCTCCCAATGTTGAGGTCGACGTTTTTCTTCTGTGTCGACACAATTTCCCAGTGTTGTGTCGACTTACTTCTTCTGTGTCGACACAATTTCCCAGTGTTGTGTCGACTTACTTCTTCTGTGTCGACACAACTTCCCAGTGTTGTTGTAGACTATGTTATGTGTCGACACTTTTTCCCAGAGTAGTGTCGACTTACACCTTCTGTGTCGACACACTTTCCCAGTGTTGTGTCGACAACTTTCTTCTATGTGACGACACATGTTCCTTTGTGTCGACACTTGGACTTAGAATTTTTTCCTGTAAACTTTAACAATTCTTTACCTGCACATGTCAACTCAAAACAACATCAAATACAACATGATGTATATCATTGAGCTAGGTTGGGCTTCTTCAAATCAGGTACACATTTTCCAATGTACCCAACAATCTCCCCCTATTTGGAGAAGTCATAACCCTTATAGCCAATGATATACACCATTTATAAATAGTATAAAATGATGATATATGACAATACACAGGGATACTTAATTATAAACAAAATAATAAGAACATCATGGATAAAACAATCTATCACAGATTTAACAATATTTTGTTTATTACTGGGTAATGTTTGATTACATGGTTTTTCTTTGACTGATCACATTACATCATTACAAAACATTATAAAAGAACTAAACATTATCAGGATTGATTAGGCTCTCTAATAACAATCCCTTGGCCAGATTTAATTTTAGCTGTCACAGGAGCTTCTGATTCTTCAGCCATCTTTTTTCCTTTAAGATCAGCTTTCTTCTTAGCTTCTTCCTTGAGCCTTTGCCTTTCAAAATAGTGAAAAGGCTTTGGGAAGTATTTGCTTGGCTCCATAGCATCAGGTGGAAGTCTTCCCAGCTTAGCTTTCATTCTGAATTGTACAATGGCTTCTTGTCTTGCCTCATACTTCTGCCATTCCTGCTCATTGTACCACTTGCCCCTTTCATGAACTTGATCTTTGACAGCTTTCCATGTAGTGAGTATTATATTTCTGGAAGTAGGACTCCACTGCTCAAAATCTGGCTTCAGCTCAGCCTGCTCTCTAAATCTTTTCTTTGACAGTAGAGCATCTTGCTGTTCTTGCAAATTTACCTCAGGCTTATCAACCTTTCCAAAGATAACATTTACAACCTCCTTTGAAGGACTATACATATATTGCACTTGCTGATCCAATACATCAAAATCTGGAGGGGGGTATATGACTTGGGCAACCTCAGGTTGGTCACCTTCAAGTAGTCCTGTTTGTAGACCTGACTCAGCCACCATGTTATCATCACACAATGGTGGATATCCCAATGTGGCTCTTATACTATTGGTCACCCATTTGGCATGCTCAGAGCCTGCATGAATTAGCATCCTCTCCCCCTTTATGGCTTCTCTTGAGACATGATCTCTAAGATCTTCTTTCTGGAATCGAATTTGGCCATCCAAATAATTCACTCCCTCCTTGAAAAATGGTCTTAACTTTTGAAGCTTTTCAGATATTTCCTGTTGAGAGGTTGTGATGGCAGTCTTAACAGATGCAATAGCAGCCTGAAAATTCTTATCAAATTCTTCCATTTCTTTGGCTCTATTTGCAGGTATCCCTGGCACAATCTTCTTCACCTCTTGAATGATCTCATTATGAGATTCAGTTAAATTGTCATTCATTCTTATTTGATTTTCCAGAACATAACCTTGCTTCAAGGCAATATCATCCACCTTTGTAGAGATAGCCTGCTGTTGTTTAGCCAGATAAACTACAGCATTGCCACCCTTGTGGAAGCAATCTGTCATTTCAGTTTTATTCAAGTTGACTTGAAATTGGATAGATTTGATATCTTGGGCTAAGTCAAACTGCAGAGTTTTGTTGCTTTCATCAACATATTTCTCTATGGCCACCCTGTGGTCATCCAATTTCACCTGTAAATCCACCAAGAACTTGTTATAATCAACTGCAGGAGGTGGTGGTGGAGGTGTTGTCTGTAAAGCCTGCTTATAAGTCTTGCTTCTTCTTTTAAATACAACCAGTTTTCTTTTCTTAGCCAACCTGGCTTCTTCAGTTTCAGATTCAGAAGTACTCTCAATGTGAACTCTATCTGCTTCAGTGCCATGTTGCTCAGTTTCAACATGTACTGGCTCCCCCTCAAATCTTTGCTCCTCCTCTACTTCTTGTCCTTTTTCAATCTCTTGAACTTTCTCCACTCCTTGTTCTAGCTCTATGTCAAGAGGCTGCTCAACATCTTGGTCCTCATCTATTCTATCAGTAGCTATGTCATCATTAGGAAATAACTCATCCAGAGTATATTTTTTTTGAACTGGAGCATCTGAAGATAAGTCATTAGGTGCATCCTTGTGCACATTCTCAGGCAGCTGTATATCTGGAGTAGGAGAAGACACATGCTCCCCCTGAACCTGTGCAGGAAAAAAAAACTTTTAGAAAGTCTTTTATAGTAAAATATATTTGCTCCCCCTACACCTGAACCACTTGTACCTGAGCAGGGGTAGATACATTTTGAGCAGGAGATTGAACTGGCTCCCCCTGCATCTGTGCAGATGTATCTATTTGATGAACTATAGTGGAGGCAGGTTGTTCTTCACTCTGTATCCTAAGTGGGTCCTCTTGTTGTTGCTCAGTCTCGTGAGCTGGAGAAGGGGATTTCACAGGGGTGTCTGGCCTGCTCTCTTCAGGCACATCCTTAGACAGCACCCTTTCCCACCTGGAGAATAGTCTCATGTCCATCCTTCTCATATGATTGATTTTAGATCCTGGCAGTTGCTGCATCACTTCAGGAATTGCTCCATTGAGATATAGACTTATGATCCTAGCCATGTTAGGCTTCTTGATCCCTTCTTTAATCTTGTCAAATAGGATTACTGACCAATCAGTAGGAATTGTAAAGGCAATCCTGGTCATAAGGTTGAACATATAGGCAGAAATCCTATCATGTCCACCTGTCTTGCAGAGAATTACTTTCCCAACTATTTCAGACAAGAACTTTCCTTGCTGATTCATACCTTTCCTATTGAATGCAGCTCCAATCTTCATGTTTGAATCCAAACCACACCATTGAAGGGCTTCCCTTGTCTTAGAACTAGGAACCTCTTCTTCATTTTCAACTACTTGTAATTGCAAAAACTTTCTCAAACCTCTTTGGGTAATCTTAATCTTAGTCCCGTGAACAATGGACTTGATCTTGAGTTCAGTAGAATGGACTGATGCTGAGATAAAGAACTCGTGCACCTCCTTCTTCCAGATCTTGGATGGTTCTGAGACAAGAAATTCTAACCCTGATGCAGAGAGAAGGGTGATAACTCCTTGAACATCAGGCGGCGCCTCTGCAAACGCCTGGCGCACCAATTCATACCCTTCATTAACATTGTCTTCAATCCTTGGCGCCATCGAGTCGTCGAGAAGGCTTGAGAGAGGAGAGAAAGAAAGATTGTCGACACAGGGTTTGAGTCTCGAAAACCTTGAAAGCGTGTCGACAATAAGAGCTTTTGACCTATTTATAGCTTCTGTTGAAAGAAGTTCAAAAGGCGCCAAAAACAGTCTAAATGTGTCGACACAGACGGAATGTGTCGACACAAGCTTCTATTAACTCGACATTTCTTCATCCTACTATGTGTCGACACCAATTTGTGGTTATGTCGACACCTTGGATACATAGTAGAAAGACAGAAATTCTGTGTCGACACTAAGGACAAGTGTCGACACATATTTTGTAAGTGTCGACACCATAATTCTGGTTGAGTCGACATTACATTCCTGGTTAAGTCGACAATAAAACTCTTAAGTGTCGACACATATTCTCTGTGTCGACACAATATTTCTGACTTGTCGACATAATTTCTCTGAGTCGACACATTATTACTGAATGTGTCGACACATTCTTACTTAGCCAATTTCTGTAACTTCAATGTGTCCTTTTTAACACTTGATTATTGTTGTTACTACTTTTACTTACTTATAAACCATTTCAATAGCATTGTTAATGATTTTGTTTAATACATTAATCAATGGTTAACATACCTAATTCAATTTTGAATTTATTGAATTTGGTTTCATCTAAAGGCTTAGTAAATACATCTGCTATTTGATAATCTGTTTTTACAAATTCCAATGAGATGTCACCTTTTTCTACATGTTCTCTAAGAAAATGATATTTAATTTCTATATGCTTAGTTCTACTATGAGAAACTGGATTATTAGCAATAGAAATAGCACTCTTAGAATCACATAAAAGGGGTGTTCTACTTACCTGAATACCATAATCTTTAAGCTGATGCTGCATCCATAATAGCTGTGCACAGCAGCTTCCTGCAGCAATATACTCTGACTCAGCTGTGGAAATTGCCACACTAGTCTGTTTTTTACTACTCCAAGATATTAGTCTTCCTCCCAGGAATTGACAAGTACCTGTAGTACTCTTTCTATCCTCTCTACATCCTGCAAAATCTGCATCTGAATAGCCTGTTAGTTGAAAATCTCTATTCCTAGGGTACCAAAGACCTAGAGTAGGAGTGCCCTTTAGATATCTCAGAATCCTTTTTACTGCAGTATAATGAGATTCTTTAGGGCAGGCTTGGTACCTAGCACAGACACATGTTGCATACATAATGTCAGGTCTACTAGCAGTGAGATATAGTAGTGACCCAACTATTCCTCTATACAATGATTCATCAACAGGTTTACCTGCCTCATCTTTGCATATTGGCATACTTGTGCCCATAGGAGTTCTCATGGAGGAGGATGACTCCATACCATATTTTTTAATTAATTCCTTGGTGAACTTAGACTGGGATATGGACAATCCATCATCAGTCTGTCTTACTTGGAGTCCCAAGAAGAACTTAAGTTCCCCCATACTGCTCATCTCAAACTTCCCTTGCATAAGTTTGGCAAACTTTTTACAAAGGTTGTTTTCAGTAGATCCAAAGATTATGTCATCAACATAGATCTGGACTAAGATGATCTTTCCTTTGGATTCCCTAAGGAATAGAGTTTTGTCTATCTTTCCTCTTGAGAATTTATTCTCAATGAGGAAGGTAGACAGGGTTTCATACCAAGCCCTTGGAGCTTGTTTTAACCCATACAAAGCTTTCCTAAGCTTGTACACAGAATCAGGTTTAAGAGGATCTACAAAACCTGATGGCTGCTCTACATATACTTCTTCTTTAAGATCACCATTCAGAAATGCTGACTTTACATCCATCTGGTATACTTTGAAGTCTTGGTAGGCTGCATAGGCAAGGAACATTCTGATTGCCTCCAGCCTTGCTACTGGAGCAAAGGTTTGATCAAAGTCAATCCCTTCTTCCTGCCTGTATCCTTTTGCAACCAATCTTGCTTTATTCTTTATTATTATTCCACTTTCATCTAGCTTGTTCCTATAGATCCACTTAGTCCCAATTATGTTGTGGCCTCTTGGTTTAGGAACAAGCTCCCAGACCTTGCACCTTCTGAACTGATTCAGCTCCTCTTGCATAGCATCAATCCAGTGCTGGTCTTGGATAGCTTCTTCAAACTTCTTAGGTTCCATTTGAGACAAGAAACTAGAATGCAAAACTGTGCTTTGATTTCTGCTTCTAGTTTGCACTCCTTGTCTTGGATCACCAATTATCTGATCAGTAGGATGATCTCTTAGATATCTTATAGCTGGAGGTAGATTCCCTTCAGGTTGAGCATCTCCAGCTTCTTCATTCTGCTGTTCCTCTTGGTTTTCATCAGCTTCCATTATCTCTTGTACTCCCCCTGGACAGCAGCCTTCATTTTCCAATGCTCCCTCTTCCTTTGAAGCTTCAGCAATGGAGAGCTTGTCCATCTTCTTGCTTATACCTGTTGAGTCATTTGATCTACAAGACAATTCACAATTGATTAATCTTGTTTCATCAAATACAATATGCACAGATTCTTCAACAACTTGAGTAGTTAAGTTGAAGACTCTATAGGCCTTACTATTTGTGCTGTACCCAACAAATATCCCATCCTGGGATTTGGCAGCAAACTTAGTCAAATAAGACTTACCATTGTTAAGTATATAGCACTTGCAGCCAAAGATCCTAAAATAGGATAGATTTGGTTTTCTGCCTTTCACAATCTCATAGGGAGTCTTCCTGTGGCTTTTGGTGATAGAAGCCCTATTGATGACATGACAAGCAGTGTTAACTGCCTCAGCCCAAAAATATTCTGGGAGAGAGGTGTCACTCAATAGAGTTCTACCAGCTTCAATTAATGATCTATTCTTTCTTTCAGCAATTCCATTTTGCTGAGGTGTTCTAGGTGAGGAGAACTCTTGGAAAATCCCAAAGTCTATACACAAGTTTGTCATGCTTTCAGATTGAAACTCAGTACCATGGTCACTTCTGATTTTGACCACTGTACTGTTCAGTTCATTCTGAATTTGCTTTACAAACTTAAATAATACACTTGGGGTTTCAGATTTTTGTCTCAGAAAGAACACCCATGTAAATCTAGAATAGTCATCTACAACCACTAGTGTGTAGACCTTCCTACCTAGACTGTGAACTGGCATAGGACCAAAAAGATCCATATGCAAGAGGTATAAGCACCTCACAGAATCCTTGTTTTCAAGGCTTTGAAATGAGGTTTTTGTCTGCTTGCCCTTTTGACAAGCTGAGCATACCCCTTCCTTTATACACTTAACTTGAGGCCCATTCCTCACTAGTTCTTTACTAAAGAGTTGGCCAATTGTCTTGTAGTTTAGATGAGCCAATCTCTTGTGCCACTTAACACAATGAGAAGCATTGTCATCAGCTACAAGACAAATGGGGGATGCCTTATTCTCACATTCAAAATTAAGGCAATACACATTTCTCTTCCTATACCCAGTCAATATGATCTCTTGATCACTTGACCTTTTGATATGACATCCATCCTTACCAAATGAAATGTCATATCCTAGATCACTCAGCTGGCTTATGCTTATTAGATTATGTTTCAAACCTTTTACATAGGCCACTTGGGTGATAGTAATTAGGTTTGAAGAGATGTTACCAAATCCTTTGATGACTCCTTTTTCAGATCCACCAAAGATCACTTTATGTCCATCTTTGACAGATGAATACTCCTTCAGCAGCCCCTTTGTTCCAGTCATGTGCCTGGAACAACCACTATCCAAGTACCATATAGGGGCATGGTAACTTGGATTCACCTGCAATACAGAATTACTTACCCTTAGAACCCAAGTAAGTCTTGGGTCCTTGGTTCAGGTTAGCCTTAATAAAGTTATCATAACCTCTTCTAACAGGTAGACTCTTATTCTTTATAACACTTGTGTTATACCAGTAGTCCAATGCAAAATGACCCCTCTTGCCACAGCACCAACATTCAAACTTATTGTATCTAGATCTAGATACATCCTTGTCAGAAGCATTTCTGTTCATTGCTGGTGCTGTTGCAACTTCTCCTACTGGTTTCTTAAAGCCATAGGGCTTATGACCATAGGTAGGCCTGCTTGCCTTAACACCCTTGTTCTTCAGAACATTTGTCTTGATATGATCCTGAATGTCTTCATGATCATATATGTTAGAAGACACTTTCTCCTTACCAAACCTTATGGGGACTGAAAGGTTTAGTGGCTGAATAGGGGCTTTGCCTTTCCTCTTGAATCTGCCAGCCCTGGAGTTACCCTTAAATCCTAATCCAGCCTTACCCTTCTGAGTGACAAATTCATCTATCAAGGGTAAGACAGATTTTGGCTTAGAGTAACTAGCCACTAAATCCCTTTCAATTCTAAGTCTGTCCTCCAGACTCTTTACTTGATCATTAGTATAGTTAATTGTGCCCATCTGAATAATAGTTATATTCTTCAGCTTGGCAATTTCAGCTAACTTTTGATCAAGGACTTTTTCTAACTCAGTTGTTGCAACCCTTAGATCAGCAATTTCCTGAGCCTGTGATTTAACCAGGTTCTTGCTTTTCTTAAGGGCCTGCAACAAGTCCCCATACTTGTCTATCAATTGATAGACATCTCCTTCAGATTCAGATGCATCTTCATCACTTGATGCAGATGTAGCTGATTCTTCACTTGTACTACAAACATATGTACTGGAAGGACAGTTTACCTCATTAGGACCAGACTGATTCTGGCATAGATCCTCTTCTGATCTAGTCATCAACCCCATGCATTGATGTTCATTGATGGAGTCTAGCAACTGCATAAACTCCTCTTCCTCAGATGCAGCATATAATCCAATATATGCTTCAGCTTCAGATCCTGATTCTGAAGTTGACTGGTCTGACAGACTTTTATCTTTCTTTGCTACAAAGGATTTCTCCTTCTTGCCTTTCTGATAAGTCTTCTTCTTTTCTGAAGATTCCTTCCTTTTGTCAGGACACTCAGCCACTACATGTCCAGGCCTATTGCAACAATAGCAGACAATCTTTGAAGTAGTGGCTTTGCTGGGCTTTGACCTGCTTTTCTCTTTCCTAGATGACCTTCTTTTCTGATAATAGTCATCTACTTGCTGTGATGATGAAGGCCTAGACTTCCATTGCTTCTTTTTCAAGAACCTTTGAAATTGCCTAGTGAATGCAGCAAAGTCTGCATCTGAATCACTGCTGACTGAACCCTTATCTGAATTTTCAGAACTACCTTCTTCAACTTCCTTAGGAGGAGATGGTGATTTCCTCCTATTCTTTCTGGTGGCTTCAGCATTAAATGCCACAGTCTTTTCTCTATGCTCTCCTCTTGAGTTTCTTTCCTCCTCCTTCCTTACCATAAGTTGCATTTCATAGGATAGCAACTTTCCAAACAGAGTTGGAGGAGATATCTCTGCCAATTTTGCCACTTCTCTTATGGCACAGATCTTTGTATCCCAATCCTTTGATAAGGATCTTAAGAATTTGTCATTCAGTTCATAGGTACTGAAGACTCTTCCATAGGAAATTAGCTCATTCACAATTCTATAGAATTTCTTATAGCACTCAGTTATGCTATCAGATTTTCCTTGTCTAAAACTTTCATACTCCTGATTTAGCATAGATTTTCTGTCCAGCCTTACTTCTTCTGATCCCTCCATGTAGACAATCAATGTGTCCCACATCTCCTTGGAGGTCTTGCAGTGAATCAGATTCTGAAATGTTGAATCATCTATGGCACTGACAATGATGTTCTGTGCCCTTTTGTCCATGGTTGCCAAGATGATTTCATCCTTGGTCATTTCAGAATAAGTCTTTGGTGTTTGGATATTTGCATCAAGAACAGATATCTTCATTGGTATGAAGGGGCCTTCCTGTACTGTGATGTAAATCCTTGGGTCAGATGCTTCCATAAACAATCTGACTCTTTCTTTCCAGATCCCAAAGATTTCCTTCTTGCATATGGGTAATTTCATTGACCCTAGCTCCTTATGATTCTCTCCAGAACCCATCTTCTTGATTCTTGAATCTGCCTAACAGATCTACCTCAGACTGTTAAGTCCTTTTTGAGGAACCTCCCTCTGATACCACTTGATAGTTTAACTTTCAAGGCAGCCTAAACACCTAGAGGGGGGGGTGAATAGGTTCTGCTTCTCTTTCTAAAACTTCTAGACAGAATTCAATTTATTAACTAATATGAAAACACAGCAATCACAGAAAACAAAACATCACAGATTGCACTATGTTTTATAGTGGTTCCCCAAGGTCTGGGTACATCCACTTTCCCCCTTCACCTATCTAGCTGTATGCTAGATTCGGCCAAACTTCCACTTATCTCAGATCAATAGATCTTACAACTCAGAACCCAACAGGTTCCTACAACTCAGGCACAACTGCCCTACCTCAGCCTTGCCCCAAGGCCTACAACTCAGAGAATATCCTTCTCCTACACTCAGGCAATCAGCCCTACCACTCAGAGTTCAACACTCCTACACTCAGCCTTTATAACATAGGCTTACAACTCAGATCTGTATAAACAGATCCTACAGAAATATAGAAAAGATTGTTTAAATTGTCTTGCCAAGTTGAGAGAGAAAAGGCAATGACAATTCTTAATCAGCTGATGCAATCAACTGTTTCTTAGCCTTCTTCAAAGCTTCTTGAAAATGTACTTAGCTGAGTTGATTCCAAACAGCTTCTTGAGAATCCACTGGTGGATTCCTTCTTCTTCTTCAAATTCTGACTTGATCTCTCTCTATCCAGAACTTTGAATGATTCTTCTGAATTCTGATTAGAACTCTTCTTAGATCTATCCTTAGATAGTCTTCTTAGATCTCCCGGAGAAGATCTTCTTAAGTGCCTAGCACTTTCTTGAAATGAGTAGAATGTAATCCTTCTCCACTTTCTGATCCAATGTATTTCAAAAGGTCAGTTCTATATGTTGTTCATTCTGTGTGTTTTTCTCCTTCTGAATCTGTCTATTTATAGACATTCTTCATGGTAACCGGCTGATCCGGTTTCTAACCGTTTTCTGACAAGTCTGACAACTTCAGTTAACTGGTGATAACCCACAGCTGTCAAGTCTTCAAACAAGTCCTGTGCCTTAGTGTTGAAACAGTCTGTCAGAAAGTGTCGAGACCATCTGTCTATTTGTGTCGACACAATTGACTTTGGTGTCGACACTGCCTTCAGTGATGTCGACTAAATTGCCTTTGTGTCGACACATCTTCTTCTGAAACTAACTTGGTCTTTGACTCTGCAGTGTGTCGACACAAGTCCTGTGTGTCGACACAGTTGTTGTAGAATCATAACTTTAGTAAGTGTTGACTTAGCCTTCAGGTGTCGACTATTTTCTTCTGTGTCGACATATTCAGATGATGTCGACAAACTTGAGATCGACTATACTCTTCAGTGTCGACGCATTCTCCCAATGTTGAGGTCGACGTTTTTCTTCTGTGTCGACACAATTTCCCAGTGTTGTGTCGACTTACTTCTTCTGTGTCGACACAATTTCCCAGTGTTGTGTCGACTTACTTCTTCTGTGTCGACACAACTTCCCAGTGTTGTTGTAGACTATGTTATGTGTCGACACTTTTTCCCAGAGTAGTGTCGACTTACACCTTCTGTGTCGACACACTTTCCCAGTGTTGTGTCGACAACTTTCTTCTATGTGACGACACATGTTCCTTTGTGTCGACACTTGGACTTAGAATTTTTTCCTGTAAACTTTAACAATTCTTTACCTGCACATGTCAACTCAAAACAACATCAAATACAACATGATGTATATCATTGAGCTAGGTTGGGCTTCTTCAAATCAGGTACACATTTTCCAATGTACCCAACACATCTTATATTATTTCTTCATTCATTCTATTATTATGAATTATCATTGTTAGGGACAAGCAAAAGTTCAAGTGTGAAGGTGTGATAACTTCCCAAAAAGAAGTTATCTAGTTCTTTATTTTGACATAATATTGATCATAAATGAAAAAAATGATTTAAATGAGTATAAGTATAAATAATTTCATATTTATTTTATTTAGGGTTAATTAAACTATTTTGCTTGTGTTTTTCTTACTAGAAATGCCGTGGAAATTTAATCGAAGAAGTAAAAGCTAGACTTATATTTTAGATGTGCAGTTGTTACAATAACCTATTTCAGTTGCTATAACAAGTTCTGGACTGATTTAAAATTCGAATTTCAAATTTTGTGCAAAACTTAAATATGGAAGGAGGCATCAATTGGGAGAGGGCTGCTCATTTTTAAGAGAGGAATCTGATACCTAAAAGGGAGATATGAAAAATACATTAGAGAGAATAGTTCTAGAGAGACAATATCTTGGATAAGGAGAAAGAGGCTAGGGTTTGGAGACGCTAGCAAGAAGGAAGAAGGCTTTGAAGCGAGATCTGAACACAAATTTCTGCAGCGTTTAAACTTTTATATTCATGTCTAGTAAGATCTTTCTTATTGTGTGGTTTCATCCCTCCATCATGAACTAAATTCCCAGGTCTTGTATGTTGAGAGTACTTTGATTTATTGTGATGATGTGATTTTAATTTCTCATTTGTGATTGTTTGAAAAACTATCTTTGTTGGTTTTATGTTTTATTTTTTGGAATCTTTGGATTAAGTATTCTTCTTCTAAATTGCGTGGTGAGATTCGAGAGATGAGTTATGTTATTTTAGAGTTGAATCCTTTATTTTGCGTGGCAAGATTTGAGTGAGGAGTCGCGTAAATCTTTAGTAAAAATTCAATCTTTATACTACGCTGCAATATTCGAGAGAGGAGTAGTGTAAGTGTAACATAAATATCAATATAGTATAAAGAGAGAAAGAGATTTCATCTTTTGTTAGCAATATTGATTTATGCCCTTCATGTTATTCTTTTTCTATCTAAATTAGAGATAACTAGGGGAATTAGGGTAAACAGATTTTTAAGATCGAGAGATGATGACGTCCAATTTCAAATCATTGCAGAATAGTGATTTAAATATTTCATGAAGGTTAACCCTAAAATCTCATCACAATAGACAAAGAAAATAAACGTACAAGACTATTTCTCAAACTTGATAAAAGTACTTTTAAATAAGCGTTATTTAGTTTTTGTTATTATTTTCTTTTAATTATCCTTAATCTAAATTCACTTTTAATCAATCCACTTGAATTTAAAGAAAAGGTTGTGTTAGTAGTTGCAAGCACTAGATTAGTCACTTCTCTGTAGGAACGATCTTAACTCACTTTATATTACTTGATCTGACACGTGCACTTGCGTATAATACATAAATCTATTTCGGGCGTATCAAGTTTTTGGCACCATTATTGGGGACTTATCAATCTTGCTGAACAACACAAGCACTTCTAAGAACTTTTGGTAGTGTGTTATCTGCTTCGTTTACCAGAATCTTATGATATGATTCAGCAATATATTCTTAGAGAGGCTGACACTGCTACTCTGGATGCAACTATTGCGCGCATTTCGGCTGCTACTACTCTTTTTCAATGTCCTCTTCTTGTATCTCCACCTTCTCCTAACACTATTGTTTTTTTTTAAAAATCTAAATAACAAGCTTTGCGTTCCACAAAAAGTTAAGTTATATGAGTATGACCCCTTATTTATAGAGAGAAGAGAAAGAAGGAAAATATAATAGATGATGAGGGACTAAAATAAAACATGCAGATAAACAGTTAAAAAATTTCAGACCTATATAACTAAGTGGTTATATAGACTGTCTGCTCCACGCAAGTATCCGTCAGTCTTTATTTAGTCCACTTCCGCCGACCTGATCAGCAGTCCGCTCAACACAAGAGGATATATGCATAAGTCTGCCAAACTTCAGGTCCTCAGCTCCCTTGATCATCAGGCCATAATAATAGCCTCTACCCGCAGCTTTACTTTTGCCTCGATCCGTAACTTTAGCTTCTCCTCAGACCGTGACCTCTATCTACAACGACTTCAAACTCCTGTCCGCCAAACCCACAATAGGTTTGAACCCAGGCTAGCTAGATATCTGACCAGACTGCTAGAGGCAGTCCACAACACAGTAGAACCAGATCGTTAAATCTAACCTTCCAGTCCGCTAAACTCCAGATCGCCAAGTTTAATCCACTACTATCAATCCGCCAGACCGCTTGAACTGCTAGGTCGCTCGACCAAATTGCCAAACCGCCAAGCTCCAAAAAAAACTAACACTCTCCCTCAAGTTGGAGCATATATATCAACCATGCCTAACTTGTCACAGATATCTGAACGAGAAGTTGTCCCTGGTTTGGTAAGGATGTCTGCAAGCTCCTTGTCAGAATTGATGAATGAAGTACATATTTAATTCTTCAAAATTTCTTCTCTTACGAAGTGGCAGTCAAATTCATTGTATTTTGTCCTTTCATGAAAAACTAGATTCTTTGATATATATATATATCAGCCTAGTTTTCACAAAACATGGGTAAAAGATGATCATATATCTCTCTTAAGTCATGCATAAAAGCATACATCCATTTCAACTCACAAGCAGTCGATGTCATGCTTCGGTACTCAACTTCAGCACATGATCGTGACACAACAGACTATTTTTTTGCCTTTTCAGCTGACAAAATTTTCTCCCACAAAGGTGAAAAAACCAGAAGTAGATTTTCTATCTTCTTCATTGTCAGCATAACTAGCATCAGAATATGTTTTAACCTTCAGATGGTTATGTTTTTGAAACAATAACCTCTTCGCTGAAGATCCTTTCACATACTTCAGAATTTTTAAGACGGAACAAAGATGACATTCTCTGGGAGCTTGCATAAATTGACTGACCTTCCCTACAACATAATAAATATCAAGTCTGATAACATTCAAATATATGACTTTTCCCACGAGTCATCTGTACATAGTACTATCTGAAAGAAGAGGTGAATCCTCCTTCCAACTCTTGTCATCATCAACGGTCATAGGACAGCAAACATGTCTTGCCCCAAGAAGACTAGTTTCTTTTAGAAGATTTAAAACATACTTCTATTGTGAAAGCACCATTGATGTTGAAGTGGTGACCGGGCGGTCTGGTGGTCTGACTTGGCGAGTTGATGACCGGGCGGTCTGGCGGTTTCCCTTCAGCGGTTTGGTTACTATGTGTTGTTGTCTGTGGTCCAAGCGGTCTAGCGGCTTGTCACTGGCAACTTGGAGACCAGGCGGTCTGGCAGTCTCACATGGCGGTCTATCTCTCTCACTCTGGCAGTTGCCGAGCGGTTAGCCCCTCTGTCTAACCGTGCGGCTTGTGCAGTTTGCGTCTGTACAGTCTGCTTGTGTCATGTAATTTTTTAGTCCCACATCTCTTATTTGTATTCTCTCTTCTCTCCTCCATTCTATATAAGGGAGGTCATACCTTTGTAATAGATACCTTTTTCAGATAATAAAGTTTCAGTTAAACCGCTTCCGGTTTGTTTTAGTTCATTTCTTACATGGTATCAGAGGACTCGATTTTCTCCTCCTGATTCTGTGCGCCCTCTCTGACCGCGCGACCTGTCCGCGCGGCTTGCTTCTTATTCTCGCGACCCGTTTTCGCGGCTTGTTTCTTCCGCCTGTTTGCTTGCGCCATGTTTGTTTGCTTGCGCCCTATTCGCGCAGCCTGTTTCTTTTGCTTGCGTCTTGTTCGCCGTGACCTATTTCCCTGTTTGCCGCGACCTGTTGCCCTGTGCCTTGTTTTGCCTGTTACTTCTGTTCGAGCGGACTGTCTTCTAGCCTCTCGACTTCTATCCCTTTGCTTGATTCTGCGGCTTGGTCATGAATTCTCTGGCCGCTGGTGTCTGACATCGTGACCACTGCAGATCTTCTTATTTCCTAACCGTGCGGCCTCTCTTCTCTCTCTAGTTCTATCTACGACCTATTTTTGCGGTTCCTCTGCCTCTGTTTTTCTCGCGATCTCCTTTGATTCGCACGGCTCCTCCTCTGTTCGTGCGGCCTTCTCTCTAACCACACGACCTTCTCCCTGCTTTGGTATGCTTCTTGGTTGTGTCCATTGCTGTTTCCTTTTTTGTCCATTGTGGCCTTCTTATTCTCACAAACTTCCTTGTGTTCATGCTGTGTTTGCTTATTGTCTGTTCGCGCGACCTGTTTCTCTGTTCGTGCGGCCTGTTTCTTAGTTCTCTCGCTCTTCCTTTTTTAGTTCGCGCGACCTATCTCTCTGTTCGCGCGACCTATTTCTGCTCCTATGGCTCTCTTCGATATCTCTACTTTCTCCTCTTCTTCAAAGCCTTCTGCCTCGGTGGTCACGTCTTCTGGTAGTGCCCACTTCGTTACTCAAGGAAAATGGCTGATCGACTCAGGTGCTACCAATCATATGAAAGGCTCTCCCTAGTGTTTTTCTCTCCTGGAAACACATGATCGGTTTCCCCCGGTTATTCTCGCTGATGGCTCTCCATCCCCGGTCCATGGGACGGGAGTGGTTCAAGTCACTCCGTCTCTTCAATTAGCGAATACTCTCTATGTTCCCAAATTCCCGTGCAACTTAATATCTATTACCTCTCTATGCAAGATATTACGATGTTCCGTCACATTTACCTCTACTTATTGTTCTTTTCAGGATCTGGACTCCCAGAGGACGATTGCTACTGGGACTGAGAGTGGCGGTCTATTCTTCCTCGACAACGTTTCCGCTCTATCCGCCTTCTCCTCCACCTCCACAGATCTTCTCCAATGACATCTTTGCCTTGGTCATGCTCCTCCACGCCTTCTTCGTCAGCTTTTGCCCCACCTTCCTCCACAAATTCCTCCCCTCAATTGTGAGGCTTGTCAGCTTGGCAAGCATCACCGCTCCTCCTTCCCATCAAAGCAAGTTCGTGGATCTTCCCGACCGTTTGATCTCATCCACTTTGATGTTTGGGGTCCTTCTACTACCCTTACCGTTGGTCGGGAAAGTTCATATTTTGTCACGTTTATTGATGATTTCTCTCGTTGTACGTGGGTGTATCTTTTAAAAGATCGCTCCGAATTATTATCTATATGGACATCTTTCTATCTCATGATCAAAACTCAGTTTGATGTTTCTATTAAAGTTTTTCGATCCGATAACGCCCAAGAATATCTCAGTCATGCTTTTTCGTCCTTCTGTATACAACATGGGATTATTCATCAAACAAGCTGTGTCTATACTTCACAGCGAAATAGTGTGGCAGAGCGCAAAAACCGTCACCTCCTTGATGTCGCTCGCACTCTGATGACACAGATGCAGGTTCCTCGTGCCTATTGGGGCTATGCTGTTCTCATCTCCTATTTCCTCGTCAATCGCATTCCATCCACCGTTCTACATGGTAAAACCCCATTCTCCATTCTCTATCCGGGCAATGACCCTTTTCCTCTCCCTCTCCGAATCTTTGGCTACACGAAATTTGTGCATGCCCCATCTGCCACCCGTGATAAGTTATCTACTCGCTCCACCAAATATGTCTTTCTGGGGTACTCCACCACTCAGAAAGGCTACTGTTGCTTTGACCCTGTTCTTCGTAAGCAGTTTGTCTCCGCTGACGTTACCTTCTTCGAGAATGCCTCCTACTTCTCGGATGACTCCTCTTCTCTTCCCCAAGCTTCCTATTCTCTTCCCCCAGCCTCTGATTTTCCTGTTATTCCCTTCGTTCCCTCGCCTCCTACTGCGATATCAACCCCTACTCCATTCCCGTCCACTCCTCTCTCTCCGCCTCCATCTCCCTCATCTCCGCTGCTGTCACTCTCTCCTCCCGGGCCAGCTCTCTCTGCCACGGATTCTCTGGATGCCGAGGAACCTGCTGACCTGGATCTTCCTGTAGCTCTTCGCAAAGGGGTGCGGACGTGTACCCTACACCCCCTTGCTACTGTTGTTTCATATGATCGTCTTACCTCTTCTCGCAGGGCCTTTGCGCTTGCTATCTCTGCCACCACCATACCTCGTTCCTATCAGGAGGCCCTTACTATTCCTCACTGGAAGATGGAAATGGATGAGGAAATGGCGACCCTAACAGAGCGGGGTACCTGGACTCTTGTTCCTCCTCCTTTCGGTACTGATGTTGTTGGCTATTGCTAGGTCTTTGTGGTCAAATTTGGCCCGGATGGCACTGTAGACCGTTATAAGGCTCGTCATGTTTCTAAGGGCTTTACTCAGACCTATGGGGTTGATTACTTTGACACCTTATCTTCCGTGGCTCGTCTCAGCACTATACGGGTCATTCTCTCTGTGGCGGTCAATAAAGATTGGCCAATTTCTCAGCTGGATGTAAAGAATGCCTTTCTTTATGGTGATCTTCAGGAGGTCGTCTACATGGAGCAACCTCCTGGGTATGTTGCTCAGGGGGAGACACGAGTATGCCGATTGAAGAAGGCAATCTATGGCCTCAAGCAGAGCCCTCGAGCTTGGTTTGATAAGTTCAGCGGCATCGTGGTGGCCGTTGGTTTTGCGCACAGCTCTGCCGATCACTCTCTATTTATTCGCAAAACCCCCTCGGGACTGGTGGTTCTTGCTGTGTATGTTGATGATATTCTTCTCACTGGCGATGAACCGGAAGGGGTAGCCCTGACAAAGCGGCATCTTCGTCAACATCGGGTCACGAAAGATATGGGCTCTCCGAAGTACTTTTTGGGGATCAAAATCTCTAGGAAGCCCAACTCTTTAGTCCTCTCCCAGCGTAAGTATGCCCTTGATCTTCTAAAAGAAGCAGGATTTACTGGAGCCAAACCTGCCCGATGCCCTATAGCTATTGGAGAAGACAAAACCTGGACAGATGATTCGCCTCTTCTTTCAGATACTACGCGGTACAGGCGTCTAGTTGGTAAGCTCATATATCTCACAGTGACCAGGCCCGACATTTCCTATGTTGTGGGCAAGGTAAGTCAATTCATGCAAGCACTCATGGAGTGTCATCTATAGTCCGCCTTGCAGATCTTGGAGTATGTCAAAGCAGCCCCTGGGAAAGGATTACTATTTCAAAAGAATGGTCATCTGAAGGTTGAAGCATACTCAGATGCGAGTTACGCTGATGATAAAGGGGATCGCAAGTCTACCTCCAGTTTCTGCACCTTTGTTGGGGGAAATCTGGTAAGCTGGAAGAGCAAGAAGCAGTCTGTTGTTTCCAGGTCCAGTGCTGAAGCAGAGTATCATAGTATGGCATCGACCACTTATGAGTTAAAATGGCTACGGGCTCTCATGCTGGATTTGGGAGAGGTCTACAACCATCCTCTACCTATGTTCTGTGACAACAAGGCTGCGATATACATCTCCAAAAATCAAGTCTTCCATGAAAGAACCAAGTACATTGAGGTCGACTATCATTTCATTCGTGAAGAGATTTTGAAGGAATAAATTTGCACTCCCTTCGTCACTTGTGATAAAGAGCTGGCTGACATCTTCACTAAGCCAGTATCCGCCTCGTTTTTTCATATTTGTGACAAGATGGGCATGATCGATATATATGCTCCAGCTTGAGGGGGAGTGTTGAAGTGGTGACCGGGTGGTCTGGCGGTCTGACTTGGCGAGTTGATGACCAGGCGGTCTGGCGGTTTCCCTTCAGTGGTTTGGTTGCTATGTGTTGCTGTCTGTGGTCCAAGCGGTCTAACAGCTTGTCACTGGCGAATTGGAGACCGGGCGGTCTGGCGGTCTCACATGGCGGTCTATCTCTCTCACTCTGGCAGTTGCCGAGCGGTTAGCCCCTCTGTCTAACCGCGTGGCTTGTGCGGTTTGTGTCTGTACAGTCCGCTTGTGTCATGTAATTTTTTAGTCTCACATCTCTTATTTGTATTCTCTCTTCTCTCCTTCATTCTATATAAGGGAGGCCATACCTTTGTAATAGATACCTTTTTTCGGATAATAAAGTTTTAGTTAAACCGCTTCCGGTTTGTTTTAGTTCGTTTCTTAAAATAGAGTTATGTTTCCACAAGATTTCTTTTCCCACGAAGTACTTATGAGAGCTCATATCCTTAGTAACAAAATGTTGCTGAAGATGTCACTTTGTTAGATCAAATCCTTCCTTATCATCACTAGTAAGGAGAATATCATTCACATAAGCAACAAGAACCACAAGCCCTTTAGTAGTTTTGTGAATAAAAAGAGAGTGATCAGCAGAACTCTGAGTGAAGCCAACAAGAGAGACAACCTTGTTGAACTTGTTAAACCAGGCTCATGGGCTTTGCTTTAGACCATAAATTGCCTTTCGTAACCTGCATACCTAAGAGTCCCTTTAAGAAACAAACACAGGAGGTTTCTCCATGTAAACCACATCTTATATATCACCATACATGAAGGCATTCTTCACATCTAACTAATATATATCCCAACCTTTGTTAAGCGCTACAGAGAAAAGAACACAGATAGTGTCGATGTAAGCAACTGGGGAGAAGGTATCAAAGAAGTCCACACCATAAGTTTGAGTAAAGTCTTTGATAACAAGTCTAGCCTTATAGTGGTCAATAGTGTTTTCCAGATGAAACTTGATGATAAAGACCCACCGATAACTAACCACATAAACACCTAGAGGAGTAGGGAAAAGAGTCCAAGTACCCCTTTCGGTTATGGTCTTCATTTCTTCATCCACTTCTGCTTTCCAATGTGAAACAAAAAGAGCCTCCTTATAGTTAACCATGACATCATTTATCAAGAGAGCCAGGGAAAACCTCCTTTCAACTGAGGATAGAGGAGTATAATATACAACATCATGAATAGAATGTTTAGTGCACTTTCTAATCCCATTCCATAGAGCAATAGGAAGGTCAAGATCTGACTTGTCTTCTGCAGTAGATCCATCAGTCGGAGAGATTACTGGCCCGGGAGCTGTCAATAATGGCTCCAAAGGCAAAGGAGAATCAAAAGGCAGAGAAGAAGATAGAGGAATTGGTATGGGGAGATGAGATAATGACGTATAAGGTGGAATAGAAGTAAGTGAAGGAGCGGAAATAATAGGAAGAGACGGTGAAACATTAGATGGTGAGGGAGTAAAAACTTGAGAAAAATAAGGCATATCTTCAAAGAATGTAACATCAGTAGAAACAAATTGTTTCCTGAGTAGGGGATCAAAGCACTGATACCCATTTTGGGTCAAACAGTAGCCCAGAAAGATGCACTTTAGGAGCGAGGTGAAAGCTTGTCACGACTAGGAGAAGGAGAATGCACAAATGTTGTGTAGTCAAAAATACGGAGAGGTAAAGAAAAAGATTGAGCTCTTGGATGTAAAATAGAGAATGGGGTATCACTCTGAAGAATCGATGTGGGAATACGGTTGATGATATAACAAGAATGAAGCACAACATGTCCTCAATACGATCGTGTAAGATTCATCTGTATGAGAAGGGTACGAGTAACATCTAGTACATGTTGATTTTTGTGCTAAGCAACCCCATTTTGCTGAGATGTGTAGGGACAACTAGTTTGATGAACTATACCCCGATGCATGCAAAAATTGGAAAATTATTGACTAAGATATTCTCGAGCATTATAAGTTTGAAGAACTTTAAGAGAAACTTCAAATTGAGTTTGTATATCTTTATAAAAGGCCAGAAACACAGAATAAAATTTAAAACGTTCTCTTAAGAGATACAGCCATGTACAATGAGAGAAATCATCTACAAATGTAACAAAATATAAACTCTTCCTACCAACAGTCCTAACAGGAGCATGACCCCAAACATCTGAATCAACAAATTCAAATGGACGAGAATAACTACACCCTTGTCTTGCGGGAAAGGAAGAACGATGATGTTTGTCAAGTTTGCAGGCCTCATAGTTCAAAGAGGAGCCCTCCTTAAGGAAATCTGGTAGGAGTTGGTAGATAGGACAAGTAAGAAGATGACCAAGACGAAGATGTCATTGCAAAATAGAAGTGGAGAAAGTAGTGATATTATCGAGGAAAAAGAGCTCATTGCTTTCAGTCGCAGTAGAAATCTTGTCCTTAGAGTGCGGATCCTGAAAAAAATAAGTAGTAGATATAAAGGTAACAGTGCAGTTTAGCTGTTTATGGAGAGGAGGAACAGAGAGTAAATTGAACGGAAAAGACGGAACATAAAGTGTGTACTCAAGCCGTAGAGTCGGAGTGACACGGACTGTACCAGTCACGTATACTGGAGATGGATTACCGTCCGTAACAAAAATCGGAGGAGACCGATTATGCTTATCCAAGTAAGAGAATACACGAGGATCACCTGTCATGTTATTAATAACTCCCGAATCAATCAACAACTTACCCTGAGTGACTATATTATCACTCCTAGAAGAAAAAGATGCAAGAGACATGGACTTCTTTGTGTTTTCACCCGCAAACGGGTAAAGTTGAGGATATTTAGCCCAACAACGATCAACAATATGGCCCGTCTTTCCATAATGAGAGCAGACATTATGAGACACACCATGCCCACCAGTATGACCTCCACGACCACTAGAATTACCAGAGCAAACTTGATGAGAAAATGTGTCAGGATGGGGTGAGGAGGAAAGCAAAGGGCGCTGAAGAAGAGTGGTAACAGCTGCAATACGGGCAGTAGTAGCATCAAGAGTAGGAGAATTAGCTTTTCCAAGAATTTGTTGCCTTATCATGTCATAAGATTCTAGAAGGCGTAGAAGATAACACACAACCAGAAGCTCCTAGAAGTGTTTGTTCTACTCAGCTAGATTAGCGGAGAACCAACAATGTTGTAAAATTTCAGTGACAAGAGCTTGCACCTCCTAATAAGCAGCAGCAGGAGTCAAAGTTGGACAGGAAAACAAATCAGCATATAACATGTATATGTGGGAGGTCCGAGCACCTTTCGAATATAGAGCAGTAAGATGAGTCCAAGTGGCTTTAATAGTCTCATCATGTTGAATAACATTTAAGCACTTATCAGAGAGACTATGGGCAAGCCACGTCCTGACCAAAGGATCATTGACATCCTAGACATCAAAGGATGCAGATCCACGAGCTGGAGGATCATCATTAAGATGATGGTGTTTGCATTGATATCTCAACAAGAACACAAATGAAATACTCCAGTCTGGATAATTCGGGCTAGTCAACTTGGAAGCAGTTCTAAGATTACCGGATGGAGTAGAAACAATTGGTGTGGTTTGATAAGAAGATGAGGATAAACTAGAAGAAGAGTATATATTATCTACCATGAAGAAGGTGGTTAGAAAAAGAATCTGCACGATTAGAAGAAAAACACAGCAGACGGTTAGAAAAAACTAGAATCTGCAGCATCCGCAGAAACAGCAGAAAAATGAGAAATCGAAGAAGGCGAGCGGTTAGAAAACCGGAATCCACAAGGATCACAAAAGAGCAAAGCGGGTGGTTTGAAAACCAAAAACTACAAGGATCAGGTGAGCTCTGATACCTTATAAAAAAGCAAAATAACAAGTTTTGCATTCCACAAAAAGTTAAGTTACACGAGTATGACCCCTTATTTCTAGTGAGAAGAGAAAGAAAGAATATACAACAGATGATGTGTGACTAAAATACAACATGCGGATAGTGATGTTTTTAGTTGTCTACCTAAATCACCTAGAGGGGGTGAATAGGCGAGGTATGCGTCTTTTTGTGGAATAAAAATTGAACGAACGAAGCGCAGAAAATAAGCAAACAAATCACAGAGAACACCAAATATATAGTGGTTCCCCAATATTGGGTACGTCCACTCTCCACCTCACCAATCTAGCAACACGCTAGACTTGGCTACTTCACTATTACCTCGGATTGAAAACCAATCCTATAAATCGGAGTAACGCCCCTACAACTCGATCCACAAAACGGATATACACTCGGAAGAAAAACTTCCTACAACAATTTCTCGGAGAACAAACTCCTACAACTCGTAGATTAATCTCCTGCAAGAATAAAGATGTCGTAAACAAAAATATACAAATAGAATATCTCAGATCTGAATCTTCAACCTTTCTTCTTCCTTGAACTTTGAAGCTTTCTCAGAAATGGATCTAAGAAGACAAGCCGAAATTATTCTAGATCTAACAACTTGGATCAGCACAATCAAGAGATGAATCTATAGAAATAAATATGCCTTGATCTATTGATCTCTACTTGCTCTGAATCACAGGAATCAGAGAAAAAGGCAGCGAGATCGTCGAAGAAGAGCGGCGGCCGCTTCCCGATTTAGAATATAAGAATGATTTAGAAACTTTTTGATTTTCTCGGATTTTCCTCTTGTTAGGGTTAGTCGATTTGATTAGACCTTTTATAGGATAAACTTAACGGTCATAATCGTAAAGACAGTACACATGGACCAATAATCATTGAGATTAGGTTTGAAATCATGTCCCGTCAAACTTAACGAAAAATTCAGGAAAATGGTCTTCATTACTCGAGAGGAATATTGACTACTCAAGTAATCACTTTAGCTTCTCGAGAAAAGAATGTAAAGTTCTCGAGAACAATACTTAGAGAGAATCTTGAAAATAAATTCTGGCTACTCGAGTAATAGAAATTGACTTCTCGAGAAGTAGCTGGACTTCTCGAGTACAAGTGCTTCACTACTCGAGAACAAGATATACTTCTCGAGTACTCGACTTATGTTACTCGAGACAAAGTCTTTTACTACTCGAGTAATGGCTTTAGCTACTCGAGTACTAGACTTAGAAAAATTATGAGATAGATTTTTCTGATAACTTGAGAATAAGGAATGATATACTGGAGTACTATTTAGCTTCTCGAGAACTAACATTAAATCTTCTCGAGAACTACTTCAGTTACTCGAGTTCTAGACTTAGCTTGCTCGAGAACTGACTATAAATCTACTCGAGTACTTAAGTTACTTCTCTAGTAAAACATTTAGAAAAATTCTGCTTTTTGAAAATTTTCTTTCTTCAAGGAATTCAACAACTAGTCTTTATCCTATAAGTTTAGTGCTTTGAAAATGAAGTGTGTCCCAATAGAGATGCTACACTTGAGTCAACACCATGGATCACACAATGAGGGATTACATTGTATGGTCTTGTGTTTGGTGATTCATTGTAAACTTATATTTGTCTATACTTGGCAATTAAATCCTGCAAACACATAACTCAAACAGGGCATCAAATACAACTTAATTCATCTTAGTTTAAGGATAACTTCATACAAATCTAAGTTATTGTGGATACAATACCCAACAATCTCTCCCTATTTGTAGAAGTCAGAAACTCTACACTAAGGTGAATTATATCAAGATAAACAAATAAAGTGACTAGATAACACCGTGATAATAAAGATAACATGCTGAGTAATGAAAAGAAGATCAGATCATCAAAATTAAAGATTTATATTTATAGAATTGTCCAGAAATCCAATTCAACAAAATCACATAAAACAATCCATTGATCATCTATCATTCCTTGCTTTGTTGTTGTTGTTGTTGTTGTCTTTCCTTCTTCTCTTGCTGTCTCTTCTGGTAGCTGAAAGGTTTAGGATAGTACTTTGGAGGCTTAGGAGGAGCTTTAGGATTTCCTTCCATACTCTCTATCATAAAGTCTTCTCTTGGTTAAGGATTTCTCATACAGTTCCCACTCATGAGAGCTGTAATGATCATTCCTGCTTTCATTGTACTCAATAACTAGTTTGAGAGTATCAAGGATTAAAGATTTAGAAGTAGGGCTCAAAATTTCAGCAAATTATTGTGTTCTTCTCTTTTCAGCTTTTGGATTAGGAATGGACTTGCTGGCAGAGGCTCCATCACCATATTTTCTTCTCTTTGGAATTTGTATTTCAGGAGGTGCTTGATGAGACACATCTGTCTAGTTAGTTTCCCAAACTTGAGCATAAGTATCCGGAGGTGGTGCTTCGGAGCCTTCATGTCTTGGAGAAAAGTGTTGGGTACATTGGAAAATGTGTACCTGATTTGAAGAAGCCCAACCTAGCTCAATGATATACATCAAGGTGTATTTGATGTTGTTTTTGAGTTGACATATGCAGGTGAAGAATTGATAAAGTATGCAGAAAAAATTCTAAGTCCAAGTGTCGACACAGAGAAGGATGTGTCGACACATAGAAGAAATTAGTCGACACAACACTGGGAAGTAGTGTCGACACAGAGGAAGTGTGTCGACACATAGCAGTTAGTCTACAACTACACTGGGAAAAAGTGTCGACACAGAAGAAGTAAGTCGACACAACACTGGGAAAATGTGTCGACACAGAAGAAAAGCGTCGACCACAACACTGGGAAAATGTGTCGACACAGAAGAAAAGCGTCGACCTCAACATTGGGAAAATGTGTCGACACAGAAGAATATAGTTGACCTCAGGTTTGTCGACACCAGCAGGATGTGTCGACTCAGAAGAATATAGTCGACCTCAAGTTTGTCTACACCAGCAGAATGTATCGACACATTGTGATTAAGTCGACACATTACAGCAGAGTTAAAAGAAGACTGTGTCGACACCTGAAGGCTAAGTCGACATTTACTAAGTTATGATTCTACAAACAACTGTGTCGACACACAGGACTTGTGTCGACACACTGAAGAGTCAAGACCAAGTTATTTTCAGAAGAAGCTGTGTCGAATCAAAGGCAACTTAGTCGACATCACTGAAGACTGTGTCGACACCAAAGTCAATTGTGTCGACACAGATAGACAGATGGTCTCGACACTTTCTGACAGACTGTCTCGACAACTTGTGGTTCAAGACTAAGGCACAGGACTTGTTTGAAGACTTGACAGCTGTGGGTTGCCACCGGTTAACTGAAGCTGTCAGACTTGTCAGAAAACGGTTAGAAACTGGATCAGCCGGTTACCATGAAGAAAGTCTATAAATAGACAGATTCAGAAGGAGAAAAAAAAAACTTTTGAAAAACATTGTTGAGAATCAAAAAGTGAGAAGGATTACGATCCAATTCATTTCAAGAAAGTGCTAGGCACTTAAGAAGATCTTCTCCGGAAGATCTATGAAGACTATCTAAGGATAGATCAAAGAAGAGTTCTAATCAGAATTCAGAAGAATCATTCAAAGTGCTGGATAGAGAGAGATCAAGCCAGAATTTGAAGAAGAAGAAAGAAACCACCAGTGGATTCTCAAGAAGCTGTTTGGAAATCAACTCAGCTAAGTTCTTATTCAAGAAGCTTTGAAGAAAGCTCAGATACAGTTGATTTCATCAGCTGATCAAGAATTGTCTTGGCCTTTTCTCTCAATTTAGGCAAGACAGTTAGATAAACTTTTCTATATTTTTGTAGGATCTGTTTACACAGATCTGAGTTGTAAGCCTATGTTATAAAGGCTGAGTGTAGGAGTGTTGTACTCTGAGTGGTAGGGCTGTGTGCCTGAGTGTAGGAGAAGGGTCTTCTCTGAGTTGTAGGCCTTGGGGCAGGGCTGAGGTAGGGCTTTTGTGCCTGAGTTGTAGGAACCAGTTGGGTTCTGAGTTGTAGGATCTGTTGATCTGAGATTAGTGGAAGTTTGGCCGAATCTAGCATACTTCTAGATAGGTGAAGGGGGAAAGTGGATGTACCCAGACCTTGGGGAACCACTATAAAACATTGTGCAATCTGTGATGTTTTATTTTCTGTGATTGCTGTGATTATTGTGTTAGCCATTAAGTTGAATTCTGCCTAAAAGTTTTTATAAACAAGTAGAACCTATTCACCCCCCCCCCCTCTAGGTGTTTAGGTTGTCTTGAAAGTTAAACTATCAAGTGGTATCAGAGGGAGGTTACTCAAAAAGGACTTAACAGTCTGAGGTAGATCTGAAAGGCAGATTCAAGATTCAAGAAGATGGGTTCTGGAGAGAATCATAAGGAGCTAGGGTCTATGAAATTACCCATATGCAGGAAGGAAATCTTTGGGATCTGGAAAGAAAGAGTCAGATTGTTTATGGAAGCATCTGACCCAAGAATTTACATCACAGTACAGGAAGGCCCCTTCATTCCAATGAAGGTATCAGTTCTTGATGCAAATATCCAAACTCCAAAGACTTATTCAGAAATGACCAAGGATGAAATCATCTTGGCAACCATGGATAAAAGGGCACAGAACATCATTGTTAGTGCCATAGATGATTCAACATTTCAGAATCTGATTCACTGCAAGACCTCCAAGGAGATGTGGGACACATTGATTGTCTACATGGAGGGATCTGAAGAAGTAAGGCTGGACAGGAAGTCTATGCTAAATCAGGAGTATGAAAGCTTTAGACAAGGAAAATCTGATAGCATAACTGAGTGCTATAAGAAATTCTATAGGATTGTGAATGAGCTAAAATCCTATGGAAGAGTCTTCAGTACATATGGACTGAATGACAAATTCTTAAGATCCTTATCAAAGGATTGGGATACAAAGATCTGTGCCATAAGAGAAGTGGCTAAATTGGCAGAGATATCTCCTCCAACCCTGTTTGGAAAGTTGCTTTCCTATGAAATGCAACTAATGGTGAGGAAGGAGGAGGAAAGAAACTCAAGAGGAGAGCTTAGAGAAAAGACTGTGGCATTCAATGCTGAAGCCACTAGAAAGAATAGGAGGATATCACCATCTCCTCATAAGGAAGTTACAGAAGATAGTTCTGAAAGTTCAAACAAGGATTCTGAAAGCTGTGATTCAGATGCAGATTTTGCTGCATTCACAAGACAATTCCAGAGGTTCTTGAAGAAGAAGCAGTGGAAGTCTAGGCCTTCCCCATCACAGCAAGTTGATGACTATTATAAGAAGAAAAGGTCATCAAGGAATGAGAAGAGCAGATCAAAGCCCAATAGAGCCACTACTTCAAAGATTGTCTGTTATTGTTGCAATAAGCCTGGACATGTAGTGGCTGATTGTCCTGACAAGAGAAAGGAATCTTTAGAAAAGAAGAAGACTTATCACAAAGGCAAGAAGGAGAAATCCTTTGTAGCAAAGAAAGATAAGAGTCTGTCAGACCAGTCAACTTCAGAATCAGGATCTGAAGCTGAAGCATATATTGGACTATATGTTGCATCTGAGGAAGAGGAGTTTATGCAGTTGCTAGACTCCATCAATGAACATCAATGCATGGGGTTGATGACAAGATCAGAAGAGGACATATGCCAGAATCAGTCTGGTCCTAATGAGGTAAAATGTCCTTCCAGTACATCTGTTTGTAGTACAAGTGAAGAATCAGCTATATCTGTATCAAGTGATGAAGATGCATCTGAATCTGAAGGAGATGTCTATCAATTGATAGACAAGTATGGGGACTTGTTGCAGGCCCTTAAGAAAAGCAAGAACCTGGTTAAAACTCAGGCTCAGGAAATTGCTGATCTAAGGGTTACAACAACTGAGTTAGAAAAAGTCCTTGATCAAAAATTAAATGAAATTGCCAAGCTGAAGAATATAACTATTATTCAGATGGGCACAATTAATTATACCAATGATCAAGTGAAGAGTCTGGAGGCCAGACTTAGAATTGAAAGGGATTTAGTGGCTAGTTACTCTAAGCCAAAATCTGTCTTACCCTTGATAGATGAATTTGTCACTCAGAAGGGTAAGGCTGGATTAGGATTTAAAGGTAACTCCAGGGCTGGCAGATTCAAGAGGAAAGGCAAAGCCCCTATTCAGCCACTAAACCTTTCAGTCCCCATAAAGTTTAGTAAGGAGAAAGTGCCTTCTAACATATATGATCATGAAGACATTTAAGGTCATATTAAGACTAATGTTCTGAAGAACAAGGGTGTTAATGCAAGCAGGCCTACCTATGGTCATAAACCCAATGGTTTTAAGAAATCAGTAGGTGAAGTTGCAACAGCACCAGCAATGAACAGAAATTCTTCTGACAAGGATGTATCTAGATCTAGATACAATAAGTTTGAATGTTGGTGTTGTGGCAAGAGAGGCCATTTTGCATTAGACTGCTGGTATAACACAAGTGTTATAAAGAATAAGAGTCTACCTGTTAGAAGAGGTTATGATAACTTTATTAATGCTAACCTGAACCAAGGACCCAAGACTTACTTGGGTTCTAAGGGTAAGTAATTCTGTATTGCAGGTGAATCCAAGTAACCATGCCCCTATATGGTACTTGGATAGTGGTTGTTCCAGGCACATGACTGGAACAAAGGGGCTGCTGAAGGAGTATTCATCTGTCAAAGATGGACCTAAAGTGATCTTTGGTGGATCTGAGAAGGGAGTCATCAAAGGGTTTGGTAACATTTCTAATAACCTAATTACTATCACCCAAGTGGCCTATGTAAAAGGTTTAAAACATAATCTAATAAGCATAAGCCAGCTGAGTGATCTAGGATATGACATTTCATTTGGTAAGGATGGATGTCATATCAAAAGGTCAAGGGATCAAGAGATCATTTTGACTGGGTATAGGAAGAGAAATGTATATTGCCTTAATTTTGAATGTGAAAATAAGGCTTCCCCCATTTGTCTTGTAGCTGATGACAATGCTTCCCATTATGTTAAGTGGCACAAGAGATTGGCTCATCTAAACTACAAGACAATTGGCCAACTCATTAGTAAAGAACTAGTGAGGAATGGGCCTCAAGTTAAGTGTCTAAAGGAAGGGGTATGCTCAGCTTGTCAAAAGGGCAAGCAGACAAAATCCTCATTTCAAAGCCTTGAAAACAAGGATTCTGTGAGGTGCTTATACCTCTTGCATATGGATCTTTTTGGTCCTATGCCAGTTCATAGTCTAGGTAGGAAGGTCTACACTTTTGTGGTTGTAGATGACTATTCTAGATTTACATGGGTGTTCTTTCTGAGACAAAAATCTGAAACCCCAAGTATATTACTTAATTTTGTAAAGCAAATTCAGAATGAACTGAATAGTACAGTGGTCAAAATCAGAAGTGACCATGGTACTGAGTTTCAATCTGAAAGCATAACAAACTTGTGTAAAGACTTTGGGATTTTCCAAGGGTTCTCCTCACCAAGAACACCTCAGCAAAATGGAATTGCTAAAAGAAAGAATAGAACATTAATTGAAGCTGGTAGAACTCTATTGAGTGACACCTCTCTCCCAGAATATTTTTGGGCTGAGGCAGTTAACACTGCTTGTCATGTCATCAATAGGGCCTCTATCACCAAAAGCCACAGAAAGACTCCCTATGAGATTGTGAAAGGCAGAAAACCAAATCTATCCTATTTTAGGATCTTTGGTTGCAAGTGCTATATACTTAACAATGGCAAGTCATATTTGACTAAGTTTGCTGCCAAATCCCAGGATGGGATATTTGTTGGGTACAGCACAAATAGTAAGGCCTATAGAGTCTTCAACTTAACTACTCAAGTTGTTGAAGAATCTATGCATGTTGTATTTGATGAAACAAGATTAATCAATTGTGAGTTGTCTTGTAGATCAAATGACTCAACAGGTATAAGCAAGAGGATGGACAAGCTCTCCATTGCTGAAGCTTCAAAGGAAGATGGAGCATTGGAAAATGAAGGCTGTTGTCCAGGGGGAGTACAAGAGATAATGGAAGCTGATGAAAACCAAGAGGTTCAGCAGAATGAAGAAGCTGGAGATGCTCAACCTGAAGGGAATCTTCCTCCAGCTATAAGATATCTAAGAGATCATCCTGCTGATCAGATAATAGGTGATCCAAGACAAGGAGTGCAAACTAGAAGCAGAAATCAAAGCACAGTTTTGCATTCAAGTTTCTTATCTCAGATGGAACCTAAGAAGTTTGAAGAAGCTATCCAAGACCAGCACTGGATTGATGCTATGCAAGAGGAGCTGAATCAATTCAGAAGGTGCAAAGTCTGGGAGCTTGTTCCTAAACCAAGAGGCCACAATATAATTGGCACTAAGTGGATCTATAGGAACAAGCTAGATAAGAGTGGGATAATAGTGAAGAATAAAGCAAGGTTAGTTGCAAAAGGATACAGGCAGGAAGAAGGGATTGACTTTGATCAAACCTTTGCTCCAGTAGCAAGGCTGGAGGCAATCAGATTGTTCCTTGCCTATGCAGCCTACCAAGACTTCAAAGTATACCAGATGGATGTGAAGTCAGCATTTCTGAATGGTGATCTTAAGGAAGAAGTATATGTAGAGCAGCCATCAGGTTTTGTAGATTCTCTTAAACCTGATTCTGTGTATAAGCTTAGGAAAGCTTTGTATGGGTTAAAACAAGCTCCAAGGGCTTAGTATGAAACCCTGTCTACCTTCCTCATTGAGAATAAATTCTCAAGAGGAAAGATAGACAAAACTCTATTCCTTAGGGAATCAAAAGGTAAGATCATCTTAGTTCAGATTTATGTTGATGACATAATCTTTGGATCTACTGAAAACAACCTTTGTAAAAAGTTTGCCAAACTTATGCAAGGGAAGTTTGAGATGAGCAGTATGGGAGAACTTAAGTTCTTCTTAGGACTCCAAGTAAGACAGACTGATGATGGATTGTCCATATCCCAGTCTAAGTTCACCAAAGAATTAATTAAGAAATATGGTATGGAGTCATCCTCCACTATGAGAACTCCTATGGGAACAAGTATCCCTATATGCAAAGATGAGGCAGGAAAACCTGTTGATGAGTCATTGTATAGAGGAATAGTTGGGTCTCTACTATATCTTACTGCTAGTAGACCAGACATTATGTATGCAACATGTGTCTGTGCTAGGTACCAAGCCTGCCCTAAAGAATCTCATTATACTGCAGTCAAAAGGATTCTGAGATATCTAAAGGGCACTCCTAATCTAGGTCTTTGGTACCCTAGGAATAGAGATTTTCTACTAACAGGCTATTCAGATGCAGATTTTGCAGGATGTAGAGAGGACAGGAAAAGTACTACAGGTACTTGTCAATTCCTGGGAGGAAGACTAATATCATGGAGTAGTAAGAAGCAGACTAGTGTGGCAATTTCCACAGCTGAGTCAGAGTATGTTGCTGCTGGAAGCTGCTGTGCACAGCTATTATGGATGCAGCATCAGCTTAAGGATTATGGTATTCAGGTAAGTAGAACACCTCTTTTATGTGATTCTAAGAGTGCTATTTCTATTGCTAATAATCCAGTTTCTCATAGTAGAACTAAGCATATAGAAATCAAATACCATTTTCTTAGAGAACATGTAAAAAAAGGAGACATCTCATTGGAATTTGTAAAAATAGATTATCAAATAGCAGATGTATTTACTAAGCCTTTAGATGAAACCAAATTCAATAAATTCAAAATTGAATTAGGTATGTTAACCATTGATTAATGTATTAAAAAAATCATTAACAATGCAATTGAAGTGGTATGTAAGTAAGTAAAAGTAATAACAACATAATCAAGTGTTAAAAAGGACACATTGAAGTAACACTTACAAGTGGTGTTGAACCAACAGAAATTGGCTAAGTAAGAATGTGTCGACACATTCAGTATTTATGTGTCGACTCAGAGAAATAATGTCGACAAGTCAGAAATATTGTGTCGACACAGAGAATATGTGTCGACACTTAAGAGTTATATTGTCGACTTAACCAGAAATGAAATGTCGACTCAACCAGGATAATGGTGTCGACACTTACAGAATATGTGTCGACACTTATCCTTAGAGTCGACACAGAATTTCTGTCTATCTAAGGTGTCGACATAACCACAAATTGGTGTCGACACATGGTAGGCTGAAGTAATGTCGAGACAATAGAAGTTTGTGTCGACACATTCCGTCTGTGTCGACACATTTAGTCTGTGTTTGGCGCCTTTTGAACTTCTTTCAACAGAAGGTATAAATAGGTGAAAAACGCTTTCTGTCGACACGCTTCCAAGGTTTTCGAGACTAAAACCCTGTGTCGACAGTCTATCTTTCTCTCTTCTCTCAAGCTTTCTCGACAAATCGATGGCGCCAAGGATGGAAGACAACGTCAATGAGGGGTATGAGTTGGTGCGCCAGGCCTTTGCAGATGCGCCGCCAGATGTTCAAGGAGTTATCACCCTCCTCTCCGAGTCAGGGTTAGAATTTCTAATCTCAAAGCCAACTAAAATCTGGAAGAAGGAGGTGCACGAGTTCTTTATCTCTGCATCAGTCCACTCAACAGGCCTCAAGATTAAGTCCAATGTTCAAGGGACTAAGGTGAAGATTACTCCAAGAACTTTGAGAAAAATCTTTCAATTACAAGAAGTTGAGAATGAAGAGGAAGTTCCTAGTTCTAAGACAAGGGAAGCCCTTCAATGGTGTGGACTGGACTCGAGTATGAAGATTGGAGCTGCATTCAACAGGAAGGGTATGAATCAGCAAGGGAAATTCTTATCTGAAGTTGTTGGGAAAGTAATCCTCTGCAAGACAGGTGGACATGATAGGATTTCTGCCTATATGTTCAGCCTTATGACCAGGATTGTTTTTACAATTCCTACTGATTGGTCAGGAGTACTCTTTGACAAAATCAAAGAAGGAATCAAGAAGCCCAACATGGCTAGAATCATGAGCTTATATCTCATTGGAGTGATCCCTGAAGTGATGCAGCAACTGCCAGGGACTAAGATCAATCATATGAGAAGGATGGATATGAGATTGTTCTCTAGGTGGGATAGGGTGCTGTCCAAGGATGTGCCTGAAGAGAGCAGGCCAGACACCCCTGTGAAATCCCCTACTCAAAACCAAGAACCTGAACAACTACAAGATGACCCACTCAGGACACAGGTTGAAGATCAGCCAGACTCAACTATAGTCGAGCAAATGTCAACACCTGCACAGATGCATGGGGAGCCAGTTTCCACTCCTGCTCAAAAGGAATCTACTCCTGATCAGGTACAAGTATAGGGGGAGCTAATGTATTTTACTATAAAAGACATTGCTCATATTTTTGTTACTGCACAGGTTCAGGGGGAGCTAGTGTCCACTCATCCTCTAGATACTACAAATACTGAAGTACAAGTGCAAGAGGAAGCACAGTTAAACTTATCTCAAGATTTAACTGCTGTAGAAGTTACAGCTCAACAGGAATTTACTCTGGAGGAGTTATTCCCTGATGCTGATACTACTACAGATAAAGTAGGAGGAGAACCAGTGATTGAGAAGTCCATAGGTATGGACATTGATCAGGAAGCTGAAGTTGAGGCACAAGTTGAGGGGGAGCCAGTGGCTGTTGAAGCTGAGCAACAGGTCACTGGGACAGATACAATTCATCCTCCTCAAGAAAGAATTCATTTAGATACTTCATCTGAAACTGACACTGAAGGAGCCAGGATGGCAAAGAAAAGAAAACTTGTTGTCTTTAAGAGAAGAAGCAAGAATTATAAGCAGGCTTTACAAACAACACCTCCACAAGTATCTCCAGCCTTTGATTATAACAAATTTATGGTAGATCTACAGGTAAAATTGGATGAACAAAGGATGGCACTGGAAAAGTATGTTGATGAAAATAGCAAGTCACTTCAGTTTGACTTAGCTCAGGATATAAAGTCCATCCAGTTTCAAGTCAACATGCATAAAAAGGAAATGACAGATTGCTTCCACAAGGGTGGCAATGCTGTGGTTTATCTAGCTCAACAACAGGAGGCTATTACTACAAAGGTGGATGACATTGCTTTGAAGCAAAGCTATATTTTGGAAAACCAGCTAAGAATGAATGATAATTTAACTGAATCTCATAATGAGATCATTGAGGAGGTAAAGAAGATTGTTCCAGGTCTGCCTGCAGATAGAGCCAAAGAAAGGGAAGAATTTGATAAGAATTTTCAAGCTGCCATTGCTTCTGTTAAGACTGCCATCACAACCTCTCAAAAAGAAATATCTGAAAAGCTTCAAAAGTTAAAACCATTTTTCAAAGAGGGTGTGAATTATTTGGATGGCCAAATCAGATTTCAAAAGGAAGATCTAAGAGATCATGTATCTAGAGAAGCCATAAAGGGGGAGAGGATGCTAATTCATGCAGGCTCAGAGCACTCCAAATGGGTGACCAATAGTATCCGAGCCACATTGGGATATCCCCCATTGTGTGATGATGCTATGGTGGCTGAGTCAGGAATACAAACAAATCTACTTGAAGGCAATCAACCTGAGATTGCCCAAGTCATTTACCCCCCTCCAGATTTTGACATGATTGATCAGCAGGTTCAAGGCATGTATAGTCCTCCAAAGGAGGTTACTAATATTGTCATTGGGAAGGTTGATAAGCCAGAGGCTACTCTGAAAGAACAGCAAGATGCGCTATTAGCAAAGAAGAGATTTAGAGAGCAGGCTGCACTTAAGCCAGATTATGAGCAGTGGAGTCCTACTTCAAGGAACATAATACTCACTGCATGGAAAGCTGTACAAGACAAAGTTCATGAGAGAGGGAAGTGGTACAATGAGATAGAATGGCAAAAGTATGAGGCAAGACAGGAAGCTATAGTACAATTCAGAAGGAAAGCTAAGCTGGGGAGGCTGACACCAGATGCTAAGGAGCCAAGCAAGTACTTCCCAAAGCCTTTTCACTATTTTGAAAGGCAAAGGATCAAGGAAGAAGCTCTGAAGAAAGCTGATCAAAAAGGAAAGAAGATAGCTGAAGAATCAGAAGCTCCTGTGACAGCTACAATTCAATCTGGCAAAGGGATTATCATAAGAGAGTCTGATCAATCCTGATTATGTTTTTAGTTCCTTCATAATGTTTTTGTAATGTTGTGATGTGATCATTAAATGTAAAACAATATAATCAAACATTACCCAGTTATAAACAAAATGTTGATTGGCATATTATAATGTTCATTCTGTGATGGATTGTTTTTTGGTGTTTTGTTTATATTAAGTATTCCTGTTATATCATATATCATCAATTTAGTACTGTTTATAAATGGTGTATATCATTGGCTATAAGGGTTATGACTTCTCCAAATAGGGGGAGATTGTTGGGTACATTGGAAAATGTGTACCTGATTTGAAGAAGCCCAACCTAGCTCAATGATATACATCAAGGTGTATTTGATGTTGTTTTTGAGTTGACATGTGCAGGTGAAGAATTGATAAAGTATGCAGAAAAAATTCTAAGTCCAAGTGTCGACACAGAGAAGGATGTGTCGACACATAGAAGAAATTAGTCGACACAACACTGGGAAGCAGTGTCGATACAGAGGAAGTGTGTCGACACATAGCAGTTAGTCTACAACTACACTGGGAAAAAGTGTCGACACAGAAGAAGTAAGTCGACACAACACTGGGAAAATGTGTCGACACAGAAGAAAAGCGTCGACCACAACACTGGGAAAATGTGTCGACACAGAAGAAAAGCGTCGACCTCAACATTGGGAAAATGTGTCGACACAGAAGAATATAGTCGACCTCAGGTTTGTCGACAGCAGCAGAATGTGTCGACTCAGAAGAATATAGTCGACCTCAAGTTTGTCTACACTAGCAGAATGTGTCGACACATTGTGATTAAGTCGACACATTACAACAGAGTTAAAAGAAGACTGTGTCGACACCTGAAGGCTAAGTCGACATTTACTAAGTTATGATTCTACAAACAACTGTGTCGACACACAGGACTTGTGTCGACACACTGAAGAGTCAAGACCAAGTTATTTTCAGAAGAAGCTGTGTCGACTCAAAGGCAACTTAGTCGACATCACTGAAGACTGTGTCGACACCAAAGTCAATTGTGTCGACACAGATAGACAGATGGTTTCGACACTTTCTGACAGACTATCTCGACAACTTGTGGTTCAAGACTAAGGCACAGGACTTGTTTGAAGACTTGACAGCTATGGGTTGCCACCAGTTAACTGAAGCTGTCAGACTTGTCAGAAAACGGTTAGAAACCGGATCAGCCGGTTACCATGAAGAAAGTCTATAAATAGACAGATTCAGAAGGAGAAAAAAAACTTTTGAAAAACATTATTGAGAATCAAAAAGTGAGAAGGATTACGATCCAATTCATTTCAAGAAAGTGTTAGGCACTTAAGAAGATCTTCTTCGGAAGATCTAAGAAGACTATCTAAGGATAGATCAAAGAAGAGTTCTAATCAGAATTCAGAAGAATCATTCAAAGTGCTGGATAGAGAGAGATCAAGCCAGAATTTGAAGAAGAAGAAAGAAACCACCAGTGGATTCTCAAGAAGCTGTTTGGAAATCAACTCAGCTAAGTTCTTATTCAAGAAGCTTTGAAGAAAGCTCAGATACAGTTGATTTCATCAGCTGATCAAGAATTGTCTTGGCCTTTTCTCTCTCAATTTAGGCAAGACAGTTAGATAAACTTTTCTATATTTCTGTAGGATCTGTTTACACAGATCTGAGTTGTAAGCCTATGTTATAAAGGCTGAGTGTAGGAGTGTTGTACTCTGAGTGGTAGGGCTGTGTGCCTGAGTGTAGGAGAAGGGTCTTCTCTGAGTTGTAGGCCTTGGGGCAAGGCTGAGGTAGGGTTGTTGTGCCTGAGTTGTAGGAACCAGTTGGGTTCTGAGTTGTAGGATCTGTTGATCAGAGATTAGTGGAAGTTTGGCCGAATCTAGCATACTGCTAGATAGGTGAAGGGGGAAAGTGGATGTACCCAGACCTTGGGGAACCACTATAAAACATTGTGCAATCTGTGATGTTTTATTTTCTGTGATTGCTGTGATTATTGTGTTAGCCATTAAGTTGAATTCTGCCTAAAAGTTTTTATAAACAAGTAGAACCTATTCACCCCCCCCCCTCTAGGTGTTTAGGTTGTCTTGAAAGTTAAACTATCAAAAAGGTTGGTTGTTGAACTGGAGGATGTTGAGCAATTGGATTCAGATGGTGAGAAATAATATTTGGATCAACCTGGAAATCAGAAAAGATTTGATTATGCATCCATACAGCTGTATCATAGGTATGAAACTTGACACCATCTATTTGATTTTGAACATCAGCATAAATTTTATTCAACTTTTCTTCCCAAAGAGTTTGCATGTTTGTATCTGATTTTTCCAAATATTCTTTCACTATCTTCTCCCCCTTTCTGACTTCTATGGATAGGGTGGCAATAACATCTTCTTTGAAAGTGCCCAATTCTTCACATATCTTAAAGGTATGCTCTTGAGCTTTCTTTTCCAATTGGATCTGATTGTTTGCAAGGGTTACTGACTGATCCATCACCTGACCAATACTGGTTATGGTGTGTTCTAGAGCTTTCCCACCTATTTAGAAGAAGTGTTTCAGCTCATCAGTATTATGTTATATTTCTGCAAATCCTCTGCTCATCTTCTAGAGCAGTTACTTTTTCAGTTACAACTTTCATAGATTCATCTAAATAAGCTCTTTGTTGAGCTAGCATCAATTCTATCTTACTCTAAATATTATCAACAGAAGGAGTTTCAACCCGAGGAGATGGAGGAGGAGGAGCAGTATATAGACTATTTCTTCAATGACAACTGAGCTCTGGTCTCTGGTAGTGTGAATCAAAATATCTCCTTCCTCACCAAGAATGGTAGGAAGAGAGAAATCCAGGCTCTTTAGGGGAGCCTCAATTAGTTCAGGTGTTTTTTATTTCTAATCAGAGATTAGAACTGTTTCTTTTTCTTATATGTCTATAGCAGGGGACTGATGAAGATGGGATTCTTGTTCAAAATGGTTGTCAGTTGGAGATGGTTCTTGATTAGGGGATGTCTTTGTATGGATAGGGAAGGGAGACTCTTTTGAAGTCAGTTCCTCTATCATTTTACTGATGTCTTCTTCTGTAGATAGGATGTGTTCTTGAACTTGAGCATCTGTTAGCAAAACTTCTGGGGCAGCAGGAGGTGGTGCAATAGCTGGAGGAGGGGTGGAGTGTCTTTCTTATAGGTTTGAAGGAGCAGGCTCCCCCTCAGCAATTGCACCAAATGTGCCAGCTACTTGAGGTAGAGGGGAAGATGGGTCTTGTCCTCATCCTCTGGATGATCATGAGCTAATGCAGCTTGATCAGGGTTCTTCAACTTGAGTTCCCATCTTTGAATATAAGATATGGAAACTTTATTCATATGGTGAAGGGTAGTACCTTTGGATAGATCAAAAAACTCTGGCTTGAATTCATGTAGAAGTAGAGATATAATTCTTGAATAGTTTGGGGCTTTGATACTTTCCTTGATCTTATCAAAGATCATCATCCCAAATTGAAATTTCTTCCTGCATATGATTGCTGTCATCATGACAAAAAAATCTGCAGTGATGAAGCTTATAGAACTAGTCTTGCATAGAAGTACTTTCCCAAGTATGTCCAGTAGAAGTTTTCTCTCTGGATTTAGGTCAGGTCGACGAATGAAACTTACACCAACTGAAATCCCATGGAATCCACAAGCCCTATCATAGTCCTTATCAGTTAGGCCATCTTCTTCATCAATCACTGGTAGTCGAAGAAGTTTAGAAAAAACTAGAGTAGATAGTTTGATCTTAATTCCACGAACTCCGGTCTTAAGAAGCTTTCCATTTCTCTTTACCTTAGCGTTCTGGAAGAACTCTTCAACCTCTGAAAACAGAATTTTGCACAGATGCTCTAAGACGAATGATAGTTCTGCGGTTTCTAGAAGTAGTAGAAGATTCTGAAAATCATCTGAAAGCTCTACAATCCCTGTCGAAACTAGTTCGCTTCTGATCCCTATCTTGGATGGAGGAGCCATTGATCCAGAGAAGAACAAAAATTTCTTCTTGGAAGAAAGGGTTGGATCGACGGTAAGTTTGCGATGGCGATAGGAAGACAAATAGTTTTTCCTCTTTTCTCTCAAGAAAGGGTTTAGAGATCGATTGATTTGGAATTTTCCGGACTTTTCTATTTATATAAGTCTTAATTTATGATAATTAAGGAAATAATAAAGTAACATACTTGAAAATATGATGACATAATGTCTGGGTATGAATATCAGAAATTTGAACTTGAAGACGAAAAGTTGCTTCAAACTTCTCGAGTGGACAGGAATTACTCGAGTAAAGAGACTATAGTTCTCGAGTAGTAACTTATTTTCTTGAGTAGTATACTGGAAGTTCTCGAGAAATGTTCTGATAGTTCTCGAGAGGCAGACTGGAACTTGAGAAGCAATTCTCGAGAGGCAGACTTGTTTCTCGAGTGGTCCAATCCAGTACTCGAGTAGTAAGAGTCTTACTCAAGAAATGAAGTCCAAAATTAAGAATTTCTGAATTTTTTAAGCGTTGCCTGATCCTTGAACTTTGTTGTGAGACCACCTTCTTCATTCTTCTTTGTTGAGCATGCCAAGTTCTGTTTTGAAGAACGAGAACTTGGCCTCATATAGCAGCTTCGTGAAGATGTCTGCAACCTGCTTATCAGTTGGGACATATTGGAGGTTGATGTCTCCATGCTCCCTAATGAAGTGATACCTCAGCTCTATGTGCTTTGTCTTACTATAAGAGACTAGGTTTTTGGCGATTGCAATTGTACTGGATGAGTCACAAAACATTGGAATGTTCTTTAACTTCATGTTGTAATCTTCAACCTGGTTCTTTATCCATAGTAGTTGTGCACAACAATTGCCTGCAGAGATATACTCTGACTCGACTGTTGAAATTGCGACAAAATTCTGCTTTTTGCTGCTCTAGGAAATGAGCCTTCTTCATAGGAACTGACAAGTCCCGGAAGTGCTCTTCCTATCATCTTTGTTTCCTGCAAATTTGCATCTGAGAAACCAATTAGTTCGCTATCATTACTTCTTGGGTACCATTAGCCAAGATTTGGTGTACCTTTAAGGTATCTCAAAATCCGCTTTGCAGCAGCGTAGTGAGATTCCTTAGAGTTCACTTGAAATCTAGCATGCACACACATGTTGGAAACATTATATCCGGTCTAATAGCAATAAGATAGAGCAAGGATCCAATTATGCTTCTATACTTGGTTTTATCAAAAGGTTTCCCTTTCTTATCCTTGTCTAGAAACATAGCTGAACCCATTGGAGTCCTCATAGAGGTTGTGCTCTCCATTCCGAATTTCTTAATTAACTCCTTGGTGAACTTCGTCTGAGAGATAAAAATTCCATCTTCAGATTGTTTCACCTGAAGTCCTAAGAAATACTTCAGCTCTCCCATACTGCTCATTTTAAACTTCCCTTGCATAAGTTTTAAAAACTTCTTGCAAAGGTTGTCGCTAGTAGAGCCAAATATGATGTCATCGATATAAATTTGCACTAGTAAAATCTTGTCTTTTATTTCCCTAAGAAATAATTTTTTATCTATCTTTCCCCCTGTGAACTTATTCTCAAAAAGAAAGCAAGACAACGTCTCATACCAAGCTCGACGAGCTTGTTTCAAACCATATAATGTCTTAAATAACAGATACACATGATCAGGAAAGTTAGAATCAACGAAACCTGGAGGTTGTTCCACATACACTTCTTACTTTATGTCACCATTAAGGAAGTCCGACTTCACGTCCATCTGATAGACAGTGAAACCCCTAAGTGTAGCTTAAGCTAGGAACAACCTGATTGCCTCCAGTCTTGCCACTAGAGCATATGTCTGGTCAAAGTCGATTCCTTCTTCTTGTCGGTATTCCTTGGCGATGAGTCTGGCCTTGTTCTTTATGATAGTTCCATCTTTGTCCATCTTGTTACTGTAGACCCACTTGGTTTCGATAACGTTCTTACCTTTAGGTCTTGGAACAAGCTCCGAGACTTGGCAATGCTTGAATTGGTTTAATTCTTCTTCCATTGCCATTATCCAAGATGTTTCTGAGTTTGCTTCCTCAAACTTCTTTGGTTCAACCTTTAAGAGGAAACTTAAATATAAATTTTCATTAGTTGTACCTCTACAAGTTTTGACACCGTCCCGGGGATCTCCGATGATTTGATTAATTGGGTGATCATTTAAGTGTTTGAGCTCTAGGGTTCTTGCATCTGGAGCTTCTTCTATCACATGAGTGACTTCATCAACTTAAATGATATCTTCATCATGTCATCAACCTCTCTAATTGGGGTTGGAGTGGTGATCTTGATGAACTTTTGATATTTTTCTTCAGTCGGCTCATCCAAGTTTAATTCCTTTATCCTTGAACCTGCATCTTTAATAAACACACTAAAATAACTGCCTAGCAGCAAGCTCGTCTCATCAAATACAACATGAATAGATTCTTCTACAACTATGGTTTTCTTATTAAAAATCCTATATGCCTTACTATGGCTACTATAACCTACGAAAATACCTTCAAAGCTCTTTTCACTAAATTTAGTGGTGTGATACTTACCATTATTAAGTACGAAGTACTAACTACCAAAGATTTTAAAATATGAAATAGTCGGTTTCCTGCCCTTTAGTAGTCCGTAAGGTGTCTTATTATGGTTCTTGTTTCTGAGTGCTCGATTTTGCACGTGGCATGCAGTGTTGACGGCTTCAACCCAGAAATATCTCGATAGTAAGACCTCACTCAACATAGTTCTGCATGCCTTTATGAGTGTTCTATTCCTTCTCTCAGCTACTCTGTTCTATTGAGGAGTACGAGGAGAGGAGAACTCATGAAAGATACCTAGGCTTTCATAGAATTATGTCTTGGCCCCAAACTTGAACTCTGTTCCATTGTCTCTTCTAATTTTGACTATGGAAATGTTGTATTCATTATGGATCTTCCTGACAAAATTAGTAAAGATATCAAAAGTATCTGACTTGTGTTTTAGAAAGAACACCTACGCAAAGCGAGAGTAATCATCAATAATAACCAATGTATAATCCCTACCTCCCAAACTTCTAATTTGCAGTGGACCGAACAAGTCCATATGAAGTAGGTGTAAACACCTATTAGAATCTTTTCCAATAATGCTTTTAAAAGTAGCCCTTATTTGCTTGTCTTTTACATATGTGTGACAAGGTCTATCTTTAACGCACTTGACATTTAGGGCATCACGTACTAAATTAAGAGAAAATAATTTATTAATAGTTTTGAAATTTATATGTGCTAATCTCTTGTGTTATTGATCACCAAGAGACGCACTATTTTTTTCTAAAAAGTACACTGGCGTAGAAGAGTCTATGTAAATAAAATTTAAGCAAAATATATTCCTACTACGAGTGTCTGATAAAATCGTTTCTAAATTATCAATTGATTTTATCAAACATTTGTCTGCATGAGATTCTACGATGTATCCTTTATCGCAGAGCTGGCTTATGCTTATAAGATTGTGTTCCAATCCTTCAACATAAGCCACATCAAAAAAGGATACACTATCATTAGTGATCATACAATTGCCTTTAGTAATCCCTCTGTCAGAACCTCCAAAGATGACCTTTGGCCGGTTCATGACTAGAGAATAATTTTGAAGAAGGCTTATAGTCCCGGTCATATGCCGAGAGCATCCACTGTCCAAATACCAGATGGGATTTTTGGTGGCCTTTAGACATTCCTACAAAAGTAGAATCAAGTTGCCTTAGGAACCCAAACTTATTTGAGCCCTTGGTCTCTAGTTAGTATACTCCCCGTACATATGTTAACATTGTGAGTGGTCTTTCTCATATTATTAACTCGAGGAGTTTCATAATATCTGGGATTAAACCAACAATCTATGGCAAAGTGACTGATTTTGTCACAATACCAACAGTCAAATCTGTTGTATCTTTGCCTAAGGTTCTCCTGCTTGGCCTTTTGAGAGTGTGGTCTGGCAGGGGCAGTAGACTTGGAGGTAGAAGCTTCGTGGTGATGGCACTCACATGACTTCTTCTCCATAATAGGCTTTTCTATAACAGGCTTAGCTTTTTGAGCATTCATGATGTTGTGACCATGATTATAAGATCCGTAACTCTGAAGAGTGATCTCCTCATAATGTGCCTTGAAGACACTCTCGCCAAAGTTCTAGGGACGAGTCTATCCTTGGTACCGAGACTTGGGCTCTACATGAGTAGGCCTAGCAAAGTGACCGTAGGACGAGTCAAGATCAAACTCATTCGTTGGAAAGATAACCTTTTTGAAAAGAGTTTGTTCTTGAGGATCTTTCCCCTTCTCCTTGGCAAGAGCCTTCTTGGCAGCCTTATTTCTTTTCTGGGCTTTATTTCTCCTAGAAGATTTACTAGGAGAAACCACATGGCCTAAGCCAGCACCTTTGGCCTGAGCAGAGAATTCAACAACAAATTGAAGGACTGTCTTGGGCTTGGATAAACTTTCAACAAGTTTCTTTTCAGCTTCAAGTTGTTCTTCCAATTCCATGATGATTTTCTCCTTCAGATTTAGGTGCTCGAGAGCCTTATTTTATTCTTCCATTGCATTATGGATGTCCTTTCTGAGTGAGTACATCATTACAATTTCCTCCCTTATATTGCTCTCTTCGGCCTTAAGAGATTTGATCTCCTTGGCTTGAGATCTTGGGACTCTACGACATTTGTCGTAGGCTTTGATCAACTCTTTATACTGAGTCATGAGTTCAGACTCCTCGTCAAAAGAACATTCCTCATGATCATGGTCAGAATCATCAGATTCAGAGAGAGGGGTATGAGAATTTACCTTCCCAGTGAACTGGGGTTCTTATTCTTCATCTGTATGCGCCATGAGCCCAAAGTAGGCTTCCTCCTCATCACTAGACTCAGATGAGTCTGTGTCACTGAGGGTCTTGCCCTTCTTGGCTACCAGTCTTCTTTCAGTCTTCTTCTTATTGTGATAAGTTTTCTTTTCCTCTCTTCTTCCACCCTCCTTCTTGTGAGGGCAATCATCTATGACATGTCCTGGCTTATTGCAGCAATAACAACAATGACAGTAGAAAAGTGTTTGTTATGTTTGGAGTAATACCTATCTTGGCTACTTGAGCCTTTCTTGTGGCGATCACCATCGTGACGTGATCTTCTAAATAAGGCATCCTTGCCTTTCCATTGTTTCTTCTTGTTCAAGAGTTTCTCGAACTGCCTTAAAAGAAGAGAAAACTCTCCTTCAGATAATTCTGAGCCTGAGGTACTTATCTCTGAAGATTCTTCTTCACTTTCTTCCTGTGCTAGAGCAAGAGAAGAAGCTTTTGAATTCCTTGAGGTGTCTTCCTTTAGAGCGACAAACTTCTCCTTTGATGAAGACATATTCTTCTATTCTTTAGCTTTTCTTGAACTTATTTGTAGCTCATATGACATAAGCTTTCTGAAGAGATTTTGAGGATCAGTCTCTGCTAGCTTTCCAAATTCCTGGATAGCACAAACCTTGTTATCTCATTCCTTAGTTAGGGATCTCAGGAACTTATCATTCAGTTCTCCATTGGTGAAGACTCGGCCATAGACTCTTAGGCCGTTGACAATCTTGAAGAAACTTTCAAAGGTATCTGCAATAGATTCTTTGTGACCTTGTAAAAATGCTTCAAATTTCTGGTTTAGGAGGGATCTTCTGTCATCCCTAACCTCTTCAGTGCCTTCTGATGAGTCTGATTTATATAGGGTTTTTCGGACTCATCTAGGCTAGTTTTCATGCGTTTGCACTTCACTTTTTGTTCTATATCGTTCATATTTCTTCTAATCTTTATTTCCATAGGAAGTGCACTTATAGGCCCGTGGGTGTGCAATTGAGCATGCTTTTGTTGGGGGTAAGCACCTGGTGCTCCCCGTAGCTCTTTCTGTTGTTTTTGTTTGCATTTTATTGCTGGGAGTTGGTGCTCCAGTTGGTTTCATTATTGTACTGGTAGTCGGGATGTCCCAGATTCATTTTCCAGTTTCTGTGTAAAACGCACGGTCGTGCGCATTTCTTCGCGCACGGTTTCAGTGCAATCGTGCATTTCACACAACAATTCTGGGGACTTCTGTTTCTACCCGTGCGTTTTGTTCCCGCATGGTTTAGGCCAAACCGTGCGAGAAGGAATCACACGGTCTGCACATTTTCTCTTTATTCCTGCATTCTGGGGTAAATCGTATGTTTCCTTCACGCACGGGAAAACGTGCCCGTGCGCGAGTAAAACGCACGGTTCCCCTGTTTTACCCTGTTTTCTGCGCTCTGTGTTTACCCGTGCGATTTCCTTCACGCACGGGCGGAAGCGCTCGTGCGCGAGTAAAACTCACGGGTCAACGCATCTTCTTCCGCGATCAGATCTACAAGTTAATAACGCACGGTCAGCGCACGGTCATGCGTGGGACTGTGTGTGGGACCGTGCGTGACCATTTTTCTGATATTTTTCTATTTAAAGCTCAAATTTTCACCATTGTGTGACAGCTTCATTCCAGCCGATCCAGCCTCGTTTTAGGGCAAAGTTTCGCCCTTCCACATCGGCCCTTCATCTTCCACCAAGGGGAGAAGCTCCGGCCATGCTCGCGAAGCCTATACCTTATTGGTGCTTGCTCTCGGCCTTCTCCTTCATCTTCTAAGCTCTATTTCAAGCTTCGACGCCATAACTAACAAGAGAAGAGAAGCTTGCAACTTTCTTTCGGATCGTGACATGAAGAAGACGGGTCCATTGGAAGGTAGTGACAGCCCTTCTCTACCCTGGACGTAGTTGAGGACCGAGCTTGGATGCGGATTGACAACTCGGTGATTCCTTCCGCGAACCTTCAACAAGCCTTCGGATTTGGTCGATCTCTTGACTTGTTCTTCCTTTATTGTTGTTTATGTGCTGTTGAACTTTTGTGTTGATGATGTGCTCTTAGTTGTAAACATTATTAGTTTCATGTCTATGTGAACTTGTATTATTTATGCTTAAGTTGCTTGGGTTGCGCCTTTATTTCCATCCGCCATCCCATCCGGTCTAGCCGCACTAGCAATTGCTAGTGGCGTGCGCAACGAAGAGGTGCCTACAACCCTCAAATTCTGGTTTTTACGCTTGCCTACTCGTCCATCCGCCTTGCGATTCGGTGCATAGCGGCCCTTGTAGTCGTCCATCCCGCCTGGCGAAGCGATGCATAGCGGTATTGCATAGGAGTAGTTTGTAGTGTTTTATTTTCCTTTTCCGCAACCATAAAAACCCCTCCATCGTTAACTCTGACCAAAGGACTTCAATATCAAGTCCTCCTCGATATTAACTCCCCCCTTTACTGTGTTCCTTGAAGAGATCGATACTTGGGAAAGCCACCCATTTTATATTACTTGTGCGGCCGGTACACTTGCCATTCAAACGCATCACCTTACATCAAGATGATAAGAGACTGCCACATTTCCTTGGCAGATTGGCAATGAATCAGGTTCTACAGCATAGAATCATCAGCTGCACTTGCGATGATATTCTTGGCTTTCTTGTCTAAGGAGACAAGTGCAATCTCATCTATATCAAGATCCATGAGCTTCTTTGAAACTTGCTTAGTTGGATCAATGGTGGAGGCTATCATTGGAACATGAGGACCTTCTTCCACAATCATAAAGATCCTTGGATCTACAGCTTCCATGAAGAACTTTATTCTCTCTTTCCACATAGCAAAATTATTCTTTGTGCATAATGGAAGCTTAGCAAAATCCTTGGCTCTGTCCATACTTGAATCCTCTAAAGACAACTAGGAGGAGATTTGTTCAAGGTGTTAACCTTTTTGATGAACAACCTCCCTCTGATACCAATTGATGTTTTTAGTTGTCTACTTAAATCACCTAAAGGGGGGTGAATAGGCGAGGTCTGCGTCTTTTTACGGAATAAAAATTGAATGAACGAAGCATAAAAAATAAGCAAACAAATCACAGAGAACACCAAATCTATAGTGGTTCCCCAATCTTGGGTACGTCCACTCTCCACCTCACTGATCTAGCAACATGCTAGACTCGTCTACTTCACTATTACCTCGGATTGAAAACCAATCCCATAACTCGGAGCAACGCCCCTACAACTCGATCCACAAAACGGATATACACTTGGAAGAAAACTTCCTACAAAAATTTCTCGAAAAACAAACTCCTACAACTCGGAGATCATTCTCCTACAAGAATAAAGATGTTGTAAACAAAAATATACAAACAGAATATCTCAGATCTGAATCTCCAGCCTTTCTTCTTCCTTGAACTTTGAAACTTTCTCAGAAACGGATCAAAGAAGACAAGTCCAAATTATTCTGGATCTGACAACTTGGATCAGCACGATCAAGAGATGAATCTGTAGAAATAAACACGCCTTGATCTGTTGATCTCTACTTGCTCTGAATCCCAAGAATCGAAGAAGAAGCGGCGGCGAGATCGTTGAAGACGAGCAGCGGCGACTTCCCAATTTAGAATATAAGAACGATTCAAAAACTTTTTGATTTTCTAGGATTTTCCTCTTGTTAGGGTTAGTCGATTTGATTACACCTTTTATAGGACAAGCCTAACGGTCATAATCATAAAAATAGTACATGTGGACCAATAATCATTGAGATTAGGTTTAAAATCATGTCCCCTCAGACTTAACGAAAAATTCAGGAAAATGGTCTTCATTGCTCGAGTGGAATATTGTCTACTCGAGTAATCACTTTATCTTCTCGAGAAAAGAATGTAAAGTTCTCGAGAACAATACTTAGAGAGAATCTTGAAAATAAATTCTGGCTACTCGAGTAATAGAAATTGACTTCTCGAGAAGTAGCTGGACTTCTCGAGTACAAGTGCTTCACTACTCGAGAATAAGATATACTTCTCGAGTACTTGACTTCTATTACTCGAGACAAAGTCTTGTACTACTCGAGTAATGTCCTTAGTTACTCGAGTACTAGACTTACAAAAATTCTGAGCTAGATTTTTCTGATAACTCGAGAATAAGGAAAGATATACGTGAGTACTATTTATCATCTCGAGAACTAACATTAAATCTTCTCGAGAACTACTTCAGTTACTCGAGTGCTAGACTTAGCTTACTCGAGTGCTAGACTTAGCTTACTCGAGAACTGACTATAAATCTACTCGAGTACTTAAGTTACTTCTCGAGTAAAATACTTAGAAAAATTCCGCTTTCTAAAAATTTTCTTTCTTCAAGGAATTCAGCAACTATTCTTTGTCCTATAAGTTTAGTGCTTTGAAAATGAAGTGTGTCCCAATAGAGAGGCTACACATGAGTCAATACCATGGATCACATAATGAGAGATTACATTGTATGGTCCTGTGTTTGGTGACTCATTGTAGACTGACATTGGTCTACACTTGGCAATTAAATCCTGCAAACACGTAACTCAAACAGGGCATCAAATACAACTTAATTCATCTTAGTTTAAGGGTGACTTCATACAAATCTAGGTGATTATGGATATAATACCCAACAGATAGACAATTAAAAAATTTCAGACTGCAATAACTGAGCGGTTAGATATACTATCCGCTCCTCACAAATATTCCCCAATATATATTCAGTCTGCTGTCGCCGACCTGATCAGCGGTCCACTCAACACAAGCAGATAGATGCATAAGTCCATCGAACTTTAGGTCCTCAGCTCCCTGGATCATCAGGCCGCAATAATAGCCTCTACCCGTAGCTTTAGCTCTGCCTCTATTTGCAGCTTCAGCTGCTCCTCAAACCACGACCTCTTTCCACAGCAAATTCAACCTCCTGTCTGCCAATCCCACAATAGGGTTGATCTCAGGCTGGCTAGATCTCTGACCAGACCGCTAGAGGTTTCCCATAATACAGCTAAACCAGACCGCCAAGGCTAACCCGCTAGTTTGCTAAACTCTAAATCACCAAGCTTAATTTGTCATTATCAATCCGCCAGACCACTTAAACTGCTAGGCCGCCCGACCAAATTGCCAGACTTCCAGACTGACAAGGTCCACAAAATCTAACATTGCTCATCCAGCTCGTCATGACATTCTTAGTGGTTGTGGGGCCACTTTAGTGGATGTGCTTCCTCTAGATTTCTTTGCTCTCACTGTGGCAAGACTAGTCACCTTGTTTATCGGTGTTAGGTTAAGCATTCTCATCTTCGACCTACTGCAGGTGACACTATCTCAAAAAAGTCCACTTCTCTTGCTACCTCTTCCGGTGCTGCTCATATGACAACTACGGGTAGGTGGCTTATTGATTCTAGTGCTACTACTTATATGACCGACAATCTTCTCCTTTTCTCTCAATTGGACAAACATAACCAGTTACCTCCCATTTTTATTATTGATGGTTCTCCATCCCTGGTGTGTGGATTTGGAAAAGTGTATATCACTCCATCTCTCCAGCTTAAGGACACACTCTATGTTCCCACCTTTTCGTGCAAATTACTTTCTGTTAATTCCCTGTGTAAGCAATTAAATTGCACATTTACCTCGAATACTTATTCATTTTAGGATCCCCACTTCTAGGAGATGATTGTTACAGGGACTGAGAGTGGCGACTTATTCTACCTTGACAATGTGTCTACCTTTTTGGCTTCTCTTTCTCTTATACAGTGGAATTTTCACCTTGGGAATCCTCTTCCTCGTATTCTTTACCAGCTCTTACTTGATTTACCTCGAGGAGATTCTTCTCTCAACTGCGAAGCTTGCTAAAAGTCTTTAGATTCAAGAGTAGTTAAAACCTAGAGGGAGGGGGTGAATAGGTTTTTCAGTCTTTTGAAACTTTTTCCTTGCTTTAGTGTGTTGTGAGTTGATTAAGTTAGCTTTCAAAACAATCACACAATACACAAGAATTTTATAGTGGTTCCCCAGATTATGGGTACATCCGTTGTCCCTCCCACCTTTCTAACAGTGTGTTAGACAAGACACTTCTCCAAACTCGGCTCCAAAGAGCTTACAACACAGATCTCTCAAGATCTCTCAGTCTCATCCAAGACCAACCTCAGGCACAAAGCCCTATAACTCAGAGCATGCTTTGCTCCTACAGCTTAGTAATTCAAAGATCACCTACCTCAGACTAAGTTAATAGTCCTACACTCAGGCTAGGAGGATAGCCCCACAACTCAGAGAGGAATACTCTCCTGCCTCAGATCTGAAATAGATCCTACCTCAGGCAAGCTGCCCTATAACTTAGATCCAATACAGGATCCTACCTCAGACTTGAGCACAAGTCCTACAGCTCAGGCTCACAGGCCCTACCTCAGATCCACACAGGGATCCTACCTCAGATCTATAAAAGATCTTATACTCTGCCTTTATAAAATTTGCTTACACTCAGATCCAAAGGATCCTACAGAAAGAAAGGTTTGTTGATAATGACTAGACACCAGAGAGATTTTCTCAGTGTCTATCTTCTTGTAAACTGAAGTAGATCAGTCAAGATATCTTCTTCTTCACAGCTCCAGAAAAATGATCTTCAGGAAAAATCTGCTTGAATTGTGAAGTAGTTGCAGCTAGGGTTAGCCCTTATTACTCCTTCTTTCTCAGAGAGTTTCTCTGAACTTGTTGTTGTAGATGAGAATGACAACAACTAACTTATATCAACTTCTATATTAGTTGCATCTATGGTTTGGCCTTGTTGCTTCTTCTTTCTCAGAGATGTTTCTCTGAACTTACTATTGAATGTGAGAATGACAACAACTAACTTGCTTGAACTCTTAGATCAGAAGTTTGAACTTGTTCTTTCGGCTCTGCAATAATTTCGAGAGGAAGAAAATGAAGTCCAGAGCTTTTCCAAAAGCTAATATTATCTTTTCTGATCTGTCACTTTTTATCTTCCGACGTCCAATGACTCATTGAGCCTCGGGACCAGAAATATTTATTGGATGCAACTTTGCTTTATCAGTAAATATCATACAGTAGGCATGCGGCGCCGTTTGTCGCGTATTGTAGACTTCCCGCAATGATTTTGAATTTTGCTGACGTCAACATCTGTGGACTTAGCTGATTTTAGACAATTCATCATAGGTGTTGAGTGAATAACCTTCACTCAACATCAAAACACTTAGCCAATTTTTTGTAACATTAGGCGTCGAGTGATAATTCATTACTCGACGAATTTAGTCTTAGCTAATATCTCTATTGAGGAAGCATTGAGTGAACGGCCTTCACTCAATGCTTTTGTCCTTAGATAATCTTTCTATTGATAGGCGTTGAGTGCGTTGAGTGAGCCTTCATCCCTCACCGCATACTTTGACTTTCTTGTAATCTTGATAAGGCGTTGAGTGAATATCATTCACTCAACGCTTCTATACTTGGTAGAATTTCTTGTTGAGCTGGCATTGAGTGAATTTCCTTCACTCAACGCTTCTGGACTTAGACAGATTTTCTGTCCACTTCTTCTTAAGCTTTGACATCAGTCTATTCTGTCGACGCTTTCTTCTTTAGGCATTGAGTGAAATGCCTTCACTCAATGCTTCTGGACTTAGCTGATTTCTCTATTGAGTTGGCATTGAGTGAACTGTCTTCACTCAACGCATTTGGAATTAGAAAGATTTTTTTCTACATCTTCTGAGGCTTTGACTGAAGCTTGTTCTGTCGACGCTTTCTGAGTTTGGAGTTGAGTGAACTTTCTTCACTAAACGGTTATGGAAATAGCAGGTTTTAATCTCATTTTCTTTAGGTTTGACAGCATAGAGCTTTACTCGACATTTCTTTCTTCAGGCGTCGAGTGAGCTATCCTCACTCGACGCTTCTGGACTCAGCCAGATTTCTTCTCTGCCAATGCTGAAGCTTTGACTGTCTGGGCTTTACTCGACGCCTCTTTTTATATGGCGTTGAATGAACTGCCTTCACTCAACGCCTGCGCACTTAACCAAAATTTTGCTTTGTCAACAGTCAAGCTATGACTGCCCATGCTTTACTCAGTGCTTCTTGACATCTGGCATTGAGTGAACTACCTTCACTCAACGCCTATGGACTTAGATAAATTTCTGTCTTCCCATCATTCTTTCTTATGTCCAACTGTCACTGTCACTTAGACAACCTGTCTAATTATTATGACAATGAACTTCCTGCACACATTGATCTTAGAGCATGCATCAAATACATCTATGTGTATACCATTGAATTTTTTTGACTTATATAAATATGGTACATTGTGATCAATGAACCTAACAATCTCCCCCTATTTGAAAAATTCAAAACCCTTAATCAAAGCTCTTAGTCAATGATATATACCACCATATGCAGTAGATAAAGCATTATATTTGAAAAAGAGTAACAAGCATAACAAGTTATTGGTTACCATATTTTACCTGCCTGCATAGTGATCATCATTTCCTACTCCCCCTGATCACATTCTTATTCTTGCATATGATCACCTTTTGCTACTCCCCCTTGATCATCTTCTTCTTCTTCTCCCCCTTTTTGACTTCTTTAGAAGCAACTATAGTCAGGGAAATGCTGGCCTTCACAGCTTTGTCTTCTTAGCAGTAGGATTCCATCTCAGACTCAGAAAAGTGTATGACTATGTCATAAATAATCTCTGAAGCAGGGAGTTCAGAGTTAATCTCCCCCTCAGTCTGTGTATTGTCCTTAGGACATATAGATCAGCAGTGTTGATCTTAGAATTCCACTATTGCAACTGCTTGCTCCTTCTCAATAGGACGTTGAACCTGGTCCTGCAAGTACTGGACTTTCTCCCCCTCAGTAGGAGCATCTTTTATCATTCTCTCTAATAGACACTTTATTCCTTTTCAGTCTTGATACCACTGAAAGTATTAACAACCTACAAGTAGTAATTTCTGCAATAATATAAGGAGCAACTGAAGCTATCCCAAGTTCAACATACCCAACTCGAACAGAAGGTGTTGAACTTGACTTCATCTAATGGCTTAGTGAAGATGTCATCCACTTTCTTGTTTGTAGGAATAAACCTAAGACTGATATCTTTCTTATCCACATGCTCCCTAATAAAATGATACCTAATCTCAATATGTTTAGTCCTACTATGAGAGACATGATTCCTAGCAATGGAGATTACACTAGTTGAATCACAGTACATGGGGGTTTTACTTATCTTGATGTTGTAGTCCTAAACCTGATGTTGGATCCATAGCAACTGTGCACATCAACTTCCTGCGTAGATATACTTTTGCTTAGTTGTTGAAATAACCACACTGGTCTGCTTCTTGCTGTTCCAAGACACAAGTATTCCTCCCAAGAATTGACAGGTGCCTGGTGTGCTTTTCCTATCCTCTTTACAGCCTGCAAAATCTGCATCTAAATAGCCAGTTAGTTCAAAATCCCTATTCATATTGTACCATAGGCCAAGATCTGGTGTGCCCTTAAGATATCTCAAAATTCTCTTAGCAGTAGAGTAGTGAGACTCTTTAGGACTAGCCTAATATCTAGCACAAATACATGTATCATACATGATGTCTACCATACTTGTAGTAAGATATAAGAGGGAGCCAATTATCCCTCTATACAAAGTTTCATCAGCAGGTTTCCCTGCCTCATCTTTTTTTATAGACATACTTGACCCCATAAGAGTTTTCATAGTGGAGGCACTCTCCATTCCAAACTTTTTAATTAACTCCTTAGTGAACTTAGACTGAGATATAGACAATCCATCTTCAGTCTGCCTTACTTAGAGGCTCAAGCAATACTTAAGCTCACCCATACTACTCATCTCAAACTTCCCTTACAAAAGTTTGGCAAAATTCTTGTAAAGGTTGTCATCAGTAGACCCAAAAATTATGTCATCTACATAATTATATTTGGACTAGGATGATCTTGCCCTTAGATTCCCTTAGGAATAGAGTTTTGTCTATCTTTTCCCTTGAGAATTTGTTCTCAATGAGGAAGTTAGATAGGGTCTCATACCATGCTCTGGGGGATTTGCTTCAACCCATATAGAGCTTTATTAAGTCTATAAATATAATCAGGAGAGTTAGGATTAACAAAACCTGATGGTTGTTTAACATAGACTTCTTCCCTTAAGTCACCATTTAGGAAGGCTGACTTCATATCCATCTGGTAGACTTTAAATCCCTTATGGGCAGCATATGCAAGGAATAGTCTGATGACTTCCATTTTGGCTACCTGGGCAAAGGTTTGATCAAAATCAATACTTTCTTCTTGTATGTATCCCTTAGCCACCAACCTAGCTTTGTTCTTGATTATAATACCATTTTCATCAAGCTTAATTCTATAGATCCACTTGGTTCCAATGACATTATGTCATTGTGGTCTGGGAACCAGCTTCCAGACCTTACACCTCTTGAACTTATTAAGTTCCTTTTGCATTGCCACAATCCAGAACTGGTCTATGTTGGCCTCTTCAAATCTTTTGGGCTCAACTTGTGATAGGAAAATTAAATACAATGATATGTTGAGACTTTTGCTCTTTGGTATAACTCCTTGGTTAGCATCACTAATTATTTAGTGTCTGGGATGATCCCTTAGATTCCTAACAGCTGGAGGAAATATTCCTTCAGCATCTTGAGCTTCAATGGCTGCATCTTGTTGATCTTCATCCATATCATGTGTGCCTTGTACTTCTTCTGAAATATACACTCCATCATCTTCATCTTGGACTATTGGAGCAGCTTCCTTGATGGTTAGCTCGTCTATCATCAGCTCTATACCTGCAGGTCTAGATGAGGAGCTAAGTAGCTCATTGTTAATGATAGTAGACTCATCCAATACTACATTAACACACTCTTCTGCAACTTGATTTTTCAATTTGTAGATCATATATGCCTTGATATGATTATTGTACCCAATAAATATCCCGTCATAGGACTTGGCAACAAACTTAGTCACATAAGACTTTCCATTATTTAGCATATAGAATTTGCTACCAAAGATCCTGAGATAGGCCAGGTTTGGTTTTCTACCCTTCATGATCTCATGGAGAGCCTTCTTGTGGCTCTTGGTGATAGAAACTCTATTTAGGACATGACATGCAGTAACTGCCTCAGCCCAGAAATATTCTGGGAGAGATGTATCACTTAGCAAAGTCCTACCAGTTTCTATGAGAGTTCTATTCTTTCTCTCAGGAATCCCATTTTGCTGGGGTGTTTTTGGAGAAGAAAATTCTTGATGAATCCATTGCTCTTCATAGAATCTTGTCATGCCTTCAGATTGGAATTCAGTCCCATGGTCACTTTTAATTTTGACCACAGTACTGTCTAACTCATTCTAAATTTGCTTGACAAAAGTCTTGAAGATATCAAGGGTTTCAGACTTTTTCTTAAGAAAGAAAACTTAAGCAAACCTAGAGAAATCATCAACAACCACAAGGGTGTAGACTTTTCTACCTAGACTATGAACTGACATAGAACCAAACATGTCCATATGTAGGAGGTATAAGTACCTCAGAGAGTCTTTGTTCCCAATGTTCTTAAAGGATGCTTTGGTCTGCTTGCCATTTTGGCATGCAGAGCAAATGCCTTCCTTGGTGCATTTCATCTTGGGACCATTCCTAACTAGATCTTCACTAAAGAGCTTGCCAATGATCTTATAGTTCAAATGAGCTAGTCTCTTGTGCCATTGTACACAGTATGAGACTTTCTCATTTATAACTAGATATATAGGGGAGTATTGACCTAAACATAGACAGTTTAGATAATACACATTTACCCTCCTAGTGTCTGTCAAGATGACCTCTTGGTCACTTGATCTCTTAATTTGGCACTCATCCTTATGGAATACAATGGCATAGCCAAGATCACAGAGTTGGCTTATGTTTATCAGATTGTGTTGCAACCCTTCAATATAAGCCACTTTTGAGATGGTGACTATGTCATTGGTGATCTTACCATAGCCTTTGGTGAATCCTCTGCCTGAACTACCAAAGATTACTTTAGGTCCATCCTTCACTAGAGTATACTCCTTCAGGTTGCTCCTTATTCCAGTCATGTACCTGGAACAACCACTGTCTAAGTACTATATAGGGGTATGGGCACTTGAACTAACCTGTAAAACATGATTTAATTTACCTTAGGACCCTAATTTTTATTGGGTCCTAGGTTCTGGTTAGCTGAAAAAGAGATTGTCTTCATGTAGATTTTCTAACAGGAAGACTAGCATTTGCGCTGGGCATAGTAGGATTGTGCCAGTAATCTAAGGCAAAATGACCCACTTTGCCATAACACCAACACTCATGTATATTGTATCTTCTTTTCTGAGTAGGTCTGGCAGTTTGGTTAGTGGCTGACTGTATAGAAGAAAGAGCAGTAGCCTTCTTCTTATTTCTCTCAGCCATAATCTGACTGAATGTGAGTCTGCCAGTAAAAGAACTTTGTTTTTCTTGAGATCTACCAACAGTGGTCTTCTTTGCATAAGACATACAATTGATGGCCTAAGAAATGCCCAAGTCTTCCTTGTTGACAGACTTGCCCTTGGTCTGAGTGTGTGCTGGGAGATCCTGAGAAAAGGCCACTGCCTTATTCTTAAGTGTGGGGGCTAGTGCACCAAATTCAAATGTTCCATGATGGGCCATTTCAATTTCCTTATGGGGAGCCTTAAAGGCACTCATCCCCTTGCTATATCTTCTTCCATAACTGTGAATATTTTTGTTCACACTTGTGGATCTACCATTCATCCAGTGACCATAGATGTTTTCTTAGTCATACCTGTTTGAAGGTAACATCACCTTCTTAAAAGGGATGGGAGGCATTGATGCTAGGGGATGAACTTGAGCTTTGCCTTTCCCTTTGGAATGGGCAACACTAGTGTTTCTTTTGAATCCCAACCCCTTCTTACCCTTTTGAGAGGAGAAGGATTCTATCAAGGGTAACACTGACTTAGGCTTAGAGAAACTAGCCATAATTCTTCTCTCCCTTTAGAGATTTTCTTCAAGATCCCTAATGAGACTGTTCTTATAGTTAATGGTCCCAATCTCGATGAGTGTTATGATCTTTAGTTGGCTGACTTCCCTTGTCTTCTGATCCAGTAAGGATGCTATCTCAGCCTGCAGAGAAGCAGCTAACTGAAGGAAGGTAATCTCCTCAACTTGCTTCTTGGCCAACTTCTTGCTCCTTTTCAAAGCATCCTGAATGGCTCCATATTTGTTAATCAATTGATTGACATCTTCTTCAGATTCTGACCCATCTTCATCACAGGATGATGATGCATCCGAATTTGGACTAGTCTCATAATCTGAGTCAGAAGAGGAGCTGGATAGAGAGTATACCTTATCTAGACCAGATTGATCCTAGCAGGATTCTTCATCTAACATAGACATCTGCCCATAGCAGTTGTTGGCATCTTAATCCTCATCATCCTCCTCTGAGTCACTATGTAAATGTGATAGAGGGGCCCTGATATCTATCCTAGCAGCATAATAGTCTTCAGCTTCTTCAGCAGCAAATAGCCCTATGTAGGCTTCTTCTTCTTCAGACTCTGAGGAAGATGAGTCACTCTTACTCTAGCTCTTTTCAGCCTTAGCAAGGAAGTTCTTTTACTTCTTTCCCTTGAGATGGTGGTGCTTATTCTCACCAATCTCCTTCACTTTACAGGACAGTCAGCTATGATATATCCTAGCTTGTTGCAGCAATAGCAAATAACTTTAAAAGAGACATGTTTACTAGGTTTAGATTCATACCTATCTCCCTTGGAGTGTTTCTTCTCAGCCTTGTAATGGTCCTTCCTATGATGAGAGGAGGAGGAAGGTCTGCTCCTCTATTGCTTCCTCTTCATCATCTTCTGAAACTGCCTAAAGAAGGCAACAAACTCTTCATCAGACTTGTTGCTGTCTGATGTGCTTGACTCCGAGCTGTCTGATTCAGCAAGCCTCCTTGAAAGAGAGGCAATCCTCTCCTTGCTCTTCTTGGTGCTCTCAACTTTGAAGGCCACAGTCTTTTCCTTGGCATAGGATTTGATGATTATCTCCTCCTCCTTCCTAGTAGATAGCTGCCTCTCATAGGAGAGCATCTTCTCAAACAGTATGTGAGGTGGAGTATCAGCAAACTTTGCCACTTCTCTAATGGCACAGATCTTTGTTTCCCAGTCTCTAGTTAGAGACCTGAGGAACTTGTCATTGAGCTCATAATGGCCGAAGACCCTCCCATAGGTCCTCAGCTCATTCATAATTTTGAAAAATTTCATAGCATTCAGATATGTTATCTTTCTTAGTCTTCTTGAAGGCTTCATACTCTTGGTTGAGCAGAGATTTTCTGTCATCCCTGACCTCCTCAGTGCCTTCCATGTAGACCACCAGTGTATCCCACATCTCCTTGGATGTTCTGTAGTGGATAAGGTTCTGAAATGTAGAATCATCTATGACACTCACTATTATTTTTTGTGCCCTCTTGTCCATTATAGCTAGAATGACCTCATCCTTGGTCATCTCTGAATAATTCTTGGGGGTCTTGACTGTTGCATCCAGTGTTGAGATCTTCATAGGGATGAAGGGTACCTCTTGAATAGTTATAAGAATTCTTGAGTCAGATGCTTCCATGAAAATCTTGACCCTCTCCTTCCAGATCCCAAAGCTTCCCTTCCCGTAGATTGGAAGCTTCATGGAACCCAGCTCCTTATGGTTCTCTCCTTATGGTTCTATCCTAAACCACATTAACTTTCGAAAGCTTGTGAATCCGAAGTATAAGGATTACTCTCAGATGAATGAGCATCTGAACCTTGCCCAAAACATTATCAATCAGTTAAAGTCCATGAAGATAACCTTGGGGGACGAGCTGCAAGCATAGATGGTCCTTAGTTCCTTTCCAGATAGTTGAGAAACTCTTGTAGTGTCATTGAGCAATTCAGCGCCGAATGATGTTGTGTTGATGGAGATGGTGATGAGCTATCTATTAAATGAGGTGCTTAGAAGGAAGGATTCTTGATTCACTACATCAGATGCCCTACTCATGGAGGGAAGGGGCTGACTAATGAAGGAGGGAAAGCAAAGAAGCATTTCTAGAAGCAAGTCCAAGACCAAGCCTAAGAAAGAGATCGAGTGATATTACTGCAAGAAAAAAAGTTACTTCAATAAGGATTGCTTCAAGTTGCAGAGAGATCAGAAGGGGAAGTCGAAGGAGATCGAAGAATCGAGTGAGGGTGCATGTGCGATCTCGATTGAGGAGGATAGGTCACTGTACTTACATTGCAGTGTGACGGCTTGTCTGGAGTGTATTGACATATACTGGTTTGTGGATGGTGATGCATCCTACCATTGTACTCTTCACATAGATTACTTCTACTCTTATGTTGTTGTAGATCTTGGTACTACTCGGATGACAAATGTCGGTGTTTCAAAGATTGTTGGTAGTGGTGACGTCCACTTGGAGACTTATCCGGGGAAGGTTATCCTCAAGGATGTCAGACATATTCCTAACTTGAGGATGAATCTCATTTCTATTGACATACTAGAGTATGAAGGTTTCATAATCATTGAAGGAGGAGGTGCCTGGAGGCTATTGAATGGGTCATTAGTGGTGGCCCATGGCAAGAAGTGATGCGGTTTATACCGAGCAAAGTCCAAGATCTGCAATCCAAGTGTGAATGCAGCTGAAGACAACTCTATGAAACTGTGACATCGCAGACTTGTCCACATCAACGAGAAGATCTTAAAGATCCTTGTGAAGAACAAAATTCTTCCAGAGTTGTCAGGGGTGCTACCTGACACTTGTGTTCACTATTTAGCTGGCAAGAAGACACGTGTATCCTTTGTAGAGGTGAACCAAAGAGGAAGACGGAGCTGTTAAGCCTGATACACACAGATGTGTGTGGCCTGATTGAGTCCAAGACAATGAGCAGAGCAGCTTACTTTGTCACCTTTATAGACGATCACTCGAAAAAGGAATGAGTCAAAGTCTGTGAGCAGAGCGCCCGACACTGGTCTTGCGGAGGCCTGCTGGACGAGGGATGCCTAACACAGGTGATGACGGCAGTGGTGATGATGGAGGCGATGGCAGAAATGGTGATGATGGCAGTGACGATGACCGACAATGGGTATTTACACGAGTGGTGCACGAAGTGGGACCTCGTGCAAGGATCAGGTGTGTCAATCACCTGCATGGTGGTTATTTCCATGATCCCCACCAAGTTAGTGGGGGTCATGGGTTACCGATTAAGTACACACTGATTCATCTACAAATTACATTTGGCCCCATCATTTCCCCCCAATGCTCTCAGTGTTAAGAGACAAAGCGTGAGAAGAGCGAGAACTTTTTATGAGAGACTGTGTCGTGGCAATCATGGTGGAGGAGACCCGAGGGATGCCAGAAAATGCAGGCAGTGGTGGTGCGTACGCCAAGGTATGATGCAAAGGAGTAGAGAGATTGAGCGGAAAAAGTTGCCCACACAGCCAGCCACGAGTGGTTACTCACATGGTGTGCATATTGAGACCTCGTACGCAAATTGTGCAAGGATTAGGCATGTCAATCGCACGCGCAGTGGTTATTTCCAAGTTATTTGGGGTCAAGGGTCACCGATTAATTACACACTGATTCATCTACAAATTAAACTTGGTCCCATCATCCCCCCATGCTCTCGGTGTTAAGAGCTGAAGCGTCAGAAGAGCAAGAACTTTTTACGAGAGACTGTGTTCTAGCAATCATGGTGGAGGTGACCTGATGGATGCCGAAAAATGCAGGCGGTGGTGGCGTGCACGCCAAGGTATGATGCGAAGGAGTAAAGATACAGACCAGAAAAAGGTGCGCTTATGGCCGCAGGCGCGAGGTCAGTCCGGGCGCTAGTGGGCGCAGGGCTGGGTTAGGCACCATGCGTGCGGGGCCGAGTCGTGCGCCCACATGCCTGCTCCCAGACCCGCGCGCCCATGCCCGCGCCTGCATGCCCGCACTCAGACCTGTGCTCCCATGCCCGGGCCCATGATTCCCACGTCAGGTCCTGCGCGTGTGAGCGTGTGTACGCTTGCGTGCCCTCGCACATGGGACTTCGTGTGGATACTTGTGTGCAGTCCTACATGCGTGGTGGGTCTTGCGTGTTGTGCTTATACGCAGGGGGCGCCCCGACGTGCGCCTGAGGAAGGCTCGTCATGCCTACGAGGCGGACCTCTTTGTTGTGTGTAAGCATTTTTTACCTTTTGTGGCCCTTTTGTGTAATTTTGATCTCTTTTTCTTATAAGATTCCAAGGTGTAGTGCGCAATGTGATCAGCACATGTGATTGCGCTCCTCAGTTACCACAGAAAAGATTGCGGTTTGGATCAAAAGATACGAGACTCCTCCTGAGCTTGAAATAAGGATTCCACATGTTGGGGAAAGAGTTCAAAACCCACCAGAGGGTTGGCTGACATTGTGTGAGAGGATATTGAGATCTGGATTCCATCTTCCGCCGTGAGAGGAGGTGATCATGATTTTGAAGTTCTATGGCATTCCCATATCCCAATTTACTCCTCTTGGGATGACACGCATTATGAGGCTGGTTGCATTTTTCAGGAAGCACAACTCAAGATTCTTTATGGACTTGTTTAGATAATGGTGCGAGATTCGAGTTGATGGCGGCGAACCCATTGAGATCCATAACAACAAGAGTTGGCTTGATTTTGAAAGCCAGATGGATTATCATGATGGAAACACTTAATTTGGTTACCTCCAAAATTCCTGGGGATTGGCCATTCACTAAAAATCTTTCCATTTCTCTTTTTTTCATTTTATATGGATCGTTACAACTTCTGATGAGGTATTCGATTTAAATTCTTTATACTTTAGCTCACTTGATTTTTAGAACATCTTTAATAATCTCTATAAGGAAAACATGATGTTTGAAAGGGAGATGAATTGCCTAAATGAAATAAATGGTGAATTCACTTTATGCAATCAAACATTGCATGAGAAACTTAAACATCAAGATTCAATAGAAATCACTAGAAATGACTCCTAGGTAGAGAAAAGGAAGGCTCTTGAGGAAGTACTTAAGAAGCCTCTCGAAGAAAATATGAGATTAAACTCAAAATTAATTAAAGCTCATTTTGATCTCAACAATTTAAATTGTAACAGTAATAACCTTCAAGATATCACCAAGAACCTTCAAGTAAGATTTAACAAGTGGGGTGTTAAAGTTGACCCCATTTGTAAATATTCAGCTCTGGGGGTGTCACTTCTCACATTTTTACCCCTCGATAGAAAATTTTGATACAAGTACTCTTAAATGGTTTAAGTGTGATTATGATCCCTCAAGTTTATTTATTTGATATACCACACCATAAACCCAAGCCTCAATGTTCTCTCCCTTATTAATCCTTAATGATTCGTAGAATTTTCTTTAGCTAATATAGTGGAGAGAGGGTGATCGGGAAAGCCTGTGACTATCATCATTGATGGATTTCTTTGGAGGCTACCCCGCAGTCTTAAGAGGATTATTCAAATCTTATTGGTGGTGTTATTTTCTCCCTACGATTTATCTAGGCCAATATGTTTTATTCTTCCTTAGGAGTGAATATTGCACGTGTGATATTTTGTTTGAAAATTTTATAAATGATTCGTATGTATAGAAAGTTTTTTAATATTTTTTCCTATCCACCACGGTCATGAAACATTTCTGTTCACTTCCCAAATTCATGTATAATCTATTTGAGTGATTAGCCTCGTTTAATCCCAATGGGTAGAGTGGTTTTCTCAAGAGATACAATCGTTCAAGTTCGGAGGTATTTGATGAGTGATTTTCATGTTGTGATTTAGACACACTCATCTAGTTTTATTTTCATATTATATTATCTCGCCTTTAGTTGATTTACATATCAAATCATTCAAATGTATCAACGTAGTCTTATGAGTAATTCTGAGCTAGATCGAGTGAGTTTTAGTGTATTTCATGCATGAGGGAGATCACCTCTCTCTCATTCATGTTTAACATAGTTATATAGTCTCTTATATTCATGTAAACAACTTATATATCAGCTGTAGTGGGTTCTAGGGTGATCATTGTCTTTTTCTATGTGAAAATGCTTCTACCCCCGTGATTTACACGCGCACGGGTAGAATGTTTAAATTGTTGTATGATCGCATGATCTTGTGCATTTTTGCTAGCATGGTGTGCGCGTGATCATGAGCATTATATTGTGATCAACCCTGGAAAGCCCTCATTTTGGGCCTTCTTGTGTGTTCTTATGCATGATCTGTGTAGAACTTCATGCATGATTTTGTTGCAGTTGCTAGGGAAACCAATCTTTCCCGGTCATTTTTCACCCCTTAAAGCACGATCAAATGCACGATCAAATGCACAATCGTATTTATATATCGTGCATGAAAGATTTTCCTAACGACTATAAATACTTTGTTTCACGTGATAGAGTGAGCGAAGCGTTGAAGGCAACCCAGAGAGTGAACTTAGTGGTGGAGGAGACTTGCGGAGTGAGAAGCAATGAAGGTAAGTCGCACCCAAATCTAGTTTTATTTCTTATCTTAGGTGTTAGGAGACCATATATGAATCAACATTTCTCTCCTTAACCTTAATTTTTAGATTTTCATAACAACTAATCCACCCCCGCCATGTTCCATGTTAGATTTGATACTTGGGAATGAATTCACATTTTATTATTACTAGAACGATCAGTGCACTTGACGTATCAGACACATTAGGTATCAGAGTCTATGTTTTATGCAAACTAGATGTTTGATACTTGATTCATCCATAAATGAGAGATAATGTTCACATTGTATTCTATGTCTCTGGTATGGGTTATTTAAATTAAGGAGCCTATTGTACTTCTATATCATACATCAATAGTTCTTTCTTCTCCATCTATCTTGCTATGTGTAGCGCTGACTGATGTTTGGGTGTGTACTGGATTGGTTTCATACATTTTGTAGTGCTTTAATAGGTGTAATAAATATTTATTTTGTTGAATGAATATCTTCTCGAGTTTTTAATAACCCGGATACACGAGAAATATTTCATAACTCCCATATCAAATATCTCATACTTCTTCATCACAATCTCCTTAAATTCTTCTATTAACTCCTTCGTCCTTATTACTATAAGATCATTCACATATATCCTAAGAAGGACATAAGCTTATGTGGTAAAGGTTCACCATCTGCTCAAAATTGTGGTGCTTCGGATACTCATTAATATTGTGGTTTCATGCTCTTTGATCCTGTTTTAAACCATATAAGGCTTTATATAATATGTAAATTTTGATTCTTGCCACCTTTATAATGTATCCTTCAGGTTGGGTTACATGCACCTCTTCATTTAGATAACCATTCAAAAAGATAGATTTCACATCTAGTTGGTGGACAAATTGTTTTCATTGAGTTGCGAGTGCAAGCAAAAGAAAGATTGTTTCCATTCTTATCACTGAAGTAAACATTTCAATGAAATCTCTCTAGGAATTTGGGAATACACTTTTGCAACTAGTCTCACCATATTTCTTAAGAATACTTCCATCTTCATTGTATTTTGTTTTGAATATCCATTTAAATTTCACTATTTCTCTATCTACTAGCCTCTCTACTGACTCCTAGGTATTGTTTTTTCAATTGATTGGAGTTCAGTTTGCATTACTTTAGTCCAATGAGCTTGACAAGATGCTTCAAAGAAGTTTTGAGGTTCTACGGCAAATAAGGAAACATAAATGCCTTGTAGGCTTCAATACTTCTTTGTAGATGATGAGACAATTTGTGTTGCAGGATTTAGTTGAGAGCGTGAACTTGGTGGGAATTCTTGTATGGTAGGCTCAAGAACTAGAAAACCACCTACAACCTCCAAAGGATCATCTTCCTAGATAGATGGTAGGGGTTGAGGTGGTTTATTTGCATGTTCCAGTAGTCTAAGAATTCTTCGTCAAAGACGTTAACGCCACTCTTTGAGTATATGAAGGTTTGAATACTCAAGGCTGCAATGTGATGACCAACATGAGTGAGAAATTTTCTGGTTTTTAAGAAGACTTCAATGATTTGGGATGGCGAAGGTCTGTTGATACCCTCCTTCGCTCGAACATCATCTTTGATACCAATGATAGAAGAGTAGCTAGCACATATATTACATGTGAAAATAGTGAATTTTACAAAATAGAGGTGGAAGAAGAAGAAATGAAAAACATTAGACAAATATGATTATCATTTCATTCATTACACTAGTTTTTAAATTACATAAAGACACTTTGGCTCTCTTTGGGGGGACTTATTTTCACCGGTCAAGGGGTTACGACCGCATGAACCAGATCTTATTAAGGTCCAGTTCATGCGGTCGGTGCGGTTACGACCGCATGAACCTTATTAAAGTCTGGTTCATGCGGTCGTAACCGCTTGACCGGTGAAAATAAGTCCCCCAAAACGGAGCCTTAGACCCACTTTCCATACTACACATGTTAACTTGTACAAAGTGTGTATAACACGTGACCCGCTACTCAATATTAATAACTAATACACACATGTCTATCTCGTGACATCACACACATAATATATTGTACATATATATTGCTTAATAAATCTACTACTTCTGCATTGTGCACTTTATCTTCTTTTTTGTATGCTCCGATTAGGTGTCTTTGACATTAGGATCATGGGTTTATAGGTTTTGGGTTTTGAGTTTTGGGTTTAGAATAGGTTTAGCATTTATAGTTTGAGATTTACAGTTATAGACTTATAGGGTTTAAGATTTCAAATTATTTACTCTTTTGACCGTCCAACTACAAAATAATAAATAATAATATACATAAATATTAACTTTAGTGTATACTACATTAAAAAAAGAATTTGTGGACATAAACAAGAACAGCATCGTCCCAAAATACTAACAACACGACATAAATCATATACATTTTACTAGTCTGTATTTATATTACTTTAATAGAAACTAGATATAGAAAATTAAGTTAAAACATTTGGAGTTATATGTATTTATATATTTATATTCTAATAAATACTAAAAAATAAGGTGAGATAAAAATAAGAAAAAAATGGAATTATAGATGTATATGTTAGAAATTATATATATATATATATATATATATATATATATATATATATATAATTTCTTAAATGAAATGATATTATTGGAGTCTTTAGGTGTCTGGTGTTAGGGCTCCTTATTTAAAAGGAAAAGCTCCAAAACCAATTTAGAGGGAATCCAAATTTTTGGAGGGAACCCCTCTTTCCCAAAGGATGAAATCCTATAGTCCCACATTGCCTACCACCTTTCATGTAGGAGTGTTTATTAGTAAAGTTCCTCATTTCTATTTGTTCAAACGAACATAAGGAGAAACTATGAACCACACGCGCGCACGCGCACCGCACCGGATTCGGATTTGGGATTCGGGATTCATATTTGGGATTTGGGATTTGGGATTCGGGATTCGGCATTTCTTCAGCGATTTCGTCGACCGCTTTTCGTCGATCGATTTCTTAAATGATTTTTGTCGAGCGCCATTTTTCGTCGAGCTTTGATTACGCTAACGTTTCCAACGTTCCTTTTTCTTTTATTTACTTATCATACATAACCGTCAAAAATTAATGATGAATTTGTTTCTTACTATTTACCGAGATTTCAGATAACGCCTTTTTAGGAATCGTTTTGAGACGATATATTTTCATTCTTCGGATGCGCTGAGAATGCTCGCTGTTCTTGAGTTTTTCATCTTCTTCACATTTGCTTCATCAAGTGGTGGTTCGGGTGCTCTGTGCTTCTTAGGTGTGTTGGAACCCCTAAGTGATTTGGGCTAGGTGATCTTCTTACGGTGTGACCCATGTTGTATAGAAGGGTCAAGTTTTATGTGTTTCTAGAGTCTAGGTCAAGTCCTTAGAGTCAACAGTACAAAGGACCAGCCTCCAACACTACCAAAGGCTCAAGACTTAGAGAATTCAAGTTTTAGAAAAAGGAGATCTACGGTCATCGATCTCCGGTCGATGAAAGTCGTGCTCAGCTTGACTAACTCAGAGATAAAATTCTTTGAGCTGAGCTCGACGAACTCTGTTCTCAGGTCGACAAACACTTCAACTCTCAAAGCCAAAGCTTACTCAACGCTAAAGATCACTCAGCTTCATAATTGACTCAGCGCCATAATTCACTCAAAGCCAAAGTTTACTCAGAGCCAAAGATCACTCAACGCTCTCAACGCTATCAATGACTCAACACTCTCAAACGACTCAACGCAAGATGTGTTATTATCTCAACGTCGTCAGTTTGACCAAGTTTTAAGGTCGACTAATTTCACATTCTCAGGTCGACGAACTTATAGAACAGTATCCGTCAGTTTATGCAGTGCAATTGTTAGCTGATCTCAGGTCGATGAAAGCTGATCACAGGTCGACGAAAGTTGTTCTCTGGTCGACGAAAACTGTAAGACATATTGTTATTTATTCTTTCCTTTTCTTTCTCCTTATTTTATATCTATTAAAGACCGTTAATTCTCTGGATAATCAATGCACTTATATCCTTTGAATCGAGTCGTTACTGGCAGCATTGATTGCAAATATCCTCCATGGAGTTAATTGCTTATATCTCGGGACAGACATAGAATAGAATATATGACAGCATGCTTACAATTTTCATTTCCCAGATTTTGGCTGAGCATTTATTGCAGGTTTTTGAATTCGACCTTGAGACAGTTATCAATTTGATCATCTCTCTGCCAGAAAGAAGAAAATACAAAAACTCTTTGAGATCAACAAGAAGGGACACTAAAAAAAATAGACAAACGAAAAAAAATAAGTGCAGTGCATACAGTTCTCAGGAAATCAACTGCTCTCAAAAGAAGAAGAAAGAATAACAATCAAAATCAAGAGTCCTTCTTCTTCACCTTCTTTGTTTTCAGGGACCTCAAGTGACAAGAATATTCAAATATGTCAAAGGATCTCTGGAGAGTTGATCATATAGCAAAAGTCCTACTCACCCTTAGCAAAGCTTCCACTCCTGAACCATTCAAGATTTCAGGGGGAGCTTTGACAACACCACAGAATCCACATAGTCTTCTCATTTTGACTTGAGAAAAGAATACTTCCATCAACCTCTCTTCCCCACCTCTGTACAGGGTTTTAATTCCCTTCAAAATTATTCTGGTTTCAAGTCTCCTTCCAAAAGACTTGTGTTGGTTTTTGAGCACCTGATCAAAAGATCATTGGTGGCAGTCACCTGATCAAAACCTAAAGTGGATTCCTACATAGGGTGGTAGAAGAGTGGATGTACCCAAGTTTTGGGAACCACTATAAAAATTTTTGTGTTGTCTGTGTGGCTGTGATCTTCCTATGTGCTTGTGTTGTGATATGTTTTATTGTGTAGCTTAGTTATCTTTTCTCTAGTTCATCTGCTGCACTTGTACACTCATACACCTATATCATAGTAACATATTTTATTAAAGACTTCTTATTTCAGTAAAAATCAAAATGATTTTAAAAACTCTATTCACCCCCCCCTAGAGTTTTTCAGAGCTTACCCTATCTTTCAATTGGTATCAGAGGAAGGTTAATCACATCATACATGCTTACACTTGGATTAATCAAGATCCTCAGGATAAACTCTGAATAAGTCTTATTAGTTTCTCTAATTAGATTTTATTTTCTGATATCATGGCACAAAACAAAGATTATGCCACCAACATAACTCCAGTCTGCAACTTGCAAAAGTTTGGGATCTGGAAGGCAAGAATCAAGCTTTATATGAACTATATTGATGAGGACATCTTTAATTCCATCTTGACAGGACCACCAACTCTAGTGCCCTCTACTTCAACTCCAGTAAATCTCAGTGCAGTGCCTCCTCCAGATCAAGCTGATGCACATAAGAAAGCAAAGATTGCTGATGCCAGAGCTATGAACATACTAGCCCAAACTATGTCAGATGATATATTTCAGAAAGTTGCTGAATGTACATCTGCCAAAGCCATTTGGGATTCCCTCAACCAAATGGTAGCAGGCTCTGCTGATGAGAGGAAGGATAGAAGATCCAACCTCATATCCCAATATGAGAATTTCAGGAAAGATGAAGCAGAATCTGTGGAAGTAATGTATAACAGGCTGAGCTCCATCATCAGTGAGCTCAGAACATTGGACAAGAAAATAACTCTGACTGAGGTCAATGACAAGATCCTCATGTGCTTCCCTAGCACTTTGGACTCCAGAATCTGGCACATCAGAGAAGCAAGAAGCATGGCTGAAATTTAAACAGAATCTCTGCTTGGAAAGCTCATATCCTATGAGCAATTGATCAAGTCAAGAGAAGCTGCAGTTGAACCAAAGGCTTCAACACCTACCAGGAAGGAACAGAACTTAGCATTCAAAGCTGCAGAAGAATCTCCCAGCTTGCCAGCCAATGAAGATCTTATGGGTCTCTTTGCTAAGAGATTCTATAAAATGGCAAGGAAGGACTTCAGGAGGAAGCCCTCAAGGAATGAAGATAAACCCAGGTATGAGAAGACCCCTTCTAAATAGGTTGTCTGTTTTGGGTGTAGAAAACCCGGACACTTCATCTCAGAATGTCCTGAAGTCCAAAAGAAAGATAGAAGGCAAGAAAAGGATTCAAGAAGACATCAGCACAGCAAAGCCTCCTCCAACAAGTACAAAAAGAAGGAGAAGGGCTTTGTAGCTGAAACCTGGAGTGATACTGAAGATGAAACATCCTCCTCCAGTTCCAGTGAGGATGATATAGAAGAAAAGAAGGCAAGGGAAATTTACCTTATGACAATAGATGCTGGAAGCAGCAGATCAGATTCAGAAGAATCAGATGATGAAGAATTCCTCTCTAAAGAGGATCAGGTAATTGATTCCTATGACTTTCAATCTAAAGAATTTCAATCTGAATTTAAACTCTTGTGTTTAGACCTAATAGGATCTGAGAAGGAAATCAAACTTCTGAGGGAAAATTTTTTAGAACAAGACAAAATCATTGCTGAAAATGAAAAGTTAACTGAAGAATTAAGCTTAGCCAATCAACAAATAATTTTTCTGAAATCTGAATTAAGTAAGGCTAAGGAACTAGAAGAATTCTTGAATGGTAGAAGTTTACAACTGTTAGATATAACTAGCACAGTTAATACAAGATCTAATAATAACAAACTAGGATTAGGAGCCTCAACTAGTGAACCAATCCTAATTCAGAAAAATCAATTATCAAAACCTATTAACTTCATCTCTGAAAATAGTAAGAAAAATACTGAACAGGTAGAGAAGGTTAATGAAGTTCTTAAACAGTTAGAACTTAAGAAAACCAATCAGAAAAAGAAAAATAAATAACATAACTATGTTAAGCATATTTCGTCGAACTCAGAACGACGAAATGGGTATGGTTCATCGACCTCAGAACGACGAACCCTGAATGCAAATAATAATGTAAACTATTCTTCGATCTGGGATCGACGAAACTAGTATGGTTCATCGACCAGAGATCAACGTTTCTGGGGCTCTGAGAATGGATACCTCTATTCTTTGAGCAGAGATCAAAGAACTCAACCCAGATCGTCGAGCTCAGATCGACGAACATACTAAAATTTGTCAAACTCCGTTCATAACCAGAGTAACTTAAAAACTGATAAATCCTTTAATCCCTTTAGTCAGTGGGTCATACCTCTTAGAAGGTATCATCCTTTAGGTTATAAGGATCAACCTGAATATTCATTTATTTCAAGTTTTAGTTATATTAAACAACAAGGACCCAAGGTAATCTGGGTCAAAAACTGCTAATCCTCTTTGCAGGCAAAAGAGAACCCTATCACTCAAAACAAGTGGTACCTGGACAGTGGTTGCTCTAAACATATAACAAGTTATAAGAAATGCCTAATCAACTATAAAGCAAAGACTGGACCTAAAGTAATCTTTGGGGACTCAGGATTTGGACTGATAGAAGGCTATGGAGATTTCAACTGTGGAGCTGTCATATTCAAGAATGTGACCTATGTAAATGGTCTTAAGCATAATCTGATATCAGTAAGCCAACTATGTGATACAGGTTATCAAGTAAGCTTCACTAACTCTTTATGTCTTATTTCTTTAGAAAACACAACTGTTTTAACAGGAATTAGATAAGGCAACATCTACTTAGTAAATTTTGAATCAGTTAAATCTAAAATTTGCTTATTCAATTCTATCAGCATTCAAACTTACTTATGACACAAAAGACTAGGACATGTAAACCATAAAAATATAGCTAGGTTATCTAAAGACAATCTTGTTAGAGGTTTACCTTCTGGTCCCTACAAGAAGGAAGGCCTTTGCAGGGCTTGTCAACTAGGCAAGCAAACTAAATCTAGTTTCAAATCCATTAATAAGAGTGATTCACCTAGAATTTTGTACTTGCTCCATATGGACCTTTTTGGCCCTATTACAGTACAATGTCTAGGAGGAAAGTCTTATGCATTAGTTATTATAGATGATTTCTTCAGATTCACATGGTTTTCTTTTTGAGAACAAAGTCAGATACTTTTAAGGTTCTCACAGATTTTCTCAAGAACATACAGATTGAGTACTCTACTCAAGTTGCATTGATCAGAAGTGATCATGGCACTGAGTTTGAATCTTTTCTTATGCAAGAGTTCTGTGAGAAGGAAGGTATCAGACATTATTTCTCAGCTCCAAGAACTCCTCAACAAAATGGGGTAGTTGAAAGGAAGAATATGAGACTCATTGAAGCTGCAGGTACATTACTTACAGATGCTTACATGTCTCTTTCCTATTGGGCAGAGGTAGTAAGTGTTGGGTACATTGGAAAAAGTGTACCTGATTTGAAGAAGCCCAACTTAGCTCAATGATATACATCAAGGTGTATTTGATGTTGTTTTGAGTTGACATGTGCAGGTGAAGAAGTATTAAATAATGCAGAAAAATATTCTAAGTCCACATGTCGACACCTGAAGAAATTGTGTCGACACTTCAGAATATTTGTGTCGACACTTCAGAATATCAGTGTCGACACAGATAAAGATAGTCGACCACATTTATGTCGACACTGGGAAGCAGTGTCGACACATAAAGAAAATAGCCGACTTCAACTATCTCGACACTGGGAAGCAGTGTCGACACATAAAGAAAATCGTCGACCTCAACACTGGGAAGCAGTGTCGACACCATGAAAGATAGTCGACCAGAGAAAGTTAGTCGACACCGTGAAAGATAATTGACCAGAGAAAGTTAGTCGACTAGTGAAAGATAGTCGACCAGAGAAAGATAGTCGACTCACAGAAGAAGATAGTCGACCACAACTGTGTCGACACTGGGTGGATGTGTCGACACCTTGAGATTGAGTCGACACATATTGGCAGAAGTCGACTATTCTTGTGTCGACACCAGAAGACTGAGTCGACACATTTTGGCAGAATTGAAGATTGATGTGTCGACACCTGAAGGCTGAGTCGACACATACTGAGTTCTGAATCTACAACAACTGTGTCGACACACAGGACTTGTGTCGACACACTACAGAGTCTAGACCAAGTTATTTTCTGAAGAAGCTGTGTCGACTTAAAGGCAACTTAGTCGACATCATCAAAGACTGTGTCGACACCAAAGTCACTTATGTCGACACAGATAGACAGATTGGTCTCGACACTTTCTAACTGACTGTCTCGACATTTTGCTATCCAAGGCTAAGGTACAAGAACTGTTTGAAGACTTGACAGCTGTGGGTTGCCACCGTTTAACTGAAGCTGTCAGACCTGTCAGAAAACAGTTAGAAACCGGATCAGCCGGTTACCATGAAGAAAGTCTATAAATAGACACATTCAGAAGGAATTATAAATGCAGCTAAGCTAAGAAAAATAATAGAAGAAGATCTAAGAAGAAGAAACAGAAGGATTACGATCCTGTTGAAGTTTCAATTCAAGAAAGTGAAAAAGAAGATCTTCATCAGAAGGTCTAAGAAGAAGAAGTCTGAAGTATCAGTAAAGGTGTTGGATAGAAGGAGATCCAGTCATCTTGAAGAAGAAGAAGGAAGCCATCAGTGGTTTCTCAAGAAGCTGTTTGGAAATCAACTCAGCTAAGTTCAGATTCAAGAAGCTTTGAAGAAAGCTCAGATTCAGTTGATTTCATCAGCTGATCAAGAAGTGTCTTGTCCTCTTCTCTCTCAACAAAGGCAAGACATCAAAATATCTTTTTCTAAATTTCTGTAGGATCTGTTTACACAGATCTGAGTTGTAAGCCTGTGTTATAAAGGCTGAGTGTAGGAGAGGTGATCTCTGAGTGGTAGGGCTATTTGCCTGAGTGTAGGAGAAGATTATTCTCTGAGTGGTAGGCCTTGAGGCAAGGCTGAGGTAGGGCTGTTGAGCCTGAGTTGTAGGAACCTATCCAGGTTCTGAGCTGTAGGATCTGAGGATCTGAGAATAGTGGAAGTTTGGCCGAATCTAGCACATTGCTAGATAAGTGAAGGGGGAAAGTGGATGTACCCAGATCTTGGGGAACCACTATAAAACATTGTGCAATCTGTGATGCTTAGTTGTCTGTGAATGCTGTGCTAGATAATTTAATTTGCAATTGAATTCTGCCTAGATTTATAAACAAGAAATTAGAACCTATTCACCCCCCCCCTCTAGGTGTTTAGGTTGTCTTGAAAGTAAAACTATCAAGTGGTATCAGAGGGAGGTTCCTCAAAAAGGACTTAACAGTCTGAGGTAGATCTGAAAGGCAGAATTTAGATTCAAAAAGATGGGTTCAGGTGAGAATCATAAGGAGCTAGGGTCTATGAAATTACCCATATGCAAGAAAGAAATTTTTGGAATTTGGAAAGAAAGAGTCAGATTGTTTATGGAGGCATCTGACCCAAGGATTTACATCACAGTACAGGAAGGCCCCTTCATACCAATGAAGGTATCAGTTCTTGATGCAAATATCCAAACTCCAAAGAGTTATTCAGAGATGACCAAGGATGAAATCATCTTGGCAACCATGGATAAAAGAGCTCAGAACATTATTGTTAGTGCCATAGATGATTCAACATTTCAGAATCTGATTCACTGCAAGTCCTCCAAAGAGATGTGGGACACATTGATTGTCTACATGGAGGGATCTGAAGAAGTAAGGCAGGACAGGAAGTCTATGCTCAATCAGGAGTATGAAAGTTTTAGACAAGGAAAATCTGATAGCATAACTGAGTGCTACAAGAAATTCTATAGAATTGTGAATGAGCTTATGTCCTATGGAAGAGTCTTCAGTACTTATGAACTGAATGACAAATTCTTGAGATCCTTAACAAAGGATTGGGACACAAAGATCTTTGCCATAAGAGAAGTGGCTAAATTGGCAGAGATATCTCCTCCCACCTTGTTTGGAAAGTTGCTATCCTATGAAATGCAACTTATGGTGAGGAAGGAGGAGGAAAAGAATTCAAGAGGAGAGCATAGAGAAAAGACTGTGGCATTCAATGCAGAAGCCACTAGAAAGAATAGGAGGAAATCACCATCTCCTCCTAAGGAAGTTGCAGAAGATAGTTCTGAAAATTCAGATAAGGGTTCAGAAAGCTGTGATTCAGATGCAGACTTTGCTGCATTCACAAGGCAATTCCAGAGGTTCTTGAAAAAGAAGCAATGGAAGTCTAGGCCTTCCACATCACAGCAAGTTGATGACTATTATCAGAAGAAAAGGTCATCAAGGAAAGAGAAGAGCAGATCAAAGCCTAGCAAAGCCACTACTTCAAAGATTGTCTGCTATTGTTGCAATAGGCCTGGACATGTAGTGGCTGACTGTCCTGATAAGAGAAAGGAATCTTCAGACAAAAAGAAGACTTATCAGAAAGGCAAGAAGGAGAAATTCTTTGTTGCAAAGAAAGATAAGAGTCTAACAGACCAGTCAACTTCAGAGTCAGAATCTGAAGCTGAAGCATATATTGGACTATATACTGCATCTGAAGAAGAGGAGTTTCTGCAGTTGCTAGACTCCATCAATGAACAAAAGGATCATCAGTGTATGGGGCTGATGGCAGGATCAGAAGAGGATATATGCCAGAATCAGTCTGGTCATAATAAGGTACAATGTCCTTCTATTACATCTGTTTGTTGTACAAGTGAAGAATCAGCTACATCTGCATCAAGAGATGTTGATGCATCTGAATCTGAAGGTGATGTCTATCAATTGATAGACAAGTATGGGGACCTATTGCAGGCTCTTAAGAAAAGCAAGAACCTGGTTAAATCTCAGGCTCAGGAAATTGCTGAACTAAGGGTTGCTACAACTGAGTTAGAGAAAGTTATTGATCAAAACTTAAATGAAATAGCCAAGCTGAAGAATATAACTATTATTCAGATGGGCACAATTAATTATACTAATGATCAAGTGAAGAGTCTGGAGGCCAGACTTAGAATTGAAAGGGATTTAGTGGCTAGTTACTCTAAGCCAAAATCTGTCGTACCCTTGATAGATGAATTTGTCACTCAAAAGGGTAAGGCTGGATTAGGATTTAAAGGTAACTCCAGGGTTGGCAGATTCAAGAGGAAAGGCAAAGCTTCTGTTCAGCCACTAAACCTTTCAGTCCCCATAAAGTTTAGTAAGGTGGAAGTGCCTTCTAACAAATATGATCATGAAAATATTCAAGGTCATAATAAGACTAATGTTCTGAAGAACAAGGGTGTAAATGCAAGCAGACCTACCTATGATCATAAACCCAATGGTTTTAAGAAATCAGCAGGTGAAGTTGCTGCAGCACCAGCAATGAACAGAAATTCTTCTGACAAGGATATATCTAGATCTAGATACAATAAGTTTGAATGTTGATGCTGTGGCAAGAGAGGCCATTTTGCATTAGACTGCTGGTATAACACAAGTGTTATAAAGAACAAAATTCTACCTGTTAGAAGAGGTTATGGTAGCTTTATTAATGCTAACCTGAACCAAGGACCCAAGACTTACTTGGGTTCTAAGGGTAAGTAATTCTGTGTTGTAGGTGAATCCAAGTAACCATGCCCCTATATGGTACTTGGATAGTGGTTGTTCCAGGCACATGACTGGAACAAAGGGGCTGCTGAAGGAGTATTCATCTGTCAAAGATGTACCTAAAGTGATCTTTGGTGGATCTGAAAAAGGAGTCATCAAAGGGTTTGGTAACATTTCTTCTAACCTTATCACTATCACTCAAGTGGCTTATGTAAAAGGTTTAAAACATAATCTAATAAGCATAAGCCAGCTAAGTGATTTAGGATATGACATTTCATTTGTTAAAGATGGATGTCATATCAAAAGGTCAAGTGATCAAAAGATCATATTGACTGGGTATAGGAAGAGAAATGTATATTGTCTTAATTTTGAATGTGAGAATAAGGCTTCTCCCATCTGTCTTGTAGCTGATGACAATGCTTCTCATTGTGTTAAGTGGCACAAGAGATTGGCTCATCTAAACTACAAGACAATTGGCCAACTCTTTAGCAAAGAGTTAGTGAGGAATGGACCTCAAATTAAGTGTATAAAGGAAGGGATATGCTCAGCTTGTCAAAAGGGCAAGCAGACAAAATCCTCCTTTCAAAGCCTTGAAAACAAGGATTCTGTGAGGTGCTTATACCTCTTGCATATGGATCTTTTTGGTCCTATGCCAGTTCATAGTCTAGGTAGGAAGGTCTACACTTTTGTGGTTGTAGATGACTATTCTAGATTTACATGGGTGTTCTTTCTGAGACAAAAATCTGAAACCCCAAGTGTATTACTTAATTTTGTAAAGCAAATTCAGAATGAACTGAATAGTAAAGTGGTCAAAATCAGAAGTGACCATGGTACTGAGTTTCAATCTGAAAGCATAACAAACTTGTGTAAAGACTTTGGGATTTTCCACGAGTTCTCCTCACCTATAACACCTCAGCAAAATGGAATTGCTGAAAGAAAGAATAGAACATTAATTGAAGCTGGTAGAACTCTATTGAGTGACACCTCTCTCCCAGAATATTTTTGGGCTGAGGCAGTTAACACTGCTTGTCATGTAATCAATAGGGCTACTATCACCAAAAGCCACAAAATGACTCCCTATGAGATTATGAAAGGCAGAAAACCAAATCTATCTTACTTTAGGATCTTTGGTTGCAAGTGTTATATACTTAACAATGGCAAGTCATATTTGACTAAGTTTGCTGCCAAATCCCAGGATGGGATATTTGTTGGGTACAGCACAAATAGTAAGGCCTATAGAGTCTTCAACTTGACTACTCAAGTTGTTGAAGAATCTGTGCATGTTGTGTTTGATGAAACAAGATTAATCAACTGTGAGTTGTCTTGTAGATCAAATGACTCAACAGGTATAAGCAAAAGTATGGACAAGCTTTCCATTACTGAAGTATCAAAGGAAGATGGGGCATTGGAAAATGAAGGCTTCAGTCCAGGGGGAGAACAAGACACTATAGAAGCTGATGAAAATCAAGAGAATCAGTTAAATGAAGGAGCTGGAGATGTTCAACCAGAAGGAAATCTTCCTCCAGCTACAAGACATTTAAGAGATCATCCAGCTGATCAGATAATATGTGATCCAAGACAAGGGGTGCAAACTAGAAGCAGAAATCAAAACACAGTTCTACATTCAAGTTTCCTGTCACAAATGGAGCCTAAGAAGTTTGAAGAAGCTATCCAAGACCAGCACTGGATTGATGCTATGCAAGAGGAGCTGAATCAATTCAGAAGGTGCAATGTCTGGGAGCTTGTTCCTAAACCAAGAGGCCACAACATAATTGGCACAAAATGGATCTATAGGAACAAGCTAGATGAAAGTGGAATAATAGTAAAGAATAAAGTAAGATTGGTTGCAAAAGGATACAGGCAGGAAGAAGGGATTGACTTTGATCAAACCTTTGCTCCAGTAGCAAGGCTGGAGGCAATCAGAATATTCCTTGCCTATACAGCCTATCAAGACTTCAAAGTATACCAGATGGATGTGAAGTCAGCGTTTCTGAATGGTGATCTTAAAGAAGAAGTATATGTAGAGCAGCCATCAGGTTTTGTAGATCCTCTTAAACCTGATTTTGTTTATAAGCTTAGAAAAGCTCTGTATGGGTTAAAGCAAGCCCCAAGGGCTTGGTATGAAACTCTGTCTACTTTCCTTATTGAGAATAAATTCTCAAGAGGAAAAATTGACAAAACTCTATTCCTTAGGGAATCCAAAGGCAAGATCATCTTAGTTTAGATCTATGTTGATGACATAATCTTTGGATCTACTGAAAACAACCTTTGTAAAAAGTTTGCCAAACTTATGCAAGGGAAGTTTGAGATGAGTAGTATGGGGGAACTGAAATTCTTCTTGGGACTCCAAGTAAGACAGACTGATGATGGCTTGTCCATATCCCAGTCTAAGTTCACCAAAGAATTGATTAAGAAATATGGTATGGAGTCATCCTCCACCATGAGAACTCCTATGGGAACAAGTATGCCTATATGCAAAGATGATGCAGGTAAACCTGTTGATGAGACTTTGTATAGAGGAATAGTTGGCTCACTACTATATCTCACTGCTAGTAGACCAGATATTATGTATGCTACATGTGTCTGTGCTAGGTACCAAGCCTGCCCTAAAGAATCTCATTATACTGCAGTTAAAAGGATTCTGAGATATCTTAAGGGCACACCTAATCTAGGCCTTTGGTACCCTAGGAATAGAGATTTTCAACTAACAGGCTATTCAGATGCAGATTTTGCAGGATGTAGAGAGGATAGGAAGAGTACTACAGGTACTTATCAATTCCTGGGAGGAAGACTAATATCATGGAGTAGTAAGAAGCAGACTAGTGTGGCAATTTCCACAGCTGAGTCAGAGTATGTTGCTGCTGGAAGCTGCTGTGCACAGCTATTATGGATGCAGCATCAGCTAAAGGATTATGGTATTCAAGTAAGTAGAACACCTCTTTTGTGTGATTCTAAGAGTGCAATTTCTATTGCTAATAATCCTGTTTCTCATAGTAGAACTAAGCATATAGAAATAAAATACCATTTTCTTAGAGAACATGTAGAAAAAGAAGACATCTCATTGGAATTTGTGAAAACAGATTATCAAATAGCAGATGTGTTTACTAAGCCCCTAGATGAGACAAAATTCAATAAATTCAAAATTGAATTAGGTATGTTAACCATTGATTAGTGTAATCACAAAATCATCAACAATAAAGTTGAAGTGGTAACAAGACATTCAAGTGATATTAAGACACATTGAAGTAGTATAAAGTACTTTGTTGTACTTATAAGTTGTGATGAACAAACAGAAATTGGCTAAGTAAGATGGTGTCGACACATTCAGTAATAATGTGTCGACTCAGGGTAGTAATGTCAACAAGTCAGAGATATTGTGTCGACACAGAAAATATGTGTCGACACTTAAGAATCTTATTGTCGACTTATCCAGGAATGAAGTGTCGACTTCACCAGGATAGTGGTGTCGACACTTACAGATTTTGTGTCGACACTTATACTAAGAGTCGACACAGAATTTCTGATGCTCTACTATATATCTCTGGTGTCGACATAACCGCAAATTGGTGTCGACACATAGTAGACGAACTTGATGTCGAGACTATAGAAACTTGTGTCGACACATTCCATCTGTGTCGACACTTATAGTCTGTTTTTGGCGTCTTCTGATCTTCTTTAAACAGAAGGTATAAATAGGTCAAGAACTCATTCTGTCGACACGCTTACAAGGTTTTCGAAACCCTGTGTCGACATTCTCTCTCCCTCTCTCTCTCTTTCTCTCATCTTTCAAGCTTTCTCGACTGATCAATGGCGCCGAAGATTGAAGACAATGTGAATGAAGGATATGAGTTGGTGCGCCAGGCCTTTGCAGCTGCCCCTCCAGATGTTCTTGGGGTTATCTCTCTCCTCTCCGACTCAGGTTTAGAATTTCTGGTCTCTGAACCATCAAAGATATGGAAGAAGGAGGTGCACGAGTTCTTTACCTCTGCATCTGTAAACTCTGAAAGTCATGAGATAAAATCCACAGTTCATGGGTCACCTGTGGAGATTACACCAAGAAAGTTAAGAATAATTCTGCAATTACCTACAATTGAGAATGAAGAGGATGTCCCTGCTTCTAAATCTAGGGAGGCTCTTCAATGGTGTGGATTGGAATCCACCATGAAAATTGGAGCTGCGTTCAATCGGAAAGGAATGAATCAACAAGGCAAGTTTCTGTCAGAAGTAGTTGGAAAAGTTATTCTGTGCAAGCCAGGTGGACATGATAGGATTTCTGCCTATATGTTCAGCCTAATGACCAGGATTGTTTTTACAATTCCTACGGATTGGTCATCTGTAATCTTTGAGAAGATTAAGGAAGGAATCAAGAAGCCAAATCTGGCTAGGATAATGAGTATATACCTAAGTAAGGAGATTCCTGAGGTTATGCAACAACAACCTGGAACTAAAATTAATCACATGAGAAGGATGGACATGAGATTGTTCTCCAGATGGGATAGGGTGCTGACCAAAGAGATGCCTGAAGTGGAAAGGCAGGATTCACCTGAGAAATCCCCAGGTCATGCTACCAGTACTGGGCATCCACAAGAAGAGCAAGTAAGACTAGAGGTTGAAGATCAGCCTGCATCTACACAAGTTCAGGATGCCACAATACCTGCAGTTCAAGAAGAAGAAGTAAGTATACCAGCTCAGCAAGTTTATTCACCTACACAAACTGTATCTACTCATGAACAGGTACAGGTGCAGGGGGAGCTGGTGTATTTTCCTACAAAAGAGATTTCTAATATTTCTATTTCTGCACAGGTCCAGAGGGAGCAAGTGCAAGAAGATGCTCAAATTGATCAATCTCCAAATTTGAATACTGCAAATGATCAAGCCCAGAAGGAATATACTCTGGAGGAGTTATTTCCAAATGATGAAATAATTACTGATAGTCTGGAAGTGGAGCAAGAAATTGAGGGGGAGCCAGTGCATGTTGAGACTGTACAATATGGCACTGAAGCAGCTGTTTCTCCTCCTTCCAAAGAAAGAGTTCAAATTGATAGTACTTCTGATTCAGAGACTGAAGAAGCCAGGGTGGCTAAAAAGAGAAAACTTATGGTCTTCCAGAGAAGGAGCAAGAGCTATAAGCAGGCTCTACAGTCTACAGCACATCACACTCCTTCTGACTTTGATTATAACAAGTTCTTGGTAGATTTACAAGTGAAATTGGATGAACACAGAGTGGCTATAGAAAAATATGTTGATGAGAACAACAAGTCCCTGCAATTTGACTTAGCTCAAGATATAAAATCAATTAGGTTTGAGGTCAATATGCATAAGAAGGAAATGACAGATTGCTTCCATAAGGGAGGTAATGCTGTGGTATATCTGGCAAAACAACAGCAGACTATCATCCCTAAGGTGGATGACATTGCTTTAAAGCAAAGCTATGTCTTAGAAAATCAGATAAGGATGAATGAGAATTTAACTGAATCTCATCATGAGATCATTGAGGAATTGAAGAAGATTGTTCCAGGCCTGCCTGCAGATAGAGCAAAAGAAATGGAAGAATTTGATAAGAACTTTCAAGCTGCTATTGCTTCTGTTAAGACTGCAATCACTACCTCTCAAAAGGAAATATCTGACAAGCTTCTAAAGTTAAAACCATTTTTTAAAGAGGGTGTGAATTATCTGGATGGCCAAATCAGATTTCAAAAGGAAGATCTCAGAGATCATGTTTCTAGAGAAGCCATAAAGGGGGAGAGGATGCTAGTTCATGCAGGCTCAGAGCACACCAAATGGGTGACCAATAGTATTCGAGCCACATTGGGATATCCCCCATTGTGTGATGATGCTATGGTGGCTGAGTCAGGAATACAAACAAGTCTACTTGAAGGCAATCAACCTGAGGTTGCCCAAGTCATTTACCCCCCTCCAGATTATGATATGATTGATCAGCAGGTTCAAGGGATGTATAGTCCTCCAAAGGAGGTTACTAATATTGTTATTGGGAAGGTTGATAAGCCTGAGGCTACTTTGAAAGACCAACAAGATGCTCTTCTATCTAAGAAAAGGTTTAGAGAGCAGGCTGAACTTAAGCCAGACTTTGAGCAGTGGAGTCCTACTTCCAGAAATATAATACTCACTGCATGGAAGGCTGTCAAAGACCAAGTGCAGGAAAGAGGCAAGTGGTACAATGAGATGGAATGGCAGAAGTATGAAGCCAGGCAAGAGGCCATTGTACAGTTTAGAAGAAAAGCCAAGCTGGGTAGGCTGCTTGCAGATGCTCAGGAGCCAAGCAAGTACTTCCCAAAGCCCTTTCATTATTTTGAAAGGCAAAGGCTCAAGGAAGAAGCAAAGAAGAAGGCTGATCTAAAAGGCAAGAAGCCAGCTGAAGATTCTGAAGCTCCTGTGAAGGCTCAAGTTCTATCTGGCAAAGGGATTGTCATTAAAGAGCCTGATCAGTCTTAATTTTTAGTTCTTTCAAAGTATTTTGTAATGTTTTGATTAAATCATTAGATGTAAATCTCTGTATTCAAACATTATCAAGTTATAAACAAAATGTTGTGTGATATCATATAATGTTCATTCTGTGATGTATGGTTTTTATTTTGTTTATATTAAGTATTCCTGTTATGTCTTATATCATCAGTTTATACTTTTTATAAATGGTGTATATCATTGGCTATAGGGTTATGACTTCTCCAAATAGGGGGAGATTGTTGGGTACATTGGAAAAAGTGCACCTGATTTGAAGAAGCCCAACTTAGCTCAATGATATACATCAAGGTGTATTTGATGTTGTTTTGAGTTGACATGTGCAGGTGAAGAAGTATTAAATAATGCAGAAAAATATTCTAAGTCCACATGTCGACACCTGAAGAAATTGTGTCGACACTTCAGAATATTTGTGTCGACACTTCAGAATATCAGAGTCGACACAGAGAAAGATAGTCGACCACATTTATGTCGACACTGGGAAGCAGTGTCGATACATAAAGAAAATAGTCGACTTCAACTATCTCGACACTGGGAAGCAGTGTCGACACATAAAGAAAATCGTCGACCTCAACACTGGGAAGCAGTGTCGACACCGTGAAAGATAGTCGACCAGAGAAAGTTAGTCGACACCGTGAAAGATAGTCGACCAGAGAAAGTTAGTCGACTAGTGAAAGATAGTCGACCAGAGAAAGATAGTCGACTCACAGAAGAAGATAGTCGACCACAACTGTGTCGACACTGGGTGGATGTGTCGACACCTTGAGATTGAGTCGACACATATTGGCAGAAGTCGACTATGCTTGTGTCGACACCAGAAGACTGAGTCGACACATTTTGGCAGAATTGAAGATTGATGTGTCGACACCTGAAGGCTGAGTCGACACATGCTGAGTTCTGAATCTACAACAACTGTGTCGACACACAGGACTTGTGTCGATACACTACAGAGTCTAGACCAAGTTATTTTCTGAAGAAGCTGTGTCGACTTAAAGGCAACTTAGTCGACATCATCAAAGACTGTGTCGACACCAAAGTCACTTATGTCGACACAGATAGACAGATTGGTCTCGACACTTTCTAACTGACTATCTCGACATTTTGCTGTCCAAGGCTAAGGTACAAGAACTGTTTGAAGACTTGACAGCTGTGGGTTGCCACCGTTTAACTGAAGCTGTCAGACCTGTCAGAAAACAGTTAGAAACAGGATCAGCCGGTTACCATGAAGAAAGTCTATAAATAGACACATTCAGAAGGAATTATAAATGCAGTTAAGCTAAGAAAAATAATAGAAGAAGATCTAAGAAGAAGAAACAGAAGGATTACGATCCTGTTGAAGTTTCAATTCAAGAAAGTGAAAAAGAAGATCTTCATCAGAAGGTCTAAGAAGAAGAAGTCTGAAGTATCAGAAAAGGTGTTGGATAGAGGGAGATCCAGTCATCTTGAAGAAGAAGAAGGAAGCCATCAGTGGTTTCTCAAGAAGTTGTTTGGAAATCAACCCAGCTAAGTTCAGATTCAAGAAGCTTTGAAGAAAGCTCAGATTCAGTTGATTTCATCAGCTGATCAAGAAGTGTCTTGTCCTCTTCTCTCTCAACAAAGGCAAGACATCAAAATATCTTTTTCTAAATTTCTATAGGATCTGTTTATACAGATCTGAGTTGTAAGCCTGTGTTATAAAGGCTGAGTGTAGGAGAGGTGATCTCTGAGTGGTAGGGCTATTTGCCTGAGTGTAGGAGAAGATTATTCTCTGAGTGGTAGGCCTTGAGGCAAGGCTGAGGTAGGGCTGTTGAGCCTGAGTTGTAGGAACCTATCCAGGTTCTGAGCTGTAGGATCTGAGGATCTGAGAATAGTGGAAGTTTGGCCGAATCTAGCACATTGCTAGATAGGTGAAGGGGGAAAGTGGATGTACCCAGATCTTGGGGAACCACTATAAAACATTGTGCAATCTGTGATGCTTAGTTGTCTGTGAATGCTGTGCTAGATAATTTAATTTGCAATTGAATTCTGCCTAGATTTATAAACAAGAAATTAGAACCTATTCACCCCCCCCCCCTCTAGGTGTTTAGGTTGTCTTGAAAGTAAAACTATCAGTAAGCACAGCAAATTATGTCCTGAATAGAAGCCTAATACATAAACTAAAGCTTAAGACTTCTTATGAACTACTCAAATGGAAGAAACCAATAATAACCTATTTTAAAGTATTTGGATGTATATGCTATATTCACAACAATGACATGAAACATCTTAGAAAGTTTGAAGCTAAGGCTGCAATGAGAATTTTCCTAGGATATTCCCAAGTCAGCAAGGCATATAGGGTGCTTAATAAATCAACATTAAAAATTGAGGAATCTATACATGTGATATTTGATGAATCTAATATGTTTTATAAGGAGAGAGACATCTCTACCAATAATAATCTGCAGGTACAAAATTTGTGTGAGAGCTTGGATGATCTAAACCTTACCTCAAGGGTTGAATCACATCCCTCTCCACAAGCTATATCAGAAGCTGAAAGTGAAGAAGAGAATGTGGAAGTAGTTCAATTTTCTCCAACAGTTGATACAATTCTACAAGAGGAATTAAATCAAATAACTGTCACTGAACTAACTCCATCTAATGATCTTATCACACTTAGGGATCACCCTAGATCTCAAGTAATTGGAGACATATCAGTAGGAGTGTAGACAAGGCATCAACTCAACCCTGATGTGATGCTTGCCTGTTTTCTCTCTCAAATTGAGCCTCAATCCATATCTGATGCAGAGCAAGATCCAAACTGGATCACTGCAATGCAAGAGGAACTCAACCAGTTTGAGAGGTGTAAAGTTTGGGACTTAGTTCCAAGGCCTAGGGGCTATCCAGTAATTGGGACTAAGTGGGTATTCAGAAATAAACTTGATACCCAAGGTGTGATAGTGAGGAACAAGGCAAGGCTTGTTGCTCAAGGATACAAGCAAAAGGAAGGGATTGATTATGATCAAACCTTTACTCCAGTTGCCAGACTTGAAGCTATAAGGATTTTCTTAGCTTATGCAGCATTCAAAAAGTTTAAAGTCTACCAGATGGATGTGAAAAGTGCATTCCTAAATGGAGAACTTAAAGAAGAGGTGTATGTTGAACAACCTCTAGGTATTATCTCTCCATCTCATCCCTCTTATGTTTTTAAATTGCATAAGGCTCTCTATGGTTTAAAGCAAGCTCCAAGAGCTTGGTATGAGACCTTAGCCAGCTTTCTTTTAGAGCATGGTTTTTCAAGAGGCATGGTAGATAGAACCCTTTTTATAAAGTTGCATCATGATAAAATTCTCTTAGTACAAATATATGTGGATGACATAATTTTTGGTTCTACTAATCCCAATCTGTGCAAAAGATTTTTTGATTTAATGCACTCAAGGTTTGAGATGAGTAGCATGGGTGAGTTATCATATTTCCTTGGTCTCCAAGTGAAACAAACCCATGAAGGGATCTTCATCTCTCAGTCTAAATATGCTAAAGAGCTTATTAAGAAGTTTGGGATGAATGATGCCTCTGCCATGAAAACTCCCATGGCTGCCAATATTGTTGTAGATGCTGATGAATCTGGAAAACAAGTAGATAAGACCAGGTATAGGGCCCTTGTTGGATCCCTACTGTATTTAACAGCAAGCAGACCAGATATTATGTTTGCCACATGTCTTTGTGCTAGGTTCCAGGTGAACCCTAGAGAATCTCACCTTATTTTCTTAAAAAGGATTTTAAGATATATAAAAGGTTGTCCAGATCTAGTCCTCTGGTATTCAACAGAATCAACATTTGTGTTAACTGGATTTTCTGATGCTGATTATGCTGGATGTAGAGTAGACAGGAAAAGCACCTCTGGAACTTGTCAGTTCCTTGGTGACAGACTTGTATCTTGGTTCTGTAGAAAGAAAACATCTGTTTCAACATCCACTACTGAAGCTGAATATATGGTTGTAGGCAGTTGCTGTTCACAGATCTTGTGGATACAAAACCAACTACTAGATTATGGTGTCAACTTAAATAATTCAACTATTTTATGTGATAATACAAGTGCTATTTCAATTGCATAAAATCCAGTATTGCATTCTAGAACCAAGTATATAGACATTAGACATCACTTTATTAGAGATTGTGTTGACAAACAAAAGATTAAACTTGAATTTATCTCTACTGATTTGCAAAGAGCAGATATATTCACTAAGCCATTGGACTCATCCAAGCATCTGTTCTTTGTCAATCAGCTTGGTATGATAAATGGTCAAGATTTAATCTAATGTTCTGTCTATGGTCAAAGAATTGTCTCTGTTCGTCGACCTAAAATCGACGAACTGATAATTATTCTTGAGATTTTTCTTCGACCTGAGCTCGACAAAATCTCCTAGTGAAGTAATTTTCGTCGAACTGAAATCGACGAACTTACTTCAGAAACCTTTCGTCGACCAAAGATCGACAAAATGTCTTCAAACCTTCAGACTGAGTTTGACGAACTGTTAAACTCTAAATTATTTCGTCGACCTCAGAACGAAGATTTTTTATTTTTTCGTTGACCGGAGTTTGTCATTTGATATTCCGGAAAACCTTATATCTAGGTTTTCTTCGACCTCCGTCCCGCACTTTCAGTTCCCTTTGCACTTGATCTTCATTTTCTCTCTTGCAGGTGCACTCATGGCGATTCCAGCAGGCGCTCTTGCGGCAATGAGGTTTGATACCGGATTCGACTTGGATTTTGACTCCTTCTAGCACTCTGATCCAATCTTCCTCCACATTCTACAACAGCTGGAAGACCAGAAACTAAAAAATCTACTGACCATCAGAATCAAATTACCCAGCATTGAAATCAGAGAATGGGTCTTTACTGCGTCTACAACCGAGGACAACACAATGACCGGATCAATAGCGGGTACTGTCATCTCTCTCACTCTCGCTGTATTACCTGAAATCTTTGGATTAGATAATGGAGAAGAAGAATTAGAAATTGATAATGAGGAATATGATATGATGTTGAGTCTAATGAGTTTCTCTAGAGACAACCCAAATAAACTACTGAAGAAACACATATCTGCCGAGTTCAAGTTTCTCGCAGATATTGTTAGGAAAGTCTTGCTGGGCAAGCACACCGCACACGATTATATAATCAGGCATCAATTTATGGTTATGTGTGTAGTGGTAAATAAGAGGCAGGTGAACTGGGCACAGATCATCTTTGATCTTATCAAGAAAAGGAACAGTAAAAAAGAAGTAAACTTTGGAAGGATCCTAGGAATCTTCTTGACAGAAAAGGCTGCTGAATAACTGGTCTCCCAGATCACATTCATCAATGCCAGCAAAAGGCTCACATGTGCCTTGTTTGGCAGGTGGGAGAGGACAATCTTAAAGCCCTCTAAGGCTTCATCCTCTGCCACCCAAGCTTCTGAAAGTACAAGGGCTATTCCACCCACTTCCCACCCTTCTGAAGAGATCAAAATCCAACATTATTCCATCCAACATTACTCCATCATCCCCAATTCATCAATCTCCAACCCATATTTCATCCTCTACACCTTCCCCCCAACAATATACATCCATACCTACACCTCCCCAATCCCCTCTTCCATCTCATCTTGCTGATCTCCCCTCCTTCAATTTATTATCATCTCCACTGAACACTCCCTCTCCTCAACATGACTTCCCTCTAGACACTTCTATGCCAGATGCTCCACCTCTCACTCCACCAGCTACTACTATCTCTACCACTATCCCTATTCAGCCACACTCTGCCACAACCTCTACCTCTACAATCTTAGATCCCTCCATCCTACAATCCCTTCTTCAACTTCTCAAACCACTCCTTTAGACCATCTTAGCAGAGGCAATTTCCCCTCTTGCTGCATCCATTTCCACTCTGTCTGCCCAAGTTTCTGCTCTCACCACTGCTCTCTCTTCAGAAAGGGGCCTGACTTCAGTTATTACTGAACCCAGGCAGGGGGAGATACTTGATGAGGAAGAAGCAACTGTAATTGAAGCAGAAGCAGCAGTAGCAATAGCAACAACAACAGAAGTGCTAGCAGCAGGAACAGAAGCTGCTTTGGAAACAGATGTCTTAAATTTTCTGCAATCAGACATGGAGACAGATTTTTATTGTACAGATATTATAGTGTCAAATACTTAAGAGGTTATTCTGTCAGAAATTTTTCCTAGAAGGGCCTATATTATCAATCCCAAAGCAAATCTAGCAGCTTTGCTAAAATATTTCGATCCTATATTTATTTTACCTTTCCCATTCTATCATCAAGAGCAATAGTGTGCTACACTTCTCTTGTCAGCTCAGAGGTATTAGACATTGTAAAGAAAAGTTTGACAGCTCCTCCAGAAATATTGTCTGATCGGAGATCTAGCTCTCCTGGGCCATCCTATATCAAGGATGATAGCCCTCTCCCCAATCTGGATGACATTATGGCTCAAGACATTGCCATGGAAACTGAAGTAGCTCATGCTGAAATTGTCCCTACTCTAGTAAGTAAAGAAATCCCCAAGGATGTAATAAGCCAGATTGATGATATGTATAACAATACCCAATCTTCTAATTATGATGATGATGACTCTCATGAGGATCCAAAGAGGAAGAAAATTTTCAAGAAAAGAAAGGCTCCTCCTCCTACTCCCAAGCCTGGAAATACAAATGATACTCCCTACTACATTTTACACAACATAACCCCATACAAAGGGATGCCAGCCTGGATGTGGCTTTCAAAGAATGAACAAAAAGCCAGAAAGAAAAGCAGAAGATACTCTCCTCCCCCAGCTCATAGATACAGAAAGGACCCTCCTCCTCCTCCTCCAGCTGCAGGTGCTTCAGGAACCATCTCTCAAAGCTCAGGTGCACTTCCCAAACCTATATTCACCAAAACCTATTAGAGACAAGGAAGACCTTCTCAATCTTCTAGAGACAGTCAGCACCAGCACAGACATCAGCTCTCCTCTAGAAGTTCATCCAATGCTCAGCAATTTTCCCCCAAGCCAACATTCTCCCCTCCTTCATCTCCTGGCAAAGCAAACAGCCCTGAAAGACCTCCAATTCCAGCCTATGATCCTGAGACTAGCCCAACTACCAGAATGGCTAGATTCCAAGAATCTGTGGCTCTCTCTCAGATATGGCAAGCCAGAGAAAAGGGTCAGGATCCTTCTCAATTTTCAATAATGTCAAGCTACAGGAAAAAGGAATTTGAAAGATATCAAGTTGGAAAGTTGTTTGATGCTGAAAAATATATGCATCTACATCCTAAAGCTATTGTTCTTAGAACTACTTCTCAAAAGACACTTGGGGATGCAGATATGACTATGACACTGAAGCAAGCACAAGATCCTAACAGAGTAATTAAATTTGATAAATCTTCTGATTCTCCTAAGGTCATTTAGGTTATTTATTTTCAGTCTCTATATTTATTGTGAACAATTTGGGTGCATAGCCTTATAAAGGTACTGATAGCTTATTTACTCTATCAGCTATCTCAGTTTTATGCTATGTCTACTTCATTTTGTCCTGTGTTTTTTTCTCTGTTTTTGTTTGAAGTAACCTCACCCAAATAGGGGGAGATTGTTGGAACCCCTAGGTGATTTGGGCTAGGTTCTCTTCTTAGGGTGTGACCCATGTTGTATAGAAGGGTCAAGTTTTAGGTGTTTCTAGAGTCTAGGTCAAGTCCTTAGAGTTAACAGTATAAAGGACCAGCCTCCAACACTGCCAAAGACTCAAGACTTAGAGAATTCAAGTTTTAGAAAAAGGAGATCTACGTTCGTCGATCTCCGGTCGATGAAAGTCGTGCTCAGCTCGACTAACTCAGAGATAAAATTCTCTGAGCTGAGCTCGACGAACTCTGTTCTCAGGTCGACTAACACTTCAACTCACAAAGCCAAAGCTTACTCAGCGCCAAAGATCACTCAACGCAATAATTGACTCAGCGCCATAATTCACTCAAAGCCAAAGCTTACTCAGAGCCAAAGATCACTCAACGCTCTCAACGCTATCAATGACTCAACACTCTCAAATGACTCAATGCTAGATGTGTTATTATCTCAATGCCATCAGTTTGACCAAGTTCTAAGGTCGACTAATTTCACATTCTCAGGTCGACGAATTTAGAGCACAGTATCCATCAGTTTATGCAGTGCAGTTATTAGCTGATCTCAGGTCGACGAAAGCTGATCACAGGTCGACGAAAGCTGTTCTCTGGTCGACGAAAACTATAAGACATATTGTTATTTATTCTTTCCTTTTCTGTCTCTTTATTTTATATCTATTATAGGCCGTTAATTCCCTGGATAATCAATGCACTTATATCCTTTGAATCGAGCCATTACTGGTAGCATTGATTGCAAATATCCTCTATGGAGTTAATTTCTTATATCTCGAGACAAACATAGAATAGAATATATGACAGCATGCTTGCCATTTTCATTTCCCAGAATTCGGCTGAGCATTTATTGCAGGTTTTTGAATTCGACCTTGAGGCAGTTATCAATCTGATCATCTCTCTGCCAGAAAGAAGAAAATACAAAAACTCTTTGAGATCAACAAGAAGGGACACAAAAAAAAATAGACAAATGAAAAAAAATAAGTGCAGTGCATACAGTTCTCAAGAAATCAACTGCTCTCAAAAGAAGAAGAAAGAACAACAATCGCAATCAAGAGTCCTTCTTCACCTTCTTTGTTTTCATGGACCTTAAGTGACAAGAATATTCAAATCAGTCAAAGGATCTCTGGAGAGTTGATCATATAGCAAAAGGCCTACTCACTCTTAACAAAGCTTCCACTCCTAAACCATTCAAGATTTCAGGGGGAGCTTTGACAACACCACAGAATCCACATAGTCTTCTCATTTTGACTTGAGAAAAGAAGACTTCCATCAACCTCTCTTCCCCATCTTTGTACAGGATTTTAATTCCCTTCAAAATTATTCTGGTTGCAAGTCTCCTTCCAAAAGACTTGGGTTGGTTTTTAAGCACTTGATCAAAAGCTCATTGGTGGCAGTCACCTGATAAAAACTTGTAGTGGATTCATACCTAGGGTGGTAGAAGAGTGGATGTACCCAAGTTTGGGGAACCACTAGAAAAATTCTTGTGTTGTCTGTATGGCTGTGATCTTCCTGTGTGCTTGTGCTGTGATATGTTTTGTTGTGTAGCTTAGTTATCTTTTCTCTAGTTCATCTACTGCACTTGTACACTCATACACCTATATCATAGTAATATATTTTATTAAAGACTTCTTATTTCAGCAAAAATCAAAAAGATTTTAAAAACTCTATTCACCCCCCCCACCCCCTCTAGAGTTTTTCAGAGCTTACCCTATCTTTCACAGTGTCCACGCACATCGAAGTTTCGGGATCTAGCCGGGTGTTGTACCTTGGAGGAGTGAGCATCAGTTGAAAGCCCTGTCGGAGGGTGGTGCAACTTCTTTAGGGCAGTGATCACACGCCTTATCCAGGCTCGATTCTAAACTATAAAATTAATTTCTCTCCTTCTCTATTTAGTTCAGTTTTAAAAGATCAAGATTTTCTAGATCTAAATTTTGCTGCAGTTATTTCTTATTTTTGAAACGAATATATATATATATATATATATATATATATATATATATATATATATATATATTATTCTGGAATAAATAGAAAAATTATTCCAACAATCTAAAGAAGTTCATAATTCCACGTCAAATAAATAAATAAAATCAAATTAATCAAAATGATTCTGTCTACTTTCATTTTCATATGTACAACAATTTATTATTTACATTTTAAATTTCAGAAAACTGTAATGGCTTCTAGATCTGAGGATTCTGCCGGGATCAAACCAGAGAAATTTAATGGAAATGGTTTTCGTCGTTGGCAAACTCAAGTAGAATATTGGTTGAATACCCTAGGTCTTTTGTCTGCCATTTTCGATGCCCCTCTACAGAAACTAAAATCCATAGCGCTGCAAATGCAGTTGCTTCATCTCTACCATCATCCTCATCCTCATCTACAAACACCACTAGAACTTACATTAGACGTGTCCTTTATAGAGATCCGGTAGATGTTGAATATCATTGTCATAACCGAATCCTAAGTGCCTTGTCCGATAGCCTTTACGATGTCTTCCTTCAATATCGTACGGCTAAGGATTTGTGGTATGCATTTGAAGCACGCTATAACCTTGACAATGCGGGTATAGAACGCTACAATGTTTCCAACTTCCACAAATTCAAGATTGATGCTGCCAAGCCAATCAATCCTCAACTCTATCAACTAGATGAGACGTTGTCCAAGATCCGAGCCGATGACTCAATCCTTTCTGAAAATTATTTAGTGTCATGTTTTATTGATGCTCTTCCCGACTCTTGGTCTGACTTTAACACTAGACTAAGGCATGACCAATCCAACCTTACTTATGTTCAAATCCAAAATACAATCCGCATAGAGGAAGAACATAAGAGTAAAAATTATAAAACTCCCAAAGACCTTGCTCCTAAAGTAAATCTCACCGAATCGCAAGACAATCATTCTTCCCGTCATCACTTTAAAGCCAAAGTAAAGAACCACAAGAAACCTTTCCGTCAAGGTTCCCGTCATCAAAAACCCAATCAATCCAAGCCTAGTTCCTCAAATCAAAACCTAGGTAAAGGAAAATGATGCTTCGTTTGCGGTCGCACCAACCACTTGTCAACCAACTGCTTCTACAAGAAAACTGAACTGGTGGTCGGCAAATCTCATGGCTCCAAGCCACAAGCAAATATGATTCAAGCACCGAATCAACCTATCTTCAGGTTAGATTATTCTCCTAGTCTTCATCTCACTTATTCATTAGATTAGTGGATTGATTCTGAAGCAAATGTTCATACTTGTTTTGATCGTTCTTGCTTTGCCACCTTTCAGGACATCAGCAGAGGAAGCGTGATATTAGGAGATGCCTCTTCGGCACAAATTCTTAGATGCGGGCAAGTGGATCTTAGGTTGACATCCAGGAAGACACTAGCCATGCATGATGTGCTCTTTGTGCCGAGAGTTAGGAAGAATCTTGTTAGCGACTCTTTATTAGTGAAGAAAGGCTACAAGATAGTTTTAGAATCTAATAAAGTTGTAATAACTTTGAATGATCTTTTTATTGGTAAAGGCTATATTTGTGATGGATTATTTAAATTGAATGTTGTTGATTTAGAAGTTAATCAAATATCTTCTTCTTTAGTTCAAAGTTCTTCTCCTGATTTTTGGCATGCTAGATTACGATATGTGAATTCTGATTGTATGAAAAGAATGATGTCTTTAAATTTAATTCCTAAAATTAATATTGGATCAAGTGCCAAATGTAAAATTTGCGTGCAAGCCAAATTTTTTAGGAAACCTTTTAAATCAGTAGATAAAACTTCAAAACCTTTAGAATTAATATATTCGGATGTATGTGATTCAAACTTCCAACCTACTAGAGGTGGAAATAAATATTTTGTAACATTCATAGATGATTTCACCAAATTTTGTTACATATATTTATTAAAGACTAAAGATGAAGTTTTTCCGTATTTTAAGATTTTCAAAGCTGAGGTAGAAAATTAATTAGGAACCTCCATCAAAATTTTTAGATCCGACCGAGGTGGAGAATACACTTTGAATGAACTAACCCAATTTTGCCAAGAATATGGGATAATTCATCAAGTGACTGCTCCATGTTTGCCTCAATCTAATGGGGTGGCTGAACGTAAAAATCGGACCTTGATGAATATGGTCAATGTCATGTTAGCCGAGTCCGGTGCCCCAGAAATATCTGGGGAGAAGCGTTGCTCACCTCCTCATTTGTCCTTAATAGGATTCCTTCAAAACATTGTGATAAAACACTGTTTGAACTATTTAAAATAAGAAAGTCTAACCTCTAAATTCTTAGAGTGTGGGGGTGTTTAGCTAAGGTAGCAATCTTTGAACCAAAGAGGAAGAAAATAGGACCTAAAATCTTAGACTCTATTTTCATAGGTTATGCGTCAGATAGTAGTGCTAATAGATTTTTAATTACTAATTCACAAATTAGTGAAATATCTAATAACACTATTATAGAAGCTAGAGATGCAATCTACTTTGAGGATAAATTCCCTTTTAAATTAAACAACTCATCTCAACCTTCAACTTCTTCTTTAGAAATATTAGGAAATGATGAACCTAGAAGAAGTAAAAGAGTTAGAACTGAAAGAACCTTTGGGGAGGACTACTTCACCAATCTAGTTGAAGGAGATCCTAATAAATTTGAGGAAGTTATGACCTCATCTGATTATCCCTTTTAGAAAGAAGCAATAAATATATAAATTAATTCTATACTTGAAAATAAAACATGGATTCTTACCGAGTTACCACCTGATGCTAAAGTCATAGGTTGTAAATGGATTTTTAAGAAGAAATTAAAATCGGATGGCTCCATAGATAAATATAAGGCTCAGCTTGTTGCTAAAGGATATGCTCAAAAACAAGGAATAGACTTGTTAGATACATACGCTCCAGTAGCTTAAATAACCTCTCTTCGTATTCTAGTTGCATTGGCATCGATCTTTAAGTTGCTTATCCATCAAATGGATGTCAGGACCGCCTTCTTACATGAAGACTTAGAAGAAGAAGTCTACATGTCTGACCCCAAGGTTTTGTAGTCAAAGGTCAAGAATCTAAAGTATGCAAATTAATTAAATCTTTTTATGGATTAAAACAAGCTCCTAAGCAATGGTATCAAAAATTCGACTTTGTAGTCTCACTTCTTGGCTTCAAACCTAATGAATTTGACAAATGCATATATGTCAAACAAGACGGAAATGAAATTGTCTTATTATGCCTTTATGTAGATGATATCTTAATTTTTGAAAACACAATTGAATTAATTAATGAAACTAAAAATAATCTATCTTCCAAATTTTATATGAAATATTTGGGAGTAGCAAATATCACATTAGGAATGAAACTAGTTAAAACTGATTCTAGTGTTTCTTTATCTCTATCATATTTGATTGAGAAAATGTTAAATAAATTTAATTTATATGATTCCGCTCCCGCCTCTACTCCATATGATGCTAGCACAAAACTTTGTAAAAATATGGGTGAACCGATTGATCAACATAAGTATGCACAAATGATAGGATCACTCCTATACATAGCTAACTGCACTAGACCCGACATTTCCTATGTCGTAGGCCGACTTAGTAGATATACTAGTAATCCAAGTGATAATCATTGGATAACATTAAATAGAATATTTAAATACCTTTGTGGAACTATAGATTATAGTTTAGTGTACCCGGGATTTCCCAAAGTACTAGAAGGATATTCAGATGTCAATTGGGTAACTGATTCGTTGGACGTTAAGTCAACGACTAGTTTTGTGTTCCTCCTTAGAGGAGCCGCCATTTCATGGGCTTCTATAAAACAAACAGTCATTTCTAGGAGTACCATGAAATTAGAGCTTATAGCTTTGGACACAACATGTGCCGAAGCTGAATGGATTAAAAATTTAATTTCAGAAATTCCTTTACTTGCAAAACCTATACCTGCCATTTCTTTACATTGTGATAATAAATCTGTTATTGATTTAACTGCATCTAATAGTACTAATTCCAAAATGAATAAGTTCATGAGAATCAGTTACAAATCAGTGAAGCAAAGAAGAAAAGAAGCGATATCACTCAACTATGTAAAGTCAGAATTGAATCTGGCTGATAATCTTACCAAGGGATTGTCCCAAAGGGAGGTTTTATTGTCATCGAGGGGAATGAGGCTTAAACCCACATGATTTGCTACCAACGGTGGATACCCAACCCATGTGATTGGATATCCCATGAATTGGGTTCAATGTGGTAGAAACGAAACCGTTGATGTAGCGTAGTTGGGAGCACAAATTTAAAGGTTGAGAAAACTTTCTCCCTATTCTTATGATGTTGTGCTCTACGTAACAAGATAGGATGAACGTCAAGTTCTTAATGGTTGCCAAAGGCATATACCTTTGCGAGATATGGTTACGAATATATCTTGAGGCACCACCTATGTGGGGGGTAGTCGTGAGGCCGTGACTTTGGGATCCGGGCCGCACCCTAAGAACCCTAATGAAAAATCAAGGAATGCACATGGCAATTAACGCGCCCACCGCCATAACCCAAGAACAACCAATCTTTTGTGTGCTTATCTAATTTACCGGTCAAAGTTTATAATTCAAAGCCTCTGACACATTATACTCTTCGGTAGAGAAAATAAGTATTAAGTATAGGTTCAAGATATCCACTCCACCTATACCCATTACATTAGATACAACTTGATGAAACAAATTTGTATTTGATTTTATTTATAAGTAATATTATAAAATATGAAGTTCGCTTTTGATTTTTCGCTTTTGTGGGGGATTGTTAGAAATTTTATATATATATATATATATATATATATATATATATATATATATATATATATATATATATATACATATATATATATATATATATATATATATAAATATATATAGATATATACATATATATATGTATACATATGTATATATATGTATATATATGTATATATATATATATATATATATATATATATATATATATATATATATATATATATATATATATATATATATATGGATAAATCTCAAATGCGGGCAGCCTAAAATGCGGGCGTACGGGCAAGTTGTTTTGGGGGTTAAGATGGTTTTAAATCGAAAAGTGATCAACATAAAAGTTGTATATCTCGGCGAGACGAACAACTTTCATGTTAATCACTTTTTAATTTGGAGCCGTCTTGGACCTCGATTTGGGCTCCGAAATCTGGGGCGGCGGACGATTTACTGTAGCAGTTCCGCCGCCCCAGATTTCGTGGCCAAAATCGAGGTCCAAGACGGCTTCAAATCAAAAAGTGATCAACATTAAAGTTGTTCGTCTCGTCGAGATCTACAACTTTCATGTTGATCACTTTTTGATTTGAAGCCTCCTTGACTCTTGCCCGTACGCCTGCACGCCCGCACTAGAGTAACCCCCATATATATATATATATAACATTTCTTAAATGAAATGATATTACTGGAGCCTTTAGGTGTTTGGGCTCCTTATGTAAAGGGAAAAGCTCCAAAACCAATTTGGAGGGAATCCAAATTTTTGGAGGGAACCCCTCTTTCCCAAAGGATGAAATCCTATAGTCCCACATTGCCTACCACCTTTCATGTAGGAGTGTTTATTAGTAAAGTTCTTCCTTTCTATTTGTTCAAAAGAACATAAGGAGAAACTATGAACCACACACGCGCGTGCGCGCACACCGGACCGAATTTGAATTTCGGATTTCCGAATTTGGGATTTCAGATTTCCGAATCCGGGATCCGGGATCCGGGATCCCCGGGATCCCTAAAGAATGATTGCTCAAAGTTAGAGTGAATTCACTTAATGCAACCAAACATTGTATGAGAAACTTGAACATCAAGCTTCAATAAAATTCACTAGAAAAGACTCCTAGGTAGAGAAAAGGAAGGCTCTTGAGGAAGTACTTAAGAAGCCTCTCGAAGAACGAAGAAAATAACAGATTAAACTCAAAATTAATTAAAGCTCATTGTGAGTTCAACAATTTAAATTGTAGGAGTAATAAGCTCCAAGATATCACCAATAACCTTCAGGTAAGGTTCAAGACGTGGGGTGTTAAAGTTGACCCCATTTGAAATGTTTGGGTCTGGGGATGTCACTCCTCACAATTTTACCCATTGGTAGAAAATTTTGACGCAAGCTCTATTATTTGGTTTAAGTGTGATTATGAGCCCTTACGTTTATCTATTTGATACACCACACCTTAAACCCATGCCTCAATGTTCTCTCCCTTATTAATCCCTACTGATTCATAGAGTTATCTTTAGCTAATATAGTGGAGAGAGGGTGATCATGGTAGCGTTGAGTGGGGCACATTTTTGGCGTCGACAGTGCCTTTTTGGTTGACAAGCGTCTTTGTAGCCTTAGTTATTCTTCCTGGTTCTAAATGAAGATTTTCCTCTTGCTTCCTTTTACTTGTCTGTGGCTTACTTAACTCAGCCGAGAGGGCCCTCCTGTTGCTATTTTAAGAGAATTGATCAACAAAAAGATAGGTTAATTCTATGAAGATGTCAATTCTCCCCTCTTTTAGTGAACAAAAGAAGGCCAGGGCTTGTCCTTTCAAGGTATCAGGGAATACTTGACATAGCAGCTCATCCGAGGCCTGAAAAATGTGTATGGAGGCCACATAATGCCTTATATGTGCGAGCGGATCGCCTGCTTCATCGAATCATCTAATGTCTGGATACTTGAAGCCCTTTGGGATGGGGCGTGCCAGGACAGACGGCGTAAATGGTGAGTGCTGGTAAGAGATGCTGGGATTCATCGAAGTGTGATTCCTACTGCAACCTTGTCCCCTGATATACAGGCTATGAACTTCTTTGTATCTGATTCCATTTTGTCTGATATTTTTGTGGTTTTGCAGGTAGTGAAGGTAACTGCTTCCCGTGTCCTGAATTGATTCTTCTGGAGTTGGTGAATTGCTTGACTCATATAACTCCTTTTCTATGTCATATGTTCTTTGCGAGCAGTGTTTGATTGAAGTAGAAAGTGCCCGCCACTGTGATAGATTAGCGGGTTAATGAACTGTGAAAGAATTTTGCCCTATTTCTTAATAAAAAGCGAGAATTTGGTCTAACAACTCATTTATCTGGGTGATGTGCTTGTCGAGCATACTTGTTCACATGTCGGTGGATTTTTACTGGTCGAATATGTCAATGCAGAGGGGAGAGGGTATGGTGAGTCATGAACCTCTTCTGACTGATTTCCAGGTGGCGTTGGCCTTCCTCCAAGCCATAGTCTCGAGTGTTGCGCGGTAGAGGACATTGTCCTCAGAGTTTTCAGAAAACATTGTCAGGCTTTGGGGGAACGTGGAATGTGATTCCCATAGACAACGCCAAACTGTTGTGGCCAACTTAACCATCCTAGCAGACCAAACTAAAATAGGCCGTCTTAGCCCGTGGAGCGGTCGAGCGCGTACACAATCACAGAATAAGAAGAAGCACACAAGAAAATTTTAACATTGAAAAATCCCTTAAATGGTTAAAAAATCACTTAACCGGTACGGTGCCAGTCAAACTTCACTATTGGCAGCTATTTACAGATTATGCGGAGAACCGAGGGCGACAGACCACTTCTCATTATAACAGTGAGATGAGAGATTGTAGAGTGCTAACTGGGTGACATGCCGCCTCACACGAAGCTAGTTCTTTTTTATTTTAAGATGGAGAAAAGCATCCTCATATGCTGCTTGGCTATCAAACTTTGTGCTCAAGCGCTCAAAGATGCATTGACGATGACTTAAAAGACAATGCACACGTAGGAGGCTTCGCTGAATAGCGCGTTGAACGTCTTCTTCTTTGGAATACCGTGGACTTAGACGGATTTTTGGGTGGCAGGGGTGGTGGAGAAGGATCGTAGGAGAATTTCAACAAAGCTCTGACCTGTGGAAGAAGAAAGCTGGGAGGAGAGAAGTTTATAAATATAGGGGGTCCCGAGACCTTTTTATTGGCTCCAGGAGGTGGTTACGGTGATTACGTGGCTATCCGCACACCGTAACCACCCAAACTTACTAATTGAAGACCGTATTCAATATGGTTTCGGGAATACATGATATTCATGATTGGCTATATGTAGGCCATTAATTAATAAATAATATTTCTCACTAACCATTGATATTAGTGGGTAGTTACACGAGTGGTTACTTTCATAATGAATGGTGGTGATCGTGCGAGGATGATCATACGGCAGTGATCGGGAGGCCAATCTTCCCGGCAATCGGTGTTGAAAATGGTGAAGTGAAAGTGGGTGATTGGGCAACCTGTCTGCGCGGTCAATGTGGATAGGACTGGCGGTTAGCCAGGTCGGCAGAGTTGTTGCAGACGGCTTTTTCATTGGCGGCATGGGCGGTCTATTCACGAGGTCTATGCGAACAGAGGTGGCGGCCAGCAAGGCCGGAGTATGCTCAGCCAGCGGTTTGGTCCCAGAAGGTAACTGGGTGGATAGCTTCTCTATCCGCGGAGTCCGGCAAGATGCGGACTGGGCTGGAGCTCGGCAGACCGGCATGGCAGATGTCTTGGTCTAGCTTTGGTGGTGTGGCTGGTGGAAGCCGAAGGGTTCGCCGGTTAGAGCGGATATGTGCTGAAGTTTGCCGGGATTGGCAGACTGAATCCAGTGTCCGGCAGTAAGTGTGGACTGGTCCTTATGGCCGGTGGTGTGGACTTGGTTTGTTCTGAACAAAGTCTAGGTTAGGTCAGTTCGGGGTGACTGTGCGGTTAAGCGCGGACTGCTCCACAGTCCGCCAAGCTCAACATCATTGTCGTGTGACTGTGTTGCGAGCTTGGGGAATGCGGATTGGTGTTGAAGCCAAAATATGACCTCAACGAAAGTTCAAAATCAGGGGTGTAGCCAACACCTACTTCTCCCAAGCTCCGACCTCTGACTGGCATTAAAGGACCAGAAACCGACCCAAAGCCTCAGCTGGGAGGTCCCACCTCTTACCCAGAAGATATTTGAGCGCTTCCCCTCCAAAGCCAAATGCTGAGCTAGGAGCTTCTAAGAAAGCACTAGAAGATATTAGGAAAATATGAAAGCTTGTCTTCTGATGAGCCCATGTGGGTCTATTTATAGACTTTGCTGACCTGAAAATACTAAATTACCCCTAGCTGGTCTGTCAACAGTCAAACTCCGTTGTTTTGAAGAGCTAAATGCAGACCCTGGGGGTATACAGGTAATTTTACCTGAGAGCATCTAGGTAATTTCACCCTGGACCTTACTCGGCGGGAGCCTTCCTGCCGAGAACTGAAGGCTCTCGCGCTTACTTCTTATCGAGAACTCTCCCGCCCTCACCAGGCGGGAGCTAAAAGGATATCAATGAATGCTACCGGTTGTGCCTGCTCCCGCCCTCACGAGGCATGAGCCTTCTCGCCCATCTCTGGGCAGGAGTATGACTCAGCTGAAGCCCGTCTTGACTTGGCGGGAGTCGAGCTCTGCTCGACGAACTATTTTCCTGAGCGCGAGCACCTGCTCCTATGCGAGTGCTCTTCTGTTCCGAACCTGTTCGACGATCGTCGAGCTCCGCTTGACGATACCATAGATGAGCTCGGTGAAATCTGAATAGACGTGTTGAGTCGAGCTCAACCCTGATTGGCCGAGAACAGTTTTTCTTCACCCGAGGCTATCCCAAAGCTAGTCCAAACCTAACCTTTGGTGTCTTTGAGTCCCACTCAGCGAATATGGGGTTGTAAACAATCTCTGGTCTTTTCGAGCTAGCCCTGTGCTTGAAAAGACACGTCCAGCCCTTTATATCGCTGAGCACGTGCCGTCCTAAAAAGGAATCTTTTCGTGGGCCACCACCTGGCTATATATATATCTGTTGATAGTCACAAATCCATCCATGCCGTTGTCGCCCCCTGTTTGAGTCCTCGCACGATCTCGAAATGCGTCCTGAACGCACCGAGAAGCCACTCTCGCAAGGCTTGCAAGACCGCATCGACATGGCACAAGCGCGAGCCCACGCCAACAGCTCCCTTGTAGCCCCTTGGCTGGCGAGAAAGGCACCGACCACCGTGCCCCCCCCCCAGCTGAAGAAAAGGAAGAAGAAGAAGGCGAAGTCAGTCAGGCGAGACCTTTTGAGCGAGAACTAGGGCTCGCCTACCCCGACCCCAGGCGCGGATAATCCTTCTCCCCCATAGGAGGTATGTCTTCTTGATTCGCATGCTAGCGAGAACTGTGAAATATTGAAGAAAAGAAAGATCGATGATAGATAAGTCGTACTTCTCGCAGGGGGCGATTTAAGATGCCGGCACCGGGTCCCCGCTAGTGCCCTTAGAGTCTGCGCCTCTCCCTCCAAGGGATCCACCATGGGTCCCGGAGGCCACTCCTCGAGCCAACCCTCCAATAACCCCAAGTATCTCTTTTACCCCCATTTTGTCCAACTTTTCATTCCAATCAGTTTGTTCTTCTACTACTAAATTGACTTCCCGCAACGCCCGCTCCCGCAAGCCGGGGTCTTGCCACCCTGGGAAACAAAATCATACTCATCAACCCTGTTGTTCTGGTGGCTGATCTCGCCCTCCCGGCGGGAGGAGTGGTCATCAAACCCTTTGCGCCTCCACAGGGGTCCCTCCTTCCCGCGAGGGAGGACATCTCAGCCCCTTCTCCTGGCCAGGTCAGGACTGTCACGCGTAAGACATTCCGCCCGGGGCGAGGCAAGCCGCTCCACCCACTATAACAAATATGGACATCGGTGATGTTTTTAAGAGGCGTTGTCGACGTTTTTCATACGTCGCTAAAGTTTTCGCGGCGTTTTTATAAACATCGCGCATGTCGCAGGCGTCGCAAATACAACCGTCGCCAAAGGTTTCCGCGATGTTTTTATATACTCTTTGCCTAACATTAGCGGCATTTACGTAATAAATGTGTCGCGCTTTGGCCACATTTCATAGTGTAAAATGTGGCAAGCCTTTGCAATGTCAAACTGCAAATTAGGCAATTCTTGAGAGGAAAATATCTAGTCTTAATTCCAATTATATCAAGATTACCAATCATCATGAAGATATATATTCCATAATAATCTCTTTTCATTTTACAATAAAAAGCAAAATTATCCATAAAATACAAAGTTTTAGAGGGGTACATTTTTTTAAATATGGTAGCAAATTTTAGAGGCATATTTTTTAAAATGTTTCTAAAAGAATGTTACAACAACACTTACCTAATACGTCGTTAAAGTTAGTAGTTTTCGCCGCATTTTATAAAGCGTTGCAAAAAAACGTCGTCGTAAATCTTTTTTCTTGTAGTGACCTCCTCTTTGGAAAGGAACCTGAGGGGGATCCCGGACCCTCTCGCCCGTCATCTGTCAATGGCTCTTGTCATGTTGTAGGTACGCGAGAATTCACCACCTCCTCTGCTTCCTCCCTTGTCATGTCTGGAACCATTTTTCTTTTACTAGAGGTTATGGAGCCCAGGGAGGGAGCCGAAGGGGAGGGGGATGAAGATGAAGAGGAGGTTAGAGAAGAGGAAAAGGAAGACGCTGAGAGCTCCCCCTTCCTGTCTTCTGATGAGATGGAAGAGTTTCTGGATGCCACCAGGAACGGTAGGAATCGGCGAAAGAGGGTGACGACGCTCTTGTTGAAGCTCATGCGGCGGGAGCGGGACAACTCCTCTGTAGTTAAGGAAATCCGCGGGATGGTGGAGCGGAGAATGGCGGTCATAGAGTGGGACTATTCCCACCTCATCGGAGAGATGGAGCGGTAGGATACACTTACCGCTGAGATGTCCCCGGGTCGACATGTCGCGCGAATTCGAGACCAAGCGTGCCTGATTACCATCAGGTGCACCGCCATGACGGCTTACTTCAACCCGCGAGTGCCCCCAAGGACGGGAAGGCGAGGCCGAGGACGATGGCGCTGGGAGCAATATTAAACTACGACGTCTCGCCCCTTCTTCTCCCCACCTCTCAGCCTACTCTTCTCGCTATGTACCCCTTCTTGAATTGTTTGTTGGGCAATAACTTGAATGCTTGACTATTTTTATTATGTGGCTCTCGTCCGCAAGAGCCCTTTTTTTATTTCTATTTCGCCTTCTGCTTTCTAGTTTCATGCTTTATTTTTGTGGTGCTTGTGCGAATACTATCTTCTGTTTGTTAATCACCGTCTTATTTCTGGGACGTGGTCTCGCCTAGGGGTTCCCGCCTCCCCTTGTTAGCTTAGGCAACCATGGCGTGTCAGAGCGGAAAGCGAGGCGTCGACTCCTCGGGACTTGATGACCGTACCCCCGCCGTCTTTTTGGAAAAAACATCATTACCACGCTTTTCTATAAATAGGCTGATCTACCTACCACATTCATTTCTCTGATTTGAAACCTTTGCCTCATTCCTTGCCGCACTCACGCCTCTCTGCAACTTCACTTGCTTTCGCCACTTTCTCTCGTTCTCACCCTCTTCCTAGCAGTTCTTGCCTTGAACTTCTTAATCACGATGTCGAGCGAGAGCGAAGGTCGTTCCAACTGTGCTCAAGCTTTCTAGAAACACAAATTTCCTCCCTATCGCCTGACCCTAGAGGAATTCCATCTGATAACTACCAACTACATCCCCGCTGGGTTCAGTGCGAGAAACACAGGCAACAATGACAGGGTCAATCTCGCGCAAGCAGGGTAGCTCGTCATCCCCCTCAAATACTTTGAGGTGGGCTTACGCCTCCCCCTCTGGCTGGAGATGTGCCAAGATCTCTGATACTATGGGGTGGTTCCCGCCCAACTCAACCCCAACTCGGTCGCCATCCTAGTAGCATTCATCTGCTACATGCGGGCCAACCGGATAGAATTCAACCTACCCTTTTTCCGGAAGCTATTCATCTTCCGGGCCAAGAGCGGAGGGATAGTCTTCTTCTCCGGGCAGCTACTCAAGACTTGTAGCCTCGCCAACAAGAACCATCACTGGGGCGAGAAGTTCGTCTGCATCTCAGGAGACTTCGGCAATGACCCTCTCGCACCCGTCCAGTACGACGTCGTGGCATATAAGCCACCCGCTCTTGGATCGCGCGAGAGCGCCATCCTCGAGTTCTTTGGGACCAAGGACTTCGACGTCCAGTTCCTTAGGTGGGACCTGGATTTTCTTCAACCTGTACCTCCCGACGAAGGTATGATCTCGACCTAGCCATGCGATTTTATACTTTAAGGATTAGAGCTAACTGCTGTTGATCTCGCAGGTGAGCGAGAAATCCCCCTCCACCAACCGTTTGACGTGATCAGGGCTTTGACCGACCCCCTGGCTCTCGCGAAATCCTCCGCGCTCGCCTACCGTGATGAGCTGGCTCCTCCCTCTGAGCCTGGCGCCCAGAAGCAAAAACCCAGCGCCTTCTCCTCCTCTTATCTTAAAAGACCCAGGCCAACCATTGCGGATAAGGGTAAGTCCGTGCTGACATCTTCTACCCGATCTTATGCCGAGAACCTGTCAATAATAGGCGAGGCGACTACTACTACGTAGGCTGTCGCCCAGGCTTTTGCCGAGAAACTGTCAACCACAGGTGGAGCTGATAACGAGAGGGCGATCGCCGAGACTGCTGCCCAAGTCCCGCCCAAGCATATGTCGAAAGGGCATCAGAACTTTGGCTAGGGCGACAAGTTCCAAGACGTGGAGGGGAAACCCTTGATTCAGTGGGATCCTGAAGCCAACCGGGCCTCAATCTCTACTCTCCTTCCCAACTGGACGGAGCAAGACGAAGTCACCTGCGATGCCTTCGCGCTGGCCTACGTCCTCTACAGCCGCGAGGAAGCCGACCTATTTGACTCATCGCCCACCTGTCTCTTGGCCTTCGACTCCATTCGGTCCTTGATGCGCAGGCTTTAGCTCGCGCATATATGCGCGCGTCAAAGCATCACCATAGATCGCGACTTTGCCGACATGTACAAAGCGAGAGATGAGGCGGTGGCCAATGCGACTGCCCAGAAGGCCGAGCTGGCAGATGCCCGACGTCTTCTATCTCTCCGCCCAGCTGATTAGGTAAGTGAGATCCTCCAAGGCCTCTCACTCCCCCCTTAGTTCATAATCTGCTTTCTCCCTTTATGTGCTGACGAGCTTTCTTCTATGCACATGACTCTTCCCAGAGCATGATTTTTCGCGCGAAGCTGGCCGGTCTGGAATGCGAGAACGCCCTGCTAAAGGCCTAGATCCAGCGCGCGGAAGCGGCTGCGGTCCCACCTCCTCCCTCACTGGACAAGAGGCTAAGGAGCCGCCACTACTCCTAATATGACATCGACAAGCTGTTGCAGGTCAATGCCCAGTAAACGGCCAGGCTAATGATAGAGACGCTGCAAGATGTGGGATGTCTGAATGAGGGTGGTGAGATCATCACTACCTGTCGGCTTCTTCCTTGGCTTTTCGATCCTGTCCCCAAGCCCCCGGGAGCACCCGATTCCCCGCCCTCGGATGTCTTGAAGCCTCCCGTTGTAGTTGGCGAGACATCCGACGAGAGCTCGAGCGGGAGCTCTGGCGAGAGCTCAAGCGAGGAATCCGACGGAACCCCCTGAAGATCCTCCCTGCCCTCCTTACTGTGGACTCTCTTTTTGTTCTTTATGAATGCGCGAGATGTTCTCGCATGTAGCCATTTTTGTAAACACATTCGTATATATATGATCAGTTTTCTACTTCTCTTATCTTCTCATAAAAGCAATTTATATTTTTTGTCTAATGCTTCTCAAGTACATTCTCGCCGAGGCCCCCGACCTCCTTAGGAGAGTCGCACCCCTTAGTCATAGACTAATAGGTGGAACCCTGTCGAGAGCTCAAGACCAAGCGTGTTTTTGCCGAGTGCTTTCCGCCGAGAGCCTTTTGTCAAAAGCGCCGATCATAGGTTCTTAAAAGATAATCGCCGCCCCATTGCAGTACACGAACAAATGAAGTTTTGCCGAGAACTTCCCGCTGTCTGGCCAAGAGCTTCCCGCCAAAGGTTCCCTGTCGAGAAATCCTTTTGCCGAGAACCTCTTGCTGAGAGCCTCCTGCTAAAAGAGGTTCTCGAACTCTTTCCCTTGCCTCCCACATGTGCCTCCTGCCCTGCCCGATTGAATGAGAGCCCGGAAAGCAAGTCTACCCGGAGCCGAGCCTCGCTCGGGGTGGTGCAAAAGTTTCCAAGCTGAAGTATCTCCATGAACATTTCCAAGACCAAGCCCTTTCCCCCCAGGTGTGCTTACCGCCCTGCCCAGCTAATGAGGGTCTGAGCAGCGAGTCTACCCGGGGCCGAGAAGCACTCGGGGTATCCCTTACCCCCACAGGAGAGCCTTCGGACCTGCCAGCTAGTAAGAGCCTGCGCAGCAGGTCTACCTAGGGCCGAGCCAGACTCGGGTGATGGCGACGACGGCCCTCAACAAGGTGAAGACGATGATGGCGCGCTTACGGATTCCATTTCTCTGCCTCCAAATAAAGTCTGGCGGCGCTGTGACGATCATGTGGAACGGCGCCAGAATATCCGCCCGCGGCGCAAGCCCATTTTTTTAGTTTATTAATAATTATTATTAATAAATTAATATGGAGAATTAATATAGTTTATTATCTATTTTATCGCGAGATTAATATTTTTATTTCATGTATTAATTTCATGTAGATGGAGACGTATAACCATCATAGCTATTTTATTTCATGTACGGACTATAGTTATTTCATGTCATGATGGGTGTTATTAGCCATCATGAGTGTTTTCATTTGTATGGAGGAGATGGAGTGGTGTAGCCTATATAAAGGCATGTTTGTTCTCATTTTAGGTATTGAAGATGAAAAATTGAAACCAAAATTCAAGATTGAATTTCCCCCTCTTTTCCTTTTCCCCCTTAGGAAATTTTCGGCCCTCCTCCTCTTGCTCCCTCTCTAGGCCGCCGGCCACACCTCCTCCCCTTCTCTATCTCGGCTCCCTCTCCTCCTCCTCCTCTCCCTTTATCTCCAAGGAAATCCGACCCTCTTCTTGCCTCCACAATTTCGGCCACCACCATAGCCGCCAACCTCCATCTCCTCCTCTTCATTAGGCTCGGCCACCACTATAGCCGCCAACCTCCATACCCCAAACCCGTCCATCCCCCGTTTCCCCAATCCAACATCCGACTACCCTCAAAGGCCCCAACCCCTTGGTGTAAACATCGGCCAAGATCAAAGGTGTTTCCTCCTTTGTGGTTTGCCTCCACCGGCGTGAAGCGACGAAGGCGAGCAAGATTATCATTCCCTTCCGGCGCAACTCCAGCGGATCCGTTGAGAGACGATCCAAGTAGAGAAATAATTGGAATCATCTATTCCGATTGGGGTAACGAAACATTTCTACTTTCCTTGTGATTTCCTTCTTGAATATTCTTGTGGTGGAATACTCCGTAGCGTTACGTTGAATCGTTGAAACCCATCGTGGTTGATTTCCTATTGTATTGCTTTTCTCGTGTTATGTTATTTGATCCTACGGGTTTGGCGAACCCTCGTTTTATTTTCGTTGGGAGAGATCTACCTAATCCGAATCGAAGCTTAATCGGTAGATCTCTTTTGGTACAACGCCGCTCGGTCGGACGCAATATTCGTCCATTTAGCTCGATCAAATATTGGCCTCATAGCCCTTATTTGATCCCTACCGGTTTGGCTACCCGTTGGCTAGCGTTAATTGATAGATTTATTTGTGTGGTATTGCGTAGGGCGAAGTTGCGAGAATAAGATTTAACCATAACGAGTCGAACGTGAGTGATAATAGGTTTAATCCATTGATCTTCGGATATCCCCCGGTATCCCTACATCATCGGGGTAATGCAAAAGTTTCCAAGCTGAAGTATCTCCATGAATATTTCCAAGACCAAGTCCTTTCCCCCCAGGTGTGCCTACTACCCTGCCCAGCTAATGAGAGCCTGAGCAGCGAGTTTACCCGGGGCCGAGCAGCACTCGGGGTATCCTATACCCCCACAGGCGAGCCTTCAAACCTGCTAGCTAGTGAGAGCCTGCGCAGCGGGTCTACCTGGGGCCGAGCCAGGCTCGGGGTAGTGCAAAAGTTTCCAAGCCGAAGTATCTCCATGAACCTTTCCAAGACCAAGTCCTTTCCCCCCAGGTGTGCCTATTGCCCTGCCCAGCTAATGAGAGCCTGAACAGCGAGTCTACCCGGGGCCGAGTAGCACTCGGGGTATCCCTTACCACCACAGGTGAGCCTTCGGACCTACCAACAAGTGAGAGCCTGCGCAGCGGGTCTACCTAGGGCCGAGCCAGGTTTGGGGTAGTGCAAAAGTTTCCAAGCTGAAGTATCACCATGAACATTTCCAAGACCAAGTCCTTTCCCCCCAGGTGTGCCTACCATCCTGCCCAGCTAATGAGAGCCTGAGCAGCGAGTATACCTCGGGCCGAACAGTACTCGGGGTATCCATTACCCCCACAGGCGAGCCATCAGCCCTGCCAGCTAGTGAGAGTTTGCGTAGCGGGTCTACCTGGGGCTGAGCAAGGCTCGGGGTAGTGCAAAAGTTTCCAAGCTGAAGTATCTCCATGAACATTTCCAAGACCAAGTACTTTCCCCCCAAGTGTGCCTACCGCCCTGCCCAGCTAATGAGAGGTTGAGCACCGAGTCTACCAGGAGACTAGCAGCACTCGGGGTATCCCTTACCCTCGCAGGTGAGCCTTCGGACCTGCCAGCTAGTGAGAGCCTGCACAGCGGGTCTTCCTAGGGCCGAGCCAAGCTCGGGGTAGTGCAAAAGTTTCCAGGCCGAAGTATCTCCATGAACATTTCCAAGACCAAGTCCTTTCCCCCCATGTGTGCCTACCGCCCTGCCCAGCTAATGAGAGCCTGAGCAGCGAGTCTACCCGGGGCCGTGCAGCACTCGGGGTATCCCTTACCCCCACAGGCGAGCCTTCGGACCTGCCAACTACTGAGAGCCTGCGCAGCGGGTCTACCTAGGGCCGAGCCAGGCTCGGGGTAGTGCAATCATCGAATCTTCTTACCATCAGAATTTCACAATAGGTAAAGCAAAAACAAGTTAGTGAATGTAATATAATAAACTTGACTTTGAATATACAATTTCTCCTTCCCCACTCATTGGTAGAAGAGTTTTAATTCGTCACCGCTCTAGGTATGGCTCATGGACCTCCCCTCCACGTCCTGGAGGTGGTAACCTCCGTTCTCAGGACCCTTTCAACAATGTAAGGCCCTTCCCAGTTTGAGTTGAGCTTGCCTACGGGGGCTGATCTTCCCGCAGCATCAACTTTCTTTAGCAACAGATCTCCTTCCACGAACTATTTGATTCTGATATGCTTGTCAAAGTATTTAGCCATCCTCTGTTTGATCTCATCCTGCCAGATAGCTGTGACATCGCGTAGCTCCTCCACCATATCCAATGAGAGGCGCAACTCTCCCTCATTCTCCAACCTCCAAACCTTGTCTCCTTCACCCGCGACCGCAACCCGTGGGGACAGAACCTCAAACTCCACAGGCAGGACTGCCTCACACCCATGGGAAAGTTAGAAGGGGGTCTCACCGATGGCCGTGTTCGGGGTTGTCCGCAAGGCCCACAATACTGAGGGGAGCTATTCCACCCAACTCCCCCTTAAATTCTCCACCTTCTTCTTGAGCAGGCTTACGATGATTTTTTTCACCGCCTCCACCTGGTCGTTGCTCTTGGGGTGGTGGACAGAGGAAAACCTAAGGTCTATCCCCAGTTGGGTGCAGAAGTTGATGAACTTCTCACTAGCGAACTGGGAGTCATTGTCTGTCACTATCGCCTGGGGCAACCCGTGTCTGCATATGATCTCCCCCCAAATGAAATTCCTGATGACTTGGGAGGTGACCTTGGCCAGCGCCTTGACCTCCAGCCACTTTGAAAAGTAGTCAATCATGACTAGAAGAAACCTTCTCTGCCCACTAGCTGGAGGGAAAGGCCCAACCAGATCCATCCCCTAGATGGCAAAAGGCCATGGCACCGTGATGCTTCGGAGACTTTGAGTGGGCAAGAGCTGGAGGGGGCGTTCAGTTGACACTTTCGACATCTCCTCGCAAACTCGGCCGCATCCTTCCTCAGGGTCTGCCAGAAATACCCTTGCCTGACCACCCTTGCTTCCAACATCCTACCCCTCGAATGACTGCCACATTAGCCGGAGTGTACTTCCTCCATGATCCTTGGGATCTCTTCCTCTGTCACGTACCTTGCCAGGAGCCCTGACAACATCTTCTGATTCAACCCCCCTTCAAGCATTAGGTAATGAGCCGTTTTGTGCCTGAAGCTCTTCGCATCCTTGGTCCCTTCCGGGAGCTCACCAGTAGTCAGAAAGGTCACGAATGGATCCACCCATGAGGGTCGCCGATCCACTTCAATAAATTCTCCTTCCTCGATCGTCGGTCGTTCCTCCTCCCCGAGGTCCAAACTTAGCCAACCGATCGGCTACTACACTCTCCTCCTTGGGAATATGTTGGATTGAGAATGTCCGGAACCCCCCGATGATCACCCTTACCTTGGATAGGTATTCACAAGGGTGGGCTCCAGGGCTTCGAACTCTCCTCGGATCTTTGATGCCACCACCAACGAGTCCGTGAATACCTCCACATCATGGATCTCAAGCTCCATTGTCAAACGAAGGCTGGCTATCACGGTCTCGTACTCCGCTTGGTTATTAGTGATCGGGAAGTGCAAGACCACAACTTGTTCTATAGTGACCCCATGAGGGCTTATCAACACCACTTACCCCCAAGGGAATATTTCCCCGAAGCCCTGTCAACCATCATCTTCCATGCCCCCTGTGGTCATGGCTCCTCGGCCTCGACCTCAACAATGTAGTCAGCTAAGAAGTCAGGCACTACTTGTGCCTTAATGGAGAGCCTCAGCACGAACAAGATGTCAAACTCACTCAATTCAGTAGACCACTTGGCCAACCGTCCCGAGTGTTCCACTCCTTCAAAAATATTGCGAAGGGGATGGTATGTCACCACCCTGATCGAATGGGCTTGGAAGTACGACCGAAGCTTCCTCGACAAAATGATTAAAGCATATGCCAACTTTTCTAAAATGGGGTAGCGGAGCTCCGCCTTCTTCAGGATCCTGCTAACATAGTAGATATGCAATATCTTCTTCCCCTCTTCCCTGACCAGAACGGAGCTTACGGCCTATGCTCCTACCCCAAGATACAAGGCTAGATCCTCCCCCTCCTTTGGGCTTTGAAGTAGCGGAGCCTGGGAGAGCTGGCTCTTCAGCATTTGGAAAGCCTCTTCACACTCGGTGGTCCATTCAAATTTTTGATTACCCTGCAACACCTTGAAGAATGATGAGCATTTCTCTCCCGACCTGGAGAGGAACCTGCTTAGCCCAGCCAGTTTGTCTGTCAAGCGCTGGACCTCCTTAGCATTGCGTGGTGACTCTAGATCTAGGATGGTATTCACCTTGTCTGGGTTAGGCTCCACCCCTGTCGGGGTCAGAAGATGTCTAAGGACTTCCCTCGACTTGCCCTGAAGACACACTTCAGGGGGTTCAACCTCATCTTAAAATTTCGTAGATTAGCGAAAGTCTCCTCCAAGTCACATAGGTGCGAGTACACACCCTTGCTTTTGACCATAAGATCATAAACATAGACCTCCAGGTTCCTCCTTTGGCCCTGGAAGACTCGATCCATCATACGCTGGAAGGTAGATCCCGTGTTCTTCAACCCAAAGGGTATCATCTTATAACTAAAGCATCCCTCCCTCGTGATGAAGGAGACATCCTTGACATCAGTATGATGTATTCGGATCTGGTGGTAACCTAAAAAAGCATCTAAAAAACTCATAATAGAAAAATCAACGGCTGAATCAACTAGCGCGTCGATCCGAGGCAGGGGGTAGTAATCCTTGGGGCATGATTTATTTAATAAAGAAAAGTATATACAAATGCGCAATTTTCCACCCCCTTTCTTTGCCATTACCACATTAGAGATCATGCCCAGATACTGGATCTCTGAGATGAAGCCGGCCACCAGAAGCTTCTTGACCTCCTCGCGGATGGGCAACTCCAGCTTGGTAGCGATGGTCCTCATCTTCTGGCTAATGGGGCGTGTCCGGGGGTCCAGGTTCAGGCAGTGGCAGGCTACATCTACATCGATGAACGACATGTCAGCCGCGCTCCAAGCAAAGATGTCGACGTTGCCCTTGATGCAAGCCCGCATCCGCTCCTAATCCTCGGGACCTAAGCTCCTGCTGATCCGTACCCTTTGCACCTGGCCGGCGCTAGTGAAGACTTCCATCTCCACCACCTCCTCAGCCAGCTACAGCCGCGACTGCTCCCAACCGGCCCTTGCCTCCTCTTCCTCCCTTCCTACTTCCTCAACTTCCATCGCCTCCCCAGGCTCCCCTGCTGCTCAACCCCCCCACCCCTTGGGGCCTCCATCTCAACTCCTCCTCCTCGCACTTCCTCTACTTCCTCCACATGCCGACCCTCTTGCGGCTCTGACCCTTCGTCCCTCTGGACCTCATACACAACTCCTCCTCTCTGCTCCTCCGCAATCTTCTCGCTCGCCTCCTCCAGGCTCACCTCCTCCCCTCCGACAACCTCTTTCTGCATCGCCATCTCCCTCTCCAACTCCTCTGCCTCTGCCATCCAAGACATGGTGTTGACCGCCATCACCTAACATTGCCTTGCCACCTTCGGGCCCCCCCCCCGATCCTAACCTATACCCCTATGTTGTTGAACTTAAGGCATTGGTGGAATGAGGAGGGGACGTAGCGAAAGGCGCTGATGAGGGGGAGCCCAAAGATGGTGTTATAACTGCTTGGGGCATCCATTATGATGAACCGACAGTTCCGTGACATGCCCCCAACTTCATATGCAACCCTACTCCTCCTTCTACCTCCTTCCTCTCTCCTGAAAACCCAAACAATGGTCTGTATGAAGCTAGGACCCTCTTGGCCTCGACCTTCATCTCATCGAAGGCCTTCTTGAAGATACGTTCACGGAGCTCCCGCTGTCGACCAGGATCCTGGAGACCGTGAAGTTTTCCACCGCCGTATGGATCACCAAGGCGTCACAGAATGGGTATTCGAAGTCTGGCATGTCTAGCAATGAGAAAATAATTTTTTCCTCCGGAGGGGGAGCCTGGGAAGTCGAGGCGACCCCCCTTTGGAACATGGTCTGAAGGCTCCCCTTACGAGTTGCCTCAATCCCTACTCCACCATAGATCACCCCGATCCCTTCTCGGGTTCCTACGTCCGCCCAGTCCTCACACCTGTCTTCCCCTGCTCCCTGCTGAACCTCTGCGATCCTTACCGGAGGATCCTACCTCCCCAACTCCCTGGCCTCTCTCATCTCTAAGAACTCTGGGCAAGTGGTCGTTGTGTGACCCTCCTCCTAGTGGAAGTCACAAAAAGGCAATGCTACCCTGCCCAATCTTCCTTCTCTGCCTCTTCTTCTTCCAGCTCCTCCCTGAGCTCTTCTCTTTCCTCCTCTACCTCGACCGACCTCCATCGCTTATTGTGGTGGCGGGAAGTGACCCCTCTGCCCCTGCCTCCAATGCCGGCTAATCAAACCTCCTTGGCTCGCAGAAGTTTTCCCTTCCTTGGAAGCCTCTGCCCTGTCCCTGGGGGCGACCCTCATGGGGCCTCCAACTCAACCGGTTGTTTGGCTCCCGGGCCCCCCATCCTTGATGCTGCCCCTGCAGCCCCTGTCCTCGGGGCTCCTCTCTCCTTCTCTCTTCCCTCTGCTCTCTCTGCCTTCCTGCTCTCGGCTCCTTTACATCATCATTCGCCAACCTGGCCAGCTTCCTGGCAAAATCCGGGTTGGCCCTTTCGAAGTCTACCTCCTTTTCCACCCTCTCCATGAGCTCCTAAAAAGAGAGGGGGGCATTCTCTTTAGCTCCATGCTAAAGAATCCCAGCCTCATCCCTAGGGTGAAGGCGAGCATCAGTGCATACCCTAGGACCTCTTGGACCAGCAAGATCTCCTCCTGAAACCGATCAACATAGTGACCCAACATCTCATCTTGCTTCTGCCTCGCCGCAAACTAGCACTCTGCCTCCTTCCGCTTCTTCGATGTCGAGAATCTCAACAGGAACCCTCGACACAGATCCTCAAAGCTGTAGATCAAGCTTGCCGGCAACTGGTGGAACCAGTTCCAGGCCTTCTCCTTCAACGTGATGGCAAAGAGCCGACACTTAAAGGCGTCTGTCATCTTCCTAATCGAAAAAACATATTCAAACCACTGCACATGCTGCACAGGGTCATCCTTCCCCGAGTAGTAAGACATGTCGGGCTCCGGGCCCCCCCCCCCTCCCCCCCGGAACCGGAGCCGAGATGATGAGCTCACTAAAAGGGCTCCCGCCCCCTGCTTGTCGAGAAGGCACATCCCACGACCTTAGCTGGCTTGCTCGATCTACGCTATCTTGCCTGGAGAAGAGATCTCGTGCAGCTACATCCCTCTCGCTACCTATGTCGATACCTCCTTCCCGGGGCACTGCCCGGGAGAATTCTCTCCCAAGAGAGGGACCGCCACTATTGGAGCCTGAGGCGTAGCCCACTCGCTCTTTTCCGAGAAGGCCATATTGATAGTCTGCAGTTTCTCTTGCCTAAAGTCCTCTAACATCTTCCTTGTCCTTCCTCTCCGAGAGAAGGGGAACCTCCTGAGCCCGATCCTTCGCCTTTACCTCTGGCCATTGGACTCAACTCAAGATTTTCTTGTATCAGCTACCTTCCACGCTCACCGCACCAAAACTATTGAAGCCAAAATATGACCTCAACGAAAGTTCTAAATCAGGGGTGTAGTCAACACCTACTTCTCCCAAGCTCCTACCTCTGACTGGCAATAAAGGACCAGAAACCGACCCAAAGCCTCAGTTAGGAGGTCCCACCTCTTACCCGGAAGATCTCTGAGCACTTTCCCTCCAAAGACAAATGCTGAGCTAGGAGCTCCTCAGAAAGCACTAGAAGATCTTAGGAAAATATGAAAGCGTGCCTTCTGAGGAGTCCCTGTGAGTCTATTTATAGCCTTTGCTGACCTGAAAATACTAAATTACACCTGGATGGTCTGCCAACAGCCAAACTCCGCTGTTTTGAAGAGCTAAATGCAGACCCTGGGGGTATACAGGTAATTTTACCTGAGGGTATCTAGGTAATTTCACCCTGGACCTTACTCGGCGGGAGCCTTCTTGCCGAGAACTGAAGGCTCTCGTGCTTACTTCTTATCGAGAACTCTCCCGCCCTCACCAGGTGGGAGCTAAAAGGATATCAATGAATGCTACAGGCTGTGCCTGCTCCCGCCCTCACGAGGAGCGAGCCTTCTCGCCCGCCTCTGGGCAGGAGTATGCCTCAGCGGAAGCCCGTTCTGTCTTGGTGGGCGTCGAGCTCTACTCGACAAATTGTTTTCCTGAGCGCGAGCGCTCTCGCCTGCTCCTATGCGAGAGCTCTTCTGTTCTGAACCTGTTCGACGATCGTCGAGCTCCGCTCGACGAGACATGAGCTGAGCTCGGCAAAATCTAAATAGAGGCATTGAGTCGAGCTCAACCCTGATTGGCCGAGAGCAGTTTTTCTTCACCCGAGGCTAACCCAAAGCTAGTCCAAACCTATCCTTTGGTGTCTTTGAGTCCCACTCAACGAATATGTGGTTGTACAACTGGAGTTGAGTTCGCAAGGTGTGCGGATAGATGCATTGTCCGCCAAGTTTGGCAGCTTGGCGGTTGTGCCTTGGTTGCAAACTTTGGGGTGCGGACTGGAGTTGTGTCCGCCTGAGCATGCAGACTGTTCTCCTTATCCGCCGAGTCCGACAATTAACGTTGGTACCTTGGTTGTGGGCTCGGGATACGCGGACTGGAGGTGAGTCCGTAGGGCACGCGGAATAGAGCGATGTCCGCTGATAAGCTGACAAGGTGTTGCTGCAGAGTTCGGCTGGTGGTGGCTTCCTGGCTTGGCCCTTTGGAGAAAAGGCAGATAGAGGTTGTTGTCTGGCCTTGGTGATGCTATTGGCGAGCTGGCTATCCGGCACAGGTCGCGGCGGACTGGATGTGTATCCGTGACTTGTGGATACATTTGGTTCTTGTCGCGGGATGGGGGAGGTTATCCTATCTGCTCGGAAGGTGACCACACTGCTCATCGTGCCTATAAATAGGACCCCCTGTCACATCAAATATATCCAACTGAATAGTAAGTGAGCTCGCAGATAGTTGCTGCAGACAAGATTTTGTATCCGCGCAGTTTGAGGAGGCTGATCGGTTTGTGTTGTGTAGGTTATGCGGATAGCGCTGGAAAGCCAGGACTTGGTTCTGACTGCGGTCAGGGACAGTGCGAACTCTGCGGATAGCAACCATCGGTTAATAGCAGGTCGCGGGTTACGACTAGGCGGTCTCTCTTCTGCAACTAGTTTCTGAGTTCAATAAGTTGTCCGCTTCTGGCATCTTGATTCAGTTCGGTAGTAGCTCGTGTGTTCTGGCGGCTAGGCAACCTCGCAGTTAAGCGGTTTGCAGATTGACGGTTAGAGTTCAGTATTGGAATAACGGGAAGTCTGTGCGGCTTAGTTGTGGTCTGGCGACTTGGCGGGCTGAGCAGACTCCGTAGCGGATAGCAATAGAGCCAGCGGTTACCTCATTTGTCCGCACGTCTAATTTTGCCTTTTATTATTTCTGCTTTCCTTTTGGGTATTTTGGCGAATCATGTTTTGTCATGTATGTCTCGCCTTGTAAAGATTGTTTAGTACAAGATTCTTGCTCTTCTGTTTTGCATATGGTTTATTTGGGCTCGAATAGGTTGAGTGTTCCTATGCCTGGTTTCCCGTCTTCCGCTATATCAAATTTTAACATGGTATCAGAGGGAACATAGGCTTGTGAAGTGGATCAACTGGTAGTTTGTTTCAGTGCTTCTGTGAGTCTAAGTGAACCAGGGTTAAGTGCAATGGAGGGTGATTTAGTAAGGGATCTTGGAATGGAGCTTCTTACATGGACTAACTTTGGAAAGTGGAAGTCATGTATGGAAAGCTATCTTCTTGGCGAGGACTTTTGAGAGGTGATTTGCGGAGACAGAAGGCAATAGGATACTGCTGACAATGCTGAAGTGATGAGAGCTTGGAAGAAGACAAATGCGAAAGCGGAGGTTGTTCTCATGCAGGTTATCTCATCGAAACTCTTGGACCACATCAGCGGATGTCGGTCAGCTATGAAGATTTGGACTTCCCTCGATGGGTTGTTCAACAAGGAGGTGAAGTTGGTTGTTGAGGTTGGTCCCTTTACTTCTGATTAGCGAGAGAGGAGTGTTTCTCTTAGGAAGAGGAAGAAACGACTAAAGTACTATAAATGCAAGCAACCTGGTCACCTCAAGAAGGAGTGTAAGGTTGTCCTGCACTCAATGAATATTGCTCATGTTGGGAGCAAAGGGAAGGACTTGGTTAGGTCATCAACAAGTTCTGATGCTGATCGGTTGAAGGCCAGTGATAGTGCAGCTATCTGGCATGAAAGACTGGGGAACGTGGGGATGAACAAGCTGAAAGCAATGGAGGTAATAAGCCTTGTGAGAGGCTTTCCTAGGATGTTATCCATCAGCGACGGTCAAGCTTGCGTGGGATGTCAACACGGTGAAGCTTATCGCTTTACATTTGATAAGGCGCAGTCCAGGTGTAAGACACCATTGGAGGTTGTCCATGGTGATCTGGTGGGACCGACTATCACTGCCAGTCTTAGAGGCAGCAGGTACATGCTTATATTGGTTGATGACTAATCAAGGTATACTTGGGTGTAATTCATGAAGGAGAAGTCTAACGCGTTCCGTTTGTTTGTGGAGTTCAAGAAGCTTGTGGAGGGCCAACTTGGTCTGCAAATCAAGAAGTTGATAACGGGCAATGGAGGTGAGTTCGGCTCAACCGTGTTCTCTAACTTTTGCAGGAAGCATGGAATCCGAAGGGAGATTTCTTGTGGACATACTCCAAAATAAAGCGAAGTAGAGAATCAGAAGATCCGTCTTTTGATGGAGACCTGCAAGTGTTGGCTTCATTGCAAAGGCATTCCAAAGGCCTTTTGGGCGGAAGGGATGGCCTGCACGAATCATGTCATCAATCAGATGCCTCTGAGTCCGATCAACTTGAAGACTCCGTATGAGCTGATTTTTAGGATAAAGCCCAGCGTGAAGTACCTTCGGGTGTTTGGATCTACCTGCTATGTACACGCTCTGAATGCTCTCAAGACAAAGCTAGTCTTTGTTGGGTATGACGAGCAGAATATGAGATGGAGGTATATGGATCTTGCGATGAAGAAGTTCATCATGTCGAGAGACGTTGTCTTCGATGAGTTGACATCGTATTAGGGTAGCTCAGATATAAAGATAGAGGTGAGTAGGTCAGATGGTGGGCGAAGGAGGTTGCTGCTAAGGTTCAGAGTGAGTAGCTCACCGATATGCACAAGGCTCCAGGTTGTTCTAGCTCTGGGGCAGAGACGTCTGGGTCAGGAAGCAGGGGGATCGATGCTCCAGGTGCTTCTGGATCAAAGACAGTTGTTTCTGGTTTAGGAAGTAGGGGGAGCATTGCTCCAGGTGCTTCTTGTTCAGGTAGCAAGGGGAGCGATGTTCCGAGTAGTTCTTGTTCAAGAGCGGAGGCTTTTGGTTCAAGTAGCAGGGGGAGCATTACTCCAGGTGTTTTTGGTTCCAGTGCGGTGGCTTCTTGTTCAGGAAGCAAGTGGAACATTATTCCAGGTTTGCCCGGGAACGGAGCTGGTTCAGAAGCAGCGGAGGTGGTTATCCATTATCAGGTTCTTCGAAGATCGAAGAAGATCACCAATCCACCAGCTCGATATAGCAAAGGAAACCTGGTGAGTTCGGTCTCTTGTTTCTTCGTAGGCCCTCAGATCGAGCAAGTGTCTTCTACCTGTGATTACACCACTGGAGTCAAGGAGGTGAATGACGCCAAGGCTGAGGAGGTGACTACCCTCAAAGGAGACGAGGCTTGGGGCCTTGTGCCCAAGATCGTTGGTGATACTCCTGTGATGCACAAGTGGAGGTCAAAGATGAAGAAGAAGGCAGAGGGAAGCATGTCTCCTTTTGAGAGATGTTGGAGGGATCCCACATGGTGTAGGATATGCAAAGCAGGGACTATGTCTCGGACATCTTCTCGAAGGCGTTATCGGAGGGACCAAGTGCAAGGTTACGAGAACTGCTGGGGTTGCTCACCACTTCTCACTTCAAGGGTGAGTGTTGAAAATGGTGAAGTGAAAGTGGGTGATTGGGCGACCTGTCCACGCGGTCTATGCGGACAGGACTGGCGGTTAGCCTAGGCCTGCAAGCGGTTCGGTTTGGGTCAGTTTGGACCCAAACCGAAACCGAACCGACATGCCTTGGTTTTTGGCTTGTCCAAACCGACCCGAACCGAATCCGGTCGGTTCGGTTCAAAGTCGGTTCGGTTTTCAATTGGTTTTTTTCGGTTCGGTGTCGGTTTTTTGTGAAAAAACATATAATAGTTAATATTAAACCCATCTTTTTTATTTGTTTTAATTTTTTTTGCCCATGTAAGAATTAGGATAAAGTATAAGGCAATGATAGATTGATTTAATGTATAAGTCAATGATAAATTGATTTAATGAATTTAAATGGCAAAAAAGCTATCAGGCTGCTATCTCGAAAAAATAAAAAAGAGAAAAAAATGAACTTAATAAAACTTGAAACCCGTAGGCCGAAACCCTATCAAGCTATCACTATCAGGCTATCTGCTATCTCAAATAAATAAGAATATAAGATATTAACATGACTTAATGCAATCGACTATCTCAAACTGACATTTAATATATTAATATGCTTAAGTATATTAATTATCTTAACGCTTATACAGTTTTGATCGGTTATGCAAAAGTATATTAATATGCTTAAGTATAATTAGTTAAACACTTAAACTTTAAATTATGTTAAACAAAAAACTCGGTTCGGTTCGATTTGATCGGTTTTCACAACCTGAAAACCGACCCGAACCGATAGTCCTTCGGTTTTCAAAAGCTCCAGACCGAACTGACACCGGACCAGGCAGTTCGGTTTCAAAATCAGTGTGGTTTGGTCGGTTTAGTCGGTTTTCGGTTTTCACTCCTCACCCCTAGGTTAGCCAGGTCGGCAGAGCTGTTGCAGACGGCTTGTTCATTGGCGGCCTGGGCGGTCTGTTCGCGCGATCTATGCGAACAAAGGTGGCGGCCAGCCAGGCCGGAGTATGCTCAGCCAGCGGTTTGGTCCTAGAAGGTAACCGGGTAGATATCTTCTCTATTCGCGGAGTCCAGCAAGATGCACACTGGGCTGGAGCTCGGCAGACCGGCATGACAGATGTCTTGGTCTAGCTCTGGTGGTGCGACTGGTGGAAGCCGCAGGGTTCGCCGGTTAGAGCGGATAGGTGCTGGAGTTCGCCAGGATTGGCGGACTGAATCTAGTGTCCGCTAGTAAGTGGGGACTGGCCCTTGTGGCCGGTGGTGTTGACTTGGTTGGTTCTGAACCAAGTCTAGGTTGGGTCAGTCCGGGGTGATCGCGCGGTTAAGCACGGATTGCTCTTCAGTCCACCAAGCTCGACAGCAGTGCTGTGTGCCTTAGTTGCGAGCTTGGGGAATGCAGACTAGAGTTAAGTCTGCAAGGCGTGCGGACTGATGCAGTGTCCGCCAAGTTTGGAAGCTTGGTTGTTGTGCCTTGATTGCAAACTTGGGGGGTGCGGACTGGAGCTGTGTACGCCTGGGAATGCAGACAATTCTCCTTGTCCGTCGAGCCCAGGAGTTGACGTTGGTGTCTTGTCTGCAAGCTCGGGATACGCGGACTAGAGGTGAGTCCGCAGGGCGCGCAAACTGGAGTGATGTCCGCTGATAGGCGGAAAGGTGTTGTTGCATTGCTCGGCTGGCGGCGGCGTCTTGACTCTGCCCTTTGGCGACAAGGCGGATAGAGGTTGTTGTCTGGCCTTGGTGATGCTATTGGCGGGCTGGCTATCCGGCACAGGTCGCGGCGGATTGGATGTGTATCTGCGACTTGCAGATACACTTGGTTCTTGTCGCGGGATGGGGGCGGTTATCCTATCGGCTAGGGCGGTGACCACACTCCTCATCATGCCTATAAATAAGACCCTCTGTCACATCAAATATATCCAACTGAACAGTAAGTGAGCTCGCAGATAGTTGCTGCAGACAGGATTTTGTATCCGCGCATTTTAAGGAGGCTGACCGGTTTGTGCTGTGCAGGTTGTACAGATAGCGCTGGAAAGCTAGGACTTGGTTCTGACTACGGTCAGGGACAGTGCAGACCCTGTGGATAGCAACCAGCGGTTAACAGTGGGTCGCGGGTTGCGGCTAGGCGGTCTCTCTTCTGCAATTAGTTTTCGGGTTCAATAAGCTGTCCACTTCTGGCAGCTTGGTTCAGTTCGGCAACAGCTCGCGCGGTCTGGAGGCTAGGCGACCTCGCGGTTAGGCGGCTTGCAGATCGGCAGTTAGAGTTCAACATTGGAATAACGGGCAGTCCGCGCGGCTTAGTTGCGGTTTGGTGACTAGGCGGGTTGAGCGGACTCCATAGCGGATAGCAGTAGAGCCGGCGGTTACCTCATCAGTCCGCGCGACTAGTTTTGCCTTGTATTTGTTCTGCTTTCCTTTTGGGTTTTTTGGCGAATCATATTTCTCCATGTATGTTTCGTCTTGTAAAGATTGTTTAGTACACGATTCTTGCTCTTGTGGTTTGCATCTGGTTTATTTGGGCTCGGATAGGTTGAGTGTTCCTGCGTCTGGTTTCCCGTCTTCCGCTATATCAAATTTTAACAATCGGCCGCCGGAGGAGGGACCGCGGCCGACGAAATAGTTAGCCATGGCGGGAGAGGACGCAGCTGTGGGAGACGACCGTTAGGAGAGGTGGTTGTGGCACGACCGTCTGTCGGCGGCGCCCTGTGGCTGTAGGAAGGAGGCCACGGGGAGGGGCGGTCGGGGTGCCGCCGCCCTTCCGGGTGGAGCCCCGCAGCCGCGGGAAGCGGGCTCGAGGAGGGGGCGGTCGACCTTTCCAGCGGCGCGGCCTCCCTTTCCAGCGGCACCCTGCGGCCGCGGGGAGAAGAGTTCGCGGTGTGGCCGTCCTTCTGGGAGGATCCCCGCGACCGCGGGAGGCGACCGTGTGGAGGGGCGGCCGCCCTTGCCGGTGAAGTCTCGGGGCAGCGGGAGGGGGATGCGGTGCGACCGCTCTTGCGTTGGTGGGGCCGGCCGGTCCCGGGCCTCTTGACGTCGGCGGCCGTCGCGCAGGTCGGCGGTCATGGCAGTTGCTTGGTGTGCATGGCAGACAAACCCATGATCCCACTAAGTGGGTGGGGATCATTGGGAGTGGGTTATATGCACCTCAATTCTCTATAAATTTCATGACAGCCTCATCAATACTGGATTGGTTTCAGACATTTTGTAGTGCTTTTACAGGTCTAATAAATATTTATTTTGATGAATGAATATCTTCCCAAATTCTTAATAAACTAGGATACACAAGAAGTATTTCATAACTCCCATATAAATATCTCATACTTCTTCTTCACATTCTCCTTAAATTCTTCTTTAACTCCTTAGTCCCTGTTACTTTAAGATCATTCACATATAACCTAAGAAGGATATAATCTTATTTGGGAAATGTTCACCATTTGCTCAAAATTGTGGTGCTTTAGATATTCATTAATATTGTGGTTCCATACTCTTTGGGCCTATTTTAAATCATATAATGCTTTATGTAATATGTAAATTTTGATTCTTGCCTCCTTTATAATGTACCCTTCATGTTGGGTTACATACACATCCTCATTTAGATAATCATTAAAAAGATAGATTTCACATCTCATTGGTGAACAAATTGCTTTCATTGAGTTGTGAGTGCAAGCAAAAGAGAGATTGTTTCCATTTTTATCATTGGAGTAATTGTTTCAATGAAATCTCTCACATGAGTTTGGGAATACCCTTTTGTAACTAGTCTAACCTTATTTTTAAAGAATACTTTCATCTTCATTGTATTTTGTTTTGAATATCCATTTCAATTCCACTATTTCTCTATCCTCTGCCTCCCTACTGACTCTTAGTTATTGTTTTTTCAATTGATTGGAGTTCGGTTTACATTACTTCAGTCCAATGAGCTTGACGTGATGCTTCAAAGAAGTTTTGAGGTTCTTTGGCAAATAAGTAAGCACAAATGCCTTGTACGCTACAATACTTCTTTGGAGACGATGAGACAAATTGCATTGCAGAATTTAGTTGAGAGCATAAACTCGGTGTGAATTCTTGTATGGCAGCCTCGAGAACTAGATAACCAAGTGCAACCTCCAAAGGTGGAGATGGGTCATATGCGTACTCCGGTGGTCTACGAATTCTCCATCGAAGACGTTAATTCCACTCTTTGAGTATACGAAGGTTTGAATACTCTAGGCTGCAATGCGATGAGCAACAATAGTGAAATGTTTTCTGAATTTTAAGAAGATTTCAATGATTTGGGACGGTGAAGGTCTGGTGACACCCTCCTTCACTCGAACATCTTCTTTGATACCATTGATAGAAGACAACACATATTACATGTGAAAAATGGTGGATTATACAAAATGAGGATGAAGAAGAAATGAAAAACATTAGACAAAAAAGATTATCATTTCATTCGTTACTCTAGTTTTTAAATTACATAATGACACTTAGACCCACTTTAACTACATGCTACACATATTAACTTGTACAAATGTGCATAACACTTGAATTACACACATGCCTACGTACGCCACCCATATGCAGGTGGCTTTTCAAACAAATGAATTTTAAGCCTACATATACCTGTTTTTAACGGAAACAAATTACATATTCTTAAGTAACAGATTTTTATATAGATTTTAAAATCTTATTTGTTTATAAAATATGATTTTTTTTCAAAAACATCTGGCCGGACATAGGGCTCCCGATAGAAGATTGTTTTTTTTAATAAATGACTATTTTCCTGGTCGTCGGATGACTAATCGAATGGCTAATAAATCCCGCGCACGAGGTGAATAGACGCATATCATACGAAAAAATTGCTCCTATCTCGTGACATCACATGATATATTTTACATATATATTGCTTAATACTACTCCATTGTGCACTTTATCTTCTTTGTTGCATGCTGCTTTGATTAGGTGTCTTTCGACATTTGGGTCAAGGGTTAACATGTTTAGGGTTTTGAATTTTGGGTTTAGAGTAAGTTTAGCATTTATAGTTTAAAATTTAGTGTTATAGGGGTAAGATCTTAATTTATTTACTCTTTTGTCTCCAACTATAAATAATTAATTATAAATAATATATATATATATATATATATATATATATATATATATATATATATATATATATTATTTTTGTGTATACTACGTTAAAAAAAAGAATTTGTGAACTTAAACAAGAACACCACCATCCCAAAATACTAAGGCTCTTGTTGCGGTTCGTTTAATGCCTTCGGTAGATCGGTTCTGGATCAGTCTGTCTTAGTCCCGGGCGATCAAGTACGCACACAGTCAAAGTGGAAAAGGAGAGATTGTACACACACAACTTTAGCGTGTAAAATCCCGGAAAGGGGAAAAAACCACGTGCTCGGATCTGTGTCAGCTAAGATCCACTATTTGTCTCTGTTACAATGCTCTTGTAGAGAGAAAGCGAGGGCGACAGGCCGCGCCTCGTTATAAATACTGGAGGGTTGAGAGAGCTCTCCTCGGGTGACAGGCCACCGCTTCGGAGTTTGTGCACATTGACGTGCGTCTTTCTTGAATGCTTGCTCTTCAGGCTTGCGCTCCGCAGAGTGCCTGCACTTTGCGCCTCGGACTGAGGAGGGCTGCCTTAGTTGGCACTTCACTCTTTCTTCTTTGGGCAGCGCTTAGAGGAGAACCTGCCAAGTTAGTGAGTGAAAGAGGAGGAGAGGAGGAGCGTAGAGAGAGAAGCTCTGGGGAGAAGCAAAAATGAAGAGAGAGAGCGAAGGAGAGAATGAATCTCCATCCCCTAAAATGAACTACTACCAGGGGCGCTTATATAGGTTTTTGAGGTGGTTAGGGTCGTTACGGTGGTTAATCGCAGATCGGAGGGCCGTGATCACTTGTGGCGATCGGAGGGCCGTGATGGCCCGCCATGATCGGACGGTGGAGAGAAGGCCGGCCCACGATGGTGGTCGGAGGAGGCGCGCCGGCCGGCGACAGCCCGAGGGAGGGGGCGACCGCCACGGGCGGACGCTTCTGGGCGGCCGGCTAAGGCCGCCCCGTCTAAGGGGGGCGGCCGGTCGTGGCCGCCGGCTACGGCTCCTGGCCGCACGGAGGGGCCGGCCTCGGGAGGCCGGCCACGGCCGGCGGCCGGACGGAGGGGGCCGGCCGGGGCGGCCGGCCGCAAGGGGGCGGCCGGCCTTGGGCAGCCGGCCTTGGGCGGCCGGACGCGGCCGCCGGCCGCGGCCCCTGGCCGCACGGAGGGGCCGGCCTCGGGCGACCGGCCACGGCCGCCGGCCGCAAGGGGGCGGCCGGCCTTGGGCGGCCAGCCGCGGCCGGCCGGGGTCGCCGGCCGCCCGTAATGGCGGCGGCGGTTGGGATTCGTCGTGTGGTGGCTATGCGATCTGGTGCGCGAGAATTACGATCCGGTGCGCGGGAGTTACGATCCGGTGCGCGGGAGTTATCATAATTATCTATAAATCATGGGGTACCCATCATTTGCCCCCCAAAATTCCGTCGTCTTGGAGCGAATGACAAGCGCGGGAATTTTCTTCTTTGCGACGGGGCTAGGCGACGATGGCCGGAACGGGTGCTAACACCGAGATGGGCAGCGACGGCGACAGTGCTAAGGTAAGAATCCGACCGAAGAAAAGGTCCGGGCACTGGACGAAGCTGGAGGGGAGAACCCCCCCCCCCCCCCCCCGCGCCACACGCACGTAGGTGGTGCGTGCAGGCGCGGGGGACGCGCGGGTGCGCGGGGGGGCTGACCCCGCGCGCGGGTGCGCGGGGGGGCTGACCCCGCGCGCGGGTGCGCGGGGGGCTTACCCCGCGCGCGGGAGCGGGCGGGGTTGGTCCCGCGCGCGGGTGAGCGCGGGGCTGACCCCTCGCGCTGGTGCTCGCGGGGCTGACCCCGCGCGCGGGTGCGCGAGGGGCTGACCCCGCACGCGGGTGCGCTCGGGGCTGAATCCGCGCGGGGTGCGCACAGGGTTGAATCCGCGCACAGGGCGCGCGCGGTGCGGCCGCTCCGCTTGCGAGTGATTCGGCGGCATGTGCGGGCTGATTTTGCGCCCGCTTTGTGTATGTGCATGGCTCGTATGCGTGGGAGCAACTTGTGCTCGGACTTGCTTTTCTGACCTTAATTTTCTTTTTTTCAGGATTCCAAGCGAGGTGTGCAGAGCCGTCCTATGCGGCTGCGCTCGAGTCTCTCCCTCGAGCACGTGGATATTTGGAGGAGGCGCTTCAACCTGCCCCCGATTTGGAGGTGAGGATCCCTAGTCCTGAAGAGCGGGTGCAAAACCCTCCGCAAGGCTGGATGACTCTTTGCGAGTCGTCACTTCGGTGTGGTTTTCACCTTCCGGCGCGCGAGGAAGTTGCCGAGATTCTGAAGTTCTGCGGCGTTCCTTTGTCGTAGTTTACCCCTCTTGGGATGACGCGGATCATGGGGTTGATCGCATTTTTTCGCGAGCGCGGATCGAGGTTTTCCTTGGATATTTTCAAGGATTGGTGTGAGGTGCGCGCCGACAGCGGGGGTCGCGTGGACGTCCTCAGCAACAAGTGGTGGCTGGAGTTTGAGACCCGGGCGGATCGTAGCCACGGGAATACCTTGTTCGGATATGTCAGGAACCCAGGTGGATTGCCAGAGGTGTGGGACGCGCTTTCGGACCATTGCCAGTGTTCTAGAGGACACGAGCGGGAGTTTACTCCCGTCCTTGGTTTTGCAGAGCCCCGAGAGCTGGGGAACATCTTGTACAGCATCTCTACTTTCGTTGATGAGAAGCGTCTGCTGCTATGCGGGTTGTCTGTTGATTCGAGATGTGTTGCCGCCATTCCTCTCTCACATGACAGGAAGAGGAAGCTGGTGTTTGGAGGCCGTGGAGCTGAGGAGGTGGGTCCTAGCCTTCTGCCGCGACAGGATGTTCTTTCGGAGGGGGCTGACCCTTGCGGCTCTAGAGTTGGAGGCGAGCCGGATGATGTGGATCTTGAGTTCCTGGGGTCCTCTGCCCCCCAGGCCTCCCCAGCACGGCTTGCGGTGCGGCAGGTGGTGAAAGGAAAGAGGGTCTCCTCTTCTTTGGAGGCAATGAACCATGCGGTACGTGTGATCTCAACTTTTGAGTAGTGGCTTTTGAGGAAAGCTCTTCTGACTTGTCCCTTTTCTTTTGCAGATGGATACTCAGGCGAATATTACGTTTACGTGGAATGAGCACTACGTGAGCCTGAAGGACGACAATATGGCCCTTCAGGGTGAGCTCGGGGAGGTGAAGAGTGCCCTTTCGGATCTGAAGGGGCGACTAGAGCGCAATATTTCGCGACTTAGGCAGATTAAATCCGAGCTGTGATGCAAGTTGGAGGATGCCAGAGCTGTGCACAGGTCCGAGAAGATGGCTGCGGAGGAGACTTTGCGTCTTCTAGATGAAGCTCGGGCAGAGCTAGAGTTATCCAGGACGGAGGTGATGCGCCTTTCCTCCGCGGAGAGGGAGGTTGAGCTGAAGACGGCTGGTCTAGCAGAGTACAAGGACTCTGTGGATTACATGCGAGACCGGTGTTGATCTCAGAGGAGGCCCGCGAGGAGGTGTGGACTCAGGAGGTGGAGCCACAGATGGATGACTTTGGAAGTCGCTTTCTGCCATGGGATGGCGAAGACCCTTCAGATGATGTCCCGGAAGTGGGGATGCGACGTTGCCAGACTCGGTCTTGAGGATTTGTCAGAGGAGGAGGGCTCCGATGCTGAGGCGGGCGAGGCCGCTGAGTGACAACAATATCTCTTTGATGCTCTTTATTGTTTTGTATGTATGTACTTCTTTGTATTTGTGGACTTGTCTCCGTCGATTCGTACCTTTGTACATTTTCGATTTGTACGTTTGTACTTCTTTGGCTTGTTGATATGTTTGTTGAGTGGTCGTCATTACCTTTTGAAAGTGAGGGGATAAGATGTAAACTACTCTAGAGGGGGGTGAATAGAGTATTCAAATTTTATGAACAACTAGTCAGCTCCCTTGGAGTTTATTTGCGGAATAAATAATCTGATACTTGAACCCTAAGAGCCTAACACAGTGAAGTGCACAAGTGAGAGAGCTAACTGAAATTTCAGTTTAACTATAAGCCTATCACAGCAACTAGCAATCCTAGGTAGTTCTATCACAGCCACAGAATAAGCAATTAAACAAAATAGCCAGAGGGACACAGGATATATAGTGGTTCCCTCTTAATAGGTACTCCACTCTTCTACCACCCTGGTAGGAATCCACTACAGGTTTTTGCTAAGGTGCCCTGCCACCAATGATCTGATTCAGGTAGATCAAACAAGACCCTTTGAGCTTTTGATAAGGATGCTCAACCACAGGTTGTTGATAAGGTGCCCTGTCACCAATGTTCACTTTTGAAGAGGTGTGAAAACTCTTTTACAAAGGGGTTGAGAGGGTTAGATTGTCTTCTCTGTTGTTAATAACAGATTAGAGAAGACTTGTGGATTCTCTAAAGAATCAAAGTCTCCCCCTGGATCAGTGGAAGTCCAGGGAAAGCCTTTGCTTCAGGATGAAGGAGTTTCAGATATACTGAAACTAAATCCTCAGGGATCTGTAGACTGATTTTTATCAGGTCTTCAGATTCTGGAACACTTGAAGCAGAACTGGAGCTGGTCTTTCTGAAGTCTTGAAAACTCTAAGCAGATGCTCAGGAGACTTGAGAAAGAAGATGATTGCTCTGGGCTTTTACTTCAGGAAAACTTTTCTTCTCTTTTTGAGAGATGGTGAAGAGCTGCTCTAATGAGGCTTGAGCGAATGAAGCCTTGAGAAGAAAATCTCTCTGTGTCTGTAACTTGCTGTCTCTGCTGAGAGAAGAATCTCTTTTAAATATGTCTTCTCTTTTTCCCTTGAAACGGCTCTATTGATTTTAATATCTCGAGCCCTGCAACAGGTTATCTCAATATAGAATATAGCAATAGGAATAGAATGAGCTATTAAATCTCTGTCAGTCCCAATAAGGAAATAAATGAATGGGAAAATATCTCAGCATAAAGACTTAACATACTTGGAAATAGCATACAGCGCCAACGGCTAGAATACAGCCTGGAAAGATAAAATCAACATATTTTGTATAATAGGACAAAATACTTTATCAAATACGGAATCCCGTAATTTATGCTTAACATATTTGGTAATTAATTCATTTGAATTTAAGCCATAAATTAGCAAAAACAACTTCAGAAAATCTCTCTAACCACAAGCTAAAACACTTGGAAATAAACCAAGGAATAGAATGAATACAAACTGTTAAAGGCAGACAATAATCGTCGAACAGGGGTTCGATGATCGTCGACCTGGCCAACAGATCGTCGACTAAGGCAGAAATCGTCTGGGATAGAAATCGTCGAACAGCTCATGCTATCGTCGACCAACAAAGAATCTGTCGAAACAGAAATCATGAAGCAAGACTGCGATCGTTGAACTGCTGATGGCAGATCGTCGACCAATCCTTCAGAGCATAATAAACTTGCTCTGAGATCGTCGACCATTGGTCGACGATAATTGTCTTGACTTCAACTATTCTATAGCCCTGCTATCATCGACCAATGGTCGACGATCGCGAGGCCTCGTTCGACGATGGTCGAACGGAAAATGCCTTAACCATATATTCATTCTACAACTTCTAACCTAAGCTCTAGGTCAGTTATAAACTGCCCTAGGGAGACTAAACAAAGTCTAAACATGATCATATATAGTTATATGGATCAAGAGGGGCTGGAAAGGGATTACATAAGCCAAATCACACCTAGGGTACCAACAATCTCCCCCTATTTGGGTCATGTCATCCCATCCAATCTAAAAACTAATACAAACAAGAACAAATGCAAAGTTTAACCATAATATCAAAACACAGGCAATCCACAGAAAACATATAAATCATAAATCAGCAGAATTATAGAGTATCAAGCAGATTTATCAGATGGTTTAGCATCAGAGGAGTTCTTTGAGATTACAGCAGGTTTGAAAATGATTTCTCTGTTTAGATTAGCTGCTTGTCTTTTGGATAATATCAGGTCATGTTCACCAATGATCTTCTTTTCACCATAGCTTGGCAGGACTGCAGCAGGATGCAGCTTCATGTATTCTTCAGTATCGAATATTTCTGAGTTGACTTGAATCTTGTTGAGTTCTTTTTCTCTGAATTCAGACATAGTTGAGTATGCTGAAGGGTCCAGTCCTTGAGCTTTGGCTTTCTCCATCATGCTTAGTGCAATTGATTCCTTGAATCTTGCCATAGAGGCAATTCTTTCAGTTTCTGTCTTGTCTGATGGAGAAGGTGGTCTATCAGTATCAGTTTGAGCTGCAATCTCCATATTCCTTTGAAGAGCTGTAGCTAATCTGCTTGAGTCAATAGGAATCTGTACAGCCTTCTTAGGATCAGATTTAGCATATAAAGATCTTGGAGGTGCAAGTTCAATAAATTTCTTGTTGGACTTCTCTGAATAGACAACTCTTTTTCCTTTTGTATCAACTGTCTTAGGAATAGCAGGTTTCCTTGATGTAGAAGATGAACCTCTCCTGGGAGGAGAAGGTTTCCTTTCTGGAGCTTTCCTTTTGGGAGAAGGAGGAGGAGAGAATGTTGATTGCTGAAAGGTCATCTCCTTTATCTGTTCCATGGGAACACTTTCATTTCTTTGCCTTCCTTGTCCTGATTTATCTTGGCCTCCTTGGCTTTGATTACTTCTTCTCTGGTAGGTCTGAGAAGGGTTGGATCTGGCTGATTGAGCAGATGGAGCAGAAGAAAGATTTCCAGAGGCTCCAGCACCAGGAGGTGGAGGAGGACCTCTGGGAGGGAATTTCTGAACTGGAGTATCATATCTCTTGGTTCTCTTCTTCTCTCTTGACTGTTTCCTTGAGAATCTCATCCATGGTTCATACTCTTTGCTCTTAGGATCAATTCCTTTCCGAATGAAATAAGGAATATCCTTGTTTGGATTTGCAGGAGGAGGAGCAGATGCTTTCCTTTTCTTAGATGCAGCCTTTTTCTTCTTCTTGGTGTTATCAGAATCTTCAGAATCATCATCATCATCATCATCATCAAAAGAGTGAGATGAGTTTTTGCCAGTATAGTCATCAAAATCTTGCTCTGAGGGATCCTTGGCAGCTACAGCAGGTTCAGCTTTTTCTTTCTCAGGCTTCTCTCTATCTTCCTTTTCTCTTGCCTCCTCAATGGCATCTTGCTCAAAGAGGGCATCAAGATCAACATTAGGAGTACTCTTCCAAAGTTCTGATTCAGGATACAAATCAGGAACTGTCCTGGGGACCAGTTCTGCAGTTGGGGCTTCAGCTTCCTTTTCTTTAACAGATCCTGGAGCTTGCTCTGGAATTAGTTCAGCAACTGTAGGAATGGATAGAGGGTAGGTAAGAATAGGTGGAGAAAAGATGACAATATCTGCAGGGCCAGATGCTTTCTCTAGAGAGATGGCTAGGGAATCCATATGAGAATTAGCCAACTCTTCAATGTACTCAGAGGCAATATTCTCAGCCATAAAGGCTATATATTGTTCAAGGTTTAGAGTACCTGAGCTTGAATCCTTTTCAGTCATCTTGGAAGCATTTTCTGCACTATCTTGCACAGCCTCAACTTCTTCAGCAGCAGCAGCAGCAGCATTCTCAAATTTTTGAACCACTACTTCTGAATCAGTAGTGTTCACTGGAACTTTTTCACAAATGTCCATGGGGACTTTCTCATTGTCTTTCTCAGGGACTTCTTCCTCAGAAGCTAGATTCACTTCTGGTTGCTCTGAATCTTTGTTGACTTCTGGGACCACTACTGTAAGATCAGTAGTGTCCACTGGAATATCCTCTAGAATTAGATCAGCCTGTTGATCTTCAACAGCTGCACTATCTTCCAACTCTTTCTCTGGAATTTCTTCCTCTTGTAGCTCTTGAGCTTCTTCTGCAATGGCTGGAAGGGAAGGAAGGGAAGAGTTATCCTGAAGGGTCAAGGCATCACCTGAGACCACTTCAAAAGACATCTCCCCCTGCATGACTTCAGTTGGGGCTGGAGTCATGCACCTCACTGAAGAGGGCTCAGTAGAAGATGGAATGGATTTAATGGCTTCTGTAAGTGCATTTATGGATACAATGATAGGGGCATTGGCTGCCTCAATCATGGTTTGGATGGATGGGGTGATGAGCTCCACAATGTGTGCAAGCAATTCAGGGGTGATCTGAAATGCTGAGGGTGTAGATGTGGATGGATGACTGTGGGATGCAAGGTGAGGTGGTGATGGAATGATATCAGTATGAGCTGCCAGATGTTGTGGTGTTGGTGACTGGGATGGAGATGCATGTGGAATGGGAGATGAAACAAAGGGAGGGACTGTAGATGGTGTGGAAATGAATGCAGGTGATGGGGATGCAGTGATAATGAGTGAAGATGGAGGGATTGCTGAGCCTTCCCCAGCAAGATGGAGAGTGGCTGAATCAGCCCTGGTGTCTGATGAAGGGTTAGGATCAACCCTGACTGTCTTCTTGATAACCCTTTGGGATTTCTTGAAGAGGGAGGGGTCCAACCTCTTACTTGCATTGACTGCAGAGGATGCAGATACAAGCAGCAGGGGTGCTTTCTCAGATAGAAAGACACCCAATACTCTGGCAAGAGTTACTTCCTTCTTGCTATTCTTTCTCCTTATCAATTCATACAAAACTTTTCCCCAAGTTATCTGAGTCTTGTTCACCAATGCCGACATCAAGGCAAACTGTTGCTTGTTGATGTTATCATGAGCAGAGTGTTTACCCAAAACAACTTTGCCCACCAGGTCTGCCAGAAACTTAAACTCTGGAGACAGGTTGATCTTCAGCAGCTTTGCTGGAATACCATCAGCATGGCCCATCACTGTTAGCATGCGGCCATACTCCTTTGTATCTTGTTCATATTCTTCAGTTCCAGTTGGGAAATCAAACAGCTCTGTCAAAATATCAGGAGTCAGAATGACCTCCTCTCCATTAATCTTTCCCGTCATTGCTTCGTCGCTGGAAGACGAAGTATACACCCATTCTTTAATCTCTGGTATATTGATCTTGGGCGAGGATGACATAAATTTCTTCAGTCCTTGATCTTCACACATCCACAACATGTCACTGATTGGTTGATCGCAAAGGCAGAAGGAATCGAAGTCGACACAGAATCCCGTGTCGAACTTCATCCCGGAAAGAACTGCTGGAAGAATCGCCATTTGATTTGAGAGAGAATGGCGAATCGAGATGCAAGGCAAGGGGAGAAGAGAATCGCGCGGGATTAGAGTTCGAGAGCGAATTCTAAGCCAGAAGACAGAATATGAAAAGACGAAACTGAAAGACGACGATCTCCAGACCTAAATCGACTATCAGATAAAAAATCTGCGATCGTCGAACACGGATTAAAATCGGTCGTCGAACAATGACTGACGATAGTCAATATTTAACTAATCGTCAAACATCGACCGACTACTAGCATACACCACGATCGTCGATCAATATATGTTGGTCGACGATTCACCACACAGCACAACAGATCTATCGTCGACCAATTGGTCCACGATAGATACCTAAGGAGAGATCGTTGACCAGTTGGTCGACGATTTCTGCCTTACTACAGAATGAACTGTCATCGACCATTGGTCGACGATATTCCTGACCTGGTCGAAGATCGTCGAGCAGTTGTTCGACGATTTTAGACAGAAAACAGATCTATCCTAATTTTCACTACTATGAACCATTAATCATACCAAGCTGGTTCAGGAAGAACAAATGCTTTTGTTCATCAAGGGGCTTAGTGAAAATATCTCCTCTCTGCAGGTCTGTGGATATAAATTCCATAATTATCTTGTTCTTTTCCACATTATCTCTCAGAAAATGATGTCTAATCTCAATGTGCTTGGTCCTGGAATGGTGCACAGGATTTTGAGCAATTGATATTGCACTGGTACTGTCACACCGAATTTTTGTGTTTGAGTGTGTGTACCCATAATCCACTAGCTGATTTTGAATCCACAGGATCTGTGAACAACAACTAGCTGCTGCTATATATTCAGCCTCAGCAGTTGAAGTAGACACAGATGCCTGTTTCTTACAAAACCAAGAGACAAGTCTCTCTCCCAGGAACTGACAAGTCCCTGAGGTGCTTTTCCTGTCAACTCTATAACCAGCATAATCAGCATCTGAATATCCAATTAATTCAAATTCTGACTCAGCTGGGTACCACAGTCCTAAGTTAGGGCATCCCTTAAGGTATCTCAAGATCCTCTTGAGAAGAGTTAAGTGAGATTCCTTTGGGTTGACCTGAAACCTAGCACATAGGCATGTAGCAAACATTATGTCAGGCCTACTTGCAGTCAAATACAGCAGGGAACCAACAATGGCTCTATAATTCTTTTGATCAACAGACTTGCCATTGACATCAGAATCAATAACTGCATTTGAGGCCATAGGTGTGCTCATTGATGAAGCATCAGACATTCCAAATCTTTTAACCAGCTCTCTGGCATATTTTGATTGAGAAATGAAGATACCATCAACACTCTGTTTCACTTGGAGACCAAGGAAATAGGATAACTCACCCATGCTGCTCATCTCAAACTTGGAGTGCATTAGTTTAGAGAACCTCTTGCATAGTTTGGGATCAGTGGAGCCAAATATAATGTCATCTACATAGATTTGAACTAACAGTTGTGAGTCCTTATGATGTCTAATAAACAGGGTTCTATCTACTACACCTCTCACAAACTTGTGTTCTAGAAGGAAATTTGCTAAGGTCTCATACCAAGCTCTAGGAGCTTGCTTAAGTCCATATAGAGCCTTTTGGAGTTTGAACACATGAGTGGGTAAGGTTGATGAAACAAACCCTGGTGGTTGTTCAACAAACACTTCTTCCTTTAAATCTCCATTGAGGAAGGCACTCTTCACATCCATTTGGAAGACCTTAAATCTCTTATAGGCAGCATAGGCTAGGAAAATCCTAATGGCTTCTAATCTAGCTACAGGGGCAAAAGTCTGATCATAATCTATGCCTTCCTCCTGTCTATAGCCTTGAGCTACTAGTCTAGCCTTATTCCTAACTACTATGCCTTGGGCATCAAGCTTGTTTCTAAACACCCACTTGGTGCCTATGATCAGTTGGCCTCTTGGTCTTGGAACCAAGGTCCAAACTTTACATCTTTCAAACTGGTTAAGCTCCTCTTGCATGGCTATAATCCAGTGTGGATCAAGCTCAGCATCTTTAATGGTTAGGAGCTCAACCTGAGAAAGGAAACAAGCAAACATCACATCTTTGTTGAGTTGATGTCTTGTCTGGACTCCTACTGAAATGTCTCCAATCACTTGAGATACAGGGTGATCTCTAAGTGTGACAAGATCAGTAGGTTCAACAATGATCTGATCTTCAACAGTTTCAAGATTTAATTCCTCATGTGGAATTTGATCAACTGTTGGAGCAGGTGCTTTAACTTCTAGAAGCTCTACATCAGATTCAGAATCTGAGGAAGCAACCTGAGGAGTTTGTTGGGGATGATTCTCCTGTGTGAGTCTCAAACCTTCCAAATCCTTACTTAATTCTAGGACTTGCACTGTACTATTAGAAGAAGAATCCTTCTCCTTATAATACATGACTGTCTCATCAAAAGAGACATGTGCAGACTCTTCTATCTTAAGAGAGGATTTATTAAGGACCCTATAGGCTTTGCTTACTTGAGAGTATCCTAGAAAAACTCCCATTGAATCTTTTGCCTCAAATTTTCTAAGGTATTCTTTGTTATTGTTATGAACAAAAGCTACACAACCAAATACTCTAAAATAGTCTATTTTAGGTTTCACTTGCTTAAGTAACTCATAGGGAGTCTTACCCTTAAGTTTATGTATCAGACTTCTGTTCAACACATAGTTAGCTGTGCTAACTGCTTCAGCCCAAAAGGACAGAGGCATGTTAGCATCTGCCAACAATGTACTTGCAGCTTCAATTAGGGTTCTGTTTTTCCTTTCAACTACCCCATTTTGTTGAGTAGTTCTAGGAGCAGAGAAGCTATGTTTGATACCTTCCTTCTCACAGAATTCTTGCATAAGAAGAGACTCAAACTCAGTACCATGATCACTTCTGATCAAGGCAATCTGAGTAGAATACTCACTCTGTATACACTTTAGAAAATCTGTAAGAACCTTGAAGTTATCAGCCTTAGTTCTCAAGAAGAATACCCAAGTGAACCTAGAGAAGTCATCTACAACTACTAGAGTGTAAGACTTTCCTCCAAGACTCTGTACAGCAATAGGACCAAATAAGTCCAAATGTAGCAAGTACAGGATCCTGGGAGAATCACTTTTATTAACTGATTTAAAGCTATTCCTTGTTTGCTTACCTAATTGACAAGCTTTGCAAAGGCCTTCCTTCTTGTAGGGGCAAGAAGGTAAGCCTCTTACAAGATTGTGTTTAGCCAACCTAGAAATATTTTTCAAATTAACATGACTAAGTCTCTTATGCCAAAGGGTATTATTACTGGTTACTTCATTAAATAAGCATATTTCAGATTTGGATGAATTAAAATCTACAACATAAACATTACCAATTCTAATGCCTACTAACACAACAATATTATTTAAAGCAATATTACAAGCAGTGTTAGTAAACCATACCTTGTATCCAGCATCACACATTTGGCTTACAGAGATTAGGTTGTGCTTTAGTCCTGAGACATAAGCTACCTTCTTGAAGGTTACAACTCCTATGGTGAAGCTGCCATACCCTTCAGTCTGTCCACAGCTGGAATCTCCAAATACAACTTTTGGTCCCAGCTTGGCTTTGAAACCTGATAGGTTCTTCTTCTTTCCTGTCATATGCTTTGAGCATCCACTATCCAGATACCATTTGTCATGTATGACTGGATAGGTCTTCACCTGCAAAGATATCAATTATACATTGTGGACCCAGGTTACCTTGGGTCCAGTATTCTTCACAAAAGAAAAGCTAGATATAAAAGATCTTGCAGGCTTAGATTGATATCCTAAAGGGTGTAATCTCCTAGGTGGGATAATCCATTCAGTTGAAGGATTAAACAACCTAGGGTAGTGATTAGGATTTGCAGTTCTGGAAGTTTGAATTTTATTTTCCAGCTTAAGTCCAGATCGTCGATCAATGGTCGACGATCGCAAGCCATATCGTCGATCATTTATGGTAGAACGATGTTCTGGATTCCACGATCGTCGATCACTGGTCGAAGACTCAAGATGAGATCGTCGACCTCCTGCACCAAAGCTATTATACTCAGTGTAGGTGTTCAGCGATCGTCGATAGATGTTCGACGATTGGTTTGACGATCGCCGATTAATGTTCGACGATTTCTGTAAAGCTAGAAATTTTTTCTTTCTGTTCTCTTTCTTAATCTTATTACGAATTTTCTTATACTTTTCAATTTCCTCAGTATTCTTTATTCCTGATTCAGAAATAAATTTTACTGGAGTGCTAAATCTCTCCTTTGTGAGGAGGATGGGTTCACTAGGTGTAGCACCTAGGCCTAGTTTATCGTTACCAACCCTAGTGTTTGCCATACTGGTTATTTCAGATAGTTTAAGGCTTCTGCCATTTAATTTTTCTTCTAACCTCTTAGATTTAGCTAGTTCTAATTTTAGGAATGTTACTTCTCCTTTTGAGCTTTCTAATTCCTTTTCTAATCTAATTATTTCAGTACTTTCCATGTCTAGTTCCATTATCTTTAATCTAAGTGACTTAATTTCTTTTTCAGATAATAGTAAATCTAAACATAGAGTTTTAAATTTTAATTTGAACTCAGGAGATGAAAAATCAAATGAGTTGATTACCTGGTCTTCCATAGGAAGATCTTCTTCATTGTCTCCTTCTTCTTCAGAATTCTCTGTAGCTGACAGAGAGCTGCAGGCATTAATAGCCATGAGGCAGACCTCTTTGGCTTTCTTCTCTTCTTCTTCTTCTGAATCACTAGAGCTAGAGGAGCAGGTATCCTCTTCTGTTTCACTCCAGGTAGCAGCCACAAATCCCTTGTCCTTCTTCTTGTATTTGTGTGAGGAGGACTTGGAGTGGTGCTTCCTGTACTCTTTCTCATTTTTCTTCTCCTTGTGTTTCTTCTCTGGACAATCTGGAGCAATGTGTCCAGGCTTGCTGCAAACATAACAAATGATTTCTTTAGAAGGAGTCTTGTCATACCTTGGTTTATCCTCATACTTGGAGAACTTCTTTCTGAAGTCTCTTCTTCCCATGTTGAGGAACCTCTTGGCAATGAGTGCCAGCAACTCCTCATTTGATTGACTTCCTTCAGAAGTCTCAGCAGCCTTAAGAGCTAGAGAGTGCTCTTTCTTTGTAGGTGTAAGAGTCTTTACTTCAGTTGCAGCAGCTCTGCTCTTCAAAGTTTGCTCATAAGACTTGAGCTTTCCCAACAGAGCTTCTGTGGAGAGTTCCACAGTGTTTCTGCCATCCTTGATGGGCCATATCCTTGAGTCCCAAGAGATGGGAAGGCACATCAGGATCTTGTCATTGACTTCTGTCAAAGTTATCTCCTTGTCCAAAGACCTCAGTTCACTTATTATTGAACTGAGTCTTGTGTACATTGTGTCAATGTCTTCAGCATCATCCTTCTTGAAATTTTCATACTGAGAAGTGAGGTTGGATCTCCTGTCCTTCCTCTCATCAGCTGAGCCAGCAACTATGTGGTTGAGGGAATCCCACATAGCTTTGGCTGAGGTACATTCAGCAAGCTTCTGGAATATTTCATCATACATTGTCTGAGCTAGGATGTTCATTGCTTTTGCATCAGCTGCTTTTGCCTTCCTATAATTTTCATTGTAGTCAGGAGGTGGCACAGCACTGAGATCAGCAGAAGTGGAAGTAGCAGCAGCAGGCCTAGCAGGTGGTCCTGTCAAAATAGAAGAAAAGATATCTTCATCAATAGAATTCATGTATAGTCTTATCCTGGCCTTCCATATGCCAAACTTGGACAAGTTGCATACAGGAGGTCTGGTGCTTGAATAATCCTTAGACTGGGCCATGTGTGAAAGTGTTTGTGAATGGTATCAGGAAACAACTTATCACTGGATCTTTTAACCCAGGTGTTAGCCTGTATGAACAGCTAACCTCCCTCTGATACCAATTGAAAGTGAGGGGATAAGATGTAAACTACTCTAGAGGGGGGTGAATAGAGTATTCAAATTTTATGAACAACTAGTCAGCTCCCTTGGAGTTTATTTGCGGAATAAATAATCTGATACTTGAATCCTAAGAGCCTAACACAGTGAAGTGCACAAGTGAGAGAGCTAACTGAAATTTTAGTTTAACTATAAGCCTATCACAGCAACTAGCAATCCTAGGTAGTTCTATCACAGCCACAGAATAAGAAATTAAACAAAATAGCCAGAGGGACACAGGATATATAGTGGTTCCCTCTTAATAGGTACTCCACTCTTCTACCACCCTGGTAGGAATCCACTGCAGGTTTTTGCTAAGGTGCCCTGCCACCAATGATCTGATTCAGGTAGATCAAACAAGACCCTTTGAGCTTTTGATAAGGATGCTCAACCACAGGTTGTTGATAAGGTGCCCTGTCACCAATGTTCACTTTTGAAGAGGTGTGAAAACTCTTTTACAAAGGGGTTAAGAGGGTTAGATTGTCTTCTCTGTTGTTAATAACAGATTAGAGAAGACTTGTGGATTCTCTAAAGAATTAAAGTCTCCCCCTGGCTCAGTGGAAGTCCAGGGAAAGCCTTTGCTTCAGGATGAAGGAGTTTCAGATATACTGAAACTAAATCCTCAGGGATCTGTAGACTGATTTTTATCAGGTCTTCAGATTCTGGAACACTTGAAGTAGAACTGGAGCTGGTCTTTCTGAAGTCTTGAAAACTCTAAGCAGATGCTCAGGAGACTTGAGAAAGAAGATGATTGCTCTAGGCTTTTGCTTTAGGAAAACTTTTCTTCTCTTTTTGAGAGATGGTGAAGAGCTGCTCTGATGAGGATTGAGCGAATGAAGCCTTGAGAAGAAAATCTCTCTGTGTCTGTAACTTGCTGTCTCTGCTGAGAGAAAAATCTCTTTTAAATATGTCTTCTCTTTTACCCTTGAAACGGCTCTATTGATTTTAATATCTCGAGCCATGCAACAGGTTATCTCAATATAGAATATAGCAATAGGAATAGAATGAGCTATTAACTCTCTGTCAGTCCCAATAAGGAAATAAATGAATGGGAAAATATCTCAGCATAAAGACTTAACATACTTGGAAATAGCATACAGCGCCAACGGCTAGAATACAGCCTGGAAAGATAAAATCAACATATTTTGTATAATAGGACAAAATACTTTATCAAATACGGAATCCCGTAATTTATGCTTAACATATTTGGTAATTAATTCATTTGAATTTAAGCCATAAATTAGCAAAAATAACTTCAGAAAATCTCTCTAACCACAAGCTAAAACACTTGGAAATAAACCAAGGAATAGAATGAATACAAACTGTTAAAGGCAGACAATAATCGTCGAACAGGGGTTCGATGATCGTCGACCTGGCCAACAGATCGTCGACTAAGGCAGAAATTGTCTGGGACAGAAATCGTCGAACAGCTCATGCTATCGTCGACCAATAAAGAATCCGTCGAAACAGAAATCGTGAAGCAAGACTGCGATCGTTGAACTGTTGATGGCAGATCGTCGACCAATCCTTCAGAGCATAATAAACTTGCTCTGAGATCGTCGACCATTGTTCGACGATAATTGTCTTGACTTCAACTATTCTATAGCCCTGATATCATCGACCAATGGTCGACGATCGCGAGGCCTCGTTCGACGATGGTCGAACGGAAAATGCCTTAACCATATATTCATTCTACAACTTCTAACCTAAGCTCTAGGTCAGTTATAAACTGCCCTAGGGAGACTAAACAAAGTCTAAACATGATCATATATAGTTATATGGATCAAGAGGGGCTGGAAAGGGATTACATAAGCCAAATCACACCTAGGGTACCAACACCTTTGCTTCTGACTGTTGTGGCCAATTGTTGTCTTAGCCAAGCACCAACTGCGAGGGGCAGAACCTGAGCGGTGGAAGAGTATTTGCTCTGGATGGGGGTGAAGAGTTATGTGAGCTCCGACCTATTATCGGCAGGAGGCCATGTTCGTTCGAACCCCTGTGAGTTGCGGTGAACCCGGTGGCATTGGAGGGGCGTGGCCCCATAGACCCTGACGACGTCATAACTTACTACGAGGCGAAGGGCATCCCCTTGTGACAGGGTAGAAATGTTGAGACCATCGTGCTGCGGGCTGTGCATAACTGAGGGAGCTGGCTCCCGACGACGTCGCTACTTGCTTCGCAGGAGAAGGGCGAGCCTTGCCACCATGAGAGCGAGGTCGAAGCCGCCGTGCTACAGTCTGCGGGGGACTCAACGTTTTGTCCCTTTGGCGACTCCACAACCTGTTGTTCGGCCGAGGGCATCGCGCTGTTGACAGCGCACAACTGGGGGAGCTGGTCCCCAGCGATGTCGCAAATCGCTGGGCGGACGAAGGGTGCACCCCTGAACCGCGCCAAAGAGAGTGAAGCCATCGCGCCACAGTGTGGCTGTATTTGGTTAAGATGTGGATTTAGCGGGGCCGGAACCCGATTTAGTTGCGATTATAGCTTGGTTAGGCACCAGTCGCGAGGGGGGCAGGCCCTGCGAGGGTGGGGCATCAGTCTTCGAGTGCAGGTGAAGAGTCATAATCCTCGTCCTATTGTCGGCAGGAGGACATGTGAAGGATCAAGCGCATACCCAACTGCACCGAAAGCCCGGACTATTGGAGAGGGCTCTACTTAATTTCTTAAATAAGTAGCAAAGCGCCACAGGTCAAGTGAAGGAACGTCGGACACAACAATCCCCCCCCCCCCGGCGTCCAGCACAACCCGTTGGCTCAGAGGTGGGGTTACCACATGGCCTACATGGCTCAGAGGTGGGGTTACCACATGTCCACGGTTTGCCTGACCCGCCGGACCCACACAGGTAGAAAGGAAAAATCAGGATTTAATAGCGCCCCTACGGTCTTGAACACGTGACCTCCTCTGATACCAATTGAAGGATCAAGCGCATACCCAACTGCACCAAAAGCCCGGACTGTTGGATCGAGAGGGCGCTACTTAATTTCTTAAATAAGTAGCAAAGCGCCACAGGTCAAGTGAAGGAACACCGGACCCAACAACATGGTCGATTCGAACCCCCACGAGCAGCTGATGGACCCTGAGGTTGTAATTACACTAATCGTGGGGGCTTTCCCAGGATGGCGAGGCGTCAAGCTTCGAATGCAGGTGAAGAGTCATAATCCTCGGCCTCTTATCGGCAGGAGGACATGATCGATTCGAACCCCCGCGAGCAGCTGATGGACCCTAGTATTTACTGAGGCGTGGCCCCGAAGACCCGGACGACGTCGCAACCTACTTCGCAGCGAAGGTCGGGTCCTTGCGCTTGTGGAGTGAGGTCGAGGCTATCGCGCTATGGGCTGCGCTTAACTGAGGGAGCTGGTCCCTAGCGATGTTGCGACCCGCTCCTTAGGAGAAGAGTGAGCATTTCTGTTGTAACGTCCCAATTCGCGCTAGGCCCCCTCGCACGAGTTATGAGTCAAGAGTCTTGACTTGGGCTCGGGGCGCACTGGCAAAAGGTGTCAAGTGTGTGGAACGGAGTGATGGGTTGAGTGATATCCGATGAATTTGTCGAGAATGCCCAGATATACCCACCGATCGTCGAGAATGATGACCGATCGTCGAGTATCGCTGACTGATACTCAACGCACTCAACGCCAGGATTTCCGATAAACTGGTTAAGGGAAATTCGTCGGGAATCATTGTTGATACCCGACGAATTCGTCGAGAATGATGACCGATCGTCGAGTATCGCTGACTGATACTCAACACACTCAATGCCAGGATTTTTGATAAACTGGTTAAGGGAAATTCGTCGGGAATCATTGTTGATACCTGACGAATTCGTCGAGAATGCCCGGATATACCAACCGATCATCGAGAATGATGATCGATCGTCGAGTATCGTTGACTGATACTCAACGCACTCAACGCTAGGATTTCCGATAAACTGGTTAAGGGAAATTCGTCGAGAATCATTGTTAATACCCGACGAATTCGTCGAGAATACTCGGCTATACTCGCCGATCGTCGAGAATGGAAGCTGATTCCCGCCGAATTTGACTTGTGCGTTTTTCCGCCCAGGCAGATTCGCTGGCTTGTACAGGCGGACTGAACCGGACTTCGGGATTCGTGCTGGATGATCCCTTGGACCGGTCATTTCAAATAAGACCTAATTTGGGCGGTCCAATTAGAAATTGACACATGGCAAAGTGACATAACCCTAATGCGCTAATATAAATAAGAAGGAAACTAAACCCTAGCCATCACTACCACTGCCGAGCCCTTACCCGCGCAAAACCATCGGGAGAGAAGCGGATCATCGGAGTTAGAGTTCTGGGGGAAGAAAGGCTTGTTGGAGCCAGCCAAACTTTGGAAGAGGAGAAACGTCATCGCTGTCAAGGAAGAAATGATGCCGCAAAGGAGGATGACTAGATCCATGGCCGGGATTGATGGTACCGCTGGAAATGAGGTGAGCTTCCTCCCCTCTCCCTTGGTGCTGGATCTATAGATAATATTCTAGGAGAGATATCGACTTCATAGAGTCTTGATGGTGAGGAGGAGATTTCTTAGGGAAAAGCCATGTCTGGGTCGTTTTTTAGGCTTAGTCTCCTCCAACCTCTTCATTCTTCAAAGTGAAGATGAGAGAGTATTCGTGGAGAAGTATGGCTTGTGAGGGTGAATAAGGGTGGACGTAATTCCTGGAGAAGTTTTTGGGAGATCGATGCAAGGAGGAAGATGAACGGATGTCGTTCATCTCACCTTAAGATGCGTGCAGAAATCTGATTTCTGCACGCAGCGATCTTTATTGCCAGTTTAGGAGGGGTTCTGGTCATATCTGGGTTTTTGACTCAACATAAAAGTCGTATCCCTTGAAATTATCTTTCAAACGAGTGGTTGCACGTTTTTAGGCGATATCTGTAGCCACGGGAAAGTCCGTTCGAGTCTGCTGCGATTGGGGGAAATTATGTCCAGGAAATCTGTATCCTGTACGCAGCAGACTTCGAGTAAAATTTCTGGTTTGATGCGACCAAATCTGGGTTTTCAACTAAACACAAAAGTTGTAGCCCTTGAAATTATCTTTCCAACGAGTGGTTATACGCACTCGCCGGATCTATGTAGCCACGGGAATCCTTGGTCGAAGTTGCTTCCCGGATTAATGCTGCACCTAAATTCTGGGTTGTGTAAAGTGGAATTCGATTTGGTGGAATTTAATTTTGCGATCCAACTCAAGGTTTGGGTGAACTCTTTTGAAATAATCATCATAGTGATATGATAAGTTGATGATATAAATCCTAATTCGTATAACGTGGACAAGCTTAATTTAAGGAAAGAGCCTGATATAAATTGGTAGATATATATTGATGTCCATTATCTATATCATGTTGAATTCATTTGGAAGGACATATAAATGATTTAAATATGTCCATGATGTATGTTGAATGGATGGAAGGGAATTAGTAATCCAATGCTTAGAGTGTCGTCTCCCTACGGGTGGCATTGTGGAAGTTAACAAGTGCGGTGTTGACCGTCACTAGTTGGAATGAGGTTGAGATGAGTAAAGGTGGACGGTTGGGCTTGGTCCTCGGTGTTCACGTCCCGAGGCTCCTTCCGTATTTGATGGATGGTTGGGCTTGGTCTTTGGTGTTCATGTCCCGAGGCTCCTTCCATGCAGTGATATTGTGGAATTGTATGTGGTGTGAGTCGACACGCGGTGTCGTAATCCCGGGTTAAGGATAGTGTGGCAGGTCTACGGGCTCGCCAATCGCCACACCGATGGGAGTTGACAGTTAGACCTTGGGCGGTTGGGCTTGGTCCTCGGTGTTCACGTCCTGAGGCTCCTTCTGTGCCAAGTGAACGGTTGGGCTTGGTCCTCGTGCTCACTTCCGAGGCTCCTTCCGTATCATACTATAGGCCAGTTCGGGGCTAGGATCTTGGTGCACATTTATCAAAGAGAACCCGCTGAGCCGTAGTACGCATGTGAGCTCCACTGTTGTGTTCTTAGCGTTGAGGCGTACGGAGGCCTAGGCGAGGTAGTGTGGAGACCAACCTACTAGTGGAGATGTCCGCTCTACTGTCACCGTTTGGCCATGACGGTTGACGCCTGAGAGGTTAGCTACCTTTTCGAATAGTGGGAACTATAAGTCTGTGTCGACATAGCGATTGCTTGTGCTTGATCATGGGTTTGTCATTGCATTTCATACATAGCATTGCACTTCATTACATACACAAGACCCTCATCGTATAAGTTTGTATGGGCATTCTTATACGATGAGTTACTTACTACTGAACGACCCTCAACTTATATGCTTGTATGGGCATCCATATAAGTTGAGTTACTTACTGTTATAACATTATACTCTCTTGCTGCTGTAGATGGTAAAATTATAGAATAATAGGTTGCTCATTTATACACTACTTCTATTGCTACTTATGACATGTATACTTACTTCACTTGCTTGTACTACTGTTTTATATATTGTACATGTTCCTTTCTCCGCCCGGTGCCGAGGAGTCGTCGGGGGAGCAGATGTGAAGCCACTTAGTCTTTATGACTAACGGTTGCTACATCCTCCTTTTTAGGAGGAAACCCCACAGGTTGAGCAGCAGGTCATGCAGCTGGACAGCCAGGCCAGGATGACAGGGCCTGAGGGGACGGTACCGTCGCTACTGTCGGTTACAAATGTGAGTGAGAGAGATTTTATTGTAGCCCTTCGGGGCAATTCTATTTACGTACTCTGATTATGTAGAAGCTTGTTTAACTTCTCTTTTGCTGTACTTATGGACTTATGCTTAGTGTGGATTGACTTCTTTATATTATTATAGTTGGGTTGACATTTATATGTTGATATTGGTTGTAGCCTGCAGGATAGGCGTCTTGTGGTACAGGCTGACCCGAGTGCTAGTGCTACTGCAAGGCGGCTATTCTGGGCATAAGACCCCTCTTGTGCCGTGTTCTGTGTTCTGGGAGGGGGTCTTACAAATGGTATCAACTTGCTACGATCCTCCAAGGAGAAAGTCACTTAACAATGGTGCCACCCCCGTTTGATTGGTCAGTTTGGAGACAAACTGACTTAGCCGAAGCAGTGGTGTGTCCATATGGAATTCACACTAAGTTGTCCATCTTTGGCCTTAGATTAGCCAACCTAACCTTAGGTTTGTACCCTATGTGTAGTTCCCAGTACATGCTGAGTAGTGAGGAGCACCCCTGCCCCGTCCGTACCTACACAATTCAACCACAATCAGAGCTGGGGCATACGCTCATAGCTATTTTGGGCGCCTTTAGGTCCCAATCTCAGCAGGCACATGTACAACAACAGGGTCCGGGATCTAGTTGGTTAAGCATTTTCCGAGCTCTCTCCCCTCCCGCTTATATTGGGATAGAGTCGGCGGTGCGTACGGTAGAGTGGCTCGACACTATATAAGAATTGTTGGCGGGAATAAGATGCCCAAACAACATGGCGGTGACCCTTGTGGTGACACTCTTAGAGATGCACGCCAAAAGGTGGTGGAAGTCCCTCATGGGCTCCACTTTTCATGGAAGAGTGTACACGGACATTAGTTGGAGCAAATTCTCTGAAGCCTTCTTAGAGCACTTCCCCTCGGCTGCTCGGGACGATCTTGAAGAGAGATTTTTGCAACTAAAGCAATGGTCCAAGTCGGTGACAGAGTACCAACGGGAGTTTCAGCACTTGGCTAGATTCGCTGACTCCTATGAGTTGGATGATAGAGGGTACGCCAAACGATTCTACAAAGGCTTGCGAGATCCCCTAAGGCAAGCCCTTTTGTTTATAGCGGACTCTAGTCTGGCAGAGATAATCGATATGGCGAAGAGATTGGAAGCGGACCACTTGGGAAGTGGTAAAAGGCCAGCAGAGGGCGTGATGGAAGACGGCCCCAGCAACAGAAGGAGATTTGACAATAGAAGAGGAAGAGGATATCGGAGAGGTGGCGGGCGTTTCCCCCAGAATTTTAGAGAGGAGCGCCCGGTTCCGCAACCGCCAGCATTACCTCCACCTCAACAATTTCAGCAACACGGCAGAAGACAGGAACGGGTGTGCTTTGAATACAACCAACCGGGCCACATTAGACGCTACTGTCTGCAACTATTTGGAGATGCGCCTTTTGCTTTCCATCCAGCAGCCCCTCGGGAGCGAGAGTATGTGCGTGGACGAGGACGTGGACCACAAGGAAGAAACCCCGGACCCGCTCGGGATCAGATGTATGCCTTGGATATGACTCAAGAGCGGAATCCTCAAGAGATGATTGTAGGTAAGATTTGAATTAGCCATTTTGTTTCCATTAATATCCTCTAGTGGCTTAAGATATACTAGACGTCTAGCTTGAGTATTATTAATGACACTTAGGCACCGTGATGGTCGGCGGGAAACTGGCTTATACGTTATTTGACACCGGTGCCTCACATTCTTTCGTGTCTGAAGACTTCATCAAGGATATACACGGAGTGCAATATTTCACTGGTATTGCTCGAAGAGTACGCCTCCCAGACGGATCTGAGATGACGGCAACCATGAAGTGTGTGTTGGAGATAACCATTGGGGGAAATACCTTTGATACCCCCTCCATAATTTTGAGAATACCAGAATTCGACCTCATTCTGGGCATGGCGTGGCTGGATTGGCACCATGCAAGAATCGACTGTGCGGAGAACCAAATCTATTTGAGACATAGAGACACTGATGTAATCTTCCAAGGTATAAATTTCGCACCACGATTATTGTTATCCTAAATCTAGACCTTGAAAGCTCATATGAGAGGGGATGAAGTCTACATGGTATGTTTCGAACTGAAGGAGGTGAGGGTAGATGTGAAGGATGTGCAGGTAGCACGGGATTTCCCTGACGTATTTCCTTAGAAATTACCAGGGTTACCCCGCATAGAGAAGTGGATTTTCAGATTAAGCTTGTATCAGGAGCTAAGCCTGTTTCCAGGACCCCTTATCGAATGGCCCCAAAAGAACTCGCAGAGTTTAGAGTTCAACTGCGGGAGTTGGTAGAATCAGGGTTTGTTCTCCCCAGCTCATCACCTTGGGGAGCCCCTATTCTATTCGTTAAGAAGAAAGATGGAACCCTGCGTTTATGTATAGACTATCAGGAGCTCAACCGACTGACGGTACGGAACACCTATCCGTTACCTCGGATCGATGAGTTGTTCGATCAACTGGTGGGAGCGCATTGGTTCTCCAAGCTGGACTTGCGCTCAGGGTATTATCAATTGAGAATACAAGAGGATTATATCCAGAAAACGGCTTTCAGCTCAAGGTACGGCTTATATGAGTTTACAGTGATGCCGTTTGGGCTCACAAATGCTCCATCAGCTTTCATGAGCTTGATGAATAAAGTGTTTGAGGCCTATTTAGATGTCTTCGTCATTGTGTTTATTGACGACATCTTAGTCTACTCTAAGACGGAGGAAGAGCATGTCGGGCATCTGGCTTTAGTTCTGGAGAAGCTTAAAGAGCACGCCCTGTTCACCAAGTTTAGCAAGTGTGAATTCTGGCTTAGGAAAGTGGCTTTCTTGGGTCATGTAATCAGTGGGGCTGGACTAGCTGTGGATCCGGCCAAGGTGTGTGCCGTGAAGGAGTGGTCGGCCTTGAAGTCGGCGGCCGATGTGAGGAGTTTTTTTGGATTTGCCGGATACTACCGCAAGTTCGTAAAAGGATTCTCCAAGATTGCCCTCCCGCTTACTTCTTTGACAAAAAAAGGTGTGCCATTTGAGTGGACACCCCAATGTGAAGCGGTATTCCAGGAATTGAAAGATAGACTCACCTCCGCCCCCATCCTTGTCCTGCCGTCTGGGAAGGAAGGATTTCAAGTTTATACGGACACGTCTTATCAGGGGTTGGGAGCGGTGTTGATGCAGCACGGGTACGTGATTGCTTATGCTTCAAGACAATTGAAGAAGCATGAAATCAATTACCCGGTGCATGATTTGAAGCTAGGAGCAGTGGTGTTCGCCTTGAAGGTATGGAGGCATTATCTATACGGCGTCCACTGCGAAATCTTCTCGGACCATAAAAACTTGAAGTACGTTTATATCCAGAAGGAGTTGAACCTAAGACAACGGCGGTGGTTAAGGTTTCTATGTGATTATGAGTTCACCTTGAACTACCACCCCGGAAAAGCAAACTCTGTAGCCGATGTGTTGAGCAGGAAAGTACCCGGCTCGAGCCCAGAGTCTCGGTTGATGAGCATGGAGTTAGCGCGGATGATTGAGGAGATGGATATTACATTGGTATTTAAGGCTTCTTCGGCAGAATATACGGAGTACTTGTCCAGCATGAGCATAGTTTGTGATATCCGGGACCGGATCCGAGTGGAGCAAGGATTGGATGCGGCTCTGGCCCCGACACTCAAGTTGATCGAAGACGGGGCTACCGACGAGTACACACAAAAGGACGGCCTCGTTTACTTTCGCGGCCTGCTCTACATTCCCAAAGGCGGTAAAATCCGGGAGGATATCTTGAGTGAGGCACATTGCTCTCAATATTCAGTGCACCCGGGAATTTCAAAGATGTACGCCGGCTTACGGAAGATGATGTGTTGGTCAGGAATGAAGAAGGATGTCCGATACTTTGTCACGCATTGTGAAGCCTGCCAAAGAGTGAAGGCGGAGTGCAGGAGTCCCGGTGGCCTGTTGCAGTCGTTGTCAATCCCCGAGTGGAAGTTCGAGGATATTTCCATGGACTTCGTACATGGGCTACCTCGCTCCCGCTCAGGAAATGATTCAGTATGGGTGATCGTTGATGGCCTGACGAAAGTTGCCCGGTTCATTCCTATGAAGAAGGAGGCTCATGTTGATGTCTTAGTATGCCTTTTCGTGGAGCAGTTTGTACGGTATCACGGCGTACCTAAGACAATAGTTTCGGACCGTGATGGTCGCTTTACCTCCAAGGAGTGGAAGGCGGTATAGGCGTATTTGGGCTCGCGCCTTACCTTCAGCACCGCATTTCATCCTCAGACGGACGGGCAGTCTGAGCGGACCATCTGAACATTGGAGGATCTGTTGAGGTTGTGTGTGATAGATAGGGGAGAGCCGTGGGAAAGACTCTTGCCCTTAGTAGAATTCTCCTACAACAACAGCCATCAAGCTAGCATTGGCATGACACTCCATGAAGCCCTATTTGGAAGGAGGTATAAGCCCTATTTGGAAAAAGTGTTCCCTTGGTAAAAGTGTTATGGTCTAATCATAGGAAGGAGGAATTCACATGGGAGCCGATGGATTTGATGCAAGGACGCTACCCGGAGTTGTTTGCTTCAGGTAGTTTTATTTAAAAGCATATGTCATTTTTGTATGCTTTACTCCCCATAACCTCAGCCTGATTTCGGGGACGAAATCTTTTATTTTGTTTATAGGATTTGTAACGTCCCAATTCACGCTAGGCCCCCTCGCACGAGTTCTGAGTCAAGAGACTTGACTCGGGCTCGGGGCGCACTGGCAAAAGGTGTCAAGTGTGTGGAACGGAGTGATGGGTTGAGTGATATCCGATGAATTCATCGAGAATGCCCGGATATACCCACCGATCGTCGAGAATGATGACCGATCGTCGAGTATCGCTGACTGATACTCAACGCACTCAATGCCAGGATTTCTGATAAACTGGTTAAGGGAAATTCGTCGGGAATCATTGTTGATATCCGACGAATTCGTCGAGAATGATGACCGATCGTCGAGTATCGCTGACTGATACTCAACGCACTCAACGCCAGGATTTCCGATAAACTTGTTAAGGGAAATTCGTCGGGAATCATTGTTGATACCCGACGAATTTGTCGAGAATGCCCGGATATACCCACCGATCGTCGAGAATGATGACCGATCGTCGAGTATCGCTGACTGATACTCAACGCACTCAACGCCAGGATTTCCGATAAACTGGTTAAGGGAAATTCGTCGGGAATCATTGTTGATACCCGACGAATTCGTCGAGAATACCCGGCTATACTCGCCGATCGTCGAGAATGGAAGTTGATTCCCGCCGAATTTGACTTGTGCGTTTTTCCGCCCAGGCAGATTCGCTGGCTTGTACAGACGGACTGAACCGGACTTCGGGATTCGTGCTGGATGATCCCTTGGACCGGTCATTTCAAATAAGACCTAATTTGGGCGGTCCAATCAGAAATTGACACATGGCAAAGTGACATAACCCTAATGCGCTAATATAAATAAGAAGGAAACTAAACCCTAGCCGTCACTACCACTGCCGAGCCCTTACCCACGCATAACCATCGGGAGATAAGCGGATCATCGGAGTTGGAGTTCTGGGGGAAGAAAGGCTTGCTGGAGCCAGCCAAACTTTGGAAGAGGAGAAACGCCATCGCTGTCAAGGAAGAAATGATGCCGCGGAGGAGGATGACTAGATCCATGGCCGGGATTGATGGTACCGCTGGAAATGAGGTGAGTTTCCTCTCCTCTCCCTTGGTGCTAGATCTGTAGATAATATTCTAGGAGAGATATCGACTCCATATAGTCTTGATGGTGAGGAGGAGATTTCTTAGGGAAAAGTCATGCCTGGGTCGTTTTCTTGGCTTAGTCTCCTCCAACCGTTTCATTCTTCAAAGTGAAGATGAGAGAGTGATTCGTGGAGAAGTATGTCTTGTGAGGGTGAATAAGGGTTGACGTAATTCCTGGAGAAGTTTTTGGAAGATCGATGCAAAGAGGAAGATGAACGGATGTCGTTCATCTCACCTTAAGATGCGTGCAGAAATCTGATTTCTGCACGCAGCGATCTTCGTGGCCAGTTTCGTATGGGTTCTGGTCATATCTGGGTTTTTGACTCAACATGAAAGTCGTAGCCCTCGATATTATCTTTCCAACAAGTGGTTGCACGTTTCTGGGCGATACCTGTAGCTACGGGAAAGTCCGTTCGAGTCTGCTGCAATTGGGGGAAATTATGTCCAGGAAATCTGTATCCTGTACGCAGCAGACTTCGAGTAAAATTTCTGGTTTGATGCGACCAAATCTGGGTTTTCGACTAAACACGAAGTTGTATCCATTGAAATTATCTTTCCAATGAGTGGTTACACGCACTCGCCAGATCTCTGTAGCCACAGGAATCCTTGGTCGAAGTTGCTGCCCGGATTAATGCTGCACCTAAATTCTGGGTTGTGTAAAGTGGAATTCGATTTGGTGGAATTTAATGTTGCGATCCAACTCGAGGTTTGGGTGAACTCTTTTGACATAATCATCATAGTGATATGATAAGTTGATGATATAAATCTGAATTCGTATAACGAGTTGTGGACAAGCTTAATTTAAGGAAAGAGCATGATATAAATTGGTAGATATATATTGATGCCCATTATCTATATCATGTTGAATTTATTTGGAAAGACATATAAATTATTTAACTATGGCCATGATGTATGTTGAATGGATGGAAGGGAATTAGTAATCCAATGCTTAGAGTGTCGTCTCCCAACGGGTGGCATTGTGGAAGTTAACAAGTGCGGTGTTGACCGTCACTAGTTGGAATGAGGTTGAGATGAGTAAAGGTGGACGGTTGGGCTTGGTCCTCGGTGTTCACGTCCCGAGGCTCCTTCTGTATTTGATGGATGGTTGGGCTTGGTCCTCGGTGTTCACGTCCCGAGGCTCCTTCCATGCCACGATATTATGGAATTGCATGTGGTGTGAGTCGACACGCGGTGTCGTAATCCCAGATTAAGGATAGTGTGGCAGGTCTATGGGCTCGCCAATCGTCACACCGATGGGAGTTGACAGTTAGACTTTGGGAGGTTAGGCTTGGTCCTCGGTGTTCACGTCCCGAGGCTCCTTCCGTGCCAAGTGAACGGTTGGGCTTGGTCCTCGTGCTCACTTCCGAGGCTCCTTCTGTGTCATACCATAGGCCAGTTCGGGGCTAGGATCTTGGTGCACATTTACCCAAGAGAACCCGCTGAGCCGTAATACGCATGTGAGCTCCGCTGTTGTGTTCTTAGCATTGAGGCGTACGGAGGCCTAGGCCAGGTAGTGTGGAGACCAGCCTAGTAGTGGAGATGCCCGCTCTACTGTCACCGTTTGGCCACGACGGTTGACGCCTGAGAGGTTAGCTACCTGCTCGAATAGTGGGAACTATAAGTATGTGTCGACATAGCGATTGCATGTGCTTGATCATGGGTGTGTCATTGCATTGCATACATAGCATTGCACTTCATTACATACACAAGACCCTCATCGTATAAGTTTGTATGGGCACTCTTATACGATGAGTTACTACTGAACGACCCTCAACTTATATGCTTGTATGGGAATCCATATAAGTTGAGTTACTTACTGTTATAACATTATACTCTCTTGCTGCTGTAGATGGTAGAATTGTAGAATAATAGGTTGCTCATTTATACACTACTTCTATTGCTACTTATGACATGTATACTTACTTCACTTGCTTGTACTACTGTTTTATATATTGTACCTGTTCCTTTCTCTGCCCGGTGCCGAGGAGTCGTCGGGGGAGCGGATGTGAAGCCACTTAGTCTTTATGACTAACGGTTGCTACGTCTTCCTTTTTAGGAGGAAACCCCGCAGGTGGAGCAGTAGGTCATGCAGCTGAACAGCCAGGCCAGGATTACAGGGCCTGAGGGGACGGTACCGTCGCTAACGTCGGTTACAGATGTGAGTGAGAGAGATTTTATTATAGCCCTTCAGGACAATTCTATTTACGTACTCTGATTATGTAGAAGCTTGTTTAGCTTCTCTTTTGTTGTACTTATGGACTTATACTTAGTGTGGATTGATTTCTTTATATTATTATGGTTGGGTTGACATTTATATGTTGATATTGGTTGTAGCCGGCAGGATAGGCGTCTTGTGGTACAGGCTGGCCCGAGTGCTAGTGCTACTGCAAGGCGGCTGTTTTGGGCATAAGACCCCTCTCGTGCCATGTTTTGTGTTCCGGGAGGGGGGTATTACATCTGTCATAGGAGAAAGGTCGAGGCAACCGTGCTACAGTCTGCGTGGGACTTGGTATTCGGTCCTCAGGAGACATCGCAAACTATTGCTAGGCCGAGGCTGTCGTGCTATGGGTTGAGGTCAACCGGGGGTGCTCATTCCCGACAACGTCGCAATCCGATGAACGGGTGAAGGGCGAACCTTCGAACCGCGGCAGGGGGATCAGGACAATCGTGCTACAGTTACTCGCTGGACCCTAGGGGACAGATTCCAAATCGATCCTGCAAGTTTTAGGAGTTAGTGACGTCGCAATCACAGTATATAAATGTAAAGAGATGAGTTGTTTTGTTTTTTCTTTAGCCTGGTCGTGTCATTGCACGATGACGGATTCCGAACCGCCAAGCGGATCGCATGTCGATGGATCCCGGACCGCCTTGAGGAACAGGCGATCCTGGCCTCAGGGGGGTCTGAGGGATGAGATTTCCTTCCGACGCATTTTCTACATGGCAAGAGTTAGTATAAAAGCAAAAAAGTGCAGTAAGCAGGATAGTTTGTGCACGAGGGTTTTCCTCGCGACTTTATAGTTGTTCTTAGGCGTTTTGATAGAACGAAATGTTTTTGGGAGGCACGTTCGCCTCGGTTCTGGCCCTTCTCCAGAGCAGTCTTCTAGATGCGGTAGATGCTAGTTCCTGAGACGGCCTCCGGCTGCACTTGGTGTAGATATCATGAGCGTGCCATGTCCTGGATGCCCCTGACGATCCCAACTCCAGCAGGCGTGACAAACTTCATCGCGAGGTGCGGGATTGACGGAACTGCCTGGAAAGCTGTCTGGAGGGGGTGACCAAAGATTGCGTTGTAGGGCGATTCTGTATCGACTGCCATAAACTGTATGTCGTGCGTAACCTGCCTTGGAAATTCTCCTAGTATCACCGGAAGGGTGATGGTGCCTGCTACGGAAACGGGTTCCCCGTTGAAGCCGTAGATGGGGACTGATGTTGGACGAAGATTCTTTCTTTGGATTCCCATACTGGTTAACGCAGTCATGAATATAACATTTACCGAGCTGTCGTTGTCCACCAGAATTCGCTTCACACGGAAGCTGGGGTCGCCAATTTCTGCCATAATAACTAGCGGGTCCTGGTACGGTGTGTGGAGGCCCTGAAGGTCCTCCTCGCCAAAGTTAATGGTAGGAATGACTCCAGCCGCCTTATCTTCCTGGGGAGCGACGATGGAGTTGACCGTGGGAAAGGGAAAGCAGGATATGACTTCCACAATCTCGACGACCTGCCCGCCCCTCTGCGCCTCTTGACGCGCAGGTGGCGGTTCTCTCTATGCAGGCGGGCCTCCGTGCTGCTCTCGCACATATCCTTGCAGAAAATGCCCGAGTATTCCCTGCCGAACAAGACGCTCCATCTCATCTTTCAACTTTACATACTCTTCAGTAGTGTGCCCGGTTCCTCGATGTAAGTCGCAGTACTTTGATGGATCAGCCCTTGGATTGGGCGGGAGTGCCCTTGGCCTCTGGAGCATCGAATCGTCCTGAATGGCATATAGGACGTTAGCATGAGTGGTGTTGAGAGGGGTGTAAGTCCGTGGAGGCCCGTAATCCTGGACTCTTCAGGGCTCTTGATTGCGATGCTCAATGCGACGTTTCTCGTCGCGCCTCTCTGCTCGTCTTCCGGAGGGCTGCTCCTGCTGCTTCTACCTCTTTTGGCCTCCTTCAAACTGCCGATGGTGGGCTTCAATGGCCTCGTCCGCGGCTATCTGAGCTTCCACTCGGTGTACCAGATCTGCATAACTAGGGACAGTATCCCGCATTAGAGCGGAGTAGAATCCGCCTGGTCGGAGTCCCCCGAGGAAGACCCCTCGAAGGAGCTCAGGGTCTACCCCTGGGATCAGTCTCGCTTCCGCAGTAAATCGGCGGAAAAACTCTTTTAAAGTCCCGGTTTCACTCTGTCGGATGCCCGAGAGGTGGGATGGATCCTTTGCGATCCTGCGATTGGCCACGAACTGATCAAGGAATTGCTGGCTCAGCTGGGGAAAGTTTCTGATAGACCCCTCTTGGAGGGAATGGAACCAAGTGCGGGCCTGCCCCTTGAGGGTGGTAGGGAAGACCTGACAAAGTAGTTGATCGGGAGTGTTGCAGAGGTGGAGGATCGTGTAGAAGTGGTTGATGTGTTCCCAAGGATTATCCACTCCGTCGTACGTCTCAAAGTGGGGGATCTTGAATCCTTGAGGGACGGGATAGGCCAGTACTTCAGGAGCCAAGGGTGATTCCCACCGAGAGGGGCGCCGCGTCGCCATCGCTCGCCGGCCGACAGGTCCAAACTCTTCTTCGAACATTTCGCGGAATGCTTCCCGAGTCATTCCTGCACCTGGCTCTGCTGGGACCGGCTGCTGCTGATTACTGAGGAGAGGGGCGATTCCCGCCTCCCTGATGTAGCGAACGGGATGCTCGACGATGTCGTGCCTTGACGACACGGATTCTTCTTCTACGACCCTCTGGCCTTCTACTGGTGGTACTGGTAGATTTTCCTGAGTTGGGACCCCTGCGGGCATGTGGGGGCCTACGAGTTGTCTCAAGAGGGCGAGCATCTCGACCCGGATGTCTGGCGAGGGCGCCGCGTTCTCGGGCGGCGCCGCCCCAGGAGTTGTGACGTCCTCTTGTGGTGGCGCGTTCGTTAGAGACTGCGATGCGGCTTGATCCTCCTGCTCACGCCGGATCGACCCCCTAGTCGTTCGGGTGCTTTTTCCGTCAGTTCTGTCTCGCTTTGACAAACTTCTGAGTCTTCTCTCGCTTATTGGATATGCTTCCCACAGACGTCGCCAAACTGTTGCGGTTCGCTTAATGCCCTCGGTAGACCGGTTTTGGATCAGTCTGTCTTAGCCCCGGGCGATCAAGTATGCACACATTCAAATTAGAAAAGGAGAGATTGTACACAATCAAATTTAGCGTGGAAAATCCCGAAAAGGGGAAAAAACCACGTGGCCGGGTCTGTGACAGCCAAGATCCACTATTTGCCTCTATTACAATGCTCTTGTAGAGAGAAAGCGAGGGCGACAAGCCGCGCCTCGTTACAAATACTGAAGGGTTGAGAGAGCTCTCCTCGGGTGACAGGCCAGCGCTTCGGAGTTTGTGCACATTGATGTGCGTCTTTTTTGAATGGTTGCTCTTCAGGCTTGCGTTCCGCAGAGTGCATGCACTTTGCGTCACTACTAGAAAAATGGCTTTTAGCCACGGTTTTTTTTGCCACGGGGAAAAACCGAGGCTAATACAGAAGTATTAGCCACGGTTCCTATTCCGTGGCTAATAAGCTAGTATTAGCCACGGATGACTAATCTGTGACAAATAACCCCACTTTTTTCCACGGTTTGCCTATTTCGTGGCTAATAATCTAGTATTAGCCACGGAAGCCTAATCCGTGGCAAAAGGTCGAGTTTCTTTTAGTCCCACACCGCCAATAAAAAGCTCGATTTGGGGTTTATATAAGCCATTCAAAATTATTGTTTGAAATGAAATCGGCGGCGGCGGCGGCCGGCGGCGGCGGCGGAGGGCGGGCGACGGCGGCGGCGGTGGCCGGGCGGCGGCGGCGGCCGGGCGACGGCGGCGGCGGTGGCCGGGCGGCGGCGGCGGCCGGGCGGCGGCGGCGGCCGGGCGGCGGCAGACGACCGAATATTTTTTATGTTAGGTTTATTACAGGCCCCTTAGCCACGAAAATTGAACCGTGACAAATGAGGAACTTTTAGCCATGACAATTGAACCGTGGCTAAAAACTTATTAGCCACGGATTCAGCGTGGCTAATACTATTAGCCACGCTCGCATTGCCCACGCCCATTTGCCGTGGGTAGGCCGTGGCTAATAGTTATTAGCCATGATTTTTGACTATTAGCCACGGAAATCTGCCGTGGCTAAAAGTCTGTTTTTTAGTAGTGCGTCTCGGATTGAGGAGGGCTGCCTTAGTCGACACTTCACTCTTTCTTCTTTGGGTGACGCTTAGAGGAGAACCTGTCAAGTTAGTGAGTGAAAGAGGAGGAGAGGAAGAGCGTAGAGAGAGAAGCTCTGGGGAGAAGCAAAAATGAAGAGAGAGAGAGAGAGAAGGAGAGAATGAATCCCGATCCCCTTAAATGAACTACCAGGGGCGCTTATATAGGTTTTCGAGGTGGTTAGGGTGGTTAATCGCAGATCGGAGGGTCGTGATCACTTGTGGCGATCGGAGGGCCGTGATGGCCCGCCATGATCGGATGGTGGAGAGAAGGCCGGCCCACGATGGTGGTCGGAGGAGGCGCGCCGGCCGGCGGCTGCTCGAGGGAGGGGGCGGCCGCCGCGGGCGGACAGTTCTTGGCGGCCGGCTAAGGCTGCCCCGTGTGAGGGGGGCGGACGGCCGTGGCCGCCGGCCGCGAGGGGGCGGCCAGCCACGAGGGGGCGGCCGGCCGCGGCCCCTGGCCGCACATAGGGGCCGGCCTCGGGCCGCCGGCCACGGCCACCGGCCGGACGGAGGGGGCCGGCCGCGGCCGCCGGCCGCAAGGGGGCGGCCGGCCGCGGCCCCTGGCCGCACGGAGTGGTCGGCCTCAGGCGGCCCGCCACGACCGCCGGCCGGACAGAGGGGGCCGGTCGGGGCCACCGGCCGCACGGGGGCGGCCGGCCGGGGCCGCCGGCCGCAAGGGGTGTGGCGGCCGACCATGTGTGGCCGACCTCCGACCGCCCGTAACGGCGGCGGCGGTTGTGATTCGCCGTGCGGTGGCTACGCGATCCGGTGCGCGGGAGTTACGATCCGGTGCACGGGAGTTACGATCCGGTGCGCGGGAGTTACGATCTGGTGCGCGTAAGTTATGATCCGGTGCGCGGGAATTACGATCCGGTGCGCGGGAGTTATTATAATTATCTATAAATCATGGGGTACCCATCAACTCTGTTTGGTTGGGTTGTTGCTGATGGAGAGCTGTTGATGAACTCTTGTTAATAGGAAATGTGCTGATTCTGGAGAACAGAGTTTTGTTTAAAAACTGTTTGAGTGAAACAGAGTTTTCAAAAAGTTGTTTGGATATAAAATCGAGTTTTAATTATTTTTTTCCAAATTATTAATTACCAACCATTTAAATTATGATAAAAAAAATTTTTCCAATAATATAACCCCATCAAACATACAAAAACATAAACATTACAACCCCATCCAAAAACATAAACATTATATAAATATATCCCAACATATATTACCTGTTCTTCACCTCTTTTCTCTCAAATTACTAGAATCCCATCGAAAATTACCAGTTCATCCGGTCAATTAAATTACTTACGATAGCAATTTAGCATGCTATTTTTTTTTCAAAAAAGTAATATATATACCGAAAATTGAGACCATAAAGAAATGAAATCACGACCAACAGAAGGAAATCGGCGTACGCACCAACACCTCCAGTTCCGCCAACCACAAGAACAAACTTAGAAGAAGGAAGATCAAATTCTACTGCACCGGTTTCTATTGCCCCATCGATTTGCGTCTGCTCTTCCTTCACCGCACGACCGATCGGAGCTCTTCCTCCGTTACCGAACCGCTGAAGCTGAGGATTCCGCCGGCCTGTGAGATTTTGTGATGGAGTGAGCGAAGGTAAGCTTTTCGTAAGATTTCCCGCTAGGGTATTCTCCGGCGAAACGGGGAGAAGTTGGAGCCGACTAGGGCTCGCGCTTTTGCGGCTGAACGCAAAAAAAATCCACGGCTAGGGTTATGCATTAAACAACGGAAGAATTAAAATGGAGTTCTTAAAATAAGCCGTGCCAAACACAGCTTATGCTGAAAATAACGGTGCGTTTCAACTACACCGCATGTCATAAGTCTAACCAAACGCCACCTAACAACGCGACATATAAATCATACTCATTTTACTAGAATGTGTATTTATATTACTTTAATAGGAACTAGTTATAACAAATTAAGTTGAAAAATTGAAGTTATATGTACTTATATATTTAATATTTTAAAAAATAACAGATGCTTACAAAAAAGGTGAGATGAAAATAAGAAAAAAAATGGAATTATAAATATATATCTATATTAAATGAGTGCCATGCACCGGGCTCCCACCCTAAAGCCAAATGTGACAGTACTCCGGTCGTCAGAAGGAAGGTGGCCCTTGTGCTCCGAACGCGACAGTATTTCGACCATGACTACCGAGCGCTGCACCCCGCCAGTCACTCTTTTTTAGTGTGCGGGGGTTTGCAAGCGGTGGGGAAAACAAATTTTTTATTTTAATTTAAAGATTTTGCCTATAAGAGAGTAAATTTTGAAAATTTTAAAAAAACCTAAATTAAAGAATTTAAAATTTTTATAATAAATAGAGGTAATTTCAAAAAGTTGGATGATCCACCAAATTGTATTTTTCTCATTTTGTAATAATATAGATTAAAAAAACACTTTATTTACACTATTCAGGTTTTCATTTTCATCCCTTCCTATTAAAAAAAATATCAACAAAAAAATAATTTACATATTTTTTCTTTAATTTTTAAAAACATAAAAGTGTTAGAGTTTTAAAAGCCACATATTTGATGCATGTCTAATTACAAAAAAAAATCAGGTAGGGAGTAACTCAGGTAAAGAAAGGTAGTAAAGAATTGTGAGCCGTCCGATGGCATCATCTGTCGGTTCATAAAATTTAAAATACATTATTTTTTTCGTAAATACGACTGAACTATATTTAGTGAGCCCTCGAATTGATTCTTCCCTATCTTCCTGAATTACTCCTACCAAATTGTCTGCTACATTTAAAAATTCTTACTTTTACAGCCAAAATAAGCAATAAATCATCTGTCTTTTTTTCTCATTACTTCTTCCTCCACTTGCCTGCGCGCGCCTATGACGGCTGTGCTATGAGCACGGAGGCTCTCCACCAATCAGTGTCCGACGACGCCCAACCAGAAAGAGCTCGCCGTGAGTGGGATTTCCGTCTTTCCACCGTCGTCTCCCCGCCGTCATCAACCGCGTCGGACGCATCCGACGTCATCGGCGCCGTCGAGATCGATCAATCCGACCGCCTCCTCGCCACCGCCGGCATCGCCCGAAAGATACGTATATACACCCTCGCCGGCTTACTCCCTTCCGATGCCGATCTCCGCCACTCCTCCGCCTGCGATTTCTACATCTGCGCCCCGGCAAAGCTCAGCAGCCTCCGCTTCCGCCCCGGATCCGGCTCCCGCGTCATCGCCGCCGGCGACTACGACGGCGTCGTAACGGAGTACGATCTCGACCGCCGCACATCCATCTCCGAGCGCGACGAGCACGGCGGCCGCCGGGTTTGGAGCGTCGATTACTCTCCCGCCGGCGATATGGCGGCGTCGGGATCCGACAATGGGGCCGCCCGGATTTGGGACACGCGGTGCCCGGCGGAAGGAACCGTCGTCCACAACGGGATATCGCCGGTCTGCTGCGTGGAGTTCGACGGGGCCGATTGTGGGCCGTTGATCGCGCTGGGGTGCGCTGACCGAAATGCTTACGTGTACGACCTTAGGGCCGTGGGCGCGGGCCCCGTTTCTGCGTTCGGGGGGCATGCCCGCACGGTGACCTACGTGCGGTTCGTCGGCGGCGGGAGGATGCTGTCGTCGGGGACGGATGGGGCCCACCGGATGTGGGAGGCGCGGGGGGAACGGGAGATCCGGGCCTACCGCGGGCACAAGAGCGGGAGGAGCTTTGTTGGGATGGGGCTGTGGCGAAAGGGCGGGCTGATCGGATGCGGCTCCGAGACTAACGAAGTGTTTGTTTATGATTTGCGATGGGGGGAGCCGATTTGGGTGAAGTCATTTGGAAGAGCGGGAGCGGGTTTCGCCAGCGCCGTTTGCTGGTGCGGCGGGCGCGACGGCAGCGGCGGTGGTGATGACTGCATGCTGATCGCTGGTGGTTCGGATGGGGTTCTTCAGATTTTTTCCGGCAGACGAAATAGTTGCCGGAATATTAATTGATTTGTGTCGACAATTTTTACGAGGCTAATAATACGCTATAAAGAGTTAAAAGCTGAGAGGCTTTTATTTATTACTATTATTATTTAAATTTTTATTATTTGTTTATATATATTATTATATCATATCCAATAATCCAATTTTCCAAATGCGTTTTCTAGGGGCAATGAGACATTAGTACATTACTGGTTATTACTAATTTGAAATTACAATTAAAGGCATGATTGTTAATGAGGCTTGACTCAGTTGATTAAGCAGAAGAGTTTTTTTTGGTGGGTTATAGTGCTTGTTATGCTCCAAATCACATTTATCAACTTGTAAAATTTTGTTTTTTATGAAAATCACAAAATATTAATGTTGGTGTTTTTAGGCTCATTATAAATAGTATATTATCAATATTTTGATTATAGCTGAAAATTTTAGGATCATAAAATCATGAAATTTGGATAATTTTTACTAGGCTGATAGGCTATAAATTAAGAGTTAAAAGCCTGGAGGAGGCTTTTATTTGTTACTATTATTATTATTTAAATCTTTACTATATGTTTATGTATATTATTATTATATCTTATCCAAATGCGCTTTCTAGGGCCAATGAGACATTACTGGTTATTACTTATTACTGATTTGAAATTTCAATTAGAGGCACGGTTAAATTGGGAAGGATAAATATCATGTCAAATACAATGTGTTCAAAAATTCGTTTTTGTTTTAATTTAGGCTTCGTTTGACGTGGCGGTGGCGGTCGTGAATGCAATGGTCATGAACTGTTATTTGTGAACGCCCAATCTTACCTAAAAAGATTATGCATTTTATGCTCAAAACTAGTTTATTTTTTGATAGCGGTCATAACTTTTGTCTTGCGAAACATACATTCTATGATAATGACGTTTTTGGCCAAATTTATCGGAGGAAATAAGTCGCGTCAAATAAAGCCTTAATGAATATATAAAATCAACACTGTATTAACAATACCTCGCTGACTCCTGCAAAATGATGACTATTTAGTTTTTATTTTCATTTTATTTGCTCATATTTTATTTTGAGCTTGTTGCGGATTGACTCGATGCCCCGGTCAGACCGGATAATCTCGGACCGCCTTAGCTCGCGGAGCGGTCAAGCGCGCACACAGTCAGTTGAAGAGGGGAAATGTACACGGGAAGTTTTAGCATGGAAAACCCTTCAACCGGGTGAAAAACCACGTGACCGGTTCGGTGCCGGTCAAAATCCACTAGATTGCTGGAGGTTACAGTATGATGAGTGAATCGGGGCGACAGGCCGCTCCCGTTACAATCTTGAGAGGAGAGAAGGTGACTGTAGCTGTTGGCGGGCAACAGACTGCCCCGCCAACGTGACTTGAACGTTGGAACGCGCGGGATGCTTCGGGCGCGTGCACTCGGGGGCGGCGCGTGCTCGTGGGCTACCACTGTCTTCTTTGCTCGGCTTCCTCTGGCTTTGGGGTGCTTCCTTCCTGACGGCGTGTGTATGGAGTGCTAATAGCCAATGACGGGTGATGATAGCCGCTGGTGGCCGTTGAGGGGCGCTGGTGGCCGCTGGAGGTCGCGGGTGGCCGCCGGTGGTTGGCGGCGAGAGGTGGCCGCTGGTGGTTGGCGGCGAGAGGCGGTCGCCACGAAGGAGGAGACGGGAGAGCTCCCACCTGAGGAAGAAGAAGGAGAATCGTAGGAGAAAACAGAATGAGAAATGAAGAGCCCCTAGGGTCCTTTTATAGGCTCCAGGGGGGATCATGGTGGGCCCCACTACTAACGTAGTGGGTTAGTGGGTGGTATCCCCTTGATCGGACGGCCGTGGTAGCGCGTCATGATCGGATGGTGGAGGTTCGGGCGGCGAAATTCTCTCTCCCCTCTTTCCCCTTTTTGTGGATCTCACTTTTGGTGGGAGAGAAAGGGGGGGAATTGGATGGAGGAGATAAAATATGAGAGAAAGTGGGCTCTCCACTTCTCCCATCATGAAGGGAATCATAGGGTTGACTAGTCAATCCCATGATTTTATTTTGGGGATTGCTATGTGCACCTCTAAAGATATAAAATGGATCCAATCCCCATCAATTGCCCCTCAAATCCTTTGTTGTCGGAGATTGGCACAAGCGACCGAACAAGCATTTTTCCTCATTCTTTTTTACTATGACGACGTCCAATGACATGCTAGAAACTTCCGCGAGCGACACCCGGCGAGCCCATGTAGCTTCATATTAAAAAATTTCTGCGGGAGAAGGGGAGACGACGCGTCCATGATCGGACTAGGGTTGATATCGAGTCGAGTTCGAGCGATTTTGGCTTGGCTCGAAATCGAAATTTTCGACTCGAACTCGGCTCGAAATCGACTCGAAATCGAAATTGATTTCGAGTCGAGCCGGCTCGACTCGAAATGGCTCGATTCCGAGTCGGCTCGAAATCGAATCGAGTCGGCTCGAAATCAAATCGAGTCGGCTCGAAATTTAACAATTTTTTGTTTTATTCCTAGTTTGCTCAAAATAAAATTGGGCAACCTATAAATTTAGCAAATAAAACATTTAAAGCCTTCATTCTTTTTATTTATGTTTAAATTTTGTTATTTTTAATCTTAAAATAAGAATATATTAATAAATACATAATTTTTTTAATTAATTCGAGTTGATTCGAATCATATTTCGAGCGATTCAGGGCTGACTCGAAATCAGATTCGAGTCAAATTGAATCGACTCAAATTGAGTCGAATCAATTTTAACCGATTCCGATTCGGCTCAATTTTCGAACGATTTTCGAGCGATTTTCGAGTTTCGAATAATATGCTCAACCCTAGATCGGACGACGTGACGGCAGCCAACGTGCGGGCATGCGAGGCGTGCGGACCAAGTTGTGTGGGTGCGTGCGAAAAATTTTAGCGGGCAGTAGTACACGGACTGCGCGCACTGGGTGCTGTAGTTAATTGCAGCGTGCGCAGTGCACGCGCACTGTTGCGTGCGCAGTGCGCGCAAACTACGCACTGCAATTAATTGTAGTGCGTGCGCACTGTCGTGCGTAGTGCGCGCGCAATGTTGCGCAAAGTGTGCGCGCGCACTGCTTATTCCAGCGCGCACTGCGCTGCAATTTAATTGCAGCGCGCAGTGCGCTGCAATTAGATTGTAGGGCACTGCGCGCTGCAATTAAATAATTGCAGCGCGCAATTACCGCGCGCACTGTTGCGCGCGCAGTGCGCGCGTAGTGCGCGCTGTTTCGTGCTGTGCGTGTGTGTGCTGTTGTGCGCAGTGCATGTGCATTTTAGCGCGGTGTGCACGCAGTTAGCGTGATATGCGCGCTCTGTGCGCACGCAGTTAGCGCGCTGCATCACAAACGCTGCGAGTGCCTAGTTTGCGGTCGCAAGTTGCGCGCCGCGTGGGCGCAGTTTGCGCGCCGCGAGGGCACAGTTTGCGAGTTGCGCACGCGCAGTTTGTATGCGTGGTGGGTGTGGTGTGTGCGAGGTGTAACATGCATGGCGGACTAAGCGCCCAAGGGAAGAGATTACTGAGATGTGGAGTTTCTGCACTGAGTACTTCTTGTACAAGGTTGAAAGGGGAAACTTGCTGCGGCAAGGCGCATGGGTGCAAACACGGTGCCTCCATTTTTATCGAGGCTGAATGATACCTCAGTTGGCGAGGTTGATGCTGTTTTACGTAAGTTTGACGTGCAGCGTCATTTTGCGCGAGATTGACTTGTGATTATTGCTCGCACGAGCTTGACTCGTGAGTTTTGCTCGCACGAGCTTGGTTTGCTGCTTGATTTGCGCGATTGCGACCACGGCTTAGCTTGAACGAGATTGGCTCGCGGCTTTGCTGGTTTGCTGCCGTGCTTGCACGAGGCTGGCTCTCGGCTTGATTTGCACGGTTTGCGACCGCATCTTGACTTTCGCGAGGGTTGTTCGCATCTTAGATTGCGCGAGGGCTGCTCGCGGCTCGGCTTGCGCGAGGGCTGCTTGCGGCTTAGATTACGCGTTGGCAGTTCGCGGCTTAGATTGCACGAGGGCAGCTCGCGGCTTAGTTTGCACGAGGGATGCTCGCGGCTTCTTCGTGAGGGGGGCAGGCCCCCACGGTGTCGTCGGAGAGTGTAAGTACTCAATCCGACCGTCGGAGAGCGTAGGTGCTCAATCCGGGTGCCGGAGAACGTAGGTGCTCAATCCGGGTACAATCGCGAGGGGGGCAGACCCTTGCGATGGCGTTGGAGAGTGTAAGTACTCAATCCGACCGTCGGAGAACGTAGGTGCTCAATCCGGGCGTGATCGCGAGGGGCAGGCCCTTGCGATGGCGTCGGAGAGTGTAAGTTCTCAATCCGACCGTCGGAGAACGTAGGTGCTCAATCCGGGCGCCGGAGAACGTAGGTGCTCAATCCGGGTGCAATCGCAAGGGGGGAAGGCCCTTGCGATGGCGTCGGAGAGTGTAAGTACTCAATCCGACCGTCGGAGAACGTAGGTGCTCAATCCGGGCGTGATTGCGAGGGGGGTAGGCCCTTGCGATGGCGTCGGAGAGTGTAAGTACTCAATCCGACCGTCGGAGAACGTAGGTGCTCAATCCGGGCGCCGGAGAACGTAGGTGCTCAATCCGGGTGCGATCGCGAGGGGGCAGGCCCTTGCGATGGCGTCGGAGAGTGTAAGTACTCAATCCGACCGTCGGAGAACGTAGGTGCTCAATCCGGGCGCCGGAGAACGTAGGTGCTCAATCTGGGTGTGATCGTGAGGGGGGCAGGCCCTTGCGATGGCGTCGGAGAGTGTAAGTACTCAATACGACCGTCGGAGAACGTAGGTGCTCAATCCGGGCGCCGGAGAACGTAGGTGCTCAATCCGGGTGCGATCGCGAGGGGGGCAGGCCCTTGCGATGACGTCGGAGAGTGTAAGTACTCAATCCGACCGTCGGAGAACGTAGGTGCTCAATCCGGGCGCCGGAGAACGTAGGTGCTCAATCCGGGTGCGATCGCGAGGGGGGCAGGCCCTTGCGATGACATGACGTTGAAGAGGCAAAGTTGCTGAAGAACCTGCTTGTTCGGTTTGAAAGCACAGTTTTACCTTAAAACAAATATGATATTGTACTTAAAAATAAACTTGGTTCGTGCGAGCCTGAGCTCATGACTTTTACTGTTCTAAAGTGGCAAAGTAAGATGATGGAAAAAGCAGACGATTAATATCATTAATAAAAAATACGGAGGGATGGATGCGACGCAAATTCCGGGCTGCAGGTGTGTTGTAGAGGGTCGTCCTGCGTCGGGGAGAGCGTCCGTCTTAGGTATTCATTGCCGGGGATCCGACGATGGTCTCTATGTTGCCTACCATCTGCCTTCCTCCACCGTTTCCTTGTGCTGGGATTTGTGCTTGTCCTTGGAAAAATCTCTCGAGGAGCCCCTGGCGGACAAGAAGTTCAATTTCATATTTTAGACCGGCACACTCTTTAGTGTTGTGACCCGTTGCGCGGTGGAACTCGCAGTATCTTGTCTGGTATGCCTTGGGGTTTGGTCGTGATGCTCTTGGTCGTTTGAAAGCTGGATCATTCTGAATTGCGTACATCACATTAGTGCGGGTGGTATTCAGAGGGGTGTATTCCTGAAGTGGATGTTGCCCCCCCATTCCTTGGAAGGTCTTGCTGACGGCTATTACGGCGACGCTCACTCTGACATCGCTCTTCTTGTCTTGTGAGGGTTGGTTCCTCTTCTTTCTTTCTTTTCTATCCTCCTCCAAACTGTTGTCGGTGCGCTTCAATAGCTTCGTCGGCTGCTATCTGGGCCTCGACCCGATGAACAAGTTCTGGATAACTAGACATGGTCTCCCTCATGAGTGCTGAATAAAAGCCGCTGGGGCAGAGTCCGCCAAGGAAGACGTCTCTGAGAAGCTCGGGGTCGACGCCTGGAATTTGACGTGCCTCAGAGGTGAAGCGGCGAAAGAAGTCCCTGAGGGACTCTACTTCATTTTGTCGAATACCTGAAAGGTGAGAGGGATCGCGAACGATTCTCCGATTTGCGATGAACTGGTCAGTAAATTGCCTGGTCAGCTCTTCGAAGTTGGTAATGGTGCCAGCTCTCAGGGAATGGAACCATGTACGGGCCTTCCCTTTGAGTATTGCTGGGAACACTTGGCAGAGCAACTGGTCTGGAGCATTGTAAATCCTCATGATGGTGGTGAAGTGATTGACATGTTCGAGTGGATCATCGGTTCCATCGAATGTCTCAATGTTTGGAAGCTTGAATCCATGTGGAATGGGATGATCGAGGATTTGCGGCGTCAAGGGGGAGCCTTGGCAGAGCGGTCGGTGAGCCTGAAAGTCTCTTCTTCCAGCCTGGCGGTATTCTTCGGCTATCACTTCTCGAATTTCCTCCCGAGTAAATCTTTCGAGAGGAGGGGGGTGAATGTCGTCGACGAGGTGGTGATGAAGCTGATCCACTCTTACTCCTCTTTGAACTGGGTAAGTGGAGTCGGCGGCGTCAGAATAATCCTCGGGCTCTTCCTGGAACCTTTCCGGGTTTGGTTGCAACGGAGGATTTGCTGGGGCTGGCGGCATCGAGGGAACATGAGGTGCTCCCATGTTTCGGAGTAATGCAAGCATTTCCGTTTGTTGTTCTTCCATTTGGCGGACGCGCCCCTCCAGGGCGACGACGGGAGCGAAAGCTACTTCAGCAGTCAGTGGCACGTCTACCAGAGAGTGAGAACGTGCTGGTTCAGTGTGTCCGCCAAGTGAGGACCCTTCGGCAGTGCGGGCACTTCTCTTTGCCATCGCGGTTGTAGGGATGGTGAACTTGCTCTGCGAAGGAATGCTGGGAATGTTTCCCACAGACAGCGCCAAACTGTTGCGGACTGACTCGATGCCCCGGTCGGACCGGATAATCTCGGACCGCCTTAGCTCGCGGAGCGGTCAAGCGCGCACACAGTCAGTTGAAGAGGGGAAATGTACACGGGAAGTTTTAGCGTGGAAAACCCTTCAACCGGGTGAAAAACCACGTGACCGGTTCGGTGCCGGTCAAAATCCACTAGATTGCTGGAGGTTACAGTATGATGAGTGAATCGGGGCGACAGGCCGCTCCCGTTACAATCTTGAGAGGAGAGAAGGTGACTGTAGCTGTTGGCGGGCAACAGACTGCCCCGCCAACGTGACTTGAACGTTGGAACGCGCGGGATGCTTCGGGCGCGTGCACTCGGGGGCGGCGCGTGCTCGTGGGCTACCACTGTCTTCTTTGCTCGGCTTCCTCTGGCTTTGGGGTGCTTCCTTCCTGACGGCGTGTTGATGGGGTGCTAATAGCCAATGACGGGTGCTGATAGCCGCTGGTGGCCGCTGAGGGGCGCTGGTGGCCGCTGGAGGTCGCGGGTGGCCGCCGGTGGTTGGCGGCGAGAGGGGGCCGCTGGTGGTTGGCGGCGAGAGGCGGTCGCCACGAAGGAGGAGACGGGAGAGCTCCCACCTGAGGAAGAAGAAGGAAAATCGTAGGAGAAAACAGAATGAGAAATGAAGAGCCCCTGGGGTCCTTTTATAGGCTCCAGGGGGAGATCATGGTGGGCCCCACTACTAACGTAGTGGGTTAGTGGGTGGTTTCCCCTTGATCGGACGGCCTTGGTAGCGCGTCATGATCGGATGGTAGAGGTTCGGGCGGCGAAATTCTCTCTCCCCATTTTCCCCTTTTTGTGGATCTCACTTTTGGTGGGAGAGAAAGAGGGGGGAATTGGATGGAGGAGATAAAATATGAGAGAAAGTAGGCTCTCCACTTCTCCCATCATGAAGGGAATCATGGGGTTGACTAGTCAACTCCATGATTTCATTTTGGGGATTGCTATGTGCACCCCTAAAGATATAAAATGGATCCAATCCCCATCAGAGATATTTTTTGTTTTTTTCAACTATTTTTTTACAAAAATATTGAATTGTTTTCGGTGATGGTTTTACAAAGAAATTTTGTGGCCATATGGTATAACCCCGGACGTCCATCAAAATAATTTTAGTTCATCGTATTGAATATGATTTTAAAAGAATGTTGAGATTTAAACCCCGGACTTGCAACATTAATACTAAACTCTTAACCAACCAAACCAATTAACTTTTGAAGAACAAATACAACTTTATAATATGTATTTGTATATGAGTATATATATATATATATATATATATATATATATATATATATATATATATATATATATATATATATATATATATATACACACACACACACACGACTGACAGACACGGGCCTCCGGCCCGATAGCCACACGCCACAGTACCCGGCCGATGACGGCGGGCTTCGCCCGCCCCCCGGCGGGCTTCGCCCGCCCCCCGGCGGCTTCGCCCGCCCCTTGCAGACATTAATTAATTAAACATTTTTTTAATTTAAAATTTATTTTTAAATTAATTAAAAGATTAATTTGTAGTTTTTAAAAAAAACTGTTTAAATAATTAATTTTTAATTATTAAAAAGATTAAAAATTGAATTTTAAAAAATGAATTAAAAATAAAACCGGCGGCCATGTCCATCGCCGGCGGCGGAGCCGCCGGCGGCCTGACCGGATACCCCTGGCGGGTACGTCGGGAGCCGGCGAACCTTCCGGGGGTAATCCGGTGGCGCTCCGACAGGGCCACCGTCGGCGGTGGCCCTGACCGTGAGACCCATATCTGTCGGGTTTGAGGAGAGAGAGTGAGGGAATTTTTTTGGTTTTTTTTATTGGCAGTCCAAATAATTTATTTGCAGCCCCGGATCCAACGGTTCTGGATAAAATCTCCTAAATCCGACGGCCACCGAATTTTCCCCTAATTTCGAACTCACGCTATTGGCAGGCCGCAGTATATCTTTTTAATATATATATATATATATATATATATATATATATATATATGCCTATATTTAAAGATTTAATTCAAGGTTTTATAATTAATTTTAGTCGTCCAATATTTGCCAAGTTTTTTATCTCAATCATTCAATGATGAAAGAGAAAGAAAGAGATAAGAGAGATGAGGGAGAGAGAAAATCTTTATAGCACTTTTATCTCTAGATGAGAGAGGGAGAGAGAGATAGGGAAAGAGAGCGAAATTAAATTTTTTTGATAAAAATATACATTTTTTTTACAAAATAAAAATAGGATTGTTGATTCATGTTTTTTTACAATCATTTTAAGTACTCATATGTATTTGTTTTGAATATATATGCAGGTGCAGCCCGCTCATAGGCAGATACTGTTGTATGTGCCGCCTATTCCGTCATATTTGGCTCCGCAATTTTCTTCATGCCGACGCTTCTTTTTTTGGAGACCGCTCAATTCAAGGCTCTATTTTGAAACCCCCTAAAATCAATTAATAATGGATGAGGATCTCTTGGAAGAGATTTGAACTCCTTCCATGGGTACAAGCAGCCCCATCCCCTTTTTAGAATTCTCTAAAGTCCAACATTTGCATTGGTGGTAGAAAATCTTATTTTCCTATTTTGATTGGATTCAGCCGCCCCCTCCTCTCTACCCGATTTGGATTCTTCATGCCTATAAAAGAGGGCTAGCTGGTCTTCCCCTATGCAGAAAAAATTCGGATAGCAGGAATACGAAGTGTGGTCGGCCGGAGGCTTGGCCGATCCTTGGGTTGTGCATACATGTTCCTTCCTCTTTATTCCAGTGGGCGTCTTGGTGGTCGGCAGCCGTCCTCTTGGTCGACAAGATTTGTTTTGCTGCAGCCTCGTCGACGGGCTTCCTCCTCGCTGCAGTGTGCTCGTCTCTCTACCGTTGACTTCTTCTCTTACCGCAAGATTTCTTTCTCGTCTAAATGTGTACAGACGAATCTTGGAGAATTCGAAATTGTCATCAATCTCTCGGTTTATTTTCCCTCCCTTATAGACATATTATATGTTTGAGAAAAGGAAATGAAAGATTTTACCTGTACAGTGGACGTATCGAATTTTAAGGAACTACTTTATATTTGGTGTTCTTTGTTTATGGTATTTCTTATTATTTTGTACTCATCGTTCTTCGTAATCATTGTCATTAGATTATTTTTGGAGAATCTGAAAATCATCTGCATAGGTATGGTTTTTCATAACAAGTGGTATCAAAGGCAGGTTCGATCAACGACTAATTGGACGTTTCGTTTCGAGTTGGGTCAATGGTAGGTGGCAACATCAGTCCGCTCTCTATCTTCTCATTCTTGATCCGTGAATTTATCAGGTTGCTTCGGTCTTAGTGTAGATTTTTCGGATTGGTCTCTATGGCTTCTTCTACACTAAATGCAAAATTAGAAGTTGCGGAGTTCGATGGGAAGCACAATTTTGGCATATGGCAGGTGAAGGTCAAAGCACTACTAATCAAAAAAAGGTTTACACCGTATCTTATTGGGAGAGACCCAAAAATATGCTAAGGTTAGCGATCACATGTGGGAGGATTTGGATCTCAAAGCTCTGTCCACCATATAGCTTTGCTTATATGATGATGTGCTATGTAGAGTTCTTTTAGAGACGACTACCTCTATCTATATGACGAAGTCTCTCTCAAATCACTTCTACTTCAAGCAGTTGTATAAGTCTAGCATGAAGGAGGGTTCCTCTCTACATTACCACCTAAATAGTTTCAGTAAACAATTATCAGAATGTCTCAGCATGGATATCAAGGTGGATGAAGAAGACAAGACGATTATTCTCCTGAACTCTCTTCCAAAGTCTAATGAGGGCATGATCACTACCTTCACTTACAGAAGGGTTGTTTTGGATATAGAAGAGGCCACTGCAGCCTTACTCCCAAATGACATCCATAAGAAGTCGTGCGGCTCAGGTATTGCTGAAAGTTTAGCTTTATTCTCTCGGGGTCAGTCTGGTTCAGTCAGAGGAGGCAAGTCTAAGAAAAATTCAGATAATCACTGCAACTAATACAAAAAGAAGGGTCATGGAATCAAGGATTGTTGGAAGCTTTAGAACAAGGAAAAATGGAAGACCCCTAGTGACAAAAAAGAAAAGTTTGTCACATCTCTATGCTTTGAGGATACAAATGAGGATATCCTCTAGTATTTTTTAGCTTTCTGCATTTATGTCCTTTTTTGTTTTTCTGGTTATCATTCCTTCATTTGCTCATGTTCATTTCCCTTTATTTTTTAGTCATGCTATCTCTTTATTTTTTTGAATGCAGTTTGATCATTCTCTATTACCCATGCTCTTTCCATATTACTCCTCATTCTATATGAGCTTAGAGTGTGTCTAATCAACTTTTTTGATTAGTTCTCATAGAGGTTCATTTTTCCATGCTAAGGTCAGTTTGTTTTGTATTCATAGTTGGTGTGTCTATATTTGTCAATTTCTATCCCGCACATACATCATATGCCAGAAGTATTGATAGGTTTATTTTTGTTATATGAGCCTATTGCTGGAGGTGGAACAGTTGAAATTTAGCTTCAAGGTGGAGTTTTTTAGAGTCAGCCACATCAGTTTAGTTTGTGTGCTACTCAGAATTGGAGGATTTTTATTATGATTTGTTCTCAGCTGAAGTTCATTTAATTAGTTCCTTTGGTTTTGAATCTTGGTGACTGTTGAGATATCTTAGAGTTATCTTAGCCAAATGGAGCATGTTCGGGAAGAGGCGTCAAGGTGGAGATTGTTGTACGTGCCACCTATTCCGTCATATTTGGCTCCACAATTTGCTCCAGGTCGGTGTTACATCTTTTAGAGACCACTCAATTTGAGGTTCTATTTTTGGAACCCCCTAAAATCAATTGATGATGGAGAAGGATCTATTAGAAGAGATTTGATCTCCTTCCATGAGTGCAACCGACCCCTCCCCTCTTTTGAAATTCCCTAAATTCCAGCATTTGCATTGGTGGCAGAAAATCTTATTTTCCTGTTTTGATTGGATTCAGCCGACCCCTCCTCTCTACCCGATTTGGATTCTTCATGCCTACAAAAGAGGGCTGGTCGGTATTCCCCCATGCAAAAAATATTCGGACAACATGAATAAGAGGTGTGGTCGACTGGAGGCTTGGTCGATCCTAGGGTTTTGCAGACCCATCCCTTCCTTTTTGTTCCTATGGGTTTCTTGGTGGTCGGCGGCCGTCCTCTTGGTCGTCAGGCTTTCTTCTTGCTGAAGCCTTGTCAACGGGCTTCCTCCTCGCTGTAGTGTGCTCGTCTCTCGGCCACCGACTTCTTCTCTTATCGCCATATTTCAAACTCATCGCAACGTGTACGATCTGATCTTAGAGGATTCGAAATTGTCAGCAATCTCTCGGTTTATTTTTCACTCCCTTATAGCTGTTTTGTACGTTTGAGAAAATAAAATAAAATATTTTTCATGTATAGTAGACATACCGAATTTCGGAGAACCGCTTTATATTTGGTGTTCTTTGTTCGTGGTGTTTCTTATTATTTCATGCTTATTGTTCTTCGTAATCGCTTTTTTTTGTCGTTAGATTATTTTTGGAGGATCTGGAAATTATCTGCCTAGGACCGGTTTTTCATAACAGGATGCAACCCACTCACATATGAGCGCAACCCGCTCGAATGTGGGCACAACCCTCTCGAATGCGGATGAAGCCCACTAAGAGTAAGCGAGCACGTTCTAAGTGTAAGACCCCCCAACATTTGCTTGGGTCAGGCCGAAGGGGATCTTACTTGCCCAAGACGTCCATCCAGTGCTCCTTAAGGGGTAACGACCTACACTACTAAGCACTAGTTGACTTCCTTGCTCGACTTGAATCACAACATTCACATCACAGAGTATTGCAGAAGCATTAACAGGAAGTCAGAACATATATATTTAAAGAGAATGCAAAGTCTGTAGCCACTATTCATGCACAAATCCCTTAGGTTATACAGTTTTATAGCTAAACACTCCTCTCTCTCCAACTCTGCTAGCTAGTCTCAACGGTGCTCCATTTCCTGTAAATGGTTATTAAAATAACCGTTAGTCACAGAGCTATGTGGAATCAAATCTCCTCCCCGGATCCACATCCTGGGGACGAGCGTACGCATCCAACAAATAAAATAGTCAAAGCAAGAGAGGGTTAGCATAACATTTCATGAATAAGCTAGGGGTAACTAAAAGAAGTACAATATGATATAACTGGACTAACATCAGTTATAGACATCAGTTATAATATATGCTTCACTAGCACAACGATACAGTAGATATTTAAACTTGTACGAACTTCACAGGCCTTCAAGTCGCGCACGTATCGTAGGAATCCACAGCCGCACATACATTATAAGCATTCACAGCCGTACACACATCGCAGGCATTCACAGCCGTGCACAATACCCTATGTCAACATAGTATGGACCGCTTTTCTTCAAGCAGGGTAGCGAGCCCTACATGCCTCACCGATGTGGCCGTCGGTGACAATGGTCAGTCTTGCCACTTCTGGGGGTGATCGTACCGCACATCCCATGCCCTAACATACAACCACCTGTACTCTTGGATGTGAGCGACATCCGATGATTCAATATTTTGGCCGACTAGTGGAGGAAACCTAATGGGGAAAACATAACGGTGGGTCACCCGTAATACTCATCTCCATATTGCTTTGAGTCGTCGAACTCCCCGCACCGGTACAAACGAATTGCGGAAGTGACTGACCCGCCATGATCCACCGCAAGCAATTTACAAGCAACAAATAAGATAGTTTATTAACATGCACCAGGTGTTTGACGTATTTCCCTACTATGCTTTAAATAATTCGAGCAAACGACACTTGGCCCGACTTTCGACAAGGAGTGTGGGAGCACCTATTTGGGCCTAACTCATGAGGAACATCTCGACTCCCGTTATCCCCAACTAAGGCTCAACCTATTAAATCCCTACCCGTCAGGGCAGGACCCGTGCTCAGAATAGTGAATTGCAGAAATGAAAGTGCGGTAATAGAAATTGTTGTTAGTATAATCTGCAAAATTGAAATACAATAAGGAAATAGGACCAGTAGAACACTGAAGTAGTACTGAAAAGAATGAACTGAAAAAAACTTGATGAGTGCGAGACTGGACTGGTATTTTAAAGGAACGAACTAAACTGAAAGTAAATAGCTAGGACCATTATGAAACTAGAGTACTAAAAAGAAGGTATTGGACTGAATAAAAGAACTGGAGCAGTACGAGACTGGAATAAAACATAAAGGAAAGGTTAGTAGTCCAATCACTCCATTCATGAGGCTTTAATTCCATTTAGTTCAGTTCCATCTCCGTTCTTAAGAGGTTTAGTTCAGTTTCATCTTCGTTCTTAGGAGGTTTAGTTCAGTTCCATCTCCATTCTAAGGAGGTTTAGTTATGTTCCATCACCATTCTCAGGAGGTTTAGTTCAATTCCATCTCTGTTCTCAAGAGGTTTCTTTGGGTTTTACCCATTATTCTGGTCCGATAATAGTTCTGTTATGCCCTTTTTCATTGTGGCTTACTCAGACTTGAAGGATTTATTAAGGGTTACACCTTTATTAATCGTCGAGAATGGTTGCTCATACTTTCATTTTCTGAGTCCGTTCATGTTACCCGAGTGTTTTTATAACAGAGAAGAACGGGCGCTCACTAGTTCCACTAAGCCTCAGAATACTCAGAGCTTGAGCACTTACCTTGAACACTCTCGTTGGTAAAACAATTTGAACCTATTAATTGATTAAAAAAGGTAGTCGCGTGATCAAATTTTCATTTTGAGAAAACCGGACGCATTAATTTTCGAGCGCGACCCTAGGCTCCATTAAATTAGAAAAACTTCAGTTTTTATCTCAAGGTTTCCAAATTTTAATATAATTTTTCTCAAAATTTTTTCAGTAATTTTGGGCCTCTAATTTGGTCAAATAAAATTTATTTGGACTTTTAAAAATACCAAATCAATACCAAAAATTTTCAAAATTTTTGTGAAGAAAGCCCTCATTGAAGGAGGGGAACAATTTTCATGTTCAATACTTTTCCCTAGGAGCCTATATTTTTATATAAAAATTAATCAAGATTATGTTAAAATAGTGGTCTGCATATAGCAGATCAAAGCTTGATCCTGCGACTAATATTTTGCCAGATCAGGGGAAAGAGTTTTCTGACCCCACAATGGATCAGAGGCGGATCTGCTGTGGGGAGTGGAAAATTATGCGGCCCATAATTTCATGTTGTTGTTGCCGTCCGATCATTACCACCAGATGGGACGACAGCTGTAAGTTACCGACGGTGAAGAAGATAAAACTTCGACCACCGCTGGCTGGCTACCCAGGGGTGTTGATGCTGCCTACGGTTGACTTGCCGGAGGCCGACGAACTTCTAGGCAGTGGTCTAGCGGCCTACCACAGCCGGAAATTACAAAACCAAGAGCAGGGTGGTGGGTGGCTCTGCTCCCAATGCCACCGCACCACCCTGCGTCTCCGGCAACTGCCCCGACCAAGAAACCACCCCCGACTGATGCGCCGGGGGTTGCGCCGTTCTCCGGTGGTGCTCCTACGGCCTAGCGCTACCGACCGTCGCCACAGAAAAACATAGAGAAAAACTATGTTTGTCGGTGCCGCTAGAGCGGCGATTTCCGGCAGTACCTCGGCCTTCCACCACCAGGGATGGTTTTCCTCGGTGGTTTAGCCCTTCCCCAGCACCACCACTGGTGTTGGGCAAGGCTAGACACTTGTAGCCACCACCTAACCTGGAGATTGGTTCGGGTGGTGTCGGCGGCGCTCCGACCGCCGGGAGGTGCATGCACGACGTTAAAGCACTTAGGATGGGGGAGAAAAAAAGTTTCCATCGGTATTGGTGCGGCTCTGGAGGTGCCGGACTGAGCTACCATTAAGGTGGCGGAGGAGGGTGGCTCGGGTTGGCTTTCCCGATGAACTAGGGTTTCGGCCAGGTGGGGGAAACTTTTTTGAGCTAGTGGGGGAAAGGGGAGGGGTGTCATGGCCTTATATAAGCAGGGGTGGCTTTTGGCTTGGGTGAGGTGTGGGACTAATCCTAATGGGAGGAGGAGTTTATCTCCTCCCCTCCACTTGGTTGGACATGTGACAATTATTAGGGTGGCCCTACTACAGCCATATGCCAAGCATCAAGGGAAAGGGGGGAGCTTGATGGGTTGGGCCTTGGGTTTTAATAAGGAAAGGGGAAATGTGGTGGGTTTTTTTACTAAGGGCCCACCACCCATGCTTTTGCTGCATAGGGTGGCCCAAGAGGTGGGGAAGGCAAGGCCTTAACTAGTAATGAAGTAGGGGGGGGGGCGCCCACCTCCTTTAGAAAAAAATCTCAAAAATTAACTTTTAGGAGGGTTTGACCAAATTCAACCATAGGGTGGCTCCCCCTTGTTGGTCAAGGTCAAAATAGGTCCATATCATTGGGAGTCAGATCAAGGTTGGGATGTCGAGTCATAATTTGTGTGTGCACATTTTTTGGTGCACAATTATTCTTGATCTGACCACGGGTTTACCACCCGTCACTGAAATTGACAAGGACAAGTACGGTTGACTTCGTTTTGACCATATGAGTCCAATGCCACTGACCAGGGTTGAATTGGAGTTCGTTTGCTAATTATCCAAAAGTCTTTGCGTCGCAACGTGCTAAAATGGTCAAAATCCTGATATTCATCGTTAGACTTCGAGTTGCGACGCAATAAGTTTCAATGCGTTCGTATTGACTATACGAAGCCATATGAACTAAAAGAACTCAAATCGGAGCTCTCTAGGTCATTATTCAAAAATCTCGTTTTCGTGACGTTTTACGAGAAATGGCTAATCCCCACCATTTGACCCCGAAGTTTAACGGGACGAGTTCCAATGCATTTGTATTAGTTACACGAAGCCATAAAAACTGACAAAACTCGAATCAAAGTTCTCTAGCTCTATATACCCTGTCTAGGGTTACCTCCTACCCGAGTGTGGGTCGTGGGTAGAGGTTCAGGTCACTTTTATTGGGCCCACTAGGGTTCTGGTGGCCCAATAAATATCAGGATGTTACACTAAGACCATGCAAAGCTGCTTGTGTATGTCATCTGGCCCAACTGTTTTTTCATTTTTCACCTTCTTTAGAGCATCATTTACCTCTGATACTTGAATTTTATGATAAAACGTTATGTTTTAATACTCCTCCGATTTACTTAGATTTTCCAAATTCAATTTATTATCTTTTGTTTCATTATAGAGTTGATAAAAATAACTTTTCAATCACTCTTTAATATCCACATTATCCGTTAAAACTGTATATATTTCATCATTTATGAAGTTTACTTGGCTTATATCTTTTGTCTTTCTTTATCAAGAGATAGGGTTCTAGGATTTAGGATTTAGGGTTCTAAAGTTTTAGGGAGAAAACCTGTTTTCTCCCTAAGATTAGAAAACCACCATCATGACCGTGCAATTCCATCATCAGGGCAAAGCTATAGTGGTGATAAGGTGGGCAAATGCCCACCTTATCATTTTGAAAAAAAATATTAATCATTTTTGAATCGGGCGGTTCAAGTGGATTACCAGATTATTGGATTATCAGGGGAGAAGCAGGATAGTCACCCGCTCATTCAGTCATTCCTAAGGTTAAGTAAAAAATCCCATGAGGAGCAGCGGGATAGTCGGTCGACCCTCCCCAGTCCCCCTTTCGCCATTTCCAGACGGAGCATCTTGGCGACTAGGCCGTCATAAGCGTCTGTCGTTGCCTCGTCAAGGCATCTCGGCGACTCGCCTCGTCTGTTGTTGCTGGGTATTCATCGCCTCTTCTGTGTCCAAAGCAGAGGTATGGATCCTGGGTTTCTTTTTCTTGTTCAATTCTTTCCTGCAATTTCCCGATTTCTATCATAATTAGGTTTTCCTTATAAAATATGTTCAATTCTTTTCCCCCCATTAAATCTAGCACTGTCCCCGAGCTCCTTGAGCAGATCCAGGTAAAAATCGAGTTATTTTACCTTCTTCCAGGTCAGATCTAGGCTTCTTCTTCTTCTTATTACCCCATTGGAGCAGAGCAGAGGTATTGATCCTGGTGGATATTATGGATACACATTCTGGTTTTTGTTTTTTGATTGCATTTCACCATTTTTTTGTTATATGTATAGATTTTAAGCTTATCTCATATGCTATCATTCTTATGTAATTTTTTTTTCTGATCATGTTCCTTTGTTTATTTTTCCATCATATGAAATAATCTTCAATAATATCTTTCCATTATGGGCTAGTTTGTTCTTAAGTTTTCTGATCATGTTCTTTTGTTTGCTCTTTATTTTTTTGCTTAGCTATGGAGCATTATTTCAAAAAAATCTTCAACAACACCTTCGAGCACACATCTTAAAATTGCAACTCAACTCGAAAAAGAAGAATCAAGTTGTAAAAGAGTTTGCTTAGAACTTGATCCTTAAAATCCACCTACAGATCCTGCGCTGCATAGGCCGATCATAGACTATCAATTTAAGGATAGAGAGAAAGTTCGAAGAATATACTTATTAAGAGGTCCTTGGCAAACAACTAAGCATCAATTTCCACAAGTTTTGCAAGGGGAATCATTGAGACGATTTAATTCAAAATGGTTTCATGATCATCCAACTTGGTTAGAGTATAGCATACAAAAAGTTGTTGCTTATTGAAAACAAAGAGCATGTTGGAAGTAGTGATGCTTTTGTTATAAAAGGATTTAGAAATTGGAAAAGAAAAGATAAACTTCAATTACACGTTGGGGAACCTAATATCATTCATAATAATGCATGGAAGAGTTGTGAAGATCTGATGAAGCAGGATCAACATATTGAGATAATAATGAATAAACATATTGATCAAGATCGTAATGACTACAAATTTCGATTGAAAGCTTCAATAATTGATGCATGATTTTTATTACGGTAAGGACTGGCATTTCAGGGGCATGATGAATCTTTTGAATCACATAATCAGGGATTTTTTTGGAAACTATGAAACTGATGACGAGCTTAAATGAGGAAATGAAAAAAGTTTGTTTAGACAATAGTTCTGGTAATCTAAAATTAATTTCATCGGATATTCAAAAAGATATTGTCTACACTTGTGCAATTGAGACCACCAATTTTATAATTAAAGATCTTGGAGATGCTTTGTTTTCTATTCTGGTCGATGAAGCTCGTGATGTGTCTACAAAAGAGCAGATGACAGTTGTTATACGTTATGTCAACCGACATGGTCAAGTGGTTGAACATCTATTGGAAATTACTCATTTTGTTGATGCAACATCAAAATCACAACATAATTTGAGTTTGTCAGGAATTCATGGTCAAGGTTATGATGGAGCAAGTAACATGTAGGGAGAGTTTAATGGTCTTAAAGTACTAATTTTAAAAAAGAATCAACAAGAATATTATTTTCATTGATTTGCACATCAACTTCAATTAACACTTGTCGCTATTGCAAAGAAAAACATGAATATAGCATCTGTGTTTGAATTGGTTACTAATGTAGTGAATCTGGTGGGTGGATCATGTAAACGTCATGATATTTTGCAAGAACAACAATATAAAAAGATTAAGGAAGCGCTTCAGAATACCAAACTTGCTAGTGGTCAAGGCTTAAATCAATCAACTACTTTAAAATGAGCTGGAGATACACATTGGAGTTCACATTATAATACTTTGATTAGCTCGACAAATATGTTCTCTGCAATTATTGATGTTCTTGACATTTTTGTCAATGATAAGAAATAAAGATCAGATCAAATATTGGAAGCGCACACCCTTCTAAAGTCAATACAAACTTTTGATTTTATATTTTTACTTAATTTGATGATCAAAATATTAGGGATCATATATGAATTATCTCAGGCATTACAAAGAAGAGATCAAGATATCGTCAATGTTATGACATTAGCTAAGATATCAAAATATAGATTGTAACTGATGAGATATAATGAATGGGATTCTTTAATAGCAGAAGTTTCTTCATTTTGTATGAAACATAATATAGAGATTCTAAACATGAATGCTACTTATGTTGTTCCGGGATGATCACGTCGCAATATTAAGACAACTACTTTGCATCATTTTCGAGTTGGTTTATTCTATCCAGCAATAGATTTACATCTACAAGAACTAAACAGTCGATTCAATGAAACCAATACTGAGTTGCTACTTTGTATATCTTACTCAAGTCTAACTGATTCATTTACTGCTTTTAACAAAAAGAAGTTGATTCAGCTAGCTTTGATGTATCCAAAAGAATTTCCAACAGTTCAAGTTTCTATAATTCAACTTGACAACCAACTAGAAACTTACATCCTAGATATGAGATCAAATGATGATTTTATAAATTTGAAAAGTATTGGAGAACTTGCTGAGAAGTTTGTTGAGAAGAAGAAAAAAATAATATTCTTATGTCTATATTCTTATAACTCTTGCACTTATATTACCAGTTGCAACAACGACAGTTGAAAAAATATTTTTTACAATGAAGATTAACAAGAATCGATTCCGTAATAGAATATCAGATCAGTTTATGGTGGATTGTTTGGTAACATATATAGAAAAAGAAACATTTAATTCTATCGATAATAAGAAGAATTTTAACTTTGAACGTTATTATGCATGGAATTATATTTTTAGCACTAAAATTTTACATTGTGTTACATTTTTAAAATTTCTTAGGTTTTAATACTTTATTTAATTTTTTAATATTTTATAATACAAATTTTAGGAGAGTCTTAGATAGAGTTCCAAGAGAGATCTTATGGAGAGTCTTAGAAAAGAAAGGTGTAAATGTATCATATATTGGCATAATCAAAGATATGTATACAAATTCAGTAACATGGGTGAGGACATCTAGAGGATTAACACAGGAATTCCCTATTACTGTTGGATTACATCAAGGTTCAGCTTTAAGCCCTTATCTCTTTACCCTTATCTTAGATGATCTCACCAAACATATCCAACAAGCAATACCTTGGTGTTTATTGTTTGTGGATGATGTTGTTTTCGTTGATGAGACACGTGAGGGTGTATATGCAAAACTTGAATCTTGGTGAGATACTTTAGAAAAGTAGGGTTTTAGGTTGAGCAGGGAGAAGACGGAGTATATGAAGCTTAAATTTAATAGTAGAAGAAGGACAGATGACTTTCTTATTAAGTTGGGTGATCAAGATATTTCCCGTAGTGAGTATTTTAAATATCTTGGATTGATAGTTCTAAAAGATGGAGGTATTGATATAGATGTGACACAGAATCCAAGCGGGTTGGTTGAAGTGGAGAGGCACATCAGGGATCTTATGTGATCATAAAGTACCACTAAAACTTAAGGGCAAGTTTTACTGTAATGCAATTAGACCTGAGATGCTATATGGTTCTGAGTGTTGGACAATGAATTGTGTACATGAGCAAAAAGTGGGAGTTGCACGTGGAGATGAGAATGCTTTGGTGGATGTGCGGACACACGAGATTGGATAAAATTAGGAATTAAAGTATCATGGATAATACAGGATTAGCACCAATTTCAGAGAAGATGCGAGAAGATCGTCTAAGATGGTTTGTACACGTAAAAGGAGACCATTAGAGGCACCTGTGTAACGTCCCAAAACTCGAATATGAATGGGTAGTGTTTTTAAGGACTTTTGGAGCCCTTGAAGTTACACGGCCTGGGACACGGGCATGTTCACAGCCGTGTCCTGCTCTGTGTTTGTCGGGCAGTGTCGGTTGAGCAACACAACCTAGGATATGGGCATGCGCGAAGCCATGTCGGGCACACGACCTGTGACACGGGCATGTCACATGGCCGTGTCCTATTCGGGCTTGGCGGTTTCAACATCGATTGAGGAACACAACCTGTGATACGGGCGTGTCCAGGGTTGACACGGGCGTGTCCAGGGCTGATACAGGCATATCAGAGGCCGTGTCCTGTTCTAAGATCGACGATTTCTCTTACGATTATGAGACACGACCTGTGACACGCCCGTTTCACAAGTCGTGTACAGACCCAGGAAGACGATTTTAAAGGAAAATCAAGGCCATTTGTTTTATTTAAGAGGGATCTGACGGCCCAGAATCCTCCCTTGTGGTATAAGGTGGGAAATGAGGGTTTAAACATCATTTCATTTGGCCCTTTCTCTTTCTAAGAGGTAGAGAGAGGGGAGAGCAAAGGGAGAAGAAGAAGGAGGAATCCCGCCATTGTTGGAGCTTCAGAGCTCCGAATTGCGAGCCGAGCCCAGATCTGCGGAGGCGAGTTCATTGCGGTGGTTTTCATCCGGCTAGTTTTCCATGGCGTTGAAGCGAATCTCTAGGGTAACGATTATCTACTTGGACATGTGAAGTCCTCTTCCTTTTTACATAGGAAACTCTCTCCCGTGACTGGACGGTGAGTGTGAGGTATTCCTTCGGGTTGATATGATTTATACCCGTAGTTTTGCATATAGAGTCCAGAATCGAAGTACGGACGTAGGCATGGTGTGTGAAGCCTATCCGAACATGTTGGTCTGGATCAGTGATGTTTTCATTATGCATATATTTCTGGAGAAGACTCCGTGCCATTTGTTTTTCGGGTTTTCTACGTGGTAGATTGCAATATGGAGCCTTGGGGACTAACTCCAATATGCACCCGAAAAACTAGGCAGAATCACATTTCTGCCATCTTGGTGGCTTGGGAGCCAACCTTATACATAATTGGGTTATGTAATTTTGTGTGATCGATACTTCGAGAATCGGGAAAGCTTGACCCGCACCGATGACTTAAATTGACATGACGACGTGAGCAACGGGTTGAGTGGAACCGTGCCCGCTCTATGTGGTTCGGTTAAAGAGACCTAAGGTACGTGACACTTACCAATGACATAGAGGGCGGGTCTTAGGCTTCGGCCGAAAAGACTTGTTTGCTCACGATGGTTGCCGTCCTGGGGGTTGTGGTGGATCAGGTTCACCGTAAATGTGCCCTGAGAGCACGAGGTGTGTGGCCGTACGTGCCTACGCCTGTGGTGAAGTTTGCTTAAATTGTACTTTCACTATCATGTTTGGTTATACTAATGAAATGTAGGGAAGGAGCACCACCACCTCGATTAAGGGGCGAAGTCGTTATAATTTGGTCAGCTTTAGCTGACCGTTGCCTTGTTTTACCACCATTCGTTGGATTGTTCGTATGCAGGAACAGGTGAGCCTATTGGCAAGTAGCAGGCTAAAGCCCTTGATGCTATGCTGGCACTTGAAGGCAAAAGAGAAATGTTTACTTTTTATGCTCATGTGTGGCTGGCCTGCGTGCCGAAGTATGGAAAATATGTATTGTTTAAGTAAACACTTGTAAGGCCCTAAGACCGAGAATTTGGTGTATTTTGCTGTCATTCCTACCTTTGGTTATTGTGGACATTCATGATTTTGTATTTGGGTCCTTATAACTATTTTAAAAGCTTCCACTAGAATGCTCTGAGTTAGGATGCGTATTCCTATGCTGTTAATTTGGTATTCTTATGTAATTCCACTTACTGTCCGTGGAATATGGCGTGGGGCCCCGACTGAACCTTTTGTTATATTCCATGTGACGGATGGGGGTGTTACAATTTGGTATCAGACTATGGCATCGATCTTGCTTATTTGAATTCGTGGAGGAATTCTTTTAAGGGGTGGTGAGCACATGTATGTGCATCATCATTATAACATGAAAAGAACCCATGAATATCCACTTAGGAATGAAAATACACATGTTTGAGGAACCTGCGTGTTCCTATGATTACTTTTGCAATTCTATTTGGTCACTTAATGATGTGTTGTATGACTATATATGACCAGGAGTGGCGCAGGGTAGTCAGAACGCCCGCTTTCTGAGGCAAGTAGTGCACCCAATGACGTGCCTGCAACCCCTCCTTCGGTAAAAATAATAAGACTTGTGGCTGAGGTGGTGTTTGCGATGCTAAATGCCCAGCCAGGAAGGAAAGTGCAGCATCCTGACCCTGCAGGGGAGCATGTACTGCTTCGAGCAGCAGAACTTAGAATGGTGGAATAAGTGGTGGTAGAGCCTTTAATACCAAGAAGAGCAACAGAGAAGCTGCTAAAGCATGTAATGAGCTTTAACCCTCCAGTGTTTTTGGGGACTGGAACCCCATCCCAGGCCGAAGATTGGCTCTCTCGGGTGAAGAGAGTCTTGACGGCCACTGAAACGGAGGAATGACAGAAGACCACCATAGCCACCTTCCTATTGGATGAAGAGGCGAGGTTTTGGTGGGAAGAGTTAGAGCTGCATCACTTGGTTGGAAGGCAACTTACTGATGTCTCGATGAAGGAATTCTTGAGGTTATTCTTTGCAAGATACCTCCCCTCGGCATAGAGGATCGCTATGGAGAATAAGTTCCAGAGTTTGACACATGGAGATATTAGCGTGGATGAGTACCTCCACGAGTTTACGTGGTTGTGTCATTATGCTGGCTCTACGTTTGTCGATGAGGAGCGTAATACTAACCGGTTCTATGAGGGTCTGCATGATGACCTAAGGCTACTACTCTCTGGGCCTATGACGCAGGGCTTCCTAACCCTGGTCAATACGGCCCGATCGTTGGAGAAATATCTGAAGAGAGTCCAAGAGAATAAGGACTCGAGTGCGAAGACGTCAGAGTTCAAAGTGCCGAACTCCTCAAAGTCTGGGTTCCGTAAGTGGAATAAGAAGGCTAGGACTTCAGGTCCAACCCCTTCTTCTGGTGCATCTGGGGCAACTAAAGGCCGAACCCCGAGCACATGTTATAACTGTGGGAAGCCGGGACACTTTGCCTGAGATTGTTGGAGCGGACGTCCGAAGTTCGAGAAGAAGCCTGGAGCAAGTTATGAGGAGAAGGGCAAGGCGTTGGAGTCAACAACATCACATTATGCCCCAACCCAGCCTAGAGTGTACAACCTTGGCCAGCAGGAGGCCATGAAGCAGGCTGACGTGGTGACAGGTATGGTTTAATTTATAACAGTTTAGCTTTAAATACTTGTTGCCTTACGCGTGTTAGCTTATGACTGGTTATGCTAGGCTTTGTATTAATCCAAGATTTTCCGGCGAGAGCACTGTTTGATACAGGAGCTTCACATTCCTTCTTGTCCGAAGAATTTGTATCACGCATTGGAGTACCTTCGTCGATGACAAGGGAAAAGTTGGATGTGCTTCTGCCTAATGAGTGCTCTATGCACGTGGAGAGAGTTTGTTGTGTGAAGATAGGGATTGGGAGCCACGAATATGATTTGTAAGCGTCGTTACTGCCAATAATAGAGTTCGACATGATCTTTGGTATGGACTGGCTCTCAGAGCAGCGTGCGTACATTGATTGCAACTGTAAGGTGGTTAGATTGGGACTAGATATAGATCGTGAGACGATGTTCTCAGGCATGAAGGGTTCGAGCAAGACGTTGATGTCTGCTCTCCAGGTGATTAAAGCAGTTCGAAGTGGTGCAGAGCTGTTTTTCACTTTAGTGGAGGCTTTGAAGCCCAAGCTTGGTCTGGATAGCATCCCAATTGTATCTAAGTTTCCTGACGTATTCCCTGAAAATCTCCCTAGAGCTCCACCTCTGCGAGAGATCGAATTCACCATTGAGCTAGTGTCAGGTAGCAAACCCGTATCACGCTCTTCGTATCAGTTAGTGCCAAAGAAGATGGCAGAACTGAAAGTATAGCTTCAAGAACTTTTGGAACAAGGTTATGTGCGTCCAAGTTTGTCGCCTTAGAGCGCGTTGGTCCTCTTTGTTAAGAAGAAGGACAGAAGCTTACGACTCTATATTGATTATCGGGAGTTGAATAAGCTAACAGAGAAGAATAAGTATCTGATATCAAGGATTGATGATCTGTTCGACCAGTTGGTGGGGTCGAATGTGTACTCAAAGTTTGATCTGAAATCCGGATACTATCAGCTGCGGATAAGGGAAAGTGACATTCCCAAGACAGCTTTCAACACACGTTATGGGCATTATGAGTTCACTATCATGCCGTTTGGGCTGACGAATGCGCCATCCGTGTTTATGGATTTGATGAACAGAAAATTCATAGAATACTTGGACCAGTTCGTGATAGTGTTTATCGACGATATACTGGTGTACTCGCAGAGCGAGGATGATCATTTCAAGCATCTGTATATGGTGTTGGAGACATTGAGGAGGAACCAACTATATGCCAAGTTCTCTAAGTGCAAATTTTGGTTGTCCTCGGTAGCGTTCCTTGGTCATATAGTTAGTGGAGAAGGTATTGCGGTAGATCCGACAAAGATAGTTATTATATGGGAGTGGCCTGTGTTGTCTACGGTGGCGGAAGTCCGGAGTTTTTTGGGGCTTGCCGTCTATTACAGGCGCTTCGTGGAGAACTTCTCACAGATAGCATTGCCCCTCAACACTCTGACAAGGAAGGATCATAAGTTTGTTTGGTCTCCTGAGTGAGCACAAGCTTTCGAAGAACTAAAGTGTCGTTTGACCACGACACCTGTGTTATGTTCGCCTTGTGGTTCTGAAGGCTTTGAGGTTTATAGTGACGCCTCTGGGAGTGGTTTAGGCTATGTTTTGATTCAACACGGGTTGGTGATAGCCTATGGATCATGTCAATTAAAGGTGCATGAGAGGAATGACCCGGTCCATGACTTGGAGTTTGCGGCCGTGGTATTCACTCTCAAGCTTTGGAGGCATTACCTGTATGGGGTAAAGGTCAACATTTATTAAGATCACAAGAGCCTGAAGTATCTGATTGATCAAAAGGACCTGAATATGCACCAGTGTAGGTGGATGGAGTTCCTTGGGGACTTGATCGCGCGAAACTATATCCGCAAACAACGACAAGTGTACCGTATCGGGAGTGGTATAGGTTTATAAAAACCAAGGTCGTATTAGACTCGGGGTGGTTAAGTAATTCTACTTTGAAAATCGTTATTATTTTATCAATAGAAATTTGGGTTGGGGTTGCAGATAGTGAAAACTGAAGACACTAATAAAATTAATTCGAAGTGTTAAAAGGAGTGTTCGATCTTTGAATCACCTTGGACATAGAAAAATTACGGAATGAAAATAGAAATGTAATTCTCTTGTTTAAGAGGATTTGACCGTGGAGGTTCCCGAAGCATGAACACTTCTCTTTCGAGGATTAGGTTCAACTAAGCTTAGGTGTATCGACCAAACTTTCGTTCTCAAATCGCATCGCCTAAGACTTGCTTTATGTAGTGAACCTCGCTATTGGATTTTACTCCAATCCGGAAGAGTTACGTCGTCCTCTTTCGAGGGTTGCGTTCTACTCTATTTACCAATGAGTGATCGATTCGCCTTACGAGCCTCTCGGCCAACTAAAGAGCAAAAACCATTATGAAAACTATATAAAATATATAGCCTCAATGAATTGATCAACGGTAAATCGTAAGCATTCAACAATTTGAGAAAAAGCAAAACTAAAATCATAATAAAAATTAACTCATCCTCGGATCATCTCGATCGAGCACTATAGAGAATTAGCCGCTCATGGAGATGGGGGAATCATTATTATAGAAAAAAATGCGACATCATGATAAAGTGTGAAAGTGATGCGAGACAAAATTGAAATAGAAACATTTTTCTGCAAAAGATGAATGAAATTTTATTGCTAGTAGACAAAAGAGGTTACAAGAAATAAAGTTGCAAAATTACAAGTTGACGAAATAACCAAACTCCAAATCCCCTAGAATGATTTCTTCCTCGCAATGAACAAATTTCGTGTACAGATTTTTAGAATAGAGATTTCTACCGTGGAGTCCTCCTTCATGCCTAGAAAACACATATTTATAGCTTTTTGAGATGACAATGGCTTGAGCAATTAATAGGGCCATTACTATTGCTTTTCCAGGTGAAATTGTATCATAAATATTTGGCATTCCATGTCATCAATCCTTGTGGCGGAGTAGGATGGCGATGATGCCTGGAGGCGAGTTCTATGGAGGAGGAAATAAATTTGAGGCATTACATATAGGAGGGAGGCTCGGGCCAACGTGGCTGTATGGAGGAGGTGGTCATTAGGAGAAGAGTTGTTACTAGCCGTGTCTAGGATGAGCTGGAGCTGGATCGCTGACGTGGAGGCATAGCTGGGTTTACTGGCTGATGTGGCGAGCTGCTATGCTAGGCGGATGGGAGGGCTGTTGCATCTGCATGGCGTAGGAGGTTGATGCGGAGGTGGCCGATGGTCGGCCGAACTTGGAGTTGCTGGATCTTTGTATGGAGGAGGAGGATGGCTGCACGGTTGTGGCCGAGATGAGGTGGCGGCTGGCTGGATTTGAGCTGCTGAAGTGGCCGAACATGGTGTTGGCTGGAGCGGCCTCTTCATGCATATCAAGGTGGATGTGGTCGAGTGTCTCATGCATGCAAAGGTGGTGATCGAACGAACTAGACTCGAATAATATATCGTGGACGTGACAACGGGATATTGCACAGGATTCCCCCCAGGCCTGCCGCATTTCTACAAAAATCAAAACATATATATTTAGAACATAAAATATAAATTTTATGAAAATTCTTAAAAAAAAGAATAAATATAATAATTTATTTAAATATCAAATAACAAATTAAGCTAAAATGATAACTAAATTACTAGTCATCAAACATCTCCATACTTACTCATTGCTCGTCCCGAGCAAACCATTCTTCATAAGGTTAGAAAAATCTAATGCTAGATAGGATTTCGAAAACTAGGGGTAAATTGCGAAGTCTTATGCTGGCATACGTAGATATTTTAGTAAAAAGACATTCTTGGCATATATACTAATTTATGAGATAATTAAAATGCGTTTCAATTATTTATTATCACTTTTAAGACGATTCGACGGTTAATCTCAAAGTTATGTAAAGGGAGAAAATAGCTGATCGTTGAGATTTAAATTACTAGATGTTGACGCTCAGGGAGACCCTCAAAAAAAATCCATAGGCTTGCCCGTTGCACCTTCTCCACTACACTTCATACTAAATCAACTCTATGGATCTTTAGGACTTAAATAAGATGTACTTAAGGCTTGGGTTTAAGGAAAAGGTGAACAATGATGAATATGAATGCATATTTCACTTAAACAATGAGCTTTTGAGCTTTTTTTTGTTTTTCTTCATAATTGCGATCATTCCAAGCATGAATGCACATACTTAGACCGCATATCATTATGAGAATTTGCTTTTCATAGTTGGGATCATTCTAAGTATGCGTATGCATACCTAGGCCACATGTCACTATGAAATTTTAGCTTTTAAAATAAACACCATTTTTCTCTTCATAGTTGGGATCATTCCAAGTATGCGGGCATACCTATGCCGCATATCACTATGAAAATTTTGCTCTTTTAATAAGCACTTATTTTTTTTCAATATTTTAGCTCAAAGAATAAGTGTACAATTGGGTTGGGCTTTTTAGTTTTTGTGCCAAAATGGTGGGGTTGATCAAATAAAGGTACAAGACACAAATTTGTGTAAACAATGGTAGTGATTTAGGGTTAGGTGCAAAAGCTCAAACTATCCAAAGAGAGGCCTAAATCATTTTCATAGAGTTTAATTATTCTAAAATGCAAACGTTTCAAAGATAGCTAAGGGCAAGTTCTAGATATAAAAAAAAAGATACCCTTCCATTCGAGTCGAGTAATAACTTTCTAATGATCTTCTACACACTCACCTAAACTATTTTTGGATAAAACCGGAATCAAATTAGAAGTAAAATAAATTCTTTCTACACAAATTAACAAATCATAAGTTTCGATTTATGACAAGAATTTAATTCTACGCCAATACTACTCAAACACATGCATTTGACTAGAAACACTACATGAGTCAATAATTTTACTCAAAAGTTTCAAAAAAAAAACTATTCTAGCACAAAAAAGTTCTTAGTCTACATGAAAAATAAAGTCTACTTGGAACTAACCAACTGAGTAAACTAGGAAAGTTATGGTGAAAACAAATTAAGCTCACTTCATAAATAAGTCTAGATTTTTATTTATTTATTAAAAAAAACAAACTAAGTTAAAAATTAGAACTAATTTATGCTACCCCTCCATACTTAAAGATAAACATTGTTCCCAATGTTTCAAACAAAGTATGAAGTTTATAAATATATTTTAAAGTAAAATAAAGCAAAATTAAATGTTATAAAGAATCTTTCCTGATTATTTGTCGGGGCAACCGTTTTATAACATCGACCCAAAACCTGCAAAAGTTGTTAGGAAAGGAAACAAGAAAAACAATAGAAATGAAAGGGATAATTATGGGGTGCCTCCCACTAGCGCATTGTTTACCGTCGCATAGCTTGACTAAGTGGCGATTTTAAATGTTTGAAAGATTTAGTGATTCAATTTTTCCGGTTGAGGGGTCGCCGGGGTGATATAGTTTTAATCAGTGCCCATTAACTTTAAATGAGCCGTTTTCCGGGTGTTCTATTAGCACGGTCCCATATGGTCAAACCTCTTTCACGACAAAGGGGCCGGACCATCGGAACTTCAATTTTCCCGGAAAAAGCCTAAGCCTAGAATTAAAAAGAAGGACTATGTCTCCCGGTGAAAAAGATTTTGGATTTTTAATATTTCTATAGTGGTAAAACTTAGTTCTCTCCTTATAGAATTTATTATTTTCATAGGCATTTGCACGCCATTCATCTAACTCATTTAGTTGAAATTTTCTTTGTTCGGAGGCTAAGTTTAAATCTAGATTTAAAAATTTAAGCGCCCAATAAGCGTGGTGCTCTAATTCAACCGGTAGATGACACACTTTCCCGTAAACTAATCGATATGGTGTACAATCGATGGCGGTCTTGTACGCCGTCCGATAAGCCCACAAAGCGTCATCTAGCTTGAGCGACCAATCCTTCCTATTAACAGACACCATTTTTTCTAATATTCTTTTTAGCTCACGGTTTACCACCTCCACTTGGCCATTTGCTTGTGAGGTGATATGAGGTGGATAATTTGTGCGTGACGCCATACTTATCTAAAATTTTAGCAAGTTGGCCATTACAAAAATGAGAGCCCCTATCACTAATCAGTGCGAGTGGTGTGCCAAATATAGAAAATAATTTTTTTAAAAAATTTATGATGACTCTCGTGTTGTTAGTGGGGAAAACTTGCGCCTCAACCCACCTTGACACGTAGTTAACCGCAACAAGGATGTACTTATTATTATGAGAAGGTGGTAGTGGACCTACGAAATCTAACCCCCATAAATCAAAAATTTCACATTCTAAAAATATATTTTGGGGCATTTCATCCCGGTTAGAAATGTTACCTGATCGTTGGCAACTATCGCATTTACTCACAAAGGTGTGAGCATCTTTGAATAAGGTGGGCCAGTAGAAGCCCGCCGCTAGCACCTTCCTAGCGGTCCGGTTTGTTTGATAATGTCCACCGATTGGTCCTTCGTGGTAGTGTCGCAAAATTTGGACGCCTTCCTCGCCCGATACACACCTTCTTACCACTTGGTCCGCGCAGACGAAATAAAAAGGGGTCTTCCCAAAAGTAATTTTTTAAGTCTGAAAAGAATTTCTTCTTTTGTTGACTTGTCTAATTCTTTGGGAGGACCCGTGCCACTAAGTAATTGGCAAGATCCGCATACCAAGGGGTGGAGGAAGTCGCTACCTAATCGGCGGCGAGGAGGTGCTCTTCAGGGAATTTGTCGTCAATATCGGCCTCCACTAGCGCTCCTACAGCCGGATTCTCCAATCTTGAGAGGTGGTCGGCCGCCAAGTTCTCTGCTCCCTTTTTGTCTTGAATTTCCAAGTTGAATTCCTGAAGGAGGAGAACCCATCTCAACAACCGGGGCTTAGCATCCCCTTTGTTTAATAAGTACTGGAGTACAGAATGATCTAAAAAGACAATAACTTTTGAAAGCGTCAAATAAGAACAGAATTTATCAAATGCAAAAACAATCGCCAAAAGTTCTTTCTCCGTCGTTGTATAATTAGCTTGGGCGGACGTGAGTGTTTTGCTTGCGTAATAAATCAGGTGAAAATATTTATTCACCCGTTGGCCTAAAACAACCCCTACAGCAAAATCACTCGCATCACACATTATTTTAAATGGTAAAGACTAATTTGGCGCAATTAGTTTTTTAGTTCTTTTTTTATTTTTTTCAAAATCTTTCAAACATTCATCGTCAAAAATAAATGCGGATTCTTTTTCTAAGAGATGAGTTAAAGTTTTTGTAATTTTTGAAAAATCTTTAATAAACCGCCTATAGAAACCCGCATGTCCTAGAAAACTTCTAATAGATTTTATGTTGGTAGGCGGGGGAAGTTTTTCTATGACCTCGATTTTGACCCTATCGACCTCGATCCCTTTGCTAGAAACTTTATGTCCGAGGACTAATCTTTCTCGGACCATAAAGTGGCACTTTTCCCAATTGAGCGCCAAATTCGTGTCTTCGCAATGTTGAAGAACACGATCAAGATTATTTAAACAATTTTCAAAAGAATCGCCAAAGACTGAAAAATCATCCATAAAAACTTCCATGACGTCCTCTACTAATTCGTTAAAAAATGCCAACATACATCTTTGGAATGTAGCTGGCGCGTTGCAAAGACCAAATGACATCCTCCGATAAGCGAAGGTGCCGAACGGGCAAGTGAACGTGGTTTTCTCTTGGTCTTCAGGTGCAATTGGGATTTGAAAGTATCCCGAAAGACCATCAAGAAAACAATCGTGTGAGTGATCGGATAGACATTCTAAGATTTGGTCAATGAAGGGGAGCGGGAAGTGATCCTTACGAGTTGCATCATTTAATTTCCTATAATCGATGCACACCCGCCAACCTGTAACAGTACATGTTGGGATCAACTCATTATTTTCATTAGAGACCACCGTTATCCCACCCTTCTTAGGCACGACTTGCACCGGGCTAACCCAAGTACTATCAAAAATTGGGTAAATAATTCTCGCGTCTAATAATTTTATAATTTTGGCCTTAACGACGTCCTTCATGTTAGTATTAAGACGTCGTTGAGGCTGAATAGTGCAGCGAGAATTATTTTCTAATGTGATTTTGTGCGTGCAAAATGATGGGCTAATCCCCTTAATATCAGAAATTTGTCATGCAATTGCATGACAGTGACTATTTAAATTTTTTGTTAATTCATAAATTTCTGAATCGTTAAGCGCGGATGAAATAATCACGGGCAATTTTGACTCTTTTTCTGAAAATAAATATTTTAAATGTTCCGACAATTGTTTTAATTCTAAACTCGGGGGCTCCTCATAAGATGTTTTACTTTAAAATTGTTCGATTTTATTTCTTCAAATTTAAGCGGCCGAGTTATTTCTTTTAAACAAAATAAGTTTGAAATATCCGGATTTTCTAATAAAGGAGAGATAATTTTAGAAAACGACGTTATTTCCTCTTCAAAATTTGTTTCTAAGGTAAAGCAAGAGTCGTCGTTAGAAAAAAAAAAATTCATTGAAGAATTAATTCTAAAAGTAACTTCTTCGTCCCCCACTCGTAGGAGAAGCTTTCCGTTACTTACGTCTATTACTGCCCTAGAGGTGGCAAGGAAGGGACGACCGAGTATAAGGGGTACTTCTACGTCTTCTTCTATGTCGAGGATGACAAAGTCTACCAGGAAAATAAACTTGTCAACCTTGACTAGCACATCCTCTATTACCCCTATTGGGTATTTTATTGATCGGTCTGCTAGTTGGATGCTCATTTTAGTTGGGTTTGAGGTGCCCAAACCAAGCTTTTTAAATAAAGAGAACGACATCAAATTTATACTAGCTCCTAAATCGGCCAAGGCGTGTTTTATTAATAAATTACCGAACAAGCATGGGATGGAAAACCGTCCCAGATCGTTAAGTTTTTCTGGCAATTTATTTAAAACAACCGCCGAGCATTCTGCATTTAAAGAAACACGCGAAATATCCTCAAGTTTCTTTTTATTAGAGAGTAATTCTTTGAGGTATTTCATGTATTTATGCATATTGGAGATTGCTTCGCAGAATGAGACATTTATTTGAATTTGCTTTAAAATTTCAATAAATTTTTTGTATTGCTCCTCATTGCGCTCGTCTTTAAATTTCGAACGATAAGTAAGAGAAGAGTTTTTAATAATACACAGAGCTAAAGTAGAAAAAGGTAAAGTAGGTGAAGAAATAACTTGCGGAGAAGAAGATGAAACGTTTACCTCGGGTCCAGCCAAATTTATAGAAGTTATCTCCTTTCCGCCGCGGAGGGTTATTGCGTTGGCACTCTCCCTTAGATTGGGCTCAGTGCTGCCTGGCAAAGTTCCTTGTTGACGCTCAGAGAATAATTTGGCCAGCTGTCCAATTTGATTTTCTAGATTTTTAATAGATCCGATTAGATTCCGGATATTGGACTCGTTGGAGGCTACATATTTAGTGAAGACCTCTTCAAGTGAAGAGGACTTTTGTGGTGGCGGTGATGCAAATCCGGGAGGATTCACTTGTGGTGGTCGTTGAGCATTATTGGGGTTGCTCCATGAAAAATTTGGGTGATTCTGCAAACCCGGATTATAAGTATTATTGAACGGAATATTATTATTCGGGTTATACGGAGGACGATAGGAGTTCCCCATATAATCTACTTGTTCTTGAAAATTATTATTAAAATTATTATTATTATAAGCCCAATTTGTGGCGGAGGAAGCAGATATATTCGCCACTTGCTTTGTGAGCATTTCTACTTGAAGTGCCAAATTCGGGGTGGCCTCGACTTCAAAGAGTCCGGTCGGCTTGTTAGGGCGCGACCGTAGCACATTCCACTGATAAGCATTCATGGCCATCTCCTCGAAAAGCTCTTGAGCGGCCTTAGGGGTTTTGTTATTAGGATTACCTTCTGCGGCCGCATTAATCATTTGCCTAGTTTGGAGATTTAAACTATTGTAGAAAGTTTGAACTTGTTGCCACATAGGAAGGGCATGATGAGGACATCTCCGCAAAAGTTCTTTGAAGCGCTCTCATGTGTCATAGAGAGACTCCGAGTCTATTTGCGTGAATGAGAGAATGTCCGTACGTAATTTAGCGGACTTTGCTGGAGGAAAATATTTCGTTAAAAATTTCTCCGTCATTTCGGCCTATGTAGTGATGGAACCTCTAGAAAGAGAACCCAACCACTGTTTGGCCTTAGTCCACAAAGAAAATGGAAATAAACGCAAACGGATGGCGTAATCGGTGACACAGTTTATTTTAAACGTATCGCAAATTTCAAAAAAATTAAGCCGATGTAAATTTGGATTTTCATCCGGTAAGCCATCAAATACAACCGATTGCTGTACCATCTGAATGATACTCATTTTAATTTAAAAATTATTATTTGCTACTGCTGGGCGAATAATGCTAGATTGTGTTCCCTCCAAATTCGGTCTCGCATAATAGGACATGGTCCGTAGCGAAGCCGCATTAAGATAAGGAACTTCCATTATTCCCTCGTTAGTTTCTTCGATTGGCTCTTCGCAAATTATTGGTAGATCACTAAATCGGAGATGTCACCGACAGGTGCGTTCGATTTCCGGATGAAAACCAAATTCAAAATTATTTGAAGAGTTTACTCGGGTCATAAACTAAAAAAAAGAAGAAGAGAAGTGATAAAATTAATAACTATTTCTTTATCAAATTATTGACCAATTGTCCCCGGCAACGGCGCCAAAAACTTGATCGCGTGAAACTATATCCGCAAACGACAATGACAAGTGTACCGTATCGAGAGTGGTATAGGTTTATAAAAACCAAGGTCGTATTAGACTCGTGGTAGTTGAGTAATTATACTTTGAAAATCGTTATTATTTTATCAATAGAATTTTGGGTTGGGGTTGCGGATAGTGAAAACTGAAGACACTAATAAAATTAATTCGAAGTGTTAAAAGGAGTGCACGATCTTTGAATCACCTTGGACATAGAAAAATTACGGAATGAAAATAGAGATGTAATTCTCTTGTTGAAGAGGCTTTGACCGTGGAGGTTCCCGAAGTATGAACACTCCTCTTTCGAGGATTAGGTTCAACTAAGCTTAGGTGTATCGACAGAACTTTCGTTCTCAAATCACATTGCCTAAGACTTACTTTACGTAGTGAACCTCGCTATTGGATTTTACTCTAATCCGGAAGAGTTACGTCGTCCTCTTTCGAGGGTTGCGTTCTACTCTTTTTACCAATGAGTGATCGATTCGCCTTACGAGCCTGTCGGCCAACTAAAGAGCGAAAACCATTATGAAAACTATATAAAATATATAGCCTCAATGAATTGATCAACGGTAAATCGTAAGTGTTCAACAATTTGAGAAAAAGCAAAACTAAAATCATAATAAAAATTAACTTATCCTTGGATTATCTCGATCGAGCACTATAGAGAATTAGCCGCTCATGGAGATGGGGGAATCATTATTATAGAAAAAATGCGACATCATGATAAAATGTGAAAGTGACGCGAGACAAAATTGAAATAGAAATATTTTTCTGCAAAAGATGAATGAAATTTTATTGCTAGTAGACAAAAGAGGTTACAAGAAATAAAGTTGCAAAATTACAAGTTGATGAAATAACCAAACTCCAAATCCCCTAGAATGATTTCTTCCTCGCAATGAACAAATTTTGTGTACAAATTTTTAGAATAGAGATTTCTACCGTGGAGTCCTCCTTCATGCCTAGAAAACACATATTTATAGCTTTTTGAGATGACAATGGCTGGAGCAATTAATAGGACCGTTACTATTGCTTTTCCGGGTGAAATTGTATCATAAATATTTGGCATGCCATGTCATCAATCCTTGTGGCAGAGTAGGATGGAGGTGATGCCTGGAGGCGAGATCTATGGAGGAGGAAATAAATTTGAGGCGTTACATGTAGGAGGGAGGCTCGGGCCAACGTGGCTGTATGGAGGAGGGGGTCATGTGGAGAAGAGTTGTTACTAGCCGTGTCTAGGATGAGCTGGAGTTGGATCGCTGACGTGGAGGCATAGGCGGGTTTACTGGCTGATGTGGCGAGCTGCTATGTTAGGCGGACAGGAGGGCTGTTGCATCTGCATGGCGTATGAGGTTGACGCGGAGGTGGTCGATGGTCGGTCAAACATGGAGTTACTGGAGCTTTGCATGGAGGAGGAGGATGGCTGCACGGTGGTGGCGCTGTTGTGGCCGAGATGAGGTGGCGGCCGGCTGGATTTGAGCTACTAAAGTGGCCGAACATGGTGTTGGCTGGAGCGGCCTCTTCATGCATAGCAAGGTGGATGTGGTCGAGTGTCTCATGCATGCAAAGGTGGTGATCGAACCAACTCGACTCGAATAATATGTCGTGGACGTGACAGCGGGATATTGCACAGGATTCCCCCTGGCCTGCCACATTTCTACTAAAATCAAAAAATATATATTTATAACATAAATATAAATTATATGAAAATTCTTAAAAAAACAACGAATAAATACAATAATTTATTTAAATATCAAATAACAAATTAAGCTAAAATGATGACTAAATTACTATTCATCAGGACTACACCTACAAGATTCATTATATTTCCGGGAAGGGGAATGTTGTGGCAGATGCTCTGAGCCATAGAACTCCTGCACAGGACAACTGGTTGGAGATGCATGACGAGCGACTCATTCGTGATTTGGAGGCTTTGGAGATCTCGTGTGTTGATAAGGGATCTAGTGATAATGCATGTTTGAGTTGGACAGAGGTTCAATACGACCTCAAGGACAGAATTCGACAGGCCTTGGAGTTGGACGTAAGCTTGAAACGTCGCTTGGCAGAGTCTGTGGATGGGTTGAATGACCAGTTCTTTGTTGACAATGGCCTTGTATGGAAAGGTGGTCGGTTGTGCGTCCCTAATGTTGGAAAATTACGAGAAGAATTGATGTACGAGGCGCATTTTACCAAGTTCTCAATTCACCCTGGGAGCACAAAGATGTTCAAAGACTTGAAGAGGTTGTTCTGGTGGCTAGGTATGAAGAAATACATAGCGTTATACGTGGCAAAGTGTCAGACTTATGCCTTGGTGAAGGCCGAATGCCAGAAGCTAGGTGGATTTCTAAAGTCCCTGCCTATACCGGAGTGGAAGTTTGATGACATCTCTATGGATTTCGTGCACGATTTGCCGATATCGTACAAGGAGAATGACGTCATTTGGGTGGTCATTGATCGTTTAACGAAGGTGTCATATTTTATACCCAATAGGAAGGATGATTCAGTGGAGAAACTGGCGAAGCTTTATGTGGATAACATAGTCTGTTTGCATGGTGTACCCCGGAGCATTGTTAGTTACCGTGATGGCCGGTTCACATCTAACGATTGGAGGATCATTCATTAGTTGTTGGGTACCAAGCTGAACTTCAGCACAACTTTTCACCCGCGGACAGATAGGCAAACTAAAAGGGTGAACAGGACGATGGAAGACATGCTTTGTATGTGTGCATTGGATTTTGGTAAAAGGTGGGAGGACCATCTTTACATGATTGAGTTCGCATACAATAACAGCTACCATGCCAACATTCAGATGATTCCTTTTGAGGCTCTATATGGGAGGAGGTGTCGTACACCTTTGGCTTGGGTAGAAACGGGTGAATCGAATCTTTATAAGCGAAGAGAGGTTGACGATGTTACGTCAATGATATGGTTGATTTGAGAGCGGCTATTAATAGCCCAAGATATGCAGGACAAGTACTATAATGCCAAGCATTGGAACGTGGAGTTTGCGGTGGGTGATTGGGTATACCTCAAGATAAAGTCGTTTAAAGGCGTATCAAGGATTAGACGCTTAAAGAAGCTTAGTCTGAGATATGTTGGGCCTTTTGAGATCTTGGAGTGTGTTGGTGAAGCCGCCTATTGTTTGACTCTTTCGGTAGAGCTGAGTGGATTGCATGATGTATTTCACATCTCGGTCCTACACAAAGCCGTGAAAGAACAAGCACAAGTGGTTGTTGCGGATCAAGTATCGGTCGATAGTGGGCTAACGATGAAAGTTAGACCCATTCAGATCGAGGATACGGGGGTCAAACAATTTCGGAACAAAGCTATCAGGATTATCAAAGTCTGATGGGACAATTGCGGTCGTGAGGAACTTTCGTGGGAGTGAGAGCAGACCATGCTTGAGGAGTATCCCGAACTTTTCTACTCAGGTACCATTTAATTTTGTGTACCTTTCCATTCTCTAATTTCGGGATGAAATTCATTTAAGGGGAGGAGAATTGTAATGCCCCAAAACTCGAATATGAATGGGTCGTGTTTTTAAGGACTTTTGGAGCCCTTGAAGTTACACGGCCTGGGACACGGGCATGTCCAAAGCTGTGTCCTGCTCTGTGTTTGCCGGGCTGTGTCGGTTGAGCAACACGGCCTGGGACACGAGCGTGTGCGAAGCCGTGTCGGGCACACGGCCTGTGACATTGGCGTATAAAATGGTCGTGTCCTATTCGGGCTTGCAGTTTCAGCGTCTATTGAGGCACATGGCTTGTGACACGGGCGTGTCTAGGGTTGACACAAGCATGTCTAGGGCTAACACGGGCGTGTCAGAGGCCGTGTCCAATTCTGAGATCGACTATTTCTCTTACGATTGTGAGACACGACCTATGACACGGGCGTGTCACAAGCCGTGTACGGACCCAGGAAGACGATTTTAAAGGTAAATCAAGGCCGTTCATTTTATTTAAGAGGGATCCGATGGCCCAGAATCCTCCCTGGTGGTATAAGGTTGGAAAACGAGGGTTTAAACCTCATTTCATTTAGCCATTTCTCTTTCTAAGAGGTAGAGAGAGGGGAGAGCAAAGGGAGAAGAAGAAAGAGGAATCCCGCCATTGTTGGAGCTTCGGAGATCTGAATCGCGAGTTGAGCCCAGATCCGCGGAGGCGAGTCCGTTGCGGTGGTTTTCATCCGGCTAGTTTTCCATGGCGCCGAAGCAAACCTCTTGGGTAACGATTCTCTACTTGGACATGTGAAGTCCTCTTTCTTTTTTGCATAAGAAACTCTCTCCCGTGAGTGGGCGGTGAATGTGAGGTATTCCTTCAGGTAGATATGATTTATCCCCGTAGTTTTTCATATAGAGTCCGGAATCGAAGTACAGACGTAGGCATGGTGTGTGAAGCCTATCCGGACATGGTGGTGTGGATTGGTCATGTTTTCATTATGCATGTATTGCCGGAGAAGACTCAGTGCCGTTTGTTTTTCGGGTTTTTTACGTGATAGATTGCAAAAGGGAGCCTTGGGGACTAACTCCAAGGTGCACCCGGAAAACTGGGCAGAAGCACATTTATGCCATCTTGGTGGCCTGGGAGTCAACCTTATACATAACTAGGTTATGCAATTTTGTGTGATCGATACTTCGGGAATCGAGAAAGCTTGACCCGCACCGATGACTTAAATTGACATGACGACGTGAGCAACGAGTTGAGTTAAACCTTACCCGCTCTATGTGGTTCTGTTAAAGAGACCTAAGGTACGTGACACTTACCGATGGCTTGGAGGGCGGGTCTTAGGCTTTGGCCGAAAAGACTTGTTTGCTCACAATGGTTACCGTCCTAGGGGCGTTGGTGGACCGGGTTCACCGTGAATGTGCCCTGAGACCACGGGGTGTGTGGCCGTGCGTGCCTACACCTGTAGTGAAGTGTGCTTAAATTGTACTTTCACTATCATGTTTGGTTATAGTAATGAAATGCAGGGAAGGAGCACCGCCTCCCCGATTAAGGGGTGGGGTCGTTATAATTTGGTCAGCTTTAGCTGACCGTTGCCTTGTTTTACCACCATTCGGTGGATTGTTCATATGCAGGAATAGGTAAGCCTAGTTCCAAGTAGCAGGCTGAAGCCCTTGATGCTGTGCTGGCCCTTGAAGGCCAAAGCGAAATTTTTACTTTTTATGTTCATGTGTGGCCGGCCTACGTGCCGAAGTATTGAAAACATGTATTGTGTAAGTAAACACTTATAAGGCCCTAAGGCCGACACTTTGGTGTATTTTGCTGTCATTCCTAACTTTGGTTATTGTGGACATTCTTGCTTTTGTATTTGGGTTCTTATAGCTATTTTAAAAGCTTCCGCTAGAATGGTCTGAGTTAGGATGCGTATTCCTATGCTATTAATTTGGTATTCTTTTGTAATTCTACTAACTGTCCGTGGAATATATCGTGGGGCTCCTGTCGGATCTTCTATTATATTCCATGTGACAGATGGGGGTGTTACAACCTGCTAGGCGTTGTGAGAGTCTAGTTACTAGGCATGTTAGACAAGGGAGATGTAGACCAATAAAGACTTGGAATGAAACTATAAAGAAAGGCATGATGTACTTAGACATTAGTGAGATTATGATAAAAGATAGGGTACAATGACGACAAAGGATCCATATAGCTGACCCCACTATAGTGGGATAAAGGCTTGAGTGTTGTTGTTGTTTATAATACAAAGTTTGCCCACCTTATACTTTAATCCATGCTTTATCACTGCATATCGCACCGCCATCATGAATATATGTTCGATGGGATTGCACGGTCACGATGATGATTTTCTGAGCTTATATAGAAAACTTGTATTCCATCTAACACACACACACACACACGAGAGAGTGCATGCCCCCCCCCGTGCCACGCATGATGGCACTTCGACTTGATGATACTCACGACGCTCGCCAAATCATTGAACTTAACATGCTAAAATTATTGCTCCCCATAACTGTTAAAAGTCAGGAGTTTCAGGGTTTTGGCTAATTTTTACCCTTATATTCTTCTTTTTTGGTGCAGAGAGAGTTCTACTAAGATTTTTGGATGTTGTTAAGGTGGATCTTTATGATATTATTTAGAACTCGGAAAATCAATCACTTCTTCTAGCACATAGTAAAATGCTCAGTGTGCAGTTCCGAACCTCTGCAAGCGATTCAACTTTTCCCTGATCAAATTCTCATAATGTTTTGATTATACTTATACAAATTATCCTTGTTCAGTACACATATTAAGATAAACGATTAAATTTCAACATTGATTTGCAAAGTCATATTAGCATATTTGTATGGTTTTACAAACGTTTTAAAAACCAGGTTGGACCAGCTAGTTCAACAGGTTGGATAGCCAACTGGTTCCCCAGCCGGTCTGGTCAGGTTCCTAAAATCTCCCCAGCCAAAAACTGGACCAAACCGGTTAACCAGGTGGTTGGACCGGTTAATCGGAAACCAGGCGGTTCATAAATTTAGGCCATTTCACTGCTGATTTTCAATCAAGCAATTGAGATTCTTGTTGCTTTAGGTTTAAACCTTTACCTTTGGCTTTGAGCTCTACTGTATGCCATTTTAATTAGATTATGCCCTTCCATTCAGACAACACAACCCAGCGAGAAAAGAAATCTTCTTCTTCCTTGCGCCGATCGGTGTCTTCGACAGGTAGGCAAGCGTCGAGAACCAAAATTTATCATCTTCTTCCTCACGTATATGGTATACCTGCGAATTTGACCTGGCGAGGGGAGCATCTTACTTTGCATCATCTTTCTTCATTACAAAGGCTAAGTTTTATTCTGGTATTTCTCTGATCTTTACTCTCTCTATGTTGGGAAAAACTCTATGATTTAACCTATCAAATTATATTTAAAGTAATTTTACATCTTAGGTTTATTACCCATATTGCACAGAGAGGATTAATATGGTAATTGATGTCCAAGGAAGTCAGTGGAGTCAAGGGCATGAGCTAGGCATACTGAATTATAGAATAAAGTCAAGAAAAACCAATATATGTTGACTTGAAGTTGACGCAACATCGACTGAAAGTTGACGTTATTTTGACTAGAAGTCAGAGTAACAAGAAAGGATCAGTCGACGCTACTTCAAGATGGATGTCGGCGTATGTTTTGACAGGATGTCAATGTAATGTCGACTAAAAAGTTAAGTCGACAAAATCTCAGTTTTAAGGAAGATCTCGATGTAACTATTACATGAAGTCGACGTAACTTTGAGTACAGTTCAGAATGGAAATTCCAAAACAATTATTCAGGCTTATGTCCAGGAAGAATGTATGAAATTAATTCAAATAATTCTAGTTGTTGGAAGAAGGCTTAAAGAAAATAATTCTTTATCAGATTCAGAGAAGAACTTATAGAAAAAATTTAAATAAGATGTCAAGATTTATTGAAGTAATTTTGGAAGAAGATATCATCACTCTATTTGAAGATATTATCTATGAAAAAACAATTCAAAAATATTCAGGGATGATATAATCAAAGAATAAAATGACAAATAGAAGAGAATTAAAAAAGAAGAACAAAAACATAGAGAGATTTGACAACTGTTCTTCATCTCCATCTTCCTCTTCTTCACTCTTCTCAGCTAGTGCAATATCAAACATTCAGAAAGAATAACCAAAGAAGATCATTGGATACAAGGCTAATAAATCATGCAAATTTTCTTCTAGCAAGGGGTTCATCATATTGAAGAGATCCAGTATACTTAGTGCAAGAAGGCCTTAGTTTCCTGCTGAGAGAGGGCAAAATCATTGAATACTTCATTCTTCTTTCTTTCTCAATCTTTCTCCTATTCTTCTTGTATTAATTAAGTACATAGTTTTAGGAATCTCTCTTTAAAGGATTCAGTGTGTGGTTTTAAGAGACTCCTTACTAAATGACTCGGTTAGTTATGATTCAAGATCTCCTTACCAAAAGATCTGATTATTTGTTCTAAGAGTCTGCTTATCAAAAGACTCAGACACTGAGATAGTGTATTCCTACCAAGGTGGTAGAAGAGTGAATGTACCTAGACTTTGAAGAACCATTATAGCTTTGGTGTTTTTTGTGTTTGTGTTTTTCTATGTTTATTTTGCTATGCTGTGTTTACTTTTACTGCAATAATTTTCTGGTCAAGCAATCTGTATGTGTAGATTCTAAGTTAATTGAAAAATAGTAGATTAATTAAGCTCAATTTTTAAATATCTATTCACCCCCATCTAGAGAATTCTTAGAGATTTTAGTTAACTATTCACACTTTCAATTGGTATCAGAACCAGGTTGATCAAATAAAGGATAATACCTTGAGCAAAAAGATCTGAACAATTGTAAAGTTATGCATATATATGAAAATATATTTTCACAATATCATCAAATAATTTTAAATGATTTGCATCCACCAGACCTCTAGTGTGTAATTTAGAAAAGTTTACACTCAGCAACTGTTCAAGATCTATTTACCAAAATACTCAGTTAGTTAATGTTCAAGATCTCCTTATCAAAAGATCTGATTGTTGGTTCTAAGAGTCTCCTTATCAAAAGACTCAGGCACTAAGATAGTGTATTCCTATCAAGGTGGTAAAAGAGTGGATGTACTTAGACTTTGGGGAACCATTGTAACACCCCAAGTTTCCCCTTAGCTAGGAGATGGATTCTCCGAGCTACCACCCGACGGTAGGGTTTGCGCCAGCGGTAGTATGGCAAAATTATAGCAGGAGAGCTTAGTGAGATACCGCCTGATGGTAGGTTGATACCGCACGATGGTAGCATAGTCGATTAAATCAAAAGAGTTATCGATGAGCTACCACCCGATGGTAATGTTAACGTCGGCGACAACATGGATGATTTATTTGGCATGGCTCTCAGTGAGCTACCGCGTGGGCATAGCGACACCGCAGGGTGGTAATGACTTTTTGTTATGAACAACATGTTGATGTGATGCATTATCTACCGAGCAATAGTAGTGAGGTACCGCGCGGCGGTAGTAGAACAGTTACGGTGCATCCACATGTCAACGCGTGATTGGAAGTTTTGGGTGATGGGCTTACGGAACAAGCCAATGCTTGAGGTACTGCGCGACGGTAGCTAGTTGTCGCGTGACGACAACTCTGTTTAAGGCCGAGAAAGTTAAGTTCCAATTTCATTTTCTCTCTTGGCATTCTTATTCTGAACGACAGTGAGAGGAGAGTGAATGAGAGGAAGAGGAAGGAGATCCCGCCACTGTTGGAGTTTGGAGCTCCGAGTTACGAGCCGAGTTCAGATCCGTGTAGGCAAGTCCATTACGGTCCTTTTCATCCGGCTAGATCCTCCCCATGACGCTAAAACAAACGTCAAGGGTAATGATATTCCTCCTTGGACATGTGAAGTACTTTGTTTTGACATCATCGTCTGTTTGTGGCATATAGTGTGTGGCCCTGGCCGGACCTTCTATTATATGTTGTTGGGTCGATCGATTGTATCCATATTACCTTTACATTTAGAATCTGGAATCGAAGTATGGAATAAGCATGCTATGTGAAACCCATCTGGATAGGTTGGTCTGGATTCGTGATGATTGTTTTTGTATGCCGGAGAAGACTCTGCGGTAAGCATGTAATTTTTGGAGTCACGGGGTGTACAGGTTACTACAGTGAGAGTACGAGAGTAGGTCTACAGGAAAACACCCGTTTTGGGGAAGAAACAATAGTCTGACCCATGCCATACGGCGGTAGCGATACCACTGGCGATAGCTCCCAGAGAACAATGCTTGTGAGGCCTATCTCGTGGAGACTTGGGGGCCTATATGTTGAGCGATGAGCTTAGTTTGCTCTGCTATGGTGACAGTGAGTGCCAGCCTTGGAACATAACGTGGTTATATATTGTGTGATTGGGCAAGGGATAACTGACCCACGTTATGGCTTGCGAGCCTGATGGTTTGAGCAACGGGCTGTGACTAACCTGTACCCACCTTATGGCATTCGGTTTTGAGTTAGTCAGTGGCTTGAATCTTAGCATGACTTTGTCGTAGCATAGGGAAAGTGTTAGGCTTCAGGCTGGAAAGACTAGTAATGCTCAAAGGTACCGTCTTGAGAACGGTGGTGTGGCTTGAATCTCAACACACCGATAATGTACCCTGAATGCACGAGACGTGTGACCGACAGTTCCAATTCTTTTGGTGAATGGTGCTTCAATTGCACGTTCTATTACAGATATTGTTCATGTTTTTCTGCTTGCGGGGAAGGAGCACCGCTCCCTGGGTAAAGGGTGGAGTTGTTATAATTTGGTCAGCTAATGTTGACCATTGCTTTGTTTGCTACTGTTAGGGTGGAACGATTTTATGCTGGTGCAACTGAGCTAAGTGGGAAGTAGCGATCTGAAGCCCTATTTGCTGTACCAGACCTTAAAGGCCAAGCAAAGCGTGTTGTTACTGTTTCATGTGTGGCTGGCCTGCGTGTCAATGTCTGTAAAACACTTATATTTGAGGAAACAGTTGTAAGGACTTAAGGGCATTATGATTTGTGTATTTGAGTTATCATTCCTGCTTTGGTTTAGTGGACATTCGTTTGGTTGGGTTCTGAGAAATTTATTTAACTTTCGCTAGAATGCACTCTGAGTTAGGATGCGTAAATGGTTTATGGTCTCAATACGTAACTCCGCCAACTGTCTGCAGAATATGATGTGGGGCCTCGACCGAACCTTCTGTTATATCCTACGTGACGGATGGGGTGTTAGAATTTGGTATCAGACTCTAGTGTCGGTCTTTCTTATTTGAATTCATGGTCGAATTCTTTTAAGGGTGGTGAGCACGTGTATGTGCACTACCGTTATAACAAGAAAGAACCCATGAATGTCCACTTAAGAATGAAAGTACACATGTTTGAGGAACCTGTGTGTCCCTATAATTGCTTTTTGGCAATGTGTTTAGTCGATTAATTATGTGTTTCACGATTATAGGTGACAAGGAGTGGTGAAGAGAAATCCTAACATCAGCACTCTGCGGAGAGTAGTGCATCGAATGACATGCCTGCAACCCCTCCTTCTACTAAAACTATAAGGATGGTGGTTGAAGCTGTGTTCGCCATGATAAATGCCCAACCAGGGAGGCAAGTGCAGCCTCCTTCCCCTAAACTGGGCCAAGTACCGCTTGGCGTAATTGAGCATATACTGGCGGATCAAGTAACTACAGAGCCTGTAGTGCAAAGAAGAGCGACTGATAAGTAGCTCAAGCATGTGAATCCTCGAGTGATTATGGGGTCTAGAACCCCAATGCAAGCCAAAGACTGACTCTCTCGGATTAAGAGAGTCATGACGCCAATATAAATGCAGTTGTTGTAGAAAGTCACTATAGCCACTTTCCTACTGTACGGAGAGGCAAGGTTTGGGTGGGATGAATTGGAGTTGCATCCCTTTGCTGGAAGACAACTCATAAATATCTCGATGAGTTCTCGAGATTGTTTCTGGCTCGATATATCCCTTAAGGGCAGAAAATTGCTATGGAGAATCAATTCCAGATATTAACTCAAGGCGAGAGTAGTGTTGATGACTACTTGCATTAGTTCACGAGATTGGGGTGATATGCGGGCTCCACCTTTAATGATGAAGGAGCGCAAGACCAACCAGTTCTATGAAGGTCCGCACGATGATCTGAGGTTGTTGCTCTCAGGTCCAATGACGCAGCGTTTTCTGACCTTGGTTAATACAACCCGATCCCTAGAGCAATATATGAAACATGTACAGTGTATAAATGACTCGGCATTAAAGAGGCCGGAGTTTAAGGTACTGAACTCATCGAAGACTGGGTACCGAAGGTGGAACAAGAAGTCCAAATTTGCTGGACCGACTCCTTCTTCCGTGGTGTCTGGAACGATTTCTAGGCGAAGCCCAATTCATTGTTATACTTGTGGCAAAATAGGACACATAGCCCGAGAATGTCGAAGAGGTCCTCCGAGGACTAAGAAGAAGACATGTGTATTTTACGAGGAGAAAGGGAAAGCGTTGGAGTCAACTGCATCCCATTATGCTCCAGCTCAACCTAGAGTATACAACCTTGGCCAGTAGGATGCTATTAAGCAAGGCGATGTAGTTACAGGTATGTTTTAGACTTTAGCTTTATTTCTTTTCATACCTTATGCCCTATGCATTGGTTGTATGATTGTCTTGTATTAAGCTTTGTCTTAATCTTGGACTGTCCAGTGAGTGCGCTGTTTGATACAGGAGATTCACACTCCTTTCTATTCGAGGACATCGTATCGCATATCAGAGTACCTTCTTCTGTGGCAAAGGATAAACTGGATGTGTTACTGCTCAACGAATGTTTGATGTGTGTAGATGGAGTTTGTTGCGTAAAGGTATGGATGTGGAGTAAAGAGTTTGACTTGGAAGAGTCACTATTGCTGATGGTAGAGTTTGATGTGATCTTTGACATGGATTGGCTTTCAGAGCAACGTGCGTATATTGATTGTAGTCTCAAGATGGTCAAACTGGGGCTGAATACGAGTCATGAAACTACCTTCTCTTGTATGAAGGGATCGAGCAAGACGCTGATGTCTGCTCTCCAAGTAGTCAAATTAGTTCATGAGGGTGCGTAGATATTCTTTACCCTATTAGAGGCTAAGAAGCTCAAGCCCTATTTGATTAGTATTTCCGTGGTATAAGAGTTTGCTGATGTTTTCCCTGAAGATCTCCCTGAGCTCCACCTCAGAGAGAGATTGATTTCACCATTGATCTAGTGCTAGGTGCCAAGCTTGTATAACACTTTTCATACCGTCTATCACCAAGGGAGATGGCGAAACTGAAAGTGCAGCTTCAAAAACTACTAGATCAAAGTTATGTGCGTCCAAGTTCATCACCTTGTAGCGCACCGGTCCTTTTCGTGAAGAAAAAGGATGGAAGTTTGCAGCTGTGTATAGATTATCGAGAGTTGAATAAGCTGACAGAGAAGAATAGGTATTTGATTCTGAGAATCGATAATCTGTTCGATCAGCAAGTTGGTTCAACTGTGTAATCAAAGCTGGATCTGAAATCTGGATATTATCAGTTGAGAATCAAGGAAATTGACATTCCCAAGACTGCGCTCAGTACACGTTATGGGCATTATGAATTCATGGTCATGCCGTTTGGACTGACGAATGCACAATTTGTGTTTATGGAATTGATGAATAAGACGTTTAGAGAGTACTTGGACAAGTTTGTGATAGTCTTTATTGATGATATCCTGGTGTACTCTCAGTCTGAGGAAGAACATGAAGATCATTTACTCATTATTTTGGAGACCCTGAGGAGGAGTCAGCTGTACGCCAAGTTCTCTAAGTGTGAGTTTTGGCTGTCTTCAGTAGCATTCCTTGGTCATGTAGTTAGTGGAGAGGGATTGCGATGGATCTGGTGAAGATAGTTACGGTACGGGAGTGGCCTGTGTTGTCTACTGTGGCATAAGTCTGGAGTTTTCTGGGGATTGCCGGCTACTACAAGCACTTCGTAGATAACATCTCGTGTATAGCGTTACCCCTCACTACCTTAATGAGGAAGGATCAGAAGTTTATTTGGTTGTTGTCATGCGCATAAGCTTTTGAAGAATTGAAAAGCCGTCTGACCACAACACCTATTTTGTGTTCGCCATGTGGTTCAGAGGGTTAGGAAATCTATAATGACGCCTCAGGGAGCGACTTAGGCTGTGTTTTAATTCAACATGGGAAGGTGATAGCGTATGGCTCGTGCCAATTGAAAGTGCACGAGAGGAATTATTCGGTCCCCGATTTGGAGTTAGCAGCCGTAATATTTGCTCTGAAGCTTTAGAGGAACTCGTGTATGGCGTAAAGGTCAATATCTTTACAGATCATAAGAGCCTGAAATATCTGATAGATCAGAAAGACTTGAATATGCATCAGTGAAGGTGGATAGAGTTCCTTGGGGACTACACCTTCAAGATACATTACATTCCCGGTAGGAAAGTGTTGTTGCAGACGCGCTAATTCATAGGGCTCCTGCACAGGCCAACTAGATACATATGCATGATGAGCGTCTTATTCGAAATTTGGAGGCCTTGGAGATCTCTTGTGTTGATGAGAGATATAATGCTAAAACATGTTTGAACTGGACGGAGGTGTAGTATGACCTCACAAACCGAATTCGGCAAGCTCTGGAGATGGATAATAGCATGAGACACTACTAGACAGAATCTTTGGATGGGTCAAATACCCAGTTTTCTGTTATTAATGGCCTTTTGTGGAAGAGCATTCGTTTGTGCGTCCTAAATGTGGTCAAATTACGGGAGAAGTTGATGTACGAGGAACATTTCACAAAGGACACAATCCACCCGGGGAGCACAACTATGTTCAAGGATATGAAAAAGTTGTTCTGGTGGTCGGGATTGAAAGCGAACATAGCTCTATATGTGGCGAAGTGTCAGACCTGTGCCCTAGTAAAGGTCAAAAGTGAGAAGCCCGGAGGATTTCTGAAATCATCGCCTATACCAAAGTGGAAGTTTGACGACATATCTATGGATTTCGTGCACAACTTACCGAGATCATAGAAAGGGAACGATGCCATTTGGGTGATCATTGATCGTTTAACAAAGGTGTCACACTTCATTCCAAATAGGAAGGAAGATTCAGTGGAAAAACTAGCAAAGCTTTATGTTGATAATATCGTACGATTGCACAGTATGTCCAATAACATCGTTAGTGACCGAGATTTGCACTTCACGTCTAATGATTGGAGGCTTATACATCAACCTTTGGGTACCAAATTAAAGTTTAGTACAACCTTTCATCCTCAGATGGATGGTCAGACCGAGAGGGTAAACAGAATGATGGAAGATATGCTTCGCATGTGCGCCATAGATTTCGGGAAGAGGTGGGAGGACCACCTCTATATGATTGAGTTTACATACACAATAACTACCAATCAAGTATTCAGATGACGTCCTTCGAGGCCCTTTATGGTAGAAAGTGTCGTACTCCCCTTGGCACGGCTGGAGACGGGTGAAACAAAGTTATTTAAGAGAAAGAAAGTTGAAGATGCTACTTCGACTATACGTACAATCTGGGAGCAAATCCTGATCGCTCAGGATAGGCTGTCCAAATATTATAATGCCAAACACAGAAATGTTGAGTTTGCGGTGGGTGACTGGGTTTATCTAAAGATCAAATTGTTCAAAGGCATATAAAGGATTCGACGCTTGAAAAAGCTAAGTCTGAGGTACCTTTGGCCGTTTGAGATCTTGGAGTGCATTGACGAAGTTGCCTATCGATTGAAGCTTTTAATTGAAATTAGTGTTCTGCATGATGTATTCCACATATCAGTATTGTGGAAGGTGTTACAAGAGCCTACACAAGTGATTATTGCAGATCAAGCACCAATCGATAGGGGGTTGACAATGAAGGTTAAACCCATTTAAATCGAAGACATGGAGGTCAAACAACTGCGAAATAAGTCGATCAAAATGGTCAAGGTCTGGTAGGATAACTATGGTCGTGAGGAGCTATCATAGGAGCGTGAGTAAACCATGAGAGCGGAGTTTCCCGAGCTATTTCTTTGAGGTATACATTGTAATATTGATACTTCTATGTTTTTCCTGCAAAGTGTAATTTTGGGATGAAATTTCTTAAGTGGGGGAGATTTGTAATGCCCCAAGTTTTCTCATATCTAGAATATGGATTCTGTGAGCTACCGCCCAATGATAGGGTTAGTGCTGTCGATAGTATGACAGAATTATAGCAGGAACGCTCAGTGAGATACCGCCTGATAGTAGGTTGATACCGCGCGATGGTAGCATCGTTGATTAAATCGACAGAGTTTTCAGTGAGCTACCACCCAATGGTAATATTAACACTGGCAGTAGCATGGATGATTTATTTGGCATGGCTCTCAGTGAGCTACCGCGTGACAATAGCGACACCGCGGGGGAGGTAATTACTTTTCGTCGTAAATGGCGTGTTGATGCGACTCATATTCTACCGCGCGGCGGTAGTAGAATAGTTACGATGTGACCACGTATCGGCACGTGATTGGATTTTTTGGGTGGTGCGCTTGTAGAACAAGCCAACGCTTGAGGTACTGCGCATCGATAGCTAGTTACCGCGCAGCAGTAGCTCTGTTTAAGGCCGAGAAAGTTAAGTTCCTATTTCATTTTCTCTCTTGGCTTTCATATTCTGAACGACAGAGAGAGAGAGAGATGAGAGTGAAGGAGAGGAAGAGGAAGGAGATGTCGCTGCCATTGGAGTTCTGGAGCTCCGAGTTATGAGGCGAGTTCAGATCCGAGGAGGCAAGTCCGTTACGGTCCTTTTCATCTGGCTAGATCCTCCCCATGGCGCCAAAACGAACGTCAAGGGTAACGATCTTCCTCCTTGGAGATGTGAAGTCATTTTTTAGTATGTGAGGGTAGACGCTTCACGAGCACGTGGAAGCGATTCTCCCGATGGTTCGATCAATTGTATCCCCATTACCTTTGCATTTAGAAGCCGGAATTGAAGTATGGAATAGGTATGCTGTGTGAAGCCCATCTGGACAGGTTAGTATGTATTGGTGTTGATTGTTTTTGTATGCTGGAGAAGACTCCGTGGTATTGATTGGTGATGATTATTTTTGAATTGAGCAATGATTATGAAGCCTGTCTCATTGAGACTTGGGTGCCTATATGTTGAGCGGTGATCTTAGTTTACTCTGCTATGGTGGCCGTGAAATCCAGTCTTGGAACATAACATGGTTATGTATTGTGTGAATGGGCAAGGGAAGGATGACCCGTGTTGTGGCTTGCGAGCCCGATGGTTTGAGCAACGGGTTGTTGATAACCTGTACCCACCTTATGGCGTTCGACTTGGAGTGAGTCAGTGGCTTGAATCCCAACATGACTTTGTCGTAGCATAGGGAGAGTCTTAGGCTTCGAGCCAGAAAGACTAGTAATGCTCAAAGGTACCGTCTTGAGAATGGTGGTGGGGCTTGAATCTCAACACACAGATAATATGCCCTGAGTGCACAAGACCTATGGCTAGAAGTGCCAACATTTGTGGTGAATGGTGCTTAAATTGCATTCTATTATCGATATTGTTCATGGTGTTCTGCCTGTAGGGAAGGAGCACCGCCGCCCTAGGTGAGGGATGGGGTCGTTATAAATTTGTCAACTAATGCTGACTGTTGATTTATTTTCCACTATTGGGGTGGAATGCTTTTATGCAGGTGCAGTTGAGTCAAGTGGTAAGTAGCGGGCTGAAGCCCTATTTGGTGTGCTGGCCCTCGAAGGCCAAGCGAAGCATGATGTTTCTGTTTCATGTGTGGTCGGCTTGCATGCCGATGTTTGTAAAACACTTATATTTGAGGAAATAGTTGTAAGGCCTTAAGTCCATAACAATTTGTGTATTTTAGTTATCATTCCTGCTTTGGTTTAGTGGATATTCATTTTTTTGGGTTCTAAGTAATTTATTTAACTTCCTCTAGAATGCACTCTGAGTTAGAATGTGTAAATGGTTTATGGACTCAATATATAACTCCGCTAACTTTGTGTAGAATATGGTGTGGGGCCTCAACCGGACCTTCTGTTATATCTTACGTGACAGATGGGGGTGTTACAACCATTATAGCTTTGGTGTCTTCTGTGTTTGTGATTTTGTGTGTTTATTTTGCCATGCTGTGTTTACTTTTAATGCAATAATTTTCTATTCAAACAATCCGTGTATGTAGATTTTGAGTTAATTGAAAAATAGTAGATTAATTAAGCTTAATTTTTAAATCTCTATTCACCCACATCTAGAGAATTCTTAGAGGTTTTAGTCAACTGTTCACACTTTTAATTAGTTTAAGAACCAGGTTGATCAAAAAAAGGCTAATACCTTGATCAAAAAGATCTGAACAATTGTAAAGTTACGCATATATATTAAAATATATTTTCACAATGTCATCAAATAATTTTAAAGGATTTGAGTCCACCAGACCTCTAGTGTATAATCTAGAAAAGTTTACACTCTACAAGACTAGGATTAAATTATACATGAATTCTATTGATAAAGGTAATTTTGGTGCTATTCTTACAGGACAACCAATTCCCTATTAAAATAATATAGATGACAAAACCACATTAGAACATATGCCAAGATCTTAATGGATAGATGAAGAAAAGAAAGTGAAGGACTGGGATACAAAGGCCATGAACATCATAGTCTCAACCATGATAGATGAGATATTCCAGAAAGTTGCTAATTATCAGTCATCCAAGGAAATCTGGGAATTATTGTTCAGAATTATAGAAGGTAGATCTGATGAAAGGAAGGATAAAGGGTCCTTTCACATATCCCAACATTAGAATTTTTAAAATAGGACTGTATGAAAGGTTCAATATCATTGTTAATGAACTTAAAGGACTAGACAAGGAGATCTCACTCACTGAGATTAATGACAAGATTCTCATGTGCTTCCCAAGCACACAAGACTCAAGGATCTGGTCCATCAGGGAGTCTAAATGCCACATGAAAATCACTATAGATGCCCTGCTAGGCAAACTCAAGTCTTATGAACTTCTCCTGAAGAGTAGGTCGGAGTCAAAAATAAAAGACAAAGTCTCTACCCCTAGAGACAAGTCTACTGCTCTAAAATTTATTGATGGAGAACCTTCTAACTCTAAATAGGAGATGTTTAATATTCTAGATAAGAGATTCAAAAGATGGGTTAAAGCAGAAGACTCTAGAAGGAGAGAAAGGAGCTTCAGCAAGCCCAAATTTAACAAGATCCCAAGCAAGGAAGTCATCTGCTTTGTTTGTAGGAAACTAGACCACATTACACTTGACTATCCTGAAGAGAAGAGGGATTGGTCCAACAGGAAGGAACAAAAGAAGTTTAAGAAAAGGTACAAAAAGAAAGGAAGAGATTTCATTGCTGAAACCTGGAGTGACTTTAGTACAAAGTCAAGTTTTTCTTCAAAAAGTGAAGATGAAGCTGCTACTGAAGAAGCCTGCCTGATGGCTTTGGAAGCATTCTTAAAAGATGAAGAATATCAGGGATGTTATTTTGATAATATTGATTTTTCATCTGATGAATTTAAAGAATGTTTAAAATATTTTTGTAGAGATCAATTAGAAGCTGAGAAACAAATAAAACATCTCCGAAAAGAAATTGAAATAAGAAAAACTGTTAATCTGACGATGAGCAAATCCAGCAGGATAATTTTCTTAAAATTAAAGTTAACAATCTTAAACAACACATAATAAAGTTAGTTAAAAAGAACACATATTTAGAAGATGAGCTAACAAAGGCAAAAGTCTTTAGGACTCCTTAAATTAAAGGAGTCAACAACTTAGGAACATTACTAAAAATCTAATTAAAATATTTAATCACCTGGGATTGGGAGTAGACCCTGCCAGCTTAGAAAAATCCTCCAACACACCTACATGGAGGAATCATGTATCCTTCATCAAGGCTAAGGACAAGAAACCTATTGTAATCCCAGATGATGACCCAATCCACATCATAATAGATGATGACCATGAAAAGATTATTGTCTTTGACATGGTCAGCTCACTTAAATGTAAAAGCATTCTAGTAAAGGAAATAATAGAATAAAAAGCATCACGGAATAAAAATTCTGCTCACAGGGATCATGCGTCGGCTTTATATTGACGCAACTTTACTTATGCGTCAACTTCTAGTCAACATATGCATGAGTTTGCGTCAACACCATATCGATAAAACTCTTCATATGTGTCGACATCATATCGATACAGCCAGAAAATTGCACCGAGTTGTAATCAAAGCAATTTCTCAGTACAGAGCTCAAATGATTTTAATATAACCAAGTTTTCTGGTTAACATCAATATAAACTCAAATGCAAAAAATATTTAAGACATGATCATGATGCTGAAAGTTGTTAGTCTGATAGACCAACACTCTTTAATCCTAAGAGGTATCATGAAAGGCCTTCTTATACTTTTATCATCCCATATAATGGTAAAAGAAGCAATAAACCCAAGGTCCCTGGGTCCTAACTGACTTTTGAATTACTTGTGCAAGTTGAGTGTTCTAGAATAGTCTGACTAAAGAAAGGGGCAATATAGATGTACTTTAAATAATTCTTAATTAAAACTTAATCACATAATATTCACACAAACAATATTGACTTCTGATAAGCTAACTAAGGGAAGCTCAGCCAAATTCCTACCAATTCGCAAGCCTATGAATTCAGTTGGTCAGAATAATTGTCCTAGTTCACTTTAGACAATACTCATAAAACCGTCAAGTTAATCCCTACAAAGAGTTCAGGAAGAAGGTTTCTTGACCTAAGTTTAAAAGATATCTCCTCTTGATTTAGTTAGGTGTTCTGTCTGAGAGCTGAGTCTAAAACCTTTTGTATTCTCTCAATATTCATTAAATAGGTTCAATATGAATTCAACACTCAAGTGTCTATGATTATAAGAGTTCATGACACAGAGTTTGAAAATTAGTTAATCTGTAGAGTCTGTGAGGATGGAGGGATAAGACAAAGCTATCCAGCTCATCAAAAAGTACCCTAATTAAATCAATCAGAAAATTATGTCTATATCAAACCTGCCCAAGTCTGTCAAGATAGAAACAGTTGATGTTATGAAAATTACTCAAAAAATGAGTGATATTCAAAGACCAGAGTTGAAAAATTTATTAAATTACTAAGAGGGAACAATGCTAACAAAGTCAACTAACACTCAAGGAAGGCTTGATCATATCAAGTATTCTTTATAATGCAAATTTTATTATAACATAATGAAAGACAATTGATGGACAAAGCAATGTAAGTACTTAAAATGATAATTCAGTAATTGACGGAACGTTGAGTAAAAGTCTATAGAACATTGATTTCTACTCAATGCACCGTCGAGAGTTGGTGATTATGAAGAGTATTAACCTCATTCAATGTAGCGTTGATATGAATTAACTAGTATTTCAAAAGCTAGGTTGGTATACTATGACTCAAAGTAGCGTTGAGTTCTAATCGATGTACGATCAACTAAATAATGCACACATAAAAATTACTAAAGTGTGCCGTCTTATGCCCTAATTTCTCGACGTTTCGTCTACTTCTATCAGACTTCTATTATAATTTCATTCTTTAAAAAAAAATCTTCATCTTCTCAACTATGTACTCTCTGGTTTCATTCTCTCTTGTTTTTCCAAGTATTATTGCAGGCACAATAATGGTGAACAAGACTAACTCCAGATTCAGTATTGATTTAGAATCCTTCGCCGCAGTAGCAGATATCTTCAAAGGAATTTTGCAGCTATTCAATGATGTTGGGCTTAATAAGCTAATTAATTACTATAAGATGCCTACTGTATGATGTAGAGCTCTTTGAGTTACTGAACACTGTCATAATCAATGAAGATGGCACAATGATCGGCCAGATAATCGGTCCCGATATCCATATTACAACAAAAATGGTACAGGTGACTTTTCAACTTCAGTCTAGAGAAGGTGACGTAGAGCTCTAAGATGTAGAGATAAAGGGGGTGTTGCAAAAGATGAATTTTTCTAAATATAAATCAATTCATCTAAAGAAGAAGGATTTTTCTAAAGAAAATGAGTTTCTCGCTAATATTGTGGGGGAAGGTGTTCATGTGTAAAATCTCAGCACATGATGCCATCCCCAAAGCCCAGATGCATTTAATGGAGGACTTGGTGCTAAGAAAGGAAATTGATCGGAGAAAATGTCTTATGCACTTGATATGCAGTAAGTACAGTATCAAGGACAATGCATACATGACCTTTATGAGTCAAATTCTCAAGTGCCACTATCCAACATTATGCAAATCTAAGGAATTGAATATCTTTACAGGAAAGAGACTGTTAATTGCTCTCTTTTCACAAAGGACTAGGCAAATAATCAAACTTGGGACTAAGAAAGAGTCCCCTCTGCCATCTCCTTAAGCTTATCTCCAACAAAAAACTCAATAAGAAGGCACCTTTCTTCACTCTCCAACTCCTACCATATTACTAAATGAACCTGCAGCATCCACACATCGGGAATTTATCACAGCTGAAGTTTCTGTTCCAACCATACAACATCTCATAGATATTTCTCCCCCTCTTGTCAGCACAAGTCAATTTGCAGCACATTTATCATTATCAACACTGAATATTGATAATATTATCCTGCAAGTCATACAAGAGTCCACCACTTCACTCACCATTCATATGGTTGAGCAAGCTTCAAAATTCAACACTTCTTTCCAAAATATGCAAACTCAAATTGATGAGGTAACTACTTCCATGAAAAAGGTACAAGCTAAATTGGATTTCTCAGGTATTACCAGGTCATTCTTAACCTTATTAGCTCATGAGGTTCAGAAGGGGGAGACGCCTAAGGAAGACTGGTTCAAGGAACCTCTTGCTGATGATGAAGCTATTAATGAAGAAGTCTTGAAAGATGTAGAGGCTATTAAAAAAGTGTGAGATGTTACTAGAATTATTGAAATAAGAGTTGATAAGAATGAAGAAGTAGAGAGAACTTCAGTTGTTGCTGAAGTGGTAGAAAATCCGGCACGCAGTACATGGGGAGTCACTCAAACAGGGGGAGAATGACTCAGTTAACATTTTGAAAGTTGCAAGGGATATTGCACAAGCAGTAAAAGACACGGAGAATGACCCTACATCTCAGTGGGAGTCTCAAGACAAGATAGATATATAGCAACCATCATCAATACCTAAGTAAGTTGTTAAATTTCAATTCTCCAAAAAAAGTAAAATATCCTCTATAAAAGATGTAGTTTAAAGCTCTTAAAGGTATAATGTTGTGATATATGCTGAAATTCTTTGCTACTTAGAGCAATGATGATATTATGCAATAATTTTTCCATACAATTTATTCTGAAGCTTATTATTCAGTTGTCACTCATGCTTGTGTCTTTTTTTCTTTTTGATTTGTCAATGATGTAAAGTTATTCTAGGAAGTCAGTGGAGTCAAGGGAATTAGCTAGACATACTTAATTATAGAAGAAAGTCAAGAAAAGCCAAAATATGTCAACTTGAAGTCGGTGCAACCTCGAATGAAAGTCGACGTTACTTCAACTAGAAGTCAGGGAAATAAGAAAGGATCAGTCGACGCTACTTCAAGATGGATTTCGAATCATATTTTGATAGGATGTTGATGCAACATCGACTATAAAGTTAAATCGATAGAATCTAAGTTTTAAGGAAGACCTTGGCACAAATATTACATGAAGTCGATGTAGCTTCGAGTACGATTCAGAATTGAAATTCTAGAGAATTTTTTAAGGCTTATGTACAGGAAGAATTTATGGAATTAATTCAAATAATTCTAGCTGTTAGAAAAAGGCTTAAAGAAAATAATTCTCTATCAGATTCAGAGAAGAACTTATAGAAAGATTTTGAAGAAGATGTCGAGATTTATTAAAGAAATTTTGGAAGGTGTCATCATTCCATCTAATGATATTATTCTATGAAAAGGACAATTCAAAATTATTTAGAGAGGATATAATCAAAGAAGAAAATGATAAATAAAAGAACAATAAAAACATAGAGAGATCTGATAACTGTTCTTCATCTTCTTCACTCTTCTTTGCTAGTGCCATGACAAACATTCAAAAAGAGAGAAGATCATTGGAACCAAGGCTAATAACCCAAACAACTTTTCTTTTAGCAATGAGTTTATCATATTGAAGAGATCTAGTACACTTAGTGCCAGAAGCCCATAGTTTCCTACTGAGAGGTCTAATCATTGAAGACTTCATTCTTCTTTCTTTCTCAATCTTTATCTTATTCTTCTTGTACTAATTGAGTAAAGAGTTTTAAAAATTTCTCTTCAAAGGATTCAGTGTGTGGTTTTAAGAGGCTCCTTACCAAAAGAATCAGTTAGTTGTGGTTCAAGATCTCCTTACCAAAAGATCTGGTTGTTTGTTCTAAGAGTCTTCTTATCAAAAGACACAGACACTGGGATAGTGTATTTCTACCAAGGTGGTAGAAGAGTGGATGTACCCAGATTTTGGGGAACTGCTATAACTTTGGTGTCTTCTATGTTTGTGATTTTCTGCATTTACTTTTGTTGTGCTGTGTTTACTTTTACTGCAATAATTTTCTGGTCAATTAATCCGTGTATGCAGATTTTGAGTTAACTAAAAATAGTAGATTAATTATGCACAATTTCTAAATCTCTATGCACCTCTCTATAGAATTTTCAGAGGTTTTAGTCAACTATTCACACTTTCACTCAGTCATTAACAGCTAAATTTCATTAACTAAGTAATGTGTTTTGTGTATCTGAGATGGTTTTGAATATCCTTTCATGAATGGTGAAGACTGAAACATCTTATACATGATCTTCTGTTTTATTTTTTTAACTCAGCAAAAAGTGAGTGGGTCAATGGCCATAGTCTATTATTATATCATGTGAGAACCCAAACATGATCAAAGAGTTTCAGATATGAGAATAAATTCTCAACAACTTGTGGCTTGTATTGGTGTTCCATCACATAAAAAATTCACATAAAATTATTATGCTACTTACAAGTTACAACTATTATAAGTAAAATTAGTAATTTAGAAAATGTTGGTCATCCAGCTTCTCAACCTCCATAGAAACACTGATCTTAGTAAAAAATTGAGTACCTAATATAATCAGTCTTCAATAAATTGGTGCGGGCAAAATATGAAATTAGGTTCCTAAGTACTAACTGCCATTACATTTGGTGAAACTAAGCAAAGAAGTTAGAATATGGTTCATAAACTACTAAATACTAATACATTTGAAACTATCCAGGTTGGTTTTTGGCTTCCATTTTATGACTGTCTTGGAATTCCTTTCACACCTGATAACATTAACGCACATTTGGCATTATCCAGGGAATCTTCAGCAGTTGTATAGGTATAAACTATCAACTATCATAAATCATATTTATAAGCAACATGATTTACAAATTGATTTGTGTGTTTTAGTAATCAAAATGATGAATTGATCGATGATTGCTGATTTGTTTTGTTCAAATATTGTCTTGTTTTTGTTTTCAATTGATATCAGAGAATGGAAGCTCCATCAGAGCCATTTAGTACTTCTTTGCAATCAGTTCAATAGAAAATGATCATGCTTGGATTCATTTTAATCTAATACATAATTCTGATGGGAAAAATCACTATAAATGTTTATATTGTGGCGTGGTTTATAAGGGAGAAGAGATTAATAGAATGAAACCACATCTAAATGAAGTGAAAGGAAATATTATGGCTTGCAAAAAAGTGGCCGATGACATTAGAAATTAGATGTTAGAGAATTTAAAGGAGATTAGTATGAGGAAATAAGAAGCACAAGAATCTTTAGGGAGTGTAAATCCATATGGTGATCATATTAGTGATTAGAGAACATCATCCTTTACTTAGTCACAACAATCAAGTATACATGATAAAGGAAAAAAAGAAAACTTTATCAAGTTGAAATTATTTCACTCATAGAACATCTGCAAGATCACAACCATCTTTAAATAGTGTTTTGGCCTCAAAGAAGGCAGTACATCGTGCTAACTTGTGCATATTTAGATGGTTTTTTGATAGCTACAAACCACATAATGTATTAAATTCTAGTTTTACATAAAATTCTATTGATGCAATTGCTATAATTTTGTCCTGGTTATAAGCTGTTTCATATCATATAATGAGAACTAATCTATTGGGGGTTTGCAAGGAAGAATGTAGACTTCTTATAAACTCGTATAGAGATTGTTGGAGAGGAATTGGATGTACATTGTTGGTTGATGGTTGGACAAATAAGTGGAGTAAAATGTTGATTAATTTCTTAGTTAATTCACCTCATGGAGTTTCATTTTATAAGTCAGTGGATGCATTTGATATTACAAAAGATGCCACTACTCAATGTATGTTGTTTTCAGAAGTGGTTGAGTGGATTGACCCATTAAGTGTTGTTCAAATCATTACTGATAATGCTACAAATTATAAAAAAAATGAGAGAATTACTACATCAGAAGTATAACAACATTTATTGGTCTCCATGTGCAGCTTACGACTTAAATTTGATTTTATATTGGAAACTTATAACATGTGACTGAAATAACAAGAAATGCTTCAAAAGTTACCGTGTTTGTTTACAATCATATTTTTCTTTTATCTTTGTTGAGAAGAAGAGAAGGGTGGAGATAAATTGTTTATTCAGGAGCGACAAGATTTGTAACCACATTTAATACTTTGAAGAGTATATATGAACACAAACAAGATTTGCAAGCTTTAGTGACTAGCAAGTACTATATTGACTCAAAGCTTGCAAAATTAAGCAAAGGAAAAGATGGTGTTGTAATCATTTTAGATACTAACTTTCAGAATATGTGTTTGATAGTGACAAAGGTTGTAGGCCCACTTATAAGATTATTGCGGATTTTTGATTCTATTGAAAATCCATCAATCAGTTATGTTTATGATGATATGTATCGTGCTAGAAAAGCAATTAAAGGTATATTCAAAAATGTTAAGCGATTGTACAAGCTATATACATCTATTATCAAAGATAGATAAGATCACCAGCTTCACCAAAGAATTCAGTCTTATGCTTAATCTTTGAACCCTGCTTTCCAATATGATCAAGCTAATTATTCTAATAAACCTGAAGTTGCGCAAGGTTTAATTGAACTTATTGGCAATAAAGATAATTATAATAAAGCTTCAATTATGATGAATGAAGTTAGGATATATCAGGACCAACTTGAAAGCTTTAGAAAGCCACTCACCATCAAAATGTCCAAAGAAATGTAAACGGATAAGTATAAGACTTTGAGTTCAGAGTTAACATACATAAAAATATTTTAATTTTAGCTTTAAGTTTTAAGTTTTATTTTTCTCATTTTAAAGATGAATAGTGGAGAATATTTGGTTCAAGTGCTCCTCAACAGCTAAGAATGGCATTTGCATTCTTAGTCAGACCTCTTCATCCTCTGGTTGTGAATGAAATTGGAGTGTAATTGAAAAAAATTCATACAAAATGAAGAAATCATCTTGAGAATCAAAGACTCAATGATGTGATTTATGTTCATTACAATCTTAATAGGAGGGATATATATGAATTAATCATTAATTTGTTAAATTCTATTTTGCTATATTTCATAGTTTTTTAATTGATCGTTTGACTCATGTAACATGATTCTTTTGGTAGGGCATATTTCAAGAAAAAGAATTATGATCCTCTTGATTACACTAGTATTGATTCAATGGATTTTTGGGTGGTCAAGGAAGAGCCGATTCCAGAACTTAATTATAATGAGATGGAAAATGATATTTATGAGGAATATGCTATACCAATCGATGTAGAGGCTTAATCGAGTGACAAACATCATGAACAAATAAATGGTAAGTTTGTTTATTTGTTAGATAAATGCGTTTCAATGTTATTTTTATTCTATGTATGTAATGCATTTGATTTAAATTTAAATTATTTTTGCAGACGAGTCTACTCAAAAAGCTCTTGAAGATGTCGACCTTGAAGCTTTTGGAGGAGAATTGTTTGCTGGCTATGATATTGATGATATAAAATGATTGACTTGCCTGTAGTACTTTATTTTTGAGTTTTTTCTTAAACTATTAAGTCTAGATATGCTTTAGTTGACATGTTTTTTAAGTTTACTTGTCCATTTTAACTCTTTAACTCAATGCATGACACTTTATTTATCATATGTTTACATTAGTTGTTTTATTTTTGATATATTAATATCCAAACTACATACATGTTGAAATAATATTAGTTACTTTTGTCTAAACGGTTCAACCGATCCAACCGGTTGAACCATGAACCTCTTCTAAGACCGGTTTCATCTCCAGCCGGGTTTTCAAAACCTTGGGCTTTACATCTTTGTCATTCGTTTCTATGTTTGAATGTGTTTACAAATTTTTAGGAGCCACAAAATTTGAATGAAACAACCATTAGTAATGTCACATACTGAACGCCTCCACCGCCGCCGAAATCTTCCTCGCCCGACGAGTGCTGCCGCTCCCGATGAATGTCGCCGCCTCCGATGAACTACATCATCCCCGACGAACTACATTGTCCTGACAAATGCTGCCTCCCTCGACGAATGTCGCCACCCACAACGAATGCCCCCTCCCTCGACAAACATTGTCGCACCCAGTGAATGCCGCCTCTCCCGACGAATGCCAACTGTCATTGCACTCATAGAGGGTTGGAGGCCCATGCAGTTTCTCCCATGTCGTTTCTCTCATACTTAGTAATTTTTTATGATCAATCTCTATAACATTTTTGGTCTTTAGCAACTCCTGTCTTGACAACATTTATAAAAATATTATCTAAACCTTGATAGAGAACATGTTATAAGTGTTGCAACAGGTTATTAAAGACACCTCCTATGGAAACAGTTTCACTGTTTTGGCAACACTTAGAAGTTTTAGGCAACAGTTTCAAGTGTTGCTAAAGATTGTAAATGTTATAGTGAATTGTCATTCACAGATCATAATCTTCTATTTGCAAACTAACTTTTCCCCATTTTATTTGAGTTTATAAACATCAGGCAACCACTTCGCCGCCCAACCCTCCGCCAATGTGTGGAGGGCTGGCCTCCTTGCCGCCCAAATCGGGCCGCCTACTGACTGCCCGAATCTGGTGGCTATTTAGTTGTTCTTGGCCATCCACCTCTCTGCTGGCGTGTAGAGGGTAGAGGGCTGGCCTCTTTTCTACCCGGATTGGGAGATCCCCTTGCTTCCCAAATCGGGAAGCCTCCTGCCTGCCCCGATTGGGCGGTCCCCTTCCTGGCTGCCCTGATCAGGCGACCCCTTACCTAGCCGCCCGACCTTCCACCAACGAGTGAATGACTGCTTCCCTGGCCTCCCTAATTAGGCGACCTCTTGGTCTCCCAGATTTGGCAGCCTCTTGGTCGGCCAACCCTCCGTTGGTGCACAGAGGGTCGCCCCTTTAGCCGAGTTCATCCAGAGGACCAGTTTTCCGACCGTCGCCACTCCCAGTCTCGACCGTCGGTCGGGCCGCTCCTTCCCTCGCTAGCCAGGCGTCTGAACCACCCATTGGGTCCAAACTTCCGGTCGGGTCTAAGCTGTCATATTAATTACAATTGTAATCCATGTACTCCAATCTGGGCATTCCTATTCGTCCATCAAATAGACACCGGGTAAAATTACCGAGTCACCCCTCCTAAATTCTATAAATAGGGGTCCATGTATCCTTTATTTGCATCATCCGCTCCTTGAATTTTCCTCCTACGAACTTCTCCTTCCTCCTTACGCGCTCTTTTGCTCGCCTGCTCCTTATGCGCACCGCTTCCTTGCGCGCTCCCGCCGCTTCCTTGCGCATTCCCGCATGTGCCTCTTCTTTATGCGCTCTCGGGCACACCGCTTCCAGGTGCAATGTTGCACATTCATCGTTGTTATCTCCCACGCGTGTCTCTTCCTTGCGTGTTCTTGCGCTCGCCTCCTCCATGCGTGCTCCCGCACGCACCACGTCTTTGCGTGCTACGTAACACACCTCCTCCTTGTGCGCTCCCGCGCAAGCTGCTTCCTTGCGCTCTCTGGCGCGCACCTCCTCCTTGTGCGCTCCTGCACTCCCCTCTTCCTTGCGCCCTCCTGCACATGCCGCTCCTTACGTGCTCCTACCCGCGACTCCTTTTTGCGCTCTCCCGCGTGTGCCACTTCGTTGCATGTTCCTGTGTGCGCCTCCTCCTTGTACGCTCCCTCGTGCACCGCTTCCTTGTACGTTCATGAGCGTGTATCCTCCTAACGCTCTCCAGTGCACGCCGCTTCCTTGTGCGCTCCTACACGTAACTCATCCTTGCACGCTTCCACGCGTGTTGTTTCCTTGCACGCTCCTGTGCGTGCCTCCTCCTTGCTCACGCCTCTTCCTTGGGTGCTCCTGTGCATGCCTCATCCTTGCGCACTCCCATATGTGTCGCTCCAAGTATTCCTCTATGCACTCCACTCTCAAGGCCTCTCTAATCAAGCATTTCGTGTACTCTGCAAAAAGTACCTTGTGCACCCAAGGTCAAGCATTCCAGATACCAACTAGAACAACACTCCAGACCTCTATGCACATAATAAGAGACAAGCCGCAAAACCTACGACGTAGGGGACGATCTATCCAATCCACTTAGCAGCAGTTGAACTCTTCGAGATGCTCAAGGCGCAATACTCCACACATTAACGGTCAAAATACTTAGCTCTGTGAGTGGTGGCTTGTCACCATCCGAGCATTTCTCTCCCTTTCTTTGCAATATGTAACGATGAGTGGCCTATCACCCTCGATTATTTTAAAAGCCATGTAAAACAACCAACAAATAGTGTAGGTTTGGTCGGCACTGATACGCCACATGGTTTTTCACCTCTTTCTAGGGTTTTCCACGTTAAAAATTGCCTTGTCATCCATCTCTTTTCTCTGTGACTGCTTGCTCGCTCGACCGCTCCCTAGCTAAGAAGGTACAATTCAAACCCGCCTAGAAGCCTCGAGTGAGGCACAATAATTTGGTGCCATCTGTGGGAATTGAGTTCCCTGAAATTCAAAGAAGACTCAAAAAATAGTACCAACCGCGCAACTGTACTTGCGACTTGAGACCATGACGAGAAATGTTATCCACATTGTCGAAGGATAAGTCCCTAGGGGGCACATTAATCAAGTTCCCCCTACTCGCTCGACAACACACCTCTCACAGCCTAAGAACCTGAAGCTCAACACCACTACAACTAGTCAGAAGCAGGAGGCATAGGGCGCTTGACTCAAGCACTCATTTGCGGAGAATTCACGACTTGATTGCCAAAGAGCAAGAACAAGACGAGCAATGCGCCGCTCTGGCGCACCGCACTCTCCACCACCACTCACTGTTAGCACCTGAGGTCCTATCCCATACAATTTCACACAACTTCAAGCTACTCTGACTTCATACACCGAGTCGAGGCTCAGATTATAATAGATGAGGTTGTCGAAACACGCCAGTAACAATTCAAAGAAAGTTCAAAGAGGAAAGAGTGAGAGCAGTCACCACCTCAGAAGAGCATCAGAGACGAACGCCCCACATTACCTTAAGATCAAACATACTCTTCACAATCCAAGACAGTAAGGCACTCCCAAAGTCTAGACCACTCGCTAAAGGTGTAGGCAACCAGTCAAAGTACTTCGAGTGCCACCATGAACAAGGCTATGACACAAAAAGTTTTTCCTAACTCAAGGAGGAAATCAAGCATTTCGTTAGGCAAGGGATGTTAAGGAGATTCTTGCAGGACCAAGCACTGAATCGACCAGCGGGGGGATAGTCATTCGCTCGCCAGGAAGGGCTAGGAGGTGACCGCTAAAGCAATCATCCCTAAAAGAAGCTACCTATGGACCTAACATTACTCTAGCACGAGAGTCCCATAGTATGAAGGGCTCTCCCCATACAAGCCATCACAAAATACCCACTGTCGCGGATCGAAGGTCCATCCTTCTCCCCCGCAGTAGGTTGAAGCCTAAACGAGGATTTTCCCCTCATCGTCCCTCCCGGGACAAGCCCTCAAGAAATCCCCACTGTCGCTGATCGAAGGTCCATTTTTCTCCCTTGCAGTAGGTCGAAGCTTATGCGAGGGTCCGCCCCTAAACGTCCCTCCCGGGACAAGAACTCGCGAACTCTCCACTATCGCGGATTGAAGGTTCATCCTTCTCCCCCACAATAGATAAAAGCATATGCGAGGATTTCCCTTCGACGTCCCTCTCGGGACAAGCCCTCAAGAACTTCCAACTGTCGTGGATTGATGGTTCATCATTCTCCCTTGTAGTAGGTCAAATCCTATGCGAGGTTTGCCCCGTATCATCCCTCCCGAACAAGCCCTCACAAACTCCCCACTATCGCGGATCAAAGGTCCATCCTTCTCCCCTGCAATAGGTCGAAGCCTATATAAGGGTTTGCCCCTCCTGGGACAAGCCCTCGCGATGTCCTCGCTGTTGCAGATTGAAGGTCTATCCTTCTCCTCTATAGTAGGTAGAGGCCTATGTGAGTGTTTGCCCCTCATCATCCCTCTCGGGAAGGGCCCTCGTGAACTCCTCGCTATTGTGGATTGAAGGTCTATTCTTCTCCCCCATAGTAGTAGGTCGATGCCTATGCAAGGTTACTCCCCTCATCTTTCCTCCCAGGACAAGCCATCGCGAAATCCGCTCTGTCACGGATTGAAGGTCCATCCTTCTCCCCCGTAGTAGGTCAAAGCTTATGTGTGGGTTTGCCCCTCATCATACCTCCCAGACAAACCCTCATGAACTCCCTACTGCCGCAGATCAAAGGTCTATCCTTCTCCAACGTAGTAGTTTGAAGCCTATGTGATTGTTTGTCCCTCGTCGTCCCTCCTGGGACAAGCCCTCGTAAAATCTCTACTATCGCGGATCGAAGGTCCATCCTTCTCCCCCATAATAGGTCGAAGTTAATGCGAAGGTTTGCCCCTCATCATCCCTCCAGGGATAAGTCATTGCAAAATCCTTGCTTTCACGAATCAAAGGTCCATCCTTCTCCCCCGCAGTAGATCGAAGCCTATGTGAGCATTTCCCCCCGTCGTCCCTCCTAGGACAAGACCTCACAAATTCCACGCTACCGCGGATTGAATGTTCTCCCTTCTCCCCCATAGTAGTTTGAAGCCTATGTAAGGGTTTGCCCCCGTTGTCCCTCCCAGGACAAACCCTCGCAGACTCCATGCTGCCACAAATTAAAGGTCCATCCTTCTCCCCCGTAGTAGGTCGAAGCATATGTGAGGGTTTGCTCCTCATCGTCCTTCCCGGGACAATCCCTCGTAAACTTCCATCTACCATGGATTGAAGGTCCATCCTTCTCCCCCACAATAGGTTGAAACCTATGCGAGCATTTACCCCCCCGCCGTCCCTCCCGGGACAAGCCCTCACAAACTCCCCACTATTGCGGATCGAAGTTCCATCCTTCTTCCCCATAGTTGGTCGAAGCCTATGCGATGGTTTGCCTCTCTTCATCCCTCCCGGGACAAGCACTCGCGAACTCCCTGTGACTGCGGCTCGAAAGTCCATCCTTCTCTCCCGCAGTAGGTCAAAGCCTATACGAGGGTTTGCTCCTTGTCATACCTCCAGGACCCCCAACCCCAACGATCTCCCACTGCCGCCGATCGAAGTTTCGCCCTTCTCCGTCGCAATAGGTCACGGCTTCGCCAGGCCCCGCCTCCTCGTCCTCGCTAGCGGTTAGAAGCATATGAACTTCACCGTATTTTCGGGGCCTTCCCCTGTCACCTCCCATTGCAACTGATTGAAGGGTTTGACCTTCTCCGTCGTAATGGTCAAGAAACCGTCAGGGCCTACCCCCTTGTGGTTTCCAAGGTTTGAAGTTCCACCTTCACCGTCTCTCTGGGCCCCCAGCCCCAAAAATCTCCCACTGCCGCCGATCGAACATCTGCCCTTCTACGTCGCAGTAGGTCGCGGTGCCATCAAGGACTACCCCACTTGTCCTCGTTAGCGATTTGTAGCATCCTAACTTCACCATCTTTTCGGGGTCATGCCCCTGTGACCTCTCACTGTCACCGATCAAAAGGTCGTCCCTTCTCCGTCATAGTTGGTCACAACACTGTCAGGGTCTGCCCCCTCGTAGTTGCCCAGGTTCAAAGGTCCTCCCTTCAACATGTCTTTGAGCACACCCAGCCTCATCGATCTCCCACTACTGTCGATTGAAGGTCCACCCTTCTTCGCTGTAGTAGTTCGCGACATTGCCAGGGCCTGCCCCCTCACACTCACAAATGGTTCAAAGCGTTCGAACTTCACCGTGTCTTCATGGCCATGCCCCTATGACCTCCCACTGCCACTGATCAGAGGTACGCCCTCTCCAATACATTAGGTCATGACACAGGCAGGGCCTATCCCCCTTGGGGTTTCCAAAATTTGAAGGTCCTCCCTTCACCACCACACTCAATGGCATCCCCCAGCACGGTGAGCAGGACCTCTCACTACCGAGTTAGAAGCGTCCGCCCTTCACCCTAGTAGTAAGTTATGGTGTTGTTGGGTCACGTCCTCCAACTAACAACATCAAAAAAGCAAACCATAGTTTCCTATGCAAAACAATGGTTCCAGCACCATAAATGCTCTATTATCATAACAAGTAAATGTTCAAAGGTTGAGCAATTAACAAACAATTAAACATTACATACAAAGTGCAAAGGAGCTGCAAACAAGGTGCAAAGTCACCACATAATGCAGATGTGCAATGGAACAATAAAAGTAGAGCTACACCTCGCCTACGTCAACATCAGAGCCACCGCTCTCATCCTCAGAAAGATCTCCAATACCAAATTCGGCTACACCGCAACAACGCGTCCATACCACCGTGTGAGGGATCTTCATATCCAGTCTTATAGGTATCCCATACTGTTCCATTCAAACACCGACATGCTCCACAGTTAGCGAAGAACACTACCACATTGAATTTCCATGTAAACAATGCCTCGTTACATGATAAGCTAAATATGTGCAAGTCTTTATGAGTATAAAGCGACGAATGCACGCGCGCGCCTCGCGCACACTACACCCATTGTGCACACCACACCTAGTGCACAATACGCCTACGCCTCCTGTGCATTTTGTTATGCACGCACGCTACTGCGAGCAAGCCTTTCACATGGTAGCAGGCCTATCTTCTGCACCTTCGTCGCACCAATCACCTCTGTCATGATCGCCGCGATTTGTCACACTCACAATTCGGCATAAAGTCCCTGCCCTCTATTCGCTCCGACTCTGGACTCCGGGCAAATGAGTGACGGGGTACCCTTAAAGTGCTAAACTCACCCCCACGGTTGGGGTGCGAGTATCGGAGAAACCACCCACTAATAGGTAACCACCCAGTAGTGGGGGGGGAGGGGTAACCCATGCCAGTCGACCCTATAGTCGTCCGACCCTCCTCTAACTACCCAAATCGGGTGACCTCTCTGCCACCCTGCCCTCCGCCGGTGTGCGAAGAGCTGGCCTCCTGGCCGCCCAGATCGGGTGGCCTCCCGGCCACCCAGATCTGGCGGCCTCCTGACTGCTCGGATCGGGGAGCTTTTTGGCCGCCCTTGTCTTCCCAGCCCTCTGTCGACGTGCAAAGGGCTGGCCTCCTAGACGCCTGGATTGGGAGACCTCCTGGCCACGCAACCCTTCGCCGACGAGCGGATGCCTGGCCTTCTAGCTGCCTCGATCGGGCGGTCTCCTAGCCGCCCTTGGCTGCCCATCCCTTCACCGGCGAGCGGAGAGCTGCTTCCCCGGCCGCCCTGACTGGCAGACCTCTTGGGCACCCAGATTGGGAGGCCTCTTGGTCGGCCGACCCTCCGCCGGTGCGTGGAGGGTCGCCTCCTTTAGCTGACTTCGACCGGAGGGTCAGTTTCTCGGCTGCCGCCTCTCTCGGTCTCAACCACCGGCCGGGCCGCCCCTCCCCTCACCGGTCGAGCGTCAAGACCACCCATTGGGTCCAAACCGCCGACCGGGGAAAAGCCTTCATATTCATTAAAATAGTAATCCTTGTGTTCTTATCTGGGAATTCCTATTCGTGCGTCCGGTAGTTGCCGAGTAAAATTATTGGGTCACCCCTCATAAAATCCATAAATATGTCCCAAGGTCTCCTTTATTTGCATATTCCGCTCCACAAATTTTCCTCCTACGAACTTCTCCCTCCTCCTTGTGCGCTCCTGCGCGTGCCTCCTCCTTGCGCGCTCCCGGGCACGCCGCTTCCTTGTGCGCACCTGGGCACGCCGCTTCCTTGTGCGCTCCTGCGCGCGCCTCCTTGTACGCTCCTGCTCGCACTGTTTCCTTGAACGTTCTTACAAGCGCCTCCTCCTTGCGCGCTCTCGCGCACACCACTTCCTTGCGCGTGCCTCCTCCTTGCACGCTCCTGCTCGCACTATTTCCTTGAATGCTCTTACAAGCGCCTCCTCTTTGCGCACTCTCGTGCACGCCACTTCCTTGTGCGTTCCTCCTCCTTGCGCTCCCGCGCGCGCAACTTTCTTGCGCGCGTGTCCTCCTTGTGCGCTCCTGCCCGCACCCGCTTCTTGCGCTCTCCCGCGCGCTGCTTCCTAGTGCGCTCCTGCCTGCGCCTGCTCCTTGCGCGCTAGCGCGCGCGCCGCTTCCTTGTGCGCTCCCACACGCGCCTGGTCCTTGCGCGCTCCCGCGCGCACCCATTCCTTGTGCGCTCCTGCGCATGCCTCCTCCTTGCGCTCTCCAATGTGCTCTGCTTTCTTGCGCACCTCCTCTTTGCGCGCTCTCGTGCACGCCGCTTCCTTGTGCGCCTCCTCTTTGCACCTTCCTCCTCTTTGTGTGCTCCTGTGCGCGCCTCTTTCTTGTGCACTCCCACGCGCGCCGCTTCCTTGCGCGTTCCTACGCGCACCTCTTCCTTGCGCGCACTCCCGTTCCTTGCGCGCTCCCGCGCGCGCCGCCTCCTTGCACACTTTCACGCGCGCCGCCTCCTTGCGCGCGGCACTCCCAAGTTATGATGGTCCAATTCAGACCGGTCCATGAGCCTCGAGTGAGCCGCAACAAGATCAAATTAATGTTTCATATTTTTCATAAATTTTTAAAATTTTTTTTTTAAAAAAACTTAATTTTAATTTTATTTTGTATTATTAGTTGGAGACATGGTAGGATAGGGCCAATTGAGGTCCACGTAGAGGCGGTGGGTCAATGAACAGGAAGGCCGGAGTTGGAGGGTGAAAGAGGAAGAAGTGGTGGAGGAGGCGAGATGTGGTGACCGCAATTAATTTGAGGATGCAAATTGAATGTAAGGAATCTGGGTGCTGTGTAACCATGCCCACCAGTGATTCCTTTTGCTGGTTCCCTCAAATTTGTTCTTCATTAATTCCTTAATATCTGTAGTTCTCTATTATATTTAAAAGAAAATAATAATAATAATAATATCTCATGAAACATTCAATTTTTAAATTATACCTCTCTTAACTATAAAATTTTCAATTTTCTTAACTCATGTATTTTTTTCTTTATTTTTTAAAAAGTATGCCTTTATATAGACAAAATTTCTTACCTGCAAAAGAAATTTTTTTTTTGACACTCGCAAACTTACGTGCAAACGGAAAAAATGAGCCGCGGGCGGAGTATAACGCTCAGGTGTTTGTGAATGGAGAGAGCACCGTCTCGCCTGAGCAATGCCGTGTCCGGAGTACAACCGTGCGGGTCACTGGGCCCCCCTATGCACTATACTGTAGGAGCAGGCCGTGTCTCTCACTCGTAAAATTAAATATAAAAATCTTTAATATTCTTGGTTCAAAAATTGAGCTCCACATGGGTGTTTTAATTCCTTCTCAAGCAAAGCTGGTCCTTATCTATTATTTCTAAACCATTATGAATGAAGCAGGAAAGAGCATCAGAAACGAGAGTCATTTGAGTCTATAGGTGCGGGTTGAAGAAATGATATTATTTGTCAACATTGCACGTGCAACTTATGAATATGAATCATTTGAGAAATTATGCAAAAGTTAGGTTGATTTCTCTAAGAAACACGTCACAGGGTCCGAATGCACCGTCTTGACAAAGATCGCTGCATCTCCAGGACTTGAGTGTTAAATATACAAGAATACTCATCGTATGGTCCGAATGCGACGTCTTGGCAAGGACCGCTGCACCTCCAAGAGAAAATTGGTGTAGTGTTAAATAGACAAAATTCCTTTCATATTAGACGTCCTAGGGAAGTATGTCGTAGGAATTGTGATCGACTTAGGTTTGGAAGTTGGAATATAGGTACGCTAACGGGGAAAGCGATGGAAGTAGTGGATACGTTGATTTGAAGAAAAATAAATATTTGTTAGAAATTTGATGCATAAAACATTATAAATTAAATATTTTATTGGAGTCTTTTGGTGTTTGATGTTGAGCTCCATACTTTTGATGAAAAGTTCCAAAACTAAAATGAGGGAATCCAAATTTTGAAGGGAAACTTTCATGTAAGAAAGGATAAAATTTTTAGTCCCATCTTACTCATTTACTCTCTTATTAGTGAGTATATAATATGTTTCACTCCTTATTTGTTTCAAGAAACATAAGATGGACATATGGAATTATGGACCACACACGTGCGCTCACGTGCACCACACCGGACCGGACCGAATTTCGGATTTGAGATTTGGAAAATATGTGAATTGAATTGTATTTTTTGTAAAAAATAGTTTTGACATTTTGAGTCCTTAAAATCCAAGTTGAGTCGACTTATCCTAGACTGCGTCGATTTCTCTGCACTTGACAAGCACTCGACGCAACATGCGTCGAGTAGTGCTCTATCGACTTGCGTTGACATGGTTGCGTCGATAAGAACTCGGCGCATGCATCGATTACTTTCCAACGAGATCCCTTGCGTCGATAATAACACGACAAATTTCACATGTGTTTAGGTTTGAATATCCAGGTCTGGAATGATTGGGTTTTAAGGACTCAACTATTTTTTTCATCAGATATTTTATTGATAATAACAGATCTTGAAAATTTAGGAAAATTTTTTGATTAGTTTACGAAGGCTCTGTAAAAACATTCTGTCGCTCTTTTCCTCTCTCGCTCTTCGACGATCTTCATCGAGGTTTCATTTTCTTTACGTTTAATTCATCAAGTAAGAGTTCAGGTGCTCTGTGCTTCTTCGATGTTCGTGCACATCAGAGTTTCGGGATCTAGTCGGGTGTTGTACCTTGGAGAAATGAGCATCGGTTGAAAGGTCTGCTTGAGTGTGGTGCAATTTCTTTAGGGCAGTGATCACACGCCTTACTCAGGCTCGATTCTAAACTTATATTATATTCTAAATTTTATTTCTCACCTCTTCTATTTATATAAGTTTTAGAATCTTGTTTTCGAGATCTGCTAATTAATATTGTTATTATTAATTATTTTCAAAAACAATATATATATATATATATATATATATATATTATTTTGGAATATAGATAAAAATATTCTATCAATCTAAAGAAGTTATAGATCCACATCATATAATCTCTTGCGAAATGGCTGTGTTGGGCTATCATCCCACAAACCACCTAGTACTAGTGAGAACCCATCATTGGGTATTCCTTGGGAAGTCTAAGATTAACAAAATAAATAAAATCAAATAATCAAATTGATTATCTTTGCTTTTATCTTCATATGTACAGAAATTTATTGTTTGTATTTTAAATTTTAGAAAACTGTAATGACAACTAGATCTGAAGATTCTGTCGAGATCAAAGCTGAGAAATTTAATGGAAATGGTTTTCGTCATTGACAAGCTCAAGTAGAATACTAGCTAAATAACCTAGGGTTGTTATCTGCAATATTTGATACTCCCACTGTAGAAATTGAAAACCCCAATGTTGTAACTGCAGTTGCTTCCTCTATTCCATCATCTTCTTCCTCTAGTGCAAACACCACTAGAACTTATGTCAGACGTGTCCCTTATAGAGATTCGGTAGACATAGAGTATCATTGTCGCAAACATATTCTTAGTACCTTGTCCGACATTCTTTACGATATTTTCCTTCAATATCGTACAACAAAAGATTTGTGGTTTGCTCTTGAAGCGCGCTATAATTTTGACAATGCGGGTATAAAACGCTATAATGTTTCTAACCTCCACAAATTCAAGATTGATGCCTCAAAACCAATCAATTCTCAACTCCATTAACTGGATGAGATGTTGTCCAAGATCTGAGCCGATGACTCAATTCTTTTCGAAAATTATCTAGTGGCACGTCTTATTGATTCTCTTCTCGATTCTTGGTCCAGCTTTATCACTAGACTCGGGCATGAACAATCCAATCTTACTTATGTTCGAATCCAAAATATTATCCGGATAGAGGAGGAATATAAGCGTAAAAAATCTAAAATTGCCAAAGATCATGCTCCCAAAGTAAATTTGACTAAATCTCTTACAACCAATCCTTACACCGTCACTTCAAAGGCAAGGGCAAAATCCATACGAAACCTTTCCATCCAGGTTCCTGCCATCAAAACCCAATCATTCCAGACCTGGATCTTCAAACCTAAACTCATGTAAAGGGAAATGGTGTTTTATCTGCGACCACACAAATCACTTGTCAACCAATTGCTTCTACAAGAAGACTGAACCCGTGGCCGACAAATCTCATGCCACCAAGCCTCAGGCCAACATGATCCAAGCATAAGATCAACCTATCTCCAGGTTATATTATTCTCCTAATCTTCTTCTCACTCTTTCATCAGATTTGTGGCTTGATTCTAAAGCAAATGTTCATACTTGCTTTGATCGTTCTTTCTTTGCCACCTTTTAGGACTTCAGTGGATGAAGCGTGATCTTAGGGGATGCTTCATCGACAAAAATACTTGGATGCAGACGAGTGGATATTAGGTTGACATTCGGGAAGACACTAGTCTTGTATTATGTGCTTTATGTGCCGGGAGTTAATAAGAATCTTGTGAGCGGTTTCTTATTAGTGAAGAAAGGCTATAAGATTGTATTAAAGTCAAATTAAGTTGTAATAACATTAAATGACAATTTTATTGGTAAAAGATTTGTTTGTGATGGATTATTTAAATTGAATGTTACTGATTTGGAAGTAAATCAAATATCCTCTTCTTTAATTCCTAGTTCTTCTCCTATTTTTTGGTATGCTAGATTAGGACATGTGAATTCAGATTGTATGAAAAAAAATGATGTCCTTAAATATAATTTCTAAAACAAATATTACACCAAGTGTTAAATGTGAAATTTGTGTGCAAGCCAAATTTTCTACAAAGCCATTTAAATCCATGGTAAGAACTTTAAAACCTTAGAGTTAATTAACTCAAATGTATGTGACTCAAACCGACAACCTACTAGAGATAGAAATAAATATTTTATAACCTTCGTAGATGATTTCACTAAGTATTATTACATATATTTATTAAAAATCAAAAATTAAGTTTTTTCACATCTTAAGATTCTCAAAGTCGAGATACAAAATCAATTAAGGTCATCAATTAAAATTCTTAGATCCGACCAAGGTAGAGAATACACTTGGAATGAATTAACCCAATTTTTCCAAGAACATGAGATAATACATCAAGTGACTGCACCTTATTCACCCCAATCAAATAGTGTAGCTGAACATAAAAATCAGACCTTGATGAACATGGTCAATGTCATGTTAGCTGAGTCCAGTGCCCCAAAAAATCTTTGGAGAGAAGCGTTGCTCACCTCCTTCTTCATCCTTAATAGGACTCCTTCAAAACAAAGTGATAAAATAACTTTTAAATTATTTAAATTAAGGAAGCCTAACCTCCAAATTCTTCGAGTGTGAGGGTGTTTAGCTAAGGTAGCAATTCTTGAACCAAAAAGAAAGAAAATAAGACCTAAAACATTAGACTCTATTTTTATAAGATATACATATGATAGTAGTGCTAATAGATTCCTTATAACTAATTTCCTAATTAGTGATATCTCTAACAACTATATTATAAAAATCTAGAGATGCAATTTATTTTAAAAATAAATTCTCATATAAAGTGAATAACTCATCTCAACTTTCTACTAGCTCAATCCAACCTTCTTCTACAGTCCATTAGAAAATGAAGAACTTAGAAGGAGCAAAAGAGTTAGAACTGAACGAACCTTTTGGGAGGACTACTTCACTTACCTAGTTGAAGGAGAACCTAATTCATATGAGGAAGCTAAGACCTCATCTAATTATTCCTTTTGGAAAGAAGCAATAAATTTAGAAATTAATTATATACTAGAGAATAAAACATAGATTCTAACCGATCTACCTCCTGGTGCTAAAGCCATAGGTTATAAATGGATCTTTAAAACAAAACTAAATTCGGATGGTTCTATAGATAAATATAAGGCATGTCTTATCGCTAAGGGTTATGCTCAAAAACTAGAAATATATTATTTAGACACATATGCTCTCATAGTTAGGATCACATCTCTTCATATTTTAATCGCCTTAACTTCGATCCATAAGATTATCATACATCAAATGGATGTCAAAACCGCCTTCTTGCATGGAGAATTAGATGAAGAAGTCTACATCACCCAACCTAAAGGTTTCGTAGTTAAAGGTCTTAAAACTAAAGTTTGCAAACTAATTAAATCATTATATGGTATAAAAATATCCCCTAAGTAATGACAAAAAATTTGATTCCATAGTCTTATCTTTTGGATTTAAATCTAATGAATTTGATAAGTGTATTTATGCTAAGCAAGATGGAAATGAAATTGTTCTACTTCGCCTCTATGTAGATGATATCTTAATATTTGAGAATTCAATTAAATTGTTAATGATACCAAAAATAGCTTATCATTTAAATTTGATATGAAATATTTGGGTGTAGCAAATATCATTTTAGGAATGAAGTTATCCAAATATGATACTAGTGCATCATTGTCTCTTTCTCACTCTATTGAGAAAATGTCACATAAATTTAATTTATATGATTCCGCTCCCGCGCCTACTCCTTATGACGCTAACATAAAAATTTATAAAAATTTTGGTGAACCTATAGATCAACATAGATATGCACAAATGATAGGATCATTATTATACATAGTCAACCACACTAGGCCTGACATTTCTTATGTTGTAGGCCATCTAAGTAGATATAATAACAATCCAAGTAATGATCATTGGATAACATTAACTATAATATTTAAATACTTTCGCGGAACTATAGATTATAGTTTAGTATATACGAGTTTTCCTGAAGTACTAGAAAGATATTCAGATGCCAATTGGGTAACTGATTCCTTAGACATTAAATCTACAAGTTATGAATTCCTCCATAAAGGAGTCGCTGTTACAACCCACATTTAAACAATATATCAGAGTAGGAGAAAACACGTGTCATGATGCTATGCCGTGAAGGGGATAACTGCAGGCGCTCAGGCAAGAACTCGAACCTAACACTTTATATGAAATCCTCAAGTTTATTATGAAGAAAGCTGTAATTTAAGTTAAGTTTTAATTGCCGTATTCCTCGGATCAGTGGATCAACTAGTACACAAGTGGAAATATGAATATACGCTGCGAAAAATACTTTGTTTATATTGATTATCATCCTACATGAGCATAAACATCCAAACATGACAACTCATGATATGCATACCTCTAGGTTTATTATAGTATAAAAATAGCTTTTACGTTAGTTAAAATATAATGACTTTAGTTTAAAGCAATGCTATGCATGAGAAAGTACCTTTATACTTTTAAAATAACTAACATGCTAACCTAGCATAAAACCTCTCCAGAGAGCAAGTAAAACCAATCAGTCATCAAGAAAAAGACTAAGCAGCTAGCAGGTATCTTAACAATATAAAAACTACGGTGAGCATCAATAACCTGACATGAACCCACCAAAAGGAAAAGCATGTATGTATGAAATAATCAACAGAACAACAACACTACCTCACACTGGTGAGGAAAAGACGTGTGCAACAATAGTAGAAAACCAACAACCACCAAACCTAGGTGCTCAATCGGGTACTGCTCCAAACTTGAAGCATTCCAAAGAAAAAAATAGCTCAGCAAGAAATATAAGAGGTAAAAGATCATCAATAGATAATAATCAGAAGAAAGCAAAAGGGGTTACCAACCCCAATCACAGGAAAGCTGCCAAACCACAACAAATGAGAAATAAAACAGTTATGAGTTACTAACTTTAAAAGTCCAAGAGTAAGGAAATTGCACCAAGTGCGAAATGAAGTCATGCTTTGAGAATATCTGCAAGAGTAAACATAAAGACATATGTCTAAACAATGAGAAGCAAGAGACTGAACACTCTAAACACGTGAATCAATAACACAGGTGGAAACGGTTCTAAGTCGGTGGTCATAATGCTTAACACGAACTAACAGACCCAAACATCTTGAGAAGGCACTGTGATTGTGACAACAAGGTCCAACACAACCCAACAGTCCAAATATCTCAAAAAGGCACTATGGTGGTGGCAACAAGGTCCAACACAACCCAATAGTCAAAACATCTCTAAAAAGGCACTGTGGTGGTGGCAACAAGGTCCAACACAACCCAACAATCCATGAGAAAACATCAACAACCACCAAGTATAAAGATTCACGAGCTAACACTAGGTTGGTGGTCCTTTATCCACTGCTAACCATGGTCCACACATAAACATCCATAAACTCCTATAAAACCCCAACCAAAACACTGGGCTTCTCTAATGATAAGGAGGAAAATCCCGAAATTTACCAAAGGCCCAAACTCGACGAATTAGACTTAATTCGGCAAAAAAACTAAGTCCATACTAGTTCGTCGAGTATACTCGATGAATGCAGTAGATACATGACGAACTATACTTGGCAAAAAAAATCAACTATCTTAACGATACTCAACGATTCAGTGTAATTACCTTGATACTCGATGAATCATCGAAATTAACGAAGTCCATGGAAAATTCATCGAGTATACTCGGCGCCTCGCTGAGTCCACTCAGCGCCTGGACTTAACTCCACGATTTTACTTCACTCAATGCCTTCGCTCGACGCTCTCGACGCCAACTGACAATACTCAATGAATTCGTCGAGATTATACGATGCTTTTAACTTAGCCTCGCCAACACTTGACGAACTCAATACCTAATACTCAACTAATGCCGAATCACTCAACGCCGAGACTAATACTAGACGAATTCATCGAGATTACTCGACGAATCTGACTTAGACTCACAGATCACTCGACGCTCTCGACACCAAGTCACATTCACTCAACGACAACGCTAATACTCGACGAATTTGTTGATATTACTCGATGAATCTGACTTAATCCCATACCATACTTGAGGAATTTTACTTGAACCAAATCAACCTTCACCCGATGAATTCTATTTACTCTTATACGACGAACTTAGACTTAGGCGCACTGTTATATACGATGAAAAAATGACTTAAGTTAACTGTCTTATACTCGACAAATTATTCTAGACTAACTGTCATCTACTCGACGTATTAACCTAACCAGATTAAATCCTTATTCGACGGATTATAATTGGGCTGTCTCCTACATAAACAATGAAGTAAAAGAAATGGCCGGAAAACCTACACTACCCAGCAGAACGGCCGAACCCTATACTGCTCCTATTTTTCTAAGGAGAGAAGGGAAGAAAAGCAACAAGGAATACAAAGAAACAAACTTGACAAGGGGCAGAAATCACCACTTGCCTTGAATCGCCCGAAAACCCGGCCATGGAAACGCTCCTCCTCAAGGATCTGGCCTCAAGAACACCTGGGCAACGATTCCTGAAACTTTTTGGGAGAAAAGAAGGCCAAAACAAATTCCCTAACGCCCAAAAATTCAAGAAACGGGAAAAACTCACCGCGCACACGTAAATCTCGGTGAGAGAAATCCGAATCTACCTTCTGATGACGATTTTCGAGCACCAAAGCTCCTGCAATCGGCGGCCGAAAGCCTAGAAATGTCCGCCATTCTTCTCTTTCGCAAAACAACGCGACGACTTGGGAGGAAGATGATGAATAGGGTTTCTATCACATCGTTAACTATTTATATTTATATAAGTAATATAATATTGTATTATAATTAATTACTAAATAAACGTCCAAATGATTAAACCGAAGCTCAAACCAACTCAGAATTCTACAAAAATCGCACTGTAGATAAATATCGACGCTATGAATCCAACGGCGAAGTCAAAATCAAAATACGACAACCCAAAATCGAGTAAAAACTCGCCGATGCCCAAAACACCAACTATCCCAAAAGGCTCCACCGAGTTCCAAAACAAACCCGACTCGCAAGGGATATCTCAAAAACACTCTAGAAATTAACCAAGCTAATATTCTAAATCAAAACCTCAGATACCAAATGAGCAACAACAACGCTCCAACAATGGTACCTATCAACTACGCGTCAACGTAATGCCCTGACGTCAAAAATACGCCACTAAAAGAATTAAAATAAACATCAAAAAATCAGGGGCGTTACAACCGCCATTTCATCTACTTCTACAAAACAAACTATTATTTCTAGAATTACCTTGGATTCCGAGCTAGTAGATTTAGACACTACATGTGCTGAAGCGGAATGGATTAAGAATTTACTTGCTGAAATTCCTTTATGTGAAAAACTAATGCCTGGTATTTCTTTATATTGCGACAATAAATCTGTTATAAATTTTACTGCTTTAATTGTACTAATTTCAAGATGAACAAATTTATAAGAATCATATATAAATCAGTGAAGCAAAGAAAAAAAAGTGATATCACTCAACTTTGTAAAGTCGGAATTGAATCTAACTGATATTCTTACCAAGGGATTATCCCAAAGGGAGATTTTGTTATCATCGAGGGGAATGAGGCTTAATCCTACATGATGCTGTTAACGGTGGATACCCAACCCATGTGATTGGAGATCCCATGAATTGGGTTCAATATGGTAGAAACGAAGCCATTGATATAGCGTAGTTGGGAGCACAAAACTTTAAGGTTGATAAAACCTTCTCCCCATTCCTATGATGTTGTGCTCTACATAACATATTATGATGAAATTTAAGTTTTTAATGCTTGCCAAAGGCATATATCTTTGTTAGATATTAGTTACAAAATATCTCTTGAACCACCACCTTTGTAAGGGTAGTTGTGAGGCCGCAACTTTGGGATCCGGGCTACACCCTAATAACCCTTATAGAAAAAATCAAGAAATGTGCATGACCATTAACGCGCCCACCACCATAACCTAAGAACAACCAATCTTTTGTGTGCTTATCTAATCTACCGATCAAATGTTTGTAATTCAAAGCCTTTAGCACATTATACTCTTCGGAAGAGGAAATAAGTACTAACTATAGGTTCATGGTTACAATTCCACCTATACTCAGTACATTAGATACAACTTGATGAAATAAATTTGTATTTGATTTTATTTATTATTAGTAGTATCAAATTTATGAAGTTCGCATTTTGGTTTTTCACTTTTGTGGGGGATTGTTAGAAATTTGATAAATAAAACATTATAAATTAAATATTATATTGGAGCCTTTTGGTGCTTGGTGTTGAGATCCATACTTTTGATAAAAAGTTCCAAAACCAAAAGGAGAGAATCCAAATTTTGGAGGAAAAATTTCATGTAAGAAAGGATAAAATATTTAGTCCTACCTTGCCCATTTACACTCTTACTAGTGAGTATATAATGTGTTTCACTCCTTATTTGTTTAAAGAGACATAAGGAGGATCTATGAACCACACACGCAAGCTCACGCGCACGTACCGCACCGCACCAGATCCGAATTTTGGATTTGGGATTTGGGGAATAATTGAATTGAATTGAACTGTATTTTTGTACAAAATAGTTTTGATATTTTGAGTCCTTAAAATCCAAGTTGCGTCGGCTTTTCTTAGACCACATCGATTTCTCTGCACTTGACAAGCACTCAACGTAACATGCATCGAGTAGGGCTCTATCGACTTGCATTAACATGGCTGTGTCGATAAGAACTCGACGCATGCATCGATTGCCTTCCGACGGCTTTCCTTGTGTCGACAAGAACATGATGCCTCCGCCTTACGTCGATATCAACTCGACGTTGCGTCGATTAGAACTTGACGCAACTACGTCGAGTTCCCTACCAGTTTTCATTAATTACACGTGTTTTTAGTTACGCATTTTCTCACCATTAACTCCAACGTTCACCTGCATGATTAAAGTTTCTAATTATAATCATTGAGATTTATTACATGGTTATTTTTCCTTGCCGTTTTTGAGACTCCTATTTAGGAGAATTTTTTGATTAGTTTACGAAGACTCTCTGGAAAAATATTTTGTCGCTCTTTTCCTCTTCGACACTTCGTTGATCTTCATCGAGGTTTCATTTTCTTTACGTTTACTTCATTAAGTGAGAATTCAAGTGCTCTATACTACTTCGGTGTCAACACACATCGGAGTTTTGAGATATAGCCGAGTGTTGTACCTTGGAGAAGTGAGCATCGATTGAAAGCCCTACCGGAGGGTGGTGCAACTTTTTTAGGGTAGTGATCACACGCCTTATCCAGGATCGATTCTAAACTTATATTATATTATAAATTTTATTTATCACCTATTTTGTTTATACAAGTTTTAGAATTTTATTTTCAAGATCTGTTAAATTTTTTTTTTTATTAATTGTTTTCAAAAAATAAAAATTATATATACAGATTATTTTAGAATATAAATAAAAATATTCTATCAATATTTTATGCCTGCAAGAGACTAGATAGGTGGGTGAGAAAGCTAAATTTGTAGATAATTTAGGTCTTAAATTATAGTACACGGGAAAAAAATAAAACAAGCAATGAAGTCGACATTATTGTGGATACTACTTGGAGAGATAAAGTTGTTGTGGATACTATTAATTTTATGGGTGCTTACACGCCATAAGTAAGATTAAGTGAAGTTATTAAAGTATAATTTTGAGAAGACTTAGATGATTCAATAAGGGAAATCCCACAAAGAGAGAAGATTTTCACAAGAGGAGACTTAAATGGACATATATGAAAGAAAAATGTAGAATATACATTCGTTCACGAATGATTTAAATATGGATAAAGAAATGAAGAAGGCCAAACCATTTTAGAATTTGTCACAGCACATGAGCTAATTGTGATAAATATGCTTTTCATAAAGAGGGAAGAGCATTTAATTATGTTTAAAAGAGGATCAAATAAGTCACAAATTGATTATTTTATGACTCGCAAAATAGATAAAATGATTTGTAAGGATTGCAAGGTCATACCAAAAGAAAGTTTGACAACACAATAGATATTAGTAGTGTTAGACATACAAATTGGATATAATAAATTTAAGACAAGAACAAAAATTTTGCCAAAAATTTGGTGGTGGAACTTGAAGATGAAAAAATTAGTTGCTTTCAAGACAGTTGTTATAAAACAACTAGTTGATGACCCTTATGTTGATCCTAGTGTCTCATGAGAAGTTATGTCTTCACATTTAAGGACAACTGAAAAGAACGTACTTGGAGTATCAAAAGATCATGCACCCCCAAATAAAGAATCTTGGTGGTGGATAGAGGAAGTGCAATATAAAGTGAGGGCAAAAAAGATTAGCAATAAATCACTCTACACTTGTAGAAATGATGAAAACTTAGCCAGATATTAAGACACTAAAAAGAAGCTAAACATGTAGTAAGTAAACCAAGAAATCAAGCTTATGAAGAATCTTATAAGCGTCTAGATATCAAAGATGGAGAATGTGACATACATAAAATTGCTCGAGCTAGAAAAAGGAAGATAAGAGATTTAAGACAAATAAAATTCATAAAGAATGAAACAAATACATTTTTAATGGATGATGTGGATATTAAGAGCGACGAAAAAGATACTTTTATCAACTCTATAATGAAATAAAAGACAATGAATTGGACTTAAAAAATTTAAGTAAATCAGAGGAGTATAGGAACATAACATTTTATTGTAAAATTCAATTATCAGAGGTAAATAATGCTCTAAAGAAGATGAAAATTGGAAAGGCGGTTGAGCCCGACGATATACCCATCGAGGTATAGAAATATCAAGGGAATGCAGGAATTTTGTGGCTTACATGTTTTTCAATAAGATACTGAAGTCAAAGTGGATGTCAGATTAATGAAGAGAAAATATCTTGGTACCTTTGTATAAGAACAAAAGAGATATACAAAATTATGTTAATTATAGAGGAATTAAATTGATGAGTCATACCATGAAATTTTGGGAACGAGTAATAAAAAGAAGAATAAGATGAGAGACTAACATCTCAGAAAATCAATTTGGATTTATGCTAGGGTGGTCGAGCATGAAAGCTATACAGCTCTTGAGGAGACTCATTGACAACTTCCGAGAAAGAAAACAATATTTGCATATGCTGTTTATCGACCTTGAGCAGGCTTATGATAGAGTTCCAAGAGAGATCTTATGGAGAGTCTTAGAAAAGAAAGGCATAAATGTATCATACATTGACGCAATCAAAAATATGTATACAAATTTAGTGACAAGGTGAGGACATATGGAGGATTAACACAGGAATTCCCAATCAATGTTGTCTTACATTAAGATTTAGCTATAAGCCCTTATCTCTTTACCCTTATCTTAAATGGGCTCACCAGACATATCCAACAAGCAATACCTTGGTGTTTATTATTTGCAGATGATATCATTTTGGTCGATAAGACGCGTGAGGGTGTAAACACAAAACTTGAATCTTGGCGAGACACTTTAAAAAAGAAGGGTTTTAGGTTGAGCAGGACAAAGACAAAGTATATGGAGCTTAAATTTAACAGTGCAAGAAGGACGGATGACTTCATTATTAAGTTGGGTGATCAAGATATTTCCCGTAGTGAATGTTTTAAATATATTGGATCGATAGTTCAAAAAGACGGAGGTATTGATAAAGATGTGACACATAGAATCCAAGCAGATTGGTTGAAGTAGAGAGGCGCGCCAGGGATCTTGTATGATCGTAAAGTACCATTAAAACTTATGAGCAAGTTCTACTGTATTGCGATTAGACAATCAATGCTTTATGGTTCTGAGTGTTGGGCAGTGAATTGTGTACATGAGCAAAAAATGGGAGTTTCACTTAGGTGGATGTGTGGACACACGAGACTGGATAGAATTAATAATGAATGTATTAGGGATAAGACATGAGTAGCACCAATTGCAAAGAATATGCGAGAAGCTCGACTAAGTTAGTTTGGACACGTGCAAAGGAGTCCATTAGAGGCACCTGTTAGGCGTTGTGAGAGTATAGACACTAGACATGTTAAACGAGGGAGGGGGTAGACCAATAAAGATTTGGAATGAAACTATAAGGAAAGACATGTTGTACTTATGCATTAGTGAGATTATGACACAAGATTGGGCACAATGACGACAAAGGATCCATATAGCGGACCCAACTATAAAGGGATAAAGGCTTGAGTGTTGTTGTTGTACTACATGTTAACCTTAAGTGCCTGTTTGGTGGGGTGCAAAATTGTTGCATCCCACAATTTTTTTTGTCGCCTCGCCAAACATTTTATTTGGTGCAGGCTGCGGCAAAAAGCCCCTGCCAAAATTTTCTAATGCAGGAGGGGGCCCATGGTAGGCAGCGTTACAGTCCAGGAAAAAGGTTGCAATGCCATTTTTTATAAATACTTACAAAAAATTAAATTATAAGAAAATTTTAAGGTAACTTCTAAAATATTGTTGAAGGCCGCTCGAGAGTCTTGGTAGATTGGATTAAATTTGACTGCCTTAGCCCGTAGAGTGGTCAAGCGCACAAATAGTCACAGAGTAAATATAGAGGCGGACAGACATATTTTTAGCATGGAAAACCTGTAAACTGGATTAAAAAACCACACGAATGGCTTGTTGCCAGTCAAGCTTCACTATTTTTCAGCGGTTTACAAGGCTTTATAAAAATATTGAGGACGACAAACTGCTCCTTGTTACAACTTGAGGGCGAGGGAGAGTGTAGATCACTTGGAGGGTGACAAGCCACCTCTCACAAAGCTCAATATTTATCTCTTTTTGATGGTGTAGAATGTTCTCTATCATTGTCCGGACGTATAGCCATGGAGGGTAGCTCATAGGAAAATTGAAGAGGAAGGCTAGTGGTACGCCTTGCATGTAGGAGAAATTCTAGGGATGGTGGCAGAACACCTTGCACGCAGGAGCATCATGGACTTAGACAAATTCTTGAAACACTCAAAGGGAGGCGACTCGTTGGAGGTTTTGAGTAGAGCTCTAATCTACGGGAGATGAAGACTAGAAGGAGAAAATTCGAAATGAGAGGGGGTCTTGGTTACTATGTATAGGCCACAAAAGTGGTTATAGTGGTTAAGTGATTATCGACAGACTGTAACCACCTAAATTACTAATTGTAGACCATATTTAACATAGTTCAAGACCCGTATTATTTTTATAATTTTACTACGCACAAACCATGATTATTTCAGTTATTAGGTCCCACACCCATGATGTTGGTCACGTCAGTAGTTACGCGGGTGGTTACCCATGAAATGAAAGACGTGATCGAAGAGGGACGATCAGATGGCAGAGCGGGGCTGACTTTGGCAGTTTCAAGGCGACGAGTCTCCCGGCGGCGAGTGGCAGCTAGAGGGGGAAGGAGAGGCACGGCCAGCCGGCCGCGCCTTGCGGATGTAAGGTGACGGCACAACCGATCGGGGAGTCTGGTCGTGTGTGCACCGGCTGGGGAAGCCTTTCGTGGCTCTGGCCACGCGCTGCGACCATGAGGTGTGGTTGTGGCCGGCTGGGAGGTTGTCTATGGGCATACCTACGGAGGGGGGGGGAGGGTGGCGCTGAGAGCGGCGGCAGACCATTCGGTGGGTTGCGAGCGGGTTTCCATGCGCATGATGGCAGACGAATTGCATGATCCAATTGCGCACTGATTGCGTGCGAGTTGGATAATCCCAAAACCCCTCATTAGGTTAGTGGGGGTTATGTGATTTCGGCTAATCGCAACCCAGTTTTCCTATAAAATTATACATGACCCATAATTTGCCCCCCAAAGTTCCCATTGTTCAGAGCCTGAGCGGGAGAAGAATAAAGATTTTTGTGCGAGTTTGAATTACAACGACATGGCTTAATCGAATGAGAGGGTGCCAGAAAACATGGGTAGAGGCGAAAGGAACACCATGGTATGACGTAAAAGAGCTCAGGGACAGAGCGGGGAGGAGGCACACCTACATATGATTCATCTGTGTGTGTCGTGCACACGTGCGCAAGGTGGGGGGAGGGGGGGTAGGAGTGGGGGGGGGGGGACTGCACTCTGTGTGCGGGGAAGACATGCGCACTGCACACACATGAACCTATGCACTATGCGTGGGCGTACGAGACCTGTGCCCTGCGCGTGTGCATGTGCACATGTTGTGCACGTGTGCAAACCTGCGCACCGTGCGTTGGGCATGACCCACATGTTGTGCACGCGTAGAGGTTGCTCCCGCATGCAGGGCGCTCTGGGCACGCCCATGAGGTGGCCCTCTTTGCTACACATGGGCGTGGTCATCCTTCCCGTTCGAGTGTTTTGAACCTTTTGGCGTCCTTCTTTCGCGCAATTTTGACCTATTTTTCTTACCAGGTTCCGAAGCATAATGCGCAAGGTCGGCCCATGTGGCTGCGCTCCATGCTTACCATCGAGCATATTGTAGTTTGGAGAAAAAGGTTTGGGTTACTTGCCAAGTTGAAGATAAGGATACAACGGGTTGAGGAGTGAGTTCCGATCCCACCAAAGGGCTGGTTGACATTGTGTGAGATAACTCTAAGATCTAGATTCCGTCTACCTCAGTGCGAGGAAATGGTCGAGATTTTGAAGTTCTGTGGCATTCCAATGTCGCAATTCACTCCTCTTGGGATGACTTGTTGTATGGGGCAGGTTGCATTCTTCAGGGAGCACAGCTCAAGATTCTTCTTGAACATGTTCAAAGAATGGTGCGAGATTCGAGTTGATGGAGGTGGGCGTATTTAGATCCACAACAATAAGTGCTGGATTGATTTTGAGAGTCAGACGGATCGTCGCCATGGAAATACTATGTTTGATTATGTTTAGAATTCTTGGGGTTTGCTGGAGCTTTGGACATCGCTCCCTGATCATTGTCGTCACATGAAGGTGCATGAGAGGGAATTTACTCCGATGTTGGGGTTCACAGAGCCTCATAAGACAGCGAACCATATCTTTAGTATATCCTTGTTCGTGGAGGAGAAACACTTGATGTAGTGCAGACTTTCTGCTGATTCTGAGCGCACAGCCGCCGTTCCACTTTGCGATAGAAAGAGGAAGATGATACTCAAAGATGTCGATGACTCATACTTGGAGCCTCAATCTTCTTCATGTTCGAGAGATTATCAGGTAAAAGAGGCTCCTCATAACTCCTGGGTCAAGGCTACACCGATCGATCCTGATCTTGAGGTTTTGGGGTCTTCTTCCCCAGGCTTCTCTTATGGAGGCATCCACACCATATACGGTGTGAGGGAAGTGTGTATCTTCATATTTGGAGGCGATAAATAACATTATGAGTGAAATTCTTCCTCTTATTTTGTTTATTTTTTTGTTATTTGGTTTGTATATGACTTCTTTTCTTTATTGCAGATTGAGGCCCAGTCCAACATAGCGCTTATGTGGAATGACCACTACGTGAGTTTGAAGGACATATATCTGTCTCTTCAGGAGAAGCTTCAGAGAGAGGAGATCTCCCTTTCTTATTTGAGAGAGAGGCGGGATCATGAAATATCTCGCTTCCTTTAGACTGAGTCAGAGATGAATGCGGATATGGAGCGTCTATGAGTAGAGCTTCGAGCAGAGAATTCTTCCATGTAGGAGGTGGTGCGGCTACTAGAAGGCGCATAAGGAGATGTGGCTCGCTTGGAGACTGATCTAGGGGATTTGAAGGCCAAGGTGGATCATCTTTCTTCTAAAGAATGGACTGTAGAGTTGAAGGTGGCAGGACTTGCCGAGTATATGGACTCCCATGACTATGCATGTGATCGTTTCTTAGTTGGTGAGGAGATCCAGGAGGAGGTCTGGACTAGGGAGGTGGAGTCCCAGATTGAGGATATGCAAGAGATTTCTCTCAAGCACTGAGTGTCGAAGGCTCTTCGGATGGTGGCCCGGAAGCTCAAGTGCGATGTGTCTGGCCTTGACTTTGAGGATCTTTCTGAGAAAAGGCTTGGGCTCTGATTCTAATGTCGAAGTAGTGGGCTAGTAGTGATCTCATTCTTATATCTCAGTACATGTATTTGTATTTGTTTGACCTTGCCATTTTGTGATGGTCTTGTACTTTGTAGTAGCTTTTGTTAACGACACTTTGAATGCTCTATTGTATTGCATCTTTGTTTGTAGATTTTTCTGGTGTTGAGCCCTGTTTTGATTATGATAGAGTTTGTGTGGTGTTATCACCATTGCTTTGTGCACGGCTATGACCTCCTTTTTGGATGCTAGAGTATGGAGGACAAGACACATGCAATGTTGTAACCTCTATCAAGGCAAAGGGCGAACCCATCTAGCTAGATAATAAGAGGCTAGAGCATCGAACTGGGCGAAATCGTTGATTGGTTGGTGGTAGAAGGATGAGACCCAATGAAATCTTAATCTACTACCAAGGCGAAGGGAGAACACTTATATCTAGGTAGAGGTCAAGATATCTAAATGGGGAGGGGGTGTCGTTGATTGTGGTGGTGATGGGAGAAACTTCAAACCTGGGCAACCACGAGGGGGAGGCCCTAATGGTGCCATGACCTACCATGAGGGAGAAGGACGAACCTTCGATTCGGGGTAGTACGAGGTGATATGGGCAAGACCCTGAAGACGGCGAGGGGTAGACACTACTAGCTGTTTGGCACATGTAGAGCGACTTTCCCTGACATCACCGTGACCAACCATGGGGGAGAATGGTGAACCTTCAATCCAGGGCAGTGAGAGGTCACTAGGGAAAGGCTCCGGAGATGGAGAGGGGTAGACTCTACCAGCCATTAGGAGTATATGATGGGGATTTACGCAGGCATCACCAAGAGCTATCGCAAGGAAGAAGGGCAAAACTTTGATTGGTGGCAGTGAGAAGTCACTGGGACAAGGCCCCGGTGGCGTGCCCCTACTGCGGGGGAGAAGGGCAAACCTTCAATCTGGGGTGATAAGGACTACCATGATGTAGACAGTTGACGGTCGAGTTAATAATCTTTGAGCACTCCTACAATAGTGGAGTTAAAAAACAAATAAGCATATGCTTGTGACTTACAGAGTTAGTAATTGTTTGTGTACTATAAGACAGAAAGCCAAGTAGATGAAGGTAGAGGTTAGCAAGCCAAAATATAGTAGGGCATTCATGCCCTATTCCAAGCTTTTCTTCAAGTGATTCTCAGATACTGGTTGCTATAGAGCGCATGATTGCTCCTCATCCATGTACAACCCCATATCCGGCGAGTGGGTCGACAGAAGCCAGACCGGCCGGTTCAGACCTCCCCGCAGCCCGAGCTGGGTTCATGTCGAGCCCGAGCTCGGCAATCATCGTTCCGAGCTCGATGATCGCCGGGCCGAGCTCAAAGTTCCTGGAGTTGAGCCCGACGACTAGCTCGGTGGGTCGGCAGAAACAGGGCGCAAACTCGTACTCTCCCCAGGCCAAGGGGTAGGCGAGTGCGAGTCCATCCCCCCTCCTTTATCTTTTTTGGTGAGTGGATATTTCAGGAGGTGGCATCAGGCAAGCTCGCCCAGTGTTCAGAGGTGTGTTTTACCATTTTTCCCCCATTGGTCTGCCTCTAGCCCCTCGGAATAGCAGAGTTACGATGTTGGTAGACCGACTTGGGCTGCATATATCCTTTCAGAACATCGGAGATTGGCTATTTGCAGGCCATTTTCAGTTTCCTATAAATAGGACCTAAGGGGTACCTCAGAAGGGCATGCTTACTAGTTCTCGGGTCTTCTAGCGCTTTCTGAGGTACCTTAGCTTCGACACCTGGATAAGGAGGGGAAGCACTCTAAGATCTTCTGGGTGTGGGGAGGGACCTCCGTGCTGGAGCCTTGGGTCCGTCCCTAGTTATTTTTTCTTAGTCTTTTGGGCTCGCGAGAGAGAAGTATTTGTGCGGTCACCCCTTCCCCGAGGGTGAATTCCACAGAGACCGGTTCTTCGGTTTCAACAATCCAGGCTGCATCTGTTGTAGGTAACACATGCGAGCAGTTTCCTGGTTTACTCATACAAATCCAATTCCTGTCGGGGTAACAAACTTCATCGCCACATATAGTATGGATGGAATTGCTCTAAAGGTTTTTTGGAGTGGTCGAACGAAGATTACATTATAGGGCGATTCTGATTTGATGACAATGAACTGGATGTTGTGAGAAACCCACTACGGGAATTCTCCGAGGGTGACCAGGAGGTTGATAATGCTTTCGACTGGGACTGATCCATCGCTGAAACTGTAGAGGGGCCCAAACATTGGCTGGAGTATATCTTTCAAGATTTTCATGCCAAGAAGAGCGGGCATGAATATGAAGTTTATTGAACCTCCATTGTCAACCAGTATCCGCTTGACATGAAAACTGGGATCACCGATATCAGCACTAACGATGAGCAGGTTTTGATACAACATGAGTTGTCACTTTATGTCCTCGTCTACAAAACTTATCATTTCTGCTAGCCGATCTTTATGGCTGTCTCCTAGGGACTGTGTAATAGAATTGACACGCGTGGTATTGAGTGACATGTACTCTTGATAAGCTTTGGGAGGGAGGTCCCTACGACAGTCCTGCAGTTGCGTGTTGTTTTTTTGTCCTTTCGGTTAGTTCCTGGTTCTAACTCTAAAAAGTCATGTCTCATATCACTTGAGAATGGGGGAAATCCTTGAGATTTGTTCTCTGAGGATTTGTTTTAGCTGCATTAAGTGTAGGAGTGATCTCTTCAATTACTTCTTCAAAAACAATGTCATTTTAAACACCCTGTACTTGAATCTGAAAACTATCTTGTGTTGTGTTATTAATAGCTTCATTAGAGTCATCTTCTTCAAAATGAATATCAACACTGTCCAACTGATTATAATACTCTTTAAATAATCCTTCTTTATTTTCTTTTATGCACAATTGCTCCAACTCAGAACCCAGAGGGTCTTCTCCATGAAAAATATTTTTGGCGGAAGTTTCATCCTCCTTGGAAAATGTGTTAGCTCATTAAAAACTACATGCATAAATTCTTCTATTTTAAGAAAATTTTTATTATAACACTTATATGCCTTACTCGATGATGAATATCCCAAGAAAATATCATCATCATCTTTCTAATCAAATTTGGCAAGATGGTTCTTTCCATTATTTAATATTATGCAAGTGCAGGCAAATATCTTAAAGTATGAAACTGTTGGGAAAACCCTATGATTTAACTTAACAAATTAAATTATAAGTGATTTTACACCCTATGATTATTATCCATGTTGTATAGAAAGGGTAATATGGTTATAGATGTCTTAATAAGTCAGTTGAGTCAAGAGCATGAGGTAGGCACACTGAATAGAGGAAGAAAATCAAGTAAAGTCAATATACGTTGACTAGAATTCGACGCAACATCGACTGGAAGTAGACGTCACTTCGATTGGAAAACAAATCAATAACAAAAGATGAGTCGACGTTACTTTAAGGAAAAGACAACGCATGTGTCGATAGGTTATCGACGCAACGTCGATTATTTGTAATAAGTCGTCTGGAATTTAATTTAGAGGCAAATCTCGACACACCTTCTACTAGAAGTCAACATAATGTCGAATGGAACTCAGAATGAAAATAACAGAAGATCTGCCAAGAATTATTTAGAAGAGATCTGCATGGAATTCTTTTGAATCTTTAGAGCGGTTGGAAGAAGAGCTAAATGAAAGATTTCTCCATCAATTACGGAAGAATTTACGTAGAACAAATTTGAAAAGTAATTCGGAATTCATAATGATAGGAAGAATATTATTCTATTCCTTCTGAAGACAATTTCCCAGATGAAGTGGAATTCAAAATCTCCAAGGATTTGATATACCTAGAATTCAGAAGACATAACAATAGAGAATATACAAAAACAAACAATAGAGCTAACAACAATCTTTTTCTCTTCGTCTTCTTCTTTGCTGCTGCAACAATAGATTCTGAAGAGATAATCAGAAAATACTTTGGATCAAAAGACTTATAATCCTTGTAACTTTTTTTAGCAAGGATTCATCAAATACAAAGGATCTAATACACTTAGTGTCTACAATCCTTAGATTCTTGCTGAAAGATGACTCATCTTTAAAGACTTCTCTTCTCTTCTTCTTCTTTTTCTTCTTCTTCTTCTTCTTCTTCTTCTTCTTCTTCTCTTCTATACGCTCACTTGATAAACTAAGAAATGAGTTTTATGAAACCCTCTTCAAAAGATTCATTCCCCAGTTCTAAGAGTGTACTTATCAAAAGACTCAGTCCTTGATTCAAGATCTCCTTACCAAAAGATCTAATGCTGGTTCAAGATCTCCTTACTAAAAGATCTAGTTTGGTTCTGAGAGTTTTGTTAACAAAAAACTTAGGAACCGTGATAGTGTATTCCTACCGTAGTGATAAAAGAGTAGATGTACCCAGATTTTGGAGAATCACTATAGATTTATGTTTTGTGTGATGTGATTTTCTATGCTGTCCATATTTATTTCATGCACTTAATTTCTACATTTATTTATTTTATTGTGGCCAAGATTATTGATGCAAATCTGAAGGTGGTTAAATAAAGTAAGTAAAGATATTTTAAATCTCTATTCACCCCCCTCTATAGAGAATTCTTTGAGGATTTATTCATAACTGTTCACACTTTAAAAAACTATAGGTGTTTTTCCCTTTAGGAGCTCATAAGGAGTCTTTTACTTAGTCTTACAGATAAGACTTCAATTCAGAATATAGTTAGCAATGTTAAGTGCTTTGGCCCAAAAGAACTTAGGGAAGTTTGACTCAGACAGTAATACCCTTCCTGATTTAATTAGGGTTCTATTTTTTTTTTCTTTCAGCCATCTCATTATATTGAGGAGTTCTAGGAGATAAAAAACTTTGTCTTATCCCTTCATCCTCATAGAATTTATAAATTAACTAATTTTCAAACTCTATGTCATAGTCACTTTTGATCATAACAACTTGAGTCTTAAATTCATATTAAACCAGTCTAATGAATCTTAAGAAGATCTTGAAAGTTTCATATATAGCTCTCAGAAAGAACACCTAACTGAATTTAAAAAATCATACAATATAACTTGAGTAAAAGACTTTCCTCCTAAGCTCTGAATGGAGATTGGACCAAATAGGTATATATGCAATAAGTAATGGCTTCAAGATAAATCATTCTTTCCAATTGGTTTGAATGGTGAATTGGTTTGTTTACCCATTTGACAAGCTCTACATGGGTTTATTTTTCTATACTTATCTTTTGGGAACTCCCTAACTAGATTATTTTTAACTAGCTTGGTTATAGTTTTATGGTTTAAATGACCAAACCTCCTATGCCAAAACACATTTTTGTCTATATCTGAATTGAATAGACAGATCTCCTTTTAATTGGAGCTAAATTCAACTAAATACACATTTTTATAGCCAGATAACACTATTGCATCTGACTTAGAGTTTACTCTTTGGCATAGAATGTGGGTGAATATTACTTTGTATTCACTATCACAAAGCTGACTAATACTGATGAGATCATGCTGAAGACCTTCAACATAAGCTACTTTAGAAAAAAAAAAGATATCTCTAATTTTGATCATACTATAACCTTTAGTTTGACCATAGTTGGATTCACCAAAAGTTACCTTAGGTCCATCTTGGCCTTATAGTGTTCCAGCAATTCTTTTTGTCCAGTCCTATATCTGAAGCAACCACTGTCTAAATACAACAGCAGGTTTGTGGATGGACAACCCCTAACTTGCACATGTAATTAAATATTAGTTGGGACCCAAATTACTTTAGGCTCATTGCTTCTACCATTATATAGGGTTATGAAAGTATAAGAAGGGCTTTCATGATATCACTTAGGATAGAAGAGCGTTGATCTGTTAAACCAACAACTTCTAGTATCATGTCCGATTTTATGGTAATGATTACATTTAAGCGTGTGAGTATACTTATCAGTAAACAACTTAGTATTAGATCTATTATTATTACTCACTAAAATTGCTTTGACTAGAAGCCGACACAATTTCCTGGTTGCGTCGATATGAAGTCAACACTGGCATGAAGTTACATCAAGAAGAAGTGGATACAACTTCATACTTGCGCCGAATAGAAATCAATGCACTTGCAAAATTGCATCGAGTTGTAGTCAATGCATGATTTCAATTTTATGAAAAGTTGTATTTTGAAATATGATTATCTATAGGTTTTTTACCTAGAATACCCCGAAAGTTAGATGAACTAGCCTTATTGAATGCAATTATTATATCTAGGTCTTCATCTATAATTATTATGGGTTGCTTTTATTTAGCTTTAACAAAACTACAGGATTCTTCCAATCAGGTGTGCTGGAATCTTTTCTTGAGCTTGCTGGCTCACTCCCAACCATAGGTTTTTGAATCTCACAAAGAGATTCTCAGATATATTTTAAGATTTTGACTTCCACCATTCAGTGAGTCTTCAAAATTTGTTACCTTTGTTAGCTCTTCTTTTAGTGGCTTGTTTTCTAAAATTAATTCATTCATTTGTTCCTATTTTTCTATATCAATTCTAAGTTGATAGTTTACATAATAGTGGTTATCATCAGGTTTTTAATTTTCAGCTCTTCGAATACTTTTCTAAGCAGGTTTATTTATCTTTCTGCCTCTAAGTGATCTTGGCAGAACATTTAAAGCAATCTTTAAACTCATCAAAAGAAAAATCAAAATCAATAAAATATGATACCTGATCATGTTCATCTTTAGAGAATGCATCCAAAGCCATCAGGTAGGCTTCTTAATCAACTGTGTCTCTTTTTTACTATCAAATGAAGAACTTGATTCAGAGTCTGAGTAACTTCAAATTTCTGCAATGAAATATTTTCTTTCTTCTTGTCCTTCTTCCTGAAGGATTGTTTCTTGTGCTCCTTCATGGTAACTTGATTCTTCTGTTCCTCAGGACACTCGGGAGCTATATATCTTGACTTTATGCATGCAAAGCAAATAACCTCATTGTTAGGGATCTGATCAAACTTTGGCTTACTAGCACACCTATCTCTTCTTTTAGAGTCTTCTATCTTGATCCATCTCCTAAACCTTCTAGCTAGGATATTGGACATCTCTTCTTTAGTAGTTGAAGGCTCTCCATCAGATTCCTTTAATGCAATGATTTTTTCTCTAGGGATAGCGATCTTATCCTTTACTTTAGTCTCAGCTCTACTATTTAGGAGCATCTCAAAAGACTTCAATTTACCTAATAGGGCATTATTGGTGATTTCTATGTGACATATGGACTCTCTGATGGCCCAGATCCTTGAATCTAATGTGCTTGGGAAGTACATACGAAGCTTGTTATTGATCTCTGTTAGCGAGATCTTCTTGTCCAGTACTTTGAGCTCATTGACAATAATGCTGAATCTCACATACATCTCTGTGTTTGATTTCTCAACTTTCTATTGAAATTTCTCATACTGGGATATGATAAAAGAGCCTTTTGAACTGCCATCAATAATTTTAGATAGGGAATCCCAAATTTCCTTAGCTGACTGACAGTCAGCAACCTTTTGAAAGATTTCATCAAACATTGTGGACACAAAGATGTTCATGGCATTGTCATCCTAGTCCTTTATCTTCTTTTATTCTTTTGTCCATTCAGATCTAAGAACAATCTCTTGTGTTATGCTTTTACTGAAATTCTTCTTGTAAGGCATTGGTGGACCTAAAAGCGAAGAATTGAAAATTCCTTCATCAATAGAATTCATGTAGAGTTTAATTCTGACTTTCTAGAGTGTAAACTTTTTCAAGTTACACATTGGAGGTCTTGTGGATGCAAATCCTTTGAAATTATTGGAACTCTTTATTGAAAATAGATTGATATAATAGTAGTTGTGGATTTTGTAACTGTTCAGATCTTTTGATCAATGTGTTAATCTTTTCTGATCAACCTGACTCTGATACCAATTGAAAGGAGGAACAATTATATCTCCAAGTCTTTTCTAGAGGGGGTGAATAGAGATTTAAGGAAATTTTTACTTAAACTATAAATTAAATTCAGATATTTCTTAGATTCATATCCACAATTACACAACCATAGTTAATTAAGCACACCAAAAATTAAAGTGCAAGAAATTAAAACAGAATCAACACAAAAATAAACAACATGAAAGACACAAGAAATATAATGGTTCCCCAAAATCTGAGTGCGTCCAACTTCTACCACTTTGGTAGGAATCCACTATCATAGTGCCCGAGTCTTTTAATAAGGAGACTTTATAAACCAGCGAGTGGGTCTTTTGATAAGGAGACTACTGAGTCTTTAGGTAAGGAGAGTCTTTGAACCAATACACTAGATCTTTTGATAACGAGATCTTGAACCAGACTGAACCCTTTGAAAAGGGATTCTAAAAACTTTTCACTCAATAACAAAAAGTAAGAGAGTAAGAAAAGAAGAAGAGAAAAGAATTATCTTCTGTTGTGACCCCTTCCAACAAATTTCTGAGGATTCTTGAGGTGCTAAGCGTTTTAGATCTTTTTTATAGATGAATCCTTGTTGAGAAGAAGGTGCAAGGATTATGAGCTCTGTGATCCACTATCTTTCAGAATGTTTTCAGAATGTCTTATTGCAGTAGAGAAAAGAGAGAAGAAGAACCCCAGTCAACAATCTGTCTGATTAATTTCTGTATACTCTATGTATGTTTTTGTGTGTCTCTCCTTGTTTCTGTTTGAAATCTTAATATATCAATCTCTAGAGAATTTCGAATTCTTCCCCATGGAGATCGTCTTTAGAAGGAATAGAATATAATATTTGTCTTCAAAAATTCCGTCGACCTTTTTAAATTTCTTCCATAGATTATTCAGAAATTCTATTGGAAATCTCTTTCCTTATATCAGCTCTCTATAATTCAAATAACATCCATAATTATTGTCTTCCAATAAATCTAAATGAAGGCCACTGAAATTTCCATTCTGGATATATGTCGACGCTACTTTGAGTTCTGTTAGAAGGTGCGTTGAAATCTGTTTCAGAATGAGACTCTGTCGACTTGACTTAGTACTCAACGTTACGTCGATATCTAATCGACGTATGCATTGACTTATGCCTTGAAGAGGCGTCAATTTCACTTCAGAGGATGCGTCAACATCTAGTTAGAGTCACGTCGACTTCTAGTCGACATTGTGTCAACGTCTAGTTGATACATATTGTCTTGGTTGATTTTCTTCCTATTTTCAGTTTGCCTTTCTAATGCCCTTGACTTAACTGACTTCTTAGGACTTTATGACCAAATTTCGCTCTCTATACAATATGGGAAATTATCCTAGAATGTAAAATCACTCATAAATAATTTGTTAAGTTAAATCATAGGATTTTTCCAACACTCTACGATCTCACAATTCTTGATCCCTGATCCAAGCCTCAAAACTCCAAGACCTCCAACCCTTCTTCTCCAAAATTTATATCTTTGTTCTTCTCTCTCATAATTCATCAAAGGAGGAAATAATGAAGAATAAAGGGTTTTGATTCTTCATTCACGACATAATGGTCTCAAGAAGTGATTTGGGTCATTCAGTCCAAAACCACCTCAATCCATAGTTTAAAATGAGAAGTTTTCATAACTTGTGCCTCATACACAGTTGGTACATAGATGCATAGATGCACAGTTGGAAATTGAAAACATGTTCCAAGAAAACCATTACATATGGCCTACATAGATGCATGTACCTGAACACAGACATGTAGCTAGTTGAGTACTTCCACATGGCCACACACATAGGAATGTTAGATGGTCATGTACATACACACAACTACGCACACAGTCACGTCAAGAGGATGTGGTCCCTACAGGAATTTGTTGATAGGTTGGGTGCTACAGATATGAACACACGGGCATGGACATGAGCATGAGTCAAACTATGTGTATTAAAAACCTCCCAAAATGGGTCCCCCGACTACACATGATCAATTGTACACTCACACAACATAGCTAAGTATCATACAATCATCACATAGTCAATATTAGAAAAATGGGTCATTACAAATATGACCACCCAAGCCCCTCTGGGAGTTTGCCAATTGATGCAAGCAGGAAGCTCATGCAGATAAAATTTGTCGACATAACATCACTTGTTATTATCCTTATTTGTAGGTTGAGAAGTGGATTGTTTAAGTTAAGCACTTTCCCACCTAGGTCCTATAAGGAGTGAAGATGGCCAATGCCTACATTGGCAGCAAGGGGAGGGAGACCACTATAGTAAACTTTCTTTGACAAGAGACGCTCACTCAATAAGCAATCTTTGAATGTGTTGTCAACCGAGATCGTGTTATGTCGTCAAAGAACCCTTCGTGCAAGGCAACAATTATGACATTGGTGGCAAGAATTTGCAATCATCATCTCTCTCCTGCAAATTTCATCAAAATCATGGCCACACAATTGATGATTGTCATTAGCTTCGCGACCACTTAGACTCATTCGTTCAATAGAAGAAGCGTAAGGAGCTCGGAGCTCATCTGTATAAGGTCGAGTCAAGAAAAAGAGAACAAAAGAAAGCGACAAATAGGGGATCTTGTGAACAAAGCAAAATGAATAAGTCGGGGAAATCTGTGGCAACGACCAACACAACACAATTAAGCATGGCAGAGGAAGAGACTGCTATCACAAATATGAAGATAAGTGATCAAGCGCAGTGGATCACAATCTCAATGAAGACTTGGACAACATAAACTTTTCTTTATTTTTTTTTGTCCTAAGTTTCATAAGATCACATATGTTTACAATATCCATTGTGTTATTAGTGAATGATAGAAAAACAAAATTTATATGACATGACATTATTAACTCATGGTAAATTTATTATTTGAATTTAGGAAGTCATGAACTCAAAGTCTGATGCAACATTAAATCAATAACCTACAATAATCACATGTATCATAATGAGAAAATCATACATGCAACCTTGACACTATTTGAAATCGATGGGCACTACAAACACAATAGATAGTTTTTTTTTCCAGAAGCAAATAATAGTGCAAATGAGTTTTATTAGTGTTTATTTATAACTAGATACTGGCTATATATGATATGACCTTAAGATCGCTCTATAAAAACTTCAATATAACAAGGAACAACAGGCAACATTACTATCAGCAATAAATTTCGAGTACAATGAATTATAAATTAAAATAACAGCAGATCATCACAGGATAATGATCTTCTCGGTAAGAACAGCACTGGATCATTTATTGACTCATCATAATTCATCTACTTGGGGAAAAATATGGTAAACAGTGGGAAGAGAAAATCATGATCAAATCAAGAAACACAAAAAAAATTAGTGAAAAACGGCGCTAACAGCTTTGGGAACTGCTGGCAAACCAACTATACTTTTAACCTTATTTTCCAAATCATCTGCATCCAGAGAAGTGAGAATCCCTTCCTTTATTTCTTTAATCAAACTCACCACTTTCTCCTGATCCTTGCCTGGACCTTTGTCAATCTCTGACCTCAACTCTGCTAACTTGCCTCTCAAACCAGTTTCGTCAACTATCTTGTCTATTTCCTCAAAGATCGTTTCATTTGCTTTTACGACCGTGTCCACTAAAACTGGCGGGGCAGACCGCGCCAACTTCCTGCTCACCCCTAGCACCTCCAAGTTTGCAGAGTTCAGCATTTCAATTAGATCCTCCTTAGCTTTTTCCGCCTTTTCAAGTGTTTCATTGTCCAACTCTCCCTTTGCCGCCATTTCCCGTGCCCTTCTCAGTAACTCCGTCTTCTCTTTAGCCTGATCTTGGAGTTTTTCGTTAATCTCCTTCTTGAATCTCTCTCCCCTTATCTTGCTTTCGTGCTGGGTTCGTATATCTAATAACATTTTAAGATTCTTCTTTAGCCCGTCGAATGATCCAGGGATTGATAAATTGTTCTTAAATTCTTGCACGAGCATATCGACCCTCTCCTGGAGCGCTGGAGTGGGGGTTTGGTCAGAGGGTAGCTTGGATAAATCCATCTTCAGAGATTCGAGTTTCTCCTGCAGGCCCATGGAAATGAAGGCACTGGTTGTCTCCTTGTCCACTTCTTGCTTCAACTTCTGCATGACTTCATCAGAGGGAAGAGGCCTTGGGGACTTATCCTTACCATCTAATGCGTCCTTTAGCTTTTCAAGTTCTACCTCCAGGTTGGCTGTTATTTCAGAAACAGGAAGATCCTTTTTCTTCATGTTGCGTTTCATCTCTGCATCTACAGTGACCCCTTCTTGGAATCCACCGAATTGCCGGAACTTTAGATTGCGATGCTCCAGTAAACTATCAATATCCATTTCATTAAATTCCTGTAAAAAAAATTGTCGAAGAAATAAATTTTAATTTGTCAAAGAAGTATATTTGTGGTGTAAATAAACATTGCATACAAGAAATGACATGATCTTAAACAAGTTGGTATTTAAACAAAATAAGTAACATAATAAAATATACTAGTGTTTTTCGGTCTTCTTGGTTAGAGCAAGAGAAACGACACGCGTCTCCCTTCCGCTCTTCGAGCCCCCCCCCCTTCCGCCTGCCGTTGTCTTGCCAAAACACGTCCGCCGAACAGCTTGCCTCCGCTGAATGTCTCCCCTCCTTTTCTCTCTTTCGCATCCGCAGCGCTCAGCGCCTCGCTCGACCGACATTGTCAACCGTCGACACTGACTGTGGGTTCTGGCGATCCTCCAACGACCCGATTGACTAATGTGGGAACTTCACATTCGCTTGTTTTGCGGAATAAATGAGACCCTCCACATAATAGAGGGTGTTACAAACAAATAACTTTAAACATTAAATAATAAATCACTAATTACTTCTAACACTTCCCCTCAAGTTGGGGATGTAATGTTCTCCGTTCCGAATTTGCTAATAAGAGTCACAAATATTTTTTTCACTCAATGTCTTAGTGAGGAAATTTGTAAGCTCTCCTTCCGAGTATACAAAAGGGGTACACATAATCTCTTTCAAAATATTTTTTTTGATGAAGTGTCCGTCAACTTCAATGTGCTTGGTGTGGTCATACTGAACAAGGTTATGAGCAATGTTGATTGACAGGTAAAAGGATTCAGTTTCCAGTAAACCAAGATCATTCAAGAAAGAACGATACCACATCCCCTTACATATACCATGAGTCATAGCTCTAAACTCAGCTTCAACACTAGATTGAGAGACTGCATGTTATTTATTGGTTTTCCAAGTAATCAGATTAGCCCCAACAAAGGAACAATATTTTGTAGTAGATCTATCACCAATTGAAATGCCCCTACTAGGTCTGCATCAGTATATACTTCAATTTTTAAGTTATCACTGTGTGAGAATAGAATGCCCCTACTAGGTGAGGTCTTCAAATACCTCAGAATTCTGTGCACGATATCGAGATGTCTGATCTTAGGAAAATACATATATTGACTTACCACTCTCACTGCACATGAAATGTCAGGATGAGTATGAGAGAGGTAGATCAATTTTCCTACCAGCTTCTGATAACTCGAAATTTCTTTCACCGACTCCTCATTATCTTGTCTAAGTTTGTGGTCGAACTCACTGTGAAGGAAAATATTCTTTATATCCAGTTGTTGAAGATCCCACCCTTTACAGACGGCAAAGGATAACAAGACCCAGATTGAATTCATTTTTTCCATCAAAGTAAATGTCTTTTGGTAGTCAATATCACGAGTTTGAGTGTAGCCGTTTGTCAACAACTGTGCCTTGAACCTCTCCACATTAACTTCAGATTTCTTCTTTACTGTGAAAATCCATCGACAGACAACTATCTTCTTGCTAGGAGGAAGATCGACCATGTCCCATGTGTGGTTTTTTTCTAGAGCCTGCATGTAACATCTCATTTCCTTCTAGACCCCTTAACTTAGAATATGGTAGGAAGTTGTGAGTGAGATGGATTAGGCTAGGTATTGACCTTAGAGCCCAAGGTGTTAGGGTGAACTCACATAGGACCCACTATAGGGTTCAAGTCAACTTAGGTCAATCTAGCCCAAACTGAAACGACAAGAACAAACTGTTCTCACCATCATGTCTCTAACCATAGAGGAAACCTAAGTGACCTAAAAGCCCTATCATAGGTCACCAAATTGGCCAATTTGACCAAACTGCCCTTAGGGTCAACATGGGCCAACTCAACCCTAAGTGGCTCAATTAGGCATCACAAGGTCGATTTGAACCCAACACTAAACTCCAAACCCTAATTGGAGTGCATTGGACCATAAATCCCCATCACATGGTCACCCTTTGACCCAGTTTGACTAAAGTCAACTCTAGCCCTAATTTGGTCAAAACCACACACATAGACCCAATTAGCCCAAGCGGGGCATCACCACGGCCCAACCAAGGTTAAGTGGTGTCATAGGGTCCATGTCCATCAAGTGGGGTCAACCCACTCATCAAAGTGACCAAGTCAACCCCAAAGTCAAACTTGATCAACTTTAGACCTAAATAAGGAATTTGAGAACCAAACTCATTACTAATGGGCTAAGGCCTTGAACCATGGCCCAACCCATGTTGGGTGGTGTCATAGGATTCATGACCATCAAGTGGGGCCAACCCACTCGTCAAATTGACCAAGTCAACCCAAAAGTCAAACTTGGTCAACATTAAGCCTAAAGGAGGAATTAAGAGCCAAGCCCATTTCCAATGGGCTAAGGCCATGGCCCATGGCCCATTAGCAGCTCATGCCCTCAATTACAGCCCCTACCCTCTAGTTTTGGAGGGTAGTAACATGCATGGGGGTATTTTGGGAATTTTCCCAAGTGGAGGAGAGAGAAAAGGAGGGAAATGAGGGATGGAGGCCATGTGGCCCTCCTCCTCTCTTCCCAAGCCTATTTCTGAACCCACACATCAATTCTCAGCCATTTCCAGCAAACTCCATGACACTTGGAGCCAAGGAGGAGCATCCAAGGTGGTGGCCGAACTACACATGTTGGCAACTCATTATACAGCCTTCCCCACCCAAAATAAACCATCCCATTAGCTTCAGAAGGTCCAAAGGAGTGGAATTCGATACCTGGATCAAAGCTTTTGGTGAAGTATTGAGCTCGGGAGCAAGCTCGCCGGAGAGAAGAAAGTCCACGGCTAACCGCCACCGCCGACGCCGTCGGGCCCCAATCAATGTCCGTTTCTCCTCCTCTCCCTCTGTGTTAGCTTCCTAGAACGATTAGGAGAGATATCGGGCTCAATTGAGCCCGATCCCATGAGAGGAAATCAAGAAAATTCATGGTTTTGATGGAACTCGGGTTCGCCGGAAACCGCCGCCTCCGGCGGTCAAGTCGCCGCCAAACGTTAGCCCCCACCTCAACGGAGGTGGTGGTGGTGGCCGGTCGGGGAGGTGGTTGGATGGACAGGAAATTGGAGATCAATGAGCTACAGGTCGGGGTGAACTGGACCGTCGGCTAGAGGAGGAAGATGATGGGATGCCGTCCATCTTGATGTGCATTAAACTATAGTGCATTTAATTATTGTCACATTTTATTAAGTACTTTGAATGTTAAGTTTAGGCTCCTTAGAGAAAGATTCAGAAAAAGTGTTCAACATAGAAAATGTAGTCATATGTCTTATCTTTAATTTTACACCCTAAACTTGCAATTTGGAGCACTGTAGCCTCTTGTAGGGTCATTTTCCTAGGACTGATCCTAAGCTAGGGTAGAATTTCAAATAAGTGCCTAGGTTAAAACTATAAGTCCAAATGCTGTGAAATTTAGGCCATGCATGTGTGCATGTTAGACTTAGATTATGCCCAAAAATCAGAATTTTTGGGAGATATTTTTCTATAGTTTTAGAAGGAATTTGATTTATTAAATAAATGAAATTTAGGGAGATTCCCTATTCCAAATGCCCCCAAATTTGGGTGGCATGGCTCTAAGGTCATTCTAAGGTCTTGGTAAGAAATTGGAGCCATTTGGACCTCTGCATGTTAGAGGATTCAACATGCATAGAGAAGACATGAATGAATATGGTGTGGCAATAGTAAAAATGGGAATTTAGCCCATTTGGCCTAATGTATGTCCATGAAATTTTGTACAGAGGTTTATGGAGGTGGAACACTCCTCTAAAGGGAAAAATTGGGATTTTTGGGATCAAAAAATCCCATAAGTTGGATTTATTCAAAATTAGTCCATTTAGGTGTCAAAAATAAAAATTAGTGCAATTAAATTTGGAAAATTCTAATTTTGTTGGCACAAACCCTAAATGATCTTTTCATTTCTCTAAAAAATTTGTGGAAATTTTTTATGATTATTTCTTGGGTAAATTGCATAATTCCAATTATGCCCCTTGTATGATTTTAATTAAAATAATGATTTACAGTACTTAAAAAATTATGAGAATTTATCTAGACCCTTATTTCAGTATTGTGAACGCCTGTAAATACTATTGGAATTTTTAGATGATTATCCTTGGTATTTTCTTTAATAGCGATATTTTTGTAAATACTTTAATTTATGGATAACCTAGGTCAATTCAGTGAATATAACTGTGAGATTATGTTTTGGGTATTATTTTGATAATGTTAATGACCAGTAATTTTCCCTGAATTTTTAGTTGAATATTTGAGATACTTCATTTGAAAAATGGGATTATTGCGATTTTAGTCATAAATAGAAAATAAGGGTCAAATCACCTTGGAAAATTAGGATTTTTGATAGGCAGATCTTTTTAACATAGACAAACTCCAGATAAATTATTTAGACCTAAAGGACCCCTGGTTATAGTTGTTCATGTTCAATGTGACCCCTGTCACTTAATTAAGTAATTTTAATTATGATCCAAAAATGGCTAGAAAATTATGGAATTCTGAATGATCAATACTATCCACATGATAAACCAATGATAAAAGTTTGGAAGCCTTTGGCCCAAGGAATCGGAAGTCATCTCATATGGGTTAGAATTAGGTCATGAGTTGCGTTTAGTAAAAATGACACGTAGCATCAGGTTACATAGGATAATGAGACAAGGTTAAATGGAGAGATGCATTGGGAAGTTGGAAACCCTGGTCAGAACCATAAGTAGGTCACTACATAGTATCGAATGTTGGAGTGCAAGTCACCAAGAAGAATAGCTAGGGCAGGATTCGATGAAAGATCATCGATCTCCTAATAAGTACATTAAATCATTAGGTTTACACAAGAGCAACAACGAGAGTGTGGAATTAATAATGGGTAGTAAGTGTCCTGGAAAGAGGGAATTGAGATTTAGCCCATCGTATTCCCTAGTACCGCTGCGAGCCCTTCACTGGATAAACCTCGGGAACTCTAGGATTAACCCTAAATATCTAAGAACAATTAAAAGTTAGACAAGAGCAGTTTACTAGGATAGGTTGAAAAACAGTGTTGCATTCTCACCCGTTTGGGTTGGAGGGATACAGGACGGATTGATCCTGCGAGCTGGGGGCTCGGAAGCTTTATAATATTCTCACCCTTATTTGGGTTGGAGGGATTCAGGACGGGTTTAGTCCTGCGGGCTGGAGGCTCAGGTCTTTGATACAGGACGGGTTGGTCCTACGAGCTGGAGGCTCGGGTTTGAAATAACTTGCATGTGCATAAAACATATTAGTGGCGAGTCATGCGGTACTGGGTCAGTCGTCACACCGACGACAGTACGCTGACTCTGGCGAGGTGTGAGGGTTTGAGGGGCTAGTGGGTTGTTTTACACTGCGGTGTGAAGGACGATCCCCGAAAACGCACCCTCGACCAACAAGACTGGTGGGGATAACCAGTAAATTAGTACGCAGTGACTCTAGAGTGCACCTAGGACGTGTACAGAGGCGTACGAAGGGTCTAGGCCTGATAATGTGTATACCCTCCTAGGAAGTGGAGACGCCCGCTTCACTGCTGTCGTAGCCATAACGGTAGTACCACAGAGTTCAGCAAACTCCAAAAAGTGGGAACTAAAGGTCTGTGATCACAGAGTCGTGTGTGTGAATTGCACTTGTATGAATCATAACATGCATATCACATCATATCATGCATACATACTTAGGTCATTCATACTGCAGACCCTTATCATATAAATTAGTATGAGCTTTTTTATATGATAAGTTATATTTACTGAAACCTTAACTTATAAGTTTGTATGAGCATTCATATAAGTTAAGGTACTCCTGTGTTGATTGAATAATTGTAGATGTTTACCTTTCTGCGCACTTCTTACTTTACATTACTACTTCTCATTTCAGTATTACTGTTACTTTTATTACTGTATTTTATACTCTTGCTATTCATATACACTGTTAGTATAATGGTTTAAATGTTAGATGCTTACTCCTGATAGAATAGTTCCACTATCACCTACTCTTTTGTTTTTACCCCTTGTTGTCCTTCGCTTTCGTCCTCTCGCACGGTGCCTAAGAGTCGCGGGGGTGAGGCGAGGCGAGGACAAAATGGCTTAGTCTTTATGACTAACGGTCGGTTGTGACCGTATCATTTTAGGAGCTCGAGGAGACGGAGCACCAGTACGGCCAGCAGGACGAGGTAGCAAGACTTGAGGAGCAGATACCGCGCACTACTACTATGGTTCAGCGTCAGGTGATGACGAGTGTTAGTTCAGCTTCCGCTTAGTGTTGTGTGAGAGAGTGATTTGTTCTATTTTGGTATGTATCGGGCATAAGCCCTTACTTTCATTTTTATACTCATTGTGGACTGTACATTTCATTATTTATATATGATGATGCTCTGTGACATGTGTGACTTGCTATTTAATTGTTATTTGTTTCTATTCTTAAATTGGCCTACAGGTTAAATGATCGTAATAGCCGGCAGGATCGGCGTCATGCAGTAGCGACTAACCCGTGTGTCAGTGTTAACGTAGGGCAGCGCTTCTGGGCATAAGACAGGGTAAACTCATTGGTAATGAGAGCGGTCTTACACTGTATTTCCTCCATCATTGAATTTATCCATTTTGGGTGTCTAAGTGCCTCTAGTCATGTATCAGAGACAAACACAGTGTTGAACCCGGAAACCTGGGTTCAAGAGGAGTTCAGACCAACTAGGTATAACTTGCACTTACTTCTTCCGAGTGGGAACACTAAGCCGGACACTCGAAGCAATGAACCTCACTCACAAAGATAGGGAACTAGAAAAAGACCATGTGAGTTGCAGCGAGGAGGTCCCGCCACAAACCCGGAAGACTAAAGAGAGTTTTCCCTCCCAACCAAAGCTGAGTTGGGCACCCTGGACGAAACTTGAGAGAACCAAAATGTCAACCCAAAAACCTTGGTGAACAGAGTGTAGGAGCTCTTGCCAACCAGAACCGTCTTTCAAAAAAAAAGACCTCTCCAAAGGTGCCTTCAGGAGTCTATTTATAGTTTTCTAAAAAGGGTCTGCGGATAGTGGAATCCCGCCTTTTGAAATTATTATCTGAAACCCAAACTGGTCTGCTAATAGCGAAATCCCGCTGTTTGGTATGGCTAGCCGCAGGACAATATGAAATCCCCTGGAAAATTGGATTAGCCCAAGGGGGCGAGCACACGCCATTTGAGGCGTCCTCGCATGGGGGTGGCGAGTACCCAGTGATGATGGGTACTCGCGACTCCCCCCGAACTAGGGGAGGGTGTAAGCTGTCAGGGGTACGCTCGCCTATGGTTGGCAAGTACACTATTCTCTCTGGTTGCACTCGCCCCTCCTCCAGAAAGTTGTGACGACTAGAAGCTAGTGCTTCCAGGTGATATGGGCAATGTCAGCTTAAGATGCTTAATTCATGTGATGCCGCCTTGATGCTAGCGCGGGTGGTAGCGATACCACCAGCGGTAGGTAGATCGGATGGAAGCCTGGCCGATCGGCTGGAAGCCTGATTGGATGAAAGCCTGGATGATCGGCTGGAAGCGCGTCGTATAATATGGAGTTAACACCGCGTGGTAGCGATACTGCTAGCGGTAGGCTAGTCTTACCCCTTCTACCTGCTAGTCCGATGGGTCCACTAGACAAATACGGGGTTGCACACAATCCCCGCTCTTTGCGAGTTTGGCTCAAGCTCGGAAAGATAGTTCAACCCCGAGTGTTTGTGAAGTGCTTAAATTATAGAGAATCTTCTGCTGGGCCCCACCCGAGGCTATATATATCGAGGGGGGGGGGGGGAGGGGGAGGCAACTCCAAGGACTACCCTACTCCTCCCTCTCGCTTCCCCTTGATCCCTCGCTTGCTTGTCATCATGATACCTTCCAAGGATATCCTGGATCGCCTCGCCGCTCTCAAGGAGAAGAAAAAGGCGGACACCTCTGGCCTCATGGACATTGTTGTCGAGCACTCCTCGCGCACTTCTTTGAGGCACATGGAGTAAAGAACCACCAAAAAGTTTGGCGCGAGTCGATGGGAGAGGCGACGACCCCTCTCGGGAAATAATAACCCAGTTCAGCCTGGGTCTTTAGACATCTGATGAGGTGCGAGTCCCCCTCTCCTTCTGATCGCGTACAATTTTCTTTTCCAATATTCTAGCCATTTCATAACCATAATCCTCGCAGCCCAACCTCGCCACTGAGGAAGACGTGAGGACTCGGGTGGATGTTGATCGGGACGGCGCGAGCACCCAAGTAAACTCAGGTGCTCGCCCCCAAGTGCTTGGTAAGTAACCAACCACCTCCGCGCGCTCGACTCGTGCTTATATGAGTACACTTACCCAATGTTTTCCTTTGAAGTGCCTCCTTTTGTCGACCTCTCCGGGACCGCCCCGCTAAGCAAGTCTCCTACTCGCGACCTCGCCTACTCGCGACCTCGCCCAAGAGCTCGTCGATACGTTCATCCTCCCGGAGAGCAATACTCCTTCCCTCGTCGTGGCCCCCGTAGTGTCGGGCCCTGACAAAGTTTCTCCACGAGGGGGTGTGGGGAAGTCTCTAGTACTTCCCCCCTCCAATCCTTTTGGTGCGTCGCCAAAACTACTTCAGGCCATCGCCGCAAGCCCTCCCCTCATCGCCAGGGGAAGAGTGTCGAGTCTTCGCGCGATAAGTGATCTGCATTCATGTAACACCTCCCTTGTAAAGACCATATAATATGAGTCCAGCCAGGGCCCCACAACATATAGACGTTACAACTTTAGCATTAAAAAGTGATATAAAAAACTACGCATCTCAAAATACAAACAACAAGACAGCGAAAACGCACAACCAGCACAAAAGTTATCCACATCCATAGGAGTCCAACATGGCCTTAAGGCCTTACATCAAACAAATGCCAACAAAACTGTAGCAATAACAAACAGAGTAACGCGTCTTAGCACCCCTAGGCTACTTTGGCGTGCAAGCCGGAATTACAATACATTAAGCATAACATTCAACAAATCATAAGTACTACAAAATAGTACACTTCATGAGGCTTAGGCCTTTTTGGCCGGCGAGCTTGCTCCAACATGTGAACCTTGCCCTGTAAAAATTGTTGTAACGTGGGTCAGCAAAGGCTGACCTCAACTGTGTAACCAACACATCTCCTCCCAGCTGTCCCTAGCGGACCCCGGGGCACTCCATCACCCTGCAAGTCAGCACTTCGTATGTAAATGTGCATATACATAGAGAGTAAAACAACATGTTTGGATGTCTCATACAACAAACACGTTTCTAGGTTGAGCATTTAATAAAATGGGTCTATAATGCAGCATACATGTAAACCTGGGTTTCACTCAAGACACCCTATAACGCGAATGAATCTAGCAAATCATCGCGCATATCACACCACAATCATCCATACAGGTACTTCCAATTTCCCCTAACGACATTCAAGTCGCAACACGAAACTTTTGCCTAGGCACCACCCGCTCATGAGTCTCAAACCCGGGCTTGCCTGCAAGCTCTGACTCGAACGTCAGTTCCATCACACAAACAAACTAATGCTAAGAACCCTTGCTTGACCCCGCCCGCTCATGGGCTTCATCGCCCGGGCTTGTCCAAAACTTGACGTTCTCGTCAGTTTCACAGAAGGGGACTTGTCTCGCTGGGACACTCTCCACACATGACTTGCAACGTTACGGGCTAGCCAGCCAACCACAAAGACCAAGTCCAGCCTTCACAATCAGCCTTATCAATTCCGCCCTAAATCATTATTCGTTCTCACACGGAAAAGAGGGCAAACATCACAAACGGCGTCTTCGCCGCATTCGGATTTCTAGCAAAATACCTAGTGTTCGTCATGCAACATCACCGAGTCGGACTAACGGTCACGACTACGGCTTCACCCACAATGCCTAATCCACTAACGGAACGGATTTCTAATGCAAAATCATGCCGGGAACGGGCTCAATCGACCCGGTGGCTCCTCTTGAACCATGACGATCCGTACACCTCTCACTTGAGAGATCTTGTGCCTAAATGCTTGAAAGGAAGAGAAAATGAAACAGATGTCATGCACGCATCCTTAAAACCGAGAGGAGAAATGACGTTACCATACGACTACTTTTTCTAGCCATGGATATCTTGGTTTGCATGGATGAAAGTGTGCGTCTTCAAGTCCTCTCCACGGATCTGGCCTCGGATCGACGAACGGAGCTTCGAAGCTTCGTCAATGGCAGAAAGTGCTCTTCTTCTCCCTCCTCCAAACTCTCCCTCAAAACCTAAAGGATGAGAACAAATGAGAAAGACGAACCACTCAGCCTTAATTAAGGGTCAAGAACGGACGGTTCTGGGTCATAGGATCGATTTCTAAGAAGATCAGACGACCTAATCTCACCATTTACGAAACTGTTTTCGCCTTCTACCGTCGGACGGTAGCTACCTACCGCGCCGCGGTAGCTCACAAAGCCGTCTGCCTCTGCAGAACGCCCCGCTCCGCCAGCGTTAGCGATACCGCCGCGCGGTAACCTCCCAACGCCTTCAACTCAACGCTTTTCGTCTCAACGCAAAAGGGGCTACCGTCGAGCAGTAGCTAACTAACGTCGCGCGCTACCACTTGACGCTCTCGACGCTCTCGACGAAAGAAGGCTACCGCCGGCGATAGCTTCCTACCGTCGCGCGGTAGCACCCCGAGCCTCAAGTACTAGAAAACTAGGGTGTTACAACTCCTCCCCCCTTAAAAGAATTTCGTCCTCGAAATTTAGCATGCACTCAAACACTAAGCGTGCCTGATGCAAAAAGTTCCGGGAAGTCTACCTGCATTGCTTGCTCGCGCTCCCAGGAGAATTTGTCTCGCTCGCAGTTATCCCATCGCACTTTCACGAGTTTAACCTCTTTATTCCGCAACTGCCGAACTTCTAAATCCTCTATGCCAACCGGACGGACTCTCGTCCCCAAGTCCTCTTTTACCGAAACCGCTGCCGACTCAACCACCACACTTTTCTCTACTAAAGATTTCCTTAAAACCGAGACATGGAAAATATCGTGCAATCCACTCAGCTCTGTGGACAACGCCAATCTATGGGCTGCTTCTCTGATACGTTCCGTAACTTCGAACGGCCCTAGAAATCTCGGGCTCAACTTCTGGAGTCGGCGAATCCGCGAAATGCCTTTGAATGGTTTAATTTTTAGATAGACTGAGTCGCCAACAACGAACTACACATTCCTATGACACGTATTGAAATACTTCGTCTGCCGATCCTGAGCAACCTTCATGCGCTCCTGTTGTTTGCACCAACTCACAATCATCGGCTACCACTTCCTTTCCCATAAGTTTGGTGTCTCCCGCCTTTATCCAAGACATCGGTGTTCGACACCGCCTTCCATACAGAGCCCAGTATGACGCCATCTTGATACTCGCCCAAAAACTATTTTTGTAGGCAAACTCCACCATGAAAAGGTGGTCATCCCACTTCTTTCCAAAATCAAGGGTATACATTCTCAGCATATCCTCCAATGTACGATTCATCCTCTTCGTTTGACCATCGGTCTGAGGATGGAATGCCGTAATAAACTTGTGCTTGGTGCCTAGACTCTTATGCACTAGTCTCCAGTCCTTGGACGTAAACCGTCCGTCACGATCACTAACAATACTCTTTGGAATCCCGTGCAATCGCACAATGTCACGAACGTACAATTCCACCAGCTTCTACGCTGAACTCCTTCCGATTCGGAATGAAGTGGGCCACTTTGGTCAAGCGACCCACAACCACCCAAATCGCATCGTTACCTTGCTGCGGCCGAGGTAAACCATGCACAAAATCAATGGAGATGTCGTCAAATTTCCACTCAGAGATAGGAAGGGGCTTCAGGAACCCGCCCGGCTTCTGACATTCAGCCTTCACTAAGGCACACGTCTAACACCGACTCACATACAAAGTTACATCTCGCTTCATCCCATGCCATCAAAAGGATTTCCTTATATCCAAGTATATCTTCGTACTGCCCGGGTGAATGGAGTACTTCGTAAAGTGGGCCTCAAACATCAACCTATCACGGAGCTTGTCGAACTGCTGTACACATACCCTTCCCTTCCTCTTTAAGATCTCATCAACCATCTCCAAAGTACTACTCTTGCCTTTATGAGCTTCCTCCACAAATGGCTGGAACTCTGCATCCACACTGGTTGCTTCCCGGATACGATCACAAGAGACACGCTTAAGTTTAGCGAGTTTACAAACATCACACGTAAAGATTTGAAACACAGAAAATGAAAAAACAGGAAATCTAGACTACGTAGTAGTAGTAGTAGATCAGTACAAAATTCGGCGATCGAGCTACGGTGGGCCAAGCGACTAGGGCACCGACACCATGTTGGAACTTCACAATCGTGTGTATTGCCAAATAAACGGGAGCCTCTACATATAGTAAAGGGTATTACAAACAAATAATTTTAAACATTAAATAATAAATCATTGATTACTTCTAACATCTCCAAATCGTAGGGGAAGTTTTGCTTTGGCCTTCTTATCATTATACTGGATTTCTAGAAGATTCCAACTGTTGGATGTTTCCCCAAAACAAATAAAGGCTCCTATATCTGCAACGATGTCTCCTTTGACCCAAGCTCCTTGATGACATGTTACACGCAACATCGTTCTCAAGGAGAAGTTGGTTGCCAAGATGAAGGAGGGGGATTTGAAGACGTTCTTTGAGTTCTTGAGGATGTCTAAAGGCGGGGGATGAGCACAACCACGGCAGGTGAAGCTAGATCTTCCTCATGTGGAGCTGAAACTTGATGGATCAACTAGGTATTTGAGTAGGTCATGTCAGGTGAAGAGGGATCTATCTGGACGGAACCTAGAGGGATATCTGACAGGTGAGAAGGGGGAACCAGGAAGGACTCGACTGGGTACAATAACTAGAAGACTACACATAGCCTGTTGCACACTTGGCTCCTCAACTAGGGCTTTGTTTAGTGGGGCATTTTGCGAGTTGCAGGCCACGGATTTTTAATCCGCACCGCCAAACAAGAAATTATAACCCACTATTCAAATCATTGCCATTGTAAAAATCGCGGAAATCTGGCGATTCGGAGTCGTGATAATTTTTCATGACTCCTGTCACGGACAGCCGAGATTATTGTTTTGCCCTAAGCGCGCGACTGGCCTTCGCAACATCCTCTTCTCTTCCAGAGGCTATTGACTACGTCCTTTTCCAGCGGCTATCGACGACATCCTATTCCAGCGGCTTTCGACGACAACATCTCCCACGGCGAGCGATATTCACAACTCCGACTTCTGTTCCAGTAGCCCTGTCGCCGCCGACGAAGTAGACGAAGCTCTTAAAGGTAGGTTTTCCTTCTCCCGTCGCCTATTTGGTCATTCTTCTTCCTTCTTCCATACTTATTTATGAAGGCTAGATTCTGACGGTGTTGTTTCATGTTTGCAGGCCTGATTTGGCTCCTTTTCCAGATTTCTTCAACAAACCTGTGAGGTATCCCCGCCAATTACTCTTTTTGCCCAGATTTGTTGTTTATTTTCAGAACTGTGTTTCTTCTCCCGATTTCATGTTTGTCGATGATGTTGATTCAAATAAATGAAACTTATGTAGATATTTTTATGTTGAAACCCAGATCTGTATATTGCTAGTTTCGTGAAGATATTTCTTGGTCGATATGTTTTAGGGTTTATAGTTCTGTTTTTTTATTTGGATTATTGTGTATGTTTTGTCCCGTAGATGTGCAAATCAAAAGATGGTAGAATAAAGGCCAATTATGAGTCATCCCATGTTCTTTTTTTTGCGACCTCTGTATCCGAGAGATAGATTTTGGGAAAAGACCAACCACTCATTTCAATAAAGAGGGTTGGGTCAATTTGATGAAAAACTTTAAGTAGTGAACTAATTTAGAAGCCCGCTTTTCCCGAGGAAGAGATGTGGGAGGACCGCGAGCAAGTTGGGTTGGGGTATAGAGCCGTAAGCGCGGTGGGGGGTACAGTTATGCACAAATGAAAAACAAGTAAGATTAATTGAAGTGTGATTGGAACTTATGGCACGAACTTAAAAGAGGAGAGACAGATCTAGGTTGGAACCCTACTAAACAAATAATAGACACTTCTGATGATTGGTGGAAGGAAAGAATTGAGGTTAGATTTTATGTTGATTTTTATTTCTTTTTATTGGTTTTACTATATTCCCGTCTAACACTAATTTCAATTTTATAGATGATCTCTCATGCGAAGAAATTCCAGCCTGTTGGAATACCTCCAGAGCTTGATAAATTAGAGAAAATGTTCATCTTGGTTGTTGCTATAAGAGATTATGTATGGATGTTGTCTTCTGGAGATCTGCCTTCTTTTTTCTCCCAGTCTGACACCTTATCAGGGGATGATGAAGACCATAACTTGGAACACAATAACACACAAGCATTTGTAAGTGGTGATATTAGCTCAGTTATACATGGTCAAAGTTACCAAAGCGGAGTTGCTTCAAAAAGAAAACGCAAGTGGAAGAAGCTGGATATGGGGCTAAAACAGGTTATGCTATCACATGTTGGAAGTTATACTCCTCTTCTGATGTTATTATGCAACGTGTTGTAGCACCTGTTGTTCCACCAAACATATACATACTGTGAGAGACTATTCAGAAACTAGAGAAATATCTAGAGATCTTTGAGGACAGATTATTGTATCATTTTGCTACAGTACATTTCCAAACTCCGTGAATTGAGTGACCTCCTGAGTATACCAAAGGATAGGAGGGTGGAATGGCTCAAGACCCACTACATGAATTTGCTTAACTGATGTCTTTGTTCTATGTTACTTCTATTTTGGACTTTTGTGCTTTTGATGATCATCAACTTCATGTTACTTCTGTTTTTGACTTCTGAAACTTATGTTAGTTCTATTTTTTAAACTTCTATGTTACTTCATGTAATTGTTTAGATCTTGGTTATGAAATATTTTACATATTGGTGATGATTACTGTTTCATATGTTTAGTCAACTGGAATGGCAACAGAGAATCATGTTGATGATCTTGACATGAATGATGATGAAGAACTAGCATTAAATTATTGCGCAACTCGTCAACAGGAATATGCTCACTTTGTCAACCTCATGGTATCTAGTGTATGTGTGATTACTGAGTATGCCTCTTTATTTCGTAATAAAACACTTGACATGATATGATCTCAGACCGAACATAAATGGATACATGAATTATTTGTCGGACATCATTTGAGGTTTCACAATATATCTCGAATGACAAAAGTGATATTTTTTCTAGCATTATAACAACAAAGTCACGGATTAAAGGGAACTCAAAGAACTCAATCTAGTGATATATTGACAATCACGGTATATATTTTGGGACAATGAAATAGTCGAGAGAGCAAGTGAATGAATCCAACATTCTACGGAGACTATAATTCGATTATTCATGATAGGACTTCGTGCTCTGACTAATCTATCCATGAACATCATAGCTCCTACTGATCCTCAGTTTTGTGTTACTGCTTCACACATATAAAATGATGAAATATATATGCCATTTTTTAAAGATTGCATCGGAGCGATTGATGGGACATAGTTGATGCACAGATACCTGTTGAAAATCAAGTGTCTTACATTGATCGTCACAGAAACCCAACTCAAAATGTGATGACAGTTTGCGACAATAATATGTGTTTTACTTACGTTGTTTCTGGTTGGGAGAAATCTGCACATGATAGTCGCATATATCATCGTGCAGTAAGGGATTCGACAAGTAAATTTCAATTTCCACCTGAAGGTACAATTCACTGTTTTACATATATTGTTTTTTTTTGCAAAATGTTACTATTGTCCAATCTTTTCCAATATTGAAGGTAAATATTATCTTATGGATGTGGGTTACCCATTAGAAAAAAGGCTTCTGAACCCTTTTTCGAAAACTTGATATCACTTGCCGGACTTGGCTCGGGGGGTCATCCAATAGAAGGACGTCGGGAGATATTTAATAAAGCACGCTCCTCGTTCCGTAGTGTGATTGAAAGAAGCTTTGGTGTATGGAAGAGAAAGTGGGGCATACTTAGCAAAATGCCTCCGTTTGATTTCTCAAAGAAGTGTGTCATTGTAGTGGCTATGATGGCGTTGCATAACTTCATTAGAAGACAACCATTGCGTTCTAACCCCGAGTTTGATATATTTGATGAGAACGAAAACTTTGTTCATACATAAGAGTACGTGCTATGAGCAAACAATCGTCCAAGAAGAATTGATCAAAATCCGAATATTGCACTTAGTATATTTGAAGGAACAGAAGCTACGAAAATGTCAAACATCAGAGACTTTATAGCGGATCAACTGAAGGAATATCATAGGCAGAATACATTGAAGAGTTTAATATTGTAAACCATATTACATATAAATATAAAATTCATTAACTATATTATTCCTATTATGCAGTTGACGTTCGATGAACAAGAGCTCTGGTTATTGTTTAAGGCAGGTTACGCTTATGAGCTTTTTTTGTAAGAAACCTAATGAGTAGCAGTTAATTTGTTTGCTTTAAGTTATTGTTGTTTATCTCTAATTTAAAAAAAATGAAATTCTCACCGCACAGCTGTTTTGCCAAACAGTTTAAACAGCTTCTTCGTTTGAAACAACACTGCAAATGTTAATCTTCCAAACAATTTCACATATTCTACCACCACTCTGAAAAACAGCTGATTATTCCACCAATGTTTCCCACTACAGCTTCTCCAGTCACTATAGCTGAGCCAAAAAGAGTCTAGGTGGTTGGGTCTATAGTTGTCAAGGTGGTTGGCATAGAAACTGTGAGTGATGTTTGGGGAAAGTTGCAGAGAATCTATGCAGGAGTCGACAACAACATGAGGGTGTTTCAGATTGAGAGGAAGATAGAGACAGTCACGCGGGGAGAAAAATCGATCCAAGAGTATGCCGCAGATAAGCCGCCATTTTGGGCAAATTATGATCATTTCGCACCTGTTGCATGCTGCAAAGATCCGGAGTAAAGGAAGGGGAGCGGGATGCTCAGAGAAGGACAATGCACTTTATGAGGGGGTTGAACCCGACATTTGAGCCAAAGTGTGCAGCGTTACTAGCTCAGCGGAAGATTCCCTCACTAGATGAGAAGATCTCTGCCATGAAGGAGGAGAGCGGGATTAGGCTCCAGTCTAGTGCTGCTAGACTTGCAAGGGTGAAGTGCTAACTAGTGACCACTAGCCCAGGCCATACAGGATACAGGGGAGACACAACAGTGCTTCAATTGTGGTGAGATAGGTTATCTAAGACAGGCTTGTCCTAAGCCACCAAAGCAGAGATGCAGATGGACGGGGATAGTTTGTAAGTTATGATCGTAGTCGTGGGGGTCGTAGAGATGGTGGAAGAGGGGGGACATTGGGAAAATCCGATGGTAACAAAGGAGGAGGAAGAAGGGGTTATGAATGAAGTGGGGTCACTCTAAGGAGGAACAGACGGGCTTGGATGTTTACTCTCAATTGATAAGGAGAAAGCAGAAGGGCGTGGTCGATGATGCATTCACTTCATCTTCATCTTGGGATAAGGTAGCCTATTTTGCTCACTCATCCACAAGTACATGTGCTACACATGCTCTCGCCTCTATATAGATCACCAAATTGCATATTTGACTATGGTGCTTCTCGTCATGTCACTGGGGATGATGCTATGTTGTCAAAGACGCAAGACACACCGAGACGCAAAGGGGTCCTGGAGCTTAGGCGTAAGACGCACGCCTGAGGCACGTGAGACACAAAAATGGGGGGAAAAGGAAATTGAGCGAATTGGGCATACAATTTGCTGAAATTGAGCGAATTGGGCGCCCAATTCGCTGAAATTGAGCGAATTGGGCGCCAAATTTGCTGAAATTGAGCGAATTTGGCGCCCAATTCGCACGTGTTTTTCCTATTTTTGGTTTTTATATCAAATTTATAGTTTATAAAGTACAAAAAGCGAAAGGAGAGCAGTGATATCTGTGGGATCCGGCGTCGGGAGAAGTAATGATGGGAGCAGTGATCCGGAGAAGGCAAGCTTGATAGGAGAAGCTCCAATAGAAACGATACCCGACGGGATCGACGATGCGAGAAGGCAAGCGCACCGATGGGATCGACAATACGAGAAGGCAGATGAGCCGATAGGATCTTTGATGAAGGAAGCAGAGCCTCCTATCGACGGAATCAGAGGCTGGTCCCGTCGATGGGAGCGGAAGAACTCCCCATCGGGATCAGTAGCGGCGGGGCGGAAGTCAGAAAAAAATTTGGAGTGGGAGCAACCCACGGGAGCCCTAAGCTGGGAGAGAGCAGAAGCAGTCTCAACAGATCTCACGCTATGATACCATATTGGAAGAGTGAAATGGAAAATATAAGTTGTGATTTATTCTTCCTCATAAGGCAAATATAAAGGACTTACATAAACACATTAATTCACAGACACGATGCGGGACTAAACCCCAATACACCTAAAGTCACAAATAGGTCGACATTGGCTCGACAATTCCAACAATTATATTTCTGATGAGAAAGAATTTGGATTGTTGAGTTAATAACAAATCATAATATTTGTACAAAAATTCATGAATAGAAATAGTAATAAACAATAAATATAAAAAATGCATAATTAAATATTGCTACTACTTTAAGAATGATATGATGGGAATTAAATAACTTTCTTCCAAAAAATGCAAGAAAAATCTTAGGATTTCCTCATACATGAAACACTCTGCGCGGGTAAAAACGCAAACAGCAAACAAATCCATGGCAAATGATTCACAACCTAGGATCAGGACATCAACATTCTAACATAAGCTGAAAAGGTAAGATGTTCAATTTGGGACAAACCTGCAGAACCCCTTGTCGAGAGGTAGGCGAGTAACAAAAGAAGGCTCTAGTGAGTTCTGATTGTAGGGATTCAACAAGCTTAATCGACGGGAAGTTGCACACCATGAGGTCATCTAGTGTTGGAATCAGGAAGGTTGTAGAACACTCCCAGTGGTAAGTCCCTGGAAGCGGTTGGCAGTGAGTGTTGAACGGTGGAAGCAGAAGCACGAGCACCTGCCAGGGCAACAATAGATGCAGAGAGGTAGGAAATATCTAGAAGTAGGGGAGTAGCACAGTGTTATGTTGGCGAGATTTGGAGGACCAAAGGCATTGGAGGCAGCGACCGGAGTGAGCGGAGAGTATGTAGAAGTGTCGAGAATGCAAATATAAGTTCTGCAAATGAGGAATTCATCGACATCTGCAAATACGGGAACAAGGAAGGAGCGCATGCGACTGCGAATACGGGTTCTGTAAACGTGAAAGTCGTCTGCAAATAGTGGTTGTGAATACATGAAGGAGGAAGGAACGGAGGGTACTACAACAAGAGCGAAGTTAGGCGCGGATGAAATCAGACGCAGAGGAAGTCATAAAGGCCAGCTGAAGTCGTCCAATGACTATTGAGTGTGGTGAGCTTGGGACAAAAATATGTAGTAGAGGTAACGATGATTACGTCCGGGGAGGCAACAGATACCAATAGCAGATGGTGCACCTATACAAGGTGGGGCATGGGAGCTCAGTCGTACAACAACTGGAGGGGAAAATCCCGACGAGCTTGACGGACGGTCTACAAGTGCCTAAAAAGGATGGTTCCAGTCAAAAAGGACTCTATCGTCGAGTTGAAGAAGCACAACTATCAAGAGTTTAATGTGAGGAGCCGAGTGGCTCTGATAGATGTTGAGAAAATGCAATATAAAGCACAAAATTTTATTACTCCAACTATATCATTTTATAATGCAAGAATTTGTGCATATATATATATATAGGATGGAGGAGTAAAAACTCGACTCCAAACCAAGATATGGGACTAAACTATATATGAGAAGAGAGGACCTTTACACGGGCTTATTCAATTCTTCTACAGTATGAAACCCACATGAAATCCTATGCCTGTGAGAATTGACAAACTTTGGAAAAAACATTGCCTCCAATTAAAAATGCTATCTGTTAAAGATGTCTAGAAGGTTGTAAAAACATTGTTACAAGGCCTAACATCTCCTTTGTTGTTGGAAAAATTAGTTAGTTTATGCAGGCTCCATCTTGAAGCTTCGTTAAAAATACAAGAACACATTAAAGGATCTCCTGGCAGAGGACTTTTATCTAGGAGAAATGATAACTTACAAATTCAAGCATATTCAACCGTAAATTATGCAGATGATAAGGGAGATAAAAAATTTACTTCAAACTACTCACCTTTGTAAGTGAAAATCTCGTCACATGAATAAGCATGGATGGTTACTTCATTCGTGAAGAAGTTACCAATCACACATATGTGCTCTCTATTTACCAAATTGACCCCTTCTCATTTCCCAAATATACGTATCAAGGTAGACATAATTGATATATATATATATATATATATATATATATATGTATATATATATATACTCTAGCTTAAGTGAGGTGAGTATTGGCGTGCATTTATTTTTGTATTCATTTATGTTATCTATTATCCCACATCGTGTATCCAATTTATGTAATGTCCCTTCTACCTATATATAGGGGGGCATATCTTGTGAATAATTACAGGATTATCATTTGATTCAACACCGAGATAACTAAGTTGAAGAGCCTTCTGGATGACCTTGTCATCTCTCTCTGCGTCCTCTATTGGGATGCTATCGTGCAATAACTAAGCCTACATTCACATCACTAAGAATCTTGTATATCATAAGTGTACTAAGCGTAGTAAAGTTGGTTGTCAGAGGAAAGGTCAAACTTAAAGAAGCTCAACTACATGTTTTTGTTGTTTCTCAGATTGTTCATATCTTCACCAACCCATATCTCATCCTATATATCTCCAATTTCAATCCAAGCTTGTTCACATGACATGTATCTTTTGATTGTAATTAAGTTATCTTCCAATATTTTAACTATGTGCTCCCAATTGCTGACCATATTCTACTTCCATTTATTCTCTACTTTTATTTTATCAATAAACGTTAAGCTCAAATAGTAAAAATTTGATACACCGACTTTCATACTCATATAAGTTTGTGTGTCCTGAAATCAATAAAAGAAGGGTATTTTATGAGTCTGACACAAATCCCTAGAAAATTAAGACTACCGTAGCATGAATAAGTGGCAAAAAGGGAGTAAAATTTATTGCTGATTAATCTTATTATTCTCTACAGGTCCTGCATTTGCTCTATGTGCATACATGAAAACTTTGTTAAAATGTATACCTGCATGGCTTTCATAAGTGCAATTTTTATTTGTTGTGAAGTCCACGTCGAATCGTTGTGCGCACCACCAAGGGGTTCCTGTGTTCCACACAAAAATTAAAAACAAGATAAACTGCCCAAACATCATAGATGTCATGATGCATCAGTATGCACACTTGACAGATAGGGGAATAAAACGATAAAAAGGGAAAATAATCTAGTTCAGAAAGACAAGAAATTAGGTGACTACAGGCAAGTGAAGAAAAAAACATTCTGCTATTACATAATTATAAGGGCAGCCCGGTGCACAAGGCATCCCCGCAAAGTGAGGGCCCAGGGTCCCACCACAATGGTGAAATGTAGACAAACTATACCATGCATTTTTGCAAGAGACTACTTCCAGGGCCTGAACCCGTGACCTTAAGCCCATGGACTAGGAGAAAAAGATCAAGAAATGCATTGAACTTTGTAGAAATTCTATTAATAAGCCCATGGAAAGACCCACTTTTCTCTTGTATAGATTAGTCTCACATTTCAATTTGGAGTTGAGATTTAACTCATCCATTCATAAATATGTATACAAGTACTTGTATTGAAGGGTGATATATGTGAAGTAATAAAAATTTTAAGTTTCGTAAACTATATTTCTACATGGCATCAGAGCGACTTGATTCCTCTCGTAGCACTTGAGCTTCTGCTCTCGACGATTGAGCTCCTGCTCTTGCCGATTGAGAAATTTTTCATTCAACCTTTTTTTCAGGTACTTGTAGCCTATCCCTCAAATACTAGTAGTCTCTGTCTCAGGTGCTCACTTGTTTTTTGTGCTCAGCCTCATGCCAAATATCCTGCCCCGCCCAACCTTTTATAGGCCAGCCCGCTATGGGTGTACTCGCAAATCTCTCTTCTTGTACTCGCTGAACCTCACGACTTGATACTACCTCTACAAAAACTCACTGATCCCAACACTTGCAATATTCGCATCCAACCCGATACCAGCACTCGCCAACCTCTAGCACTTGCAATATTCACAGCATTTGCCTATCAATGGAGCTTGCCAAATTCCTGCATCCTGAGCCCGCTGGTGTATCTTCCTGTTCCATCCTGTAAGACCTCGCCGATCCCTCCCTTCAAAACTCGAAGGATCTAGAGCTTGTCGTGAATCTCGCCGCCGCTTCCCGATTCCGAGCTTGCAGCGACACCCTTTCAGAGCTCGCCATTGCTTTCCACTTCCATAGGCTACCGCTTCCTGCTTTTCGCTGCACTCGCTGCCTCCTATTTCTATAACACTCAAACCTACTTTAACAACAAATCAACAGTTCGATCGGGCCCCACGATAAGAAGTAAACTACACAACGGTATTAAAATTGGTACATATCAAGAATAAATAAAAGTACTAAAAGAAAGCTTACATCGGAAGTAAGAAATACAGTTAGGTGCAAATAGTGGTACCTCAAAAATGATTCACAGAGCCAACTAATAAGGGAAAGAATAGTAAAATTTGAATCACTGAAATCTTACAAGTGTCTAAAGCGAAGAACCGTGACGCTTGTTCTAAACGTAACTCCCCATTGATGACCCATGTAATAAAAATGTCTGAAGACAAGTTAGCCCAACTGGTGAGTAAGAAATACTACTCGTCTCAGTAACACTAAAAATACATAATTTACTTGTATACAAAAATAAGAGTTTTTGATTAATTATGCATGCTTCTGAATAATATATCTATAGTCTTATAAGTTATTATTTGTAATGATGTACTGTGAATTCTATCTTATTATCTGAGTTCTTGCTTGTACTGAGTTTTGGTATCCTGAATTATTTCTAAAGATTGAGTAATAAAAATTTAGATTTTATGATTTATTTCACTTATCCTGATTGTGGAGCCCAAATGACGACCCAAATACGCCATGAAATGAAGTGCTCCCTGAGTGGAACACAAAGTCGCATCTGAAAAATATCCAAGTCTGGAACTGTGACTGACGACCCCTCGTCTGAGGCTCATGTGGACTGCTGGCCAGATGAGAATGAGGTCACTGATCTGAATCTTATTACGTGTTTGAAGTTTTTCTTCTTCGTCTGATTTAATTCTACCTTCTTAATTGTATTTGATCTCGCTGTAAATGCAAGTATTCACGTTACACTTTGTATGTTGAATCATACCTAATACCGGACTTTATTATGCTTAATTAACTTACGTGTTCGTTGCTTTCTGCGCTATCTGAAGTAATTTAATTAATTTGAAACCGACACTAGAAGTTAAATAACTAAATTACTCAAGCATTTTTAAATAACTTAGTTAATGCAATTATATAGGTGGTATGTCTAACCAAGATTAGTTGAATTTCTTACCTCGGCGTTACGACGTTTGTAATCGCAGTATGGAGGCGAGCTTCCTTGTAAGAATATTTTGAGAGCACAATTTGTTCTCTGAATATCGTCAAGGCTCCCTTCTCAAGTCTCCTCAAGAATCCTAAAAAGGATAAGTCCAACAAGCACTCATTTTTCTTAATATTGAAGGGATACAAAATAAACTAGTACTAGGGAGAGGGGAGGTTTATCACTTCTCTATTAGTGGAAGATTTGCAAATCTTGAAATGAAATTAGTGACACTAAAATTGCACGAAGGCAATCGATCCAACCCTGACTGTCACACCAATTTCACAGGTTAAGATTTGATTTATTGGAACTTCTGAATGACAATAATATGAGAGCAAGATCTAAAATTTTGAGAGGGGATCGGTGGAACTCGAAGAGGGTTGCTGCACAAGGTTGATTTGTTCAGAAAAGGTTTATCACTTCTCTATTAGTGGAAGATTTGCAAATCTTGAAATGAAATTAGTCACACCAATGAAACATAAGTTTCCTGCGACTTACCTGAAACAAACGAAGAGAGAAGGTCAGCCAAGCATTGGATCTGCCCTAACAGAGCCTGCTGGGGTCTAAAAACCGCAGACGGGGTGTCGACTGGCACTAGAAATGGCATCGTCGATCTCCAAAGAAAAGAGGAGCGGCTACACATAGGGTTTTCGACGGAAGGATGGCCACATGCGGCTGCTGACGCTGACGGAATACAAGAAACTAGGCGTTGTCGACCTTCAGAAAGCAAGGAACCTCACCCGCTGGAGTCATCTGCGCGCAGAGAGAGGAGCGGTGGCTAACAATGCTCGACTGGGAGCGTCTATGAGAGGAGTGTGGCGGTTTCCTAATTATCGAGCGTCCACAGGAGTAAAAAGGAATGTGTGAGATTAGGGTTACAGTTATAGAAGAAAACCATAGGGGGAATTAATTAGATTGTGAATTGATTTGAAAAAAAAACCATGTCTCTTGACTAAAAGGGGATGTATTCCTAATTTATCAGATTGCCACCCCACCAATAATGCACTAATACTAAGGGATTTCAGTTTTCAAGCCCCTATAAATAGGGCTGAGATAAATATTAATAATTTTAACTAAATTGAAATTTATCGTGCAAAATTAATCATATTAAGTTGTCACTCGACGATCCCTGCTATATCAAATTTGTTTGTGATTGAACCCTGAAATTAAAAGTACATGACATAAATTGTTGGATGTTATAATTTCCGTACATGTCGACCCTGCTGGAGTCTATCGCTACAGGCAGGGCATGTGTCAGCTCCCTGGGTCAGAAGCCACTGCTTCCAAGCTTCAGAACTCACTGATCCAGCTTCCTGCTACAACCCCCCATCATTCTAGGCTCGCAGAAGTATCCATCTGCTTCATCGGCTCGAAGGTCACTGCCTCTTGCTTCTACAGACTTGTCGCTCATTTACTTCATGTCCTCATTGCGCCTGCTATCCGGCTCTCCTCTTAGATTTCATAGCCCTTATTTTTCAGCACTTGCTGATCCTCCCCCTACAGTAGTTTTTAACTCCTTTCCCTAATCTCTCCCTCATAATACAAGGGTGAATTGCATTCACCTCTTCTACCCTTCTGTCACTCGTACCTAGGGTTGTTTTCAAGTCGAGTTCGAGCGATGTTGGCTCGGCTCGAAATCTAAATTTTCGACTCGAACTCAGTTTGAAATTGAAATTGAATTCGAGTTGATCCGTCTCAACTCGAAATGGCTCGATTCCGAGTCGGCTCGAAATTGAATTGAGTCGGCTTGAAATTGAGCATTTTTTATCTTTATTCCAAGTTAACTCAAAATTAAATTGGGCAACCTATAAATTTAGAAAACGAAACACTTAAAGCCTTCATTCTTTTTATTTGGGTTTAAATTTTATTGTTTTTGTTGGAAAAGCCCATGTAAATGGGCTCATGATGGAGCTCATTTGTTTATTTTTCTTCTTCTCTCCTCTTTAGTCCCACATCATATATAGGGATCTCTTCTCTCTCTCCCTCATATAAACGTGTATTCATACCTTGTATTTGATTATTAAGAAAGTATATACAACTTTGAGATTTTCTCCACATGGTATCAGAGGAAACCGGTCCTCCGCATGGTTAGGTCATTTTCTAACCGCTACTTCTCGTGCGGTTAAGCCCGTCTCTAACTGCTGCTTCCCGCACGGTTTAGTCCACTCTAACCGCTCCACCTTCTGCTTTATCTCTCTCGTGGCTTCCACCTCTCGTTCTTCCTCTTCCTCTTGGCCCTTTTATATAACTCTCTCTCTCTGAAAGGTGGGGCCATGATGCGGAGCAGAGACGAGCACGAGTTTTGGGCCCGTCGAGCCTGATTTGGCGACTTACCATATATGGCGTGCTTGGATCGACGATTGGACTCCGCAGATGTGTCCGGATCTGCGTCGCGAGTCGAGATCATATATTAGTTTATTTTTATTGGTTTATTTTAATGTATTTTAGTGGCCTCTCCCACCGACAAATAATAGTCGTTGATGAGGATGTCATAGTGTCTTGTTTTATTATAAATAATGGTCAAAGAGACTGAACCAAGACATTGCAGAATTTGGAGAACTTCATTCTCGGATTCCAGCGATCCCTCCTCGGTGCCGACGTCGTGGAACCTCAGGTGACAACTCCTAGGTGCTTGTTCTTCCCCCCAAGGTACCCCCTACCCTTGCCTTCGTTTTCCAACCTTCAAACCCTCATTCCCACCGTTGCAGCCCCCCCAAACCAGCGCCCAAACACAATCGGTTGGCTGTTTTCCTGCAGGCCAACAACCGCCCACCGTCGGCCCGCCGTCCCCCCCCTACCGCCGCCCCTCCTCCTTGCTACAGGAACACCACCCCCCGACAGCCCTCCAACCACCATCCGCCCCCTCCTCTCTTGCCGCACCTCTATCCAAGTCTCCTTTAACCCTAGCTGACAACAACCTCCATCCCCTTCCATGGATCCACTACCAAACAACCCATATTCTCAAGATCAATCTAGATCTGAGAACTTCAGCCCCCGATCCGTCGTTTCCCTCCACTCTTATTACCATATTAGCCCAGATCCGCTCTTACACATCGGATCTACCCTTCCCCGGCTCGGATCTACTTATACGTGGCCGGATCCACTGTTTTCTTGTCCAATCTCACTGTTTACCGCCAACAACAGCCACCGCCATCATTGTCTCGCCGCCGGTTCCACCTCTGATCGCCGATCTACACTTCCAGATCCAAATTCTTCAGTGCATCAGTTCATCCCTCTACTTTGTGAGTTATTGTGGTATTGAATTATTTGAATTGACATTTTCATTTAGTGATTTACTATATTTTGCTGCGATTCTTGCTAATAGAAATTGTCTTTAGTACGCTAATAATTTGTAGGAGGAGACATTCGCCGCGCACTTTGCTTTGGCCCTTCAAGCGGACGAAGCCATTATAAATTGTCAAAATTAATTAACTGTTTTTCGATTTCAAATATTTGCGTGGAGTTAGAATTCTCATTGCTCAAATTTATTTATCGAGACATCGACGATTACATTGCATTTAAGTTCAGATTAGTGTGTCATCCTTGCACTACCACCTAGCGTCGTAGGTTTTGTGCACCCATAGCCTACCCCTACATCATTTTGGTATCAGAGGCAAGGTTAGGCCATTTGCATGCTTCGTAATGGTAGGTTTTAAATAGTCTTTGGGTTCATTTATGTCTAGTTTTCACCGACGGCAGTCTCCTCTATCTAGGTATCCTGAGTCTGCCTACATCCGACATCATAAAGCCCTTTAGAGAAACCTTCATGTTATCATTATGATTATCACCGTTCCTTGCACACCACTCCTAGAGATCGTGTCGACCCCTCGACACAATCCACTTATGCTAGAGGCGATAACCACGACGAGAGGTCCTCATGTTTTCGTCATTATACCTCTTCGCGACTTCAAGATGATAGAATTGAATATCGGTCAGGTCATTTCCGCTACACATCTCCTCTAAAAGAGGAACCTGAGTTTGGATATGTGCGACATCCACTGCACGTTCACAGGGCCCATACGCACTCACGAGCACAATCTGATTATGTTAGGAACTACCATCTAGACGACCCTCGAAAACCCTATAGAGGTCACCATCGGCAGGATCACAATACATGTCAAGACCCTCCTAGGATTCCACCAATAGAGTTACCTGAGGCTGAATTTCTGCGATTAGTTCTTGACTGATTTGATCTCTTAGAAGCTCAATTTGATCACCTAAGATCCACATTACGAAGAAAGCCTAGGGATTTGGGTCAAATCACTGATGCGGCGAGTAGTGCTCCCACCGAGATAAGAGACCCGACACTTGGTTTTGATCCTACTCAGTTTGATGAGATTCAGTGCTCATGTGATCTTGAGGTTGAATCTGGTCATGACCTTTTGATACAGGTGGAGAGTGATGCTAGCATGACTAGTGAGCATGGTCACGTGGGTGAGGACAAGTGACCTAGTGATGTTGTGCTGGTATACCCATCCTTTTCACCTCACCTAGACCTACATCTAGACCAGTTGTCCCCTTTGAACAGAGACGCAGTTCTCAAAGCTATATCGATTAACCCACACTTGAGTCAGGTCACCCCCTGCTCTTCCCTTAGGACTATCTCGAGTCACTTCACTACCGAGAGTCGAGAGTATGGTGTTGACTTCATAGTGGCTACCTCACCCACTTACAAGGACACTACCTCTATCAGTGATACTCATCTGAGGGATCTTCCCATTATTAATGACTTCATTATTGAACCTCCAGATAAGTCTCCTGATGAGTCACTACTCCTTTGGAGGTTCATAAGCCTAGCGTTGACTTTGTTGTGGGTGTCCTACTTTCTCTCGCAGACACTATTATTATTGGTGCCCTCCTCGTGGTGGACTATCCTATCATTATCGACCTTTTCGGGATCAAGTCCCCGAGAGGCTCATTTGACAAGCCTTCCCTCCTACACTTTATTGATGAATCGTGTATCCGCATTAGTGATCATCTCACACGTGATGACTTTTGTTATACACCCCAGGTGAGCCACCTGATGGGCTATATCATTTGAGAGGTACCCATCAGACCAGAGCTCCGCACTATTTCTTCACCATCTACGTAGTCCCCACAGGCGATGACGTCGGTAACCCTAGATTTTTCTATTGACCACCCGGTAAGCCTCCTGATAGGTTACCCCATGTTAGTAATATCCAATTCATTGTCAGGTCTTCCCTTAGAAAGTGTGTCGAGTATGTTGTGCTCTATTTGCATCATTCATTTGTATGAGTCAGTTGGGTCACTTGTTCATCATTTGCATACATTACATGAGTCGGTTCGCCGACGAATAAAAACGAGCAATGAAAACTATAAAAACAATGTGGATAAGCGAAGACGAGAACAAGTGTTTAATGAAGGCGAGAAAGTTATGGTGTGAATCCGCCCTGAGAGGCTCCCCTCGGGGCCTGCCAAAAAGCTAAGCGCCAGGCGAATGGGTCCTTACTCAATTATTAGTCGTATTGGGACAAACGCCAACCGGCTCGATATCCCGACAAGTATGGGAATTCATCCAGTATTTAATGTTGAGGATCTGACGTCGTACTACGAGCCTCACGAGTATGTGAACCCAAACAGTGGAGATGCCCAGCCATCCCACCCCCACTTTCGTAGTCCTACCACTCTCATACTTCCCCTACGTCTGATGACACTACAACCCATCCACTGCTGACACCTTTACACCTGGGAATTCATCTTCTTTGGTTTCACCACCGGCACCGCCGATCGCACACAGATCCACCACTCGAGAGATGAGTGATGAGAGCATCACAGAGTTCAGATCCCACCAGCTTGTTCCTACTTCAGATGGGTCGCGCTGTCACTACTTGTTACATTGGCGGGGCCGCCTGACCCAGTTGACGCTTGGATACTTGCAGCAGAGCTTGATCGATTCACTCCTGGACTTCGACTTCAGCACGACCGTCTCCATTCACCGGAGATGACAGCTTTCAGTCAGGGAGAGTTGATTGGCGAGGACACTCTTCCGCCGCCGACACTTTGACGACTTCCGGTGGACCTCTTCGAGTTGTACTTGAATTCATCAAGAGAATTCTGATCCCAATTCATCGGGAGATGAATTATTTCGAGCCGGGGAGATGAATGCGGAGCAGAGACGAGCACGAGTTTTGGGCCCGTTCAGGGCTGATTTGGCGACTTACCATATATGGCGTGCCCGGATCGACGATCGGACTCCGCAAATGTGTCCGGATCCGCGTCGCGAGTCAAGATCATATATTAATTTATTTGTATTGGTTTATTTTCATGTATTTTAGTGGCCTCTCCCACTCATAGTCGTTGATAGAGATGCCCTAGTGTCTTGTTTTATTATAAATAATGGTCTAAGAGGCTGAACCAAGACATTGCAGAATTTGGAGAACTTCATTCCCGGATTCCAGCGATCCCTTCCCGGTGCCGACGTCATGGAACCCTAGATGACGACTCCTAGGTGATCGTTCTTCACCCCAAGGTACCCCCTACACTTGCCTTCGTTTTCCACCCTTAAAACCCCCATTCCCACCGTTGCAGCCACCACAAACCAGCGCCCAAACACAGTCGGTCGACTGTTTTCCTCCAGGCCAACAACGGCCCACCGCCGGCCCGTCGTCCCCCCCTTACCGCCGCCCCTCCTCCTTGGTACAGGAACGCCACCCACCTAACACCCTCCAACCACCAGCCGCCCCCTCCTCTCTTTCTGCACCTCCATCCAAGTCTCCTTTAACCCTAGCCGACAACCACCTCCATCCCCTTCTGTGGATGAACTACCAAACAAACCATATTCTAAAGATCAATCTAGATCTGAGAATTTCAGCACCGATCCGTTGTTTCCCTCCAATCTTATTACCATATTAGCCCGGATCCGCTCTTACACATCGGATCTACCCTTCTCCGGCCCGGATCTACTTATACGTGGCCGGATCCACCATTTTCATGTCTGATCTCACCGTTTACCGCCAAGGAAAGCCACCTCCATCGTTGTCTCGCCGCCGGTTCCACCTCTGATCGCCAATCTACACTTCTGAATCCAAATTCTTCAGTGTCTCGGTTCATCCCTCTATTTTGTGAGTTATTGTGGTATTGGATTATTTGAATTGATAATTTCATTTAATGAATTACTATATTTTGCTGCGATTATTGCTAGTAGAAATTGTCTTTATTACGCTAATAATTTGAAGGAGGAAACATTCGCCGCATGCTTTGCTTTGGCCCTCCGAGAAGAGGAAGCCATTATAAATTGTCAAAATTAATTAAACGTTTTCGATTTCAAATATTTGCGTGGTATTAGAATTCTCATTGCTCAAATTTATTTGTCGAGACATCGACGATTACATTGCATTTAGGTTAAGATTAGCGTGTCCCCCTCGCACTACCACCTAGTGTCGTAGGTTTTGTGCACTTGTAGCCTACCCCTACATCAGGACATTTCCCCTTTCGCCATCTGACCGTGGGGTTTCTTCCTATCTACCCGCTCTTTTTTCTACTCGTTGCAGTCTCCTTACGATCTCCTTGTCTTTTCGCCTTTCCTCCACGTTCTAGCCTTCTCATCACGTGCTTTTTTTTCTACCCACCTTTTCGTTGTAGTCTCCTCTCTCTTCTCATTGCGACTTCTCTAACCGTTGCGGGCTCCGCATCTTGGTTGCGGCTTCTTTCCTCGCCGTTGGTGTGTTGCCACTGTGACCGTGCAATCTTCTCGCGCGGTTTCTTCGCTGTTTGGTTGTTGCGACTTCTCTAATCGTTGCGGCTTCTCCTCTCTGTTGCGGGCTCCGCATGTTGGTCGCGGCATCTCCCTTGCCGCTGATGTGTTGTCACCGTGACCGTGCGACTTCTCCACTTCTCTAGTCGCGGTGGCTTCTCCTCTCTAACCGCTCCGCATTTTGGTCGCGATCTCTTCCTTGCCTTGTCGCTGGTGTGTTGTCACCGAGACCGTGCGGTCTTCTCGCGCGGTTTACCGTGCGGCCTCTTTCTGCTTGCTGTTATGATCGCCCAATCTGCTGCGCGGTCTCCTCTCTATTCGCTGGTCTTCTTGTCGCCGATCTAGCCTCCTGACTGCCTTGCCACGGGGTCTTCTCTTGATTCTACCGGACAGGAGGCTTCCTCTCCTGCAGATCGCCCGTCCCTTGCCCTGAACTCCGGGATGAATTGCGGATCACCACTATTTCTTTAGCCGGAAAGAAGAACTTCGTGCAGTGGGTGCACTCTGTTCGATGAGTTCTTCAGTCTAAAGGCTTTCTTCATCATTTGACCCAAGCTGTTCCCGCTGCTCCTACTGAAGACTGGTTGCGCAACGATGGTTGAGTTCAGACGTGGCTCCTCAACTCCCTTGATGGGGAACCTTATCGCATGACCATGTATCACGAGACGGCTAAGGTGATGTGGGATGAGCTCCATTCTCTCTATTCTGGCAAAGATAGTCTCCAGCACTTGTATGACATCATAACAGATCTTCAGACTCTTGACGTTGGCGGGGCCGCCGACCTCACCACCTTTGTGGCTCGAGCCAAGACTCCGGTTGAAGCCTGGATTCAACATCAACCACCTACGATGGATCTTGCTGCCCAACGTGCCCAAAAAGAAGTCGTCGGTGTTTCCATGATGATGGCTCGTGTCTCGCCTCATCTTCAGAGCGTTCGGGCTTATATCCTCTCCTCTGCTGCTACTCCGTCACTTTTTGATGTATGTTCCATGTTATTCAAAGTCTTACCACCTCCTGACAGTTCTGGACCTCCGTCACCGGCCCTCCTTCAGCAAACTTCTGCGTCCTTACTGCCTCTCCCTCCTGCTCGCGGGGGACGTTCAAGTTCTCAGGGCAGAGGTTGGGGTGGCCGGCCACGACCTAAGTGGTCCTTCTGCGGTAAGGATGAACATCTTGAGGTCACTTGCTACCGTAAGCATGGGCTTCCTCCTCGCCCGCTTGCTATTGTTGTTGTCAACGACACATCTGTCACTTGTACTGACCTTGGAGAGGTCTGGCTTCAGCTCCAACAACTTCATGGTCTGTTCAGTAGCCCACCTGCCTTTGTTGCCTCCATCTCAAATGAAGGTATCGCATGTCTCTCCACTTGTCCGCACTGGATAGTGGATTCAGGTGTCACTCATCACATAACCTCCCTGCGACCACATCAGTACTTGGATTCTCCTCATCCCAATGTATCACCGTGGCCAATGGGGACACTGTTCCGGTCTCCGGCTCTGCTGATATCCTTCTCACTTCTTCTATATCCCTAAGCTCGGCTCTTCATATTCCGGGCTCCGCGTTTAATTTACTTTTTGTTGGTCGCCTCACTGCCGATTTAAATTGTTCTGTAACATTTACACCTTTTCTGATACAGGATCGACGGACGCAGAATATTATTGGTAAGGGACGACTACAGAATGAGCTCTACCTTCTTGATGGCTCTCCTACAATCCTCTCCTCCGTCTCCTCCGTCGATTGGCATCGGTGTCTTGGGCATGCCCCTTTATCGGTCCTCTAGAAGACTCTACAAGATATATCTCTTCCTCATTTTCAGTGCGAATCTTGTATTTTCGGCAAACAACCCCGTTCATCTTTTTCATCTCATTGTACTCGGAGCTCTGCTCCTTTTATTTTAGTACACTCCGATATTTGGGGTCCGTACAAAATCACTAGCATTTTTTGGTATCGTTATTTTTTAACGTTATTAATGATTATTTTCGGATGACGTGGTTATATTTACTTCGTGATCGCTCTGAGCTTCCCCGTGTCTTTCGGGCATTCCTCCTTGAGACCCGCACGCAATTCTCCACAAACATCAAAACTCTGCGCATTGATAATGCCCGCGAATACACCAGCCACAAATTTGCGAATCTTTGCTCTGAATTTGAGGTCATTCACGAAACATCGTGTGCCTATACCCCCCAACAAAATGGAGTCGCGGAACGTAAGAATCGACATCTACCTGATGTTGCTAGCTCGCTCATGCTTCACACGCAGGTCCACAAAGCTTATTAGAACTTTGCGCTTTCAACGACATGTTATCTGATTAACCGTCTCCCTTCCCCCATACTCAACAATGCCACTCCGTTCAGCCTCTTGTTCCCCTCTACTCCGGCATTCTCTCTCACACCCCGCATCTTTGGTTGTACTTGCTACGTTCACATTCTTGGTCCATCCACGGACAAGTTGGATCCCCGGGCGGCCAAACACATCTTCGTTGGCTATTCACAAACACAGAAAGGCTACGTTTGCTACTCTCCTGCTACCCGCAAGGTGACTATTTCAGCTGACGTTACCTTTCAGGAGGATTTTCCTTTCTTCTCCGCTCCAGATCCAATTCCTCTCCCACCACGCGTCCTACGACCTGTCATTCTCGTTACCACTCCACCACAAATTACTGATCGGGCTCCCACTCTTTCCAAGCCGCCTCTTATACATGTCTACACTCATCTCCATCTAGCTTTGTTGCCCCAATGTAGTCGGCTTCGACCTCTGACGTTCCGTGTCATGCTAGTCCGGCACCAGAATCAACCGCTCATCCTATGACGAACTATGTATCCTTATCCCACGACTTAAAACATTTACCACTTCATTATCCTCGATTTTTGTACCTAACTCTGTGCAGGAAGCTCTCCAACATCCTGGCTCGGGGGCGGCATGGAAGAAGGAATGACTGCTATCTGCGCTAACTGTAATAACCCATAATACAAGAATAATAAAAATAATAATAAAAATTTTAATATAAACAAAGACCTAAAGGCCTTATAAACCGATCCTCCCCCCCGGTCCAAACCCGCATCCCGCACGAGCTTCCTCCTGATCCCGCTTCCTTCGCTGTGTCGGCCCCGCCTGCGTCTCCCGAGTGACCGGCAGCCCTCTCCTCCGCCTCCAGTGGCCGGCGAACCCCCCTCCAGGTCCGACGCCTCTTCCTCTTGCTTCCCCGTCGTCTCCGACGCTCCCCTTGGCCGGCAACTCCCGCAGCAGCTCCTCTTCTCTTGGCCGGCTGCATCCAAGGGAGTGGCTGACATCTTTCTCCCTTCCTTTTTCTCCTTCTCCGGCCAGTGAGGGCAAGGGCATCGTTTTCTTCTCCGACAACCCTAGCTCTTCCTCGTTCCGGCCGGTGGATTTTTTGAGGGACTCCTAGGGTTTCGCTCGAAACCCCTCTTCGTGGATTTCGGAGCCCCGATCTGATCTCTTTGGGTAAGGAATTTCATCAATTTCTTGTTTTCAATTTTGCCCTAATTTTGTTACGATAATTATCGCTCTCCGATTGATGTCTTTACGTCGATCCCTCTTGGGGTTGTCGTGTACCTTTCTAATCTCGATGTTTTGCTTGTTTTCCGGTGCCGCTCTTCGGGTCTAGGTGGTGGAATCACTCCAAGACCTCTCCGAATTAGGGCTTTTCGCATCCAAACACAGCCAAAATCCCCGATCCCTCGCGGTAGCCTCTTCTCCCCTCTCTCTCGAGGGAGGAAAATTCCTAAACCCCTTTCCTTTTGTGTGGAGCGATTATCAAACGCATGTGCTGGCATAAGAAACTTGTTAATTCAATTGGAATGCATTTTTGATCTCGAACAGGTATAGCTAGAGCTTTTAACCTCGCTTGCGCCACTTAACTGTCACCAGCATTTTCGAAGTCACATTAAGGCAAGTAGAGACACCACTCTCGCTTGCAAATATGAGATCTAATTTACTTCACTTTTTGTTATGAAGTAGCCCCTTATAGACTAGAATCGTATAATTAATAACTCGTTCAAATTTTTTATGAATCCCTGGAATTGTTGAATACCTTAGACAAACATTGAGAAGAGAGTGTTGGTTTGGTGTGACGCGTCGAATCGAGCTCCCGACTAACTGGTAACAGAAACCATTAGTCGACCATTGCAAGCACCGTTGTTGATAAGCCTTGCGTCAATTCATACACTAGAATCCTGTATGGCTTCCGCACCAATTTAAAATCTTTTGAAACCCTTTTCAAAAATAGCCGATTTAAAAACTAGTTGTAGAATTTCTGGTTCCGCCTTAGCAGACATGGTTCTTCTCTGCATGCCTGTGGCATCACGAACCTCCCGAAGCGCACTCTGATCTTGTTGAGACGGGTCGTGACAGTTGGTATCAGAGGGAGGTTTGGTGAGATTTGTGAGGTTAGCCCCTAAAAATGAAGTATTTTGAAAATATTACATATTTTTGAACTCTACTATGTAAAAATATCTATATATGCATCGTTACTTCACTCACTCTATCATTGTCTGTTGTTCGAGGCTGAAACACGCACACACTCACTCATAAGCATGAGTACTATGCGTGTAAATGTTAAGGGAGTATGGGCAAACTCAACATTTATATGCATATGAATTTCCACTAGAATATACACCGCTTGGAAATATTAAATTGTATGAGCGGTTTAATATTTTCAAGTGCGTGACATTAGAATCATAATGCGCATGACATGTTAAGTGATATGGGCGCTTAACATGGCATGTGTATCTATTCATGGGCATTTTTTTTAGGAATGCATTGTAGGCATAATTATATTTCATGCATATCATAACTCATTGCACAAGTATTAAGCTAAGAGCAACAGATGACGATTGTACACACATGGATTTCACAATCATAATTTTAACGCACGCGATTCTATCGTCGCATTTGCATTTGCGTGACTATCACCTAGAGTTGTCCACTGAAAATATTGTAACTATTACATGATTTACGTATCCAACAGTGTTAGAATGCTAGAACATGTAGTCTCGATCCGCTATGCTTAGCCTGACTGTTTCTCTAACTCAATTCTTTTGTTTCTTTTAGATGGCTCCTAAGCGATCGCAACGAAAGAAAGCTACCCCTGCTGCGAGAGAGGCCCCTAGAGATGAAATTGCCCAGCTTTTGAGACAGCTTCTGGAGCGTGTCACCCGTCTGGAGGGGGAACGCCAAACTCCTGATCTAGCCTCTAGTTCCGGCAGTACAGGGACGACTGGAGTAGCTGTTACCACTACCCCTCCTGCACCTGGATCTGGAATCGGCTTGCCTGATGGCACCCTTGAGGCCCCACTCGTGCCAAGTCTGACTACCCCTGTAGCGATGACAGACACTGGCTTTCAAGAGATTAAATCCGTCTACTTACAACGGCGACCGTGATTACTTCGTGATCACTGAATGGGTCTCCCAGATGGAGAAACACTTTGAGTATGCTGCAGTTCTCGAGGCCTAAAAGGTTCTTCTTGCGGCCTATCAGCTGACCGAGGATGCTTACACTTGGTGGCTTCAGCGCCGCAACCTCTCTGATTCTGCCACCTTGACTTGGGGACAGTTCAAGGATGCTCTTATGGAGAACTTCCTCTCTTCTATGGAGCGGGACAAGTTAGCTGAGAAGTTCATGTCCCTTCAGTAGTTTGGCAGGACAGTGACCGAGTATGCGAGAGAGTTCTCCCGCCTATCCCTCCTTGCTGCGGAGTTTGTGCCAGATGAAACCAAAAGGATCAGCCGTTTCGTGAAGGAACTCCATCATGACTTCCAGCAGCATGTGGTAGCCCATGGCACCACCACCTACGCGGAGACCGTGGGAGCCGCCTTGAAGGTGGAAGCAATTGAGCTGGATCGATCTGCCAAGAAAGTCCAGCATGACACCAGCAATGCCGCAGCATCCGACCTCAAGCGCAAGAGTGTTCCATCTCAGGAGCAAGGTCACGAGCCCAAGGAGGTGTGCGCCTTCTATCACAAGGTGGGTCATGTTGCCCAAGTCTGTCGTTCTCTCTTGAAGAAGCAAAAGGACATCCATGTTCCGCCACCTAAGATGACGCTTGCCTCTACTCCACCGTCTGTGCGTACTGTAAGAAGCCGGGCCACCAGCTGAAGGACTGTCGTCGTAGGCAGAAGGCCTGTTTCAAGTGCGGGCAGGTTGGACACCTCAAGCTAGACTGCCCTAAGAGGGAAAGCACGATTCCCGCTCAGCCACTACAGGTTGTCCCCGGAGCTCAGGACAGGGGTAAGGTTGTGTTGAACGTCATCACTCAGGGCGTGGCGCTCGCTTCGACCGACTTCATCTCTGGTATGTTGTTGTGTAGAACTTTAATTTTAATTTTTCTACATTCAAATGAACTAGCTTTCCTTAGTTTCGAATAATCTTGATATGCGCCATGTTTTTTTCCTTTTTAGGAAGATTTAGGGTCAGGAATAAGTGAATGCAAATCTTATTTGATTTCGGTGCAACGCACTCTTTTATTGTTCGCCACATCTTGGACCTTCATAGTTGTCCTACTTCGACACTTGAGGTCCCTTTCGAGGTTTCTGTACCCGGTCATCCGTATCTCTCAACCAGCGGCATTCTCAATTGTCTGATCCTGCTTGGAGAATTGCAAGTTTTCGCCGACCTCATAGTTATGGAAATGTCAGAATTCGACGTAATCTTTGGAATGAATTGGTTGGTCGCGTATCGAGCTAAGCTGGACTGTGTGGCAAAGAGGGTCAATCTCAGCATTGACGGCAAGGACTACAATGTTCATGTTCAGACCCGCAGCCACCTGAAGGTAATTCGTGCTATGCGCGTCGCTCGCCTTCTTAGTCAGGGTTGTTCTGTTTGTTTCGTGTATACTTCACATTCGCATGCTGTCATACCGCAACTTGAGTCTATCCCGATTGCCTCCGAGTTTCCCGACGTGTTCCCCACCGAGTTGCCTGGAATTTCTCCCGATCGTGATGTAGAGTTCTCTATTGATGTGGAGCCTGGAACGCGCCTCATATCTAAAGCTCCATACCGTATAGCACCGCGCGAGTTGGAAGAGCTCAGATTGCAGTTGGATGAGATGCTTGAGCGTGGATACATTCGTCCCAGCTCGTCTCCTTGGGGAGCCCCTGTTCTCTTCGTGAAGAAGAAGGATGGTTCCCTAAGGCTTTGTATCGACTATCGGGAGCTGAATAAGGTTACCATCAAGAATAAGTATCCCCTCCCACGCGTAGATGACCTCTTTGATCAGCTCAATGAAAATTCTGTGTTTTCCAAGATAGATCTAAGAACGGGTTACCATCAGCTAAAGATCAAGGAATCCGACATCCCCAGGACAGCCTTCCAGACTCGATATGGGCATTTTGAATTCTTGGTGATGTCTTTTGGGTTGACTAACGCCCCATCTAGTTTTATGGATATAATGAATCGTGCATTCTGTGAGTTCCTAGACAAGTTCATCATCGTCTTCATAGATGATATTTTGGTCTACTCCAAAACTCGTGAAGATCATGCAGTTCACCTTAGACTCGTCCTCTCCACCCTACACCAGCATCAACTCTATGTCAAGCTGGCGAAGTGCGAGTTCTGGCTGGATCGTGTTGCCTTCTTGGGGCATGTCATTTCAGGGGATGGGCTATCCGTTGACCCCGCCAAAGTCTCCACAGTGATGGACTGGAAGCGGCCTTCTACTCCTACCGAGATCCGTAGTTTCCTTGGGTTGGCTGGTTATTATCGGCGCTTCGTCAAGGGTTTCTCCTCCCTTGCTGCTCCTCTGACAAGGCTAACTCAAAAGCATGCGAGGTTTGAGTGGACAGATCAGTGTGAGCAGACCTTTTCTGAGCTGAAGCAACGACTATGTTCCGCGCCAGTGCTAGCTCTTCTGTCAGATGTGTTGGACTTTTCAGTCTACACTGATGCTTCTGGAATTGGTTTGGGTTGCATTCTGATGCAGGATGACCGTGTTATTGCGCATGGGTAGAGGCAGTTGAAAATTCATGAGCGCAACTATCCCACCCATGACCTGGAATTCGCTGCAGTGGTGTTTGCCTTGAAACTGTGGCGACATTATCTCTATGGTGTGAGATGCCACTTTTACACCGACCATCAGAGCTTGAAGTATATTTTTGTTCAGAAGGACCTCAATCTTCGTCAGAGACGTTGGCTCGAGTTTGTTTCAAACTATGACTTGCAGCTCACGTATGTTCCTGGTAAGGCCAATTCGGTGACAGATGCGTTGAGTCGACAGGCTTCTGTTGCCGCTTGTGCACCCATGTCAGCTATTCTTGTAGCCCTGATTGATGACTTCGACCGGATGGACATATCCATCACACCCAAGGGTCATGAGGGGGTTTCCGGTCCGTTATGGGTAGAGCAGGTGAAGGATTTACAGTCATCTGATCCCGCACTTCAGCGCATTCGCCGACAAGTTGAACTTGGGACTCTTCCGAATTTATCCATCTCTGACGATGTTCTTCGTTTCTGAGGTCGACTCTGCATTCCTAGTGTCTCTGAGTTACTTGATAGTATCTGCAGAGAAGCTCATGAGTCCCGCTCATCTGGATATTTGGGCAACAACAAAATGTATCATGACTTGAAGCAGATCGTTTGGTGGCCTGGTATGAAGAATTACATCGCTCGTTTCATCTCTCGATGCCTTACATGCCAGAAGGTGAAAGCTCAGCATCAGCGTCTTGGTGGTCTTTTGCAGCTTTAGCCTATCCCTGAATGGAAGTGGGAAGATGTTTCTATGGACTTCATCACTGGATTGCCTCGCACTCCGAGAGGGCATGATGCGATTTGGGTTATTGTGGACCGCTTGACTAAAGTGGCTCATTTTATTCCGTATAAGGAGGGTCATTCTACCGAGAAGATGGCTCGGATCTATGTTTCAGAAATTGTTAGACTCTATGAGATACCTCTGCGAATCGTTTCTGATCGTGACTCGAGATTTGTATCGCACTTCTGGAAAGGATTTCAGCAAGCTTTGAGCACTGATCTCAACCTAAGCACTGCTTACCACCCGACGAATGATGGCCAGACTGAGAGAGTTAATCAGATTCTTGAAGACATGCTACATTGTTATATTTTGGACTACAAAGGAGCTTGGGATGAACAACTACCCTTGGTTGAATTCGCCTACAACAACAACTATCAAGAGAGCCTCAAGATGGCCCCCTTCGAGGCACTGTACGGGCGTCGCTGTAGAACCCCTCTCTACTGGTCAGAGGTTGGTGAGAAAGTGGTGTTGCACCCGGAGTTACTTCAAGAAATGGAAGAAGCCACCAAGAAGACTCGTCTTCAGCTCAGTCGTGTCATTGAGAGGCAGAGAAAGTATGCAAATCAGCGCCGCCGCCCGTTAGAATTTGTTGTGGGTGATCAAGTATTCCTGAAGGTTTCTCCTACTCATGGGGTGAAACGGTTCGGTCGCCATCATAAACTCAGCCCGAGGTTCGTAGGACCGTACGCCATCTCAGAACATATTGGGGGATCTGCCTATCGTCTGGAGCAACCTGCTTCTTTGGCCGGTGTCCATGACGTCTCTCATGTTAGTCAGCTTCAGAAATATATCCACGATCCTAATCGTGTTCTTGAAGAAGTTCCAGTGACTCCTGAAGCCAACCTGTCTTATCCGATCGAGCCTTCGAAGATCGTCGAATATCAAGAACGCAAGCTTCGCAATAGAACCATTCCGATGGTGAAGGAACTTTGGGTACATGGCAAGTCTGAGGAGTACACTTGGGAACTCGAGTCTAACATGCGCAGCAAGTACCCGCAACTCTTCTCTTGATTCTTGGTACGTCTCTAAGTTTGACTTCCTTGTTATTTCAGTACCTTCCATGGTTAGCGTTCATGCGGTAATCTGCAAACTTTTGTTTGAAGTGTATGTCATCTGAAACTTTATTGTTTTAGTTCCATTCAGAGAATCCTTATGCAAGTTTCGGGACGAAACTTCCTAAGTAGGGGAGAATGTAACAACCCATAATACAAGAATAATAATAATAATAATAATTTTAATATAAACAAAGACCTAAAGGCCTTATAAACCGATCCTCCCCCCCCCGGTCCAAACCCGCATCCCGCACGAGCTTCCTCCTGATCCCGCTTCCTACGCTCCGTCGGCCCCGCCTCCGTCTCCCGAGCGCCCGACAGCCCTCTCCTCCGCCTCCAGTGGCTGGCGAACCCCCCTCCCCCTCCAGCTCCGACGCCTCTTCCTCTTGCTTCCCCGTCGTCTCCGACGCTCCCCTTGGCTGGAAACTCCCGCAGCAGCTCCTCTTCTCTTGGCCGGCTGCATCCAAGGGAGTGGTCGACATCTTTCTCCCTTCCTTTTTCTACTTCTCCGGCCAGTGAGGGCAAGGGCATCGTTTTCTTCTCCGGTAACCCTAGCTCTTCCTCGTTCCGGCCGGTGGATTTCGTGAGGGACTCCTGGGGTTTCGCTCGAAACCCCTCTTCGTGGATTTCGGAGCCCTGATCTGGTCGCCTTGGATAAAGAATTTCATCAATTTCTTGTTTTCAATTTTGCTCTAATTTTGTTACGATAATTATCGCTCTTCGATTGATGTCTTTACGTCGATCCCCCTTGGGGTTGTCGTGTACCCTTCTAATCTCGATGTTTTGCTTGTTTTCCGGTGCCGCTCTTCGGGTCTAGGTGGTGGAATCACTCCAAGACCTCTCTGAATTAGGGCTTTTCGCATCCAAACACCGCCAAAATCCCCGATCCCTCGCGGTAGCCTCTTCTCCCCTCTCTCTCGAGGGAGGTAAATTCCTAAACACCTATCTTTTTGTGTGGAGCGATTATCAAACGCATGTGCTGGCATAAGAAACTTGTTAATTAAATTTGGAATGCATTTTTGATCTCGAACAGGTATAGCTAAAGCTTTTAACCTCGCTTGCGCCACTTAGTTGTCACTAGCATTTTCGAAGTCACCTTAAGGCGAGTAGAGACACTACTCTCGCTTGCAAATATGAGATCTAATTTACTTCACTTTTTGTTATGAAGTAGCCCCTTATAGACTGGAATCGTCTAATTAATTAATAGTTAAAATTATTTATGAATCCCTGAGATTGTTGAATACCTCAGGCAAACATTGAGAGAAGAGTGTTAGTTTGGTGTGACGCGTCGAATCGAGCTCCCGACTAACTGGTAACAGAAACCATTAGTCGACCATTGCAAGCACCGTTGTTGATAAGTCTTGCGTCAATTCATACACTAGAATCCTATAAACCAAATGACAACACCTTCACCCTTCAATGTATTCCGCTTATGGTATTGCAGCTAGGCTAAACTCCGGAGTAGGTCATTAAATTAAAAGCATCTTGTTTGACATAGTTACTTGTCTGGTAGTAGGTTGCTACGTGTAAAACTGGTTCACTGAGCTTTTGTTTCCTCTGCTTACTTTTGTGCAAGTTATTAACTTGAATCTTTATGTGTTTTCATGTTCTGAGGCATTTTCCTTCTGTTTGGATTTATCTTAGGTTTGGTGACTGCGTCGCCCGGTTCCTGAGTTTTCTTCTGCCAGTTACTGCTTTGCTTGGAGGTTTCTCTTTGTTTATTGTATCAGCAGATTCTATGCATTTTGTTTCAGTTACTGTTGGATTTTTCTATTCATGTATTAGTTATCGTCAAACATTTTCTCTTGTACCGTGGACAACTGTTTAGGTTGAAGCATTGTACTAGTTCATTTCACTTATGATATTTCTATCTTTGTGACTAGTTGCATTCATTTAGTTTCAGTACTGCTTGTGCCTTAATTTTTATAAAAGAAATGCATGCACAACAATTTTTTAACTATTTATGTATGTCTTCCGCACCAATTTAAAATCTTTTGAAACTCTTTTCAAAAATAGCTGATTTAAAAACTAGTTGTAGAATTTATGGTTCCGCCTTAGCAGGCATGGTTCTTCTCTGCATGTCTGTGGCATCACGACCCGCCCGAAGCGCACTCTGATCTTGTTGAGACGGGTCGTGACACTAACCAGACCTGGAACCTGGTACCTCTACCTACCGGTCAGACACCTGTTGGGTGTAAATGGATCTTTGTCATCAAACATGCTCCTGATGGGACAATTGACCGTCTGAAAGCCCGTCTGGTAGCTCGTAGCTTCACCCAATTGCACGGTCTCAATTATGAGGAAACATTCTCTCCAGTAGCCAAGCTCAATACTGTTCGTGTCCTCCTCTTTGTAGTTGTGCATCGCCAATGACCCTTACATCATTTGGATATCAAGAATGCATTTCTAAATGACGAATACCAGGAAACAGTCTACATGCAGCAACCTCCCGGATTTGAGACCATGGGGGAGTGCCGAGTTTGTCATCTTAAGAAGTCCATCTATGGTCTAAAACAATCCCCTCGGGCATGGTTCGACAGGTTCAATAAGGCAGTTCGGGAAGTCAGTTTTACTCGAAGGTCAGCAGACTTCTCTCTGTTCACTCGACATCGGGCAACAGGAACTCCAAGCGGTCAAACAGCATCTTAATCATTGGAGACAATTCAAAGGGAATCCAAGCGGTCAAACAGCATCTTACTCCGTCTTTCAAACAAAAGATCTGAGGCACCTTCGATACTTCCTTGATCTTGAGATCGCGAGACGACCGAATGGACTTGCCCTCTCCCAACGGAAGTACTGTCTCGATCTCCTTCAAGATGCTGGCTACTCTGGAGGCAAGCCGACTACCACTCCAATGAATGCAAATCACAAGTTGTGTGCACATGCTTCCGATACAGATCTTGCTCTCCAAAATCCTGAATACTATCGACGACTTGTTGGAAAATTGATCTACCTAACGGTCACAAGACCGGATATATCCTTTATTGTTGGGTGGTGAGCCGGTTTATGCATACCCCTCGAATATCTCACATTCAAGCCGTCGAACACATCCTAAGATATCTTAAAACAGCTCCGGGTCAAGGGCTGGTATACAAAACCTCATCCTATACTCCAATGTTGGTTGCGTATTCTGATGCAGATTATACTGGTTCCTTGGATGATCGGTGGTCAACCAATAGTTTTTGTACCTATTTTGGAGGTCATCTTGTTACCTGGCGGAGTAAGAAACAAGTCGTGTTGCTCGATCCTCAGCTGAAGCAGAATACCGATTGATGACATCGGTTGTCTCTGAGCTCACATGACTTGAAAGTCTCCTCTCCGATCTAGGAGTAAAACTTCCATCACCAGCCATCATGTTATGTGACAGTCATGCGGCTATACACATAGCAAAGAATCCAGTTTTCCATGAAAGAACGAAACATATTGAAGTGGACTGTCACTTTATCCAGGAGAAAGTTCAAATTAAGAAGATAGAATTGAAGCATGTTCCAGGTACTGAACAAGTTGGTGATATCCTCACAATGGCCCTACCAAGTACCCTATTTTATCAGTTCTTGTCCAAGCTGGGTGCCTATGACTTGTACGCTCCAGCTTGCGGGGGAGTGTTGGAAATGCCCATGTAAAGAGGCCCATGCTGGAGCTCGTTTGTTTATTTTTCTTCTTCTCTCCTCTTTAGTCCAACATCATATATAGAGATCTATTCTCTCTTTCTCCCTCATATAAATGTGTATTCATACCTTGCATTTGATTATTGAGAAAGTACATACAAGTTTGAGGTTTTCTCCATAATTTTTAATTTTAAAATAAGAATATATTAATAAATCAATAATTTTTTAATGATTTCGAGCTGATTTGAATCGTATTTCGAGCGATTCAAGTTGGCTTAAAATTGCCTTGAAATCAGATTAGAGTCAAATTGAATCGGCTCAAATTGAATCAAATTAATTTTATCTAATTCCGATTCGGCTCAATATTCGAGCAATTTTCGAGCGACTTTCGTGTTTCGAATAATATGTTCAGCCCTACTCGCATCGGCTCCTATCCCTGACGTTCGTGACGAATTGTGATGAGTCCTCAAGACCAAAGGTGCGATGAGTCCTCACCATTATCTCCCTCGCCGACAAGAATTTTTTTGTTAAGTGGGTCCACTCGATGCGATGAGTCCTCAAGACCAAAGATTTTATTTATCATCTAACTCATGATACACCTATTGAGCCGACCGAGCAACGACTCCTGGATGATGGTCGCATGCAGACCTGGATTTTAAACTCCTTGGAGAGTGAGCCTTATATGATGTATATGCAGCACGAAACGGTCAAGGTCATGTGAGATGAAATGAAGTCCCTCTACTCAAGAAAAGATAATCTTTAAAACTTGCTCGATCTCTTTAAAGGTCTTTAGACAATCAAAATAGGTCTGGGTGGTGACTTGACCTTGTTCGTCGCCCAATACAAGACTCTCATCATGGCTTGGATTCAACACCAGCCTCAAACTTTGGATTTTTCCACCCAAATGATTCCCAAGGAGGATGTCGGCATAACATTGATGATAGCACGACACCTCATCTATACAATGTTCATGTCAATATTTTCTCTTATCTCACTATTCCATCTCTCTCAGACGTGTGCTCCATGATTTTGAAGGAGACTCCGCCCACCAATGTCTTAGAGACTCCTTCTCCTGTCCTAATACTCTATTGAAGTTTTCCTTCTATATATTGGGAACCATGCAGGTCACCATGGGTCTCGGAGCGGTGGGCACGATGATTAGCATCGCTTTAAGGGGCAAAACACTCTCTCATGTACCCATTGTGGATGGACAAATCATATTGACACCACATGTTACATGAAACATGGGTTCCCGCCGCAATCTTCCAACCCTCAACACCCTGCTTCTCCCGCGGTGGATGTTCTGACACATCCCGATCCGACATTGACACCCCTCCTGCATAATAGACTCCGGGGTCACAAAACAAATTACTCCGCAAAAACCTTCTCGGTAAACGGACTCTCATTGTCCCAAATTTATCACCATGGCCAATGGATAAACCACCTTGGATTTAGAGATGTGCCTCTTACTTTGTCTATCTCTCTTTCTTCTTCATGATCTAGGCTCCCAATTTAACCTCCTCGTTGTTAGTCATCTTCCTCACGATCAGGACTGTTGCGTCACATTTTCCTCTCCATCCTTTGTGGTAAAGGATCGACAGATACGAAATATCACTGGTAAATGACGGTTGTCAAATGGGCTCTACGTTATGGACCTTCCCATCGCGGTTTTCTACTCTGTCACCTTTGTTGACTACCGACGTCTTGGGCATGCTCCTCTTCCTATCCTACAGAAAGCTCTACTTGAATTTTCTTTTTCAGAATTTATATGTGAATCATGTATCTACAGAAAACAATATCGCTCTACCTTCTCCCTTCATTGTACTAGAAGCTCTTTCCATTTGATTTAGTTCATTCAAAAATTTGGGGCCGCATAAAACTGTTAGTTTTTCTACATGTCGTTATTTTCATACATTTAGTTATGATCATTCTCGCATGATATGGTGGTATTTGCTGCGTGACCTCTCTAAATTACTACGTTACTTTCGCTCCATCATTAAGATTTGTACTCAATTCTCACGCTCAATTAAAATACTTCGGATTGATAATGCGCACAGATATATAAGTCATGACTTCTAAGAAATTTGTAATGTGTTGGGTATTATCCACCAAATATCTTGCACCTATACAACACAACAAAATGGAGTGGCCGAGTGAAGAACCATCACCTCTATGAGGTTGTCTGCTCCCATATATTTCAAATGCACTTCCCCAAGATCTATTGAAACTTCACAGTCACCACCGCATGTTATTTCATAATCGCATGCTCTCGTCCATTCTCAACTTTGCGACGTCATTCTCCATCACCTTCAACACCCTCTTCCCCTTGAATCCTTTTGTCCGCAGAAGTGCTTGCTTTGTCTAACATCTTGGCCCTGCAATGGATAAACTGGTCGCATGCATTACCAAGTATATATTTGTTGGGAACTTTACTCGCACACAGAAGGATTACGTGTGTTACTCTCCCGCTGATCGGAAAATTGTTACCTCTACTGACGTCACCTTCCTATAGGATCAACCCTTCTATTCCTCAACTCCTGGTGATGACTTCCTACTAGTTATCATGCGCCCTAACTTACCTATCAACAACAATACACCTCCCCTACTTCCAACACCACCTCCCGTATTCCCCACACCGCCACCTCCTACTTTCAGTGTGTATACATGTCGTGATCCTCGGTCTGATACTTTGAGACAGTTTCCCCTACCGATGACGCTTTAAGGCCAGCTGATCTGACTCCGGCTTCCCCCTAGGATGCAGTTCCTTCTACTGTTCAACCTCTCACTCATTACGTCTCCTTTCACCGCTTAACTCCTGAACTTCAGAGGTTTGTGACTTACTTGTCTTCTATTTTCACTCCCTCTTCTGTACAGTAAACTCTTCAACATCAAGGGTGGCAAGTCGTGATGGATGAGGAAAGGGATGCCCTCTTGTCCAATCAAACCAGGGACCTTGTCGCCATTCCTCCTGTCCAATCTCACTTAACAATATGATATAGATTATGAAGAGATGTTCTCTCTAGTCGCTAAGCTGAATACCAAACGGGTCTTGGTCTCCTTGGTCGTCCATTATCATAAGCAGTTGCATCAACTTGATATCCATAATGCATTCCTTAATGGCAATTTTGCAGAGACTGTCTACATGCAGCAACTTCCTGGTTATGAAACCACGGGGGAGTCTCTTGCTTGCCACCTCATGAAATCTTTCTATGGCCTCAAGCAGTCCACTCGTGTTTGGTTTAACAAATTCAGTCAGGTCATTCAAGATCTTAACTTCATTCGTAGCTGGCAAACTCTCCATGTTTTCTTGTCGTCACCCAGAAGCCACGGTGATACTTCCGGTATATGTTGATGATATTCTCACTACGATCGATGATTTGAACAAAATATCACTGATAAAAAAGCACTTGGCCTCACTTTCAGACCAAAGATTTGGGCCGCCTCCAATATTTCTTGGATATTGAAGTAGCTCGTCGACCCGATGGGCTCGTTTTGTCAAAACGGAAGTACTGTCTTGATCTTCCTCGCGATGTCGACTACTCAGGGTGGAAGCCTGCTGACACACCAATGGATGTCAACCATAAACTCAGTGCTCACACATCTGAATCTGATTTGCTTCCGTATAATCTGGAGTACTATCGTCACCTTGTTGACAAGCTTATCTATCTGGCTTTCACATGACCCGATATATAACTTGTTGTTTGAGTGGTCGGTCATTTCATGCATGCTCCTCAGATGTCCTACCTCCAGGCTATTGAGTGAATCCTTAAGTATTTGAAGAATGCTCTGGGACAATGGTTTGTGCATAAGTCATCCTCTTCTCTATCATTAAGACATTAATTTTCTATTTTGATGTCGACTATGTCTGCCGCCTTGATGATCGTCGGTCTGCGAGTGGCTACTGCACATATTTTGGAGGACACTTGGTCACTTAGCGAAACAAGAAGCAGGCGATGGTAGCATGCTCTTCTGCGGAGGCTGAGTACGTTGGGGGAATGCTCTTCTGCGGAAGCTGAGTATCATTTGATGGCGTCTGTTGTTTCTAAACTCACATAGTTGGAAAGTCATCTTACTGATCTTGGTGTAAATCTCCCCTCTCCAGCTTTTCTCCACTGCAATAGTCAAGCTGCCATCCAAGCGCGAAAAATTCCATTTTCATGAACGTACCAAAAATAACAAAGTAGATTTTCATTTCATTCAGAAAAAAGTTCAGCTTCACAACTTGATTTGCGACATATACCCTCTGCCGAGCAAATTTTTGATGTCTTCACCAAGGCCTTACCACGTCCACTATATCGATAGTTCATTTCTAAGAGCTCCAGCTTGCAGGGGAGTGTAGAAGTTCTATTAATAACCCATATAAAGGCCCATGCAAATTTCTTTTATCTTGTATAGATTAGTCCCACATCTTGGTTTGAAGTTTAGATTTCACTCCATCCTATAAATATGTGTACAAAATGCTTGTATTGAAGGTTGATATATATGAAGTAATAAAAACTTTAAGCTTCCTATTCCATTTTTCTACAAACTTTACGCTTAATAACTTGAATTATAAAAGATACAAGACGGACATCAACCTGATGGATTTATCTTCCTACATACCTTACAGGAGTTCTTGGTCAGGCGACTTTTAACCTTAATCTCTGGAGCAATAAAAGTAAAACTTCAAGAATGTGTCAAAATTTGCTCATGAAATTCATCTCAAATATATAGATTTGTTATCAAAGTCTTCATCAACATCAAGTCATTTGATTTCTATTAAGTTCTGCATACAACAATACATTTTAACTGGCATAGGACAGGTATAGAGAAATGCCGATGAGAAAAAATGAATCCACCTTTCCTTTTTTTGTATATACCTGTTAAATATAACATAATAAATATATATTAAGACAACTCCTCAAGATTGGCAAAAAATATTCACTAAGCTCATCTTGTCACAACCCCTAATCACATCTACCGAGTTAAGTCTCTAGGACAAGCAATTTGCTGCCTGATTCTTGGTCAAGACGTGTCTCAACTCCAGTAATCCGTTGTCCAGCTTCTCTTTTATGAAGAATCTGTCGATCTCGATATGTTTGGTTCTATCATGTTGGATTGGATTATTTGCAATATTGATGACAGTCTGACTATCGAACTATATCGTCATCATATCTCCTCGATCCAGCTTCAGCTCCACCAGCATGTCGTTCAGCCATAGGAGCTTTGCAACCCTCAATGTCATGACTCTATATTCAGCCTCTATTGTCAATCTGACCACCACGACTGGTTCTTGCTCCTCCAAGAGGCAAGATTGCCCCCCACAAATTTGCAATAACCTGAGGTAGATCTCATGTCATCTGTGCAGCTTGCCTAATCAGAGTCACAGTAGCCCTCAATCTTCATATGCCAATTCTTTCTGAACAACAGTCCCTTTCCGGAGGCACTCTTCAAGTATCGAAGGATCTAGTACACTGCTTCCATGTGGCCCTTCCTAGGGTCGTGCATGTATCGGCTCACCGCGCTTACTACAAAGGAGATGTCTGGACATGTATGGCTCAAGTAAATCAACTTCCGAAACAGCCGCTGATACATCTCACGATCAACTGGTTCACCAGCCGCTGATACATATCACGATCAACTGGTTCACCAGCCTCAGCACTCAGTTTGCACTTCTGATCAATTGGTGTCGCAGCAGGCTTGCACCCCCAACATTCATGTCTCTGTAAAGAGATATAAGGTATACTTCCTTTGGGAGAGTACAAGTCCCTCCGCCTCACATGCGATCTCAATCCCAAAAAAATACCTAAGAGGACCCAAATCCTTAACCTTGAATTCTTTGCTCAATGCCCCCTTTAGGTGGCTAATCTCCTGCTCATCATCCCCTGTGATGATCATGACATCCACATACACCGCAAACATGGTGATGTGGCCTTCGTGTTGCCTGACGAACACCGTATGATCAACATTGATCTTCTGGTATTTCATTCCAATTATGGCCTTCCAAAATCTAACTAACCATACATGGGGAGACTGTTTCAGTCCATAAAGAGATTTATTCAACCTGCGGAATGCCTTCTATCTTTAGTTGTGTAGAACTCTGGTGGTATTTCCATGTACACTTCCTCAGCTAGATCACCATGAAGAAACGTGTTCTTTATATCTAGTTGGTGCATCTTTCATCCACCATTCGCTTCCAAGTTGATCATAATACTGACAGCTATGTTGCACAGACACCGACACACAACATATGACACGACACGATACTCGTCAATTCTAAAAAAATATTATATTACGACAGGCTGGAACATGAATATTAAATATTTATTTTTCATGATTATGAAAATCCTAGAACACTTAACAAAGAATAAAAAATTAACAATTAACAAATATTCAAATAAATCACGTCATGTTTAAATATTACTCAACAAATATTCAAATGTAAAACTTAACAAAAGATCAAAAAATGATAAAACATTAACACATTACCATTATATATCATCAGTAAAAATAATGGATTGTCAAGCAAACATTTTCCCCTCAATTTCAATCTTCCTTGTTATAGAGAAAATATCCACCCCACTAGTAGATACACATTCACTACTTGAAATGATAAAATTGGCAAATGCACCTTTTTAGAAGCAAAACTCGTTATTCTATCATTCACATATTCTTTTAGTTTTTTCAACTCAAATACATCACTGCTTGAGACTTTTACACACTTTCCAATTCTTTTTCCACCAATCATTAACAAATGTGCTCTCACTCTTGTATATGAACTTATAAGTGAAAAATTGCACTTCCAAGACAAATTGTCTTCCGTCTCACCATGAGTTGCTAGCTTAGGGACACGCGTGTCCGATTGAGCGGGACATGTGAGTCCCGTGTGAGCCAGTGTGTCGAACTTCCGATATGCATGTCAGAGAGACGAAAGAGTGTCGGAGAGTCCGACACTGACACGCTGGGCAATTTGAAGTGTCGGCGCTTCATAGCCTGACAGTACTCATCTTTGTCACGGGTGCAAATGTCTTATCGTAATCAATTCCATAGGTCTAACTGTACCCCTTTGCAACAAACCGGGCCTTGTAGCGCTCGACCTGTCTATCAGGGTTCTGTTTTACGGTGAAGACCTATTTGCACCCGATGATCTTTTTGTCCTTCGGTAGCTGTGCGAGCTCTCAAGTCTTGTTCTTCTCAAGAGCTCTCATCTCCTCCTTCATTGTTACTTTCCACTTTTGATCGTTTTTGACAATCTGTCAATTATTAAGTATAATAATAATATCCAACGATGCAATGAATGCTTCATAAGAAGATGAGATATTATCATAAGAGGAAAAGAAGCAAGATCCCAACCATATCAATCCGGAGGATTCCGGCATAGCTGCGAGTTGTCCTTCAAAATATCACAGTTGAGGAGAGAGGAGTTGATGGAATGACATCACCTAAAGATGGTGGAGGTGTAAGTGCTCCAGGAGAAGGGAACGTCGTAGTCAAGAGACTAGGTGCTGGCACTGTAAGAACAGGTACTGGTACTGTAGTTCGCTTTCCCTTCCTACTATATGTGAGTAACTCCCCCTGAGTCGTAGTCCTAACCCCTCTGATTTCCTTCATCATCTCCGTGAGTAACTCCCCCTGAGCCGTAGGCCTAACCCATCTAATTTTCTCCATCTCCTCATCTCTCTTGCACATCCTCCACAGATCCTCCATGTCATACTCCCAGATCTGTCACCAAACTCACTCGTTCTCGCCTTACATTTCGGCATTTGGCCATTCTCGTTTGAGTGAAGCTCCCTCCGGTCGATAGTACTGCTCTAACTCTCTGAAGTGAACATCCATGCTGACAAAACTTCTCTTCTCCGTCGGACTCTAGCACACGTACCCGTTCTGAGTACGAGTAACCCACAAAGGTACATTTGACTGCCCTGGCATCAAGTTTCCCAACACTCAGTCTATTGTTCTTCACGAAGCACACACAACTAAATACCTTCAATGGAAGTATTTCACCATTGTGTCCCTGCAAATTCTAACACAGAGACTCCAACCCTAGAATATTGTATGGCAACCTGTTGATCAGTTGTGTTGCTGTCAACACCGCATATCCCCACAAGCTCTGAGAGACCTTCATATGAAGCATCATACTCCTTGTCACCTCCAGAAGGTGTATGTTCTTCCTCTCCGCCACTCTATTTTTTGCAGGTGTGTATAAGAAGGAGGTCTGATGCGGTATCCCATGAGCGAATAGATATTCCTCCAGTGTCTTATAGTGTACTATCCTCCATTATCGGCCATAGAACCTTTACCACGGCTTTGTACTGTATATGGACGCGCCTATGAAAGTCTCAAAAACTTTTTCAAGAGATATAACCAAGTAACACGAGATGCACAAGCGGTGAATGTTACAAAGTACTTGTAGTCATTCCTCTTGATGGCTTCCATCATGCTCATCATGTTTAGCACGGGCTTCCCCTCTTCGATGTAGATAACGCAAGTATCCTACTCAGCTCTAGTCAGGCCTAGAATTGCCTGATAGCCTCCTCGTCCACCACGACCCCAGCCACGCCCATGGTTACATCCTCGTCCACCACCAAAGACTCCCTCCTTGAATAGTTTGGTGCAGACATACCTCAGATAACCCACCTCCTCGTAGTTGTAGCGCAGTCGAGTATCTTCCCATAGTCCAGTAACATCAGAACAAGCAGTTGGTAGTGCTGACTTCACTGCAGTGGACCCTCCTTTCCCGAACTGAAGTTGGAGAAGTGTCTCCTCCTAAATCATGGTCGAGATGGCCTCGGTAAGTGTCAGAATCTGTCTCAGATAGAAGGGGAGCTCTTCTCTGATCGAACTGTCCATCTAACCCCATGAGGAAGTTCATCGTCCTCTCCTTCACAATGATCTTAGAGGCCCTACATTGTGAATCATTGCAACTCATCCCGCCGAAAGTGTGGTCATAATCCACCCAAAGATGTTCTAAAGTCGAGGCGTACTCCTGCACCGTCTTCTCTCCCTGAATGGTGTCATCGATCTCTTCCTTGACCTGAAAGACCCTCAGAGAGTTCCCGACACCATCATATGTACTCCTCGGCTTGTCCCAAACCTCCATTAGCGTCTCCAGGCTATCCACCGTGGGGGCAATCGATGGGACAATTGAGCTGAGAAGCAACATGAACATCGTCATGTGAGTTGACTCTCACTCATCGCCTCCTGCGGAGTCGTATGGCTTCTGCAAGTCCCCTGTCAAGAAACTCTCAACTTTCTTCGCAGTAACGGTTTTCTTCACGCGGCGTGACCAACCTAGGTAGGTGGTCGGTCCTTTGGGCTTCAGATTAATAGGTGGAAGTTCAAACTTCGTCGGTTTGTGGGATGCACCCAACACCCGCAACGTGTCCACCTCCGCAGGGCCCAACTTCTTGAAGACGTCCTCAATTGTGACGATCCAAATAATGCGCAACAAAATTTTGAATTCTCTGATGATGAGAACGCAAGGTAGTACAGATTTTACATAATATTTTTCGCGTTTTTCTTTTATTTTATTATTTAAATTTCTTTCATTTGTTATTGGGGGTGCCAATAGCCTTGTATCTTTGATTTTATTTTAATTGTCTCAAGTGTTGGGTGTATTCTGGGATGTTATTAGCAAATGTGGGCTGATTTGAATGTGGTTAAGATGGTGGCTTGGTTGATTAGTGTGCTGACAGCTGAGATGGCTAATTTGGCATTTGTTTGACAAATAGAATGAACATGTGTTAGTTGGTGGCTTGAAATGGGCTTCCTAAGTGACACCTAGTTCCTTGTTTTGGCTGGATTTCACCGTATGACCGCTTCTGCTAATAAAGAGAGCCCGAGCCCTTCCATTTCCCGCACATTCTGTTTTTGCGTTGCTCCCAAGCCCTTCCCTTTCCCGCACATTCCTTTTTTGCGCTGCTCCCGTGCCGCTGATTTTGGCTGCTCCTTCCCGACTGTTGCTCCTCTTCCCCTTTCTTTCTCTCTTCCTCTTGGTAGCTGCTGCTACCTTGGGTGTGCTTCTGTGTCGTTGTTCTCGTGCCGCTGCTTCTGTGTCGCTGCTCTTGTGTCGTTGATCCTGTGCCACAAATCTCGTGCCGCTGTTTTAGGGCTTTTCTGCAGCTGGTTTTGAGTTGTTGCTTGTGTCCCATGTCTCCTACTTTCTTCAGTACCTCCTCCGGAGATTTTGGAAGGACTTCACCACACCTTTGCGTATCCAAAAAAGATCGGTTGTGTAACGTTTTGCTTCAACCCTCTTCCGCTGTAAGGATGCCTTCTTCTCCTTATATTTCTTCTATTTCTGCTGCCTTGCTGGTTTGGAACTAGTGATAGAAAGTTTTCTGGTTTGAGATTGTTGTTAGGTTTGTAGTTACTGTTTTCTGGACTATTTTTAAGGGCTGGTTATGCTGCTTTTGAGGGGCTGGTTAGCCAGTTTTTGAAGGTTGTTTGGCGAAGAGCAATTGCTCTCCCGGCTACTGTTTTATCTTGTTATTTTGGGATTTTTTGTGCCTAGTAGCCACTGTTTTTGACTGGACAACCTTGTTTGGGGGCTAATTTTGGGATGGACGGCCTTATTTATAGTGTTTTATGGCTGGTCATTTTAGTTCCTTCATTACTAGATCAATTTTGGGCTTTTGAAACTCATTTGAGCTAATTTCGAGGAGGAGTTTAGCAAGGACAACAAGTTTCAATGTTATTTTGGTCGTTCTTGGCAAGGTTGTCAGGATCGCGATCTAGATCATAGGATCTTACGATCCAACGATCCAGATGTTGTAAATCGATCCTGATTTTGTAAAGCAATCCTCGATCCGAACCTACTATCTGATCCGATCCTACCTCAAAATGATCTCATCTAGGATCTCAATCCTAACAACCTTGGTTCTTGGGTTATTTATATAAATTTACTTTCGTAATTTGACGGATTTAAATGTTTTTCCTAAACCTTTGACACCCTTAGTAAAAAGTAATTGTTTTTAACATCAACGCTACGAATATCAAAGAGACGCAACCCAATTAAAGTGTATATTATTTCAGTGGTTTCCGAGGCTGCGAGTTCAGAGGATGGCGTCGTAAGATAGGCGTGGCGATGATGCTAAGAAGGAGAGGGGAAAAGGAAAGGTGTTGGTGAGTTTCTTATTTTTTGATTATGTTTTATTCAAAGTACTTTTAATATTTTCTGTTTTATTTTTTCAAGATAACACTGTCTATGCATGAGTTTAACTCAATGATATATCGCTAGAAAATACAAGTGAGTGGAAAATAAAAGCAATACAATTTCTGAGGGGAAGTTTTATTTTAAAACACTTGTTTTCATAGAAATTATGCCAAGATAAGAGTAATATTAAAACTCTGCTGATGGATTTAGAGGTTTTCTACTAATGGATTCACCAGTAGGGGTTTTCCTACATTTTGACCTAAAGGGGTGAGACCCAATTCAAGTTACATGCCTTAATATTTCCTACTTTATGTAACTAAACATCAAAGGGGGGATCAAGAAATATTGAGAATTTTGAGAGCAAATAATGAATATTGGTTTATTATTATGTATCATATTGTTATCTCTCATTGCCTGTATGTATATCAGTTCACAAAATACTTTACTCACATAGTAATATGTTTATGACTAACCCATTGTGAACTCATTTATTTAGGAAACAGGGGCGTCACCAAGTGCACCACGAAGGGTTCCTCTGACAGAAGAAGAAAAGCGGAAGTGCGCTGAGGACCATGCAAAGGTATGGCTCAAGATCTTTATCGGGATCGAGGAAGCGCAAGAAAACATAAAGATACTTGCGAGGATTATGAGTGCGCCTTTTGTAATGAGTATAGTTAAATATTGTATATGTGCAGTCACCTGTAAATATGTTAATAGAGGAATAAAAATTGGTGTTATGTCTTCGTTATACTATGAATCCTTTTATTGATTCTTGCTGCGACACTTTTATTGAAACTACGCTCGATTCTTGATTCAACTGTGGAGACCGGAATAAGGGTCCTTAAAATTTGGTATCATAGGGAGAGTTTTCAATAATTGTGGTCGTAGGCAGTACAAAGTAATAACACAACTAATGTAGCATAATTAATTAAAATTCCCTTATAGGACTCATACAAGTTTACTGAAGCTGAAGGCGATGTCACGAGATACGAGAAGAGCCTGAAGTCCATCAGATTACACAATCTGAGGAAAGTGACAATGGGCATCATCGTCTCCCTTCTGAGTTTGTGTTAGCTATCACGAAAGCACTTAAGCTAGTATTCTCAACGATAGCCGCTTTAGAACCAACAACTCCACAAGTTGATCCTCTATCTAGAACAAATCCGATGAATCCACCCCCTGATTTTCCTCCTATAGCACCTTTACCGCAACACCGTCAAATGGATATCGACTTGAAAAAATTCCTGTAATTAAAACCACCAACATTTCTCGGAGGCTTGTCTCCCTTGGAGATTGAAGACTGGATTCTCCGGATAAAAACAATATTTAAAGTTATGCACTGTCTAAAGGATCAGAAAGTTTAATTAGTCTTGTTTCTATAAGAAGGCGCAACGAAGCGTTAATGGGATAACATCATCGCCAAGAAATACACCGGACGTGGCATCGCGGCCTGGGCAAACTTTCTTCAAGAATTCATCAATTGGTTTCTTCCACAGTCAGAGAAGAGAGTGTTGCACGACCAATTCCTTCGACTTGTTCAAGGAACAAAGTCGGTCATGCAATACGAAATTGAATTATCCAAGTTAGGATACTATGCTGATTCTCTTTAAACCTCGAAAGAAGATCGTTGATGATAATTACAACAAGGATTACAAGATGATATCCATAATCTATTAGTTTTTTGGATATTTGAGAATACGGTAAATTGGTTGAAAGAGCTCGATTAGTGGAAATCGATCAGGAAAAAATCTCAGAAGCGACGAGATGGTGGTAATCGAAAAATGACAGAAACACCAAGCCAAGATGAAGTACAAGGCAAATAAGTTAAATCATTTCAAGTTAGTCCGACTACCACTAATGGATCCCAAGAAACCACGACGAAGTGTACTAAGTGTGGGAGAATGCATCGAGGAGATTATTTATTTGGGCTTTATTATTACTGTCGTCAACCTGGACACAGGAAAAAGTAATGTCAAAAGCTTCTAAATAAAGAAATCAACTCCCGAGGAACACCACTGCTACTGTAACCGCATTTATATCAAATGCATGTTGAGTTGTTAGCTTCAGCGCCTGCGCCTGCTCCTGCTCTCATCCTCGCACCAGTTCCTCCACAAGAAGCTTCAGAGGAACATTTGATCCAGCCGCCAGCGTTTAATTTGGAACAGTAATGCCGAAAATAACTTAGTTCATTATTTGTATGTAAATCATGTGTACATATATATATATGTAAATCCTTTGTATATATAAATAAACATTTAGTTATCTTTTTTCGAGGACAAAAAATCTTATAAGGAGGGAAGAATTGTGACGATCCAAATAATGCATACAAAATTTTGAATTCCCAATGATAACGCAAGGCAGTACGGATTTTACGTAATATTTTTCACATTTTTATTTTATTTTATTATTTAAATTTCTTTCATTTGTTATTGGGGGTGCCAATAACCATGTATCTTTGATTTTATTATAATTGTCTCAAGTGTTGGGTGTATTGTGAACTGTTATTAGCAAATGTGGACTGATTTGAATGTGGTTAAGATGGTGGCTTGGTTGATTAGTGTGTTGGCAGCTGAGATGGCTAATTTGACATTGGTTTGACACATGGAATGAACAAGTGTTAGTTGATGGATTGAAAAGGGCTTGCTAAGTGACACATAGTTCCTTGTTTTGGCCGAGTTCCATCGTATGACCGCTTACTTCTGCTAATAAAGAGAGTCTGAGCCCTTCTCTTTCCCGCACATACCGTTTCTGCGTTGATCCCGTGCCGCTGATTTCGGCTGCTCCTTCCCGACTAGTGCTCCTCTTCCCCTCTCTTTCTCTCTTCCTCTTGGTAGCTGATGCTACCCCTGGTGTGCTTTTGTCTCGCTGTTCCCGTGATGCTACTTCTGTGCCGCTGTTCTCACGCCGCTAATCCCGTGTTGGTGAACCCGTGCCGCTGTTTTAGGGCTTTTTTGCCGTTGGTTTTGAGCTGTTGTTGCTTGTCTCCCCTGTCTTCTACCTTCTTCAGTACCTCCTTCGGATATTTTGGAAGGATTTCGCCACACTTCTGCGTATCCAAAAAGGATCGGTTGTGCAGCGTTTTGCTTCCTCTCTCTTTTGCTGTAAGGATGCCTTCTTTTCCTTCTTTTTCTTCTATTTTTGATGCCTTGCTGGTTTGAAACTATTGTTAGAAAGTTTTCTGGTTTGAGATTCTAGACTGTTTTTGAGGGCTGGTTATGCTGTTTTTGAGGGTTGGTTATGTTGTTTTTGAGGGGCTGGTTAGCCAGTTTTTTAAAGCTGTTTGGCGAAGAGCAATTACTCTCCCAGCTACTGTTTGATCTTGTTATTTTGGGCTGTTTTTGTGCCTAGTAGCCATTGTTTTGTGCTGTTTTTGAGTGGACATCCTTGTTTGGGGGCTAATTTTGTGTTGGACCGCCTTGTTTATAGTGTTTTATGACTGGTCATTTTAGTTCCTTCATTACTAGATCTGTTTTGGGCATTTGACATATCATTTGAGCTAATTTTGAGGAGGGGTTTAGCGAGGACAGAAAATTTAATGTTATTTTGGTCGTTCTTGGGTTATGTATATAAATTTACTTTCATATTGATTTAAACGATTTTTCTAAACCTTTGACACCCTTAGTAAAAAGTCTAAATCCTTTTTAACATCAACGCTACAAATATCAAAGAGACGCAATCCAATTAAAATGCATACTATTTCAGTGGTTTCTTAGGCCGCGAGTTCAGAGGTAGTGTCGCTAGATAGGCATGGCGATGACGCTGAGAAGGATAGGGGAAAAGGAAAGGTGTTTGTGAGTTTCTTATTTCTTGATTATATTTTATTCAAAGTACTTTTAATATTTCATGTTTTATTTCTTCAAGATAACACTGTCTGTGCATATGAGTTTAACTCAATGATATATCGCTAGAAAATACAAGTGAGTGAAAAATAAAAGCGATATAATTTTTGAAGGGAAGTTTTATTTTAAAACACCTGTTTTCATAGAAATTATGTCAAGATAACCAACACCGTCATAGCTTGGTCGGTACTCACTCTTGAGCTTTAACGGTTTGATTCATGCCAAAACTTAAACACATTCGAAGGCATATGTTCTATTAATCAATTAAGCATTGTGGGTGCCTGTTCGATGAGTTCATAAAACTCATCACTCTTGCTTCTGGCCTTACAACGGCTCACAGCCTGGCTATTTATTACATGGGCTACAATCTAATATTTGTTAAAGGATTGAGGATGGAACCAACATTATTCTCTTTGTTCATCTAAAAGTCAGTTGCATACATGCTCAATAAAGGATTGAGATAAGTATCCTTCATGGGCAATGCACTCAACTTAAGCCTGATTAAATCCCACAATAAATATACGGGTACAGGTGATTAAGGTCCGGTTCATGTCTACATGTGATTCATCTCTCTAATATAAAGGGGCAGTGCTTAGAGTTAAATATGAAGAAAAGAGGAATTAGCCGCAACACACATACTCACACGTACTATTTCATTATTCATTTACTCAAAATTTACAAACAATTCAGGAACATATACCGGAATAATCCCATCTGCAATTTTGAGCTTACAAAGTTCAGGTGCGGTGATCTTAAGTTTCTCAGCTGCCTACAAACAGGATCCAAAATTTTGTAAACCAGTACCTAGCAAGATGATAATAGCACGTGCAAAAACAAAATCAGCGCACCTTTGGAGCTGCTTGGGAAGTTTTCCATAAAATCGCTGCACATGCTTCCGGGCTAAATTTGGAAGAAAATCGACATTAATATAAATACATATAGTCAAACCATAGATCTGCATGAAATACAAGACAAGTATGAAAGACTGCATAGATAAATATTGAAGGAACTGTTATTGCTCTTATGATCAGAAAATAGGATGTAAAATGCCAGCAACGTTTAAAAGCACAAGGATGAATGACTATTCCACATGATCTTCCCTCTTGGTAGGCAGATGGCGGTAATTAGGAAACCTTAATATATTCAAAATTGCCTATACCTGCTGAAACACCAGTGTTACCACCAATGGTTTGAATCCAGCAAACTTGTAAAAACATTTTTAAAAACTATTCAAGGACCAAAAAACAAAAGGAGTGTGAAGACCCATATTCCGAGCTTCCCAAATGATTTCGAGAATCGAACAGTAGTTTAATAAAAGTGTCGCAGCATTTGATAACACAGTACAAATAACATTAACGTCAGCATTTTATTCATTTATTCATTATTGTTACAACATTTGATAAAAGAAAAAAAATACATGAATACTACTTATATTCAATACAGAAGTCACAAAACGGGTCTCTTCAGGAGTCCTTATGCTTTATGTGAACCTCTCCAATGCCATCAAAGATCTTGAGTCATACCTTCGCTAGTTCTTCAGCCGGAATCCTCTTAGGAGTACTAGGAGACGCTCCTGATGCCTAAAAAAATAGGTCCACAATGGGTAAATCATAAAAATTATGACTATGAGATAAATACTTCGTGAAATGTTGTACATGCAAACTGTTAGACTATACTTATGTTATTTAATTATTCCTCCTTGTATTCCCTCTATGTATAGAGGCTCCTTAGTGTAATGAAGACTAATTTTGGGTTCACGGTTCACGGTTCAACATGGTATCAGAGCCAGGCGTGTTCCGCTAACCCTAATCCTCCGCAGCCCGCGCCTCTTCGCAGACCCGTCGCTCGCTCGCCGCTTGCCACTCGCCTGTCCCCTCCGCAGCCCGCCCCGTGCCGGTCGCCCGCCTCCTCCACAGCCCGCCACAGCCTGCGGCCTCCTCTTCCGCCGGGTTTTTTTCTCCCGCCCCTTCTCCTGCCTCTTCTGGCGCCGACCCTTTATGCAGTGGTTTTTTTTGCTTCCTCCGGCACCCTCCATCCTTCAAGATGGTTTTCTGTGGATGGATTCTTCCCCCTCTACCTTTCATCTCTTGATGCCCTAATTCTTGGGTTGTTTTCTTCTCCGGATTTCTTCCCCATTGCGGGATTTGTATTCCTGCGCGATGGGTTCTAGTGGCGCGGCTTCTCCCTCTGTTTCTACCGAAGTTACTCCGCCTCCTGGTTCCGGTGGCCCTCCTCCGTCGGTTTTTTTTCTGTGCAACCACCGACCATAATACTCCTCAGATCACTACTATCCGCCTTGATGACTGCAATTATCTCTCATGGTCTCGTTCCATCACTCTGGCGCTCAAAAGTCGGCGTCTCTTTGGCTATGTCACGGGCCAAATGAAGGAACCAGATAGGGCTTCTCCCGAATGGCAGCAGTGGGAATCTGAGAATTCCTTGGTTATGTCTTGGCTTACGAACTCGATGCAGGAGTCCATTGCCCGCAACTACCTCTTTCTTGACAATGCTGCCGATATTTGGCGTTGTGCGGAGTTTACTTACTCCCGCCGTGGCAGTGCTGATCAGATCTTTCAGTTGCGCCGCAGAATCAGCTTACTTCGGCAGGGTGACTGTCCACCTTCCGCGTACTACTTGGAGTTCACACAACTTTATCAAGAGTATGATCATTTTGATCCTCTTGTCTTTGTCAGTCCTATTGATGAGGCGATGGTTCGGACCAGGGATGACCGTAATCGCATCTTTGAATTCCTTCATGGCTTGCATCGTGACTTTGACCAGATCAGTGTTCAGATCCTGGGACGTCCATCGATACCTTCCCTTCCTGAGGTCTACAGCATAGTACAACAGGAGTTTGATCGTCGTCAGACCCTTCTCCCTGACCCTGTGCCGGAAGGATCTGCTCTGGCCGCTACCACCCCCTCTCTTCTTGGTACTCGGCCATCCCGTGATCTCAAGCTGAGGAATTCTGATAAGGATAATCTTCTCTGTGATTATTGTGGCAAGAATCGCCACACTCGGGATACCTTCTTCAGGCTTCATGGATTCCCCACCCCTAGGGGGGGTGCTCCACCTCGTGGAGGTCGTGGTTACCGCTTCTCAGGTCGTCATGCTGTTCCACCCCATGTGGCCCATCTTACCGATGCTACTACAGATATCTCCCCTGGTTACTTTGGTGCGGATGCTTCTGCCACCTCTGATGGTTTTACTACGGATGAAATGTTGGCTCTCCAACGCATGATGCAGGGAATTTCTACTGAGCTGTCTTCCTCAGCCTCGTCCTCCTACGCTCACACGGGACTGTCAGGTGCCAACTCTGATATTTCACTGTCTTCCACTCAATGGGTCATTGACTCTGGAGCCACGGATCATATGACCGGGTCCTCCACAGGTTTTGTTTCCTATACTCCTCTTTCTGGGCGTGATAAGGTGAGCATTGTCGATGGTTCTCTTGCCTCTATTGCTGGCAAGGGTACCATCCCCTGCTCTTCTCTAACCTTGTCCTATGTTCTTCATGTTCCCACCTTTACTCGTAATCTCCTTTCAATCAGTCATTTAACTAACTCCATGCATTGCTCTGTGACCTTCCTTCCCTCTTCTTGTGTTTTTCAGGACCTGACAACGGGGAAGGTGATTGACTCTGGTAGCATGGTGGATGGACTCTACGTTCTTGACTCTGGCGTTGTTCCTCCTACCGTGGCACTTCATTCCAGCACTACCGACCCTTTGTACTCCTGGCATTGTCGCCTAGGCCACCCCTCTATCTCTGTTATGAAGTTATTATTTCCTGCTTTGTCTACTGTTGTTTTTGAGACCTTTGTGTGTGATGTCTGTAGTCTAAACAAACATCATCGTACTTCATTTACTAATGTTTCGTTGCCTAGTTCTATCCCTTTTGATGTTATTCATACTGATATCTAGGGTCCTTGTCGTGATCCTTCAATTTCTGGTTGTGAGTGGTTTGTTACTTTTATTGATTGTTTCTCTCGTACTACATGGTTGTACTTGATACATCGCAAATGAGATGTCTTCTCTGTTTTTAGACGTTTTCACAGCATGGTATCTACCCAATTTCAATCTAAAATTAAAATTCTCCGCAGCGACAATGGCCGCGAATACATGGATTCACAATTTGAGACCTATCTTGCAGATAACGGTATCCTCCACCAGACTACATGTGCTTATTCCCCAGCACAAAATGGTGTTGAGCGGAAAAATCGCCACCTTCTGGAGGTTGCTCGCTGTCTCTTGTCCACCATGCATCACCCAAAATTCTATTGGGGAGATGTTGTTCTGACCGTTGCGTACCTCATCAATCGAATGCCCACGTGTGTACTTGGGACCTCCACCCCCCTTGATACTCTCTGGGTGCCCCCTACACGGCTTCCTCCTAAAGTGTTTGACTGTGTTTGCTTTGTTCATATACACCAACCGCGCCCCTCTAAACTGGACCCTCGTGCTCTCAAGTGTCTTTATTGGTTACTCTCCTACACAGAAAGGGTACACGCGTTTTCACCCGTCGACCAGGAAAGCTTTTGTCAGTATGGACGTCACATTGCGTGAATACGAGTCCTACTACCCTCTGATGGGGACGGGCCCCGCCCGTTGATCGTATTGCCAATCCGACTCCGCGGTTGCGTCCGGAGGGTCGCCGCGAGTCAAAATGATATATTAGTTTATATATTTTGAGTATATTTTCAGGGTTTGATGCATCCCCCATCCAGGCAAATCTGGACCATTGGATGCGATGAAGTTTATTATAAATAAGAGATTAGGGTTGCAGCAAAGGGGATCGAGATTTTGGGAAAGAACAAGCCGCCGGCTCCTTCCCGATTCCTTCGGTCACGCCATCGGTGCCGACGCCGGAGGCCCTCCTTGGTGCCGACTCCAAGAGAGGTTTGTATCTTCATCTCCCCACCCGTCATCTTCTCCATCTCCACATCCTCCGCTCCCTTCTCCAGCCACGGCAGCCGCCCGCAGAAAGCCCAAATCCGCCGGCTTCTCCCTGCTCCCGTAGCAACCCAGGTGGCAACTTCCCCACTCCATCCTCTCTGTTCACCGCCCGCAGCTCCTCGATCATCCCTGGTAACCACCGGCCGGCCCGATGCCAGCTTCTCCGGGGCCGCCGGCTCTTCCCTGCTCCTGCAGCCGCCTGCAGGCCTGCAGCCCCTGCCGTTCAACCGCTCCCAGCAGTCCCGCCGGCCAGCCCGTCTCCTCCTGCCGGCAGATCTGGCCTCTGCAGCAGCATCCGCCCTCCCCTGCACTCCCAAAAGTCAGCCGGCCTCCTCCCAGCCTACAACAGTCCCTCCAACCTCCTACAGTCCCGCCGGCCAGCCCTTGAAATCTAAGAGCATCATTCAGTTCTACTCCAGATAATTTGATTTATCAATTTATCATTTGAAATAGGTATCTTAGCTATTTGGTTAATTGCCTCTTTGAAAACAGTTTCATTATATTTAGAAATTGTTCTGTATTTTGCCCTTGTTGTCTTTGCTTTCAATATATATATGAATTGGGGATGTTATCTATTTCCTTGCTACAATGATATTGTTTCTTTTGGCGGGGATTTGGAAGCCCTAACCCTAGTCTTTTACCCTCTGCATCAAATTGGTATCAGAGGAACCTGAAAAGTTTTCTTAAACTTTTCAATCCTTCTCCTGTTCTCGAAAATCTTTTGCATACACCCATGACACTCTCCTATTATTATGATTCTGATAATTCCGAGGATTATGATTCCTATGCTCCTCCCCCTTCCCTCCACTCAAATATCAATTCTTCGCGTGCTACTTATTATTTGCATAAATCTTCATATGTCCCCTCCATTGCATACCCCTCCTATGAATCAAGGCGAGTCTCTCGTCAAACCTACGATTCATATTCCCCTTCTTCCACCACTTATTCCCATGAATCGAGGCGAGTCCCCTCCCATGCCTACGATTCATATTCTCTGTCATCTACTACATATCCTTCAGTCCGCCATTCCTCCTACTCGTATGATCTTCCGTCACTTTCCCCAAGAAAGAGACATTGGGTTGCGCTTGAAAGAAACAAGCAAGCTAGAGTGGAAGAGAGTAAGCAGAGGAGGGAAAGGGAAGAGAAAGAAGATGTCATTTGGGCAGGTTATGTGAAGAATTGGCGTGAGAATGATGCTAAGGAGATTTTAGAGCAGCGACGGAAAAGAGCAGCAGTCTTGATACAGTCTCACATCCGAGGGTTTATTCAGCGCCGATCCTTCAAGAAGATGACCAGAGCAGTCCTCGTGATTAAGTCACGCATGAGAGGATTATTACAGAGACAGTGGTACCAGACAGTGCAGAGAGCTACTCTTATCGTTCAGAGATTTGCCCGCCAGTGGATTGAGCGCAGAAGGACATTCAGTCTGATGGTGGTAGTACCTCTCTATGAGCCTTCGCGCCATTTGCTCACTTTTATTGATTTGTCACAGTGGTTTGATCAGTCACTTCTCAGCTCGGCTAGGGACCCTTTTCTAATGTTCGATAATGCCCCTGAGGGCAAATCAGTTGATTTGGATATGAGCCCAGACTGGGTAGGACATGGTGATGACTTGTTGCAGTTTGATCAGATTGATTGGGGCCCAGGTGATACTGAGACACAGATCGATATATCTTTTTTCACACCGCCGATCGATATGATCATTTGCAGTGCAGGATCAAAGAGCGCTACCCCCTTACCAGATGCTATAGTTTTCCGTCAGATTCTGAGATTGAGGCCGCCGCCCAAGCCTCCCAAGGGCAGTGATTATATTAATTGCAACATTGCGAGACCAGACTCTGGGATTGGAAGCTTTCATCTGATGATTGGTGACAGTGGGAAACAGTGCAGACCACCCGCGAAGCCTCCTTGGAAGCCCTAAAGATTTGAGGGCAAATCTTCTCCAACAAGGGGAAATGATGGGGAACGGGCCCTGCCCGTTGATCGTATTGCCGATCCGACTCCGCGGTTGCGTCCAGAGGGTCGCCACGAGTCGAAATGATATATTAGTTTATATATTTTGAGTATATTTTCAGGGTTTGATGCAGCCCCCATCCGGGCAAATCTGGACCATTGGATGCGATGAAGTTTATTATAAATAAGAGATTAGGGCTGCAGCAAAGGGGATCGAGATTTTGGGAAAGAACAAGCCGCCGGCTCCTTCCCGATTCCTTCGGTCACGCCACCGGTGCCGACGTCGGAGGCCCTCCTTGGTGCCGACTCCAAGAGAGGTTTGTATCTTCATCTCCCCACCCGCCATCTTCTCCATCTCCACATCCGCCGCTCCCTTCTCCAGCCACGGCAGCCGCCCGCAGAAAGCCCTCATCCGTCGGCTTCTCCCTGCTCCCGTAGCAACCCAGGCGGCAACTTCCCCACTCCATCCTCTCTGTTCACCGCCCGCAGCTCCTCGATCAGCCCTGGTAACCACCGGCCGGCCCGACGCCAGCTTCTCCGGGGCCGCCGACTCTTCCCTGCTCCTGTAGCCGCCTGCAGCCCTGCAACCCCTGCCGTTCAGCCGCTCCCAGCAGTCCCGCCGGCCAGCCCGTCTCCTCCTGCCGGCAGATCTGGCCTCTGCAGCAGCAGCCACCCTCCCCTGCACTCCCAGAAGTCAGCCGGCCTCCTCCCAGCCTACAACAATCCCTCCAACCTCCTGCAGTCCCGCCGGCCAGCCCTTGAAATCCAAGAGCATCATTCAGTTCTACTCCAGATAATTTGATTTATCAATTTATCATTTGAAATAGGTATCTTAGCTATTTGGTTAATTGCCTCTTTGAAAACAGTTTCATTAAATTCAGAAATTGTTCTGTATTTTGCCCCTGTTGTCTTTGCTTTCAATATATATATGAATTGGGGCTGTTATCTATTTCCTTGCTACAATGATATCGTTTCTTTTGGCGGGGATTTGGAAGCACTAACCCTAGCCTTTTACCCTATGCATCACCCTCTCTCTGATTCCCCATCTTCGGGTGTTCCCTCAGTCTCCCTGCCCGTGCCTCCACCTTTTCCCTCACTTCGGGGGGAGACCCTACCAGTGGAAGTGAGTCCTTCTATCCCAGTGGTGGTGAGCTCCTCCCCTATGTCTCCACCTTCCTCCATACTTTCACCCCCGACCTTGCAGGTATATACTCGGCGTATCACGAGACCAAGCACACAAGTTCCCGCCATGCTACAAGAACAGTCAGTGGATCCTGACTCAAGGCCTTCCGATCTCCCGATTGCCCTTCGAAAAGGTATCCGGTCTTGTACTCGTCATCCTCTATCAAATTATGTATCTTATGCTTCTCTTTATGCGTCCTACAAGACTTTTGTCTCTTCCCTTTCTACTGCCTCCATACCTGTTTCATGGCAACAGGCTATAGCAATTCCCATGTGGCGCGGGGGCGATGGTTGAGGAAATGCAGGCTCTGGAAAAGAACCATACATGGGAGTTAGTTCTTCTTCCCTATGGAAAGAAACTTGTTAGGTGCAAATGGGTGTTCTCGGTGAAACAGAACCCACAAGGCCTGTTGAAAGGTGTAAGGCGAGGTTGGTTGCACGGGGTTATACTCAAACCCATGGCATCGACTATCAGGAGACGTTTGCCCCGGTGGACAAAATGAATACTATCAGGGTCTTACTTTCTGTTGCTGCTTGCAAACATTGGGACCTATTACAGCTGGATGTGAAGATTGCCTTCCTCCACGGTGACTTGGAGGAGGAGGTCTATATGTCTATCCCTCCGGGTCTTACTCCGGTTGGTGCTGCAGGAAAAGTATGTAGACTGTTAAAGGCTCTATATGGGCTGAAGCAGTCCCCAAGAGCTTGGTTTGGCCGGTTCCACAAGGCTATGGTGTCATTTGGATACTATTAGAGCAATGCTGACCACACTCTGTTCATCAAACGTAGACTTGGAAAAATTACTGTTCTCATTGTGTATGTTGACGATATTGTCATAACAGGTGATGATGTTGAAGAAATTTAAAATTTGAAACAGAAGCTAGCAAGAGAGTTTGAGGTCAAGGACATGGGAAAACTCAGGTATTTCTTGGGAATAGAGGTTGCCAGATCCAAGCAGGGGATCTTCATTTCGCAACAAAAGTACACTTTAGATCTCCTCAAAAAAATGGGAATGAGCGGATGCAGACCGACTGACACTCTGATTGAAGCAAACCACCGATTGGGGCGTGATGATGGAGAGGACATTGAAGATATCTCTGGGTTCCAAAGATTAGTGGGGAGGTTGATATACCTGTCCCATACTCGCCCAAATATCTCCTATGTCGTGAGTGTTGTGAGCCAGTACATGCATGCTCCCAAGAACCGACACATGGATGTTGCACAAAGAATTTTAAGGTATCTCAAGTCTTTACCAGGAAGGGGTATCCTGTTTGTTCCAAACACCGGTCTAAAGGTTGAAGTCTACACTGATGCTGATTGGGCAGGGTCTGTGGACGATAGGCGGTCAACATCCGGATATTGTTCACTCGTTGGAGGCAACCTTGTTACTTGGAGGAGCAAGAAGCAACAAGTTGTGGCACGCTCCAGTGCTGAGGCCGAATTCAGAGTTATGGCTCAGGGTGTCTATGAAGGCTTATGGTTTCGGGCCTTGATGTGTGATCTGGGTCTTGCGGAGGATGGACCCATCCTGCTGTATTGTGACAACAAGTCTGCCATCAGTATCGCACACAATCCCGTCCAACATGACCGAACGAAACATATCGAGGTGTATCGACACTTTATCAAGGAGAACATTGAAAAAAGGATTGTGTGTACTCCCTTTGTGCCCTCCAACAGGCAGCTAGCAGACATCCTCACCAAAGGATTGAGTGGGAACTTATTTGGCACGATTGTGGACAAGTTGGGCATGATCAACATCACTCGCCCAACTTGAGGGAGAGTGTTAGACTATACTTATGTTATTTAATTATTCCTCCTTGTATTCCCTCTATATATAAAGGCTCCTTAGTGTAATGAAGACTAATTTTGGGTTCACGGTTCAACAAAAACAATGGAAATATTATCAATATGTATACAGCACAATAATCATTAATTTCATTCTCTAAATTGAATCTAAATTTTACCCCTTATTTTTAATTACATAAAATAGGAAAATGCTCTAGAATGCAAACTTGAATTGACCACACCCCCAAAGAGCAAAATTGTAGGCTCGCCCCTACCGGTGAATCCATCAGTAGATGTCTCTACATCATAGGATTCGAAACCTTCAAATTTTCCAAATGCAGAGTTTTAAATTATTATCTTGTCGTGAAAATAGGAGTTTTTAATACAAATGATCCCCTCAGAAATAAATACATCGCTTTCATGTTTTTCCCTCGCCCACATTATTCCATAGCGATGTCTTAATGAGTTAAACTCATATGCACAGACACTTGTTTATTTCAGAAAATAAAGCAGGAAAATAGAAAAGTAAGTGAGTAGACTATGTCAAGAAATAAGAAACTCACTACAGCTTTGCCTTTATCCTTATTCTTCTTTGCATTTCCACAATGATTATCTTGTGACACCATCTTATTTTTGAGCCCCGAGAACCACTGAAATTATACGCACGTTTTATTTGGGCTGCGTCACATGATATTCGTAGCTGTAATGCTTACAAAAATACGCTTAAAATCTCGAAAAGTAAAAGAAATATCAAAATGTTCGAAAAGGTATCCAACAAAAACAGTCCTCAACCGAGACTGAAAATCTTAATCTTGACCGACCAAACGGCACAAATAACCAACATAGCTCGTAATAACTTTGTCAATCAGCTCAAAAGTGAAACAAAATGCACTAAACTCAAAAGAATCTTGGTTAATTAACACAAAATAGCCCCCCCCCCCATAAAATCAGCAATTTGAATTTAGGAAAATCAATAGAAAAACCAGTAATTTTGGTACCCGCAATACTCAAAAACAGCCTAAGTATAGTAATTGAACCATGCAAAAGTAAACAAACCCAATTCAGCCAAGGGAAAAGGAGAAAGAACTTCCTTACAGTAAGAAGGAGAGGAGAAAGGGCATTGTACAGCTAGACAGAGAGCTCAGGAGCAACAACCAAGAGCAACAGTAGCAGGGCAGCAGCAAACCCTAAGTGGCAGCTCGGGTTCAGCAGTAGAAACAGAATAGAAGCAGCAGCAGGAGTAGAACAGTAGAGGCAGGGAGAAGCGGAGAGAAGCAGTAGCAGCAACCCTAATCAGCACAGCAAAGCAGCAACAAGCCCTATAAGGCACGACAAAATCGTCGGCACAGGAAGCACGACCTAGCTCCGACAACTAGAGGCACAGAGAAAGAAGAAGATGAAGTAGAAGAAGAGTTTACTGCCGACGCAGAGCATCCAGAGGAAGAAGAAGACGGTATTCGCAGAAGCAGAGAGTCGACGAAGTAGCAGTGCGGGAGAAGAAGAAGCCTGGGCTCGGGATCGATTTATAGTAGTAAAGTAAGCGGCTAGCGGCAAGGTCAATACAACCACCGCTCCAGATGTCTTTGCCCGAACCCAAAGCTTTACTCAGCCAACACCTACACCCAGCCAGCACATATTTCCAGCAATCCTTTCCTCCAGCACAATGTAACAAGCACCCAGCAATATATATATATATATATATATATATATATATATATATATATATATATATATATATATATATATATATATATATATATATATATATATATATATATATATATATCCAGCCCAACATAAACAGCCAGTCCACAAGTAAAGCAGCCCAAGATATAGTGATTAGTCCCAATACCAAAGGCAGCAAGCCCACATGCACAAAGCCAACCCAACTCATTTTGTTTAGCCCCAACATAAAGCCCACTTCAAATTGTAAATGTACTAAATAAAGAAATAAAACGAAACAAAAGCAAAACTAATTCATCAAAATAATTCGCGAAATTGAAATGTGCCTTTTTCATCATCGGGAAAAATAAATCAAAGTGAGTGCGCGAAATATTAGGGTGTTACAAGGAGAACATAGTTTTTACTAAGCCTCATTTCACTATGTTAGACAATCATTTTTTTATGGCCTTAGAACATCCACTAGCCATTAATTTTATGCATGTTTAATTAGGTGTTGTATTGGTGTCATTATTTAAGTTGATATAAATAACGCATCGTTTTATATCAGAGTATTTTGGTAATTTAGTATGAGTGTGGTGGTTCATGTTAAAGACCTCTTCAGGCTATGAAATGGTAAGCAATGAATTAATCTTTTGTTTCCTCTTGTCTTTTCCTCTTCTCAAGTTAGGGTTAGGATTAGGGTTGAGCAAGTCTCCCGTCAACCTTATTCCCCACTTTCCCGCCTAGGTGGAGCACGGCTACCCTCATCGCATCCCCTTAGGTTGAGCTTAACTCATGTGTATAACCGCTACCCTTGCCACCTCCGACCACCTCTCCGACTAGATATTGACACGTTGAAGGAAGCTAGTAACAACTTGGTATCATAACAATACTTCCACTCGCTGTCACAGACGTCCTTTCCACCTGGACAGCCGCTATTGTAATCTCTTCCTGGTCTGCAGCAGGCCGCTGAACTCTCATGCCTTTAATGAGTTTCTTCTCGTGTCAAATGCAAATAGGAGATCTGAGCTCGACTAATTTCATGGTATCGACACACCCAACCCTCTGTGAATAACAACCTTCTGTGAAGACCAGTCGCTTGCTCACACACCATATGCACTCATGAGGATCTATACAGATCAACCTCACACTCCAGAAGGTGGGAAGCCCTTTGTCGACATGTGTGTCAATTAGAAATGCAACACCAAACCTAGCGCGAGCAACGTGGTTGTTTCTTCCATCAGGGTCATCTGCCGACAACGCCAAGGATGCTCTGCTCAACATCATCTCATAAGGCTGCTCCAACAAACTTAGTTGTCCTCGTCATAACTCATCGATGTGCCCAGAATCGTGCAAAGAATCACGCCGCACACTAGCCATGTCTCCCATCTCCAACAAGCCTTCCTTTGTCCTGTCCTTGTAATACCCCTTCCAGTTTAATAGCATGTCGAAAAGTTAGCCGAAGCCCGGGATATGATATAAACTATAAAATGCACTAAATGGTACAAGAGTAAAAACTAGTACATCTGACATGGTAATGAAATATTCAACAGCTAATTAACAACGGAATCAATTAACTGTTACAAGTGTTACAACATACCTGAAGTGAAACACAACCATCTAAAGAAGTATTATATATTACATTACAATGAAAGTCCGACACACGTACATACAAAATACATCATTTCAATTCGCTTTACTTCTCTAAACATTAACCTAACTTGAGTTTCTGCTCTGTACCTCAGAAAGAAAATGTTTTAAAGCTTAATCAATCGATGAGTAAGAGCATGCATCCTTCTAAGTAGCAATACTCTACGAGCTGAAAATGTATACATATTAAGAAATTTTTGAATGTAAGCATGTAAGCGATGTATTGGCGTATGCAACTGGTTTACTAATTTCTTCTTTTTGTTTTTATTTTTTATTTCTGAAAACAATTGTTTTCTGCACCATGATCTTGATTTATTTCAGACCCCTCCGGGGCACTGTTTATTTGTGTGTGAACGATGGTGTGCCTCCATCTAAATCGGTTTTAGCTGACACATGGTCCTTTGTTTATATGTCAGTTCATTGTGTGATTATTTAGTTTTTGCAAACCAACATTTTTAATAATACATGGTTGGCCACAATACTCACATTATTAATAAAGGATGACTTCATAAAGCACTCAATTATTGGAGGAGAGAGACTCAACGCACCTATTACCAATCAACGGGAAAATCAATGTACGAATATACAAACAGACCGAATGTAACATCCTGAATCTGAAGAGGGAGGTTCAATAAGTGTGGGGAGTGCTTTGGGAGCAGTGAAGCTCATGTAAATCAACTCCTGGAAGAATTCTAGGATGACATACTTTTAGGTGAAAGTAGGTTGAACCTAATCTCACATCAAAATTGAAGGAAAAGTTGATGAGATTAAGTAATAATTCAAATCATCAAATATCAGAGATGCCTTCTCGAAGAAAGTAGAGTTGTGTTGAAACTCCATACTTAAGCGTACTCCGGTGGGAGTAGTCCTGGGATGGGTGACCTCCTAAGATGGGTGACCAGCTATGAAAAAGGGTAAAACCGTGTGGTTCAGCTTAGTATGGGTTGATGAACCAAAGCAGTCAATAATTTTAATATTTTGAGGGTTGGGTTATTATAAATGATATCCGATCTTGACCACCTGCAGTAGGATGTGTGATTTAGGGGAAAACAATTCGGAAGTTGGTAGGCATGTAATATGCTGAATCCGATGAGGGCGGGGAGCACTTTGGAAGCAATGAAGCTCATGTAAAGCAACTCAAGCATGCTTATATGATGACAAACTTCTAGGCAAAAGAAGATGCAGGAATGAACTGAATCTCACGTCAGAATTTAATGAAAAGTTGTTGGGCTTAAGTAATAATTCAAATCTTCAAACATCAGATGCGTCTTTTCAGAGCAAGCAGCAGAGTTTTGTTGGAAATTTCATAGTTAAGTGTGCTCTGGTAGTAGTAGTCTTGAGATGGGTGACATCCAGAGAAGTGCACATAGACCACCTATGAAAAATAGAAAAACTGTGCGGTTCAGATCAATGTGTTGGGATGAGCAAAAGTGGGCAATACTTATGATATTCTGAGGGTTAGGTCATTACAAATGATATCAAAGCCCGATTTCGATACGGGGACCTGTAGGTTATGGGCCCACCATACTTTTGATGCGCCACTCAAATTTCTAATTTATCATGTGCTTGCACCAATTCCACCAAATGCAAGATGATGCAACAATTCACACATCTCCTACTAAATGCATATGATACCACATATTCATTGTCAGGAAAATATTGCATACTCACATCACAATCAAAAAGGAACTCCAACTATCTACGATGTCCCAAACTGAGTTCCCATAATGTAAAGAATTACTTAAAACTTTTATGACCTGTAAAGATCTCACAACGAGCTTCACAAGGTAGTGTCTTTAACTCTTCAATGCATGAAAAACTGCAGTTAACTCCAACTCACATACAGGTTAATTCTTCTGGTGATATTCAATTGTCTGGATGTGAATGTTATGACTTTCTCATGTTGTATACAGATACAACGCAAACCTCGATCTGCCGCATCATTGCAAACCTCGATCTCTCCACTTGAAGGTAAGCATAATATTAGTGCATTCATTGTTTGAATTTCAATTGTCCAATGCTAATTTGTATTCAACTGTCCAGAGGAGGACTTTCCCCTTTCCTGATAAGTGAAGACAAAGATAACACTATCTTCATGAATAATGGATTTCCGATAATAATAAGTTAATCCAATAAAACTGTGGACCACAGTAATAGCCTTGGGTCTCTTCTAATACCAGTTACTTATTCTTCTTTAGATCCACTGAGAGTCCATTATTGCCAATGTGTCCCAAGAGGTAATATCTGTGGGCCAAAACCTGCACCTGAAAAATTTTACATGTAGATGATACTCTCTCAGTACTCAAAACGTCCATTCTCCGAACACACAAGTACATCATCCATGAAGGAAAAAAAAAAGCGAACCAATCTAGAAACTCTTAAAATACCATGTTCATCAAATCCTTGAAAACAGACAAGACATTGGTAAGCCTGAAATGCTTGACCACAAACTAGTAGTGCCCTTACCTCATACTCAAAGTTGTCTCCTGACAGCCCTCTCACAAATCCATAGCAAAAGGTATCCCGATTTTGAACCCAACATGAAGAATGTGTAAGACTCCTCGACTGATAAAATAAATTATATATCATCGGGAGTAGATAACGAGGCTAAATAATAAACTTGTTCCGCTCGCAATATTGAATGTCATTTTCTTTTTCACGAACAAGAGAGGCGCTCCCCAAGGTAACGTGCTAGGCCTAATGAATCCCAATTCGAACAATTATTACAGATGGACCTTTAGCTATGATGTTTCTTTGGATGCCAAACGATAAAGATTTGGCAATGGAAACATCATAGTTAAGCGTGCTCCGGAGGGAGTAGTCTTGGGATGGGTGACCCTCTGGAAAGTGCTCGTAGCCCATATGGAAAAGGGAAAAACCGTGCGGTTCAGCTCAGTATGGGCTGGATGAACCAAAGCGGATAATACTTCTAATATTATGAGAGTTAGGTTGTTACACCTTAACAGTTATAAAGGGAATTTAACACTGAAAATTTGAATATTACTGAATCAATACATTTGATACTCTATTGGAGAGGGCACACTAATATTTTCTTCACACACTTGCAAACGCACGATGTTCAACAAGGACCTACGCAAGAGGTTACTGAAATCCTATAGTAAACCATCTGTGTATACATGTACATAGCACGATGTGTGATTCACATTTACTGAAAAATGAAAAACTAGAGTCGTGAATGCTTGAATAATGTTCATGGTGAAATGAAATAGGGAGTCGTGAATGTTTGATAAATTATATATCGTAGGAGTTGTACCTTTCGATCCTCGTCATGGAAGAATTAAGTGTGGAAGGAGTAGGGGCGAGGCATCGTTACCTTTCCCCAAACCGAATCGGGAAGATGGGAGATGATCATGCATGGAAGAAAGGAACTACTACATGACAATACTGCACTCCAACGTGTGAAGAGAATTCGTTGAGGCGATCCGCAGATTGTCCAGACGGGTCGTTGATGTTTTGACGTTGTCACGCAAGCGTTGTCAGGGCCACACCGAGGAGCAGGTTGGATGGAAACTCTTCTCACAAGCGCACAGGTGAAGCTAGGGCAGAGGAGAATAACACTTCTCATACATGAATCGCATGAAGTTGAAAAAGTTTATCAGCACTATCTGCTTTTCGGTGAACCTGACTACAAGCAGTGAGGGACTCGAAAGTCCAACGAATAACAATGCTTTCTCCTCATATTACAAAAATAAAACCTATTGATTTGGTGTATCATATTACATAAGTGATTTAGGATTTATCTTATAAGTTATATGGAAAGGCTTTTATTGTACTGAATAAACAGGGAAAGCTGGCAGTGAAGGTTGAAGAGAGCTAAGGAAAAAACGTCGACTGAAGGCTCTGTACGTCGTGAAGTATTAGGCGTATGTCAAAGAACTAAGGCAGTTTGCATAGAAATGTAAGAAAGCTTTGCAAAAGAAATTGAAGCTCGGTTTAAAAAAGTTAGCTTACGCCGATTTCTTTCTACATAGAAATCGACGTACGTCGAGAAGTAATCGATGGTTTGCTAGACTTACACTGATTTCTCCAATGAATAAAAGATGAAGAAATAAATAGATTATGATCGTGATTGTCATTCAAATATAACTGTTAGTGCTCCTTATTGAAACCGGGAAAATCTCTACTCCAAAATTCTGATCAAGGCAGTCTAAGGTTACCGGTTCAGCGGTCAGGCTTGACTACTAACAGGCTAGGATGTAAAAACAAACATGCAACTAAAAGGACCCCAGGTGTTGCGGCAGGTAGGCCCCACCACGTACTCGGATGCTTAGAAAAAGCTTCCCTTCCACAACCAAATATGGTCGAGCAAGGTACGAGGTAGATTCTAGCTGGCGATTAAGTCAAGTCGGCGACTAATATGGATAGTCGCTTGCTCGCAGCCTGTCTCTCTGAAGAAAGAATCCAAAGGCTCAGCTCGAAGTCCAGAAAATGAGGTGGTCGAGATCTTTTGCGAGATTCCGAGTACCACTGGGGTCCTATTTATAGGCAAATCCAAGAGGATGGGGGATCTTATTTATAGCCCCACCCTTGGAGACTAGAAGACTTCTTGGGGGAGCCCGCTCAGGCTGGGCGAGTAACTGGCCTAGTCGCCTACCTGGCGAGATTGCGAGGGGAGCTCGCAATACTCTCGCAGGCCTTCTGATGTCTTGCGCGTTGACTCTGATTTCAGTCTTGACTTGCTGACTTTGAATCTTGCTGACATGGTTATGGAGGGGTTCACCCTCGACGATATGGGTTGTACACAATCCCTTCTTTTTTGAGCGACGTGGGAGCTCAGAAAGAAACATCCAACATTTATTCGGCGAGCTGCTTGAGCGAGTATCTGAGTTACTCGCGACCGATGGATGTCTGCTGAACTCTATAAATAGAGGGTGGCTGGTCTTTGAGGCATGCATTTTGAACACGCACGCGATGTCGAAGTCTGCCGAGAAAGTCTACCAAGCGAGCATTGCTGCCTTATCTGGATTCCTCAAGCCAACAAGGCAAAAAAGGCCGCGAGAGGGCGAGGTCGCTGCTGACCTTCCTCCGCTCAAGAAGAATAAGTTGAAGGAGAAGAAGAAATCGCTTGCTTCGAAAACTAACAACCCGACTCCGGGTACCGAGGATGTCTCCTCCCTGGCCGACCATTCCGACATTCCAGCCCACACCAAGAAGCTCCTCGACAATCTCAAGTTGAGCGACATTCTCGAGCACTCTTCTCCTGAAGCTTCTCGCCTCCCAACGCTGTCTTCTCACCTGCCCCGGACATCGTCGAGTCCCAGGAACAGCTGCAAACGGATCTTGCTGCCTCGCAAGATTGCTATCTTGTCAATGACTCGAGTTACTGAACAATTCCATTTTATCTTGCTGACTCTTATTTTGTAATCGCAGCTCCTCCGCCGACTATCTTTGGCGAGCATCTGGATGTCGCTCCCCCGCGATCAGCTCCATTGGTTGCCATCGAAACTCGACAACAACCTCGATCTGAGCACCTCGTCGCTACCTGGGGCGAGCAAAACCCCTCACTCTGCGACCACCTCGTCGCTACCGACGGCGAGCACTCCTCTGCCTCCACCTCCTCCTTCGACAAGTCTGTCACGACCGAGGGCAAGCACCCCCTTTACCTCTGCCGCCTCCCTTGCAGCCGAATAACGAATCTCGCCCTGAAATCTGCCCGGAAACTACGACCCTTCTGAACCCGCCTGAGAGCTCGTCGCGAGATCGGGACAGAAGGCGCCCAAGCTATTTCCCGCTGAGGATCGGAGGTCGTGACACTGGAGGTCGGGGACAGGGGCAGGCCGCCGAGCGCCCGGGAGGCTCATCATCGGGCCAACGAGAATCATCTTGCCGCAGCCTGTCCCCTCGCCGATCTCGATCACCTCGACAAGGTAGCTCGTCTGTTGCTGAATTGGTCTGACTACTGATACTGGCTCTTAACTGATTTGGCGACTTCTTCTTGCCTTGACAGGTCGCCCTGCAACCCATGGAGCGGCTTTCATCGATGCCCTCGGGCTTCCTGCTCATAAGTACTGCCAAGCCGTTGCCCACGCAAACATCGAACTGGAGGCGAAGTTCGACCAACTCGCCATCTGCGAGCCTCATCGCCGGATCTCGGCACCGACGGTGAGGATGGAGAAGATGGAAGAGTTGTTGGACCGGCTTGCGGCTTACAAGGTCCCCTTCCATATGATCAACGAGATGGAGCGGCGACAATCGATGACCGATAATCTCCTACCGCTTCACCACTAGGAGTTGGCTGGCATACGGGCGAGCATGGGAACGGTGGGGCGACTGGCGAGGATGGAGGACCAGCTGCGTCGGGGCAACGATGCGATGATGGTGGCGAGTGAGCACTACCAGCTAGCGCGCGAGATGGGCTGGGTCGGGTGACATCTACCACTTCCCAAGCAGCGGCATCCTGAGATTTATGATTTTTTCTTTCTTTTTTATTTTTCCTCGTCTTTGGTGACATTGTAATGAATTCATTACAATTATTCTTTTATATAATGGTGAGTTTATATCTCGCAGTTGATCTGGAGAGATCGTCCTGCCCCTCCGTCACTTCGAAGTCAGCCTGTGACTTCCTCTGTGGCCGGAGTACTGTCAAATCCTACGGTACTTCGATATCGTTCCCTCCCAAATCAATCCGAACGGGGTGGCGATGATCATGGGATTTCTCTGTTTCCTGCTAGAAGAGAATATCGCATTTGATCTCTCCGTCTTCAGGAAGGTCTTCGCCTTCGCCGCGACCGTCGAGGGTGTCATTTTCTTAGCAGTCATGTCTGCACCTTGGTCGGCACGGCGAACAAGGTTCAAAGATTAGGCAAGTACCTGGTCGTCGTCGGTGACTTTGAAAGGGTACCGCGCAGGCCGCACCAGCCACCAGAAGTCCCCTGATCACGCAAGGAAGTGCGCGAAGATCTCCCACGAACTCTTCGATGGGAGGGAGTCATCGGTTGATGTCAGGGCGCCGTACTTCCACCGGAACTAGAATCTCAGGCGCGGCGGCAAGTACGCTTTTGGAAGCCCGCTAGTATCCTGGACGGAGGGAGAGCACAAGGTGACTCTGAGCACCAACTTATCCGCCTGGTCGGAACACTGGGAGGATAAGGGGGGAGGTTTACGATGTCGTATTCGCGCTCTATGGGCGAGTCGATGTCGAGTCAATGATAGATCTCAGCGCAGAGGTGCTCGCCCATCAGACAGCTCGCGCGCTCCTGCGAGCTACTGAGGTGGGCCATCATACTGCGAGGAGGCTCCTCAAGTCGCAGGAGGCACTGAAGATTGTTTCGCATAAGGCGATTGACCTGGGGATGCAATCCGCCCGGTGGAAGGACTATGAGGTAGCTTGTACTCTGCGCGACTTAGTCACCACTTTACTGGATGGATCCTCTGACTATTTGTTGTTGATACTCTCAGGCTGCCGAGATCGAGACGGCAACGAAGATCTCTGAGCTAGAGCAAGAGCTCGCTGATACGAAGACCGAGCTGGAGATCGCCCAAATCCGGGTTGCTAGGTTAGAGACTCGCCCGGCGGTCGTTGAAGCTTGCCCCAGGCCCGCAAATACTCGCCCAGCTGAGCAACAACTAGAGGCGAATCATTACGGGATGGGCAATAATATCCGCCTCCACGGGGAAGAGATGCTTGTTATTCGCCGCGGGATCGCGTGAGCAACGAGAGACGCCTTTCTCGCCAAGTTGAATGGACGGCTTCCTTTGCCCGGAGGCTGACAACCTGATTGTGGTTGATCTCATCCATGGCATGCTCGCCGAAGAGTCCAACTCGCCTAATCGAATCCTGTCCTCCGCCACTGGCTCCAGCGACAGCGAGGACAGCAGCAGCGGAGAGAGCAGCGACGACAGCGATGACGAGGAGGATGGCGAGGACAATGCTGGCGACGAAGAAGACGACGAGGACGTCGTCATCGAAGACGAGGAGTATCGGCTTGTTGATGGTACTCGCTAGGCTCATAGGAGCGGAGAGGTTGAGTGCTCGTTGTGCGCGATCTTTGCTCGTATATTAGCTTATACGAAATCGTGCAACGTTATTCGCACCTGCATATGTAATAACCGAAATATTTTGTAATCTATAATATCCCCGATGATGAAATTTGATATCAGTGCCGATGCATTGTGCACCGTAATTTGGATGTTTGGATATTTGTTGCCACTTGATATTTATATTTTTCGGTTATTTGCGACAGCCGCTTCGTTTTCATTTAAATGGGTTGAGTTGGCCTGAATTGATATGAATTGATATGAATTGAACCGGCTGTACTTGGCTGTTTCGCTTGTGTGCACTGTGGACCCGGTACTGGTGACTGGCGAGATGTGTAATCCTGTGCTGTGCACGAGTGAACCGGTAAGGTTGACCGGCTGGTTGGGTTTCAGCGGTGAGGCTCCCGTGATATATCCCGATACTCATTTCTTTTCTTCTTCATTCTTCATTTCGACGAGACGGAACCCGGCGGAGCCGTTCCTGCGCCGATCCCTCTAGCCGCCTCAAATCTCCTCCGATTCGTGCGATTTCTTCTCCTTTAGGAAGGTAATCTTCTTTCCTCCACTCCTCTTGTGTTGATTGTGGAGTTGGTGTATGGATTGGAGGTGGTTGGAAATCTAGGGTTTTAGGGGTTTTTGAGCTTCTTTAGTTTTTTTGGTTTCCAAAAGCTTCTAAAGGGCTTCCAAAACCCCACCTCTTGATTTTGAGCCATGTTGGGTAAGGTGATGTTAGGGTTTTGTTTTACCCCCCTTTTTCTGTGTATGTGGGCTGATTTGTGTGTGTGCATGCCGGCTATGATGTGTATGTGGGCTGATTTGTGTGTGTGTGCCGGCTGTGCTGTTGGTGTGGGCTGATTATGTGAGGAATGATGGGAGTAACCCTTATGATGAGCTGCAATTCACAACCCTGGGAGTTGACGGCAAACCTTGCGGTTGTATGTTGGAGCAAAGTGGAAGTTTCTCCTGAATAATTATGTCCGCTCATGTGTTTTGCGACGCAACCCTAAGTAAATGATTAATTGATACTGCAGAGGATGGCGTCCGGCGATAGACGCGGCGAGGATCATACGAGGGACAAGGGCAAAGGAAAACTTGGGGTGAGTCCTTACTGCTTTTCCTCTTTTCCTGTGAAGCTATTTATTTTCAGCTGTTAATGAAATGATGAATCGCCGAAAGCGCTAACACGGGTTAGCTAGCGATAGGATTCTGAGGGGAAACAAATAAAAACATATCCTATTTTGATAAAAATGAATGAAATGAACTGATAGAATTAGAAATGAAATTGATCACGCGTCGACGCAACGGAATGCTAAGGGTCGGCCTAGTAGGGGGGGAAATTGCAGACTCCTACACCTCGTGAGGGGGGTAGAACTCTCACACCTCGTAGGGGGGGTCGAACTCCTACAGATAATATGAATTCCTTTAGGAGGCGTCGCAGCCTGTTGCGCGTGGAAGCGCCCTAAAATGAATACTGATATGAAGGGTCGACGGACCCGGATGAATAATTATTCGAATGACCCTTAGTATTTCGAGAATGAGAAAAAAAAAAGGAAATTGATATGAAAATATGAATTGATATCAGATATAGATGATTTTACCTGTTTAGATTAAAAAGATGATCATACAGATTTATTGCTGCTGACTCTTTTGTCTGCTTGCAGTGCGGCGCTACAGGTAAAAAGTAAGGATTTCACTTAGTTTTCTAAACTAATGAGATGTTTTTAATTTATTTTAGGAACCGAGCACCAACGTACCAGACCCCGCTAGACGGGCTCAGGCAGATGCCGATCAGATACCAGTTGAAGACGTGGCTCGTCCACGGGTTAGCATGATATATTTTTGTACTCTGGTTGGCCCATTTTGTAGTAGAATACTTGTATTTAGTGTATATTTTGGAAATAAATGGCATGTGATATTATGTTTGTCCTGGTACATTTCGAATATTCATTTTGCTGCGCATAATTATATGAAAAACTCACTCGAGCTAATGATTCAAATTGTGGCGGTTGTTGGGGCCGTTACAATTAAGTGGTATCAGAGGGAGGTTTTCATAGTGCGGGGATTGCAGAGAGTACCAGAATGACATATCACTCACAATGATGTCAAATGTATACTCGCATGTACTGAATTGTTTTATGACCTCAGGAACCTTTCCAAGTATATTCGAGCCGCAGGATGCGAGAGGCTTTGAATGAACCTGCGGACTCAAGGGATTCCAGGTCAGAAGAAAGCGTGAGTGGACGACAGTCTACCTCACTTCATATTTCGGATATTGCTCAAGCCATTGCTGAGGCAATTAGATTGGTTCGGGACACCCCTCCAACTGTGCCTCCTCATGGAGTAACGCCAGTGATGCCAGCCGTGCCTCCTCCAGTACCTGCGGAACCGCAACAGCCTCGTTTGTTGGATATTGATATGAGGCAATTCCTGGAATTGAAACCGCCGACTTTTCGTGGTGGGTTGTCTCCGATCGAGACAGAAGACTGGATTTTGCGAATTGAAACCATATTTGATACGATGCGGTGTCCTGCGGAGAGGAAGGTAGAGTTGGTCGTTTTTCTTCTGGAAGGAGAAGCGAAGAGATGGTGGGTTGAAAGGGAAGTTTCAGACACGTGGGCTGGCAAATGTGACGTGGGCAGAGTTTACTCGGGAATTTACAAAGTGGTTTGTGCCGAGGACTGAGAAGAGGCAGCTACAGGAGAAGTTTTTGCGATTAGTTCAAGGAAGTCGCTCTGTCCTTCAGTATGAAGCCGAATTTTCCAGTCTTGCATATTATGCTGAGTCTGCAGTGGCAACCGAGGAAGCACGTTGTTTACGATTTCAGGAAGGGTTACGGGATGATATCCGCGCTTCAGTGGTTCCATTCGATATTACCGAGTATGCACTGCTGGTAGAGAAAGCTCGATTAGTCGAGTTAGATACTGAGAAGAGGCAAAGGAGGACAGAAATGAAGAAGAGATTCAAAGAAACTAGCCAAGAGAAATCGGGCAGAACAGGTGAAGCCCCTTGGAAAAAGAAGAAGCAGCAACAATCAGTGACGACGGGAAGCACTCAAGCGTCCCAAACAACGGCGACCAAATGTACTAAATGTGGCAAGATGCACAGAGGAGAATGCTTGACGGGAGTCTGTTTTTACTGTCGCCAGCCGGGACACCGGCGAAAGGATTGTCCGAAGTTGCAAAGAGATGAAAGTTCGAGGGGAGCCCCAGCTTTACCGCCTCAGAGAATGTATCATATTGGGACTTCCAGGGAAGGGGAGTCGATAGCATCAGCACCCGCTGAAGGGGCCCGAGATGAGAGACTAATTCAAGCCCGAGCTTTCAATCTCGGACAGCAAGAGGCGAAAGCAGATGAGACGGTTGTTACAGGTATGTTACTGATGCATGATCAAGTTTTGAAAATTTTATTTGATACTGGGGCTAGTCAATCGTTCATTTCAACATCTATTCTGGAATCAATTCATACACAACCATATCATATTGCACAACCGTTGAGCGTATTATTACCGAATAGTACGGTTTTGATGACAAAGGAGCGAGCCATAGTCTCACTACCTTTTAACGATAAACGAATTGAAACTGATGTCGCGGTCTTGCCGTTGGTTGAGTATGATATTATCCTTGGTATGGATTGGCTATCGGATCGAGAAGCGGTTATTAACTGTAAAACAAAGGAGGTGGCGTTTAAATGCCCAGATGGAAGTCCGATGATCTATCAAGGGTTGGGGGAAGTTGCCAAAATTGGTATTTCGGCAATGAAAGCCCGGAAAATGGTACGGAAAGGCTGTGAGGCCATATTGGTGATGATTAAAGAAATAAAAGAAGAAAAGAAAGACATTATGACTGTACCTGTTGTGCGGGACTACGTAGATGTATTTCCAGAAGAATTACCTGGTGTGCCTCCGGCCAGAGAAGTGGAATTCGAAATTCAAATGATCGAAGGAGCTGCTCCAGTTGCGAAAACTCCATATCGGATGGCACCAAAATAATTGGCAAAATTGAAAATTCAATTGCAAGAACTGCTTGATAAGAAATTTATCCGACCAAGTACCTCACCTTGGGGAGCTCCAGTATTATTTGTGAAAAAGAAGGAAGGGTCTCTCCGTCTATGTGTTGATTATCGTGAGCTGAATAAGTTGACAATAAAGAATAAATATCCTCTGCCACGTATTGACGATCTGTTCGATCAGTTGGTTGGTGCACGTATATTTTCAAAAATTGATCTTCGATCCGGATATCACCAACTCAGAATCCGAGAGGAAGATGTCTTCAAGACAGCATTCAGTACCAGGTATGGGCATTTTGAATTTGTGGTGATGCCTTTTGGCCTAACGAATGCTCCTGCAGCTTTTATGGCCCTGATGAATAGTGTGTTCAAGGCATTCTTGGACCAGTTTGTGATAGTTTTTATCGATGATATATTGATTTATTCCAAAACGGAAGAAGAACATGTCCAACACCTGCGTCAAGTCTTGCAAACGTTGAGGGAACAACAGTTATATGCCAAGTTCTCAAAGTGTGCATTTTGGCTAACCGAAGTGGCCTTTCTTGGTCATGTAATTAATGCAGAAGGTTTGGCTGTTGATCCAGCGAAAATTGAAGCAATCCTCAACTGGACTCGACCGAAATCTGTAACTGAAGTACGAAGCTTCTTAGGCTTAGCTGGATATTATCGGAAATTTGTCAAGGACTTCTCGAAGCTAGCACTACCTTTGACACAATTGACTCGGAAGAACATGGTATTTACGTGGGGAGATGATTGTCAGCAAGCGTTCGATGCGTTAAAGGAAAAATTAACAACAGCGCCAGTGTTGGTGATGCCTGAAGGGTCTGATGGTTTTCAAATCTATAGTGATGCATCCTATATAGGATTGGGTTGCGTATTAATGCAACGTGGAAGAGTGATTGCATTCGCTTCCCGACAATTAAAGGATGCTGAAAAGAATTACCCGACACATGATCTGGAATTAGCTGCTGTTGTGTTTACATTAAAAATTTGGCGCCATTACCTGTATGGTGTTCGTTGCGAAATCTTTACGGATCATAAAAGTTTGAAATATATCTTTGATCAGCGGGAAATTAATTTACGCCAGCGTAGATGGTTGGAGTTTATTAAAGATTATGATTTGGATATTCAATACCATCCAGGTAAGGCAAATGTGGTTGCAGATGCTTTAAGCAGGAAAAGTATTGCTGCGATGTCCGTCACCTCGCGATATAATAAGAAGCTTCTTTATATGCTGCAAGATATGGAAATATACGTGCTATTGACGCCTGAAGAAAGACAAACACAGTTATACCAGATGCGGATTCAATATTCACTTAAAGAGAGGATCCAGAAAGCGATACCTCAAGACCCCTTCTTGATGGGAATATTTGAGAAATTAAAGAAGGGGGAAGCGAGTGCCTTTGTTGAAAAGGATGCACTATTGTTTTTGAATGACAGATTATGTGTCCCAGATTCTGATAGTCTGAGAAAGAATATCCTATACGAGGCGCATAATACGCCATATTCGATTCACCCCGGTCGGACTAAAATGTACCATGATTTGAAACAGGACTTCTGGTGGCCTCATATGAGAAAAGATATCATTCAGTACATAGCCCAGTGTCATACCTGTCAGGTAGTGAAAGCAGAACATCAGAAGCCTACCGGGTATCTTCGATCTCTTCCCATTCCGGAATGGAAATGGGATGATGTTGCGATGGATTTTGTGTTTGGCATGCCTCGCAGTAAAGCGGGAAATGATGGAATTTGGGTCATCATTGATCGATTGACAAAAAGTGCTCACTTTATACCAATTAAGCAAAGTGGACCGACGGAAAAACTGGTAGAACTCTATATCAATGGAATTGTACGATTACATGGTATTCCACGTACGATCGTATCAGATCGTGATGGGCGATTTACATCTGACTTGTGGCGGCGAGTACATAACAGGTTGGGAACAAGATTATTATACAGTACTGCCTTCCATCCGCAAACAGATGGCCAGTCTGAACGCACCATTCAGATGCTCGAGGATTTGTTACGAATGGTCGTGTTGGATTTGAAAGGCTCTTGGGAGAAATACTTATCGTTAGCTGAATTTGCTTATAATAATAGTTATCAAGCAACGATCCAAATGGCCCCGTTTGAAGCTCTATATGGGAGGCGATGTAGAACTCCTTTGAGTTGGGCAGAAGATGGAGAAACGAAACTATTCCCACAAAAGAGGACAGAGAAAATTGAAGAGAAAGTCCGCATCATTCATCAAAGAATGAAAATTGCTCAGGATCGTCAGCAGAAGTATTATAATGCCCGACATCGTCTGGTGGAATTTACGGTAGGCGATCAAGTATGTTTGAAGATTAAACCGTTCAAAGGGATTTCTCGATTGCAACGAATTGGAAAATTGAGTCCGAGATTTGTTGGTCCCTTTCCTGTGATTGAACGAGTAGGCGAAGTAGCTTATCGCCTAGCTCTGCCCGTCGAATTACAAAGGTTGCATGATGTTTTTCATGTATCTGCACTCAGACGATATATTCCGAACCCAGAATTAATGATCTCTGCCAGTGACGTGCAGATAGAAGCTGATTTATCAAGTCCGACAACACCTTACCAGATTGTTGATCGGCAAAGCAAAAATCTTCGGAATCGACAAGTGAACTTTGTCAAAGTTTGGTGGACCGGCCACCCTGCCAAGGAAGCTACTTGGGAACGAGAAGACGTAATGTTGACTATCTTTCCCTCTTTCTTTGGGACTCGTGAGGATGCGTGATTTTCGAGGGCGAAAATTTCTAATAAGGAGAGGAGAGTTTGTAATAACCGAAATATTTTGTAATCTATAATATCCCCGATGATGAAATTTGATATCAGTGCCGATGCATTGTGCACCGTAATTTGGATGTTTGGATATTTGTTGCCACTTGATATTTATATTTTTCGGTTATTTGCGACAGCCGCTTCGTTTTCATTTAAATGGGTTGAGTTGGCCTGAATTGATATGAATTGAACCGGCTGTACTTGGCTGTTTCGCTTGTGTGCACTGTGGACCCGGTACTGGTGACTGGCGAGATGTGTAATCCTGTGCTGTGCACGAGTGAACCGGTAAGGTTGACCGGCTGGTTGGGTTTCAGCGGTGAGGCTCCCGTGATATATCCCGATACTCATTTCTTTTCTTCTTCATTCTTCATTTCGACGAGACGGAACCCGGCGGAGCCGTTCCTGCGCCGATCCCTCTAGCCGCCTCAAATCTCCTCCGATTCGTGCGATTTCTTCTCCTTTAGGAAGGTAATCTTCTTTCCTCCACTCCTCTTGTGTTGATTGTGGAGTTGGTGTATGGATTGGAGGTGGTTGGAAATCTAGGGTTTTAGGGGTTTTTGAGCTTCTTTAGTTTTTTTGGTTTCCAAAAGCTTCTAAAGGGCTTCCAAAACCCCACCTCTTGATTTTGAGCCATGTTGGGTAAGGTGATGTTAGGGTTTTGTTTTACCCCCCTTTTTCTGTGTATGTGGGCTGATTTGTGTGTGTGCATGCCGGCTATGATGTGTATGTGGGCTGATTTGTGTGTGTGTGCCGGCTGTGCTGTTGGTGTGGGCTGATTATGTGAGGAATGATGGGAGTAACCCTTATGATGAGCTGCAATTCACAACCCTGGGAGTTGACGGCAAACCTTGCGGTTGTATGTTGGAGCAAAGTGGAAGTTTCTCCTGAATAATTATGTCCGCTCATGTGTTTTGCGACGCAACCCTAAGTAAATGATTAATTGATACTGCAGAGGATGGCGTCCGGCGATAGACGCGGCGAGGATCATACGAGGGACAAGGGCAAAGGAAAACTTGGGGTGAGTCCTTACTGCTTTTCCCTCTTTTCCTGTGAAGCTATTTATTTTCAGCTGTTAATGAAATGATGAATCGCCGAAAGCGCTAACACGGGTTAGCTAGCGATAGGATTCTGAGGGGAAACAAATAAAAACATATCCTATTTTGATAAAAATGAATGAAATGAACTGATAGAATTAGAAATGAAATTGATCACGCGTCGACGCAACGGAATGCTAAGGGTCGGCCTAGTAGGGGGGGAAGTTGCAGACTCCTACACCTCGTGAGGGGGGTAGAACTCTCACACCTCGTAGGGGGGTCGAACTCCTACAGATAATATGAATTCCTTTAGGAGGCGTCGCAGCCTGTTGCGCGTGGAAGCGCCCTAAAATGAATACTGATATGAAGGGTCGACGGACCCGGATGAATAATTATTCGAATGACCCTTAGTATTTCGAGAATGAGAAAAAAAAAAGGAAATTGATATGAAAATATGAATTGATATCAGATATAGATGATTTTACCTGTTTAGATTAAAAAGATGATCATACAGATTTATTGCTGCTGACTCTTTTGTCTGCTTGCAGTGTGGCGCTACAGGTAAAAAGTAAGGATTTCACTTAGTTTTCTAAACTAATGAGATGTTTTTAATTTATTTTAGGAACCGAGCACCAACGTACCAGACCCCGCTAGACGGGCTCAGGCAGATGCCGATCAGATACCAGTTGAAGACGTGGCTCGTCCACGGGTTAGCATGATATATTTTTGTACTCTGGTTGGCCCATTTTGTAGTAGAATACTTGTATTTAGTGTATATTTTGGAAATAAATGGCATGTGATATTATGTTTGTCCTGGTACATTTCGAATATTCATTTTGCTGCGCATAATTATATGAAAAACTCACTCGAGCTAATGATTCAAATTGTGGCGGTTGTTGGGGCCGTTACAGCATAGTCGCATCCGCGTGCTCGCACGTCGTTGCTCGCACCTGCATGGTCGCAGTCGGATGCTCGCACCTGCATGGTCGCAGTCGCATGCTCTCACGTTGTTGCTCGCACTTGTATGCTCGCACAAAACACATCATTATATCTGTTCGATTTTTGCAAACATTGATGAAATAGACCATAGAATGGCTCTTGTTGAAAGGAAAACGGACAGAATCTCTCGCTTTTCGGCGACGATCCTTCGGATAAGGGAGTTGCACTCGGGGGGTCTCGTGAGACGCACACTCTCGAGGCCAACACTCCACTTTACCAACAAAGAATTTGAAGGGATCCAGAGATAGGGAACGACAGTCGGGGGGTCCAACGGGACGCACACACTCGAGGCCTCCATCCTACCACGGACTTGAACCTTCCAGAGCTTCTTTGCGAAATCATGACGGGTTATCCCACCTTCGCAACGACATAGACGCGTCCTGCTTCGCAGGACAAGCTGTCGCTAAAAGCGGGCCTTTTAGTCTTCTCAAAGATCGATGACGCTTTTACACAAGGTATCACTTTGTGAGGTCGATCCTTCATCGAGTTTAGGAGGTTAGCGTCCAGACCTATTCCTGATAGTTCCTCCAGTCAGAGTAAAGGTGCAATCGGGGGTAGCTAGGCCGACATACAAGGGGGAGTTGATCTCGACTGTCAATGCAGGGGTTCGGTCTTACAAGGACACTTAAATCCTAACACATCGTCTCATCGTCCGCCCTGGGTTTTTTAGGAGAAACAGGTTGGATGCAGGTTTCCCAAATCGATTATGGAGATTGACTTCACTTCTTCTAGCTTGAGACGATCAAAACAAAGAAGACAATTCACATCCATCTGTTCTTCCGGGAGCGAGGACTTTTATAAACAAAGTAGAAACAATCTTACAGATAAATGGTCATTACATGTTACCGTTAAGGATAGAACCTTTTCAGGTCATCCCCGCTCCAGTTGCTTCCCTGCAGCTCTCCTTCTTAATTTTGCAGGTGATAGCCTCCAGTGGCTGGAGTCTCTTGGACGATGAAGGGTCCTTCTCAGTTAGGATTCAGCTTGCCAACGGCAGCTGCCCTTCCTGCTGCGTCCACCTTCTTCATGACGAGGTCTCCAGCAAGGAAGTGCTTGAGGCGAACATTTTTGTCGAAGTGTTTTGTCATTAGTCTTTTAATCTCCTCTTGCTCGCCTACATTCACCATCTCGCCTACTCGTGAAACTTTCCTCCTCGGATGTGATCCACGCTCACCACACCAAAGTGTTGAAGCCGGGAAAATCTCTACTCCAAAATTCGGATCAAGACAATCTAAGGTTACCGGTTCAGCGGTCAAGCTTGACGGCTAAAGGGTTAGGACGCAAAAATAGACAGATAACTAAAAGGACTCCAGGTGCTGCGGCAGGGAGGTCTCAACACGTACTCGGATGCTTAGAAGAAGCTTCCCCTCCACAACCAAAGATGGCCGAGCAGGGTACGAGGTAGATTCTAGTTGGCAACTAAGTCAAGGCATCGACTAAGATAGATAGTCGCTAGCTCGCGATCTGTCTCTTTGAAGAAAAGATCCAAAGGCTCAGCTCAAAGTCTAGGAAATGAGATGGTCGAGATCTTTTACGAGATTCCGAAATCCATCTGCTCGTACCCCTGGGGTCCTATTTATAGGCAAATCCAAGAGGAGGGGGGTCTTATTTATAGCCCCACCCCAGGTGACTAGGCGACTTCTTAGGGGAGCTCGCTCAGGCTGGACGAGTAACTGGCCTAATCGCCTACCTGGCGAGTATGCGAGGGGAGCTCGCAATACTCTCCCAGGCCTTCTGTTGTCTTGCGCGTTTACTCTGATTTCTGTCTTGACTTGCTGACTTTGACTCTTGCTGACCTGGCTCTGGAGGGGCCACCCTCGACGAATATGGGTTGTACACTCCTCATAATGAAAAAGTATATATCGAATCAGAGAAGAGAAGAAAAGTACTAATTCAGATGGTCTCCTGTAAATAGAGAGAATTCAAATCGAGAAAGGTTAATTGATAGGTTCAAATTATAAAAGAAAGATCGTCTTCTTCTCTTCTTTTATACGATCTAAAGAATGACTCATCTTTTCTTTGAGTCTTATTCTAATTCTTCTTCTTCCCTCTCAATCTAAAAAAAGACATTCTGCTACAAGCCCTCAAGAAAGAAAAGAAAAGAAAAGTTGTTGATCATTGTTCTGTCTTCTTTTTCTTAACAAGAACAGTCAATCATATTTATCACACCTACAACTTCCTGAACCATTCAGATCAAAAGAGTTTTAAGAATCTCCCTGCAAATGTTTCAGTGATAGAGTTTTAAGAATCCCTCTTTAAAGGATTCAGTGATAGAGTTTTAAGAATCCTTCTTTAAAGAATTCAGTGATAGAGTCTTGAAAATATCTCTTTAAAAGAATCCAGTGACTCTAAGAATCTCCTTATTAAAAGATTCAGTTGATTCTAAGAGTTTCCTAATCAAAAGACTCAAAATTATTTAGTGAATTCCTACCAAGGGGTAAAAGATAGGATGTACCTAAATTTGAGGAATCTCTATAAAAATATTTGTGTCATCTGATTGATCTACTTTATAACTTAGTTTATTATAATACATAATCTCATATTAATACTTTTATAATTAGTGGCATGTTCAGTGATTGATTATGTGCAAAAATTTCAAATCTCTATTCACCCTCTCTCCCCTTTAGAGTAATTCTCAAGAATCATTCCGCACTTTAAATTGGTATCAAAGATAGGTTAATCAAAAAAGGGTTAACACCTTGATTAATGAAAATTCTCAAACCTGAGAATTATTTTTCTTTATAAAATTTTATACAATCATGAGTTTTACACAGAATAAAGATTAAGCCACAACCAGGCGTCAATGTGTAATCTAGATAAATTTTCTCTATATAAATTTAGAATAAAATTATATATAAATTCTATTTATGATGATAACTTTGATTATGTTCTTACATACCTATTTATTCCTACAAAATTGACCACGAGTGGAGAAATAGTGTCAAAGACAAAAAATGAAAGGAGTGAATGAGATAAGAAGGTCGAGTCTTGTGTTGTCAAGGCTATGAAAATTATAGTCTCCACAATCAGTGTCATGATCTATCAAAGAGTGGTAGAGTGTCAATCAGCAAATGAGATTTGAGATTCTTTAGTATGCATTTTTGAAGGAAGTTCAAATGAAAGGAAAGATAAGAGATTTCTCATGATCTCTCAATATAAGAACTTCAAGAAAAAACAAGAGATTGTTGCTAACATGTACCAAAGATTTAGTCTTATTGTCAATAAACTAAAAGACCTTGACAAAGAAATTTCCTTCACTGAGATCAAAAACAAGTTATTCATGTGCTTCTCAAAGCTCATGGGATTCTAGAATCCGGGCTATAAAAGAATCTAGATATCACAAGGATATTGCCACTCCTAAGCAAGCTAAAGTCATATAAGATGCTCCTCAAAACTAGAGGAGAAAATGAGTTAAAGGAGAAGGTTGCAATCACCCCAAAAGAGAAGTCCATTGCTCTGAAGGCTGCAGAAGATGAAGGCTCAGATCTTGATGATAAGCTAATGAGCCAAGTGTCTAAAAGATTTTGAAGATGGATTAAAACTGAAAACTTCAAAAAAAGGAACAACTCCAGGGGTAAGTCAAGGTTTGACAAAACACCTTCTAGTTAGCCTCTGTTTTTATGTTGGGCATTGCTGAACAACCATATTAATAGTTGTTCTATGACTGACCAGCTTATTTACTTAATTTTTAAAGCTATTTTGGGTTGTTGGCATATCATTTAAGCTAATTCCAAGGAGTAAATTAGTGGGGACAGCAAATTTAAATATATATTTGGTCGTTCTTTTGGTTTTAATCGGCTGAATTTGACTATGAATTCTTGGGTTGTTTTGGGGCTTTATTTTAGCTTTACAATATTTATTTAAGATTACTGTTTGGACTTTCTTTAATTGTTATTTACTTGGGTTTATATATTTGTCTTTTGTATTTGGGAAAAGAGAATTGTTGGTCAATTATTTGTATTACTTTAGTATTATTTTTAGAAGATTTAGATTCTTAAGTGTTTTTTAAACCTTTGACACACTCTTAATAAAAGTCTCATACTTTTGTAAACATCAACACGATAAATATCGAAGAAACGCAACCCAATTAAAAGTACGTACTATTTCGGAATTTCCCGAGGTCAATAAATCAGAGGACGGCGTCTCGAGATAAGTGTGGTGATGAAGCCGAAAAGGATACAGGTAAAGGAAAGACAATGCTGAGTTTCTAATTTCTTGAATTATGTTTTTATTCAAGTATTTTAAGTATTTCCTATTTTATTTTTGTAAGATAACTCTGCTTGTGAATATGATTTTAAATCACAGATATGAAATATCGTTATGAAATACATGTAGGTGGAAAATAAAAGCGATATAATTTCTAAGGGGAACTTTCTATTTCAAAAAACATGTTTTCATGAGAAATAAGACAAGATAAAAAGATGTTAAAACTCGGCATAGGAAAATGTTAAGCATTAAATTGAATTCTATGATATAGGGGTTCCTTACTGATGGATTTCCCAAGGGATTTGCCTATATTTTGTCCTAAAGGGGTGGGGCTCATTTTTGTTTTGCATGTCTTGACATTTCTTACAATATGTAATTAAATAATAAATGAGATATTTGAATATTGAAAGGGATCAGAAAACATTATAAATATTGTTTAGTGTTGTGTATGCATACTGTTATCTATCATTGCTTGTATGTATCAATTCATGAAATACTTTTCTCATAGTCATATTTTTATGATTAACCCATCGTGAATCCATTTTTTTAGGCAACAGGAGCACCATTCAGTGCACCACGAAGGGCTCCCCTGACAACAGAAGAGAAGCAAAAGCGTGCTGAGGAATTTGTGAAGGTAAGGCATAAGATCTTTATCAAGATTGAGGAAGCGCAAGAAAGGCAAAAAGCCACCTGTGAAGATTATGAATGTGTTTTTTGTAATAGTTGTATCCATAAAACTTTTTGTAAATTAATAAATGGAATAAAATTTAGTGTTACATATTTACTTTGCACTGTGGATCCTTTTTGATTCAATGTTGCGACGAATATATTGGAAACTAAGCTACGTTCTTAAATCCACTATGCAGACCGAAACAAATTGATATTAGAGGGAGCAATTTTTAATAAAAAAAGAATGCGAGTAAAGGAAAGGGGTTTCTGAGTTTCTTATTTTTTGAATTATTCCCTGATGATGAACAAGAGCCAATACGGATTTTTTGTATTAATTTTTCGTGTCTTTTTTGTTTCATTTTATTTAAATTCTCTTTATTTTGTTGTCAGGGGTGCCAATAGCCAAGTTTATGTGAGTATTGTTGTGTTGTGTCATATGTGGGTTGTCATTAGTGATTTAGACTTGTTGTTGACTGGGTGTTATGCTGGCTTATGCATTTGACGCATGGAATTTGAGTGGTGACTGATTTGGTTTTGTATTGACATTTGGTTTGTGTGGTGTTGGTTGGTAGTATGTTTAGGGCTCGTTTTTGTGACACCTGGATCGGTGTTTGGCTTCTTATTGTCGATAGCCGCTTACTGTTGGTATTAAAAAGAGCCGAACCCTTCTCATTTTTCCTGCATTCCCGTCTCTGCGCTTTTTCCTGTGTCGCTGAATCCCGACTTCTTCTTGTTCTTCCCGTGCTCTGCTTCTCCTTCTTGGTTCCTGCTCCTCTTCTCTTTTTCTGCCACTCTTCCTCTTAGTAGGTGATGCTCTGTTGCCACTGCACTGCTGTCACTGCTCTGTGCCGCTACTTGTGTCGCTGATCTGTGCCGCTACTTTGTGTCGTGGATCTCGTGACCGTGCTCTGCTGCTTTCTCCTGCAAGCTCTCTTCCTCCCTCTCTTTATTTTGTGTTATGTTGCTACTTTCTGTGTCGGGCTATCTTCCAGGGCCACTGGATTAGGGCTTTTCTTGCCACTAGTTTTGAGCTGCAGTTGTTACTATTTTTTCCCCCGCCTCCTACCTTCTTCTTCAGTGCCTCCTCCGGGAATTTTGGAAGAACTTCGCTGAACCTCAGCGCACCCAAGTAGGAACGATTGTGCAGCACCTTCTTCCTTCCTCTCCCGTTGTAAGGATGCTTTTTCTTTGCTTTTTCTATTGTTGTCTTGCTGAATTTATCTTTTTCTTTGTGCTGTTAATTGTTAATTATGTTGTTGCCCTTGTATTTGGGAGTTCTGTTTTCGGATTTCTTTTGTGTTTAGTGACGGTTACAAGGAACAATTTCTCTTTCAGAAAGTAGTTTTCCCATCATTCTTTTTCGTTGTCTTTACTAGTTGGGAACTGGTTTATATTGAATTAAGTGTTGGACAGCCATATATCTAGTTAAATAGTGTTGGACAGTCATATGTCTTGCTAAATATTGCGGGACAACTCTTTTGGAGGCTGTTTTCTGCTGATTTTCTGATGGTTCGCCAGTTTTAAGAGCCAGTTTTGGGCAAAAGAACCTTGTTTAGACTATTGTATGGTCAAACACTTTCTCTCCTGTTTGTCCAACTGTTTTTGAGATATGGACTGATTTGAGTAGTTTTTGTTTACATTTTAGACTCTTCGGAAGTTTATCGTGTTTTTATATTTCTTGTGTAGTGTTGTCTTGCTGAATTTATCTTTGCCCTTATGCTGCTAATTATGTTGCTGCCCTTGTATTTGGGAGTTCTGTTTTGGGATTTCTTTTGTGTTGAGTGGCCGGTTACAAGGAGGAGCAATTGCTCTTCAAGAAAGTAGTTTTCCCATCATTTTTTTGGGTTGTCTTTACGAGTTGGGGACTGGTTTATGTTGAATTAAGTGCTGGACAGCCATATTTCTTGATAAATAGTGATGGACGCAATGTCTTGCTAAATATTGCTGGACAACTCTTTTGGATGTTGTTTTTGTGCTGATTAGCCAGTTTTAAGAGCTTCTTTTGGCCAAAAGAGCCTTGTTTAGACTATTTTATGGCCAAGCACTTTCTCTCCTTCTTTATCCAACTGTTTTTGAGCTATGAGATGATTTGAGATAGTTTTTGTTTACGTTTTAGACTCTTCGGAAGTTTATCATGTTTTTATATTTCTTTTGTTTTGACGGTTTTGTTGGAGTTAGTAAATTTAAATACTTTTATTTCGTTTAAAGTCCAAAAACCTTTTAAACATTAACGCTACGCATATAAGCGAAGCAACCCAATTAAAGTGCGCACTATTTCAGTGATTTTCGAGGCCGGGAAACAAGATGTTGGCATCTCAGGATAAGCGTGGCGATAATACGAATAAGAATGTGAGTAAAGAGAAGGAGTTGGTGAGTTTCTTATTTCTTGAATTATGTTTATTTCAAGTACTTTTTATATTTTCTATTTTAATTATTGAAAGATAATACTGCATGTGCATATGAGTTTAACTCAATAATATATCGCTATGAAATAGATGTGGGCAAGGGAAAAAGAAAGCGATACAAATTTCTGAGTGGAAATTTTATTTTAAAACATCTGTTTTCATGAAAGTTGTGTCAAGATAAGAATAATATAAAAACTCTGCACAAGGAAATGTTAAGTATTGAATCTTATGTTGTAGAGGTTATCTGCTGATGGATTCACCAGTATAGGTGTGCCAATATTTTAGCCATAAAGGGGTGGGGCCCAATTCAAGTTTGCATATCTTAATATTTCCTACTTTATGTAACTAAAAAGAAAGAGGGGGATCAAGAGTTAGTGTTGAGAGTAAATATTATGATAATTATTGTTTATTGTGATGTATGTATATTGTTAACTCTCATTGCATGTATGTATAACAATTCACGAACTACTTTTCTCACATAGTCATATTTTTACGACTAACCCATCGTGGACACATTTTTTTAGGCAACAGGAGCGTCTCTCAGTGCACCGCGAAGGATTCCCCCTGAAGAACTGGGGAAGGTATGGATCAAGATTTTCATAGGAATTGAAGAAGCTCAGTAAAGATATAATGCCGTATGTCAAAATTATGATTGTGCATTCTGTAGTAACATAGTCCAATTAAGCACTTTTCTCGATGCATCCGGCCACATTTTGAACATTTCAGTGCAGTTACTTGGAAGCATTACTGGTATATGGGTCAGATTGGACTGTTTTATTTTCCCTGCCTTGCTCTTCGTTCTGGCTTGGCGTTTCAGTCATTTATTTACCGCTATCTCGACGCTTCTGAGAATTTTCTTGATCAATCTCCACCAACCAAGCTCTTTCAACTAGTTTCCCATATTCAAGAATATCCAAAGAGACTAGTAAATTACGAATATCGTTGTGCAGCCCTTGTTGAAACTGTCAACAACGTTCTTCTTAGGTAGTCACGAGAGAGTCAGCATAATATGCTAACTTAGATAATTCTGCCTCGTATTGCATGACTGATTAGGTTCCTTGAACAAGTCGAAGGAATTGGTCATGTAACACTCTTTTTTTTGGCAATGGAACGAACCAATTTGTAAATTCTTGTAGGAAGTTCGTTCAGGTTATGTTGTCACATCCGGCGTACTTCTTGGCGACAATATTATTCTACCAACGCTTTGTTGCGCCTTCGAGAAAAAAAGTGGCTAATCAAACCTTTCGATCTTCTGGGCATTCCATAACTTGAAAGATTGTTTTTATGCGTAATATCCAATCTTCAGTCTCCAAGGAGACAAGCCTCCGATAAAGGTTGATGGTTTTAATTCTAGGAATTGTTTCAGGTCAAAATCTATTAGACGGTGTTGTCGTGCAGGTGCTACAAGAGGAATATCAGGGGGTGGATTCATCGGGTGTTGTCTAGGAATAGGATCGTCTTGTGGAGTTGTTGGTCCTAAAGTGGCAAGCGTTGGGAATACTAGCTTTAATGCTTCCGCGATAGCTAACTCAAACTCTAAAGGGCGACGATGATGCTTATTGTCACTTTCCGCAGATCGAGTACTCTAAAGAACTTCAGGCTCTTCTCGTACCTCGTGATGTCGTCTTTGGCTGGAATAAACTTGGATGGGTTCCTATAAGGGAGTTTTAATTAATTACACAATATTATTTGTGTTATGAATTCGTACTGCCTACGACGCAAATTATTGAAAAACTCACTTTGATATCAAATTGTGAAGACCTGAACTCTGATCTTCCCAAATGATTCGAGAACCGAGCGTAGTTTCAATAAAATGGTCACAACAATGAATCAAACAAAAGATCCACAGTACAAAGAACATAAAACACCAGATTTTTATGCATTTCCTGAGCATCTTCAATTCCTATGAAAATCTTGAGTCATAACTTCGTCAGTTCTTCAGGGAGAATCCTTTGCAGTGCACTGAGAGACGCTCATGTTGCCTAAAAAATGTATCCATGAAGGGTTAGTCATAAAAATATGAATATGTGAGAAAAGTACTTTGTGAATTGTTATACATACAGACAATGAGAGGTAACAATATGCATACATCACAATAAGCGATAATTATCACAATGTTTACTCTCAATACTAACACTTGATCCCCCTCTTTATTTTTAGTTACATAAAGTAGGAAATATTAAGATATGCAAACTTGAATTGGGCTCCACCCCTTTAGGGTAAAAATGTCGGCAAACCCTTACTGGTGAATCCATCAGTAGATAACATCTACAACATAGGATTCAATCATTAACGTTTCTTTATGCAGAGTTTTTGTATTATTCTTATCTTAACACAATTTTCATGAACAAAGGTGTTTTAAAATAAAACTTCTCATCAGAAATTTATATCGCTTTCTTTTTCCCTCGCCCACATCTATTTTATAGTGATATATCATTGAGTTTAAACTCATATGCACAGACAGTATTATCTTACAATAATTAAAATATAAAAAGTACTTAAATAAATATAATTCAAGAAATAAGAAACTCACCAACGTCTTCCCTTTACCCGTAACCTTTTCTGCATTATCGTCACGGTTATCCTGAGATGTCATCCTCTCGTATCTCGGCCTCGGAAACCACTGAAATAGCACGCAGTTAATTGAGTTGCGTCTCATATATGCGTATCGTTAATGTTTTAAAGGTTTTTAGACTTTAAAGAAAATCAAAGTATTTAAATTTGCTAACTCCGACAAAACCGTCAAAACAAAAAATATATAAAAACACAATAAACTTCCAAAGAGTTTAAAAGGTAAAAAACTATCTCAAATCGGCCCATAGCTCAAAAACAATTGGACAAAGAAGGAGAAGAAGTGCTTGGACACAAAATAGTCTAAACAAGATTCTTTTCCCAAAATCAGCTCTTAAAACTGGCTAACCAGTGTAACACTCTCAAAATTTCACGCACTTATTTTAATTTATTTTTCTCTCCCCGATGATGAAAAAGGCACATTTACATTGTCGCAATATTTTGACGGATTTTGTTTATTTGGTCCCTTTGGATGAGTTTGGGTTGCCCTTTTTATGTGGGCTTTCATGGGTTTGCTGCCTTTGCTGGTTTAGTGGGCTGGATATATATTGTTGGGCTTATTATTTATTGCTGGCTGGCTGATCCTGTGCAGGCTTGTTGAGGTTAATTTGGGTTCGGGTAAAGACACCTGGAGCGGTGCCGCTTACCGCTCGCAGCTTTTATCGTTGTTATAAGGAAATCCCGAGCTCCAGTTTTCCCCCTCACGGCCATTTCGTCGATCGCATGTTTCTGCGATTCTCGTCTCCTTCTTCCTCTAGCTTCTCTGGGCCGACAGTAAAGACATCTTCTCCTTCTTCTTCACTATCTTTGTGCCTCTAAGCTACTCTGCGCCGACTGCTTGTTGTGTCGCTGATTTCTCTGCGCCTTCTGTGCTGTCGTCGACGGCTCTGCTGGACTGATTAGGGCTGCTCCATTCCTCTTCTTCTTGCTGTTATACCGTCGTTGCTGATTTGCTGTGTCGATCGACTTGTTGTGTCGATCGACTTTGTTGTGCCAATCGATTTACTGTGCCGATTTTTTTTTGTCGTGACCGCTTCTTCCTGCGACTTCTCCTTCCCTCGTGCTGTAAGGAATTTATGCTTCTTGGATAAATTGAGTTTAATTTGGGATTCATATATTTCTATTTTGGCATAAACCTTTAAGCTATTTAGATATTTGGGGGGGAAATCAAACTTTTTGGGCTATTAAGATAAATACTTTTCGTTAATTTTGTAGGTTAGTCAACTTGAGAATTTTGTATACTGTTCAACTACTTTTTGATAAGTGATTTTGAGATAGTTTCAAGCTATTTTGAGCCTTCTGGCTATTTGTGCCGTTTAGTCGGCCAATTTTTCAGTCTCGAAAGAGGACTGTTGTGGGTTTGATACCCTTTTGGACATTCTTGATTTTTCTTTTACCTTTCGAGATTTTAAGCGTATTTGTTTTATAAGCTTTTCACTACGAATTGCAAGTGATGCAACTCAATAAACGTGCGTATAATTTCAGTGGTTCCCAAGACCTCGAAATCAGAGGATGGCGTCGCAAGGAAACCGTGACGGAAATGCAAATAAAGGCAAAGCTGTTGTGAGTTTCTTATTTATTGATTTAGTTTACTCGCTTACTTTTCTATTCTGCTTCATTTTATGAAATAACCAAGTGCATTTGCATATGAGTTTATCTCATTAAGATATCGTTGTGGGGCTAGAATGTGAGCGAGGGAAAAACATAAAAGCGATATATATATTTCTGAGGGGATCAGTTTTATTCAAAACTCTTATTTACACGCCAAGATAAAATTCATTTAAAACTCTGCATAGGGAAATGTGATGGTTTCAAATCCTATGATGTAGAGGCATCTACAGATGGATTCACCAGTAGGGGTGAGCCTACAATTACGCTCTTCGGGGGAGGGCCCAATTCAAGTTTGCATCACCGGAATATTTTTTATTTTATGTAAATCAAATTAAGGGGGACAATTAAGATTCAGTTTTGAGAATAATGTTATTGATTATTGTACTGTATGCATATTGATAGTATATCTTTTTTTTGCATGAACAACACTTCAAGAAATATTTATCTCACCTAGTCATAATATTTATGACTAACCCTCAGTGGATTCATTTTTTTCAGACAACAGGTGTGACTCCAACTGTACGGCAGAGGTTCGCGCCTGAAGAGTTAGAGCAGGTATGGTTGAATGTCTACAAAGGAATCGAAGAAGATTCTGAGAGTCATAAATTACTATGTTCAGAAAATTATTATAAATTTTTATCAGATTTCGATTAAACGTCTGTATGATCGTGTTAATAAATAAAAGGATGGAATAAAATACTGATTTGGATGTTCCGTGTACTGTACTTAGATGTGCTGCGACTACTTTGTTGAATTTCTGTTCACTTTTTGAAATCATTGGGAAGCCCGAGAATTTTGGGTCTTCACAACTTGGTATCAGAGGGAAGTTGTTTCAATAAATTATGTCGTAACATAAAAAGTACGAAAACATTTCAATCTAAGAATGTAACATAATTAAATAAACTTCGTTTATAGGAACTCGTCCAAGTTTATTCTAGCCGCCGCAGTCAACGCCATCAAGAGAATCAAGAAAATCATGACCATCAAGCAGCTACAAGGTCTGAGGGAAGTGACAACGGGCATCAACACCATCGGCGTCCTTCAGATTTCGTTCTATCAATAGCAGAAGCTTTTAAGTTAGTCTTTCCTACATTAGCTACTTTAGGACTCACACTTCCCAAAGAGAATCCTAATCCACCACATCAACCGTATCAACATCCAATGAACCCTCCTCCAAATCTCCCTCCAAGAGTAGAAGCTCCAGCACCCCAATACCGTCAAATGGACTATGATCTTAAACAGTTTATGGAGTTAAAACCACCAACTTTTGTAGGAGGTTTGTCTTTCTTAGAAACAGAAGATTGGATAATCCGCATTGAAACCATCTTCCAGGTCATATGCTGCCCAGAGGATCGGAAAGTTGAACTCGCGTCATTTTTACTTGAAGGCACAGCAAAGCGTTGGTGGAATAACTTAGTCGCCACAAAATTTGCTAGACTTGACCAGGTAACATGGCCAGACTTTATCCAGGAATTTATGAATTGGTTTGTGCCGCGATCGGAGAAAAGAGTCCTATACGGCCAATTCCTGCGATTAGTTCAAGGGACAAAAACAGTTCTACAATACGAGATGGAATTCTCAAAATTAGCATATTATGTCAACTCTCTCGTAGCCTCGGAAGAAGATCGCTGCAGGCAATTTCAACAAGGACTGCAGGACGACATTCGCAATTTACTCGTACCTCTGGATATCCTAGAATATGGAAAGTTGGTCGTGCGAGCGCGATTAGTGGAAATCGATCAAGGCAAAACGCACAAATATCGAGAGAGTGGGAAGAGAAAGGTCACGGAAATCCCAACTCAAAGTGAAGTACAGGGCAAACATGTTCTTAAGACAATACAAACTGGTCCATCAACCAGTAATGTGTTCCAAGCAAACTCGATGAAATGCGCCAAGTGTAACCGATTTCATAAAGGAGAATGTTTGATTGGGGCATGTTATTATTGTCGTCAGTCGGGGCATACAAAGAAAAATTGTCCAAAGCTCTTGAATAAAAAAATCAATTCACAACATCATCTGCAGCGGCAAATATATCAAATGCTGGCTAAATCCTTAGCATCAACACCTGCACCGGCACCTGCCCCAGCGTCTGTTCCAATTCCTCCTCCTGAAGTACCGGAAGAACGTTTAATTATGCCGCGAGCCTTTAATTTAGAACAATATTGCAAGAAATAACAATGTAGCTTCCTTAAATGTAAATATTGTAAATATTTTTTTTGATAAATAAAGTGAACGTTTATTTTCGAGGACGAAAAGTTCTTTTAGGAGGGAAGGATTGTAACACTCTCAAAATTTCACGCACTTGTTTTAATTTATTTTTCTCTTCCCGATGATGAAAAAGGCACATTTATATTGTCGCAATATTTTGACGGATTTTGTTTATTTGGTCCCTTTAAATGAGTTTGGGTTGCCCTTTTTATGAGGGCTTTCATGGGTTTGCTACCTTTGCTGGTTTAGTTGGTTGGATATATATTGTTGGGCTTATTATTTATTGCTGGCTGGTTGATCCTGTGCTGGCTTGTTGAGGTTAATTTGGGTTCGGGCAAAGACACCTGGAGCGGTGCCGCTTACCGCTTGCCGTTTTTATCGCTGTAATAAGGAAATCCCAAGTTCCAGTTTTCCCCCTCACGGCCATTTCGTCGATCGCCTGTTTCTGCGATTCTCGTCTCCTTCTTCCTCTAGCTTCTCTGGGCCGACAGTAAAAAGATCTTTTTCTCCTTCTTCACTATCTCTGTGCCTCTAAGTTGCTCTGCGCCGACTGCTTGTTGTGTCGCCGATTTCTCTGCGCCTTCTTTGCTTTCAGCCCAGAGAAGCTAGAGGAAGAAGGAGACGAGAATCGCAGAAACAGGCGATCGACGAAATGACCATGAGGGGGATAAACTGGAGCTCGGGATTTCCTTATAATAGCGATAAAAGCGGCGAGCGGTAAGCGGCACCGCTCCAAGTGTCTTTACCCGAACCCAAATTAACCTCAACAAGCCAGCACAGGATCAGGCAGCCAGCAATAAATAATAAGCCCAGCAATATATATCCAGCCCACTAAACCAGCAAAGGCAGCAAACCCATAAAAGCCCGCATAAAAAGGGCAACCCAAACTCATCTAAAGGGACCAAATAAACAAAATCCGTCAAAATATTGCGACAATGTAAATGTGCCTTTTTCATTATCGGGGAGAGAAATAAATTAAAATAAGTGCGTGAAATTTAGAGTGTTACAATCCCTTCCTTCCTAAAAGAATTTTTTGTCCTCGAAAATAAACGTTCACTTTATTTATCAAAAAGAATATTTACAATATTTACATTTAAGGAACTACATTGTTATTTCTTGCGATATTGTTCTAAATTAAAGCCTCGCGGCATAATTAAACGTTCTTCCGGTACTTCAGGAGGAGGAATTGGAACAGACGCTGGGACAGGTGTCGGTGCATGTGCTGACGCTAAGGATACAGCCAGCATTTGATATAATTGCCGCTGCAGAGGAGGTTGTGAATTGATTTCTTTATTCAAGAGCTTTGGACAATTTTTCTTTTTTGCCCCGGCTGACGGCAATAATAACATGCCCCAATCAAACATTCTCCTTTATGAAATCGGTTACACTTGGCGCATTTCATCGAGTTTTCTTAGGACGCATTACTGGTTGATGGACCAGTTTGTATTGTCTTAGCAACATCTTAGCCCTGTACTTCACTTTGAGTTGGGATTTCCGTGACCTTTCTCTTCCCACTCTCTTGATATTTCTGCGTTTTGCCTTGATCGATTTCCACTAATCGCGCTCGCTCGACCAACATTCCATATTCTAGGATATCCAGAGGTACGAGTAGATTGTGAATGTCGTCCTGCAATCCTTGTCGAAATTGCCTGCAGCGATCTTCTTCCGAGACTACGAGAGAGTCGGCATAATATGTTAATTTTGATAATTCCATCTCGTATTGTAGAACTGTTTTTGTCCCTTGAACTAATCGCAGGAATTGGCCGTATAGGACTCTTTTCTCCGATCGCGGCACAAACCAATTCATAAATTCCTGGATAAAGTCTGGCCATGTTACCTGGTCAAGTCTGGCAAATTTTGTGGCGACTAAGTTGTTCCACCAACGCTTTGCTGTGCCTTCAAGTAAAAATGATGCGAGTTCAACTTTCCGATCCTCTGGGCAGCACATGACCTGGAAGATGGTTTCAATGCGGATTATCCAATCTTCTGTTTCTAAGAAAGACAAACCTCCTACAAAAGTTGGTGGTTTTAACTCCATAAACTGTTTAAGATCATAGTCCATTTGACGGTATTGGGGTGCTGGAGCTTCTACTCTTGGAGGGAGATTTGGAGGAGGGTTCATTGGATGTTGATACAGTTGATGTGGTGGATTAGGATTCTCTTTGGGAAGTGTGAGTTCTAAAGTAGCTAATGTAGGAAAGACTAACTTAAAAGCTTCTGCTATTGATAAAACGAAATCTGAAGGACGCCGATGGTGTTGATGCCCGTTGTCACTTCCCTCAGACCTTGTAGCTGCTTGATGGTCATGATTTTCTTGATTCTCTTGATGGCGTTGACTGCGGCGGCTAGAATAAACTTGGACGGGTTCCTATAAACGAAGTTTATTTAATTATGTTACATTCTTAGATTGAAATGTTTTCGTACTGTTTATGTTACGACATAATTTATTGAAACAACCTCCCTCTGATACCAAGTTGTGAAGACCCAAAATTCTCGGGCTTCCCAATAATTTCAAAAAGTGAACATAATTTCAACAAAGTAATCGCAGAACATCTAAGAACATTACACTGAACATCCAAAGCAGTATTTTATTCCATCCTTTTATTTATTAACACGATCATACAGGCGTTTAATCAAAATCTGATAATAATTTACAATAATTTTCTGAACATAGTACTTTATGACTCTCAGAACCTTCTTCGATTCCTTTATAGACATTCAATCATACCTGCTCTAACTCTTCAGGCGCGAACCTCCGTCGTACACTTGGAGTCACACCTGTTGTCTAAAAAAAATGAATTCACTGAGGGTTAGTCATAAAAATTATGACTAAATGAGATAAATATTTTGTGAAGTACTGTACATGCAAACAAAGGATATACTATCAATATGCATACAGTACAATAATCAATAACATTATTCTCAAAACTGAATCTTAATTTTACCCCTTAATTTGAGTTACATAAAATAGGAAATGCTCCGGTGATGAAAACTTGAATTGGGCCCCGCCCCCGAAGAGCGTAATTGTAGGCTCACCCCTACTGGTGAATCCATCAGTAGATGTCTCTACATCATAGGATTCGAAACCATCACATTTCTCTATGCAAAGTCTTAAATGAATTTTATCTTGGCGTGTAAATAAGAGTTTTGAATAAAACTGATCCCCTCAAAAATATATATCGCTTTTATGTTTTTCCCCCGCCCATATTCTATCCCACAGCGATATCTTAATGAGTTAAACTCATATGCACAGGCACTTGGTTATTTCATAAAATGAAGCAGAATAGGAAAGTAAGTGAGTAAACTAAATCAAAAAATAAGAAACTCACAACAGCTTTGTCTTTATTCGCATTTCCATCACGGTTTCCTTGCGACGCCATCCTCTAATTTCGAAGTCTTGGGAAACACTGAAATTAAACGCACGTTTATTGGGTTGCGTCACTTGGAATTCGTAGAGAAAAGCTTATAAAAAAATACGTATAAAATCTCAAAAGGTAAAAGAAAATCAAGAATGTCCAAAAATATATCAAACCCACAACAGTCCTCTTTCGAGACTGAAAAATTGGCCGACTAAACGGCACAAATAGCCAGAAGGCTCAAAATAGCTTGAAATTATCTCAAAATCACTTATCAAAAAGTAGTCCAACAGTAAACAAAATTCTCAAGTTGGCTAACCTACAAAATTAACAAAAAGCATTTATCTTAACAGCCCAAAAAGTTTGATTTCCCCCCCAAATATCCAAAATAGCTTAAAGGTTTATGCCAAAACAGAAATATATGAATCCCAAATTAAACTCAATTTATCCAAGAAGCAGAAATTCCTTACAGCACGAAGGAAGGAGAAATCGCAGGAAGAAGCGGTCACGGCACAGAAAAATCGGCACAGTAAATCGATTGGCACAGTAAGGTCGATCGACACAGTAAGTCGATCGGCACAGCAAACCAGCAGCGACGGTACATCAGCAAGAAGAAGAGGAATGGAGCAGCCCTAATCAGTCCAGCAGAGTCGTCGGTGACAGCAAAGAAGGCGCAGAGAAATCGAGCAGCCGGCGCAGAACAGCTTAGAGGAACAGGGATAGTGAAGAAGAAGGAGAAGATGTCTTTACTGTCAGCCCAGAGAAGTAGAGGAAGAAGGAGACGAGAATCGCAGAAACAGGCGATCGACGAAATGGCCGTGAGGGGGAAAACTGGAGCTCGGGATTTCCTTATAACAGCAATAAAAGCGGCGAGCGGTAAGCGTCACCGCTCCAGGAGTCTTTGCCCGAACCCAAATTAACCTCAACAAGCCAGCACAGGATCAGCCAGTCAGCAATAAATAATAAGCCCAGCAATATTTAGCAAGACATATGACTGTCCAACACTATTTAACAAGTTATATGGCTGTACAGCACTTAATTCAATATAAACCAGTTCCCAACTCGTAAAGACAACCAAAAAGAATGATGGGAAATCTACTTTCTGAAAGAGACATTGTTCCTTGTAACCGGTCACTAAACATAAAAGAAATCCCAAAACAGAACTCTCAAATACAAGGGCAGCAACATAATTAACAATTAACAGCACAAGGGCAAAGATAAATTCACCAAGGCAACACTAGAAAAAACAAAGAAAAAGCATCCTTACAGCGGGAGAGGAAGGAAGAAGGTGTTGCACAACTGTTCCTACTTGGATGCGCTGAGGTTCAGCGAAGTTCTTCAAAAATTCCCGGAGGAGGCACTGAAGAAGAAGGTAGGAGGCATGGGAGAAAAAGAGTAACAACTGCAGCTCAAAACCAGTGGCAAAAAAAGCCCTAAATCAGCATCTTTGGAAGACGGCATGGCACAGAAAATAGCGGCACAGTATAGAAGAAAGATAGGGAGGGGGAGAGCTTGCAGGAGAAAGCAGGAGAGCACGGGCACGAGATCCACGACACAGGAGCAGCGGCACAGAGCAGCGGCACAGAGCAGCGACAGCAGAGCAGCAACTACTAAAAGGAAGAGAGTCGGAAGAAGAGAAGAGGAGCAGCCGGGAAGGAGAAGCAGAGCACTGGAAGAAGAAGAAGAGGTCGGGATTCAGCGACACAGGAAAAAATGCAGAGACGGGAATTCGGGAAAATAAGAAGGGTTCGGCTCTTTTTAATACCAACAGTAAGCGGACAGCGACAATAAGAAGCCAAACACCGATCCAGGTATCACAAAAATGAGCCTAAGCATACCACCAGCCAACACCACTCAAGCCAAATGTCACTACAAAACCAAATCAGCCACCAGTCATCACTCAAATTCAATGAGTCAAATGCATAAACCAGCACAACATCCAGTCAACAACAAGCCCCAAATCACTAATGGCAGCCCACATATGACACAACACAACAATACTCACATAAACTTGGATATTGGCACCCCCAACAACAAAATAAAGGGAATTTAAATAAAAGGAAACAAAAAACGCGAAAAATTCAGTGAGAGAACATCAAACTAGTCGAACGATTCCCCCTGAAGAACTGGAGTTGGGCCAGGAGCAAACTATTAAAAAATGCTCCTGTTTCATTGAAACAGCTGTTATCATGAAAATTATAGGTAAGTCTTAAAATACGGATTGTGGGACATAAAATACATGTTTTATGTCCCATTAACAACACCTTCTTACTCTCCCAAAAACTAATTATTTCAATAATTATAACAGAAAATATGAAAAGTACTTGAAATAAACATAATTCAAGAAATAAGAAACTCACCAACCCTTACTCTTTACTCGCATTCTTATTCGTATTATCGTCACGTTTATCCTGAGACGTCATCCCCTTATTCCTCGGCCTCGGAAACCACTGAAACAAAATAAAGGGAATTGATATCAAAGGGAGCAATTTTCAATAAATTTGGTTGTGGTCAGTACAAATAATGACACAAATTAATAATGTAAGTAATTACAACTCATTTATAGGAACTCATTCAAGTTTACTCAAGTCGAAGACATCAAGTATTACGAGAAGACTGTACAGTACATCCATATACAGTATCTGCAGAAAGTGGCAATGGGAATCGCCAACGCCTATCCGAGTTTGTTTTAGCCATTGTTGAAGCACTAAAACTGGTATTTCCAACGTTAACTGTTTTAGGACCAACAATCCCTCAAGTTGATCCCCTTCCTATGCCAAACCCGATGAATCCACCTCCTGAACGTCCTCCCGTAGCCCTTTTACCACAACAATGCCAATTAGATATTGACTTAAAATAATTTTTGGAATTGAAACCACCAACTTTTCATGAAGGTTTGCCTCCCTTAGATACTGAAATTGGATTTTACGACTAGAAACGATCTTTCAAGTTATGCAGTGTCCAGAAGATCAAAAGGTAGGATTAACCTCTTTTTTGTTAGAAGGCACAACAAAACGCTGGTGGAACAATATCATCGCCAAGAAGTACGTCGAACGTGACATTGCCACTTGGACAAACTTTCTACAGGAATTTACAAATTGGTTTGTTCTACGGTCAGAAAAGAGAGTATTACACGATCAATTCCTCTGACTTGTCCAAGGAACGAAGACAGTCATGCAATATGAAACAGAGTTCTCGAAGTTAGCATATTATGTTGATCCACCATACTTGCCTTCAGCGGTACTTGAGGGGATAACTACTTTCCACCTCGGCGTAACAAATCTCGTTAACCGCAAAAGTGATCTCGCCAACATCGGAAGCTTGTTTCACCGACCATCACAAGGATCTCGTGGACCACTCCCTCTTGTACTTAGTATTTTTTCCAAATCTTGTAAGGGGGTAGCCCATATTTTCAGAGGTAGCTCGTGGGCAGAGTCCCCCGCGTCTATAGATAGATGTGAACAGTAGATTTAAGGGCATCTAAAATGCATGCCAAAAGGCCCCTGGACTCGCACGACATTGAGACAGTTCCTACGAGTATTCTTATATAGGGCATTCGAGCTCTTTTGTAACGACTGTAACCTCTTTGATTGATCAATAATATCACGCACGACTATGGTTCGCGTTGTATGAAATATGGCCCAGTCACAAGCAACACCTTTTCTCTTCTCTCAGAGGTCTCGGTAGCCAGGAATCCCGTGACATTTCCCTGAGATCTCGTGTCCCCACTCACAGCCCAAGTATCTAATTTCTCAAAATACCTCCACCCCTTTGTGATTTTTGTGTTGTGGAGGGTCTACAACATTAATAATCTTCTAATCTACAATATATCCAACAATCACACATTAGGTTGCTTCAGGCTCAAGTTGGCCCTATCAGAAAGCATTTGATTAATCAAATAAAAAGCAGGAAGGACCCTTCAACCAACATTCCATTAGACACATGCATTTCTTGTGTTAAAATCTAGTAATGTCTAAGGCATTTTTATTCTTCCTCTCAGTAACCTCATTCTATTAAGAGTCTCGAGACGGGAGGTTCAAAAGTTAACTTCATTTTGTCCTAGAAATCTTGCAGATCTTCAGATAGTCTCCTCCATTGCTACTTTGTAGAGTCAACAAATTGGGATCAAGTATAATTATTCTAAAACAACTTCAAATATCACACACATTTTCCCTTTTCATCAAATATATCCAAATGAATTATTGCATGGGCTGTACACATTGTAATTCAATGAAAGAACGGGAGTACTGAAATTCAATGACAGAACTAATATGGGTTGTCCATACTGTAACACCCCAAAACCTCAGATTTTTGCATGGCTCTCTGCCGACTCTCTCGACGTCTATCACACGGCGGGATCTCGATGGATTCTTCCCTCTAACTCTTGTGCCGGCCCTTCCCTCTCTTGACGACTGTCTCAGCCCTAGATTTTTGGCGTTGGTTGTGAGTTGTCGTGTTGGTCATGTGCAGTTTCTGAGTCGGATGGAGCTCACCTCTTCTTCCTTCAACCTTCACTGTAAGATTCTCTCCTCCCTTCTCTTTTTCTCTTCTTTTCAGGGTGGTAGCATTTAGGGTTTATGAAATTTTGGGGCTTTTATGGCTAGATGGATAAGGTTTTTATGTGGTTTAGTGATTTTATTTTATTTTTCTTAAAATGACAGTGTGGATTGTTCTTGGCCAACTGTATGAAGTCAGATTTTTTCTCCCTCTCTTCTTCTTCTTCTGATGTAGTCGGCTCTTGGTTAAATTTAACTAAAGTTTTTAATGGTTGATATTTGGGTTTTTTTAATTATGACTTCCGGTAATAATGTTGTAGTCGGCTGTTAAATTGGGGGTTTTATTTGAATTTGGATGTGAAAGGGCTTATATTCTAGCATAATTGGGGCTTTTAAGCATTTCAAGGACTAAGATTATCAGATTAAATCTTGTTAATAGTTGTTGAATACTTGATTTTTGGGAGACAAAACTTAGTGCTTTTGATACATCATTTAGGTTTTAGGGTTAACATAGTGCTTTTAATCGTATCAAGAACGTGAATAAGAAACTTGCATTGGATTAAACAAACATAAAGATACAATCGAGAATCAAGCTCTCGTCAAGTATCTGGAGTCTGGGTCCTCCTTGACACTCCACTTTTCAAGAGACCTCAAACTCTAAGACTCAAAAGATGAACAATACTCTACCCATAGGGCTCCTTATATAGTTGGAGCCCCTTACTACAAGACAAAACACTTAAATAATACAATAAAGAAACAAGACATTAAGTGACTCCCGCAAGGTGGGGCCGAACGTCCGAGCATATGCGTGAGATGTGTTCCCCAATGCAAATATGTATCAACACTCCCGGCTAGAAAACTGACCTTGCCCTCAAGGTCGAGACAGTAAGGATCCCATGAGCGTACATGGAGACTCGGGCAGCTCCCCTGGTAGCGGGTTGGTTGCTGTAGAGATCACATGGGACTGCCTGAGAGGAGAAGCAATGTCGTGTCGGTAAAATATATCATCCTCAATGTCAAGCAAGATACACGCCAGTTGGGCTAGGGCCTCGGTCGAAGGCCAGATGGTATGAATATGGGCAGCGGAGCCCCATCCAGATTTTGAAAGATGACCATGGGTAGTGAAGAGTGGGAAAGAAACTCGATGGGAAGTCAGGTCGAAGTGGGAGAGTGACCAGATGTGAGGGTAGGATAACAGTGGGCTCGAGAAGTTGGAAGGGAGGAATTAGGCGAAAATAAAGCAAACAGGCGGGTGGGGGGGTCTATAAGAAATGGCGGAGAGTAGAAAACCATGTCGTCACATAAGAAAGGCTGGCAAGGCGCCAGGTGGAGCCTCTGTCACGTATTGTTGTAGGCGAGAGAATGGAAGGGCAACTGGTGGGAAACAAAGAGTGGGTGGGAGTTTTAACGGCCAAAAATCTGCCAAAATTTGAATATTTATTCTAAGCGGTTTTCACAATTAAATAACGTAGCAATTCTAATATAGAAAGTACAAGAGTGGTACTAGAAGAAAACATAAACAACATTTTATTCATTCAGCATAATGTACATCATGTCTATCCAAGATAGAGAGGGAAACGACTACAATACAAGGGCATATATATATCAAGTACAGACTGTAGCAAATTAAAACAAACTCTAACCCGTGGGCGAACAACATCTTCCCTTTGCTTTCGATCTGCCTCTGCAAGTATTGTAACAATCCATATTTTTAAAACAAAATAATAATAATAATAATAATAATAATAATAATAATAATGGCATATTTGTAAATAGATGTTAGGTTTCCTCCCCTCTCATTCCTAAACCAAGGAGCCTCCCTCTCCCGATTAAATAGTGTTCGGCCCGAGGATTTTCCCGCAAGTGCGATTTTCGCAAGGTCCCGCTCCCGCTCGTCGTTGGGTCTCCCACAACCCGTTATTCCGCCTCTTACGCCTCCTATGACTCGCCACTGGCGCCTCCTGTTCTGGTCGATGAATCTCGTCTCTCGTGCCTCCTGCTAATCGCCGCCTACTCCTTCTCTCCTCCTTTCTCTGGCCGGCAGCACCAGCACCGCTTCCATCTCCTCCAAAGGGGCCGACAACAGTAGTGTTCACCTTTTCTTCTCCCCTCAAGCCAGGCATCTGCCTCCTCTTCCTTCGACAAATCCTTTTCTTCCTCCGACAGTCCTCTTCTTCATCGTCTTGGTCGGGTTTTGCGAGAGGGACAGCTAGGGTTTTCTCCCCGCTCCTCCCTGGGCTCGGATTTGATTTCCTTGGGTAAGAATCTCCCTCCTCTCCCCCACTATTCAGATTTCCCAAATTTTCTTGGAAATTTGTCTCCAATTTGTGTATAATTTGTGATTCAAGATTTTTGCCCCATTATAATTGACTAACCGCGTTGTGTTTTTGATCCCGACGCCGATCCTTGATTTAATTGGTGGGATCGCTCAAATTTCTCTCTAATTTAGGATTTCCCGAACCTAAGCGCCACCAAGTCTCTGATTTCTTCATGGTATCTCCTCTCCCCTCACTTTTGAGTGAGGTAAATCGCTAAATCCTCTCATGTTTTAGGTTTGTAAAGTAAATACTTTGTGCTAGCGTATGGATTTCATTTATGTCAAATATCAACTTCATTGTCCTTGAATAGGATTAGATAAGATTTCTAAATATGCTTGCACTGTCTTGCCTCCACCGGTTTCAACCTTACTTAAAGCAAGTAGAGATCTCTCTCTCTCTTGCAATCATTGAGCTTAAATTAATATGTCTGTTTCTATCATTATTTGACTTCTCTCTTTAATATTTGATTTGCGAAAAGAATTTAAATCTTGGATGTATAATCTGACAAATTACTGGTTTATAGTTTAATACATTTGAAATGACATGAGTTTGTGATCATGAATGATTTTTATTTGGATTTTCACTTGGATGAATGATTTGCTCATTTGACGTATAATTGGAAGAACGATAGATTTTTGGGTATGCGCAATAAGTGTTATATTGATAATTGTTAATATTTTTGTTAGCAAACGGATGAATTGTGTTTTATATAATGTTCTGATCATACATATGTTTACTTAGAAGATAATCGTGTCTTATAATGGTTTAATCTAAATGAGTATTTGTTATTCCGAAAATGATGCATAGTAATCTTAGCAATCGCGAATACTTGAACCCGCAAAAATATAAAGCTCACTACCTAATTTTTGGTGTCATCAAATCTCGTTTCTTATGTTTGTCTGGTTGTAATACTTGGGTAAAGTTTGTTTCATGATCCGATTTTCCCATTTGACATAAATTCGTGTCTGTTAGAATCACAATTTATGAATCATTTAATTCATTAATATCATAAGCAAGCATTGAAAAGTAGTGTTTCATTTATGCAATTTTTTTATTTGAGTTTCCTCTTGACTCGGGAACAAATAAATGGTCATGGCAAGCACGAATTATCTGATAAGACTTGCATCTGAACTTGAAAACTCTTGTGCATCAAATAAAAACACCTACACATTTCAGTAGTTGCAGCTTATGATGTAAGACTCGAACTTGATTTGTATAACAAATAAATAATTGAATTTTAATAATGGAAAGAATTCTCCGATGATGAAAAAAATATTTCAGTATTGATTCGACGTCGCACGTTTATTTTCGATGTTCGAGCTTTTCGATTGATTTTGTGACGATCGTTTCGATTTCTTTTCAATTTCGTCATTGCAATTAATTTGTGTATGAAGTTTGTATGGTGATTGATTCCATGTGTGTGGGTCGGGTCTATGCCCAATGGATTTCACTTGCATGGAGATGTTTTAGACCCTTAGTGGGTCGGCTGGTTTTTATCCCTGATTTGGGCTTTTGGTTAATGCTGCTGGGCTGGAATATTATATATATATATAAGGCGGTGGAATCCTTCACCTGTATACTTATTTTTATCTCTCGATACTTTCCTTGATTCATTTCACCGCCTGGAACTTGCTACGGGGTGCTAGGGCTTGTCGATTCTCCTTCTTCTTGCTTCGTAACTGCTCCTTTTTGGTCGACAAGGTTGGGAGAGGGAACCTGTTGTTGTCCCTTGCGATTTCCCTTGTAGCTCTGCTATTCTGGCCGGTGCTTTTGGACTGTTACAACCGACTGCTTTTCTAATTGTGAGCTTCCGTCTCCCTTCTATTTCATATGTTTGTGGGTTTATGAGTTTTTATATTGAAATTTGGATTTGGAAGGGATAAGCTTAGGGATTTCAGATTTTGGGATTTTTCTATGATTTTTGGCTAGGGTTTTCTTGATTTGAGCTTGGATGTGTAGGTTGTTGTCCATTTCAATTTCTTTTATTTCTTTTGCTATGATGTTGACTTACTGGCCTTGATTTGCCAAGGAATTTTGGGGATTCTTTTATGCTTTTGTGTGCCAACTGTTGAATATTTGTTGATCTTGAGGGGTTGCTGTTTGGGCTCTTATTGGTGCTGTTTCAATGAGGGAAATTAGTGGGATTGCTGCCCCTTTTGTTGGTTGGGTATGTGTGCTGGCCGACTATTAGTATAGGGGATATGATTGTAATATTTGATGCTGTTGTTGGCAGCCTTTGGTGCTGCTGTGAGCAGCCCTTTGTACAGCCAACAACAGCTCCTTTGCTGTGATTGGCTGCCCGAATTGCTATTCTTACGCCTTTGTAGGTTGGATTAAAATGTCAAGTAGACATAGTAGATTGCTATCAGTTATGGCTGAATATTGAGTTGAAATTACGTTCAATGTGTCACCAAAGTTAGTCCTTCCCTAGGAAACTCCTAGAGGTCATAGTTGTGACCGTCTTAGGAGTCTGTTCGTGTTTATTTTTGGTGCAATCCTAAAGTAAATGATTTCTTGATACTGCAGAGGATGGCGTCCAACGATAGACGCGACGAGAATCCTACGAGGGACAAGGGCAAAGGAAAACTTGGAGTGAGTCCTTACTACGTTGATTACGAATATTTGATTTTACGCTCTTTTACTTCGAGCTATTTATTTGCATGACATTGCCCCAGATATGAATATGAAAGAGATGAAATCGCTAAAAGCTATTAGCGAGTAATAGAAATTCTGAGGGGAAAGTAATATAATTATTCCTATTTTTGAAAATGCCTGCAAATTAACTATGAAAAGAACATGGAATCGATCACGTGTTAACGTATCGAAATGCTAAAGGTCAGCCTTGTAGGGGGTGGAACCACAGACTCCTACACCTCGTGAGGGGGATAGAACTCTCACACCTCGTAGGAGGGGTCGAACTCCTACAAAATTTGAGACTTGTCCAATTTAGGAGGCATGGAATCCTATTGCGCGTGTGAGCGCCCTAAACGGCCATGGATGTGATGGGCCGACGGGTCCAGATATTGATGAAAATGAATTAGACCCTCAGCATTTCGAATCAACGATTAAGATGAACTCTGAACTGTAGTGATTACATGACTGTTTAAGAATGAAAAGAATAAGAGATTTCTGGTTTACCTTGCCTTTCTTGATTAGATATAGTTCTATTATGATATAGAATTGAATAATTGCTTATTACTGCTGACTTTCTTGTCTGATTTCAGTGCAGTTGAAAAGTAAAGGAACTCACTTAGTTTTTTTAAAACTAATTGGTTTTCGATTTTTCTTTTTAAGATCAGGTCGCAAGCATACCAGGGGCCGCTAGGAGGATACCAGTGGAGACAGATCAAAGTCAGAGAGAAGACGTGGTTCATCCACGGATTAGATCTTCTATAGTTCGTCTTTGATATATATAGATGTTTAGTATTTTGTTTCTGTGTCACTGTGTCGTGGTAAACATGTTGTACATTACCTGGAATAAATAAAATGTTACTTATGTTTCTCCTGGAGCCATTCTTGTGTTTTACTCTTTATATCTATTGCGTTAACTTAATTGTGAAAACCGCTCAGAACTAGAATTAAATTGTGGCGGACTACGGGCCGTTACAATTAAGTGGTATCAGAGGGAGGTTTTTCGCAATGTGTGAAAACCGCTCAGAACTAGAATTAAATTGTGGCGGACTACGGGCCGTTACAATTAAGTGGTATCAGAGGGAGGTTTTTCGCAAAGGGTACCAGATGGAGAACATAAATAACTGTGATGGTAATATACTGAAATCCTTCTGGTATTATTCCAGGAGCCCCTTCAAGTATACTCGAGTTGCCAACTACGAGAGGCTCGAGAAGATCTTGAAGGTACCAGGGAAGCTATGTCGGAAGAAAGCGATAGTGGGCATCAATCTGCCCCACTGCAAATTGCAGACATAGCCCAAGCCATCGCTGAAGCAATTAGCCTGGTCCGGGACACTCCTCATGCAGTACCACCAGTTATGCCGATTATGCCTCCTCCAGCACCGGTAGAACCACAACAACCTCGTATATTTGATGTTGATATGAGGCAATTTCTGGAATTAAAGCCGCCAAGTTTTCGTGGTGGTCATTCTTCGATTGAAACAGAGGACTGGATTTTGCGGATTGAGAAGATATTCGAGGTAATGCGGTGTCCAGCATAGTGAAAAGTGGAGCTGGTTATCTTCTTGCTAGAGGGAGAAGCAAAGTGTTGGTGGGTTAACTTGATGAAAGGAAAGTTTGTTGCTAGAGGCTTGATGACTGTCACTTGGACAGAGTTTATCCATGGATTTACGAAATGGTTCGTGCCAAGAACCGAGAAGAGGCAATTTCAGGAAAAAAAATTTGCATTTGGTTCAAGGAAACCGCTCTGTACTTCAATACGAGACGGAATTCTCCAGCTTAGCCTATTATGCAGAGTCTGCAGTGGCAACCAAGGAAGTTCGATGTCTGCGTTTTCAGGAGGGTTTACGGGATGACATCCGCGCCTCTGTGGTTCCGTTTGATATTACAGATTATGATCTTTTAGTGGAGAAATCTCGATTGGTCGAGCTGGATAGTGAGAAAAGGCAAAGAAGGTCAGAGATGAAGAAAAGATTTTAAAAAGGTGTCAGTCAAGACAAATCAGGGAGATTAGGTGACGCCCCGTGGAAGAAAAAGAAACAACAACAATCTGTGTCTACAGTTAGCACTCAAGTTTCCCAGTCGACGTTGACAAAGTGCGCCAAACGTGATAGGATGCATAAAGGGGGATGCTTGATCAGTGTCTGCTTTTATTGTCGCCAGTCGTGGCATCGGGGCAAAGATTGTCCGAAGTTGCATAGGGATGAAAGTTCGAGGGGAGCTCCAGCCTTACCTACGCAGAAGATTTATTATATATGGACTTCCAGGGAAGGGGAGTCGATTACATCTGCACCCGCTGAAGGGGACAGAGATGAAAGGCTGGTCAAACCCCGAGCTTTCAACCTCGGGCAACAAGAGGCAAATGCAGATGAGACTGTAGTGACAGGTATGTTGCATGTGCATGATCAATTACTTAAAGTTCATTTTGATACTAGTGTCAGTCATTCCTTTATTTCGGCATATGTTACTGATTCGATTCGTTTACAATAATACCAAATTGCAAAACCTTTAAATGAACTGATGCCGAATAATACCGTTCTGATGACGTAAAAGCGAGTCGTTGTCTCATTGTCCTTTAACGATAAGCAAATTGAAGCGGATGTTGTCGTTCTATCGTTAGTTGAATATGATGTTATCATCGGTATGGACTGGCTTTCGAATCGAGAAGCAGTAATTAACTGCAAGACAAAAGAGGTTGCATTCAAGTGCCCAGATGGAAGTCTCATTGTGTATAAAGGTCTGGGCGAAGTCGAAAAAGTCATTATTTCGGCTATGAAGGCGTGGAAGAAAGTACAAAAAGGCTGTGAGGTGATTTTGGTAATGATTAAAGAATCAAAAAAGAGAAGAAAGAAATTACGGTTGTGTCCGTAGCGCGGGGATACTTGCATGTATTTCCAGAAGAATTGTCTTGTGTGCCTCCAGCCAAAGAAATTGAATTCAAAATTAAATTGACAGAAGGAGCTGCTCCAGCGGCCAAGGCACCGTATCGAATGGCGCCTAAGTAATTGGAAAAACTCAAAGTGCAATTGCAAGAACTGGTAGATAAGAATTTTATTCGACCGAGCACTTCATCCTCCAGTTTTATTTGTTAAAAAGAAAGATGGATTCATCCGTCTGTGCGTCGATTATCGCGAATTGAATAAGCTAACAGTTAAAAATAAAAATCATTTGCCTCGTATTGAAGATCTATTCTATCAGCTGGTAGGTGCAAGCGTATTCTCAAAAATTGATCTTCGATCAGGTTATCACCAGCTGAGAATTAAAGAAGAGGATATTTTCAAAACAACGTTTAGCACCAGGTATGGGCATTTTGAATTTATTGTAATGCTGTTTGGGTTAACGAATGCTCCTGCAGCTTTTAAGGACTTGATGAATCGAGTCTTCAAAGCATTTCTCGATCAATTCGTGATCGTCTTCATCGACGAAATTTTGATTTATTCAAAGTCAGAAGAAGAGCATGCCCAGCACTTGCGTCTAACGTTGCAGACTTTAAGAAAGCAGCAATTATTTGCCAAATTCTCAAAGTATGAGTGTCGGTTGAAAGAAGTGGCATTTCTGAGCCACGTAATTAATGCAGAAGGCTTGTCAGTTGATCCAGCAAAAATTCAAGCAATTGTAAATTGGACTCAACCGAAATCTGTAACTGGAGTGCGAAGTTTCTTGGGTTTAGCTGGTTATTATAGAAAATTTGTTAAGGATTTTTCGAAGATAGCGCTCCCCCCTGACACAGTTAACTCGAAAGAATGTGTTGTTCAGATGGGAAGAAGATTGCCAGCAAGTGTTTGAAGCATTAAAAGAAAGATTAACAACTGCTTCAGTGTTGGTGATGCTTGAAGGATCAGATGATTTTCATATTTATAGTGATGTGTCCTATACTCCTATAAAGGATTAGGTTGTGTATTGATGCAACGTGGTAAGGTAATTCCCTTTGCTTCAAGGCAATTGAAGGATGCGGAAAAAATTATCCGACGCATGATTTAGAATTAGCGGCGGTTGAATTTGTGCTAAATTTGACGACACTATTTATACGGTGTGCGGTGTGAAATCTTTACAGATCATAAAAGTCTTAAATATATTTTTGATCAGAAAGAGATTAATTTACGACAAAGGCATTGGCTAGAATTCATTAAAGACTATGATCTGAACATTCAATACCATCCTGGCAAAGCGAATGTGATAGCAGATGCCTTGAGCAGGAAAAATATAGCTACATTATCAGTGATTCCGTAATATAACAAGAAACTTCTGCGCGACTTGTTAGAGACGAAAATTTGCATAATTACAACGCAAGACGAAGAAGAGCACAATTATTCCAAATACAAATTCAATATTCACTCAAAGAGAGAATCCAAAAGGCAGTACCACTAGATCCATTTTTGATGAGTGTATTGGCAAAATTGAAAAAGGAAGAAGCGAGTGCATTTGTGGAAAAAGATGCATTATTTTTCCTAAATGACAGAATATGTGTACCTGATGCAGATAATCTATGGAAAGATATTCTTTATGAAGCACATAACACACCTTATTCTATACATCCAGGCCGAACAAAAATGTATCACGATCTGAAACAGGATTTTTGGTGACCGAAAATAAAGCAAGATATGACCCAGTATATTGCTTAATGTCATACTTGTCAGATAGTGAAAGCTGAGCATCTGAAACATGCTGGCTATCTCCGATCACTCCCAATTCCGGAATGAAAATGGGATTACGTTGCAAAGAATTTTGTAGTTGGTTTGCCTCGCAGTAAAGCAGGAAATGATGAAATCTGGATGATTATTGATCGTTTGACAAAAAGTGTCCACTTTATTCCAATAAAACAGGGTGGACCGACTGAAAAGTTAGTGAAATTATATGTGAATACGAACGTGAAATTGCATGGAATTCCGCGGACTATCGTGTCAGATCGAGACGGACAATTTACCTCAGATTTATGGAGGAGAGTGCATAAAAGGCTGCGAACAAGACTTTTGTACAGTACAGCTTTCCACCCCCAAACAGACGGTCAATCCTAACGTACGATTCAAATGCTTGAAGATTTACTACGAATGGTAGTTTTGGATTTGAAAGATTCATGATAAAAATACTTATCGTTGGCCGAATTTGCATATAACAATAGCTACCAAGCAACGATACAAATTACTTCATTTGAAGCGTTATATGGAAGGCGATGCAGAACTCCTTTGAGTTGGGCAGAAGATGGAGAGAAGAAGCTATTTCTGAAAAAGGGAACAGATAAAACTGAAGAAAAAGTTCGTATTATTCAGTAAAGGATGAAAATTGTACAAGACCGTCAACAAAAATATTATAATGCCCGACATCGTCTGGTGGAATTTAATGTTGGCGATCAAGTGTGCTTAAAAATTAAACCTTTTAAAGGTGTTTCCCAATTGCAACGGATCTGAAAGCTGAGTCCAAGGTTTGTTGTCCTTTCCCGATTATTGAGCGTGTTGGCGAAGTTGCGTATCTCCTAGCTCTACCTACTGAGTTACATAAGTTACATGATGTCTTCCATTTATCAGCACTTCGACGATATATTCTGGATCCTGATTTGATGATTTCTGCTAGTGATGTACAAATAGAAGCTGATTTATCGAGTCCGACTGAACCTTATCAGATTTTTGATCGGCAAACCAAAAATCTTCGGAACAGCAATGTGAATTTTGTAAAAATCTGGTGGAGAGGCCACCTCGCCAAGGACGCTACTTGGGAGCGAGAAAATATAATAGTGAACTTATTTCCCTTCTTTCTGAATCAGGAGGATAATTGAATTTTCAGTGACGAAAATTCTGATGAGGAGAGAAATTGTAAACTCGAACTCAATTTGTATAATAAATAAATAATTGAATTTTGATAATGGAAAGAATTCCCCGATGATGAAAAAAATATTTCAGCGCCGATTTGACGTCGCACTTTTATTTTCGGTGTTCGAGCTTTCCGATTGATTTTGCGAAGATCGTTGAGATTTCTTTTCAATTTCGTCATTGCAATTAATTTGCGTATGAAGTTTGTATGATGATTGATTCCATGTGTGTGTGTCGGGTCTATGCCTAATGGATTTCACCTGCATGGAGATGTTTTATACCCTTAGTGGGTCGACTGGTTTTTGTCCCTGATTTGGGCTTTTGGTTTATGCTGCTGGGCTGGAATGGATGGAATATTATATATATATATATAAGGCGATGGAATCCTTCTCCTGTATACTTTTTATCTCCTGATACTTTCCTTTTATTCATTCCACCGCCTGGAACTTGCTACGGGGTGCTAGGGCTTGTTGATTCTCCTTCTTCTTGCTTCGTAACTACTCCTTTTTGGTCGACAAGGCTGGGAGAGGGAACCTGCCGTTGTCCCTTGCGATTTCCCCTGTAGCTCTCCTATTCTGGCCCGTGCTTTTGGACTGCTACAGCCAACGGATTTTCTCATTGTGAGCATTCGTCTCCCTTCTATTTCATATGGTTGTGGATTTATGAGTTTTTATATTGAAATTTGGAAGGGATAAGCTTAGGGCTTTCAGATTTTGGGGTTTTTCTATGATTTTTTGGCTAGGGTTTTATTGATTTGAGCTTGGATGTGTAGGTTGATGTCCCTTTCTATTTCTTTTATTTCTTTTCGCCAAGGAATTTTGGGGATTCTTTTATGCTTTTTTGTGCCAACTGTTGAATATTTGTTGATCTTGAGGGGCTGTTGTTTGTTCTCGTGTTGGTGTTGTTTCGAAGAGCGAAATTAGTGGGATTTCTGCCCTTTTTGCTGGTTGGGTATGTGTGCTGGCTGACTATTGGTAGAGGGGATATGATAGAAATTTTTGACGTTGTTGTTGGCAGCCTTTGGTGCTGCTGTGGGCAGCCCTTGGTGCGGCCAACAATAGCTCCTTTGTTGCAATTGCCTGCCCGAATTGTTATTCTTACGCCTTTGTAGGTTGGATTAAAATGTCAAGTAGCCATAGTAGATTGCTATCAGTTATGGCTAAATATTGAGTTGAAATTACGTCGATGTGTCACCAAAGTTACTCCTTCCCTAGGAAACTCCTAGAGGTCATAGTTGTGACCGTCTTAGGAGTCGGTTCATGTTTATTTTCGGCGCAACTCTAAAGTAAATGATTTCTTGATACGACAGAGGATGGCGTCCAGCGATAGACACGACGAGAATCCTACGAGGGACAAGAGCAAAGGAAAACTTGGGGTGAGTCCTTACTACGTTGATTACAAATATTTGGTTTTACACTCTTTTACTCCGAGCTATTTATTTGCATTACATTGCCCCAGATATGAATATGAAAGAGATGAATTCGCTAAAAGCTATTAGCCAGCAATAGAAATTTTGAGGGGAAAGTAATATAATTATTCCTATTTTTGAAAATGACTACAAATTTACTATGAAAAGAACATGGAATCAACCACGCGTTGACGTATCGAAATGCTAAAGGTCAGCTTTGTAGGGGGGTGGAGCCACAGACTCCTACACCTCGTGAGGTGGGTAGAACTCTCACACCTCGTAAGAGAGATCGAACTCCTACAAAATTTGAGACTAGTCCAATTTAGGAGGCGTGGAAGCCTATTGCTCGTGTGAGCGCCCTAAAGTGGGCATGGATGTGATGGGCCGACGGGTCCAGATATTGATGAAAATGAAATAGACCCTCAGCATTTCGAATCAATGATTAAGATGAACTCTAAACTGCAGTGATTACATAACTAGTTAAGAATGAAAATAATAAGAGATTTCTGTTTTACCTTGCCTTTCTTGATTCGATATAGTTCTGTTATGAAATAAAATGGAATAACTGTTTATTATTGCTGACTTTCTTGTCTGATTTCAGTGCAGTTGAAAAGATAAGAAACTCACTTAGTTTTTTTAAAACAAATTGGTTTTCAATTTTTCTTTTTAGAATCTGGTCGCCACCATACCAGAGGCCGCTAGGAGGATACCAGCGGAGACAGATCGAAGTCAGAGAGAAGACGTGGTTGATCCACGAGTTAGATCTTCTATAGTTCGTCTTTGATGTATATAGATGTTTAGTATTTTGTTTTTGTATCACTGTGTCGTGGTAAACATGTTGTACATTACCTGGAATAAATAAAATGTTATTTATGTTTCTCCTGAAACCATTCTCGTGCTTTACTCTTTATATCTGTTGTGTTAACTTAATTGTAAAAAACCGCTCAGAACTAGAATTAAATTATGGTGGACTATGGGTTGTTACATATGACATTACATGAACGAATTTATGTTATACTCCGAAGTATGCTAATAATCTTGGTTGTTTATACTTGTCTCACTTATTTGTCTGTCTTTCTAGCTTTGCTTCATGAAAATTAGTATATGTACATTTCTGATTCATCTGCTTATATTTTTTTTACTTTGTTTACTCTTTTTTCAATATTCAGAGATTTTTTCCTTCTTGCTTTGGAATTTGTCTTAGCGTCTGTGACTGTGCCGCCTGCAGCCTGAGCCTGATCTGTACCAAGCTCCTGCTTCTGGAGTTTATCTTCTTGTTGTGTCAGGTTCTATGTTTTTATATTTCATTTCCTTTACTATCGAGCATTTCTTTTATGTAATAATTATAATCAATCATTTTCTCTGGTATCATGGACAACTGTTATACTATAAGCTATGTACTAGAATTTGATATTATTACATGTTCATTTTTTTGGGATTCTCATTGCATAAAATTTATATCGGAACTGTATATCATAAGTTTTATTAAAATACATGTGCATTTAATTTTTCACGGATAAACTCTAAAACTTTCGCATAAAAACAAATTATTCTCTTCCAAATTAATTATTTTAAATCTAATAACACTAAATCAGCTCCCTCCCAACAGACATGGAATTTCTTTCGTGCATTCTTGTGGCACCATGACCCGTCCAAATCACACTCTGACTTTTGCTCCTAGACGGGTCGTGGCAAGTATCACCTTAACAGATCCTGGTACACTAGAGGACTAATTTTAAAAGGAGAAATAGGCAACCAATTAGTTTAGAAAACTAAGTGAGTTTCTTACCTCTTCAATATTATCTGTTACTTTTTTATAACAATTTATTTTATCCATCTTATGCCCTACTCAGGGGAGTTCTGCAACGCCTCTCAAATAGAGCTTCAAGTTGAGCCATTTAGATCATCGTTTGGTGGTTATTATTATACGCAAATTCCACTAACGCCAAATATTTCTCCCATGAACCTTTTAAATCCAAAACCACCATTCCAAATAAATCTTCGAGCATCCGAATAGTGTGTTCTGATTGACCATCAATCTAACAATGAAAGGTTATACTATATAAGAGTCTTGTCCACAGCCTTTTATACACGTGTCTCCCGTATTAGAAGTTGTAAGGAAAGCTCCAAACCTTGTATATACTTCTTGAATTGATAATTACAAGTATGAATACATTTATATAGGGGAAGAAGAAAGAGAGAAATCTCAAACCAAGATGTGGGACTAATACAAATAGAGAGAGAAGCGAGAAGGATGGGCCCCTAGATGAGCCCTAAAGTAGGTTTTTCTAACACTCCCCCGCAAGCTGGAGCGTACAAATTGTAGGCACCAAGCTTGGATAAAAACTGGTAGTATAGTGGCCGGGAGAGAGCTTTAGTCAGGATGTCAGCAACTTGGCTTGCAGTAGGAATATGCTCCAAATCTATCTTCTTTGTCTGTACCTTTTCTCGGATAAAGTGACAGTCAACTTCAATATGCTTTGTGAGTTCGTGAAAGACTGGATTCTTGGCAATATGGATTGCCGCTTGACTGTCACAAAATAGGGTCGCTGGTGATGAGAGACGAACACCCAAGTCTCTCAGAAGGCTCTCAAGCCAAGTTAACTCGAAAACAACAACATCCATAGCGCGGTACTCAGCATCAGCAGAAGAGCGAGCAACCACATTCTGTTTCTTGCTATGCCAGGTTATGAGATGTCCACCGAAGTAGGTACAAAAACCTGTTGTGGAACGCCTATCATCAATGGACCCGGCATAGTCAGCGTCAGAGTACGCGACAAGGGATAGAGATGTGGATGGCTTGTACACAGCCCTTATCCTGGAGCGATCTTGAGATATCGAAGAATGCGCTCGACAGCTTGAAGGTGAGATGTCCGAGGAGCATGCATAAAACGACTTACGACTCCCACAGCAAAAGAGATATCTGGTCGAGTGACCGTAAGGTAGATCAGCTTCCCAACCAAGCGTCTATATTATTCTGGATTTGTAAGGATCTTGTCGGAGTCAGAGCTGTGGGCTGAGAGTTTGTGATTTGCATCCATAGGAGTATCCGCAGGTTTGCATCCAGAATAATCGGCATCATGAAGGAGGTCCATACAATACTTCCGTTAGGATAACACAAGACCATCAGGGCGTCGTGCAACCTCAAGCCCAAGGAAATACCGAAGGTTGCCAAGATCTTTGGTCTGAAAAGTGGAATTTAACTGCTTCTTGATATGTTGTATCCCTGTAATATCGTCGCCAGTAATGAGGACATCGTCAACATAGACAAGTAGGATCACAGTTCCGGTTGACCGGTGTCGGGTGAAGAGGGAAAAATCAGCCGAGCTTCGAATAAAGCCAATATCACAGACAACCTTGCTGAATTTTTCAAACCAAGCGCGTGGGGACTGTTTGAGACCATAAATAGATTTCCGAAGATGACAGACCCGAGACTCCCCCGTGGTCTCAAACCCGGGAGGTTGGTGCATGTAAACAGTCTCCTGCTGATATCCGTTGAGAAACGCGTTCTTAATATCCAGCTGATAAAGTGGCCAATGACGATGAACAGCCAGGGAGAGAAGAACGCGGACCGTGTTCAATTTGGCCACCGGAGAAAAGGTTTCCTCATAATCAAGGCCATGTTGCTGAGTAAAACCCCGGGACACGAGGCGGGCCTTTAGACGCTCAACGGTGTCATCCGCCGCATGTTTAATAACAAAGATCCACTTGCAGCTAACACAGGATTGACCTGCAGGAAGAGGAACTAGATCCCAAGTTCAGTTAGCCTAGAGAGCCCGCATTTCATCTTCCATGGCCGCCCGCCATCCGGGGTGGTGAAGAGCCTCCTGTACAGAATTAGGGGTGGATATAGAGGATAAAGAGAGAGCACTCTGACGGAGTTCAGGAGAGAGGCGGTGAAGAGAGACAAAGTTGGCCATCGAGTGGGCAGTGGAAGCAGTTGTCGGAGCCGCAGGTTGCAAAGCATCATTAGAGCGGGGCAGCTCTCGTAGGGTAGTAGACGAGGGAGGACGTCGAGTGTACACACGAATGACTGGTGGTGTAGGTGGTTTAGGTGGGATGGGTGTGGGAAGTAGAGGTGGAATGGTGGAATTTACGGGAATAACAGGGCGCGGGAGAGGTGGCGGAGGAGGGTCAATAGGTTGAGAGTAATACGGCTGATCTTCGAGAAAGGTGACATCAGCAGAAGTAACCACCTTGCGATCCGTGGGAGAAAAACAAACGTAGCCCTTCTGAGTTTGAGAATAGCCCACAAACATATATTTAGTGGCACGGGGGGGGGGGGCAAGCTTGTCAGTGGACGGGTCAAGATGATGAACAAAACATACGCACCCAAATACGCGTGGGGTGATGGAGAATGGAGGTTGGGAGGGAAAAAGGAGATTAAAGAGAACCGCAAAATTGAGGATAGATGAAGGCATGCGGTTAATAAGAGTGCATGCGGTTGAAACCGCAAAATTCCAATATTATTTTAGGACATTCATCTGAATCATAAGGGAGCGGGTGACCTCGAGCAGGTGGCGATTCTTGCGTTCAGCAACGCCATTTTGTTGGGGGGTAGACACAGGAGGTCTAATAGATGATCCCAAACTCCGCACAGAGGTGAGAGAAGGTATGACTAGTGTATTCACGGGCATTATCGGTGCGGATGGTTTTAATGGTTGTGGAGAACTGGTTGCGAGTTTCAAGGAAAAAGGTACGGAATACACCGGGCAATTCAGAGCGGTCACGAAGGAGATACAGTCAGGTCACCCGAGAGTAGTCATCGACAAATGTGACAAAGTAACGGTATCCAAAAACACTTGTAATTTTGTAAGGGCCCCAAATATCGGAGTGAACAAGATCAAAGGGAGCAAGACACCGAGAAGGATGTGGTGAGAACGTAGAGCGACGATGTTTCCCATAGATACAGGACTCACACGTGAACTCGTGGAAGGACACGTTTGGGAGAAATTTTTTGAGGATGTGTAGAGGAGCATGACCCAGACGTCGATGCCAGTCAACTAAGCTAATAGACGACAGCACCGTTGGGGGAGACGGATTAAGGATATAGAGACCATTCGATAGATGTCTTTTTCCAATGATGGTTTGCGTCTTGCGATCCTGCACAACACACGAGTTAGAAGAAAAAATAACAGCACAATCGAGATCAGCAGTGAGGCGACCAATAGAGAGAAGGTTGAACGGAGAGCCCGGAACATGAAGAGCAGAGCGAAGAGTAATGGAGGGAGTGAGGTTAATATCTGACGCACCAGAGACGGGAAGTGTGTCCCCACTAGCAACAGTAATGAACTGGGGATGCACGTCGTTCAAATATTGTGGCGGTTTCTGTGATGTAATGTGGTGAGAGGCCCCGGAATCCAAAATCCAGGATGAGCTGTGAGCAAGGCAGGAGGTACCAACATCGGAAACAGACACCACAGAGCCCGGAGGACAGCGGATCATTTTGCAAGGAATAATCCACAGCGGTCAGGGTGACAACGCGCCAGCGGCAAGAAACGTCCACGACCAGCGCGGTAAGAACAGTCCGCAGCGGCGAGAAAAACGCAGGCTGCGCGGTTAGGAGAAGACCGCAACAGAAGCAAACACCTAGCGAAAAGGAACCAGACCGGGCGAATAAAGACAGACTGGGCCAAGGAAACCACAGCCTTAGCGAGCCGAGAAGCGGCAACGGGGAAAACCCCGGGGATGGAAGTCGCCGCGAGAAGGACCACGCCGCAGCGGGAAGGACCAGACCGCAGCGAGAAGAAGCAGGTCGCACCAAGAAGATGCAGGGCGGGAGGCCGCAGCGAGAAGGGGATCAGTCCGCGCGGTCACACCAGTGATTAGGCAGATCGCGACCAAAATGCGGAAAGGGAAGCCCGCACGGTCAGGTGGACAGCCGCGGATAGAGGTAGAGAGGAGAACTCGCACCGGTAAGGAAAGGTCACAGCGGGAAGCAAGATACTGCGAGCTAGGAACTCGAGCGGTCAGCAGACGAGACCGCGAGTAAAACAACTCAAAGCAGTAAGAGGAAAGGCCCGCGGCGGACAGGAAGAGAGACCGCAGCGGGTAGTCAGAAAGGGTGTCCGCGCGGGTAGAGCAAGCGACGAGACAAGGCCGCGAGAAGAGGAGGCAGGCCGCGAGAAGAGGAGGCAGGCCGCGGCAAGAGTCCAGAAATAACCACGCGAGCAGGCGAGAGGAGAGGAACTCGCGGCGGACAAGAGAAGAGCCCGTTGCGGGGAAGGAGAAGTCTGCGAGTAGAGAAGCTCGAGCGGACAGAAGAAGAGATGGCGTGGTAAAAAGGAGAGTCTGCAGCAGATAAGGAGAGGAGCTCGCAGCGAAGAAGAGGAGACCGCGAGGTTGAAGAACTCAAGCAGCAAGGAGATCGCGGTCAAGAGGAGAGGAGCTCGCAGTGGATAAGAAGTGAGCTCGCAGTGGAGAAGAAGAGCGCGTGGCAGCAAGGAGAAGAGCACGCAGCGGACAGGATGAGAGTCCGCAGCGGATAAGGAGGTGGTCCCCACGGGTCAGAGGAGAAGATGGCTATAAGAAGCCAGAGGAGGGTGGAACCACGGAGGAGAAGAAGAGAAGCAGAAACAAAGAGGGCCGTCCGCAGAAGCTATGCGGATAAGAGAAGGAAGTCCGCAACCGGAGCGGATAGAGCCGCAGACCGGAATGAGGCGGGTAGGCGGGAATGAGGCGAGCAGTCCACAGAAGCTAGGCTAGCAGTCCGCAGAAGCTAGGCGAGGAGTCCGCAGAAGCTAGGCGAGCTGGTGGGTAGAAAGGCAAAACCGCAGGCTGAGGACCAGTGTCTCTGATACCATGTAGAGAAAGCTCCAAACCTAGTATATACTTCTTGAATTGATAATTACGAGTATGAATACATTTATATAGGGGAAGAAGAAAGAGAGAAATCCCAAACCAAAATGTGGGACTAATACAAATAGAGAGAGAAGAGAGAAGGATGGGCCCTAAAGTAGGCTTTTCTAACAAAAGTAAATCTTTCATCTCAATCTGAAACTATTGTCGCGGGATTTCATGCAGTTTAACGATCGCAATTACATACAATTCAACCAACCTTTCGGAACATCCACCTTGCTTCATTGGAATAAAATAAGCGCTCTTGGTTCAGAGGTCGATAATGACCCAGATTTTAGCATTGTCTGACTTACTGCGAGGTAAGCCAAATACAAAATCCATCGTTACGTCACGATCTGGCAAGTATGATATCGAGCAATTTAGTTGGTCACATCCGGGTTCATAGGCCACCAAAATTCCTATTTCAGATCATGATACATCTATGTTCGGCTAGGATAAATCGAAAAAGGTGTGTTGTGCGCTTTATATAAAGTATCCTTCCAACGATTATCCACGTCAGACATGAAAATTCTGTAATTCAGTAAAAGTAATGCATCCTTCTCGACAAATGCATTTGCTTCTCCCTTTTTCACTTTCCAACACGTGCATCAAAAACGAATCTTGTAGCATTGCCTTCTAGATTCTATCTATGAGCGAATATTAGATCTACATCTAAAATAATTGTGATTGTTTTTCTTCTCTTATTGAAATAAAGAAAATTTACATCCCCTGCAATTCACGCAGAAGCTCGTTATTATGCGACAGTATTATAGTTAACACGGCTATACTTTTCATGTTCAAAGCATTTGTTACCACATTCGCTTTGTCGGAATGGTATTGAATGTGCAGATCATAATCTTTAATGAATTCCAATCATCTCCTCTGTCAAAAATTAATTTCTTCTGGTCAAAAATATATTTCAGATTCTTATAATCTGTAAAGATTTCGCACTGCATGCCATAAAATTGGTGTCTTCAAATCTTTAGCGTAAACACCGTTGTTGCTAAATCCAGATCATGTGTCGGGTAGTTCTTTTCAGCATCTTTTAACTTCCTTAAAGCAAATGGAATTAGTTTTTCACGCTGCATCAACACGCAACCTAATCTTTTATAGAACACATCACTATAGATTTGAAAGCCATCAGATCCTTCAAGCATCACCAACACTGAAGCAATTGTCAATCTTTTTTTCAGTGCCTCAAATGATTGTTGGCATTCATCCTCCAATTTAAAAGACATGTTCTTTTGAGTTAACTACATCAAGTGAAGCGCTATTTTGAAAAAATCTTTCACTAATTTCCTATAATAACCTGTCAATCCCAAGAAACTGCGCACTTCAGTTGCGGACTTCAGCTGAGCCCACTTTACAATTGCTTCAAATTTTGCTGGATCAATCGATAGGCATTCTGCATTAATAATGTGGAATATAAAAGCCACTTCTTTCAGCCAAAGTCACATTTTAAAAACTTAGCATGCATCTGATACTTTCTCAACATCTACAAAGTTAGACACGAGTGTTGAGAATATTCTTCCTCTTATTTAGAATAGATCAAAATATCATCGATAAATATGATCATGAACTGATTAAGAAAAGCTTAAAATACTCGATTCATCAGGTCCATAAAAGCTGCAGGAGCATTTGTTAAACCAAAATGCATTACAACAAATTCAAAATGCCCGTATCAGGTACTAAATTCTGCCTTGAAAATATCCTCTTCTTTAATTTGCAGGTGATGATATCCTAGTAAAAGATCGATTTTGGAGAACACGCGTAGACCAACCAACTGATCGAATAAATTATCAATACGCGACAAGGGATATTTATTAAACCAAAATGCATTACAACAAATTCAAAATGCCCGTATCAGGTACTAAATTCTGCCTTGAAAATATCCTCTTCTTTAATTTGCAGGTGATGATATCCTAGTAAAAAATTGATTTTGGAGAACACGCGTACACCAACCAACTGATCGAATAAATTGTCAATACGCGACAAGGGATATTTATTCCTAATAGTCAGCTTATTCAATTCATGATAATCGACGCACAGATGTAAGGATCTGTCTTTTATCTTAACAAACAAAAATGAAGCTCCCCGAGATGAAATGCTCGGTTGGATAAAATTTTGATCTAACGGCTCTCACAACTGCACCATTAATTATGTCGATTCCTTTGCCGACATCTGATAAGGTGTCTTGGCCACTGGAGTAGCTCATTCAATCAACTTTATTTCAAACTCGACTCCCTTAACTGGAGACACACCTGACAAATCTTTTTGAAATACATTCACGTATTGTCGCACAACTGGCACAGCAGTAATTTTCTTCTTCTCTACTTTCAATTCTTTGATATCATTACTAAAATTGCATCGCAGCATTTTCGTACTTTCTTACATGCCTTCATAGCAGAAATCCTAATTTTTGATACTTCTCTCAGACCCTTAAACACAATGAAACTTCCTTCTGGGCACTTGAACGAAACCTCTTTCATCTTGCAGTTGATTACCGCTTCTCGATTTGAAATTCAGTCTATACCGAGAATAATATCGTACTCAACCAAAAGTAGGACTACAACATCTGCTTCAATTTTTTTATCATTAAAGCACAACGATAATACAACTCATTTTTTATTCATCGGCACTGTATTATTCGGCATAAGCACATTCAGCAGTTTGGTAGCTTGATATTGTTTTGTATGAACAGAAGCAAGAATATAGGACAAAATGAAGAAATGACTGGCACCAGTATAAAATAAGACTTTTAATAATTAATCATGCACATATAGCATACCTATCACCACAGTATCATCTGCCTTAGCTTCTTACTACACCAGGTTAAAAGCTCGGGGCTGGACCAGTCTTTCTTCTCTGTCTCCTTCAGCGAGTACAGATGCAATTGACTCCCAAGCCCCTTCCTTGGAAGTCCCAATATGATAGATTTTTTGGGTAGACAAGGCTGGAGTTCTCCTCGTACTTTCATCCCTCTGCAGCTTCGGACAATCTTTTCGTCGATGCTCCAGTTGGCGACAATAAAAGCAGACACCGGTCAAACATTTTCTGTTGTGCATTCTGTCACACCTAGAGCACTTGGTCACTGTCGACTGAGATACATAAGTGCTAACTGTTTACACAAACTGTCGCTTCTTCTTCTTCTATGAAGCTTCACCTGATCTGCCCGACTTGTCCTGATTGGCACCTTCCTTGAATCATTTCTTGAACATTTATGTCCTTCTGTTACTTTTCACAATCCAGCTCAATCAATCAAGATTTCTTCACTAAAACTGCATAATCCGTAATATCAAACGGAACCACAGATGCGGGAATATCATCCTGCGGGCCCCCTTGATAGCGCATGCACCGAGCTTCTTCTGATGTCATTGCAGACTCTGAATAGTAGACTAAGCTGTAGAATTCAGCCTAGTACTGAAGTACAATGCGATTTCCTTGCACCAAACGCAAGAATCTTTCCTGAAGCTGTCTCTTCTCGGTCTTTGGCACAAACCATTTCGTGAATTCACGGACGAAATCCGTCCAGGCTATAGTCTTCAAGCCTCTGACAGCAAATTTTCCCTTGATCAGATTAATCCACCAATGCTTTGCTTCTCCCTCAAGCAGAAAGGCAACCATTTCGTGAATTCACGGACGAACTCCGTCCAGGCTACAGTCTCCAAGCCTCTGACAGCAAATTTTCCCTTCACCAGATTAATCCACCAACGCTTTGTTTCTCCCTCAAGTAGAAAGGCAGCCAACTCCATTTTACGCATTGCCAGACATCGCATTGCCTCAAATATAGTCTCAATTCGTAGAATCTAGTCATCAATCTCATTCGGAGAAAGGCCACAACGAAAGGTTGGCGTCTTCAATTCCAAAAACGGCCTCAATTTAGTATCAATCAGGAGAGGCAGATGCGGTACTATAGGTGCTTGAGAAGGCATAACTGGCTTAATCGGTCGTACTGTAAGAGGAATGTCCAAGACCAGCCTGATAGATTCAGTGATGGCTTGAGCTATATCTAACACCTGAAGTGGGCATCTTTATGCCCATTATCGCTTTCTTCAAACATAGCTTCCCTGGCACCCTAAGGTTCATCTCGAGCCTCTCGCAGTCTGCGGATCGAGTACACTTGAAGGGATTCTTGAGGAACAAAGCATGATTAGAATCAACTATAAGAACATCTCAGTTATATTATTTTATCTATCTGGTAATCTCTGTGTCGCACGCATTGTGAAAAACCTAGCTCTGATACTACTTGATTGTAACAAACCGAATACTGTCATAATTTAAATCTTTATTCTGATTGATTTTTCACAATTAAATAACGCGGTAATTCTAATATGGAAAGTACAGGAGTGGTACCAGGAGAAAATATAAACAACTTGTATTCATTCAGCATAATGTACATCATGTATATCCAAGATACAAGGAAAAATGACAACCATGCTATGACATATATATATCAAGTACGGACTGTAGCAAATTAAAACAAACGAAAACAAACTCTAACCAGTGGGCAAACCACGTCTTCCCATTGCTTTTGATCTGCCTTCGCAGGTATCATCCTAGAGGGGCTTGGTACGCTGGCGGTCTGATCCCAAAAAGAGAAACCATAACCAGTTAGTTTAGAAAACTAAGTGAGTTTTTTACCTCTTCAACCGCACTATAGGCAAACACGAAGAGCCGGCGTCAAAATACAGTAATAAATTTTTATATGAACATGTGTAGTAAAACAATAAGTAAACAAAGCAAGTTAAGGTATTGTACAATGAGCTAATATATCAAAAATAAACAATTTCTGGTATCAATTTCTTATTTTTTTTCATTATTATTCATTTATGTATTCAATTCAGGATTTTCACATCATATTCATTCTTTTGAAATGTTGAGGGTCGTTCTTAATTTTCTCAAATATCTGGGCTTATCATATCATTGTCTGCTCCAGGGTGCTCCAGCAGGCTTCCATGCCTCCTATATTTTTGAAAAAGAATATGAATTTAAAATGAAAAGAATATGAAATTAAGTGTGCGTTGACGTATAGAAATGTTAAGGGTCAGCCTTGTAGGCGGTAGAACTCCACCTCGTAGGGGGCATAGAACTCCTATACTTCATAGGGGGGTCGAACTCTTATAGCAGTTGATACTAAATTGTCTAATCTAGGAGGTGTGGAAGTTTGTTGCGTTGTTGAGCGCCCTAGAGCGGACAATGATACGATGGGCCTAGATGTTTGAGAAAATTGTAATCGACCCTCAACATTACTAAAGAACGAATTATAATGTAGAAATGAATTTAGAAATGAATAAGAATGCAAAAAAACAAGAATTTGATACTAGAAATTATTGTACTAGCCCATTGTACAGTACCTTGCTTCTTTTAAATACTGTTTTACTACACATGTTTATATAGAAAGTTATAACTGCATTTTGATGCTGACTCTTCGTGTTTGTCTATAGTGTGGTTGAAGAGGTAAGGAACTCACTTAGTTATTATAACTAACTGGTTGTCGATTTCTCTTTTTAGGATCAAACCGTCAGCGTACTAGGACCCGTTCAGAGGATACTTGCGGAGGCAGAAGGAAAACAGAGGAAAGATGTGTTTTTCCTACAGGTTAAAATTTGTTTCGGTTTATTTTAGAGTTACTACAATCTGTACTTGATATATATATGTCCTAGTGTGGTTTTGTAGTCTTTTGTGATGTACTCTGGATGGACATGATGTAAAATATCTTGAATGAATCAAAAATTATTTTATGTTTTCTCCTGGTACACCTCCTATACTTCCATATTAGAATTATTGTGTTATCTACAACAACATTCAAGCATTTATCCCACTATAGTGGGGTCGGCTATATGGATCCTTTGTCGCCATTATGCCCTATATTTTGTCATAATTTCACTAATGCCTAAGTACATCATGTCTTTCTTTACAGTTTCATTCCAAGTCTGTATTGGTCTACCTCTCCCTCATTTTATATACCTAGTGACTAGACTCTCACAACGTCTAACAGGTGCCTCTAATAGTCTCCTTTGTACATGTCCAAATCATCTTAAACGAGCTTCTTGCATCTTCTCTGCAATTGGTGTTACTCTTATCTTATCCCTGATACTTTCATTCCTAATTTCATCCAATCTCGTGTGTCCACACATCCACCTAAGCATTCGCATCTCTGCAACTCCCATTTTTGCTCATGTACACAATTCACTGCCTAACACTCAGAACCATAGAGCATCATGAGTCTAATTGCAGTACGGTAAAACTTGCCCTTAAGTTTTAGAGGTACTTTACGATCACATAAGATCCCTGACGCACCTCTCCATTTCAACCAACCCGCTTGGATTCTGTGTCACATCTTTATCAATACCTCCGTCTTTTTGAACTATCGATCCAAGATATTTAAAACACTCACTATAAGAAATATCTTAAACACCCAACTTAATAACAAAGTCACATGTCCTTCTTGTACTGTAAAATTTAAGCTCTATATACTCTGTCTTTGCCCTGTTCAACCTAAAACCCTTATTTTCTAAAGTATCTCGTCAAGATTCAAGTTTTGCGTTTACATCCTCGCGCGTCTCATCAACCAAAACGATATCATCCGCAAACAATAAACACCAAAGTATTGCTTGTTGGATATGTCTGGTGAGCTCATCTAAGATGAGGGTAAAGAGATAAGGGCTTAAAGCTGAACCTTGATGTAAGTCAGCAGTGATAGGGAAATCTTGTGTTAATCCTCCAGATGTCCTCACCCTTGTCACTAAATTTGTATACATATCTTTGATTGTATCAATATATGATATATTTACACATTTCTTTTCTAAGACTCTCCATAAGATCTCTCTTGGAACTTTATCATAAGCCTTCTTAAGATCAATAAACAACATATGCAAATCTTGTTTTTTTTTATAGTTGTCTATGAGTCTCCTCAAGAGATGTATAGTTTCCATGGTCGACCTCCCTGGCATGAATCCAAATTGATTCTCTGAGATATTAGTCTCACGTCTTAATCTTTTTTCTATTACTCGTTCTCATATTTTCATGGTATGACTCATCAATTTAATTCCTCTGTAATTAACACAATTTTGTATATCCTCTTTATTTTTATACAAACGTACAGAGATACTTTCTCTTAATTGGTCTATCATCCTCTTTGACTTTAGTATTTTATTGAAAAAATATGTAAGTCACAAAATTCTTTCATTTCCTAGACATTTTCATATTTCGATGGGTATATCGTCTGGACCAACCGCCTTTCAATTTTTCACCTTATTTATAGCATCTTTTACCTCTAATACTTGAATTTTACGATAAAACGTTATGTTCTTATGTTTCTCTGATTTACTGAACTCTTTCAAGTTCAATCAATTGTTCTTTGTTTTATTATAGAGTTGATAAAAGTTTTTTACATCGCACTTTATTATCCACGTCAACCGTCAAAACTATATGTCTCATTATTTATGTGACTTAAATCCCTTGTTTTTCTTTTTTTAGCTCGAGCAATTTTATATATGTCACGCTCTTCATCTTTGGTATCTAGTCGCTTATAAAATTCTTCATAAGCTTGACTTCTATCTTTAGCTACTGTCTGTTTAACTTCTTTTTTGGCGATTTTATACCTGGCTAAGTTTTCATCATTCCCACAAACGTAGAGTGATTTATAGCTGACTCTCTTTGCCCTTACTTTGTCTTGCACTTCCTCTTTCCACTATCAAGATTCTTTATTTGGGAGCGCACGACCTTTCGATACTCCAAGTACGTTCTTTCCAATTGTCCTTAAATGTGAAGACATAACTTATCATGAGACATTAGGATCAACATAAGGGTCATCAACTAGTCATTTCATACTTGTGTTCTTGAAAGCAACCTGTTGTGTTATTTAATTGTGAAAAAATGACCAGAATAAAGATTTAAATTGTGATAATCTTCAGGTCGTTATAATTAAATGGTGTCAAAGCTAGGTTTTTCGTAATGCGTGTGACGCAGAAAGTACCAGATGGAGAACAAAATATAACTGAGATGTTCGTATACTTATTCTGATCATGTCTTGTGCCTCAGAAATTCCTACAAGCATACTCGAGTCGCAGACTTCGAGAGGCTCGAGAAGAACCTAAGGGTGCCAGGGAAGCTATGTCTGAAGAAAGCGATAATGGGCATAAAGTCGCCACACTTCAAATTTCTGATATAGCTCAAGCCATCGTTGAAGCTACTGGGTTGGTCCGGGACACTCCTCCTGCAGTGCGCCCGGTTATACCAGTTATGCCTCCTCTAGCACATGTAGTATCGTATCGGCACCTGATTGATACTGAATTGAGGCAGTTTACGGATTTGAAGCCACCAACCTTCCATGGTAGCATTTCTCCAATTGAGACTGAGGACTGGATTCTGCAAATTGAGATGATATTGGAGGCAATGTGGTGTCCAGCAAAGTGTAAAGTGGAGTTGGTTACTTTTCTGCTTGAGGGAGAAGCGAGGTGTTGATGGATTAATCAGATGAAGGGAAAATTTGCTACCAGAGGCTTGGCGACTGTAGCCTGGATGGAGTTCGTCCTTGAATTCACAAAATGGTTCGTGTTGAAGACCAAGAAGAGATAGCTTTAGGAAAGATTATTGTGTTTTGTGCAAGAAAACCGCTTCGTACTTCAGTACGAGGCAGAATTCTCCAGCTTAGCTGACTATTCAGAGTCTGCAGTGGCAACAAAAGAAGCTCGGTGCCTACACTTTTAAGGGGCCCGCAGTATGATATCTGTGCATCTGTGGTTCCGTTTGATATTACGAATTGTTTTTTTTAGTGGATAAATCTCGGATGCTTGAGCTGGGTTACGAGAAGAGATAGAGAAGGACAGAAATGTTCAAGAAAGATTTAAGAAAGGTGACAATCAGGACAAGTCGGGCAGATCAAGTGAAGCCTCGTGGAAGAAAAAGAAGCAACAACAGTCTGCGTCAATAGTTTGCACTCAGGTATCTCAGTCGACAGTGACCAAGAGCACTGGATGTTATAGAATGCACAGCGGGGAATGTCTGACCGGTGACTGCTTTTATTGTCGCCAACCGGGGCATCGGCGAAAGGATTGTCTTAAGTTGCAGAGTGATGAAAGTACGAGGAGAACTTTAACATTACCGACCCAAAAGATCTATCATATTGAGACTTCGAAGGAAGGGGAGTCGATTGCTTACCCACTGAAGGAGACAGAGAAGAAAAATTGGTCCAGCCCCGAGCTTTATACCTGGGGCAATAAGATGTTAAGGCGCATGATATTGTGGTGACAGGTATGCTACATGTGCGTGATCAATTATTAAAAGTCTCATTTGATACTGGTGTAAGTCATTCATTCATTTTTTTCATATAATCTTGATTACGTTTATATGCAACACCATCAAGCAAACAAACCGCTAAATGTGTTTATGTCGAATAATACGGTGTTGATGAATCAAAAGCGAGTTGTAGTATCATTATCCTTTAATGATAAGAAAATTGAAGCAGATGTTGCAGTCCTACTGCTGCTTGAGTAAGATATTATCCTAGGCATAGAATGACTTTCGAATTGAGAAGCAGTAATCAACTGCAAAAAGAAAGAGGTTGTGTTCAAGTTCTCAGACAGAAGTTTCATTGTGTTTAAGGATCTGGGAGAAATATCAAAAATTATGATTTCTGTTATGAACGCGTGTAAGAAAGTACAGAAATGAAGTGATGTCATTTTAGTAATGATCAAGGAATTGAAATAAGAGAAGAAGGAAATTACGGTTATGCCCGTAGTGCGAGAATACTTGGATGTATTTCCAGAAGATTTTCTAGATGTGCCTCCAACTAGAAAGGTTGAATTTGAAATCAAGTTGACAGAATGAGCTATTCCAGTGGCCAATACATCTAATCAAATGGCGCCTAAAGAATTGGCAGAATTAAAAGTGCAGTTGAAAGAGTTGTTAGATAAAAAATTTATTCGACCGAGCACTTCACCTTGGGGAACTCTAGTTTTGTTTGTTAAGAAGAAAGAAGGATCCCTCCGCTTGTGCGTCGACTATCGAGAATTGAATAAGCTTACTACTAAGAATAAATATCTCTTGTCGCGCATTGATGATTTATTCGATCAGCTAGTGGGTGTGTGAGTATTCTCAAAAATCAATCTTCGATCAAGATATAACCAGCTGCGAATCGGAGAAGAAAATATTTTCAAGGCAGCATTTAGTGTCAGGTATGGTGTTGGGTACATTGGAAAATGTGTACCTGATTTGTAGAAGCCTAACTTAGCTCAATGATATACATCAAGGTGTATTTGATGTTATTTTGAGTTGATATATGCAGGTGAAGAATGTACTAAAATACAGGAAAATTATTCTAAGTCCATGTGTCGACACTTCAGAAAGATTGTATCGACACTTGAAGAAGGTTGTGTCGACACAGAGAAAAAGAGTCGACAACAATTGTGTCGACACACAGAAGTTTAGTCGACATCAACTGTGTCGACACTGGGAGGCTGTGTCGACACACAGGATTGCTAGTCGACAACACGTGTGTCGACACCAGAAGACTGAGTCGACATACAGAGGCAGAGTCGACAACAGCTGTGTCGACACCTGGAGGCAGTGTCGACACCTGGAGGCAGTGTCGACACACACTATATTCTGAGTCTACATCAACTGTGTCGACACACAGGACTTGTGTCGACACACTGCAAAGTTTAGACCAAGTTAGTTGCTGGAGAATGATGAAGTGTTTGTGTAGACACAAATGCTCTGTGTCGACACATTCTTTAGATGCAGTATCTAGAAGCTGAGTCGACATAAAGGCAAACATGTCAACATCATCAAGTGCTGTGTCGACACCTAAGTCACTTATGTCGACATATATTGACAGATGGTCTCGACACTTTCTAACAGACTGTCTCGACGCTTTGCTGACAAAGACAAAGGCACAAGATCTGTTTGAAAACTTGACATCTGTGAGTTACAACAGGTTGACAAAAGCTGTCAGACTTGTCAGAAGTTAGTTAGAAACCGGATCAGCCGGTTACCAAGGAGGAAGTCTATATATATAGACAGATTCAGAGAATTAAGAAATAGACACGACGACACATTAATCATCTATTGGGAGATAAGATCTCTGATCAAGAAAGTGCAAGGCACAGAAGAAGATCTTCGTGAGAAGATCTAAGAAGAAATCCTGACGTGTACAACCACTCAGGATCAGTCTAAGTAGAATTCTTTCAAGAATTCTGAAGTATCATCAAAGGTGTTGGATAGAGAGGGATCCAGTCATTTTAAAGACAAGAAGGAAGTTGTCACAGGTTTCTCAAGAAGCTGTCAGGAAATCAACTCAACTAAGTTCAGATTCAAGAAGCTTTGAAGAAAGCTAAGATCCAGTTGATTTCATCCATCAGCTGATCAAGTGCTGTCTTGTCCATTCTCTCTCAACAAGGGAAAGATATTATAAACTCTTTTTCAAATTCTGTAGGATCTATTTTTATAGATCTGAGTTGTAAGCCTAGATTATAAAGGCTGAGTGTAGGAGAGGTATTCTCTGAGTGGTAGGGCTGTTTATGCCTGAGTTGTAGGAGAAGGTTTTCTCTGAGTTGTAGGCCTTGTGGCAAGGCTGAGGTAGGGCTGGTTAGCCTGAGCTGTAGGAACCTTATAGGATTCTGAGTTGTAGGAATCTTTCAGGGTTCTGAGGTGTAGGATCTGAGGATCTGAGATAATGAAGGAAGTTAGGCCGAATCTAGCACACTGCTAGATAGGTGAAGGGGGAAAGTAAATGTACCCAGACCTTGGGGAACCACTATAAATCTGTGAGCAATCTGTGATGTGTGCATATTTGTGATTGCTGTGCTGTGTTTGCTGCAGTGTCTTCAGAATTCTCTTATAGCCTGTAGTTATATTCTGCCTTAAGTTAAAACAAGCATTAGAACCTATTCACCCCCCCTCTAGGTGTTTAGGTGGTCTTGAAAGTATAACTATCAAGTGGTATCAGAGGCAGGTTACTCAAAGAAGGACTTAACAATCTGAGTTAGATCCCTAAGGCAGAATCAAGAATCAAGAAAATGGGTTCTGGAGAGAATCACAAGGAACTAGGGTCAATGAAATTACCCATCTGCAGGAAAGAGATTTTTGGAATCTGGAAAGAAAGGGTTAGGTTGTTTATGGAGGCTTCTGATCCAAGGATATATATCACAGTACAGGAAGGCCCCTTCATTCCAATGAAGGTATCAGTTCTTGATGCAAACATTCAAACTCCAAAGAGTTATTCTGAAATGACCAAGGATGAGATCATCCTGGCAACACTAGACAAAAGAGCACAGAACATTATTGTAAGTGCTATAGATGATGCCACATTTCAAAATCTAATTCACTGCAAAACCTTCAAGGAAATGTGGGACACTTTGATTGTCTACATGGAAGGTTCTGAAGAAGTTAGACAAGATAGAAAGTCTATGCTCAACCAAGAATATGAGAGTTTCAGACAAGGGAAGTCTTATAGCATAACTGAATGCTACAAGAAATTCTACAGGATAGTGAATGAACTAATGTCCTATGGAAGGGTCTTCAGTACCTATGAACTGAATGACAAATTTCTAAGATCCTTGACAAAGAATTGGGACACCAAGATTTGTGTCATAAGAGAAGTGGCCAAACTGGCAGACATTTCTCCTCCAACCTTGTTTGGAAAGTTGCTATCATATGAAATGCAAGTAATGGCTATGAAGGAGGAAGAAAAGAATTCAAAAGGAGAACATAGAGAAAGGTCTGTGGCCTTCAAGGCTGAAGCCACTAGAAAGAATATGAGGATATCTCCATCACCTCCTAAGGAAGTTGCTGAAGTTAACTCAGAAAATTCAGACAATAAGAACTCAAAAAGCAGTGATTCAGATGCAGATTTTGCTGCCTTTACAAGGAAGTTTCAGAGGTTCTTGAAGAAGAAGCAGTGGAAGTCAAGGCCCTCCACATCACAGTCAGTTGATGATTACTATCAGAAGAGAAAATCATAAAGAAAGGAGAGGAGCAGAACTAAGCCCAGCAAAGATACTACATCAAAGATTGTTTGTTATTGCTGCAATAGGCATGAACATGTGGTGGCTGAGTGTCCAGAAAAGAGGAAGGAGTCAACAGACAGAAAGAAGACTCAACAAAAGGGCAAGAAGGAGAAATCATTTGTTACTAAGAAAGAGAAAAGTCTTACAGATCAATCCTCCTCAGAGTCAGAATCTGAAGCTGAAGCATACATTGGACTGTATGCAGCTAATGAAGAAGATGAGTTTATGCAATTGCTAAACTCCATCTATGAAAAAGAAGATCATCAATGTATGGGACTGATGGCTGGATCAGAAGAAGATATGTGCCAGAATCAGTCTGGTCCCAGGAAGGTACATTGTCCTTCTATGAAATCAGTTTGTAGTACTAGTGCAGAATCAGCTACATCTGCATCAAGTGATGTAGATGGATCTGAATCTGAAGGAGATGTTCATCAGTTAATAGATAAGTATGGGGACTTATTGCAGGCTCTTAAGAAAAGCAAGAACCTAGTCAAAACTCAGGCTCAGGAAATTGTTGATCTTAAGGTGGCTGCATCTGAGTTTGAAAAATATAACTATTATTCAGATGGGCACAATCAAATATAACAATGATCAAGTTAAAAATCTGGAAGCCAGACTGAGAATAGAGAAAGATTTAGTGACTAGTTACTCTAAGATAAAATCTGTCTTACCTATAATAGATGAGTTTGTGGCTCAAAAGGATAAGGCAGGATTAGGCTTCAAAGGTAACACCAGGGCTGCCCAATTCAAGAGAAAAGGCAAAGCTCCTGTCCAGCAACTAAACCTTAAAGTTCCTGTTATGTTTAGAAAGGTACAAGTGTCTTCTAACAAATATGATCTTGAAAATATTCATGCTCATATTAAGACTGATGTTCTGAAAAACAATGGTGTTAATGCCAATAGGTCTGCCCATGTTCATAAACCCAATGGTTATAAGAAATCAGTGGGTGAAGCTGCAGCAACACCAGCACTGGACAGAAATTTTTCTGCCAAGGGTATATCTAGACCTAGATACAACAAATATGAATGTTGGTGTTGTGGCAAGAGAGGCCATTTTACCTTAGACTGCTTGCATAACACAAGTGTAAGGAAGAACAATAGTCTACCAGTTAGAAGAGCTGCTGGTAGTTTTGATGTGAATGGTGCTAACCTGAACCAAGGACCCAAGACTTACTTGGGTTCTAAGGGAAAGTAATTCTGTATTGCAGGAAAGTCCAAGTTGTCATGCCCCTATATAGTACTTGGACAGTGGTTGTTCCAGGCACATGACTGGAACAAAGGGGCTGCTGAAGGAGTACACATCTGTCAAGGATGGGCCTAAAGTTATCTTTGGTGGATCTGAAAGAAAGATCATCAAAGGATTTGGTAACATTTCTTCAAACCAAATTACCATCACTCAAGTGGCTTATGTAAAAGGTTTGAAACATAATCTGATAAGCATAAGTCAGCTGAGTGATCTTGGATATGACATTTCATTTGTTAAGGATGGATGTCATATCAAAAGGTCAAGTGATCAAAAGGTCATATTGACTGGGTATAGAAAGAGAAATGTTTATTGTCTTGATTTTGCATGTGAGAACAAGGTTTCTCCTATCTGTCTTGTAGCTGATGATAATGCATCTCATTGTGTCAAATGGCACAAGAGGCTGACTCATCTTAACTACAAGACAATTGGTCAACTCTTTAGCAAAGAGTTAGTGAGGAATGGTCCTCAAGTTAAGTGTATAAAGGAAGGGATATGCTCAGCTTGTCAAAAGGGCAAGCACACAAAATCCTCCTTTCATAGCCTTGAAAACAAGGATTCAGTGAGGTGTTTATACCTCTTACATATGGATCTTTTTGGTCTTATGCCAGTTCATAGTCTAGGTAGGAAGATCTACACTTTTGTGGTTGTAGATGTCTATTCTAAATATACATGGGTGTTCTTTCTGAGACAAATCAGAAACCCCAAGTGTCTTACTTAGTTTTGTGAAACAAATTCAGAATGAACTGAACAGTACAGTGGTCAAAATCAGAAGTGACCATGGCACTGAATTTCAATCTGAAAGTATGACAAAATTATGTGAAAACTTTGGGATTTTCCAAGAATTCTCCTCATCTAGAACACCACAGCAAAATGGTATTGCTGAAAGAAAGAATAGGACATTGATTGAAGCTGGTAGAACTCTATTGAGTGACACTTCTCTTCCAGAATATTTCTGGGCTGAGGCAGTAAACACTGCATGTCATGTGACCAATAGGGCTTCTATCAGCAAGAGCCACAAAAAGACTCCCTATGAAATTATGAAAGGTAGAAAACCAAATCTATCCTACTTTAGGATCTTTGGTTGCAAATGTTATATACTTAACAATGACAAGTCTTATCTAACTAAGTTTGCTGCCAAATCCCAAGATGGGATATTTGTTGGGTACAGCATCAATAGTAAGGCTTATAGAGTCTACAACTTGACTACTCAAGTTGTAGAAGAATCTGTACATGTTGTATTTGATGAAACAAGATTAATCAACAGTGAGTTGTCATGTAGATCAAATAATCCAACAAGTATAAGCAAAAGGATGGACAAGCTTTCCATTGCAGAAGCATCAAATGCAGATGAAATATTGGAAAATGAAGGCTACTGTTCAGGGGGAGTACAAGACTCAATAGAAGTTGATGACAACCAAGAGGTGCAGCATAATGAAGGAGCTGGAGATGTTCAACCTGAAGGAAATCTACCTCCAGCTACAAGAGATCTAAAAGACCATCCAGCAAATCAAATTATACGTGATCCAAGACAAGGAGTGCGGACTAGAAGAAGAAATCTGAGCACAGTCCTGCATTCAAGTTTTCTATCTCAACTGGAGCCTAAAAAATTTGAAGAAGCCATCCAACACCAACACTGGATTAATGCTATGCAAGAGGAGCTTAATCAATTCAGAAGGTGCAAAGTCTGGGAGTTAGTTCCTAAACCAAGAGACCACAACATCATTGACACAAAGTGGATCTTTAGGAACAAGTTGGATGAGAGTGGAGTAATTGTGAAGAACAAAGCAAGATTGGTTGCTAAAGGATACAGGCAGGAAGAAGGGATTGACTTTGATCAAACATTTGCCCCAGTAGCAAGACTGGAGGCAATCAGAATGTTCCTTGCCTATGCAGCATATCAAGGATTCAAAGTATACCAAATGGATGTGAAATCAGCATTCCTGAATGGTGATCTAAAAGAAGAAGTCTATGTAGAGCAGCCATCAGGTTTTGTAGATTCTCTTAAACCTGGTTATGTTTATAGACTTAGGAAAGCATTGTATGGGTTAAAGCAAGCCCCAAGGGCTTGGTATGAAACTCTGTCTACTTTCCTTATTGAGAACAAATTCTCAAGAGGTAAAATAGACAAAACTATATTCCTAAGGGAATCAAAAGGTAAGATAATCTTAGTCCAGATCTATGTAGATGACATAATTTTTGGGTCTACAGAGAACAACCTTTGCAAAAAGTTTGCCAAACTTATGCAATGGAAGTTTGAAATGAGCAGTATGGGGGAACTTAAGTTCTTCTTGGGACTCCAAGTAAGACAGACTGAAGGTGGCTTGTCCATATCCCAGTCTAAGTTCACCAAAGAATTATTTAAGAAGTATGGTATGGAATCATCCTCCACCATGAGAACTTCTATGGGAACAAATATTTCAATATGCAAAGATGATGCAGGTAAGCCTGTAGATGAGTCTTTGTATAGAGGAATAATTGGCTCTCTATTATATCTCACTGCTAGTAGACCAGACATTATGTATACTACATGTGTCTATGCTAGGTACCAAGTTTGCCCCAAAGAATCACATTATACTGCAGTCAAAAGGATCTTGAGATATCTTAAGGGCACACCTAATCTAGGCTTTTGGTACCCTAGGAATGGAGATTTTCTACTAACAGGTTATTCAGATGCAGATTTTGCAGGCTGTAGAGAAGATAGAAAGAGTACTACAGGTACATGTCAATTCTTGAGAGGAAGATTGATATCCTGGAGCAGTAAGAAGCAGACTAGTGTGGCAATATCCACTGCTGAGTCTGAATATGTGGCTGCAGGAAGTTGTTGTGCACAACTATTGTGGATTCATCATCAGTTAAAGGACTATGGTATTCAAGTAAGTAGAACACCTTTATTGTGTGATTCTAAGAGTGTTATTTCTATTGCAAACAATCCTGTTTCACATAGTAGAACTAAGCATATAGAAATAAAATACCATTTTCTTAGAGAACATGTAGGAAAAGAAGTCATCTCATTGGAATTTGTTAAAACAGATTATCAATTGCAGATGTATTTACTAAGCCACTGGATGAAACTAAATTCAATAAATTTAAAATTGCATTAGGAATGCTGGTCATAGGTTAATTTACCATAAAATTGGCTAAGTAAAATGGTGTCGACACATTTAGTGATAAAGCATCGACACAGAGGAGTCATGTCGACTAATCAGGGAAATTGTGTCGACACATGAGAAAATGTGTCGACACCTAGGGGTCAAGAGTCGACTCATCGAGAAATGTAGTGTCGACACATCCAGTATAATGATGTCGACACTTACAGATTTTGTGTCGACTCTTATACTAAGAGTCGACACATAATTTCTGATGCACTACTTAGTATCTCCTGTGTCGACATATCATCAATTGGTGTCGACACAAAGTAGTCAACATTAATGTCGAGACAATAGAAATTTGTGTCGACCCATTTCGACTGTGTCGACACATTTAGACTGTTTTGCCCGACTTTTGACCTTCTTTCATTAGAGGGTATAAATAGGTCGAGAACGTATTCTGTCGACACGCTTACAAGGTTTTCGAGACTAAAACCCTGTGTCGACAATCTCTCTTCTCTTCTCTCAAGTTTTCTCATCTTTCCAATGGCGCCAAAGGCTGAAGACAACATCAATGAGGGATATGAGTTAGTTAGGGCTGCATTCGACAATGCCGCGCCAGAAATCAAACAGGTGATTTCTCTTCTTGCTGACAATGGATTGGAATACCTTGTTTCTGAACCTTCAAAGATTTGGAAGAAAGAAATTGTCGAATTCTATACTACTGCAACTTTGGATTCCACTGATCTCAAGATAAAATCTACAGTTCATGGGACTAAGGTTAAAATTACTCTCAAAAGTATACAAAAGTTTCTTCATCTACCTAGCATTCAAGATGAAGAAGAGGTCCCAGCCTCAAAGACAAGGGAGGCTCTCCATTGGTGTGGATTGGATCCAATCATAAAGATTGGAGCAGCCATCAACCGAAAGGGAATGAATCAACAGGGAAAGTTTCTATCTGAGATAGTGGGAAAAGTAATTTTGTGTAAACCAGGAGGCCATGATAGGATATCTGCCATGATGTTCACTCTCATGACAAGGATACTCTACAAGATTAACACAGACTGGTCTGCAGTTGTGTTTGATAAAATCAAAGAAGGAATAAAGAAGCCAAACTTGGCTAAAATCATGAGTCTATACCTGACTGGGCTCATTCCAGAGGTCATGCAACATATTCCTGGGTCTAAGATTAATCGTATGAGAAAAATGGACATGAGATTATTCTCCAGGTGGGATAGAGTTCTGTCCAAAGAGGTGCCTGATGTGGACAGGCAGGACACACCTGAGACATCACTTGGACATGATCAGGGCACTGAACAACTTCAAGGAGAACAAGTTAGAGAGCAGGCTGAGGACAAGACTGGGTCTACTCAAGTCCAGAAAGAAACATTACCTGCACAGGTGCAGGGGGATCCAGTTCATTCTCCTGCCCAGCACATTTCTAATCCTGAACAGTTGCAGGGGGAGTCAATTTCTGAACAAGTACAAGTGGAAGAAAGAGTACACTTATCAGAAGATTTGAACACTGCTAGCCTTGATGACTCATCTTCTACTCAAGCACAAAAGGAATTCACTCTAGATGAGTTGTTTCTTGATGATGGAATTGCTACTGATAGGATTGAGGAGGAGCAAGATGTTGAGGGGGAGCGAGTGAATGTTGAGGAAGAACAACATGTCACTGAGACAGAAGTTCCTGCAACGCCTCCTGAAAGAGTTCATATTGAAAGTTCTTCAGAATCTGAGACAGAAGAAGCCAGGGAGGCTAAGAAATGGAAGCTCATGGTCTTCAAGAGAAGAAGTCAAAGCTATAAGCAAGCTCTCCAGACTGCAAGTCACCAATCTCCTACTGAGTTTGATTACAATAAGTTCATGGTGAATTTGCAAGTGAAGATGGATGAGCAAAGAAGAGCCTTGGAAAAATATGTAGATGAAAGTAATAAGTCACTTCAGTTTGATCTTGCCCAAGACATCAAGTCAATCAGATTTGAGGTAAATCTGAATAAAAAGGAGATGACAGATTGCTTCCACAAGGGAGGTAATGATGTGGTATATCTAGCTCAACAGCACCAAACTATCCTTGGTAAGGTGGATGACATTGCATTGAAACAAGGATATGTTCTAGAAAATCAGTTGAGAATGAATGACAATCTGACTGAATCTCACAATGAAATTCTCACTGAGTTAAAAGATACTGCAACTAAGCTGACTGCTGCAAGGACTAAAGATATGGAAGACTTTGATCAAAAGCTCAAAGATGCCCTGGATTCAGTTCAAACTGCAATCACCACCTCACAGAAAGAAATATCTGACAAGCTTCTCAAATTAAAATCATTCTTTAAAAAGGGTGTGAATTTTCTTGATGGACAAATAAGGTTTCAGAAGGATGATCTAAGGGATCATGTTGCCAGAGAAGTCCTAAAGGGGGAGAGGGAACTTATCCATGCTGGCTCAGAACATGCCAAGTGGGTAACCAACAGTGTTAGAGCCACATTGGGATATCCACCATTGTGTGATGAGGATGTCATTGCTGAGTCAGGAATACAACAAGGTCTACTTGAAGGTAATCAATCTGAGGTTGCCCAAGTCATATACCCCCCTGCTGATTTTGAAATGATTCATCAGCAAGTGCAGGCAATGTACAGTCCTCCACAGGAGGTTACAAATGTAATTATTGAAAAATTAGATCAGCCAGGAGCCAATTTGAAAGATCAACAAGATGCTCAATTATCCAAGAAGAGATTTAGAGAGCAAGCTGAACAAAGACCTGATTTTGAGCAGTGGAGCCCCACCTCAAGGAACATTATACTAACTGCCTGGAAGCCTGTGAAGGATCAAGTGCATGAAAGAGGAAAGTGGTATAATGGAATTGAATGGCAAAAGTATAAGGCCAGGCAGGAGGCAATAGTACAGTTCAGAAGAAAGGCTAAGATGGGGAGGCTACCACCTGATACTCAGGAGCCGAGCAAGTATTTTCCCAAGCCCTTTCATTACTTTGAAAGACAAAGGCTCAAGGAGGAAGCTCAAAAGAAAGCTGAACTGAAAGGAAAAAAGCCTGCTGATGTTGCTGAACTTACTGTGAAGGCTCAGATTCAATCAGGAAAAGGAATTGTCATCCAGGAGCCTGATCAGTCTTAGTTTAAGTTTATCAGTTCTTTCAAATGTTTTGTAATGATTTGTTTGTTAATCCAATCAATGTAAACAAGCTGTAACAAACATTTCTAAATGAATAAACAAAACCTTGTTCTGTAATCATTTCTTCATGATCATTTTTACTCTGTGATGAATCTGTGGTTAATGTTTTGTTTATAAAAGATTCCTGTTGTATTATGCTCTTGTACATCATCATATTAAATTTTCATAAATGGTGTATATCATTAGCTAAAAGGGTTATGACTTCTCCAAATAGGGGGAGATTGTTGAGTACATTGGAAAATGTGTACCTGATTTGTAGAAGCCTAACTTAGCTCAATGATATACATCAAGGTGTATTTGATGTTATTTTGAGTTGATATGTGCAGGTGAAGAATGTACTAAAATACAGGAAAATTATTCTAAGTCCATGTGTCGACACTTCAGAAAGATTGTGTCGACACTTGAAGAAGGCTGTGTCGACACAGAGAAAAAGAGTCGACAACAATTGTGTCGACACCGGGAAGCAGTGTCGACACACAGAAGTTTAGTCGACATCAACTATATCGACACTGGGAGGCTGTGTCGACACACAGGATTGCTAGTCGACAACACGTGTGTCGACACCAGAAGACTGAGTCGACATACAGAGGCAGAGTCGACAACAGCTGTGTCGACACCTGGAGGCAGTGTCGACACACACTATATTTTGAGTCTACATCAACTGTGTCGACACACAGGACTTGTGTCGACACACTACAAAGTCTAGACCAAGTTAGTTGCTGGAGAATGATGAAGTGTTTGTGTCGACACAAATGCTCTGTGTCGACACATTCTCTAGATGCAGTATCTAGAAGCTGAGTCGACATAAAGGCAGGCATGTCGACATCATCAAGGGCTGTGTCGACACCTAAGTCACTTATGTCGACATATATTGACAGATGGTCTCGACACTTTCTAACAGACTGTCTCGACGCTTTGCTGACAAAGACAAAGGTACAAGATCTGTTTGAAGACTTGACAGCTGTGAGTTACAACAGGTTGACAGAAGCTGTCGGACTTGTCAGAAGTTAGTTAGAAACCGGATCAGCCGGTTACCAAGGAGGAAGTCTATATATATAGACAGATTCAGAGAATTGAGAAATAGACACGACGACACATTAATCATCTATTGGGAGATAAGATCTCTGATCAAGAAAGTGCAAGGCACAGAAGAAGATCTTCGTGAGAAGATCTAAGAAGAAATCCTGACGTGTACAACCACTCAGGATCAGTCTAAGTAGAATTCTTTCAAGAATTCTGAAGTATCATCAAAGGTGTTGGATAGAGAGGGATCCAGCCGTTTTGAAGACAAGAAGGAAGCTGTCACAGGTTTCTCAAGAAGCTGTCAGGAAATCAACTCAACGAAGTTCAGATTCAAGAAGCTTTGAAGAAAGCTAAGATCCAGTTGATTTCATCCATCAGCTGATCAAATGTTGTCTTGTCCCTTCTCTCTCAACAAGGAAAAGATATTATAAACTTTTTTTCAAATTCTGTAGGATCTATTTTTATAGATCTGAGTTGTAAGCCTAAATTATAAAGGCTGAGTGTAGGAGAGGTATTCTCTGAGTGGTAGGGTTGTTTATGCCTGAGTTGTAGGAGAAGGTTTTCTCTGAGTTGTAGGCCTTGTGGCAAGGCTGAGGTAGGGCTGGTTAGCCTGAGCTGTAGGAACCTTATAGGGTTCTGAGTTGTAGGAATCTTTCAGGGTTCTGAGGTGTAGGATCTAAGGATCTGAGATAAAGAAGGAAGTTAGGCCGAATCTAGCACACTGCTAGATAGGTGATGGGGGAAAGTGGATGTACCCAGACCTTGGGGAACCACTATAAATCTGTGAGCAATCTGTGATGTGTGCATATTTGTGATTGTTGTGCTGTGTTTGTTGCAGTGTCTTCAGAATTCTCTTATAGCCTATAGTTATATTCTGCCTTAAGTTAAAACAAGCATTAGAACCTATTCACCCCCCCCCCTCTAGGTGTTTAGGTGGTCTTGAAAATATAACTATCATATGGGCATTTTGAATTTGTTGTAATGACTTTTGGTCTAATGAATGTTACTGCAGTTTTTATGAACTTGATGAATCAATCTTTAAAACTTTTCTAGATCATTTTGTGATCACATTCATCAATGATATTCTGATCTATTCGAAATTAGAGAAAGAGCATGTTGAATACTTGTGTCTAGCGTTGCTGATGTTGAGGGAGTAGCGATTGTATGCAGTTTTCAAAATGTGAATTTTGGCTGAAAGAAGCGGCTTTTCAGGGCCACGTTATTAATGCAGAATGCGTATTGGTTGATCCTGCAAAAGTTGAAGAAATTATAAAGTGGACTCAACCGAAATCCATAACCGAAGTTTGCAGTTTCTTGAGCTTGGTTAGGAAATTCGTGAAGAATTTTTCCAAGATAGTGCTTCCCTTGACGATATTAACTCGAAAAAATGTGTCTTTAAAATGGGAGGATGAATGTCAGCAAGCTTTTGAGACACTAAAAGAAAGATTAACGACTGCTTCAGTGTTGGTGATGTCAAAAGGGTCAGATTGCTTTCAAATCTATAGTGATGCGTCTTAAAAAGGATTGAATTGCGTGTTGATCGAACGTGAAAAGATAATTGTCTTTGCTTCAAAGCAGTTAAAAAATGATGAAAAGAACTACCTGACGTATGATTTGTAGTTAGCGACGATAGTGTTTGTGCTAAAGATTTGGTGACACTACTTGTATGGCGTGCGGTGTGAAATTTTTACAGATCATAAGAGTCTAAAATATATTTTTGACAAGAAGGAAATTATTTGCGGCTGAGAAGATGGTTGGAATTCATTAAAGTGTTTGTGCTAAAGATTTGGTGACACTACTTGTATGGCGTGCGGTGTAAAATCTTTACAGATCATAAGAGTCTAAAATATATTTTTCACTAGAAGGAAATTAATTTGCGGCAGAGAAGATGGTTGGAATTCATTAAAGATTATGATATGGACATTCAGTACCATCCTGCCAAAACGAATGTGGTCACAGATGCTCTGAGCAGGAAAAGTATAATTGCGATCCAGTATCCGCTCAAAGATAAAATCTATAAGGCGATGCCACAAGATTCTTTTCTGATGGGTAGGGGTGCGCGGTGCGGTTTGGTGCAGTTTTGGCTCAAACCGCAACCGCACCATGAGGGTGCGGTATTGGCCCGAGCAAAACCGCATCGCACCAAAATTGCACTGTGCGTTTTTTGCGGTGCGGTGCGGTTGCGATTTCGGTGCGGTTTTTTACCCCCACATATTATGTGTCATTAATTGTTTGGTTAAATAATTTGTATCCAATTAGATTGTTCATCTTTTTCATTAGCAATTTAGTGTTTATAGTTGCTTGTTGTGCACTTTTTTAAGGCTATATTTTTGTTTCCAAGTGAAAGAAATTGCTCAGCATTAGGAAGTAATTTCCTGGGTTGAATTCCTATTGTATTCAAATTTTCGGAGAATCTAAAACTGAACTTTTGCTTGTTTAATAATTATTATATTGAGCTTTTTCCAGAGGATATTAGGAACTGCATCTTTGATTGCGTAACTCAGGTTTTGCATTAATTTTTATCATTTAACCTAACCCTACAATTCATCAGCACATATACCTGAAGCATGCATTTTGATAAAAATATGAATATGAAAGACTCTAGCGGGATTTCGCAGTTTTCACAGGCCCGAGCATGTTTACTGCTTTCACCAGGAAGGTTGGAAGCGGTGCGCCCGTGAACATAGTTAATTGCAAATAGGTGTGGTACACCCTTAAATGATATATAAGAAAATGTGAATAAGCTATGTACGAATAAAAATATGAACATTTTACTCAATACCCTAAAATGTGATGTCACAAAATTAAAAATTTTAAAGTACCCAGTGCGGTGTTTGCGGTTTTTAAGATTTGAAAACCACACCGCAAGTGGTTTATAAAATTTCAAAACCGCACCACACGTACACTATGCGGTGCGGTTTAAATATTTGTGTTGTTTTTGCGGAGCGGGCGGTTTTTTATGCTCACCCCTACTAATGGGTGTATTGGAGAAAGTGAAAAAAGGAGAAGCAAATGCATTTGTCAAGAAGGATGCATTACTTTTCCTGAATGACAGAATTTGCGGACCTGGCATAGATAATTTAAGAAAAGATATTTTACATAAAGCGCATAACATACCTTATAAGATTCATCCTGGCCGAACAAAGATATATCGCAATCTGAAGCATGATTTTGGGTGGCCTAAAATGAAGCGAGATGTCACCAATTACATTGCTCGATGTCATACTAGTCAGATAGTGAAAGCTGAACATATGAAGATCGGTGGTTATCTTCGGTCACTACTTATTCCTAAATGGAAATGAGATGACGTAGAGATAGATTTTGTATTTGGCTTACCTCGCAATAAGTCAGACAATGATGAAATATAGGTGATTATCAGCCGCTTGACCAAGAGAGATCATGTTATTCCAATGAAGCAAGGTGGACCTACCAAATGGTTGGTTGAATTGTATGTAAATGTGATCGTAAAACTGCATGGAATCCCGCGAATAATAGTTTCAGATCAAGATGGAAGATTTACTTCTGATATGTAAGATGCATGAATAAAAGGTTGGGGGCAAGGATCTTGTATAGTACAATCTGCCATCCTCAAATAGATGGTCAATCAGAACACACAATTCAGATACTCAAAGATTTATTGAAAATGGTAGTTCTGGATTTGAAAAAGTCATGGGAGAAATATCCGCCTTTGGTAGAATTTGTGTATAATAATAGCAACCAAGCAAAGATCCAAATGGCTTCATTTAAAGCTCTATATGGGAGGCGTTGCAGAACTCCACTGAGTTGGGCAGAATATAGAGAAAAGAAATTATTTTTGAAAAAGGGAACGGATAAAATTGAAAAAAAAAAGTTAGAATAATTCAGTAGAAAATGAAGATTGCACAAGACCGTCAACAAAATATTATAATGTTTGGCATCGCCCAGTGGAATTTAATGTTGGTGATCCGGTGTGCTTTAAAATCAAACCGTTTAAAAGAGTCTCTCGAAGGTGACATATCGGAAAACTGACTCCGAGATTTGTAGGCCCATTCTGATCCTTGAACGTATGGCGAAGTGGCTTATCGTCTAGCTCTGCCAGATGATTTACAGAATTTACATGATGTTTTCCATGTATCCGCTCTTCGGCGATATATTTTGGATTCAGATATGGTGTCTGTCAGTAATGTGTAGATAGAAGCTGATTTGTCTAGCCCGACTGAACCATATCAGATTGTTGATTGGCGGAGCAAAAACCTTCGGAACCGTGATGTGAAATTTAGTAAAGTCTGATGGAAAGGTCACCCCGCCAAGGATGCTACTTGGGAGCAAGAAGAAGCGATGAACTTGTTTCCTTCTTTTTGAATCAAGATGAATCAATTTTTGAGGAAGAAAATTCTGATGAGAGGAGAAATTGTAAGACCTGAACACAAACTTGAATATTATACACTTTGGTGAGATTTTGTTGTACTGGATTATTATTTTCAGTATTTTATATTGGATTGAATCACTATATTAGTTTGGATATCCTGTATTATAGTGGTCATTTAGATAATTATCGGGATCTGCAGGATTTATTCGCCGCGCGCTCTAGTTTTGGCCCTCCACGTGAAGGATAGTCTAAAGTTTGTTTTCGCCCTAAAAAAATATTTTTTCTTGTCTTGAATTATCTGTGTCGAATGCTATTATTATTTATTATCTAACTGTGTCTTAAATGTCGGATTTGCATAGCATGTAGGGTTAGGTCATCATTCATTCGCCGCCTATAGATCCCTCCTGCGTCAATTGGTATCAGAGCCAGGTTACGCACTCTCTTGATACGCAGTCGTAGAGTCTATAGGTTTTTTCCATTATGTCTAGGTGTCACAATTATTTCTATCCTCACTTTGAAGGTCTCGAGTCCACTTGCACCCGCCCTCATAGATCCCCTTCATGGAGACCCTCACGACACTACAATGACCATTCGCGATCGCAACACACTACTTCCAGAGATCGTGTTGAATCACCGACACGACCACACTATGCTAGGACGATCAGTATGATGATTGTCGTCGTTCTTATCCGTAAATGCGAGCGGATCGTGTTGATCCTCCAACACGACTCGGTTACCTTAAGGATGATTATTATGAGGATAGTCATTCCGAGAGAGATCTTGAGAGTCAGTTTCGTACTGATGCCCCTTCTTTTGACGGCTCATCATGTCCCGAGTCTTTCAGTTATTGGCTCGTGGAAATGGAGTATTATCTTGATCATTTTGAGGTATTTGGTGAGCGGCGCGTCAAGTTTGTGAAACTTGGACTTTTAGATTATGCGAGGGCATATTGAGCTAGCGTTCAGAGGACACGCAAGCGAGACCGTCTACGTCACATCACCAGTTTGGTGGACATGAAGCGTACATTGTGTCAGAGGATTTTGCCTTTGTCGTATCGGAGTTGCTTTCTCGACCAATTATTGTCTCTTTAGCAAGGATCCATGTCTGTCGCTGAGTACAGGGATCGCTTTAATGAGTTAGTTGTGAGGAGCGATATCCGAGAGGACCCAGTCATGTCGCTGAGTACAGGGATCGCTTTAATGAGTTAGTTGTGAGGAGCGATATCCGAGAGGACCCAGTCATGGCCTCTACCAGATTTTGGTCTGCATTTGATCTGACATTTGTACTAAGGTAGTTTATCATAGCTCGGAGTCCCTCAAGCAGACATATCAGCTCTCCCTTCGTTATGAACAGTCATTGAGATCTGCAAGAGCTGGTCGATGGGATTCTCACCTTGACCTCTGCAGTACGAGTCCCTCTCAAACTGAGGTCACCAACCACTGTCTTGTCAGCCACGACAGAAGTGATATCTGATACGGATTACTCTCACCCCAGTGAGGTGCTTAGCCCAGTGAGTGACTTATCCCTTGTTTCTGATTCGCCTCTTGTGACCCCGAATGAGAGCGAGCATGAGCGACCGACTGAGTCTGTAGTGTTGTGTCCCTCTCCCACACCTCATCTGTCATACACCGGATTAGTTAGAACCCCAAGCACAGACCCATTTCCTGACATCGCACCCAAGGATCCATTCTTGAGTGTAGGTCTGTATCGCTCTCCCATTGTCATTACCCGAAGTCACATCACGACTGAGAGCCCAGAACCTGATTGATCTCGTAGTGACTATGTCACCCATTTATGGGACACGACCCCTTACGATGGTACTCACATGAAGGATCATGACCCTAGTGACGAGTTTTACGATGACCCCCCTGTTGAGCCTCCTAATGAGCCGCCACATCCTGGTGAGAATGTGATTCGGGTGAGACGCTCGTTTATGAGCTTTGAGTTATTGGCATCTCTTTCGCTATCATCTATAGTCTTGTCCCAGAAAATTAACCTTGTGTGGAGCATAATGTATGTAGGGTCATCCTTGAGTACGCTTGAGCATACTTATATTTTGAGGGTCTACCTTATTGTGTATTGCACCCTCGAAGAATTTTGGTACGCACCACCTGCAGACCCACCAGACAAGCTTTTTCTTTTCGGGAACACGCACCACACTCGAGAGTCACGTCTTGTAGTCGGTGTACACGACTTTCACTCTGTGGTTGTCTTATCCGTGATGACTTTTTGTACACACCTCCTGGTGAGCCGTCTAATGTGCTACATTCCCCGAGAGACATTTGGCTCTTTACGAGCTCGAATTTGAATATAGATGTCTCTCACGGTCATCTGAGCACTCGTCTCACACGGGATGAGTTTGTTTATACTCCACCGAGAGAGCCTCCTGATAGGCCACCTTCCTTGATAGATTTTTAGGTCATTATTAGATTTTTCTCATAGAATGCATGTTGTGTCGGTCATTTTTCATTTGCATCATTTACATGAATCTGTTGAGTCGTTTCTTCATCATTTGCATGTGTCTGTTGAGTTTTTTGTCCGTCGTTTGCATTTGTGGCATGAGTCGGTCTGACGGAGAATTCATAATGATAATAAATTTTGTAAGTCAGATGCAAATGTTCACTGGCGAGAGCAGGTACTTAATGAAGGCGAGCAGGTGATGGTGAGAATCTGCGTTGTGAGGCTCCGTGTGAGGCTTTCTAAAAGCTTGAGCGTTGGGTGAATGGACCCTTATATAATCAAGAGACGGAACAAAGCAAATACCTATGATCTTGATATCCCTGCAAGTATGTGATGCAGAACAAAGGGCGCTAGGGTCGCGCGACCAAAATCCTCTCTTTTTTTATCAAATAAAGACAATGTGCATCCTTTTCTCACAAAACTTTCAAAACCAAATTTTTAAGAAAATGAAGATCTCATGAAGTAATTCTGATCATAAGAAGAGAAACTGTGTTACATGATGACTGGGGATTCAAGAAATCCAGCAGGGAAGAGCCGGCGGAGGTGGTCGGCGGTTGGCCGGTTGCAGGAATGCAGCAGGGAGGAGCCGGCGGAGGTGGTCGGCGGCTGGCCGGCTGCAGAAATGCAGCAGGGAGGAGCCGGCGGCTGGCCGAATCTGCAGGGAGAAGGAGGCGGCGGGCTGGCTGCGGGCTTCCTGCAGGAGCTAATCGGCGGTCTGGCTGGAGGAGGCTGCGGGCGGCTGCTGCGGCTGGAGAAGACGGCGTCGTGGCTGCGGGAGCAGGGACGCAGGGAGGAGCCGGCGGATGAGGGTTTCCTGCGGGCGGCTGCTGCGGCTGGAGAAGGGAGCGGCGGTGGCTGCGGGAGCAGGGGCGCAGGGAAGAGTCGGCGGATGTAGAGGGGGAAGATGGCGGGTGAGGAGATGAAGATACAAACCTTTCTTGGAGTCAGCACCAAGGAGGCCCTCCGGAGTCGGCACCGGCGGCGTGACCGAAGAGATCGGGAGAAAAGAAGCCGGCGGCTTTTCTTTCTCCAAAATACTCGATCCTCTTGGCTGCTTCCCTAAAGCACTCATTTATGATAAACCTCATCAAATCCAACGGTCTAGATCGTACGGATAGGGGCTGCATCAAAAGCTGAAAATATACTCAAAATATATAAATTAATATATCATTTCGACTCGCGGCGACCCTCCGGACGCAACCGCGGAGTCAGATCGGGGATACGATCAACGGGCAGGGCCCGTTCCCCATCAATCTCCCCTTGTTGGAGAATATTTGCCCTCAAATCTTTAGGGATTCCAAGGGGACTTCACGGGTGGTCTGCACTGTTTCCCACTGTCACCAATCATCAGATAAAAGCTTCCAATCCCAGATGCTGGTCTCGCGATGCTGCAAATAATGTAATCACTGCCTTTGGGAGGCTTGGGCGGCGGCCTCAATCTCAGAATCTGACGGAAAACTGTAGCAACTGGTAAGGGAGCAGCACTCTCTAATCCTGCACCGCAAATGATCATATCGATCGGCGATGTGAAAAAAGATATATCGATCTGTGTCTCAGTATCACCTGGGCCCCAATCAATCTGATCAAACTGCAACAAGTCATCACCATGTCCTACCCAGTCTGGGCTCATATCCAAACCAACTGATTTGCCCTCAGGGGCATTATCGAACATCAGAAAAGGATCCCTAGCCGAGCTGAGAAGTGACTGATCAAACCACTGTGACAAATCAATAAAAGTGAGCAAACGGCGCGAAGGCTCATAGGGTGGTACTACCACCATCTGACTGAATGTCCTTCTGCGCTCAATCCACTGGCGGGCAAATCTCTGAACGATAAAAGTAGCTCTTTGCACTGTCTGGTACCACTGTCTCGGTAATAATCCTCTCATGCGTGACTGAATCACGAGGACTGCTCTGGTCATCTTCTTGAAGGATCGGCGCTGAATAAACCCTCGGATGTGAGACTGTATCAAGACTGTTGCTCTTCTACGTCACTGCTCTAAAATCTCCTTAACATCATTCTCACACCAATTCTTCACATAACCTGCCCAAATGGCATCTTCTTTCTCTTCCCTTTCCCTCCTCTGCTTACTCTCTTCCACTCTAGCTTGTTTATTTCTTTCAAGCTCAACCCAATGTCTCTTTCTTAGGGAAGGTGATGGAAAATCAGACGAGTAGGAGGAATGACGGACTTAAGGATATGTAGTAGATGACGGAGAATATGAGTCGTAGGCTTGGGAGGGGACTCGCCTCGATTCATGGGAATAAGTGGTGGAAGAAGGGGAATATGGATCGTAGGCTTGACGAGAGACTCGCCTCGATTCATAGGAGGGGTATGCAATGGAGGAGACATATGAAGATTTATGTGAGTAAGATGCCTCACGAGAGGAATGAACATTGGAATAACGGGGAGGTGGAGAAACATATGATTCAAAATCGTCTGAATCGTCGGAATCATAATAACAAGGAAGCGTCATGGGTGTATGCAAACGATTTTCAAGAAAAGGAGAAGGATTGAAAAGTTTGAGAAAACTTTTCAACCTCCCTCTGATACCAATTGATGCAGAACAAAGGGCGTTAGGGTCGCGCGACCAAAATCCTCTCTTTTTTTATCAAATAAAGACAATGTGCATTCTTTTCTCACAAAACTTTCAAAACCAAAATTTTAAGAAAATGAAGATCTCATTAAGTAATTCTGATCATAATAAGAGAAACTGTGTTACATGATGATTGGGGCTTCAAGAAATCCAGCAAAGAAGAGCCGGCGGAGGTGGTCGGCGGTTGGCCGGCTGCAGGAATGCAGCAGGGAGGAGCCGGCGGAGGTGGTCGGCGGCTGGCCGGCTTCAGAAATGCAGCAGGGAGGAACCGGCGGCTGGCCGGATCTGCAGGGAGAAGGAGGCGGCGGGCTGGCTGCGGGCTTCCTGCAGGAGCTAATTGGCGGTCTGGCTGGAGGAGGCTGCGGGCGGCTGCTGCGGCTGGAGAAGACGGCGTCGGTGGCTGCGGAAGCAGGGACGCAGGGAGGAGCCGGCGGATGAGGGTTTCCTGCGGGCGGCTGCTGCGGCTGGAGAAGGGAGCGGCGGTGGCTGCGGGAGCAGGGGCGCAGGGAAGAGACGGCGGATGTGGAGGGGGAAGATGGCGGGTGAGGAGATGAAGATACAAACCTTTCTTGGAGTCAGCACCAAGGAGGCCCTCCGGAGTCGGCACCGGCGGCGTGACCGAAGAGATCGGGAGAAAAGAAGCCGGCGGCTTTTCTTTCTCCAAAATACTCGATCCACTTGGCTGCTGCCCTAAAGCACTCATTTATAATAAACCTCATCAAATCCAACGGTCTAGATCGTCCGGATGAGGGCTGCATCAAAAGCTGAAAATATACTCAAAATATATAAATTAATATATCATTTCGACTCGCAGCGACCCTCCGGACGCAACCGCGGAGTCAGATCGGGGATACGATCAACAGGCGGGGCCCGTTCCCCATCAGTATGGGTATCCACCAGGTATTTAGTGTTGAAAATATGACGTCGTACTACAAGTCTTGTGAGTATGTGGACGCAAGCAATGGGGACTTCCAACCGCCCATGCCTCCATTTTCGTTGTCTTGCCACCTTCATAACCCGCACACGTCTGATGGCCACCACTATTCACCCACTTCTGACACCCATGCACTCGGGGACTTGACTTTTTTGGTTCTACTTACGGCGTCGCCGATCGCACCGAGATCCACCACTCGTGAGTTAAGCGTTAAGAGCATCATGAAGACCAGACTCTGTCAGTACATTCCTACTACAGACATTGATGATACCTGGGTAATTGCATCAGAGCTTGATTGATTCGCCCCTGAACTTCGACTTCAGTACGACCGTCTCCATTCATCGGAGATGATAGCTTTTCAGTCGGGGGGAGTTGACTGGCGAGTACACTCTTCCATTGACGACACTTGGACAACCTCTGGTGGACCTCTTCGAATCTTACCTGACATTCATAGAGAGAATTCGGATCCCAATTCATCGGGAGATGAATTCTTTCAAGTCAGGGAGATTGATGCGGAGCATAGACGAGGACCTGCAGTGGAGGACGAGTTTTGAGCCCGTTCGGGGCCAATTGGCGACTTTCCATATATGACATGCCCGGATCGACAATCGAACTATGCGGATGTGCCCGGATTGATGTTGCGAGTCAAAATCATATGCTACTTTATTACTTTTGATTTATTTTAGTGTATTTTGAGTGGCCTCGCCTCCGACCAATAATAGTCGTTGAAGGTGGGATGCCCTATTCTTTGTTTTCTTATAAGATGAGTAGGGGCTGGTTTTGAAGTCATTGCAGAATTTGGAGAAAGTTATTCCTGGATTCCCGCGATCATCCCATGGTGCCGACTCCGTGGAACCCTAGGTGACGACTTCAAGGCTTTTATCTTCTTCCCCAAGATAACCCCTAACCCTAAGCCTCTTTTCCCCTCTCAAACTCCCTCCTTCAGCCGCACAAGCATCCCCAAAATAGCCCACAGATGGATGTCCAGAAGATTCATTTTTTATTGATTTCTACTGTTGATTAATTAAATTTATTTTTCCCCTCCTGTACTTTTTTTTTCGTTTTTTCCCCTCCCAATTCCAGCCGCCGGATCTCTGTCGAGCAACCCTCTCATCATCCACCCAGTCCACCTCCTACAAAACTCCAACCCTCTCTTCCCCCCACCCGATCTGTCCCTACCTCCGCTGCAACAGCCCCAGCGCCCCCTCCCTTGCCGCCACAACCCACCCTCGTCGTCTCTACAGTCGGCCACACCCCCTCCAACCATCGGTCGCCCCTCACTCATTCCTTTCTGTGGATCCAACCCCGCTGCCGCCCCGGTCCAAAACAGTCTCGACCCGGACTATCCAGCCCCGATCTGTCATCCCGTCCACCCATACTTCATCTCTTAGCCTGGATCCGCCCCCAAACATCGGATCCATTCACCCCACGCCCGGATCTACCCCTATGTGGTCAGATCTATCTATTTTTGATCTGATTCCACCATCCATCAACGAGGACAGCCACCTAAATCACTTTCCACGCCTCTGGTTCCACCTCGGATCATCGTACTAGCATCTCCGGCTCTGAATTCTTCAGTGCCTTGGTCAACCACTATTTGTTGAGATTTTGTTGTACTGGATTATTATTTTCAGCATTTTATATTGGATTGAATCACTATATTAGTTTGGATATCTTGTATTGTGGCGGTCAGTTAGATAATTATCGTGATCTGCAGGATTTATTCGTCGCGCGCTCTAACTTTGGCTCTCCACGCGAAGAAAAGCCTGAGCTTGTTTTCGCCCTAATAAAATATTTTGTCTTGTCTTGAATTATCTGTGTGGGATGTTATTATTATTTATTATGTAACTGTGACTTAACCGTCAGATTTACATAGCATGTAGGGTTAGGTCACCGTTCATCTACCACCTATAGATCCCTCCTGCGTCACTGGGTAGCTGTGGTTGTTTGGGGTTTCTTATGGGTCGGCTGGTTGGTTTAAGTCAGGCTAGGTGACTTGATTTGGTTGGCTTCTTGATGGCTTGAGTTAGCCAGTCATTCATGAAGTTTATTATATTATATCCTATGAATTTTGATGGAGCGTGAGCCGGAGGACTACTGGATATATACTTATACATATGTGACCTTATCTCCCGATACTTGCATTTTTCTCGCCGCCTGGAGCTCTCAACGGACTGAAAGTCGATTAGGGCTAATGCTTTGTCACGACCCGTCTCAACAAAAGTCGGAGTGCATTATGGGGCGAGTCGTGATGCCACGGGCATGGGCGGAAGGAAATTCAACTTGAAGCAAATTGAAGAAGACGTGTTATCGTAAGGGTTGATGAAAGCCAAGTTGGCCAACTAGGAGGCCGAATTTCTATCTTCGCTCCGATCGTCTTCTTCCCTCGATCTTTGACCTTTTATACCCCTGGTGAAATCCAGGCAAATTCAATTCCACATGCCGTCTTTTTTTCCGAAACCTCACTGCCTTCTCCAAAATTGATGCTAGATGATTTTAATCTCCAAGACAGAACCAAGGTTTATTTCTCATATGAGCTAAATCTCCATGTCTGTTAGGCGGAAGCAGAGATACTGATAATTAGGTTTAAAATAATTAATTTGAAGGAAAATAATTATTTTTATGTGGAAGCTTTAAAATATGGTAGTTTGAAACAGGTGCACATGCATTTTATTAAAACTTATAATACAAATCCAGATATAAATTTCATGCAATGACAGGTTCAGATAAATGAACATACAAAAAATATTAACTTCGAGTGCATATAATATAGCCTAGCAATTGTCCATGATTTACTGATCATTATTATGACATAAAAGAAATATCTGACAGTAAAGAAAATGAAACGTACATAGAACCTGGAACTTAATGCAGATCGGGCTCGAGGACTTGGCAACCCTGTTACGAACGCTAAGGCAATTCCAAAACAAGAAGGAAATGCTTCATAACATTGAAATAAACAGGTAAGCAAGTAAAATACATAACCAGTAAGAAAAGCAGAAATGTATGTGTATCAGTTTTTAATGAAGCAAAGCTAATAAGACAGACAAGTAAAATAGTCAAATAGAAATAACTTGAATTAAGCTTACATCAGAGCAACATATAATTAATCATGTAATATCATAAGTTGTAATCAATGAAGTGTGCAGATGTTTTCAGTAGGTGCACATGGTTCACACTCAAGTTCATATGCAAGCCTTATTAGAAAAATTTTTGCTTGTCGTGACCATGCAAGCAAAGAGATGCACCAATTATACACTATTTTTCAATGATTAATTAAGATATTATTATGTTAAAAGATTCATATTTTAGCGATTCTAATAGGAACAGATTCACTTAAAGGGAAAGATCAGATTAAGAACAGACTTTACTCAGATCTTGCAACCAGACAGGCATTAGAAAAGATTCGATGACATCGAAAACTAGGGAATAAGTTTGAACTTTGCGGAATCGAGGGATTAAGTTATCATAACAAGAAGGTTTTTCAAGTAAATCGCATGGGTAAGTTTGACTACGAAAGATCTCCAAAGTGCCCAGTTCAGCTTTTGGCATGGGAAGGAAAGCACTTTAGAGATCGTCTGAGTGTGTGGTGGGTCCTCTGCATTGTAGCCAGGGTTAGTTTCTAGTTCTGAGTGACTAGTCAGGAGCTTAAGTTCGGGAGAAGTAAGTGTTAGCTACCCCTTGGGTCCAAACTCTCGTTGAGACCAAGTTTTGGCTTCAACACTCTAGATATACATGATGTAAATTATCTTGAATGAATCAAAAGTTGTTTTATGTTTTCTCCTGGTATACCTCATGTACTTTCTATATTAGAATTGTTGTGTTATTTAATTGTGAAAAACTGCTAAAAATAATGATTTAAACTGTGGCAGTCTTTGAGCATTACACTCGGTTGTGGGAATGATATGAAAGATGAGTGTCGTGGACATCGACGAAGTTAGAGAGGGCTGAGCGTGCGAGATCGTGGAAGCAGACGAGTCCGCAAAAATAGGGATCTGATTTGAGTTCAGTAGAAACCCTAAATGAGCAATAGGTCAGACCAGTTAATACGGCGTAATCATATCAAGAGTGCTAATAAGAAACTTGTATTGCATTAAACAAACATAATGATATAATCGAGAGGCAAGCTCACGTCACGCATCCAGAGGATGGGTCCTCCTTGACACTCCACTCTCTAAGAGAGCTTGCTTAAAGCCTTAAACACTAAGACTCAAGAGATGAACAAGACTTTACCCCTAGGACTCCTTATATAGATGGAGCCTCGTACTACAAGACAAAACACTTAAATAATACAATAAAGAAACAAGTTGTTGAGTGACTGTCGCAAGGTGAGGCAGAACGTCCAAGCATATGCGTGAGATGTGTTCCCCAATGCAAATACATATTAGCTTTCCTAATTTGATGGTGGAAGTTTTGGTGATAATGGTTAAATGGAGGAATTCTTAGACGTTCACTTTGAGTTCACATGAGCTAAATTTCAATCATCTTAATAGTTTTGAGGAGTCAACATTTTTAGCTATTTAAAAATGCAATTCATATTAAAAGGATGCATGTTTACAGATATTGCGGAAGATGATGTCCCACAATAGACGCGTTGATGAACCAAGAAACGATAAATAGAAAGATAAGTTGATTGTGAGCTTTTATCTCTTTAAGTACGCTTATTTTTCCAATTAGTTTTACTTATTGCAGTTGTTTTTCACACCGAGCCTATTTCTTGCACGTGCATTGCATGTTCCATTTAATTGAACAAGTTCGCTTAAATCACTCACAACTACAAACCGTTGAAGATGGCTAATAATAATTTAGAAGAAAGTGATTAATAATTTGAGGGAGAATTAATCTAATTAACACCTAATCCAATTAAATCAAATCATAACACAAATGAAAAATACAACAACAATAGAACCCATATAAGTCCCCAATCATTGGGGGTATGGGAGGGGGAAATTGGAAAAAGACCTAACCTTTAGCACTATCCACAAAGTGGCTTCTCTCAGAGAGGACAGACCTAACCTTTGACAATCAATGCACAAAGTGGTTGCTCACAGATACCACTGAAATAGTGGCCCCCTATATCATCACATTTGCTGCGAAATCATGCCCTCAAATCAAAGCCAAAGACATCAGAGAGGGCAGACCCAAGAATCCATTTTGATTTATACATAACCATGCTTCCTTCATTCAGCATCCAGAGCATTGGCTGCTGAATGAAGGAAGCATGGTTATGTGCACATAAATCAAAATGGATTCTTGGGTCTGTCCTCTCAAAATGTTAATTTATTTTAACACATAAATGAAGAATAAAATACATAAATTGCATGCATTGATGCATTGGAATGTTAAGGTTTAACCTCGATAGGGGCGTGAGTTGCTTACCGATATGTTGATTTTTATTTCCAATTCAGGGGTTCAGAAGGACTATTGTGTACTTGATTGCCCTAAATTGGAATGCTATGCATAATTAAGCCTATTGCGTATTTGATCGCCCTAGATTAACAGATGATGGCACCATAGGGTGCGGCCCAAATGACTGGTTACTGAGACGATAGCTAACCTTAGCAATTCCCAGTGTTTTAAATGTCGGCCGACATGTCCGACATGTCGGCCGACATGTCTGATTTCAAGAGAAAACGCTCTATTTTTTCAATACAACGGAAATATTTCGTTTTAAATAAAATCGGCCGAAATTTCGGTCAAAACCCGAAATTTCGGCCAAATCAGAGTTTTGGAATGTCGGCCGAAACGTTCGTGTTTTTAATTTCCTATAAATTCTTTCGCGATTCACTTTGCCCTAAATTTCTCGATCCGGCGTTGAGCGAGGGGTTGAGCAGCGAACGAAGTGAGCGCTGAGAAATCGTCGATCCGGCGCTGAGAAATCATCCCTCCTCCGTCGGCGGTGAGCAGCAAACGAAGCCCTGCTCCTTCCTCCTCCTTTGTCGGCGGTGAGCAGTGAAGGAATCCACTTCTGGCTCCTCCCCCCTCCTCCTCCTCCGTCGGCGGTGAGCAGTGAACGAAGATCGCTCCTCCCTCCTATGTCGACGGCCACTTGCTGCTCCTCCCTCCTCCATCGGCGTTGAACGAAGTCACTTCCTCCTCGGCTGATCCTCCTCCCTCCTCCATCGGCGGTGAACGAAGTCACTTCCTGCTCGGCTGCTCCTCTTCCCTCCTCTGTCGAAGCCACTTCCTGCTCCTCCCTCCTCCATCAGCGGTAACTCTTAAATGTCTTCTTCTTCCCTCCCCCTTTTTCCTGCCATTTTTTCATTTGCACGGTGCTTGCTGCCATCATGTGTGTTACACACTTACACTTACACAGTTACACTTACATGTTCTTGATTTTGGAATCAAACTGTTACATGTTACATGTTACATGTTACACTTGTGTGTTACACACTTACACTTACACTTACATAGTTACACATACATTTAGCCATTTAGGTCAGCCATCAAGATTGTTTAGAAGCTCTCCACATTAATGAATTTAGGTCAACCATCATGATTGTTTAGAAGCTCTCCACATTTTGTTTGTAACTATTTACTTGCTGCTCTCCACCGCCTGTGGAATCAAATTGTTACACTTACATAGTTACATTAATGATTGTTACTAGTTTCTACATATCAAGTTGCATGTCTCTCTAATTACAGATCAACCAAGCCCTGCTATTAAAAGTAGAACTCGTGATGTCGTCTGAAGCTTCTACAAAGGAATCAAGTACTAAGCTAGGTAGAGATCCTTTTTGGTCTCACGGTGAGAAGGTTGATGTGAAGGACACAAATAGGGTTCGATGTCGGTATTGCAGTCAAGTACTAAGTGGAGGGGTGAGTCGGTTGAAGGCGCATCTAGCTGGGATACGAGGCAATGTTAAACCATGCCCAAAAGTACCAGCAGAGGTGAAAATTCAAGCTGATGTTGCTTTAAAGTCACAACTAGTACTGAAAGAAGCCAAAATCGCTAGATTGGAGGCAGACCGTGATGAAGTAGTAGTTGGAGGTGCAATGGATTCAGAAGACAACTCTCAATCACATAGGAGTATCTTTTCTAAAATGAAGACAAAAGGACCGTTGGATATACATTTCCAAATACCTGCGGATAGTGTTGGACAAACAAGTAAAAGTGGGAAGTTGGCATTAGGAGGAGAGAGGTGGAAGAAGAAAATAAGGGAGGAAACAAACACATATATCGCAAGATGGATATACGAGGCTGGTGTATCCTTTAATTCTGTGACGCTTCCTTCCTTTGATCACATGGTACAAGCTATTGGGCAGTGTGGGCAAGGGTTGAAAGGCCCTACACCATATGAGTTGAGTACAAAACATCTCAAGAAAGAGGTTGATCGAACAAAAGAATCACTAAACGCATTCACCGCTACTTGTAGGTTGAGTGGTTGTAGCATTATGACTGATGCATGGACTGACAGAAAGGAAAGGAGTATTATGAATATTATGGTTCACTGTGAAGCAGGAGTAGCATTTTGGATGTCAAGGAATGTCTCATCTGACGTTCATGATGGAAAATTCATTTTTGATTTTGTTGACGAGGCTATCGGATCTAAGTCTGGACCGGGAGAAGACAATGTGGTGCAAGTTGTCACGGACAATGCATCTAATAATATGTTAGCGGCAAAGATGCTATCTATGAAAAGACCTGCCATATTTTGGACGTCTTGTGCAGCCCACACAATTAATTTATTACTTGGAGATATTGCAAAAATAAAGCAAATCAAAAATGCCATCACCCTTGGTCGTATTTTGACAGTCTTTATATATGGACATACCATTTCTCTTGATTTGCTAAGGCAATTTACAAAAGATTTAAATTCTCATGAACTTATTCGGCCAGGAGTGACTAGATTTGCTACTGCATTTCTATCTTTGCAAAGCATTTTAGATAAGAAAAAAGAGCTAAGGAATATGTTCTCATCGCAAAAATGGGAAAACTCAAAGTTAGCTAGCACACCACCTGGAAAGAGGGTAAAATACAAAACTTTGTTTTATAATTAAATTATGATTAACTTGTGTTACTTCTTAGTTATTAAACGATTATGATCAATTTTGCTGTATTTAAAATTACAGGCCGTTGCAATTGTATATAATGTGAAATTTTGGAAAGATGCGGAGATTGCTGTTAGTATATTTGCTCCTTTAGTGAAGGTGTTGAGAAGAGCTGATGGAGATACGCCTTCTATGGGGTGGATATACGGAGATATGATGAAGGCTAAAGAAGAAATTGAGATTGCTCTAAATCGTAATGAATCTCGGTATCTTCTCATATGGAAGCTAATTGAAAGAAGGATTGATAGTAAGTTGAGCACTCCCCTTCATATTGTTGGTCATTACCTTAATACATACTTTTATTTTGCAAATTGGGAAAAAATGGAGAAAGACGGTAAATACATGGATGCGGTAATTGATTGTATGTCTAAGATGTATGGGAGGGATGTGGCTCTTCAAGATCGTATTGCTGACCAAATATGTCTCTATCGAAATAAGAGAGGATCTTTTGGAAGAGAAATTGCAAAGAGACAAAGTCTCAATAGTTCTCTTGATCTTGGTATAAATAATTTTAAATTTCTTAAATTATTCACTTGTTTTACTGAGTAGTTCCATTTATAATTTCATATTGCTAATTTTTTTATTACTATTTTTTGTTTAAATATAATTAGTGAATTGGTGGAAGTTTAATGGGAATGACGCACCTGATTTGAGAGACATGGCAGTACGCATTCTCGGATTGACTACTAGCTCTTCAGGTTGTGAAAGAATTGGAGTACATTTGAGTTGGTAAGTTAATATTTATTTATAAGTTGTAATTAAATTTGTATATATTGATTATCTCAAATTTTATATTAATTGGATTGATTGACTTTATAAATTACAGATTCATACAAAAAAGAGAAATAGACTGGATCATAAAAAATTGAATGATCTTGTCTTCGTAAAATTCAATGCTACTCTAAAAACAATGTCAATGGAAGCTAAACGAGATCCAATAGCTGCAAAAAACTTTGAAGATGGAAAAGTGACAGAGTGGTTGGTGGGCTCTAGTTCTTCAAAGAAATCAATTGATGATGAAGATGATGAGGTCTTTCCTGGAGAGGGGTTGACTTGGCAGCAAGTGGCGGAGTGTATGGATGTTGATACAGAACCAAGAAAAAGCTCTCGTGAGTCTCGTCAATCTTCAATGACTCCGAATACTAAATCATCAAAGAAGAAAGGCAAAAGAAAAGTAGATTGTGTTGATGAAGAAGAGGAAGTAGAGTTTTCTGCTTCATCAGAGGAGGACCTTATTCAAGAGGAGATTTCAGAAGGTGATTACGAGACAGATAACGATGAAATAAATCAAACAATGCATTCGGAAGGGATCGAGGATGACTGAGGTTAGTCAAATAGAAGTTGACTTGCAACTTGTGTACAATGTTGTTTAACATGTTTAATTTGTCTTTAATTCGTGTAATTGATATTTGTAACAGGTTCAGCTTTTGGAGGAGTCGATGAGAGTATTTTACTAAAAAAAGACAGCAATATTTTGCATTTCTATCATTAACCACTTTTTGTGCATGTCGAAAAGGGCCAACTAAATTATCCATTTAAATCTTCAATTAGCACCGACATTACTGGCAAGTTGTAGTGGAATTGAAGTGCAAGTTATTTTGTGTAATTTCGAATTTATTGTTTGTTCTTTTTTACATTTAAACTTTCCACTGACTGAAAGGGATTAGTACTGATTTTATTTTGTCTCTTTGTGTTTCATTTCTTCTCCATTTTCAACATCAAGCGCAATATATGCTTTTATTGATCACTCAGTTCAGGTTGATGTTGCAAGGTCAGAAAAATATGCTGCTCCTGGAAGGCTTCTGGATCATCTTCAGCATACTCGGGGGTTCATTTATAAAAATATGGTACAATATTCTTCATTTTTCCAAGAGATTCAGAGTATTCTTTTATTTATTGTACTTGAATATTTATTGTTTTGCTCAATCTGCTTGAAATATCTACTTGATAGTCGAACTAACCTGCAAATAAAAAAGGTGTTAAAGACATGTCACTTTTCATTGTTTGCCAATATAAATAATAAAAACGAACTTATAAAACAAATAATTATATATTATGTTAGATACATAAAAACATGATAGATGTATAGTTATATTATGCATACATACAGATACTAATAATTTTGAACCCCGACATTTTCAAATGTCTCCGACATGTCTCCGACATCCGACATCCGACATTTAAAAACCCAATCCGATATGTACCCGACATCCGATATTTAAAACATTGGCAATTCCTAATGACATGAATTAATGATCGACAGATAAGTAAGAATGAAATGAATAAGAGAAATGTTAGAAGATCATTACTTATTACTTGTTGAGTATTGTTTACTGATTACTTATATTGACTCCAGCTTACCTACTTGATTGCAGTTTATTGCTTATTGCAAGAATAATGAAATATGATTTAGGCTCGGTTTGGCTCAGCTACAGCGATTGGATAAGCTGATGCGGAGCAGAGGCAAGAAGATGCAGTGGAGGACGAGTTTTGGGCCCATTCGGGGCTGATTTGGCGACTTACCATATATGGCGTGCCCGGATCGACGATCCGACTCCATAGATGCGTCCGGATTCGCATTGCGAATCAATTTCATATATAGTTTTGTATTTTTCGGGTTTTATTTCATGTAGTTTTGAACCAGAGACCAACGGCCAATCGTAGTCGTTGACTCTGGGTGTCCTAATTTCAGATTATTATATATACGTTGTTAGGGCAGCCGTCATCTTCATTGCTAAAATTTGGAGACATCTCTTCCTCATTTTCGGTGATCTCTCCGCGGTGCTGACTCCGTGGAACCCCTTGGTGACGACACCTTGGGTAAGGTTTTGTATCTTTATATTATTTTTCCTCCTCCCCCACCCCCACACCTTTCCTATTTTGCTGTTCAGCCGCCGCTCCCCTTAAGAAAACCCTCTCTGTTTGTGCAGGAAACTTCCCTGTTGTCCACCCTTGCCAGCCCACCAATCCTCCTCTAGCCACCCTCACCTCAAACCATCGGTTCCCCACACCTCTCAGCCGCACCCCCCTCCCCCCCCCCCCAAGCTGTCGGCCCTATTTCCCCCACCTATGAGTCCCTTCCAACCGGCCAGCCAGTGTTATTCCCAAGACTGGCCAGCCCCTCCATCCCCTCATTACTTGTTGTCGCCGCCCCTCTCGTGGCAAATGAAGTAACACCTATCATAGACTTATTTTTTACAGATTTCATGAGCCTCTTATAGAATTTGCAAGTTTTATATTGCCAAAATAAGGGACTCATAGGTGACCTGACTAGATTATCATACCTACAAAATTAATAATCCATGAATAACTATTTCTAATGGATGAGTAAGAGGCGATTTAGGTAGTAGTCACTAAATTTAGTTGCATACCCAATCGAACCAATGGCAAGCAACTAACCATGCTTGAAAGCTTGGGACAAGAATAATATATTACACAAAATAATTCAATGAAACGACCCACAACAAACAATAGAACTAACAGTAAAAATCATCCCGGCAGATGTGTTTTGTTGAATATAAAAAAACAATAAAATAGTTATAGTAGAGCAAGCAGATGCAAGCCAGCAGAGAGAATATTGCAGTTCCAGAAGATAGGACAGATCACAATACATAGTCGCAGATCAGAGAACATTGTTCAATTTAAAAAAAGAGACGCTGAGTAATATTTGCTCTGGCACCATATCAGAACTTCCGCATTAAACCAAAAACCAATTGCTACTGAGTGGAGAGGTCCAAGAATATATAAATACAAAAGAAATATAGAATTTTCAATATTGGACTAAATATTCCAACAAGCCCCTTAGTCTGTATGGAACACGACAACCCTTTTTGTGATGGAACATGTGGATATAGGGGGCGAAGGATTGGACGTGGCATGGGTTCTAAGACTAGTTGAATTGAGAGGAAATAATACTTGCTTATTATTATTCATCCATTGAGGGATATATATAAGATTACAATAGACTCGTAAACGTAAATACCCGATGTGGGACTAAACCCTACGTACACACATAAGCGCTAGTAATAATAATAATACAAAAAATGACTCGACTCGTAAATAACTCTCAACTCTTCCCCTCAAGTCAGACGAAAGATATCAGTCATTCTAAGTCTCTTGATGCCGTCACTGAATGCATCACACCCCAAGCTTTTTGTGAACACATCAGTCAGTGGATCTTTAGAGTGAACGAATAGTGTGATTATATCCTTTTTATCCAAGTGATCATTGATAAAATATCGATCCACTTCAACCTGCTTTGTCCTGTCATGTTGTACAGGATTATGGGCTATACTGATTGTTGTCTTGTTGTCGCAAAACAAGGAGAACAGTGTCGTCACGGGAAACCCCAAGTCATGTAGAACTGTACGCAACCACAGTCCTTCGCACGTGCATTGTGACATTGCACGGTATTCTTCCTCAGCACTTGATCTTGCCACTACATTTTTTTTCTTACTGCGCTAGGTCACCAGGTTTCCTCCAACAAAAGAACAATAACATGTTGTACACTTTCGATCATCACGACATCCTGCCCAATCAGTATCAGTAAAAACCTCAATCCTAAAGTGGTCGTTTTTGGAATAGAAGACCACGACTCGGAGCCTTCTTCAAGTATCGTAACACCTGATAAGCTTCCTTTTGGTGTCTAACCTGAGAGCATGCATGTATCTGCTCAGAATCCCAACAGCATAGGAATATCGGGACGAGTATGAGACAAGTATATTAGTTTCGCAACTAATCTCTGGTAGCACGTGTCATCGGCCTGATCACTGTTACCATCCTCATAGATTCCATGATTTTCTTCCATCGGGGTGTTCGCTGGAACACATCTGAGCATCCCAGTTTCCTGCAACAGGTCTAGAACATACTTCCGCTGAGATATAAAGATACCCTGATCAAATCTAGTCACCTCAATACCCAGAAAGTATCGTAATCTACCCAAGTCTTTCACCATAAATTCGGCAGATAGGAGGGACTTGAGTTTCACAATCTCTTTCAAATCACTGTCAGTGATCACGATGTCATCCACATAGACAATAAGGACAACAATACCCAGATCACGTCTCCGAATGAACATAGTGTGATATGACTGTGCCTGCTTATACCCAAATTTAACCATAGCCGAGAAGAATCTGTCAAATCATGCTCTCGGAGACTGTTTCAAGCCAAATAACGACTTTCTTAGCCGACAGACAAGATCTTCCGCTCCCTTTTTCACAAACCCAGGGGGAATTTCATATATACCTTTTCATCAAGCTCACCGTGGAGAAAAGCATTTTTAACATGCAGCTGATGAAGTTCCCAGTCCATGCAAGTCGGGTATGACAACAATACCTGAATAGAGTTCATCTTAGCTACAGGGGTGAAGGTCTCCTGATAATAAACTCCCTGAGTCTGAGTGTACCCCTGGGAAACCAGTCGCGCCTTGTATCGTTCGACCTTCCCCTCTGGATTCTATTTGACAAAAAACACTCATCTCGAGCCAATAGTTTTCTTTCCATGAGGAAGGGAAGAAACATCCCAGGTATGATTCTTGTCCAAGGCTGATATCTCCTCCTTCATAGCCTGAGAACAGGCCGGAATACCCAAAGATTCCTGCCATTCTTAGGGATAACAACTGAAGAGGGAGAATAAACAAAGGTCTGATGGGACAGGATAAGGTAGTGGTAAGCAACATGATTAGAAATGAGATGTTTTGTCAATGCAGTCTTACTTTTCAACAGAGCAAGCGGAATATGCAAATCCGCGTCATCAAAATCTGTGGCAGAAGTGGGCACTGGTAGAGACAGAACCTTAGTAGCATGTATACCTGTCGGGCGGCGTCAGTGGTACACGTGAGGAAAAGGACATATCGGAGTATCAAGCAGAGGAACTGGGATTGGAGATCCCAGTTCCTTACAAGGAGGAAGTTGTGGTGGCAAAGGGGGAAGAAGAAGAAGAGGAACATCCGCATCACCACTACTCTCCCCCTGACGAAGTGAGTGATTCGAAGGTAAGAAATAGGATTCATCTTCCCTAAAGGTGACATCCATAGTGCAAAGCATATGCCCTGAGGGAAGGTGGTAACACTGATACCCTTTCCTCGTAGAAGAGTATCCAAGGAACACGCACCGATGAGCCCGGGGGTGCAATTTGTCTCGGTGAGACAGATGAATATGGGCATAGCATAAGCACCCGAAAACACGAGGAGGCAAGTGGGAAGTATAGACCACGGTTTTGGTAGATAGCCGAGCGAGAGGAGTAGTATAGTCAAGAACCCGTGAAGGAAGCCGATTGATAAGGTGCGCAGCGGTGAGAACAGCGTCCCCCCCAATAGGATTTGGGAAGATGCATAATGGTCAGAAAACAACGGACGATATCCAACAGGTGCCAATTTTTTCGCTCGGCTACTCCATTTTGGGTAGAGGTGTGGACACAAGTAGTCTGGTGGATGATACCATAACTAGTGAGGTATGAACCAAATGCCTCCCGATCATCATATTCTCCCTTATTATCACTACGCAGGACACGAATAGAGCCCTTAAACTGGGTTTGGACCATCTTATGAAAAACCTGAAAGCACAAGAAGACTTTGCTTTTCTTTTTTAACAGATATACCCAAGTGGTGCAAGAAAACAATCAATAAAGGTAACGAACCAACGAAAATCATTAAGAGATACAACAGGGAACGGACCCCAGACATCAGAGTGAACAACATCAAACGTAGTACTAGGAGAAGATAAATGTGAGAAACTGTGTCGCACATGTTTAGACCGATCACAAACATCACAGACAAAAATATGTAAAAAAGGTAAAAAAAAAACAAGAAATAACTTTTGAAGATACGTGGGAGAGGGATGTCCAAGCCGTAAGTGCCATCGACGAACATTATCAGTTGTAATAGTAGTGCAAGAGAGAGCCAGAGTAGCCGAAGGTTGGACATCTAGGTAATATAGACCACCTCGGTTCCTACCACTGTCAATGTTCCGCTTCATACCCAGTTCCTGAAAAACAAAAGAATCAGGAAAAAAGTCACTGAGCAATTAAGAGATCGAGTAAGATCACTGATAGAAAGTAAATTGCGAGGAAAGGAAGGAACATGAAGAACAGAGGACAGAGATAGGGAAGGGAAACATGAGATCAGGCCTTTGCCAGCAATGAGAGACAACAAATCATTAGCAGAGATAACTTTGTCTTTACCATACAAAGGAGCGTAAGAGAAAAAACCTGAGGAGAAGCCAGTCATGTGGTGGGTGGCACCAGAATCAATCACCCACTCAGAGGAGGAGGCAGTGGCAACATGGACACTGGGCATAGCAATAGAGGCACTGGCAGCAGAGGCATGATCAGGCTGAGAGTGCAGCAGGTGGAGGAAAGCATCCAGTTCAAGAGCAGTAAGCTGCCCCGGTACAGCACCGGAAGGCTTGTCGTAGACGTCCGTAGAGTAAGCAGCATCATGAGATATAGAGCCACCCTAGCGATGTCCCCCACGTCCTGGCCCCCGTCCACATCCACAACCACGAGGGGCAAGATGTGGGTGGAGCTTGTAGCACCTCCCGAGTATGGCCTTTACGATCACAATAATCACAAGTAGAAGCAGACAAGTTATGGTTGAGAGGGTGACCACGGCCAACACTAGTCAAGGCAGAGCGCTCAGGAGTACTTGCACTAAGAGACTTTTGACGGTCTTCATCTTCGAGGACCATGCTAAAGGCTTCCCGGAGAGACGGGAGAGGGGATCGGTGAAGGATATGTGTCTGTACCATGTCGAATTCCATAGTCAACCCCATCAATAAGACATGGAGACAAAAGTGATCCTCCCCGTGTTGTAGCTAAACAGCATCCGCAGTGCACGCTGGGGTGAAGTGCGAGAAAAAGTTCAATTCCTGAAATAGACGCTCGAACTCAGAAAAGAACGGTGACACTGTCATAGAGCCTTGTCGCAGTTCCAAAATGCGGCGAGTGAGTTTATAAGCCTGTGTGGAACTGCCAATCTGAGAATACGTCTCACGGGCACGGGTCCAAATATCGAAGGCAGAGTCCATCAGCAAGTAACTCCGGTAAACCTTCAGAGACATGGAATGAAGAAGCCATGAAACCACCAGGGAGTTCTCTGAGTCCCATCGCTTCCAGGAGGGGTGAGCTTTAGAAGGCTCCTGAACAGTTCCATCAATGTACCCAAACATCTGATGGTTGCGTATGACAGGTTGCGCCGCCCGGGACCACTCAAGATAGTTCGTGTCATCTAAGGGGGACGGTAGTAATCTTCAGGGAGCCGGTATGGTCATGGGACCGTTGAGGGTCACTCATCTGAGGCTGAATCACACCCGGCGACAACGTTGAAGAGTCACCCATGTCGGAGACGTCAAAGCAGCAGATCTGGGAGGCGCAGCGAGAGAACACACAGGCAACACCTCAGATGACAAATCAGAGGAGCAAAACAGGTGGAGCAACGGGATCGGCGGTGGTCGGAGAGCCAGAAAATAGGGCAGGCGCAGATCAGCTAAAGCCTTGCCCGAGGCGCAGAGCTGGTGAGGTCCCGGTGTAGGAGGAGGGGGAGGGTGGCCGGTGCTGGAGCAGGAGCCTTGCTTGAGAAGAAGTTAGAGGCGCAGGAGCCGCGCCGGAGAAACCATGGCCGACCTTGGTCGCGTCGCAGACGGAGAGGGACGATCGGCGTGCAGAGGAAAGAAGGCTGACAGCTTCATGGAGGGACGGCGGCTACATCCCTCTCAGCGACCGGCAGCGGCGTGAGCGCCGCCCGTCATTCTTGTAGGGCGAGCAGAGATCGGGAGCGGGGTCGAATGGTGAGCAGGATCGGTCTCGCGGCTTGAAGACAGAAGCGTAAAGGGGGCGGTAGCGGAAAACGGGATTAGAGTTACCAGTCCTCTGATACCAAGTTGAATTGAGAGGAAATAATACTTGCTTATTATTATTCATCCATTAAGGGCAATATATTTGATTACAATGGACTCGTAAACATAAACACCCGATGTGGGACTAAATCCCACGTACACACATAAGCGCTTGTAATAATAATAATACGAAAAATGACTCGACTTGTAAATAACTCTCAACTAGACTATGTTAGAATATAAGCATCAAATGAAAACCAATTGGATATAGGTGAAGGGGATCATGATCAATATGAAGTACACAAATCTATATTACTTTCCTAACTTAGGATTATATTCTCAACAATCACAGCATGTGCACTTGTTCAGTATATGAGTTTGGTCTTTAATTACTCGAGAGTCAAAAAAGTAGTAGAAAAATATATGTACCCACTACATAAGGCTATCATACTGAATCTAGGAAAAGGTTGATGGGTGACATATTAACCCTAAGGAGGCACATAAGTAATTTCCTTAAATAGAACTCAAGGACTCCAAATCAAAATGAAGGTAACCCATCAGTAGCTCAAAGTCTACCCTATAATTTAACCATTCAAGGATAAATAAATAAATCTTATGTCTCATGTGGTTTATTTGTTCAAATGCATATGGGATGTTGGACTGGTGAAGATTGATATATAGCCAACAATTACCACAACTACTGATAAACATTTTATGTACATTTACATAAAATTCTTTTATAAGTCATCTCACCTTGCAACATAAAAGACTGCATTTTCTAGCATAAAGAGTTTATTTGAGCAACCTATGGCAAGAGCTCCACCAGATCCACCTTCACCAATAACAACAGAGACTATTGGGACCTTTAAGCCAAACATAGCCCTAAGGTTGTAGGCTATCGCTTCACCCTGCATGCAGCCCAACAAGCTGAATGATCTCATTCTATTTATTTTAGACAAAAAAAATTAAAGTAACCTTAAATCACTACACAGTATAAATTATAGGAATATAGTTACTTGACCAAGCTCTTCCGACTTGAGATCAGCAAATGCACCAGGTGTATCAATAAATGTAATAATGGGAAATCCATGGTGGTCAGCATATTGCATCATACGCAAGGCCTTCCGGTATCTATGCAGGAGATTAGACTTTCAGAGGGAGTTTCGATTTGTGCAAAAATATTAAAGGTCTAGCACAATGCATAAAACTTTTTCCAAAGCAATTGTTATTAGATAAAGAAATTGCCTTAAGATTTAAGATAATATGTTGCGTGCTGATTATTATTAAATACATGGTAGATGAAGTTAGAAAGGAGTTAGAAGTTGTAAGTTATCATGCATAGCATAGGTCAAGTTTGTATGAAACCCTTTTATGCCTTTTTTCAATCTGGTGAAATAAAAGGGCAGCACTAAAGATTTTGGCTTTTCATTATTGAGAGGACAATCAGGATTTATCATTACCCATGTGGAGTTGGCATTCCAAAGTTCCGATGGATATTTTCTTTGGTATTCCTTCCCTTCTGGTGGCCAATAAACATATATGTTTTTCCATCTATACTTCCAAGACCAGTAACAATAGCTGGATCATCATAGCCTGCTCGATCACCATGGAGCTCCACCCACTGAAAAGCATATCATGGAACAAACATAATACGCAAAGAATGTTCTCAAGAATAAACCTCAAAGGAACTAGAAGATGAGCAAATGGGATAGATTATGATTAACAAAGAATGAGGTAAGGGGAAAATGCGATAGAATATGATTAACAAAGCTTGCAAGAAGGGAAATTTTTACTTTCTCTGTAATGTTCAAAACATGGTCTAGGAAGGTTGGCCTATTTGGATGGCGGGCTATATTAACACGTTGAATTGGAGTCAAATGGGTGTATAGATCTTTTAGAGCCTGCAGAAAATAAAACAAAAATGCCAAGACAATCAAAATTAAGAAGTAATTAATTATAGGAAATTCTATAAAGTATGCATAAAAATCAAAATACAGACCTTCACAAAAAAAAATTATTGTATCTATAAAGCCAGCAATTAGCCTATGATAATGTAAAAGCCCAAATGCATTTGCATATCATAATATTGAACTTCTTATTCCTTCTCATTTAAGCTTCCCTTGATGGATATGAACAATATTTGCAAGATCAACAAAATCCTTATGGGTGTGTTCGTTTGGACAGAATTGAGACTTTATAATTAGAATTGGAGGTTCATTGGAATTGGAATTGGAGATAATGAATTGGGATTTGTGGGAGATTTATAAATAGAGAGGAACAGAATAGTGAGGAATCCGGGAAAGTTCTTGAGATGACAGCTTTCCATATGAGAATAGGAGGATCTATGTAAAGCCAATGTCGATGATGATGCTCTAAGAAAAAAAGTGCACCTTGAGTAATTGGATGTCCACCAAGGATAAAGTCATTTAGAACGTTGAGAAACATAACATATGTTTGGTATCAAAAGTCAAATCACATTTTACAGCATTGGGTGGATAGAAATTCAGTACTCTATCAAACACAGATCAGCGAAGCACTTATAGTGGTCAAAATACAAAGTTATGGTTGATGGGTTACTTAATAAGGGGACGAATATGTGTAGCAAATAGTATTTGGCTCCATAATGGGTTGAAGTGAGAAAATATAACTTGGGGTATTCAATTCATTATGCCAGCTCAAAATGTATCAAGATTTGAATCAAAAGTTTGGGTTTCCTGGGATGAAAACAAGGCATAGCCTTCTACGTAACTCATTGTCATACTTGTCAAATGGTTAAAAAGCCTAATAAGGATTCAATTTTGGTAATTGTGGATAGGCTAACTAAAGTAGCACACAGTGTATAAAATAAGAGAAGTGACTACGTAGAAAAGTGTATTGATCTCAACATTGGGATAAAAGTAAAAGTTGATGGTGTCCGAGTTGAGAGGAAATAAACAATAGATTGACTCGCAACAAGCACCTTACTCATACATATATTGAGTAAGGGAGAAATACAAAGACCGAAATACCCTTGAGAGGGTAAAAACATAAAATATGTACAACCTCGGGCTCGTAGGAGCCGAAGGCTTGAGAAAGGGAGCTAGGCGAGACGGCCCAGGGCGGTCGTCAATTCGCAGAGCGAGTGGATCCTGGCAAGAAAGACTTAGGCGAGAGGGCCCGGGCGAGAAGGGTCTAAGCAAGAGTTGCGCCATGAGATGGGCGAGCAAGTGCCAAGGGAGGAGGCACTTGCGGGTGAGTGGCCGACTCGCCATGCGAGAGGGCTCCAGAGGGGAGCTCTTGCTAGCGAGACGGTGCTCTCGCCAGGCGAGAGGACCCCAGAAGGGAGTTCTCGTCAAGCACCGGTTCGGTTTAAAACCGGTTCAGGTAGGGCCGGGTCTATCTTTTATCCCCATGGGATCTTACGCATTTGCCCTGGGTGGTCTGCATATAACCCTTCAGAACAGCGGAGTTTGGCTGTTGGCAGACCCGACTAAGGGTATTCTAGTAATTTCAGGTCAGCTCCATTTGGTTATTGGCAGTCCCAGTTCAGGGGCCTATAAATAGACCGGTAAGGTGTCTTAGAAGAGAGGCATTCCTAACTCTCCTTCTCTTCTTCTAAGGCACCTAGCTCAGCATTGGCTAGGGAGGGGAAGAATTACCGATTCTTCCGGGTACGAGGTGGGACCTCCGCGCTGAAGCCCCCGGTCTAGTCTTTCGAGAGCCTTGTCAAGAGGGTGGTCCAAAGAGAGTAAGTGTGAGTTGCACCTTTAGTTCCGAGCTTTAGGAGGGACCGACCTTGTTGGTTCCAACAATTTTGGTGCGGTGAGCGTGGAACAGCAGCTTGCACAAAAGAATTTTGGGTTACCTCATGGCGGGGGATCTTGAAGGAGGTGAAGGCGGGTCCCCGAACCCGGGAGGATATGTCGGGAGGGCGGAGTTCATGACATCCATTGGGGGGATCATGGACATGCTGAAGAAGATCTCGCAGGGAGGAGAATGTGAGACCCCTCCACCCCAGATGCCAGAGCTCGCGCCCCGCGAGGGGATCGACCCGGCAAGGATAGGCGTGGACGCGCCCGGGAGGCGACCGGGGAAGGAGGTAGTGGCGGAAGGCAGTCGGCGAGACGTGGAGGGCAGAGAACTTTTCGCCAGCCCAGCGAGTGTCGTCTCGCCTGGAGGGATGGTCGCGCGAGTGGAGGTGGCGAGACCCCCGGCGAGAGGGTCTCCCTTCTGCGAGTTGATCCTCTCGGCACCCGTCCCTGAAGGGTTCCGCGAGCCCGAGATGACCTACTATGTGGGGAAGGACGATCCCCTCCAGCACTTGCAGTGGTTCGAAGACGCGGTCTCCATCAGACCAATGACGGACGCTTTTAAGTGCCGCCTTTTTGCCATCACCATGAAGGACAAGGCTAGGGATTGGTTCCACCAACTCCCAGCGGAGTCGATTTACGGCTTCGAGGACATGAGCAGAAGATTCCAGTTGCGCTTCTCGACCTCTAAGAAGAGGAAGAAGAACACGGAGTCCATTTTCTTGATCAAGCAGAAGGCCGACGAGTCCTTGGCTCAATATGTGGACCGCTTCCATGAGGAGATTCTAGACATCCAGGAGGTGCCCGGTTTCGCTCTCCAGATGGCCTTCACTGTGGGGCTGAGGGAGGGCTTTTTTAAGATGAGCCTGACCAGGAAGGCGTCGTTGTCATTTGAAGGGTTGATGGAGAAGGCGGCGAAGGAAATAGCTATGGAGGCAGCAAACCCGGCCTTTGCTAGGAAGTTGGCGAGACTGACGGAGGTGGAGCAGAGGGAACCGGGAGGAGCAAGGCAGCAGGAGGGAAGGAGAAGGGAGGAGCCAAGGGGTCCAGTGCATCCGGAACTGGGCTGGAGGCAGCCAGGCGGTCCTGTTCAAGGACAAGGAAGGGGTCCCCCCAAGGGGGGAAGAAACTATTATCCAGGACCGGGGAGATTTAATCCGTTAGGGTGGGGGCATGGTCCGAGGCCACTCCCACCCCCGCCTCAGCAAGCTATGGCCATCGGCCGAGGAAGAGGGAGAGGAAGAGAGCGTGGGAGAGAAGGAGCAGGAGTGGGGAGGAGGAGGAACCCCAAGAAGGGAGACGAGATGGGGGGGCGCATTGCCGTATTGTGACTTCCACAAGGAGGAAGGTCACGCGACGGCTACCTGCCCAGAATTTCTAGAGTTGAAGAGGGGGGAGGGAGTAGGGGAGCAGCAGCTACCAGTGCGAATAGTCGAGATGACGGGAACCGGGGAGAAGGACCGGTGTGTGGATCGATCAGATACAGGGGATCGAGGGGGGATAGGGGTGATACACGGGGAGGTGGGGATTGAGGCTACCCGCAAGGCCAGCCTCCACACCATATACCGTCGGAGCGTCGCCTCGACGTTGCAAGGCCCGCCCCCGGATGAAAAGATTACTTTTTCCAGGAGGGACCTACCAGATCACGAAGATCCCTTCTGGGATGCGTTAGTGATTAGGACCGCCATTGAAAACTTCACGGTGTCCAGAATCTTGGTAGATAATAAGAGTTCCGTAAATGTCATCTTCAAAAAGGCATTCAATGAGATGAGAGTGGAAGCCAGGAGAGTGTTGGTGGCGGACGGACCGTTGTTTGGATTCTCAGGAGAGCGGAAGGAGGTTCAGGGAGGAGTAGGGCTCCAGGTAACTCTGGGGGGGGGGGGGGGCTGTCAAGAAACTGCCGCTTTGTGATAGTGGACGCCCCCAGCAGTTACAACGCAATCTTTGGGCGCCTTTTGATCAGCGCCTTCAGATGCGTGTCGTCCTCGTTCCATTAGTGTTTGAAGCTCAATTCAGGGGGACACGGATCAGGGTGCGGGGAGATACGAAGGCGGCCCGAGAGTGCTATGTGACGGCAGTGAACACCATCTCATGAAAGGGTGATGCAGAAGAACTATAGAGGAGGATGGAGCGAGAGGAGCAGGAGAGAGCGATGGCTGAAGTGGAGGGAGGCATTGCGGTGGAGCCAGAGATGGCGGGAGAGCAGGTGGATGGAGGTGGGCAGGAGGAGAGAGAGGTGGCTGAAGTGGAGAAAGGCATTGAGGTGGAGCCAGAGATTGCGGGAGAGCAGGTGGATGGAGGTGAGCAGGAGGAGAGAGAGGTGGTTGAAGTGGAGAGAGGTATTGCGGTGGAGCCAGAGATGGCGGGAGAGCAGGTGGATGGAGGTGAGCAGGAGGAGAGAGAGGTGGCTGAAGTGGAGAGAGGCATTGCGGTGGAGCCAGAGATGGCGGGAGAGCAAGTGGAAGGAGATGAGCAGGAGGAGAGAGAGGTGGCTGAAGTGGAGAGAGGCATTGCGGTGGAGCCAGAGATGACGGGAGAGCAGGTGGATGGAGGTGAGCAGGAGGAGAGAGAGGTGGCTGAAGCGGAGAGAGGCATTGCGGTGGAGCCAGAGGTGGCGGGAGAGCAGGAATGTAGGAGGGAGGTAGAAGGTGCCAAGAGCAGGAAAAGGAAGATAGGGGAAATGAGAGATTCGTCTGGAATGGAGACTTAGCCGGAAGGGAGGAAGGGATCATCGTCAGGAAGGAGTCCCGAGGAAGAGAGGGGGAGGACCTTGGAGAGAGTGGTTGCGGTTGATGAGAAGCGGGAAGTGGTGGAGCGCAGGTCGAGGGAGCAGGAGGAAAATCCGAGGGAGCAGGAGGAAAACCCGAGGGAGCAAGAAGAAGAGGAGCCTTCGAGGCTGAGGGCAGCAGTGGAGGTTCTGGAGATGGACATCCTAACGAAGGATGGGAGAAAAGAGAAGATCAAGGTCAGCGGAGATCTCACCCCCAGGGATCAAGAGGAGATCCGGAGGTACGTGCAAGAGAACATTGATGTATTCGCCTGGAGTGCAGCTGACATGTCGGGGGTCGACGCGAACGTGGCGTGCCACCGTCTCAACCTCGACCCCAAGGTCCGCCCCATCCAACAAAAGAAGAGGGTCATCGCTTCCAAGATGGCCAGACCTATCAAGGAAGATGTGAGAAGCTGCTCCGGGCGGGGTTCATATCTGCGAGTAGGTATCCGGGGTGGGTGAGCAATGTTGTAATGGTAAAGAAAGAGGAGGGGAAATGGAGAATGTGTAACGACTTCTCTCTTTTAAATAAAGCATGCCCGAAGGACTATTACCCTCTGCCTCGAATCGACGCGCTGGTTGATTCAGCAGTCGGTTTTCCACTAATGAGTTTTTTAGATGCCTTTTCAGGGTACCACCAGATACGCATGCACCCCCGGACATCAAAGACGTCACCGAGGATGGGTGCTTCAGTTACAATATGAGGCCCTTCGGATTGAAGAACGCGGGGGCGACCTAGCAAAGGGTGATGGACCGGATATTCCGGGAGCAGAAGGGGCGGAACCTCGAGGTCTACGTAGACGACCTGATGATTAAGAGTCGAGACCTCGAGTCCCACGTCTTGGACCTGCAGGAAACTTTTAGAACTATAAGAAAATATAAAATGAGACTCAACCCTCTAAAATGTGTATTGGGGGCAAGCAGGGTGAAGTTTTTAGGGCACCTCCTCACTCCTTCAGGAGTGGAGCCTAATCCAGATAAGGTAAAAGCAATCCTTGAGTTGGAATCTACGAAGGATGCTAAGGAGGTCTTGAAGTCAGGAGGGTACCACCTCCTGGATGTGGACAGGATACCCCTGGATCGCGCCCGATGCGGCGATGATCTGAAGCGATTCTACCCCTAATGTTATACCTTTTTGTACTTATTTGAACATGTTTCTAAGGATCTTCCTATTTGTATGCATGGCACGATTTCTTAATGCAATGTACTTTAAGGTGACCTTCTTTGAGAGATTAGATTACTGTGATTGAGGAGAGGAGACACCGAGAAGACCCGCTGACCAGGGTCCCATCAAGCTGGCAGGGTGGTAGGCTCACTCGGTGGTTGGAGTTGGATGAGGAGAGGAGACCCCGAGAAGACCCGCTGACCAGGCTCCCATCAAGCTGGCAGGGCTATAGGCTCACTCGGTGGTTGGAGTTGGATGAGGAGAGGAGACCCCGAGAAGACCCGCTGACCAGGCTCTCATCAAGCTGGCAGGGCTGTAGGCTTACTCGGTGGTTAGAGTTGGTTAAGGAGAGGAGACCCCGAGAAGACCCGCTGACCAGGCTCCCATCAAGCGGGCAGGGTTGTAGGCTCACTCGGTGGTTGGAGTTGGATGAGGAGAGGGGACCCTGAGAAGACCCGCTGACCAAGCTCTCATCAAGCTGGCAGGGTTGTAGGCTCACTCGGTGGTTGTAGTTGGATGAGGAGAGGAGACCCCGAGAAGACCCGCTGACCAGGCTCCCATCAAGCTGGCAGGGAGGTAGGCTCACTCGGTGGTTGGAGTTGGTTGAGCAGAGGGGACCCCGAGAAGACACGCTGACCATGCTCCCATCAAGCTAGCAGGGTTGTAGGCTCACTCGGTAGTTGGAGTTGGATGAGGAGAGGATACCCCGAGAAGACCCGCTGACCAGGCTCCCATCAAGCTGGCAGGGCGGTAAGCTCACTCGGTGGTTGGAGTTGGTTGAGGAAAGGAGACCCCGAGAAGACCCGTTGACCAGGCTCCCATCAAGCTGGCAGGGTTGTAGGCTCACTCGGCGGTTGGAGCCTCGAGAAGACCCGCTGACCAGGCTCCCATCAAGCTGGCAGGGTTGTAGGCTAACTCGGTGGTTAGAGTTGGATGAGGAGAGGATACCCCGAGAAGACCCGCTGACCAGGCTCCCATCAAGCTGGCAGGGCTGTAGACTCACTCGGTGGTTGGAGTTGGTTGAGGAGAGGAGACCCCGAGAAGACCCATTGACCAGGCTCCCATCAAGCTAGCAGGGTTGTAGGCTCACTCGGTGGTTGGAGTTGGTTGAGGAGAGGAGACCCCGAGAAGACTCGCTGACCAGGCTCCCATCAAGCTGGCAGGGTTGTAGGCTCACTCAGTGGTTGGAGTTAGTTGAGGAGAGGAGACCCCGAGAAGACCCACTGACCAGGCTCCCATCAAGCTGGCAGGGTTGTAGGCTCACTCGGTGGTTGGAGTTGGATGAGGAGAGGAGACCCCGAGAAGACCCGCAGACCAGGCTCCCATCAAGCTGGAAGGGCTGTAGGCTCACTCGGTGGTTGGAGTTGGTTGACGAGAGGAGACCCCGAGAAGACCCGCTGACCAGGCTCCCATCAAGCTGGCAGGGTTGTAGGCTCACTCGGTGGTTGGAGTTGGATGAGGTGAGGAGACCCCGAGAAGACCCGCTGACCAGTCTCCCATCAAGCTGGCAGGGTTGTAGGCTCACTCGGTGGTTGGAGTTGGATGAGGAGAGGATACACCGAGAAGACCCGCTGACCAGGCTCTCATCAAGCTGGCAGGGCTGTAAGCTCACTCGGTGGTTGGAGTTGGTTGAGGAAAGGAGACCCCGAGAAAACCCGTTGACCAGGCTCCCATCAAGCTGGTAGGGTTGTAGGCTCACTCGGCGGTTGGAGCCTCGAGAAGACCCGCTGACCAGGCTCCCATCAAGCTGGCAGGGTTGTAGGCTAACTCGGTGTTTGGAGTTGGATGAGGAGAGGATACCACGAGAAGACCCGCTGACCAGGCTCCCATCAAGCTGGCAGGGCTGTAGGCTCACTCGGTGGTTGGAGTTGGTTGAGGAGAGGAGACCCCGAGAAGACCCACTGACCAGGCTCCCATCAAGCTAGCAGGGTTGTAGGCTCACTCGGTGGTTGGAGTTGGTTGAGGAGAGGAGACCCCGAGAAGACTCGCTGACCAGGCTCCCATCAAGCTGGCAGGGTTGTAGGTTCACTCAGTGGTTGGAGTTAGTTGAGGAGAGGAGACCCCGAGAAGACCCACTGACCAGGCTCTCATCAAGCTGGCAGGGTTGTAGGCTCACTCGGTGGTTGGAGTTGGATGAGGAGAGGAGACCCCGAGAAGACCCGCAGACCAGGCTCCCATCAAGCTGGAAGGGCTGTAGGCTCACTCGGTGGTTGGAGTTGGTTGACGAGATGAGACCCCGAGAAGACCCGCTGACCAGGCTCCCATCAAGCTGGCAGGGTTGTAGGCTCACTCGGTGGTTGGAGTTGGATGAGGAGAGGAGACCCCGAGAAGACCCGCTGACCATGCTCTCATAAAGCTGGCAGGATTGTAGGCTCACTCGGTGGTTGGAGGTGGTTGAGGAGAGGAGACCCGGAGATGACCCGCTGACCAGGCTCTTATCAAGCTGGCAGGGTTGTAGGCTCACTCGGTGGTTGGAGTTGTATGAGGAAAGGGGACCCCGAGAAGACCCGCTGACCAGGCTCTCATCAAGCTGGCAGGGTTGTCGGCTCACTCGGTGGTTGGAGTTGGATGAGGAGAGGAGACCCCGAGAAGACCCCCTGACCAGGCTCCCATCAAGCTGGCAGGGTTGTAGGCTCACTCGGTGGTTGGAGTTGGTTGAGGAGAGGAGACCCCGAGAAGACCCGCTGACTAGGCTTCCATCAAGCTGGCAGGGCTATAGGCTCAATCGGTGGTTGGAGTTGGTTGAGGAGAGGAGACCCCGAGAAGACCCGCTGAACAGTCTCCCATCAAGCTGGCAGGGCTATAGGCTCACTCGGTGGTTGGTGTTGGTTGAGGAGAGGAGACCCCGAGAAGACCCGCTGACCAGGCTCCCATCAAGCTGGCAGGGTTGTAGGCTCGCTCGGTGGTTGGAGTTGGATGAGGAGAGGAGACCCCGAGAAGACCCGCTGACCAGGCTCCCATCAAGCTGGCAAGGTTGTAGGCTCACTCGGTGATTGGAGTTGGTTGATGAGAGGAAACCCCGAGAAGACCCGCTGACCAGGCTCCCATCAAGCTGGCAGGGATGTAGGCTCACTCAGTGGTTGGAGTTGGATGAGGAGAGGAGACCCCGAGAAGACCCGCTGACCAGGCTCCCATCAAGCTGGCAGGGTTGTAGGCTCACTCGGTGGTTGGAGTTGGATGAGGAGAGGAGACCCCGAGAAGACCCGCTGACCAGGCTCCCATCAAGCTGGCAGGGTTGTAGGCTCACTAGGTGGTTGGAGGTGGTTAAGGAGAGGAGACCCCGAGAAGACCCGCTGATCAGGCTCCCATCAAGCTGGCAGGGCTGTAGGCTCACTCGGTGGTTGGAGTTGGATGAGGAGAGGAGACCCCGAGAAGACCCGCTGAGCAGGCTCCCATCAAGCTGGCAAGGTTGTAGGCCCACTCGGTGGTTGGAGTTGGTTGAGGAGAGGAGACCCCGAGAAGACCCGCTGACCAGGCTCCCATCAAGCTGGCAGGGCTGTACGCTCATTCGGTGGTAGGAGTTGGATGAGGAGAGGAGACCCCGAGAAGACCCGCTGAACAGGCTCCCATCAAGCTGGCAGGGCTGTAGGCTCACTCGATGGTGGAGTTGGATGAAGAGAGGAGACCCCGAGAAGACCCGCTGACCAGGCTCCCATCAAGCTGGGAGGGTTGTAGGCTCACTCGGTGGTTAGAGTTGGATGAGGAGAGGAGACCCCGAGAAGACCTGCTGACCAGACTCCAATCAAGCTGGCAGGGTTGTAGGCTCACTCGGTGGTTGGAGAGAGTTTTGGAGGGGACCCTGGAAGTACGTGTTGACCGGGACCGCCAAGTTGGCAGGGTCGTTAAGTGGTTGTGAAACAATAACAAAAGATGTGAGGTCTCAAGGGAAAAAACCACACTATTGGTCAGCAAAAGGAAGGACTCTAATCGTGGAGGAGTAGGGAAGCTACCTGCCTACGAAAAATGGGATAGGACTGACCCTTCAAGGCCATTCGCTCCGAGAGGTATCAGGGAGCGAGGCGAGAAGGGGGAAAAAAGGCGTTCCTATGCGCGATAACGACGGGGGCACGGCGACTCGCCCCCTGGGCCAGGTTTGCTCCAGCCAGGAGGCGAGACGAGGGGCGACCCCGTCTCGCAAATGAACGGATCCTCAGATCTCGCAAACAATCGGAACAAAAAGGAAAAAAAAAGAGAGAAGAAAATTAGCTCTAGAGAAACACATGGACAATATATATACATCTATACGCATTACATCCAGTAAATAGTCCAATACAAAATTACATCAGTTGCAAAAAGAAGCATCAGAAATAAAAGAAAAGTCGTGCTCTGGAAGCTCTAATCCTTCTCGCTGGCCGACGAGCCTTCTCCCTCGCCGTAGATCTCCGGCACCAGGTCGCGGGCGGTAACATACTCGCAATCATCCTTGACGACGCCCATCTCGCGCATCATCTTCAGGATCAGCTCGGCGGTTCTGATGTTCGTGTCTCGGCAAAACTCCTCGACCTCCTCATGGGTGTAATGAGAAGGGGGAGATGGGGGAATCACCGAGCGAGAGGTCGAAGGAGCGGACCCCTTGAGCTGGACGATCTGGGCTCTTAGCTCCTTCACCTCTGCCTCCAGCTCCGCTACGCGCGAGCGTAACCTCTCCGCCGTCTCGGCATCCTGCAGAAAGCCTTTGTTAAATCGGTGTCAGGTACATAGAAAACGAGCTAAAGGAGAACTCACCACTCCGTCGCGAGCCTTGGCGAGAAGGTTCTCGGCTACCTCTAGTCTCTTCGCGAGATCTCCCGACTTCTCGCGCTCGGCGGCAAGGTTGGCCTCGGATTCTTTCCAGTTTTGGTTGTTGTAGATTAGGCGGCACGAGAGCCTGTGCGAAAGCTCCAAGGTACGCAGTTGGGAGTGTGTCGCCCTCAGGACCAGGTCTCGCGAGGAGGCCTTGTCAAGGGGATCCGGGACGTGACCTCCGTAGAGACCAAAGCCAAGGGAGAAGGCGTGGCCTGTAGGCTGGTCCTGCACCCTCCAGGAGGGAAGGAGGGTGGAGACTGAGACTCGGTGCGCTCCCTTGTCCCAGATCAGTGTTGGGTCGTTGGCGGCATCAGGGACAACGGGGCCCGTGTTGAAGTTGAAGTGGGCAGACGGTGCGGGGTAGTGAGAAGGAGCCCCCTCGCGAGAGGGAGACCTGGATGGTTGTTGAGAAGAGCTGGCGTGTTGCGCGAGCAGTGCCGTCTCTTCAGATAGCGAGACCGCCTTACGAGGAGAAACCCGAGGAGGGGACTGGGGGGACTGGGACGGTAGGGAAATGGGGCTTAGGGACCCCGACACCACCACCGTCTCCTTGGGAGTTTTCTTCTTGTCGGGTAGGAGAGAGACCACCTTCTTCACCTTCACTTTCATCTTCTTCGAGGGGCTGAGGCGAGACGGAGCAGAATCCTCGGCCGGCCTCTTAAGGGAGGGGGTCAGCGATTCTTTAGCCGCATCGGCCGCCATGTTGGCGAGAACGACGCCCTCGGACGGCTTGATGTTGCTTTTATAATGGGGGTGAACTGGCACGTTCCTCTCTCCTGATAAAGGCGAGACGGAGTGTTAAAGGAAGAAATCAGCGAGAAGGAAGTAATAAAGGCGAGACCAAAAAGGAAGGTCGAGCATACCTTCACCAGGAAGTACAGGGAGGAGTGAGCCAAGACCGCGCCTCAAGTACTGGACCTCAAAGTTCTTTCCGACGAGGTACTCCCAGAGGAGCTTGTCTGTGCCGCCGACTTGGGGGGTTGCGTAGAAGACTTCGGCGGGCGAGACAGGCGCGAGCGGGACGCCACCCAGGTTGTCGCGGATGAAGACGAATCGCGTGAGCCAATGATGGTTCTTGTTGAGCGTCTCGCAGACTTTAAGGCCTAGCCCTGTGAAGTAGGACACCCCGTCCTGATTGGCGTGGTAGATGAACAGCTTGCGGAAGACAGTTAGGCTGAACTCTATTCGCTCTCGCCGCATGTAGCTCGCAAAGGCGACCAGGACGGAGATGGCGTTAGGGTTCAGCTGGGCTGGCACGGCGCCGAAGTACTTCAAGACCTGCTTCACCTCCGGCCAGAGGGGTAGTCTCAACCCCGCCTCGAAGTGCGAGACGGGGAAGGCAAGCTCCCCGGGGTAGAACGTGTTTATACTCTCGCCGACTTTGGGGGGCGCGATTTGAAGCCTTCCGGCAGGTATTCGCGAATGAAGGCGTCGTACTCGTCCGCAGAGATACGCCCGGGTGGAAAATCGTGATCCGCGAATCTCTTCCTGCAGCGGTTGCGTCCCTCGCCTTCTTCAGCTCTTTTCTTCCCCATAATCGTGCGAAACGGCCGGAATTGGAGGCAGAGGAGGCTGGCGAGGTGACCCGAGGGTGAGGAGGCGAGATGGCAGACGAGTGGTCGGCACGCGAGAGGGACGAAGAAGAATGAAGGGCTGAAGTGCAGCGATTTGTGAAAGCATGGGTCTAACCCCGGTGAAGGGGATATTTATAGCAATCATAGGGTTTGGGAAAAAAAGTGTACGGACGAAGAAATTATGCAGGGGAAGGGGAAGGGGAAGAGGCGGTCCGCCCTTTCTCCCTCCAGGCCTCGATTTGCGCAGCCCTAGGTGGGCCCTCAGCACAGCCAAGCGGCGGGAATAAATTAAAATTAAAAGAAAAAAATCGGTAGATCAAGAAAAATTAGCATAAATGCAGAATTTAAATACTGTTACAGAAAATCAAACAAATACGGAGAAGCGGACAATTATTAAATTAATAAAGTTCATCCCGCGCGAGGCGGGCGGCAAGTTCACAGGGCGCATAGTTTGCGCGAGACGGAGGCATAAATAATTTATTACAAGCCATAAATGAAGGAAAGAGACGCGAGACGGGACGAGAACTCGTCAATTCTTGTGCCACCTCCAGCGCCCTCCGCCGCGGTATCTCGCACAGGGAGGGCGACTGGGGAGGTGGAAAGCGCGAGCCGCGTCAACACCGCGGCGAGCGAGACGGAGCTGTTGGTCGACCTCACTCAAGATAGCCTGGGGGTCGGTCTCGTCTACTTCAATATCTGCATCGATCTCCGAAGACAGGCGGGCGCACTCCACCTCCAGCCAATCGATTCGATGGTCCGCAGCTTGCTTCCCCTTCTCCAGCTCCTGGATGATGCGCGTGTGCTTCCGTAACATCTTCGCTACGCTACGCTTCATTTCCAACAGATCCATGGGATCGCCTAGGTAGTCTTCGATTTCGTCTATGGGAGGAGGGGGCGAGACGACCATCTGTCTGGAGTAATCTTCAACGGGCGAGTCCTCGGCCAGCGAGTCCTCAGCATGCGAGTCGCGCATACCTGCGTAGAAAATTGGGAAGGTGAAATGGAGAAATGGTAGCGAAGAAAGGCCCAAAAGGAAAAGTTTCTTACCAAAACGGCGAGAGGAACCCGCGGTATTAAGAGGATCGTCCCTCCTCGTCGCGGGAGTAGATGAAGGAGTAGAGGGTTGTGGCGAGACGGACTGGTGGCGGTGTTCGGAGATATTGATTCGTATGGTCTTCGGACGATGAGAAGGCGTCGGGACCTTCTAAATACGGGCAGCAAGTAAGAAGACAAGCGAGATGGAGATGAAGGCATGTCGATGTTGATGGATTTACCTCCTTTTCTCTAGGATTGGACGGGGTAGGAGGGATACGCCTCCCCGGGAAGGTGCGAGAAGGCTCCCCTGCCGAGAGAGGAGGATCAACGGCTTTCGCCTTCTTGGGAGGGGAAGAGGATGACGGTAAGGAAGGAGGAGCGCGGACCGGGATCTTGTTCAGAGCCGCCGCGATCGCCTTGTTCCTCTGGAGCACCGCCGCGATGCGGTCACGGAAAATTTGGCTGAGAGACATAGGGACAGAGGCTAGAAGAGGATAGAGCGAAGGAAACGGCCCCCGGCAGGGAGATGAGTCCTATATTTATAGATTGGGCAAGGGGCCCACCAAAAGATTCCCTCATAAATTCACTTTAATGACACGAGCCTCGGTTGGACTATCTTTCCGAATTTATAACAACCTCGAAAAGAGCGGGGATTGTGGACAACCTCAGGCTCGCAGGAGCCGAAGGCTTGAGGAAGGGAGCTAGGCGAGACGGCCCAGGGCGGTCGTCAATTCGCAGAGCGAGTGGATCCTGGCAAGAAGGACTTAGGCGAGAGGGACCAGGCGAGAAGGGTCTAAGCGAGAGCTGCGCCATGAGATGGGCGAACGAGCAAGTGCCAAGGGAGGAGGCACTCGCGGGTGAGTGGCCGACTCGCCATGCGAGAGGGCTCCAGAGGGGAGCTCTCGCTAGCGAGACGGTGCTCTCGTCAGGCGAGAGGACTTAAGAAGGGAGTTCTCGCCAAGCACCGATTCGGTTTAAAACCGGTTCAGGTAGGGCCGGGTCTATCTTTTAGCTTCATGGGATCTTACGCTTTTGCCCGATTTCGCTCTCCAGATGGCCTTCACTGTGGGGCTGAGGGAGGGCTTTTTTAAGATGAGCCTGACCAAGAAGGCGTCGTTGTCATTTGAAGGGTTGATGGAGAAGGCGGCGAAGGAAATAGCTATGGAGGCAGCAAACCCGGCCTTTGCTAGGAAGTTGGCGAGACTGACGGAGGTGGAGCAGAGGGAACCGGGAGGAGCAAGGCAGCAGGAGGGAAGGAGAAGGGAGGAGCCAAGGGGGCAAGTGCATCTGTAACTGGGCTGGAGGCAGCCAGGAGGTCATGTTCAAGGACAAGAAGGGGTCCCCCCTAGAGGGGAAGAAACTATTATCAAAGACCGGGGAGATTTAATCCGTTAGGGTGGGGGCATGGTCCGAGGCCACTCCCACCACCGCCTCAGCAAGCTATGGCAATCGGCCGAGGAAGAGGGAGAGGAAGAGAGCGTGGGAGAGGAGCAGGAGTGGGGAGGAGGAGGAACCCTAAGAAGGGAGACGGGATGGGGGGTCGCCTTGCCGTATTTTGACTTCCATGAGGAGGAAGGTCACGCGACGGCTACCTGCCCATAATTTCTGGAGTTGAAGAGGGGGAAGGGAGTAGGGGAGCAGCAGCTGCCAGTGCGAATAGTCGAGATGACGGGAACCGGGGAGGAGGACCGGTGTGTGGATCGATAGAATACAGGGGATCGAGGGGGGATCGGGGTGATCCACGAGGGGAGGGGATTGAGGCTACCCGCAAGGCCAGCCTCCACACCATATACTGTCGGAGCGTCGCCTCGACGTCGCAAGCCCCGCCCCCGGATGAAAAGATTACTTTTTCCAGGAGGGACCTGCCAGATCACGAAGATCCCTTCTGTGATGCGCTGGTGATTAGGACCGCCATTGAAAACTTCACGGTGTCCAGAATCTTGGTAGATAATGGGAGTTCCATAAATGTCATCTTCAAAAAGGCATTCAATAAGATGAGAGTGGAAGCCAGGAGAGTGTTGGCGGCGGACGGACCGTTGTTTGGATTCTCAGGAGAGCGGAAGGAGGTTGAGGGAGGAGTAGGGCTCCAGGTAACTCTGGGGGGGCTGTCTAGAAACTGCCGCTTTGTGATAGTGGACGCCCCCAGTAGTTACAACGCAATCTTTGGGCGCACTTTGATCGGCGCCTTCAGATGCGTGTCGTCCTCGTTCCATCAATGTTTGAAGCTCAATTAAGGGGGGACTCGGATCAGGGTGCGGGGAGATCCGAAGGCGGCCCGAGAGTGCTATGTGACGGCAGTGAACACCATCTCATGGAAGGGTGATGCAGAAGAACTAGAGAGGAGGATGGAGCGAGAGGAGCAGGAGAGAGCGGTGGCTGAAGTGGAGGGAGACAATGCGGTGGAGCCAGAGATGGCGGGAGAGCAGGTGGATGGAGGTGAGCAGGAGGAGAGAAAGGTGGCTGGAGTGGAGAGAGGCATTGCAGTGGAGCCAGAGATGGCGGGAGAGCAGGTGGATGGAGGTGAGCAGGAGGAGGAGAGAGGTGGCTGAAGTGGAGAGAGGCAATGTGGTGGAGCCAGAGATGGCGGGAGAGAAGGTGGATGGAGGTGAGCAGGAGGAGAGAGAGGTTGCTGAAGTGGAGAGAGGCATTGCGGTGGAGCCAGAGATGGCGGGAGAGCAGGTGGATGGAGATGAGCAGGAAGAGAGAGAGGTGGCTGAAGTGTTGAGAGGCATTGCGGTGGAGCCAGAGATGGCGGGAGAGCAGGTGGATGGAGGTGAGCAGGAGGAGAGAGAGGTGGCTGAAGCGGAGAGAGGCATTGCGGTGGAGCCAGAGGTGGCGGGAGAGCAGGAATGTAGGAGGGAGGTAGAAGGTGCCAAGAGCAGGAAAAGGAAGATAGGGGAAATGAGAGAGTCGTCTGGAATGGAGACTCAGCCGGAAGGGAGGAAGGGATCATCGTCAGGAAGGAGTCCCGAGGAAGAGAGGGGGAGGACCTTGGAGAGAGTGGTTACGGTTGATGAGAAGCGGGAAGTGGTGGAGCGCAGGTCGAGGGAGCAGGAGGAAAATCCGAGGGAGCAGGAGGAAAACCCGAGGGAGCAAGAAGAAGAGGAGGAGCCTTCGAGGCTGAGGGCAGCAGTGGAGGTTCTGGAGATGGACATCCTCACGAAGGATGGGAGAAAAGAGAAGATCAAGGTCAGCGGAGAGCTCACCCCAAGGGATCAAGAGGAGATCCGGAGGTGCGTTCAAGAGAATATTGATGTATTCGTCTGGAGTGCAGCTGACATGCCGGGGGTCGACGCGGACGTGGCGTGTCACCGTCTCAACCTCGACCCCAAGGTCCGCCCCATCCAACAGAAGAAGAGGGTCATCGCTTCCAAGATGGCCAGACCTATCAGGGAAGAGGTGGAGAAGCTGCTCCGGGCGGGGTTCATATCTGCAAGTAGGTATCCGGGGTGGGTGAGCAATGTTGTAATGGTAAAGAAAGTGGAGGGGAAATGGAGAATGTGTAACGACTTCTCTCTTTTAAATAAAGCATGCCCGAAGGATTGTTACCCTCTGCCTCGAATCGACGCGCTGGTTGATTCAGCCTCGGTTTTCCACTAATGAGTTTTTTAGATGCCTTTTCAGGGTACCACCAGATACGCATGCACCCCCCGGACATCAAAGACGTCACCGAGGATGGGTACTTCAGTTACAATATGATGCCCTTCGAATTGAAGAACGCAGGGGCGACCTACCAAAGGGTGATGGACCGGATATTCCGGGAGCAGAAGGGGCGGAACCTCGAGGTCTACGTAGACGACCTGATGATTAAGAGTCGAGACCTCGAGTCCCACATCTTGGACCTGCAGGAAACTTTTAGAACTATAAGAAAATATAAAATGAGACTCAACCCTTCAAAATGTGTATTCGGGGCCAGCAGGGGGAAGTTTTTAGGGCACCTCCTCACTCCTTCAGGAGTGGAGCCTAATCCAGATAAGGTAAAAGCAATCCTGGAGTTGGAATCTCCGAAGGATGCTAAGGAGGTCTTGAAGTCAGGAGGGTACCACCTCATGGATGTGGACGGGATACCCCTGGATTGCGCCCGAAGCGGCGATGATCTGAAGCGATTCTACCCCTAATGTTATACCTTTTTGTACTTATTTGAACATGTTTCTAAGGATCTTCATATTTGTATGCATGGCACGATTTCTTAATGCAATGCACTTCGAGGTGACCTTCTTTGAGAGATGAGATTAATGTGGTTGAGGAGAGGAGACACCGAGAAGACACGCTGACCAGGCTCCCATCAAGTTGGCAGGGCTGTAGTCTCACTCGGTGGTTGGAGTTGGATTAGGAGAGGAGACTCCGAGAAGACCCGCTGGCAAGGTCCCATCAAGCTGGCAGGGCTATAGGCTCACTCGGTGGTTAGAGTTGGATGAGGAGAGGAGACCCCGAGAAGACCCGCTGACCAGGCTCCCATCAAGCTGGCAGGGTTGTAGGCTCACTCGGTTGTTGGAGTTGGTTGAGGAGAGAAGACTCCGAGAGGACCCGCTGACCAGGCTCCCATCAAGCTGGCAGGGTTGTAGGCACACTCGGTGGTTGGAGTTGGATGAGGAGAGAGGACCCCGAGAAGACCCGCTGACCATGCTCCCATCAAGCTGGCAGGGTTGTAGGCTCACTCGGTGGTTGGAGTTGGATGAGGAGAGGAGACCCCGAGAATACCCGCTGAACAGGCTCCCATCAAGTTGGCAAGGTTGTAGGCTCACTCGGTGGTTGGAGTTGGTTGATGAGAGGATACCCCGAGAAGACCCGCTGATCAGGCTCCCATCAAGCTGGCAGGGTTGTAGGCTCACTCGGTAGTTGGAGTTGGTTGAGGAGAGGAGATCCCGAGAAGGCCCGCTGACCAGGCTCCCATCAAGCTGGCACGGTTGTAGGCTCACTCAGTGGTTGGAGTTGGTTGAGGAGAAGATACCCTGAGAAGACCCGCTGACCAGGCTCCCATCAAACTGGCAGGGTTGTAAGCTCACTCGGTGGTTGGAGTTGGATGAGGAGAGGAGACCCCGAGAAGACCCGCTGACCAGGCTCCCATCAAGCTGGCAGGGCTGTAAGCTCACTCGGTGGTTGGAGTTGGTTGAGGAGAGGAGACCCCGAGAAGACCCGCTGACCAGGCTCCAATCAAGCTGGCAGGGTTGTAGGCTCGCTCGGTGGTTGGAGATGGATGAGGAGAGGAGACCCCGAGAAGACCCGCTGACCAGGCTCCCATCAAGCTGGCAGGGTTGTAAGCTCACTCGGTGGTTTGAGTTGGATGAGGAGAGGAGACCCCGAGAAGACCCGCTGACCAGGCTCCCATCAAGCTGGCAGGGCTGTAGGCTCACTTGGTGGTTGGAGGTGGTTGAGGAGAGGAGACCCCGAGAATACCCGCTGACCAGGCTCCCATCAAGCTAGCAGGGATGTAGGCTCACTCAGTGGTTGGAGTTGGATAAGGAGAGGGGACCCCGAGAAAACCCGCTGACCAGGCTCCCAATAAGCTGGTAGGGCTGTAGGCTCACTCAGTGGTTGGAGTTGGATGAGGAGAGGGGACCCCGAGAAGACCCGCTGACCAGGCTCCCATAAAGCTGGCAGGGTTGTAGGCTCACTCGGTGGTTGGAGTTGGTTGAGGAGAGGAGACCCCGAGAAGACCCGCTGACCAGGCTCCAACCAAGCTGGCAGGGTTGTAGGCTCACTCGGCAGTTGGAGTTGGTTGAGGAGAGGAGACCCCGAGAAGACCCGCTGACCAGGCTCTCATCAAGCTTGCAGGGTTGTAGGCTCACTCGGTGGTTGGAGTTGGTTGAGGAGAGGAGACCCCGAGAAGACCCGCTGACCAGGCTCCCATCAAGCTGGCAGGGCTGTAGGCTCATTCGGTGGTAGGAGTTGGATGAGGAGAGGAGACCCCGAGAAGACCCGCTGAACAGGCTCCCATTAAGCTGGGAGTGTGTCGCTCTCTCCGCCGTCTCGGCATCCTGCAGAAAGCCTTTGTTAAATCGGTGTCAGGTACATAGAAAACGAGCTAAAGGAGAACTCACCACTCCGTCGCGAGCCTTGGCGAGAAGGTTCTCGGCTACCTCTAGTCTCTTCGCGAGATCTCCCGACTTCTCGCGCTCGGCGGCAAGGTTGGCCTCGGATTCTTTCCAGTTTTTAGATATTTTTTCAGGTTACCATCAGACCTGCATGCACCCGCCCGGCATCAAGGATGTTTCCTTCATCCTCGAGGACGGGTGCTACTGCTATAAGATTATGTCCTTCGAGCTAAAGTATGTAGGGGCAACGTATCAGAGAATGGTGGATCGGGTCTTCTGGGAGAAAAAAGGCAGAAACTTTGAGGTGTATGTGAATGACCTTATGATCAAAAGCAGGGATGCCAGGTCTCACCTCCAAGACTTGGCGGAAAATTTTGGCACCTTGAGAAGGTATAAGATGAAGCTCAACTCCCTGAAGTGTCTTTGGGGCTAGCAGGGGAAAATTCTTAGGTCATCTCCTAATCCCAGCGGGGGTGAAGCCCAACCCTGACAAAATAAAGGCAATCCTAGAACTGGAGTCTCCAAGGAATGCAAAGGAGATCCAACGCCTCGCGGGAAAGTTCGCTGGACTGAGCAGGTTCCTCTCCAGGGCAGGGGAGAAATGTTTGCCCTTCTTCAGGGTATTGCGCGGGAATAAGAAGTTTAAATGGACCTCCAAGTGCGAGTAGGCTTTTCAAGCCTTGAAGAGACAGCTCACCCAAGCTCCGCTGCTTCATGGTCCAAGAGAGGGGGAGGACCTAGCTCTGTACCTAAGAGTGGGGACAGAGGCAGTGAGCTCTGTCCTGGTACGGGAAGAAGGGAGAAGGTAGTTCTTGATCTATTATGTCAGCAGGGTCCTAAGGAAGGTGGAGTTCAGGTATCCAATCCTTAAGAAGATAGCATTTGCCCTGGTTGTTTCGGCCAGGAAGCTCTTCCCTTACTTCCAGGCGGATTCGATTCGGGTAATGACTGATCACCCCCTTCGCAACATCATGGAAGGGGTGGAGCACTCAGGGAGGTTGGCAAAATGGTCAGTAAAGCTTAGTGAGTTCGACATCTCGTTCGTCATCAGGTTGTTAATGAAAGCGCAAGCGCTGGCAGATTTCTTGGCAGATTATGTGGTCAAGTCGAAGAGCCCGAGTCTCCCCACCAGACAGCTTGGGAGATGTTGGTGGATGGAGCATCTGGAAAGCATTCCTCTAGAGGAGGTGTGATCCTAGTAAGTCCCCTATGGGACAAGAATCAAGCAGGTGATAGACATCCACTTCCCACTCACCAACAACTAGGCCGTGTACGAGGCTGTGATTGCGGGACTCTGTCTAGCCAGGGTGTTGGGAGTGCAAGATGTAAAGGTCTTGACACTCAATGGTGGTGGCTTGTCAGATCAAGAGGGAGTTCAAGGCAAGAGAGTCAACCCTCCAGCGCTACCTGGTGAAGGTCAAGGGCCTCATAGGGCAGTTTCGCACCTTCTCAATTCGGTACGTGCAAAAGGAGGAAAGTACCCCAACGGACTAGCTGGCCAAGCTTGGCCCTCGGGCAGGAGGCACGATGACGGAGCTCTTCCGGTCGTCTATTGAAGAGGGAGAGTTGATGGAGGTGGATCAGTAGGCGTCATGGATGGATCCCTTCATCACCTTCCTAACCTCAGGCAAGTTCCAGGAGGGGGGACCTAGACAAGAGACGGTTCAGGCACAAGTCGGCATATTACTTATTGCATGAGGGAGGACTGTATCGGAAAACCCTCTCAGGACTCCTAGCCTGATGCGTGTCGGAAGAGGAGGTCCCAAGAATCTTGGAAGAGATCCACTCCGGGGAGTGCGGCAGACACTCCGAGAGTAGGACCCTAGAAGGAAGGGTGTTGAGGCAAGGCTACTTCTGGCCAAGCATCAGTAAAGACGCGGAAGAGTTCGCGAAGAAATGACAAAAGTGTCAAATATTCGCCCCCCTCCAGCTCTTGCCAGCCCAGAGACTCAGGACCATCACAGCCACATGACCCTTTGCAATATGGGGAATGGATATGGTGGGTCCTTTTCCCCAGTCCGGCGGCCAAAAGAAGTTCATGCTAGTCATGATCGATTATTTCCCGAAGTAGCTGGAGGTAAAGGCACTAGCTAAGGTAACCTCTCAAATCATCAAGAATTTTGTATGGGGGGAGATAATCTGTCGACATGGGCTACCTCTAGCCATAGTCACAGACAATGGGCCGCAATTCGATCGCAATGAGTTCGTCAGCTTCTGCGGCCAGCTGGGCATAGATCTCCGTTTTGCGTCGGTCCACCACCCTAGGAGTAACGGGCAGGTGGAGGCGGCAAACAAGATAATCGTAAATCTACTTAAAAAGGTCAAAAACCTAAGGGGTAACTGGGTGGAGCAACTCCCCTCAGTCGTTTGGGCCTTAAGAACTACACCTAACACTGTCACCGGTGAAACCCCCTTCTAACTTTCTCATGGCTTTGAAGTTGTGCTGCCAGTAGAGTTCGAGGTGAAGTCCCACGAGTGGTCGCCGAAGAAGAAGGGGACGAGAAATGGCGGGTGGAAAATGACGATGAACAAAGGCTCTCAATGGACCTAGTAGAACAGCTCTGAGACTTGGTCACCATCCGGCAAGAAGAAGTCAAGCATCGGATGGCCCGATATTTCGACAAGCACATTCGGGTCAAACAATTTGTAAAGGGAGATCTTGTTCTCAAGAAGGTCGATGCGGCCGGAAGGGGAGCAACGGTTGGGAAGCTCAATCCCCACTGGGAGGGCCCCTATGTAGTAGAAGAAGCTTTGAAGTCGGGAGGGTACCACCTCCGGAATGTGGAAGGGGTTTCTCTCAACCGCATTTGGAGCAGCAATGATTTGAAACGTTTTTATCCCTGATTGATCGTTTTTAATATATAAATAATTTCTTTTATAGCTTCATTTTTTACATGTTTGTGTGATGTACATGGTGAATGAAAGCCCCCGATAGGATCCCGCTGACCGGGCTCTCACTAGCTGGCAGGGCAACGGATCGCTCGGGTGGTGGATGGTTGTGAAAGAAAGAATGTTTGAAGAAGCCCTCGATAGGACCCCACTGACCGGACTCTCATTAGTCGGCAGGGTCCGCAGGTCGCTCGAGTAGCGGATCCCCCGATAGGATCCTGCTGACCGGGCTCTCACGAGCTGGCAGGGCAGGCAGGTCGTTCGGGTGGTGGATGGTTGTGAAAGAAAGAATATTTGAGGAAGCCCTCGATAGGACCCCGCTGACCGGGCTCTCACAAGCCGGCAGGGCCGATGGGTCGCTCGAGTGGCAGAGCCCCCGATAGGATCTCGCTGATCGGGCTCACACTAGTCGGTAGGGCAGGCGGGTTGCTCGGGTAGTGGATGGTTGTGAAAGAAAGATTGTTTGAGGAAGCCCTCGATAGGACCCCGTTGGCCGGGCTCTCATTAGCCGGCAGGGCCGGCAGGTCGCTCGGGTGGCAGAGCCCCCGATAAGATCCCGCTGACCGGACTCTCACTAGCCAGCAGGGCAGGCAGGTCGCTCGAATGGTGGATGATCGTGAAAGAAAGAATGTTTATGGAAGCCCTCGATAGGACCCCGCTGACCGGGCTCTCGCTAGTCGGCAGGGCAGGCAGGTCGCTCGAGTGACAAAGCCAGTTCATGAAGAAAGAGAAACTCACACGGAAAAAAATAGAGAAGTGAATCGCACTAACGAAGAAGCCAATTCATGAAGAATGAGAAGCTAAGTAAAAAAGGGGAAAGCAAGAGAGGGGGCGAATGGAAGCCGATCCCGCAGGGGAGGCATTTTCCTGGCAAGCATTCGTCTGCCCAGGGGGCGAGGCCCGTAGGAAGGTAATGGGCGAGTCGAACCCCTATCGCTTACTCTCGCCTGAGGGACCTTCTCTTTCCCAAAGAAGCGTCAGAACATGTCTCACTGAGGGCCCTCCAATCGCGAGTAAGAAAAAGCCGCGAGTAAGCGAGGTCAACCTAAGACCTGGCGGGACACTATGGCGAGAGGCTAGATCGGGATCCCGCAAGGCGTTCTTTCGGCAAGATCCCTGCAGTCGTGACCTAAAACTAAGGGTTGGCGATGAGCGAGTGCGCGGGTCGAATGCAGGAGGCGTGTGACAGAACTACTGAAGCTAAAATAAGGTAGACAATAAAGAAGAATCTAGTCAAAATTAAAATGTAATTTCCAATTCTCAAAATGATCGTTATACCTTACAAAAGAAGTATTGGCTAAAAGGAAAATACACGAGGAAAGAAAGTATAGAGGCGAGAGAAAAAAAAGGAGTTGCAGCAGCGCTTCAGGAGGATTCCCCCGACTTCCCGCTCTCGCGGACCGGGTCGGCCTTAGTTATTAAAGGTGCAAGGCACAAAGGGATCTTGGAGCCTAGGCACAAGGCTCAATGTGCAGGCATGCGCCTGACGAAGGTAAGGCGCAACCACATTCATTTGAAATAATCAACAAGACAACAACAAACATCATTTCAGCTTTTAGGTCATATTCTTCATCTAGCTAATTATTAATCATTCATTACTGTTGTTTCTATCTCTTAAAAAATATAATCAATGTGGTTACTTGAACCATATCTCAGTCTCAACGCACAATTATCTTTCACAAACACTAAATCAATAAAAAATTATTGAGTTTTTATATTATTTCTTTCGTAATTTTTGAAGAAAAAATTTACAACAAAAATCTTACCCAATCGCGTCTTTTATATTCCAAAGGCACAAATAAGACGCACGGAGGCGCAAACCTCTGAGCCTGGTGAACCTTGAGTCTTAGGCGCGCCTGTAATAACATATGGGTCGGTATCATCCTCCGATTCCTCGTTGGGGAGGAACAGCTCAGGGACCAGGTCTTTTACAGTGACCCTTTCGCTATTGTCCTTCAGGAGGTCGGACCTCTGCATCATCCGAAGTGCGTACTCTGCTGCCTTGATAGTGTTCTACTGCATCATTTCTTCAATTTCGTGATTGGAGTATTCTTGAAGTTTACTCCTCCTATCGGGAACTGGCGGTAGGACGGCCTCGAGCAGCTGCTTGTTATGGGCCTTCAGCCCCTCATTCTCCTTCTCAAAACTAGCAATTCGCGCGCGTAGTCAGTCAGCGATCGCAGCATCCTGCGGAAAGTATAAGGAGACTAGGATTAGCGTGAGATGAATGTGAAGGCGCGAGTGCACGAGTGAGCTCACACTTACCACTCCGCCTAGGTGGTTGACGAGAAGCTTTTCAGCGGCCTCCAGCCTTCGCTTCAGGCCCATGACCTCTTCTGAAATAAGACCCCACAAGTGGTCGACCTCGGCAAGGGTCCGCGCAAGGCAAACGCTATGGCGCTTCGTCATGTGAGCGAACTGAAGGGCCCGAAGTTGGGCTCGCGTGCTCTCATGCGCGAGCGCCTGCGTGGTCGCGTCGTCATAAACAGCGGCGTCCACCCGCCTATAGAGCCCAAAGGCGAAGGCGTATGCTTGGCCGCTGGTGGTTTCCTGCTCCTGCCAGGTTGGAAGGAGTGTAGAGATGGAGGCCTTGTTGACCTCCCTGTCCCAAAGCAATAGGGTCTTGTCGGCATCGCCTAGATGCATCTCGTCGAGACCGAAGTTTCAGCGCCCCTACAGCACCGCTTTCTCGCGAGCTCCCTTTTCTTACGCTACCAAGATCCCAACAATACCGCTGACGACCCTAGCGGCGGTCTCGCCCACGACCGGGGCTTTCCCTGGGGCGGCCTCGTTGTACTCTTTCCCCTTGACAAGTGTCATGGCCTTTTATTTTTTGGGAGTCGGCGGGGCAGAAAGGCGTCAAGGTTCCGCCTCTGGCCACTGGGTTTGGACGAGGTTCCTGGCTCTTTCCTGTAGGCCGCAGCAGCAAATTCTGCGCGGGCAAGGTTGGTAGCAAGAACCCTGCCACTCGCATGGGGCGGGCGTAAAGGAGTGTCTCGCTCCCCTGCACCGTTTTACTATTAGCGAAAAAGCTCAAGGGAAGAAGGCGAGATCTAGGAGTAAGAAGAGTTGAAAGTACCTTCTCCAAAGGGAACAGGGAGGCGGTAGGTGGCCTCGCCTTATTGAATATAAGAGAAGGGAATGTTGCCAAAGTCTCTTGTCACGAAGACGAACTTGCGGATCCAGTTGTGGTTTTTGTTAGCGAGATCGCAAACCTTGATTTGTTGGCCAGAGAAGAAAGCGATCCCATCTTTCTTGGCCCTGAAGTTGAATAATTTGCGGAAGACAGCGAGGCTGAATTCTATCCGCTTCTTGCGCATGTAACAGGCGAATGCTACTAATAGGGCGATGGAGTTGGGGTTGAGTTAAGCGGGAACAACTCCGAAATATCGGAGAGTCTGGCGCACCTTCGGCAACAGGGGGAGGCAGAGCCCTACCTCGAAGTGCTCCAAGGGGATCGTGAGTTCGTTCGGCGAGAAGTGGTTGATCGATTCGTCCTCTCTCGGGCGGCGCGCGATGAACCCTGGCGAGATGTAGTGCCCCACTACCGGGCAGAACTCATCCTCCGTCAGATTGCAATGGTGGAAAGGGTGGTCGACTAATGCCTCGGCGCATTTAGACCGACCATCGGGGTCACCACCCATCGCGCGAGTGCAAAAAGGGAAGCTAAGAGTGTGAGTGAAAGAAAGAAAGAAGGGGGCTAAGTACCGAACAGTAGTAAGTATGGTAGGTGAGGGGGCCTATTTATAGAAAACTGTTGGGCGGGAAGAATACAGGGTAGGGGGTGTGCGAGTAACAAGCTCGTCGCCCCCCACCTCGGTCCTTGGGCCGGCCCAGCACTCCCTCACTCGCCTACGGGTCGAAGTGAATGCTCCATTCAAAACCCTAAAAGCAGATCAGCGAGAAGAAGAAAGATCATAAAGCAAGATCATAAGGTTATTCAACACAGGTAATCAAGTGCATTCGCTTTCAATACAAGCAAAGAATATAAAAGACTGCACGGCATGTAGAATTGAAAAGAAGAGGACAAGGGGAGTGAGTGCCGGTATGCTCAATGTTGGAGACATTACCACCATCCCCGACCTCTCCTCCCCGTCATCGGCGACATGCGCGGGCAGCATGGAGCTCATGATGCACTATGCATAGTTGGTCTTCTGCCCGCACAATGTGAACCCCTGGGGAGGTCTCCTCGCTGCCAGCTCCCCGCCACATCTCATCAAGAAGTTGTGCATAGTCCCTTTCGAGATCGCAACTCAGTCATCCGCCTCTTCAGCACCACGGCGTCCTTCGGATCGCCTAGTAAGTCTGCAATCATATCGGGGGAAGGGGCCGCAAGAACTCCTCGTCAATTTCAATGTCAGTTGACGAGACCTCTCGGTAGCCTGCAAAGGATGGGGTTAGCCACACAAGACCGGATCTCGGCAAGAAGAAAATGAGTGCCCTTACTAACCCTGCGAAGTGTCGATCCCCTTGACCGAGTGTTGGCGAGGGGGACTGGGCCGCCCCTCGAAGGGCTTATCAAAGGAAATCATGTGCGCTTTCCCGAGGCAGGGGCAGAGCGGTACCTGGTCGGTGACCAGATTGGTGGCAAGAATCGAGTGGCCGAGAGCCCCTTCGGTCAGAAGCCCTGAGCCTGAGGCGGGATCAAGGGTGATCTCGCAAACTGGTGACTTTGGCGACAAAGTGTGCGGGCTAGTGGTCCCAAAGGTAGGAGCTGCGAGAAGCAGAGCGAGGTGAGGACAGGAGATAAGAATAGAGAATCAGCAGGAAGGCGATAAGCAACTCACCAGGCGTATGCGGACCGCTCGGGACAACCTGAGGGTGGGTCTCTTGGGCCGGAAGGTCGCTCCTGACTGCGCGCGAGTGTAGGTTGGCGTTCGTTGAGCCCTCTCCCGCGTCCTTTTCCTTTGAGAGTTCTTCATGTGAGTAGTCAAAGCGGTTTCAGCCAATCTTCCTTGGCAAGTGGAGAGTCGAGGGGTAAATATGAGTACCTGGAGAGTAAGCCCGACGGCGGGTGACGGAGTCAGGAAGACGGACCCGCTAGTCGTCTGGTCATGTCTGACCATTTTAGCCTTTTTTTAGTTTATGAGGCGAGCTCGAGGCCTTCCTGGAAAGCCAGGGAGCAAACTCGGTAATGAAGGACTTGGTCTCCTCTCTCGCGGCGACGATAAGATCCGGAAGTTCTTCCAAGGGCGGCATTGTGCTGCAAAAATGGACGAAAAAGTAGGGAAGGGTGGGAAGTGTGAAGCCCTCTTACCCCCTGGTTTGGGGTATATATATAGCGCAGTGGAGAGGCCCGTCGAAAGACTCCCTTCAGGTCAGCGGGCACTCACCGAACATTAGGGGTTGGACTTTTCTTTCCGAGCTTGGGACAATCTCGCATAGAGCAAGGATTGTGTACAAACTCGTGTTCGCCTAGTGGGTTCATCAGAGAAATCCAAGATGTAAATGGGCCCCCAGGACCAGGTGAGCGGCGATTGGGGCAAGCAGACCCGCACTCGTCGAAAGCAGCAGGTGTGCGGATAGCGGGCGAGTGGGGCAAGTAGGCCCGCAATCGCCCAAAGCAGCAGGTGTGCGAATAGACGGGCGAGTGGGGCAGCAAGTCCGCACTCGCCCCAGGTAGCGAGTAAGAGGCGGGCGGGTGAGTGTCGGCTTCATCGGCACTCGCCCGCCGTCAGCTAGGAGTGAGCGAGCGGTTGTCGTCCCCATCTAGGCACTCGCTACTCCAGGGGAGTATGACATCATGGTCGACCCGTCCTAGAAAGATTCTTCATGGAATAATATGTTTTGGCCTGCCAATAGCCCTTCCAAACAGCGGAGTTTGGTTGTTGACAGACCAACTTGGAGTGCGTTTAGTAAAACCAGAAGGCAGGATTTTTTTATTAGCAAACCAGACTTGGTAAACTATAAATAGACCTCGTGGGCACTTTTGGAGGGGATTCAGTTCTTTTGGCTTCTTCCTGCTCAAGCTGTTTTTGGTTGGCTTCGAGTGCCCTCCAAGGCGCCCAGCTCAGCTTTTGGCTTGGGAGGAGAAGCGCTCTAAGATCTTCCGGGTGTGTGGTGGGACCTCCGTACTGCAGCCCAGGGTCTGTTCTCTAGTTCCTAGTGTCCGGTCAGGTGTTCTAGTTTGGGAGAAGTAGGTGTAAGCTACCCCCTTGGGTCTGAACTCTCGTTGGGACCGTTTTTCGATTTCAACGCGTAGTACGCGGTAGGCTGCATCCTGAAGTCTAATCCTGGGGGCATGCATATATCTACTCAAGATACCTACCGCATATGTGATGTCGGGACGAGTATGAGGGAGGTATAAAAGCTTCTCAACCAATCTCTTATAACTCGAAGCATCAGTGCGATCACCATCACTGACTTCATCGATTCTATGGTTCTCCTCCATATGAGTGTTAGCAGGGACACAACGAAGCATCTCAGTCTCTTTTATCAGATCTAAAACATACTTGTATTGAGAGATGAAGATACCCTGATCAGAACGGGTCACTTCAAATGCTAGTAAGTAACGTAATCTCCCTAAGTCCTTAACTTCAAACTAAGCAGACAAAAGAGCCTTTAGATTTGAGATTTCGTTTGAGTCATCTCCAGTGATCATAATGTCATCAACGTAGATAGTAAGAACTACAATGTTTTCATCATTTCTCCTGACAAATAAAATATGATCAGACTATCCCTATTTGTAGCCGAATTTAATCATGGCCTTGAGAAACCTGCCAAACCAAGCTTGGGAGACTGTTTCAGTCCATACAGAGATTTCCTTAAGTGACAGACAAGTTCCTTTTGTCCCTTCTTCACAAAATCCGGAGGGAATGTCATGTACACCTCTTCATCAAAATCACTGTGCAAAAAAGCATTTTTAACATCCAGTTGGTGTAGATCTCATCCCAAGCACGTAGCACAAGATAGAAGAACACGAACAGAATCCATCTTTGTTATAGGAGCAAAGGTCTCCTAGTAGTCGACTCTCTTAGTCTAGGTGTATCCACGAGCCACAAGACGAGATATATATCGCTCAACTTTACCATCTTGGTTTTGCTTAGCAGAGAAAACCCACCTTGAATCGATGGCTTTCTTGTCAGGAGGAAGGGGAGAGGCATGTCATGTGTGATTCTTGTCCAAGACAGACATTTCCTCCTTCATTGCTTAAGTCCATGTCGGGATGCCAACCGCCTCCTGCCACGTCTTTGGAATAGTAATCACGGACAAGGAAAATATAAAACCCTGATGAAGCTGGGAAAGGTGATCATAAGCAACATGATTAGAGATAGGGTATTTTGTGCACACAGCCTTACCTCTTAGCACAGCAAGGGGAACATGCAGATCAGCATCAGAATCTGAGTCCAAAGACGGCAATGGCAGTGATGGAACAATGGAGGGTTGTTTACCTGCTTGACGACAATGTTAAATGTGAGGAAAAAAGGAGATGAGAGACGGACGATGGTATACATGAGACTACGACGTAGGTGTCGAGGGGGACGAAGGAGGTGTAACTGTGGTGGAAGGCATGGTAGGTATAGAAGGAATCAAAGGGAGAGGAACTGTAGAATCAGAATCCATGACATCATTCTCCCCCTGACGAGTGGATTGAGTCGAGTCCAAGTAATAAGATTCCACCTCGCGAAAAGTCGCGTCCATGGTACAGAAAACACGCGAGGAAGGAGGGTGGTAACACTAATCCCTTTTGTAGTGGCAGAATAGTCAACAAAGACACAACGGAGACTCTGAGGGTCAAGCTTGTCACGATAAGGCTGATGTACGTGAACAAAACATACACAACCAAAAATGCGGGGTGGAAGATGAGAGGTATGAACAACAGAAGTGGAGGAGAGACGGGCTTGAGGAGTAGCGTAGTCTAGAACCCGCGAAGGAAGATGATTGATAAGATGAGTAGCAGTTAGGATGGCATCACCCCCAATATGATTTCGGGAGGTGCATGGTGATGAGAAGGCACCGGGAAACATCAAGAAGATGCCGGTTTTTTCGTTCGGCAGCACCATTTTGGGTGGAGGTGTAAACACAGGTGATTTGGTGAATAATTCCACGACTTGTGAGATATGAGTCAAACGGTCCACGATCATCGTATTCTCCCCTATTATCACTACAAAGAACACAAATATTACCATTGAACTGAGTTTGTACCATCTAATGGACGGTTTACAAAACCGGAAACACTTCATTTTTTTTCATTAAGAGGTAAACTCAAGTAGGGCTGGAAAACAATCAATAAAGGTGACAAACCAACGATAACCAGTTAAAGATAAAACGGGGGAAGACCCCCAAACATCAGAATGTATAACAGCAAAAGTAGTACTAGGAAAAGATAAATACGACGATGAATGTCGAACATGTTTAGGCATTTTCACAGACATCACAATTTAAAGTTTTAACAAACGGCAATAAAGTAGGAAATAATTTTTTAAGATAAACTGGAGAAGGATGTCCAAGAAACAAATGTCAGCTTCGAGCATCAGCAGCAGTAACAGCGGAAGCAGAGAGGGCAAGGGATGATGTAGTAGAATCCAGATAATACAGGCCACCGAGAATTCCTACCACTGCCAATGATCCGCTTCGTACCTAGTTTCTGAAAAACACAAGAATCGGGAAAGAAGATTACATAACGGTTAAGAGACCGGGTGATATTGCTAATTGAAAGAAGACTGTGAGGAAAAGAAGGAACATGCAAGACAGAAGAGAGAGAAAAAGAGGAGGAAGATGAAATGTTGCCCTTGCCCGCAATAGGGGACAAGGTGTTGTTTGCGTAGATAACCTTGTTCGTACAAGACAAGGGAGTGTAGGAAGAAAAACCTGAGGAAGAGCCGGTCGTGTGATCGGTAGCTCCCGAGTCAATGATCCACACTCATACAAAGGTGTCGCAGCAGCAGTGGAACTGGGCATAGCAGCAGTAGCAAAGAAAGTAGAAGTACTTGAGGTAGTGTCTGACTGAGTGTGTAAGAGGCGACAGAGAGCATCCAATTCAAGCGCAGTAAAATGTCTTGGGGGCTGACCATGATGGTCGTCAAGGACCTCTGTGGAATAAGCAGCAGCATGAGGACGAGAACCACTCTGTCGGGCTCCCCACCCCACCCCCGTCCTGGTCCCCGACCACGACCAGATCCAGGTGGAGCAAGGTGAGGATGGAGCTTGTAGCACACATCCCGAGTATGGCACCTGCGACCATAGTAATCAAATAGTAGGGACAGCGTTGGTATGGTTGGAACCACCTTGACCAACACTAGTAAAGGCAAAGCGATCAGGAGGAGCAGTCGTGTTGAGAGACCTCTGACGGTCTTCATCGCCAAGAACAATGCTAAAGGCCTCCCGAAGAGATGGAAGGGGTGATCGATTTAGAATATTAATCTGAACCATATCCATTTTCATGTTTAAACCCATCAGAAAAACAAGTAGGCGAAATCGTTCGTCCCTTTTCTGCAATAGAACTGCATCGGCAGTACATGCGGGAGTAAACTGTTCAAAATAATCCAATTCTTGAGAGATACGCTCGAACTCAGAGAAGTAAGTAGACACAGTCATGGATCCCTGAAGTAACTCCAGCATACAACACGTCAGCTCATAAATATGAGTGGAAATGTCGATCTGAGAGTAAGTCTCGCGTGCTCGAGTCCATCGGCATATAACTACGATACACCTTAGGAGACATGGAATGCAGGAGCCAAGAGACAACAAGAGAATTTTCGGAATCCCAACGCTTCCAAGTTGGATCGTCCGGAGGAGATGCTACGATTGTCCCGTCAATATATCTGAACATCTGATGACTGCAAATTACATGTTGAGCAGCACGAGACCATTCTAGATAATTCGTCTCATCCAGAGGCACAGTGGTGATCTTCTAGGAGCCAGTGTGTCCATGAGTCCGCTGAGGGTTACTCATCTGGGGCGTCACAATACTTGGTGAGGAGGTAGAAGAATCAACCATGACAGGAGAATTATCCATGACAGACTATCGGGAAGAAATATTTGAGAACATAACGGCAGTAACCATGACAGGAAGCGGCCCGGAGAAGTAGTCGGCCGGAGGTGCCTAGATCTAAAGCAGTAGGCCTGGAAGTTGCCTGGAAAAACCACTACAAGAGCAAGAAGGCCAAAGACGCCTGGATCTGAAGCAGTTGGCCTGGGAGCTGCCTAGAGAAGGAATTGTTGGAGCAAGAAGGCGGCGCTGGATCTGAGGAAATCGGCGCTGGAGAAGCAGTCAGCGCTGGATCGGAAGCAGGCGGATTGGAAACAGGCGGCGCTGGAAGAAGAAGGCGTCATTGGACGACGGAAGAGTTAGCAGGACGAGCAGCGGTCCATCAGCGCGCATCACAAGGAGGGGCGGCGGGATCCTTCATCGCGGGAAACCGCTTGCAAGAGTGTCGCGAAACAGCATGGTGGAGATCCTCAAACTAGCGGGGCAGAGAAAGCGGCGGAGCGAAGAACAGAGAAAGCGGCGGAGCGAAGAACAGAGAAAGCGGCGGAGCGAAGAACAAAGAAAGCGACAGAGTGGAGAAAGGTGGAGCAGGCACGGGAGATTAGGTTTTGCTCTGATACCAAGTTGAGAGGAAATAAACAATAGATTGATTCATAACGAGCACCTTATTCATACATATATTGAGTAAGGGAGAAATACAAACACCGAAATACCCTTGAGAGGGTAAAAACATAAAATACATAAAATGCTGACTTGATATATAAACATTGATTACAACTGTCCCTAGGAGTATCATAACAGATCATGGCGATAGATTCACTTCAAACATTGAGAGTTGATTCAGAAATTTTTAGGTACCAAGTTGAAATTTAGCACAATTTTTCACCCGCAAACTAATGGTCAAACCAAAAGAACCAATATAATTCTTGAATACCTTATGAGAATCTGCATTATACATTTTAGAGGTAAATGAGAGAGTTGTATCCCCTTATTAGTGTATTGATTTTTCAATGCAGGGTGTCGGAAGGCCTATTACATATTTGATCGCCCTGAATTGGAATATTATGTCCAATTCATGGGGACGGCCTATTACGTGTTTGATTGCCCTGATTAGTATATGATGACCGGTAGGATCGGGCCCAAATGACTGAGACGACAGCTATCCTTAGCATCACATATATAATATAAACCATCATTTTGAAAATCGAACCGGACCGGCCGGTCCGATCCAGATAAGAAACCTGCTCCATACAAGACCGCTTAGGAACCGCGGAACCGAGCAGGCGGACCGCAGACCGGCGAACTGGAGTGGGTTTCGAAAGCCCGCCCGATTCCAATAACAATTAAAAATTAATCTTTTAAAATACCAGAATAAGATGACGGCGAGGGGTTTTGAACTCAAGACCTTATGCATGAGAGAGTGATGTCTAACCAACAAGCCAAAGCCTCAACGTTGATATGCACTCACAGCTTTTATACTTATACATCTTAGCTCTAATGTTTTATATCTTTTATAAAAAATAATTACATAAATATATGTACAATATAAATATAATATATATATAATAATATAATATATCGTATTTATTATATTTATTTATATATATAATTGTATATATATATTCGTAATTTTAATTTTATTTTTGATATTTATTAAATTATCAAATTATATTTAATTTGATTTTTTTCTTAAATTAACACCTATAAATATAAAATAAATTAATTAATATATATAAAACAATAAATATAAATTAATATATAAAAATATTCGCGTATACAGGTATACAATTATAAAACTATAAAAATATGTATATAAGTAAAAAAATAGTATTTTTATATTGTTATAAAAAAATTTATATGTTTTTATTATTTATTATAATATTACGGTCCAACCGGTCCGACCGATCGGACCTTAAACCTTTGATCTCACCGGTTGGATCTCCTGTCTGGTTCTTAAAACCTTGACATAAACGATGAAGTGAATAAACGATTGAAATGTACGTAAATATAAATGGAATGATTATGAGAAATGATAAAACAACAACACTCAAACCTTTAACCCACTATAGTGGGGTCGGCTTTATGGATATTTTGTCATCATTGTGTCTTATCTTGTGTCATAATCTCACTAATACCTAAGTACATTATGTATTTCCTTATAGTTTCATTCCAAGTCTTTATTGGTCTACTCCTCCCTCGTTTAACATGTCTAGTGACTAGACTCTCACAGCGCCTAACAGGTGCCTCTAATGGTCTCCTTTGTACGTGTCCAAACCATCTTAGTCGAGTTTCTCGCATCTTCTCTGAAATTGGTGCTACTCCTATCTTATCCTCAATACATTCATTCCTAATTCTATCTAGTTCCGTGTGTCCACACAACCATCTAAGCATTCTCATCTCCGCAACTCTCATTTTTTGCTCATGTACACAATTCACTGCCCAACACTCAGAACCAAAGAGCATCGCAGGTCTAATCGCAGTACGGTAAAACTTGCCCTTAAGTTTTAACAGTACTTTACGATCACACAAGATCCTTGACGCCTCTCCACTTCAACCAAGCCGCTTGGATTCTATGTGTCACATCTTTATCAATACCTCCATCTTTTTAAACTATCGATCCAAGATATTTAAAACATTCACTACGGGAAATATCTTGATTATGAGAAATGATATATAAGTTTATTTCTTATTGATTATTGATAACTACAATCCTCTGCTTACTGCAAAAATGAATAGAATATGATTTATATGCATACTGTTACTAATCTTTTGTGTTTTGCATTTACAGAAATTAAAGAGGTAAATTCTCTCTTAGTTTTATGACAACTGTTTTTAATCAAAATTTTAGGGTTTGAGCGAGACCAAGCCAAACGCCAGTGGAAAGCTATTTGAAAAGGAAAAGAAAAAGGAAAGCTATTTGAAAAGGAAAAGAAAAAGAAAAGAGAAGATTAGTGTAAGTTATGGGAGAAACTACCAATAGGGATTACAGATGTGGTTGAGGAGCATGGCAAGTGGTGTAGGGACCCGTAGTGTCCTGCATGTACGAAGACCGACTACATGATATCATAGTTATATAGTTAAATCTACGATGTCAGTTGTATATTGTATAGTTGTGTAGTAGATCTTTATGTATATGTATGGATCCAAGAAAAGATATTGTATAATTGAGCTTTTAATGAATGCAAAGTTTTTATTATGTGCATATTCGATAATCGTTTTCATTATATTTTATTGTGCGCTAAGTTGTAATTCAAATCAATCACATGATGTCTACTTTAAATTGTGGCGGTCTACGGACCGTTATAATTAAGTGGTATCAGAGTGAGGTTTTGATGCCTTTGACCGTGATAAGTACCTAATAAATGTGCATGATAGTGACTTGAGATTATCTTGCATTAGGTGATCTCACATTAGAAGCTAATCATGCCATGTTCCACAGGATCCCATCCAAGTTTATTCCAGTAGAAGAGCACCAGAAGAACTTGAAGTTGCAAAGGAAGATATGTCTATTGAAAATGATAATAGGCAAAAACTACAACTTCCAACGACTGGCATTGCTCAAGCAATTGTTAAGGCGTACATTCATAGTTCTTATTGCATATTAAATTTTAAATCTGATTTTTATCTTTAATTGTTGACTACTATCGACAATAATTGAAAGCTTATTAACAATGTAGTGCGCCTTCCTTAGACGATGTTTTTTCATCTGCTGCACTTGACAATCGTCAAATTGTAATCGACAATTGTGGTTATAAAAGTATTAATCATCGATCTGCAACTGAAGTTTGTCGAGTGCTGATCGACAATCATTTGTTACTTTCATTTGTTACTTTGTTAGCATTTTTCTGTGCGCAGTTTCTACTAATCCACGTTGCTTTTATATTCATTGGGATTAATTTTTATAGTCGCTTACAATTAATATTTTAACGTTGGCGCTATTAGCTATTTATATGTTGTTTATTATAATAATTGAAATTAATTGCATGATTAATATTTTATGGTTTTACAAGAGTCCTTTTATAGGAAGTGTGGAGAAAATCAGGAGAGAAAATTAAACAGAAATGTTATTAATTTCTCAAATCCTTCAATCCTTGAATACATGTATTTGTACATTTAAATAAGAATGGGAGGAGAATAGGAAAAACAATCTTACAATGTGAGACTAAACTAAGAAGATGGGCAAAAATATTGGTCTTAATTTTGGGTCTTTACATTTTCTTTCAGCACTTCCCCGCAATTGGAGTATACAAATCATAGGCATCAAATTTGGACAAATACTGATAGTACAACAGTTGTGGTAGGGCCTTGATGAGAATGTCAGCAACTTGCACGGTAGCAAGAACATGTTGTAGTTCCAACTTCTTCAATTAAACCTTCTCCTGAATGAAGTGACAATCGACCTCAATATGCTTAGTTCGCTCATGGAACACAGGGTTCTTAGCAATATGTATAGCAGCTTGACTGTCACATAATAGAGTTGTTGGTGAGGAAAGTTTGACTCTTAAATAACGAAAGAGACTTTCTAGCCAGGTGAGTTCAGACACAGCAGCAGTCATTGCACGACACTCAGTCTCAGCAGACGAGCCCGCAACAACAGATTGTTTTTTGCTAAGCCAAGTAATAAGATGCCCTCCAAAGTAAGTACAAAAACTAGTTGTGGAGCGTGAATCATCCAGTGAACCAACATAATCAGCATCAGAGTATAAAATCTGAGATAGGGAGGAAGAGGAATATGGTTTGTATACGAGCCCTTGTCCAGGCGCCGTCTTCAAGTACCTGAGGATGCGCTCGACGGCCTGAAGATGAGAGGTTTGTAGAGCATGCATAAATCGACTGACAACTCCAACAACAAAGGAGATATCAAATCTTGTAACAGTAAGATAAATCGGCTTTTCAACAAGGCGACGATAATACTCAGAGTTTGGAAGTGGCAGATCTGAATTAGAGTCATGAGTGCAGAGCTTGTGGTTAAAATCCATCAGAGTGTTAGCAGGCTTGCATCCTGAAGAAGGTCAAGACAGTAATTCTATTGAGATAGGACAAGGTCATCAGGTAGTCGAACTATTTCAAGTCCAAGGAAGTACCAAAGATTTTTCGAGACTTTAGTTTGAAATACTGAGTGTAAGTATTGCTTAATCATTTGTATTCCTATGGAATCATTTCCCGTGATTAGAATATCGTTAACGTAAACCAAGAGAATTACGGTGCATGTTGGTCGATGACGAAAAAGAGAGACAAGTCAGGCAAGCTTTGAGTGAATCCAACATCCTAGATAACCTTGCTAAACATGTCAAACCATGCGCGAGGAGACTGTTTGAGAATATAAATAGATTTCTTAAGGTGACAAACACGAGACTCCCCTGTGGTCTCAAACCCAGGAGGTTGATGCATGTAGACAGCTTCTTGAAGGTCGCCATTGAGAAAAGCATTCTTGACATCCAACTAATGTAAGGTTCATTGTCGATGAACGTCCAAGGAGATCAGGATCCGGACAGTATTCATCTTGGCGACAGGTGAGAAAGTTTCATCATAGTCGAGGACTTGTTCCTGAGTGAAGCCTCGAGCCACAAGCCGAGCTTTTAGGCGGTCGACTGTCCCAATCGGAGCATGTTTAATAGTATAAACTCACTTACATCACACGCAAGTCTACCCGGGAGGAAGTGGGACAAGATCTCAGGTCTGGTTAGTCCATAGGATTGTCATTTCCTCTTCCATAGCCGTACTCCACCCCAAATGATGGAGAGCCTCCTACAAAAGGTTAGGTACAGAAATGGAGGATAAAGACGGCGCCAATTTGAAAAGAGATGGGGAGAGGCGATGTAAGGATACAGAATTCGCCAAGCGATGAGCCGTAGAGGACGATGTCGGATCGGCCGGTCGCGCGATATCATTGGTAAAGGGTAACTGTTTTGGGGCATCAGATTTAGGAGGCCAGCGAGTGTATACACGAATAGGTGGTTTGGGTTGCACTATTGGTGGCGATGTTGGAAGAAGTGGTGGAAGACGAGACGTAACAGGGACGGTAGGACGAAGTAAAAGGCGAGGTATAAGAGGATTTAGATTAGAGGAGTGAAATGGTTGATCCTCGAAAAAGGTTACATCTGCCGAAACCACCATTTTGTGATCGATGGGAGAGTAATACACATATTCTTTCTGAATGTGTGAGCATCCAACGAACATATATTTGGTAGCTCTAAGAGCAAACATATCAGCGGACAGACCAAGATTATTGACATAACATGTACATCCAAAGACACGAGGCGACAAAAAAAGACAGCTTAGAAGGAAAAAAGGAGACAAAACGGAGTCGCAAAGTTGAGGATGGAGGAGGGAATGCGATTTATGAGATGACAAGCAGTAGAAACCGCAAAGTTCCAGTATAAAGTGGGTACCTGCATTTGAAACATGAGGGATCGGGCAACGTCAAGAAAGTGATGATTTTTCTGCCTAGCCACACCGTTTTGTTGGGGAGTATAAGCACATGAAGTTTGATGGATGATTCCAAACTCAGTACACAGATTAAATAAGGTACGGCTTGTATATTCACGTACACTATCTGTGAGAAGAACTTTAATAGCAGTAGAAAATCGAGTACGAGACTCAGTAATAAATGCACGAAAGGTAGAGGCAATTTCAGCACGATCGCGAGGTAGAGGCAATTAGTTCATGCGTGAGTAATCATCAATAAACGTAACAAAATAACGATAATCATAAACACTATAAATTTTACATGGTCCTCAAATATCAGAATGTACTAAAGAAAAAGGATCGTTACTCCGAGTACAATTAGGTAGAATAGACACACGATGTTGTTTATCAAAAATACATGATTCACAAATAAACTCTTGAATGGAGACAACGGGAAGAGATTTCTTGAGAATCGGGAGGGGAGAATGCCCAAGACGGCAATGCCAATCAACTGAAGTGACCGAGGAGAGAGTAGGAAGAATATCCAAGAGATAGAGCTCATTAGACAGTCACCCCTTACCAATAATATGATGCATCCGTTGATCCTGCATAACAAAGGAAGTAGGTGAGAAAGTTACACTGCAATCAAGGTCCTGAGTAAGACGGTTAACATAAAGCAGATTAAAAGGCAGTCCCAGAACATGCAGAACCGAGGATAAGTAAGGGTCGAAGTCAAGGACAGATCAGTGGCGCCAGAAACCAGGATGGTGTTACCATTGGACACGGTAATGAAGTTGGGATATGCAAATTGCAAGTACTAAGGTGATTTCTATGGAGTAATATGGTGTGTGGCACCCGAGTCCACAATCCAGTGGGAGCTATGGGAGAGATAGGATATACCTTCATTAGAGATCGACGCAACAGACCCAGATAAGCGACCGATCACCCCTTGGAGATGTTGGAGCTGGGTGCGCAAAGCATTGATGTCTTCACGGGTGGAGTTAGGATCGACTCCAATGGAAGCAGTGAGATGTGGGAGCAAACCATGCTTGTGATAGCAGGTGTCTTCAAGGTGACCATCCCGACCACAATAAGAACGCTTAAGATGGGGTCTCTCATTACATCCCTATCCCCGATTGTTGGACCCCCATGAGCCAAAGGAGTAGAAGGAGCGGTGAATGGCTGCAAGAGAAGAGCCGAAGTGGGATGTCGAGGAACATCAGGTGGCGGAGTAACTTTCAAGAGCATACAGCAGGCATCCGACAGGGGGGAGTTGTAGATGAAGAGAGAATATGAGCCCGAATGTTGTGGAGATGGGGTGGAACCCGGGCCATCATCATGGCGATTCCGACTACTTCTTTTGTGTCTGTTGCGCAACAAAATTCGTCGTAAGAGGTTGATGTTGTATTCATGCCTCAACAAGAGTCTTGCATCTCACAACAAAGGAGGTTAAGTCACATGTTGCTCCGGGGTCAAGAGTTTGAAGATCGGTGATGATGTCGAACAGGTGTTGGAGGCTATTCTGGAGAGAATAGAGGGAGTGGAGTTCCTCCCACATAGCTTTGGCCGTCTCATGATAAATAGTCATGCGATATGTAACACCCCTACCTAGTTTGACATCAATTCACAAGCCTGGTTGAAAACTTATAATGTAAAAGCAAACTAAGCAACGGTATAAAATTAGTATCATAACAAGATTAACTAATGTTTTCAGTAGAAGTAAATGATTGGAACTATGAATTAATAAAGTATCTCAAATCTTGGAACACAGAGCCAAATAGGGAGTATGAGCGAACAATTTGACCCATACTTCCTGAAATGAAAATCCTGAAAACTGGTCAACCCACTGGCGAACAAGAATGACTTTCCTCCAGTTACACTAAAAATATAATTTGATTAAAGTATAAGAGCATGCTTTTAAAATAACATTTGTATACTAAGCGTGAAGTATGTTCAAAACATGTTTTTCTATTAAGTACTTAAATCCTTAAATGTCGGATTTGTATTGTGATCTTAAACTGAACTTTCCTTTAGATTTTTAAGATCATCATCATATAGAGATTTCTATATTTGACTTGCATATGAAACTGTGATGTCTCTTTTTTTATATATATTCTTTTCATTCTTAATTTAGTAGATCTGATCGCACATTCTAACGATATGAGTCCCTACTGACAAACACATACGTTTTAGTGCCTCTCGGTCACAGACACTAACTCGAATCTACTACAACTGTATGGGGTGTCAACACCCAAATTTGAGGCACATAAGGTCTTGCTACGCTCTGTGAGTATGATGGTGTGCCTCCATCAATCATGAGGAAAATTACTTCACATGCCCCCTGTCTAAACTAATCATCTAGTGGTTGGTACGATCAATACATTATGTCGTCCAACTAAGGCCACTAGTATGAGGTTTGTTACGTATCGTAACTCTTTTACTTTTAGTCTAATTGCAATTAACATCTCTAATTGATTCTGTTCGTACGTTAAAATGTTATTTTTGCACTATCCCATATGTCAATATAAACAAATTTAACTGACATTTAGTACATAATATTACACCACTGAGATTCAATTATATGTATGTTTGGTAGTTATTTTTTATCTAAATATGAATTCATGTGCTACTGGTAATTCACGTCTTCTTGAGTGTTGTAGAAAATATTCGTCTAATTATGAATTCATGTGTTTCTAATGATCTGATATCACATGTGTTCTGTAATATTATTTGTTTGAATAAAATTTTATGTAATTCTGCTGATTTGGTCTCATGAGTGTTCTACAATAAATCATTTGTCTGAATCTGAAATTTGTGTATTACGAATGATTTAGATTTCTCGTATATACTATAATAACTGATTTGTTTGTCGTTGTTAGATGACATAGGAAAGATAATTGTAAAGGCCCAATTATAGGCTCATTTCCTTCTTCTCCTTTAATCTCACATCTCTTGTATAGGATTGTTCTCCTACTCTTCTCCTATATATTTGTATTCTCTCTTGGATTTTACATATAAAGAAGTATATGCAAGGTTTGCCCATTCCTTTCTACAGGTATCAGAGGGAGCGGTCTCCTCCTTGGGTTTACGGCCTTCTGTCTGTGGCTTCTCGCGGTCTCCCTCTTCCTAACCGCCTGCTCATCCCCGTTGCCCGCGCGGCTTCGCCTTCTCCAGCTTAGCCGCAGTTTCGTGCGGCCTGTCTTCTTCTATCCGCTTCCCTTACTCTGAATCTCTCGTGGCTTCCACGTCTCTTCCCCCCTCCTCCCTCTCTCTTATAATCTCTCGCACGTGGGGTCCACCTTCTCTTGTTTCTTTCTCTATCCGTGCGGCCTCCCTTGCTATCCGCGCGGCCTTTCTCCCGCATTTCTCTCTTCCCGCTTCTCGCGGTCTCTTTTCTAGCCGTGGGTTGTGCCTCTAGCCCGCTGCGATTTTTCTTCTTTCTCAGCAAAGTCCGCATCTAGGTCGTGGCATCTCTCCTTGCCGCTGGTGGACTCACCTTGACCGTGCGGACTTCCTCTCTCTCCTCTTCTCTGACTAGTCGTTGCGACCTATCTTATTGCTAGCGGTCTCTCCTCTTCCCTTAGCCGCATCCTGGTCGCGACTTTCCTTGTCGTTGGTGTGTCCGCCGAGACCGTGCGACTACTTCCTCTGCCGACCTCTCTCTCTCTCTCTGCGGCTTTCTTCTTTGCCCGGTTCTCGCTTCTTTACTCCCTGCTCGTCGCGACTTCACCTAGTCGCCGCGACTTCTCTTCTTCATCGCGGCTTCACTTCGCTTCTCTTCTCTTCTCGCCGCGAATTATTCTTTAACCGTTGCGCTCTCCGCATCTAGGTCGTGGCATATTCTCTTGACGCTGGTGTGATCACCGTGACCGTGCGGACTTCTCGCGCGGCCTCCTCTCTGGCTAGTCGTTGCGAACGTGTGGCTTCTCCTCTTCTCCGCTCCGCCTTCTGCAGGTTGCGGTTTGTTCTCTTCCCAAGCGGCCGGTTCTCGCCGCTGTCTCTTTTCTCGCAGCTACCTCTTCTCGCACGGCTTGTTCTCGCCGCTGCAGCCTGTTCTCGCTGTTCTCAGTGCTTCCTCCATTCTAGTCGTTGGATCTGTCCGGCTAGCCGCCTGCCTTCTTGCCGCCTGTTTGCCGTGCCTCGTCGCAGATCAGGATTATGGCATCCGACTCAATCACTGCTGGTGGGGTTGTTGTGTTGCGTCCTCAACTACATTAGCTTCAAGGGGTGATTAGTCGCCCTTCTGGCTCCGTAGACTCGATCTTCAAGTAAGGTATATCGTGTCTCTCACACAGCTCCCACTGGATTGTGGAATCGGGTGCTACACATCATATCTCTCCGCAGCAGCCACCCAAATACTTAGATACTGCTTACCCCAAGCACATCACTGTGGCCAATGGTGACACGCTCCCGGTTTCTGGCACTGTTAATCTGTCTCTTACTCCTTCCCTTTCCTTATCCTAGGCTCTTCATGTTTCGGGCTCTCCTTTTAACCTTCTTTCAGTTAGCCGTCTTACGTAAGACCTTGATTGCTGTGTTACTTTCTCACGCTCTTCCTTTGTGGTGCAGCATCGGCTGACGCAGACTATACTTGGTAGAGGGCAACTGTCTAATGGGTTATATCTTCTCGATGTTCCTCCCACTGCTCTCACCTCTGTCTCCACCACTGATTAGCATCGTCTTCTTGGGCATGCCCCTCTCCCAATTGTCAAGAAAGCACTTCCTACTGTCTCTCTCCAAGAGTTCTTTTGTGAATCCTTTATTTTCGGTAAACAACACTGTGTCTCCTTTTCTCCTTCATGTACTCGGAGCAATTCTCCTTTATCCCTAGTACATTCTGATATCTGGGGACCCTATAAGGTCCCTAGTGTATTGGGGTATCGGTACTTTATTACTTTTATCGATGATTACTCGCAAGTTACCTGGTTGTATTTACTTCGTGATCGTACCGAACTCACGACTACGTTCCGTGCGTTTTTTACGAAAACGCGCACTCAGTTTTCTACCTGTGTCAAAACTCTTCGTACGGACAATGTTCGGGAATATACTGGTCGCACCTTCTCCAATCTGTGCGCTGAGTTCGGTATTATACATCAGACTTTTTGTGTTTATACGCCTCAACAAAATGGCATAGCGGAACGCAAAAATCGCCACCTCCTTGATGTAGCTCGATCTCTCATGATCCAAATGCAGGTTCCTCCCCTCTATTGGAACTTTGTCGTCTCTACTGTTTATCACCTAATCAATCGCATGCCTTCGTCTGTCCTCAACTTTGTGGCACCCATTACTCTCCTTTACCCATCCACAACTCTCTTCTCTCTCACACCTCGTGTGTTTGGGTGTACCTGTTATGTCCACCGCCTTGGTCCTCCAATGACAAGCTCGCCCCTCGTACTACCAAGGCTATGTTTGTTGGGTACTCCCGCACACAGAAGGGGTATGTCTGTTTTTATCCTACCACTAGTAAGGTGGTTGTGTCTGCTGATGTCTCATTTCATGAAGACCAACCATATCACACCAGTCCTTCTGATCCCCTTCTTCCTCCTCCGCTACCTCGGCCCATCATACTCGTGACGTCTCAACTTCCACCACTTCTCCCTACTCCTCTGCTTCAGATTCCCACACCACCACCAGTTCGGATTCACACACCACCACCAGTTCCTTCCAAACCTCCTATCATACAGGTATACACTCGTCGTCCTCCACGTCCAGATGCCCTACAGCAGCTTCCCCCTACATGTGTGCTTTCGCGACCTGTTGATCTGGCAACCTCCTCAACAGCACATCCAATGGACAATTATGTCTCTCTACATCGGCTCTCTTCGCCCCTTCTTCACCTTGCTCTCTCTCTCTCCTCTATCTCTATACCTAATTCTGTGCAGGAAGCCCTCCAGCATCCATGGTGGTGTGCCGCCATGGACGAAGAAATGACTGCTCTATGGGATAATCACACATGGGATCTTGTATCTCTTCCTTTTGGTCACAACTGTGTTAGCTGCAAGTGGATCTTTACTATCAAACATGCTGCGGATGGGACGATTGATCGCTTAAAGGCTCGGCTGGTGGCTCGGGTCTTTATACAACAGTATGGTATTATTATGAGGAAACCTTTTCTCAAGTTGCAAAATTGAACTCCGTTCGGGTTCTGCTCTCCTTAACTGTTCACCGTCGATGGACTCTTCATCAGCTTGATGTCCAGAATGCTTTCTTGAATGGCAATCTTCTTGAAACCGTATACATGCATCAACCGTCCGGGTTTGAGACCACGGGGGAGTCTCGTGTATGCTTACTTCGCAAATCTATCTATGGTCTCAAAAAGTCTCCCCGGGCATGGTTTGGGAAATTCAGCAAGGCCGTTCGTGAGGTGGGCTTCAAACAAAGCTCTGCAGATTCCTCTCTCTTCACTCATCACCAGTCAACTGGGACCATAATACTGCTGGTTTATCTGGGACCATAATACTGCTGGCTTATGTAGACGATATTCTGATCGCTGGTGATGACTCAACCGGGATACAACATGTTAAGCAACATCTAAACTTTATCTTCCAAATCAAAGACCTGGGAAATCTTCGATACTTTCTTGGACTGGAGGTAGCTCAACGACCTGATGGCCTAGTCTTATCTCAGCGTAAGTATTGCATTGACCTTCTGCAAGATGTCGGCCTCTCAGGGTGTAAACCTGCGAATGCCTCGATGAAAGTCAACCACATGTTGTGTGCTCAGGGATCTGAGGAGGACTCTTTACTTCCAAATCCATAATACTATCGTCGTCTTGTGGGAAAATTGATATACCTAACCGTCACAAGACCAGATATATCATTTGCAGTTGGTGTGGTAAGTCGGTTTATGCATACCCCACGGGTCTCTCACCTTCAGGCTGTGAAGCGCATTCTCAGGTATCTGAAGACTTCTCCTGGGCAAGGACTTGTGTACAAGCCATCCTCTTCTTTTTCTCTTATTGCATACTCAGATGCGGATTACGCGGGCTCGTTGGATGATTGACGGTCTACAACTGGGTTCTGTACTTACTTTGGAGGAAATCTTATCACATGGCGGAGTAAGAAACAGACAGTTGTTGCTCGCTCGTCTGCTGAGGCTGAGTATCGTGTAATGGCGGTTGTTACTTCTGAACTAACCTGGCTAGAAAGTCTCCTTGGAGATTTGGGAGTTAAATTGTCATCACCTCCAACTCTGTTTTGTGACAGTCAAGCTGCAATACACATTGCAAAGAATCCGGTGTTCCATGAGCGAACTAAACATATTGAGGTTGATTGTCACTTCGTTCGAGAGAAGGTCCAATCAAAGGAGCTGAAGCTTGAACATGTTCCTGCATCTGGGCAAGTTGCTGATGTCCTCACCAAGGCTTTACCTCGCAAGTTGTATTACCAGTTCTTGTCCAAGCTTGGTGCCTACGATTTGTACGCTCCAGCTTTCGGGGGAGTGTTAGATGACATAGGAAAGATAATTGTAAAGGCCCAATTATAGGCTCATTTCCTTCTTCTCCTTTAGTCCCGCATCTCTTGTATAGGATTGTTCTCCTACTCTTATCCTATATATTTGTATTCTCTCTTGGATTTTACATATGAAGAAGTATATGCAAGGTTTGCCCATTCCTTTCTACAGTCGTTACAGTCGAGCACTGATCTGTATGTCTAATTATACTAACTCAATCGTCATTTAATACACATTCATATACCACATCTGATTCAATTTTATGTGTGCTCTGTACTAAAATAATTCTCTTAATATGAACTGATGTATTACTGATGAATGATGATTCTTTCTCACGTGTGGTCTAAAAAAAATTATTTGTCTATTGCTAAGAGCATTATGATTGCACATAAAGTTCTGGCACGACTTATTAAACAAACTTACAATAGGTAATATGTCTAGCCGAAAGGAAACAAATTTCTTGCATTTATACTTTAGTGTTCGCGGGTATAGCGACGTTGCAAGATTCATCACAAAGCGTGGTTCTATAATGGTGTCTTCACTAATCTAATTCTTCCTTCTATGCTCAAAACTTTTCATATTCCTGAAATTAAATGCAAACCCTAAATGAAATCAATAAAAGAACATGAGAAATCTGAACTTCAATTTCTTCTACTAAGGATATGGGGTGAGGTAGAGAAGACAGAGCCTTCCCTTGAATTGTGAGTGAAATCCAGCAATAGTAGAACAAAGAAAAGTTGGTGAGGTAGAGAAAACGACTCCTCGAAGGCGATTACTCCTCTCTGTTGCGGGAATCGTTTTTTTGGTCGTGGCATCCTCCTTGTCGCTGGTTTGCTGACACCGAGACCGTGCAGTCTTCGCTGTTTTTGTCGCTACGGTTTCCTTACCGCCGCGGCTTGCCTTCCCGCTGCAGTTCCCCTGTTGTTACGTGCTTCTCGCGCGGGCTTCGCTTAACCGTTGCGGCCTCCTTCGTCGTTGCGGATTCTCTACCGGCCGCGGGCTCCGCATTTTGGTCGCGGCTTCCTGCCGCTGGTGTGTTGACACTGAGATCGTTCGGCTTCTCCTTTTCTCTCTCCAGGTGGCCTCTCTTCTCTACCCGCTTTAGGTTGTTGGTTGCGGTCTGCCTCTATCCGCTCGTTCTAGTACCTGTTCGTCGGCTTGTGCTCCTGTTGCGGTCTGCCTCTAACCGCTTGGTGCTTCTCGTTCACGCCGCTCTTCGTGTTGCGCTCTTCTTCTAACCGCACTACCTGCTCATTTTTTAAACCGTCGTGGTGTGTTTCTATCCGCTGTGGGCACTTTTCTTATCACGTTAGTCGTGGCTGTCTCTTATCGTTGGTGCGTTGTAACCGTGACCGCTGCGGTCTTTTCCTTGCACGATGATCAGCTGTCCTCCGGGCTCTATGGTGTCTATTTCCGATGGTGGTACCTCCTGTCTTTCTTATAGCTCATCCTGGATTTTGGACTTCTGGGGCCTCTCACCACATTACCTCACGAAAACCACCACAATATTTGAACTTCATCCATCCCAAGTTCATTACTGTTGCTAGTGGGTACACAATTCCCGTTTCTGGCGCGACAGATATTCACCTCACTCCCTCTATTACTCTTCGCTCTGCCCTTCATGTTCTGGGCTCTCCTTTCAACCTTCTCTCTGTTGATCGACTCACTACTGACCTCAATTGTGATATTATTTTTTCTTCTAACTTGTGTGTTGTGCAGAATCGCAAGACGCAAACTATCATTGGAAAATGGCATCTGTCGAATGATCTCTATATCCTTGACCCTTCTCCCCCAACGGTGTTGTCCTCTATTAACTCTGTTGATTGGCATCGACGTCTGGGTAACGCTCCTCTAAACATCCTCAGAAAATCTCTCCCTGACGTGTCCCTCCAAGAGTTCACGTGTGAGTCTTGTATATATGGGAAACATCATCGGTCTACGTTCTCACCACATCCTAATCGGAGTCCTGCTCCCTTTAATCTAGTACACTCCGATATTTGAGGACCCTACAAAATTGCAAGTATTTTTGGATATCGTTACTTTGTCACATTTGTAGATGACTACTCTCGGATAACCTGGCTGTATCTCCTTCGTGACCACTCTCTTATGATACAAATGAATGTTCCCAAACAGTATTGGAATTTTGCGGTCTCTACCGTCTGCACTCTTATTAACCGCATGCCTTCCTTCATTCTCAATTTTGCGGTTCCCTTCAATCTTCTGTTTCCCTCTAAACCTCCTTTCTCCATCACCCCTCGCATGTTTGGTTGTGTGTGCTTTGTTCATCATCATGGCCCGTCCACTGACAAACTTGCTTTCTGTGCCACTAAATATATGTTTGTAGGTTATTCTAGGACTCAGAAGGGCTACGTTTGTTTTTCCCCCAAGGATCGCAAGATGGTTACTTTTGTTGATGTCACCTTCCTCGAAGATCAGTCATATTACTTTCTACCAGCTGATTCTCCTCTTCCCCCACCCCTTCCGCGGCCTGTTATCCCTTGTTCATTCAAACCTTCCTCCTCTTCTTCCCACACCAATCCCACCTACACCACCTGTCATTCGTGTGTACACTCGACGTCCTTCTTCGTCTACTGCCCTACGAGAGCAGGGTGATGTTTTGCAGCCTACGGATCCGACAACAGCTTCCACTGCCCACCCGCTGGCCAACTATGTCTCTTTTCACCGCCTCTCTCTGGAACTCCGACAAAGTGCTCTTTCTTTATCCTCTATCTCCACCCCTAATTCTGTGTACAGGAGGCTCTCCAGCATCCCGGGTGGCAGACGGCTATGGATGAGGAAATGGCTGCTCTTTGGGCAAACCACACTTGGGATTTGGTCCCGCTTCCTCCTGGACAATCTTGTGTGGGATGTGAGTGGGTGTTTGCCGTCAAACAGGGCCCGGATGGGACGGTTCACCGCTTGAAAGCTCGTCTTGTAGCTCGCAGCTTCACTCAACAACAAGGCTTGGATTATGATGAGGCATTTTCTTCAGTCGCTAAACTCAATACTGTTCGTGTGTTGATCTCCCTCGCTGTTCACCGTCACTGGCCCTTATACCAACTGGACGTCAAAAATACCTTTCTTAATGGCGATTTACAGGAGAGCGTTTACATGCAGCAACCTCTCGGGTTTGAGATCACGGGGGAATCTCTTGTCTGTTGTCTGAAGAAGTGTCTTTATGGTCTTAAACAGTCTCCTCGGACATGGTTTGACAAGTTTATCAAGACCGTTAGTGTTGTTGGGTTCACTCGGAGTTCGGCCGACTTCTCTCTATTTACTCGTCATCGTCCAACGGGCATAGTAACTCTTTTGGTTTATGTGGATGATATTCTGATTACAGGAGATGATCTTTCAGGAATACAGATGATCAAACAGCATCTAGCGACTGTTTTCAAACAAAGGACTTGGGAAGCTTTCGATATTTTCTTGGTCTCGAAGTGGCTGGGAGACCTGATGAGCTTGTGTTATCTCAGAGAAAGTACTGTCTTGAACTACTTCATGATGCGGGATATTTTGGATGCAAGCATGCTGACACTCCCATGGATATCAATCACAAACTTTGTGCCCATGCCTCGGACTCCGATTTTCTCCTTCCGAATCCAGAGTATTATCGTCGCCTTGTGGGAAAGCTGATATACTTCACTGTTACTAGACCTGATATATCATTTGCTGTTGGAATTGTCAGTCGATTCATGCATGAGCCACGTATCTCTCATATTCAGGCTGTCGAACGTATTCTTCGTTACTTGAAGACTGCTCTTGGACAAGAGCTTGTATACAAGCCCTCTTCGTCTCCCTTATCTCTGATTGCTTATTCTGATGTTGATTATGCTGGCTCTTTGGATGACCGTTGTTCCACAAGTGGATACTGCATTTACTTTGGAGGACATCTTATTACATGCCGTAGCAAGAAATAGTCTGTGGTTGCTCGCCCATCTGCTGAGGCTGAGTATCGATCTATGGCAGTTGTTGTGTCTGAGCTCACGTGGCTTGAGGGTCTCCTTGATGATCTAGGAGTCAATCTCTCCTCACCCGTAACTTTATTGTGCGACAGTCAAGCTGTTATACACATTGCCAAGAATTCGGTCTTCCATGAACGAACAAAACATATTGAAGTTGATTGTCACTTCATTCGGGAGAAGGTTCAGTTGAAGAAGATAGAGTTAACGCATGTTCCTGCTGTTCAGCAAGTTGCGGATATCCTCACCGAGGCCTTACCTCGGCATCTCTACTATCAGTTCTTGTCCAAGCTTGGTGTCTACGATTTGTACACTCCAGCTTGCGGGGGAGTGTTAGAAAATACTAGGAAAAATGATGTATTAACTCATGTAGGAGTTAGTGTTTAATCCCACATTGTTTGTACAGCTAGATCTTACTATTTTCTCTCCTATATATTTGTACTCATACTTGTTTTTTGGTATTCAAGAAGTATATACAAGGTTTGGAACTTTCTCTACAGTCATCATCACGGAGTCACTCCTCGATCGGCGTAGTAGGAGTGGTCGTTGTCAGATGGTGATGAAGACCTTTGGTCTGCAGAATACGACGAACAGAGTGCACTCACTCAACAAAGTTTGGCTTCCCAATGAGAGAGATGGTAGTGATCCGAAACTCATCACGAACTTCAGGAAGAGAAACAGCAGCACGGGCAGGAAGAGAGAATATATGACAAAAAGTTTAAGTTTGTAGTAATATTCTATGACTTTACTGTTAACCATAAAGAGCATACATAAAAAATATTTATGTTAAAAATCATGTAAGAATATAAGATTTATGAAATTTTCAAGGGTCCGTTCGACACGCGGATATTGGCTTTCTGGAATTGGCTTTGGCCAAAAAACCAATATCTGCAGGAATTGGTTTTGTGCAGAAAGTCAATTCTGTTGTTCGGTTACAGGATGAAATTAAGTGAACAGAATTGAAATTGATATGTAAAAGTTGTTCGGCTGTACAATGGAATTGGATTTCTGAAATTGAAATTTTTAAATTTTATACAATTTTAAAATAAAACAGCAAATTAAAGTACTACTAATAATTAAAGTTTAAAATTATAAATACGTTCTACTGCACAAATATTATCCATAATTAAAAATACAAAAATAGATAAAAGTTCATCATCGATAAAAAAAGACACAAATCTAGCAATCAAACTATATTCGCAGCCATGTGTCAGGTAGCCTCATGAATGTCACGTTTGACATTATCATGACACAGTATATCCATCGTCTTGAGAAAAACACGCTGGTGTAAATCCGTCATCTGAGCTAGTGCGATATATATGTTATCAACATTGCTAGCAGAATCCCCGCTGTCTTTTCGATGGAGTCAACCAATATCTCTATGGCTACTGCTACAGCATCAGCTCCTACTACTCGTTTTCTCCTCCTTCTGCTGCTTCCTTCTCCATCTGTTCTAGTCTGTTCTTGTGTATTAGTTATTTTCTCTATCATAGACTGAGCATCTATCTCCTTTGTCATCTTAGTTGCGGTCGCGGCATGAATACCACTTACTCTATCAGTTCCGCAGAGCACAGCCAAATCAGATCAGTTGACGATAACCTTGTCCTTATAATGCTTGACAGATGGATGAGCATGTAATATTATAATTAATTTATCATTTTAATGAAATCAACACAGAAAAATTAATTAAATAAAAAGTATATCTTCACATAGTTAGCTCATACTTCTTCGCTGTCTACCTTCACCATGTTCCGTTGTCAATCTCATCCAAATTCGCTAGTGTCCAGCATTGCACTGACTTCTATATAGTACTTGTTCCAAGTTTTAAGCGGAGTCATTACCTTCTCTTTGCTAGTTTCGATGCCACAAATATCCTTAAGGGCAGTCATAGATGTTGTAAAAGCAACACTCTTCCAGCCATTTGGAGTTTTATGCCCCAAACTATGTTGCTCCAACAAGGCATTAGAATGGTAATGTCCATTTGTGATGTCCAGTGTATGTAGGACCGCTTAGTCCTACCGCCCACCTTTCTTAAGTTCTGATCCATGATGTTTGCTAAAAATGTATGATAACTGTACTATAAAAAATGTATGATATATGATGAGTCTTACTAAAAAAAATTTATAACAAATGATCATGCTTTAAATTAATAGTATAAAGTTCAATCCAGCTGTTCCAATCACAGTTTAATAGCACACGAAAACCTCGTGCAACATTTGTGCGTCGCTTTCTAATCGCTTCTCCACTAGAAAATTAAGTAATATGCAGCAAGCATTTATGACTTGAACCTGGTCAAAAATTAATTAATTGCATATTGTATTGACCAATAAAACTTTAACAAGTAAGCGTAAAATATTGCAGGTCATACCTGCACTTTAATGCTGAAAAACGATGGTTGGCGTAGAATAGCTCATCGTTTCTTCAACAACTCAAAGGTTCGTTCTATAACATTTCTTTCTTTAGCATGCCGTAAATTAAATAACTCCTTATATATTGTTGGTTTATTACCCTAATTGGACCATTCTTTTAAGTGATAACGTGTTGACCGATATGAGGCAAGAAATTCTTAACCATTTGTGTATCCACCATCAACAATGTAGTACTTTCCTATACAATAAAAATGAGTAATTACTATACAGTAACATATTATTTTTGTTTGGAAATAAAACATTTTACTTTTTTACCATTTGGCACTTCAAAGCGGTCTTGTCGCTCCAATGCAACACATAATACTCGAGAGTAAGATGTTGAGCCCTCCCAACCAGGTAATACATATAAGAATTTCATGTTACTATCACATACACCGAGCACATTTGTGGTGATTGCCTGTTTACGATTTTGATATCTGCCTTGATCTTCAATAGGAACAGTTACGTCAATATGTGTACCATCTAATGCACCAATGTTATCTGCAAACCATCTAGATTTGTGTTGTTGTTTGTTTTTCAGGCAATCTGATATAATCATTTGAGAGTCTTAGTACCGCATGCAACACAATGTTGAAGTGTCTGCTAATTGTATCAGTCGATCGAATAAACATGCCACCAACAATTCAAAACTTTGTGTTATGTGCCAAAATGTTTAAAAATAACGCAACTGATTCCTTAGTGGATACAGACTGTGTGTCGCAGACAAACCCTTTTGCGCAGAGAATACCACAAAGCTCATTGAAGGGTGTTTTACCCAGGCGTAGGTGGCTAAAGCAGTTAGCCTCATGTCCATCATATAATCGTTTTAAAATAATATTACGTAGAACGTCTTTATCTACGACATCAACCGGGTTTCTGGGAATGGATTCCATAACCACCACAGTTGCGCCATAAGCCGCAGCAACTGCTGACTTGATTATAATATTCATCTTATATTTTTTTTGTAACTCTATGTAATCCATAACAGACCTAGATCTACAAATCGAAGCGAAAACCAATAAAAATTAAAGCAATAAATCAAGAAAAAAACTTGAAAAAAAACTTGAAAAAATACTTGCAGTTAACCAAGATCATGCATCACGTTAACTAAGAAGGTGAAAAAGATATTTGCAGTTAACTATTTGAAACCCAAAAAAAACTTGAAATTTCATGTTATATTCAAAGACTCGATAACCATGAATTTCCTGTTATATTCAAATTCATGAAACAATCACTAATGACTTACACTTCCATAGTAGTGCCTTCTAGCAAATTTCCCTCTGCATTAATTATTTAGGGTGGAACTAATGCAAATTTCCCTCTGCATTAATTTCCATAGTGGTGCCTTCTAGCAAATTTCCCTCTGTACTAATGCCTGACGCTTATCATGTGGAACTTTTAATTTCCCTCTGCACTAATGCCTGAAGCTTATCAGGTGAAACTTAGATAATGCCTGAAGCTTATCAGTTTTAATTTCCCTCTGCACTAATTTCATATGGTTTCATCTCTGCATACCAAATTTAAGCAAAGGGTATAGGAGTGCCTTCTCCAAGTTTTGGAAGTCTCCACCTAAACTTTCAGCAATGTCATCTACAGCAAATAATATTTGAACTAGAAACAAAAGAGAGTGTTCTGAAGGTATTAATCAATATTTTGGGCACATCCTTCATGTGTACTCTAGTTAATTAAAACTGTCGTAAACTCTCCCTACAATATTGGACTTATAACTCCTCCATCAGATGGATAAATGGAGAATTCGGGACTCAAAAATTTCAAATTAGGCCTTACACTTCATTTAACCAAGATGTGAAAGGTTTGTTTTACACCTCATTTCAAAATGGGAAAGGTTTGTTTTACACCCTGATGAAGCAGAAGAAATTTCAGATCTAAGTAGGAGGAAGAAATTTTTGGGGTTAACCAAGATCATGCATCACGTTATATGCATGGTGAACTCGAGATCTAAAATTTCTGGAAAGAAATTTCAGATCTGAAATTTCGGAAAGATATTTCGGATCTGAAGTTTCAGATCTAGGATCGGGAATTAAGAAGATGAAGAAGAAGAAAGGAAGAGGAGGAAGTGGAAAGGCGGAGGAGGAAGATGAAAGGAGGAAGAAGTGGAATCGGCAAGAAGTGGAATCGGCAAGAAGGTGAAGAAGAAGGTGAGGAAGAAGAGAATCAGAGGAGGAGGAGGAGGAGGAGGAATACCTGCACCGGAAGAAGACGAGGCGGACGATCAGGGAGGAGGAAGACCGGCGTCGGGGCGGAACAGTTCCGTCGGCTTCTATCGTAAAGAAGAAATATGCAAAAACTCGTCTCGGGAGGTAAGAATTGGGAGATTGGGTTTTTAGCCTAGGTTTAAAACCGATGTATTTAAGCCAAAAACCAATTCCACTCCAATTCCGTCCGGCCGAACACAAGAAATGGCTTTACTATTTCCGAAAGTCAATGCCAGAATGTCAATTCCGTCCCGCCGAACAAACCCTAAGCACTTTTGAGTCGCAATTATACGCTGAGTAAAAGTTAAAATTTTAGTTTAGGTTTGGTTCTAGACTTGGGGTACATGGGTAGTTTTTGGTTCCAAAATAGAACATATATGGATTGATTCTTGGTTTTTGGTGGAACCAATCAAAACCAATCTGAGATACACTTCAAATGTCATATCTATCATTATCTGCCCCATATGACATGCGGCATCATGCGTCATACTTGCAAGGTTTAACTATATATATTATGAATTTTTATTCCAGTTAAGCATTGCAGTTAATTTTTCATTCTAATATTTTAAGTTTCAAAATGAAATTAATTTTGCCATTTTATTAATGCTTCCACTTATGTCTCCTTTTCTCAAAAATGCCCCAAAAAGATAATAGATAAGTGATAGATGCACCACCATAATTTCATCAAAGACACACAGATGATATAACCATCGAGATAATACATTATAAACAAAATTAATTCCTTTGGGCAAAATTTTCACAATGATGCATGGAAGTACTCGCAATACAGGAGTATATGATACATCGGTACCCAAAGGGAGATGTAGGAAAAATAACCAGCTTGATCCTTACCAAGCATGGTATTGGTTATATTCCCAAAAAAACACACCATTAATTCATTCAAGAAACATTTTATAATCTCACTGAGTCATAGAAGTAGCTAACACCAGTGATAAAGTAATTGGATGCACCTATTCAAGAAGCTAACCTCTTGATATTTATTTTCCAATAAATTAATTTCATTGCTGAAATCCAGACCAGTTTGATCTGCCATTTTGCGCACCTAAAACAAAGAGAATGGAATGAACAACAAATATTAGTGGTGATTAATAAAAATGATTAGAGTAACATTGTACAGGTACATGAACATGCACAAGCACACAAAAAATGTTGTCATTCTAGAAGTATTCATAAATTTTAGGAAATATCATTCTAGAGAGATTTATGCAAGTATAACCATAAATAAAAAATACAAACAACATGCACTCACACACAACACACACAAGCTTACTTTTTATCATTAGAAATATTGTGTACATAAAATAAGGTAAAAGAGATATCAATCTTTTAAATAATAGACAAATTCAAGCATGCATCTCATAAAGATAATTATAGAGAGGGTTAGCATTAGAAATATTAGAGGTGTAGTGATAGGATGAATTTATGTTTCATTGAAAAATGTTGTTTTTAATTATATTGCAGTTTATAAGGAAATGAGGGCACTACCACTCTCAAATATGATTAAATTCCTTCATAAATGTCTTGCTCAATACTAAAAACATGGAAGAGATCAACATGTAATATATTCAATTTTCTTAATACATTTCCCTTACAAATCTAAACTGTGATACATTAGATTTTTTAGAACAAAGCATCTAAAAGCACTAACAAAAGAGGACTCGGTTTGCAATTAGCAAAATTATGACAAAAAAGTAAATGAAGTTTAAAAAAAGATGATTTATGTAGGATGTGAATAGTTCAAGATAGCATAAGTAGGAATATGGAGGGACTCCAAGAACATCCTTCCACTTCCAAGTAGCCAAAAAAGAACATGGCCCAATAACATGGTAGTAAGTGAAATTAGAAAGAGTTCAGTGTATGAACTCATCTTAAGAGGCAAAAAAATGCCCCAATAGCCAAGAACCATAATGCTTAGTAATGATAATTTGTGGTAATCCCTTCCTCCATAGGGACAAGAAGACAGGAGTGATGAAGTAGTCAAAGGAAAAGTAAGAAGAAATCATGTTGATTTAAGAATACAAAACATGTTTTTTGACCAATTAATCATCATATTAGGTCAATGGTGCTACTAAATAAAAGATATATTTATGTTATATAACTTCTTGCAACAACAAAAACAGTGGGGAAACAAATATGTTTTCTAAGAGCTGTATGCTGCAAAAATAAAATAAAAACTCACATCAGCTATTTTTTTTTTAAACTCAGTAAGTGGCTTCTCAAAATCAAGTGTAACCATCTTAGGCTTCTCTGTTAAAGGTTTGAAGTGAGACAAGTATCTCAAATGTCCACTTTCTAGATTTGGATCAATATCATTTGGCCATGGATACTCAATCTTCTGCCCCTTTTTAACCCTAGCAGTAACACCAAACTTGCACCCGCTATTGCAGCGCGATCGTGTGAGATGCCTCGACCATGCTCCATTTACCCCATTCAATGGATTTATATGCAGCTCCCCACCAAAAATATCCTTTCTGACATGAATCTGTGAACCAGACACATAACTGAAGCCCTCTCCAACAGTAAATGATGTTGAAATGGATAGAGAAATCATTTCTAATTCACTGATATCAACTGTCCTGCTCAATTTGCTCTTTCCTACAAAAGTAAACAAGAAATTTAGTATAGCAAAACAAATGAGAAACAGAACCTTTCAGAGTATTATATAACATTGGCATTTAACAAAAAATCCGAAAAGTTAATCTTGAATCTTTCTTTAATCACTGCGACTGCTTAGTTTCATGGCAAAACGCAGAAATCAAATCACTCGACACAATCGCTTGCATTATCGTTGCTCTTCGCCGATCTAATATATTATTATTTACGAAAGTGAAAGGAACCGAGAAAGCGAAGAAACACAAACGAAAAGAACAAGACACCATCACATTCATCCGCAAGAATTCAATGGACAATATCGACGCCATTGCAGCCGGATCAAAGGAAATGTTGGACGAATTCAAGTAGTAGAAAAATGCCATAAACTTTAAAATGGAATACCTTCAAATCAGCACTTGGAGTTGTCTCAGCGAACTCAAGAATCTGAGGAATAACCAGGAGAAATGTTGCTTCATATAGGATTTGGGGAACAGAAAGAGAGGGCGGTTCATTTAAATCGGCATTGCGGGAGTTCTTGTGAGAGGCGGACAAAACGAAGAAGCCAGTCTGCTCGCTCGCACACGAAGCTCTGGTGGGCTCGCAGAGGCAAGCGGCCATGATCGTTTACAAGAGTCGCGGACGGTAGAGGGAGCAGAACCATGAAAACTTCGTACGCGGAACTACGCAGAATAAAAGCTGCACAGTGCAGACTGTCATTATTAAGCACCGCCACCTGGCTCAGACGAACTTGAACTTCCGGGATTACCTATTTATATCAAGAAAAAATAAATTCTTAGATTTTAGAGTTTGACTGTGATAGTATTTCCAGCGGTTTTGTTTAGACAAATGTTAAGTGCAAGTCATTTATTGATAGGTGCAATCAAAAAAATTTAAAAAAATCTATTAAAACTATCTAAAACTAAAACCCTAAAACCCGATCGGTGCAAACCAAGCCCCCCGTCCCTGTTCTCGCGAAATAACTTTTGATGGGAGCTTCATCTGCCTCTGCCTGTGCGAAATACGTCGGTCTTCATCCGCCGGCAGCGCCTCCAACCACACTTAGCGGCTCCAACACCTCCTTCCGTCGGCATTGCCCTAGACGCACGCAGCACCTCCTTCCGTCGGCAGTGCCTCCATCCGCACGCAGCGCCGGTTTCTCTCCTGCAGCGCCTCCTTCCGTCGGGAGTGACTCCTCTGCGCGCAGCCCCTCCTTCCTCCGGTCGTGTATCACTGTGAGTGTGCCGATTTTTTTTACAGATTCCATTTTTTAGGGATTTCAGCATAAGTGATTTCAGCCTCATTCCTATTCCATTATTTCTGATTTCTAGGTATTTCAGCACGGGTGATTTCAGCTTCTCATTCTAATTCCGTATATTCGGATTTTAGCTTCTCACACGTGGAAATATTCCTTCCCTTCTTTGAGGTATTAAGTGATTGTGTGAATATTTATTTTTGTTAATGTTATGCGCAAACATAGCAATTTTATTAAATGTGTAAATGTATGAGAGATGCAGTTAGTTCTCTTTTTTTTGTAGACTAAACGAGTATGGACAATATCAGATTATTGACTTATCGTGAATCGTCACAGTCAACACAAATTGATGTTGGATCACATTTCGTCACATCATAATCTTTTGAATTTAAAGAGGTGTTAGTGTCTTGGGCTCAAAAAATTACAAAGGGATTGAGATTTGTTGTGACAATCCAAAATGCTGACAAGCTTACTAGTAGACTGAAGCCTAAAGTTATTTTGGGATGGTGATGGAGCCGGGTATTATCGGGAAAAACAACGATCTAAAGAATGGGTAAAAAAACTTGCGAAAAAGTACCACTAAGAGGTGTGGATGTCCATTTTCACTGAAAGGTCAAAAAAATGCACATTTAAATGAGTGGAATGTTGAAGTAAAGTGTGGTTTACACAATCATGAATTGATTCATCTTGAAGCTCACTCATATGTCGGTAAGCAATGGTAGCTTGTACCTATTAGTCTTGTGCGTGCAATCCAATAAGAATACAGAAGAAAACATTTTACATAGCTGTATAGAAATAGGATGTGCGAAAAATAAGCTTTCCACCCAATTGGTCTCAACATTCACTTTGTTATTTTCTTGGGCTCAAAAAATTGCAAAGAGATTGGGGTTTATTGTGACAATCCAAAGTGCTGACAAGCTTACTAGTAGACTGAAGCCTAGAGTTATTTTGGGATGGGATAGAGTCGGGTATTATCGGGAAAAACAACGATCTAAAGAATGGGTAAGGAAAAACATGCGAAAAAGTACCACTAAGAGGTGTGGATGTCCATTTTCACTGAAAGGTCAAAAAATGCACATTTGAATGAGTGGAATGTTGAAGTAAAGTGTGGTTTACACAACCATGAATTGGTTCATCTTGAAGCTCACTCGTATGTCGGTAAGCTAACTGAGAATGAGGATAAAATTGTGGAAGATATGTATGCGGCGGGGGTAAAACCTCGAAAGATACTGTTGGCTTTGAAGAAGAAACCACTGTAACGCGCACTATTTATAATAAAAGGGCAAAGATGCACAGAGTAGAGTTGGATGGGGGTACTCAAATACATTTTATGTACAAATGTATCACCAACAGTGGATATGTTAGCTTTAACAAAGTGAATGTTGAGACCAATAAGTTGGAAAGCTTATTTTTCGCCCATCATATTTCAATACAGCTGTGTAAAATGTTTCCTTCTGTATTCTTATTGGATTGCACGTACAAGACTAATAGGTATAAGCTACCATTGCTTAGTATAGTTGGTGTCACTTCTACCAATTGTACCTTCTATGCTGTCTTTGTATTCATGTCCAATGAGGTGCAAGCTAGTTACACATGGGCTCTTGATTGCTTTCGATCCACTCTAGATAAGGAGAAATTGCCTCGTGTATTGGTAATCGGAAGAGAAATAGCATTAATGAAAGTCATCACAGTTATTTTTCCAAAGTCCAAAAATATTTTGTGTCGGTTTCACATCAGTATGAACATATTGGCACATTGTAGGAAAGAGTTCAAGAAAGGTAAGAAGTGGGAGCAATTCCTAACAAGATGACAACAATTAGTTGAGTCGGATAAAGAAACATATTTTTATGCTAATTTCATTGACATGAAAAATGATTATGAGAGAAATTACCCACGTGTTTATTCTTATGTTCTCACAACTTGGATCACACCTTATAAAGAATATTTTGTTTTTGCATGGGTGGATTTGCATTTACATTTGAGTAATTCTACCACAAATCGTGTGGAGGGCAGTCACAGTCAATTCAAGAAGTTTTTGGAAGTTTCAATAGGCAACCTAACTATAGTTTGAAAAACATTTGATCAGATGATTAAATTACAACACACGGAAATTAAGAGATCATTCGGGCAATGCTCCATTCAAATTAATAAGGAGTTCAACACTTCTTTATACTCAGATTTAGTTGGGCGTGTTTTGTTCACTGCTTTGGAATACTTTAAAAGAGAAGAAATACTAGCACGGTCGGGTCAAGCTTCAATTGGAGAATGCACACATAGAACAAAATATACATTATGATTACCATGTGCATATGATTTACTACCCTACATAAGGCAACACAATGTGTTTTCACTATGGATGATACATGACCATTGAAAACAACTTACATTGCATGAAATGAATGAAAACGAAGACATTAAAGATGAAAAGGATATGACTACTGAAATTGATGTGGAATTTGAAGGGATCTTGCGAAGATATAATAACACCTCTGAACTACAAAAAAAAAAGATAAAAAAAACTACGTGAACTTATGGATCCCACTTTAAGTCAAATAATGGAACCTTCTATTCCAACCAATACTAAGGGTAGACCTAAAGGAAGTTATAAAAAGTTCTCAAATGATTGCAAGTCTACTAAAAGGGATCCCTCTCTCTTTGAACATGTTTTGAAGAGTGAGGAATTGACTTTGAAAACAGGTTCAAAACCTCCATCACAAAAGAGTGTATCAAATGAAAAACGACTACTTCGAGTGATCCATAAAGAGATGTCATCATACATATCAAAGCATATTATTGATGTTGTTGATGGGGATGGGGATGGACATTGCGGCTATCGAGTAATCAGTAATGGATTAAATATGGGAAATGATTGGTTAAAAGTTTGTATTGACCTTTCACATGAAATGCAACAACATAAAGATTTGTATGAGGATATTTTTGGGGAGCTTAGAAAATCGAAATTGCAAGAATCACTTGATTGTTCAATCATTCCGGCTCCTTTAAATAAGTGGATTACAATGCCAGATATGGGACTAATCATTGCATTTTGTTACCATATTGCGTTGGTCCATTTTAGCATGTTCTAGTCTTTTACATTCTTGTCATTACATTGAGCACCACCGCCTTCAAGAAGAAGAATATTCATAGAATTTATTCATGAAAATCATTTTGTAAAACTTAAGATGCTTGATGACTGCTTAATACCTCCAATTATCTCTACTTGGAGGAGGTATCATCTTGACATTGCGGAAGAATGATAAAAAAATTATTTTTTACTCAATTTATATAGTTCTTTAGTATTTATTTTTTGTTAATATTTGCTAATTAATAATATTTTTGTAGGTCCCAACAGAATTAAAAGGTATTTAAATGAGTAATTTTGACTTTTTGGACGTCTAATGGAGAAGATTGGTAAGCATCCATTTTATGATTTTTTTTCTTATCTAGTAGTATAGTTTTAATGTAAATGTTGTTTTAACTTGACATTTCTCCATATGTATGAATCTGTTGTTTACTATGAAATTAAGTGTCAATTATTGTTGTAGTGTTGAGGAAAAGGAGCATACGGTTGTCATCTTGATGAACTTTTGCAGGATCGAGGAAGAGTAAATCTCATGTTTCTTTGATGTGAATCGAGTGCTTCCAATCTTCCTTGTTGTGTTTGATAATTGAAATTTTAATAGAGTTTGTGTAACTGTTGTTTTATTATCGAGGATACAATGGGTTGTTAAGGTTTTTGAAAAAAAAAACATTAGTTTGCACATAACAATTTGGGTTGCACTTATAATTTGTTGGTCTACACGAAGAATTTGTTTGCACATATCCAAAACTGGTTTGCACATACCATTTGCCTTTTGGTTTATGGGAATTGTTATAGGCTCTGTTTGGCAATTCTTTTGGACATTACAAATATGTCTGAAAAGAAAATTCATGTTTGTAAAGCGGAAGTAGAGAAACTGATAATTAGGTTTAAAACAATTAATTTGAAGGAAATTAGTTATTTTTATGCGCAAGTTTTAAAACATATGACAATTGATGGGTTCCCCCTAATTTATGGATAATTATGATAACTCGCGCACACCGAATCGTAACTCCCGCACACCGGATCGTAACTCCTGCGCACCGGATCGCGTACCCACCACGCGGCGAATCACAACCGCCGCCGCCATTACGGGCGGCCGGAGGCCGAAGGCCGGCCACCCATGGCCGACCGCCACCCCCCTTATGGTCGGCCGGCCACGGCCAGCCCCCTCCGTGCGACCGGCAGCCCCGACCAGCCCCTCCGTGCGGCCGGCGGCCGCGGCCGGCCGCTCGAGGCCGGCCGACCCCTTGCGGCCAGCGGCCCCGGCCGGCCCCCTTCGTGCGCCCGGTGGTCGCGGACGGCCGCCCGTGGCCGACCGCCCCCCTTGAGGCCAGCGGCCCCGGCCGACCCCCTTCGTGCGGCCGGCGGCCGCAGCCGGCCGCCCCCTCGCGGCCGGCGGCCACGGCTGGCTGCCCCCCTCAGACGGGGCGGCCTTGGCCGGCCGCCCAGAACCGTCCGCCTGCGGCGGCCCCCCCTCCCTCGAGCGGCCGCCGGCCGGCGCGCCTCCTCCGACCACCATCGTGGGCCGACCTTCTCTCCACCGTTCGATCATGGCGGGCCATCACGGCCCTCCGATCGCCACGAGCGATCACGACCCTCCGATCTGCGATTAACCACCGTAACCACCCTAACCACCTCGGAAACCCTATATAAACGCCCCAGATAGTTCATTTCAGGGGATCCGGCTTCATTCTTTCCTTATCTTTCTCTCTCTTTATTCCTACTTCTCCCCAGAGCTCCTCTCTCTACTCTCCTCCTCTGTTCCTCTTTCTCTCACTAACTTGGCAGGTTCTACTCTAAGGGCCGCCCGAAGGATAAAGGGAGCAAAGTGCCAGTGAAGACAACTCTCCATAGCCTGAGGGATAAAGTGCAAGCATCCTGCGGCGCGCAAGCCAGAAGAGCAAACACCCAAGAAATATGCACGTTAAAGTGCGCAAACTCCGAAGCGGTGGCCTGACACCCGAGGAGAGCTCTCTCAACCCTCCAGTATTTGTAACAAGGCGTAGCCTGTCTCCCTCGCTTTCTCTCTACAAGAGCACTGTAACAGAGGCAAATAGTGGATATCTGCTGGCACAGACCCGACCATGTGGTTTTTTCCCCTTTTCGGGGTTTTTCATGCTAAAGTTGTGTGTGTACAATCTCTCCTTTTCTACTTTGACTGTGTGCGTACTTGATCGCCCGGGGCTAAGACGGATCGATCTAGAACCGGTCTACCGAGGGCATTAAGCGAACCGCAATAGTTTGGCTCTGTCTGTGGGAAGGCTTTCCCAGCAAGCGTGAGAAGACTCAGAAGTTTGTCAGAGCACGACAGAATGGCCGGAAAGAGCACCCGAACGACCAGGGGGTCGATCCGGCGTGAGCAGAAGGCTCAAGACGCGTCACAGTCTCTAGCGAACGCGCCACCGCAAGAGAACGTCACAGCGCCTGGAGCAGCGTCGCCCGAGAATGCGGCGCCCCCACCAGACATCCAGGTCGAGATGCTCGCCCTCTTAAGGCGAATCGAAGGCCCCCACGTGTCTGCAGGGGTCCCAACTCAGGAAAATCTACCCGTACAACCAGTAGAAGGCCAGAGGGCCGTTGAAGAAGAATCCGAGTCGTCAAGGCACGACAGCATCGAGCATCCCGTTCACCACATCAGGGCGGCGGGAATCGCCCCTCTCCTCAGCAATCAGCAGCAGCCGGTCCCAACAGAGCCAGGTGCAGGAATGACTCGGGAAGCATTCTGCGAAATGTTCGAAGAAGAGTTTGGACCTGTCAGCTGGCGAGCGATGGCAACGCGGCGCCCCGCTCGGGGGGCATCACCCTTGGCTCCTGAAGTACTGGCCTATCCTATCCCTCAAGGATTCAAGATCACCCACGTCGAGATGTATGACGGAGTGGACGATCCTTGGGAGCACATCAACCACTTCTACACAATCCTCCACCTCTGCAATGCGCCCGATAAACTGCTTTGTCAGGTCTTCCCTACCACCCTTAAAGGGCAGGCCCGCACTTGGTTCCATTCCCTCCGATAGGGGTCCATCAGAAACTTTCCCCAGTTGAGCCAGCAATTCCTCGATCAGTTCATGGCCAACCGCAGGATCGCAAAGGATCCATCCCACCTCTCCGACATCCGGCAGAGTGAAACCGAGACCTTGAAAGAATTTTTCCGCTGATTTACTACAGAAGCGAGACAGATCCCTGGGGTAGACCCGGAACTCATTCGGGGGGTCTCCCTCGGAGGACTCCGTCCAGGCGGATTCTACTCTGCTCTAATACGGGATACTATCCCCAGTTATGCAGATCTGGTACACCGAGTGGAAGCTCAGATAGCCGCAGACGAGGCCATTGAGGCCCACCGTCGACAGTTTGAAGGAGGCCAAAGAGGCAGAAGCAGCAGGAGCAGCCCTCCGGAAGACGAGCAGAGAGGCGCGACGAGAACCGTCGTATCGAGTATCGCAATCAGGAGCTCCGGAGAGGCCAAAATTGCGGGCCTCCCCGGACTTACACCCCTCTCAACACCACTCGCGCTAACGTCCTATATGCCATTCAGGACGATCCGGCGCTCCAGAGGCCAAGGGCGCTCCTGCCCAATCCAAGGGCTGATCCATCAAAGTACTGTGACTTCCATCAAGGAACCAGACACACTACTAAAGAGTGTGTGAATTTGAAAGAAGAGATAGAGCATATTGTTCGGTAGGGAATACTTGGGCGTTTTCTCTAAGGATATGTGCAAGAGCAGCACGGAGGCCTGCCTGCGCGGAGGAAACCTCCACCTGCGCGCCGAGAAGAGCAGGGGGGCAGGTAGGTCGTCAGGATTGTGGAAGTCATCTCCGGCTTTCCCTTTCCAGCGGTCAACTCCATCGCCACTCCAGAGGAAGACATGACGGTTGAAATCATTCCTACCATTAGTTTTGGCGAGGAGGACCTCCAGGGCCTCCTCACACCGCATCAACACTCGTTAGTTATTACAGCAAAAATTGGCAACCCCAGCTTCCGCGTAAAGCGAATTCTAGTGGACAACGATAGCTCGGTAAATATTATATTCATGGCTGCGTTAACCAGTATGGGAATCCAAAGGCAGAATCTTCGTCCAGCGTCAGGCCCCATCTACGGCTTCAATGGGGCACCCGTGTCCGTAGCAGGCACCTTCACCCTTCCAGTGACACTAGGAGAATTTCCAAGGCAGGTTACCCACGACGTGCAATTTGTGGCAGTCAATACAGAATCGCCCTACAACACGATTTTCGGTCGCCCCCTCCAGATAGCTTTCCAGGCAGTTCCGTCAATCCCTCACCTCGCAATGAAGTTTGTCACGCCTGCAGGAGTTGGGGTCGTCAGGGTCATCAAGGACATAGCACACTCATGCTATCAGCACCAAGCACAGCCGGAGGCCATCTCAGGAACCAGCATCTACCGCATCTAGAAGGCCGCTCTTGAGAAGAGCCAGAATCGAGGTGAACGTGCCTCCTAAAAACGTTTCTTTATATCGAACTACCTAAAGACGACTATAAAGTCGCGAGGAAAACCCTCGTGCGCAAACTATCCTGCTTACTGCATTTTCTACTTTCATTCTAACTCTTGTCTTGCAGCAAACGCGTTAGAAGGACATCTCATCCCCCAGACACCCCTGAGGCTAGGGTCGTCTGTTCCTCAAGGCGGTCCGGGATCCATCGACATGCGATCCTCTTGGCGGTTCGGAATCCGTCATCGTGTAATGGCATGACCAGGCTAAAGAAAAAGCAAAAAAACTCATCTCTTTACATTTATATACTGTGATTGCGATGTCACTAACTCCTAAAACTTGCAGGATCGATTTAGAATCCGTCCCCTGGGGTCCGGCGAGCAACTATAGCACGATTGTCTCAATCCCCCTGCCGCGGTTCGAAGGTTCGCCCCTCACCCGTTCAGCGGATTGCGACGTCGTCGGGAATGAGCACCCCCAGTTGACCGCAGCCCATAGCGCGAAAGCCTCGGCCTAACAACAGGTTGCGATGTCGTCTGGGGACCGAATACCAAGTCCCACGCAGACTATAGCACGGTGACCTCGACCTTTCTCATATGGCAGAAATGCTCACTCTTCTCCTACGGAGCGGTTCGCGACATCGTCAGGGACCAGCTCCCTCAGTTGTGCGCAGCCCACAGCGCAATGGCCTCGACCTCACTCCACCGGCGCAAGGACCTGACCTTCGTTGCGTAGTAGGTTGCGACATCGTTTGGGTCTTCGGGGCCACGCCTCAGCAAATATTAGGGTCCATCAGCTGCTCGCGGGGGTTCGAATCGACCATGTCCTCCTGCCGATAATAGGCCGAGAATTATGACTCTTCACCTGCATCCGAAGTTCGACGCCCCACCATCCTGGGAAAGCCCCCACGATCAGTGTAATTACAACCTCAGGGTCCATCAGCTACTCGCGGGGGTTCGAATCGACCATGTCCTCCTGCCGATAATAGGCCGGGGATTATGACTCTTCACCTGCATCCGAAGCTCGACGCCCCACCCTCGCAGGGCCTGCCCCCCCCCTCGCGACTAGTGCCTAACTAAGCTACAATCGCAACTAAATCGAGTTCCGGCCCCGCTAAATCCACATCTTAACCAACCACAGCCACACTGTGGTGTGATGGCTTCACTCTCTCTGGCGTGGTTCAGGGGTGCACCCTTCGTCCGCCCAACGGTTTGTGACATCGCCGAGGACCAGCTCCCCCAGTTGTGTGTTGCCATCAGCGCGATGTCCTCGGCCTAATAACAGGTTGCGGAGTCGCCAAAGGGACCAAATGTTGAGTCCCCCGCGGACTGTAGCACGGCGGTTTCGACCTCACTCTCATGGTGGCAAGGCTCGCCCTTCTCCTACAAAGCAGGTCGCGACGCCATCGGGAGCCATCTCCCTCGGTCATGCACAGCCCGCAGCGCGATGGTATCAGCTTCTCTACCATGGCACAAGGGGACGCCCTTCGCCTCGTAGCAAGTTGCGACGTCGTCAGGGTCTTAGGGGGCACGCCCCACCAATACCACCGGGTTCACCGAAACTCGTAGGGATTCGAATGAACATGGCCTCCCGCGAGCAATAGGCCGGAGCTCCCATAACTCTTCACACCAATCCAGAGCAAACACTCTTCCACTGCTCAGGGCCTGCCCCTCGCAGTTGGTGCTTGGCTAAGACAACAATTGGCCACAACAGTTAGAAGCAAAAGCAGTGACAACCACTCAACAAACATATCAAGTACAAAGGTACAAATCAAAGAAGTACAAATGTACAAATCAAAGAAGTACAAAGGTACAAATCAAAAAAGTACAAAGGTACAAATCAAAGAAGTACAAAGGTACAAATCAAAGAACTACAAAGGTACAAACCAAAAAAGTACAAAGGTACAAATCGACGGAGACAAGCCCACCAATACAAAGAAGTACTTGTATACAAATAGATAAAGAGCATCAAAGAGATATAATTGTCACTCAGCGACCTCGCCCGCCTCAGCATCGGAGCCCTCCTCCTCTGACAAATCCACAAGCTCGAGGCCAGCAACATCGCATCACCGCTTCCGGGATACCATGCGAAGGGTCTTCGCCATCCCCTGATAGAAAGCGACTTCCCGCAAGTCCTCCATCTGTGGCTCCACCTCCTGAGTCCACACCTCCTCGCAGAACTCCTCCGAGATCAGACACCGATCTCACGTGTAATCTATAAAGACCCGATACTCTGCCAGACCAGTTGCCTTCAGCTCAACCCCCCACTTCGCGGAGGAAAGGCACATCACCTCCACCCGGATAGCTCCAGCTCTGCCTGAACTTCATCTAGGAGACGCAAAGTCTCCTCCACAGCCATCTTCTCGGCACTGTGCGCAGCTCTGGCGTCCTCCAGCTCGCGCCGAAGTTCAGACCCAATCTGCCTAAGTCACAAAATATCGCGCTCTCGACCCGAAAGGGCACTTTTCACCTCCCCAAGCCCACCCTGAAGGGCCATATAGCCGTCCTTCAGGCTCGCGTAGTGGTCATTTCACGTAAGCGCAATGTTCGCTTGAGTCTCCATCTGCAAAAGAAAAAAGACAAGTCAGAAGAGCTTTCCTCAAAAGCCGCAACTCAAAAATTGAGATCATACATACTGCATGGTTCATTGCCTCCAAGGAAGAGGACACCCTCCTTCCTTTTACCACCTGCCGCACCGCAACCCGTGCTGAGGAAGCCTGGGGGGTCAGAGGACCCTAGGGACTAAGGATCCGCGTCATCCGGCTCGCCTCCCACTCTAGAGACACAAGGGGAAGCCCCCTCCGAAAGTCCATCCTGTCGCGGCAGAAGGCTAGGACCCGCCTCCTCAACTCCGCAGCCGTATATGACAGCTCTGCACGCATCGCTTGGAAACCTAAGAAAATAGAAAAGGTAAGAAAAGGGGGTCCGAGCACACATTGCGCCCACGCATTCGAGCCACACACGTGCACAAAGCACGCGCAAAATCAGCTCGCACACGAGCGCGCCGTCAAACTAGGCGCAAGCAAGCAGCCGCACCGCGCACACCCGCGCGCGGGGTTCAGCCCCGCGCACGGGTTCAGCCCCGCGCGCGGGTTCAGCCTTGCGCACCCCCGCGCCCGCACGCACCGCCTACGTGCAAGTGGCGGGGGGGGGGGGGGGGCTTCTCCGCTCCGGCTTTGTCCGGTACCCGGACCTTTCCCTCGGTCAGAATCTCACCTTAGCACTATCGCCGCCAAGCCCTGTCGCAAAGAAGAAAATTCCCGCGCTCTCCGTTCGCTCCAAGATGAGGGAATTTGGGGGGGCAAATGATGGGTTCCCCCTAATTTATGGATAATTATGATAACTCCCGCACACCGAATCGTAACTGTACAACCCCATATTCGCTGGGGAGGCCCGGGAGGACTAAGACCTCAGTAGTCAGGTTTGGGTCAGGCCCGGGTTAGCCCCAGGGCGGACCGACAGAGTTCTCGCCCTTAAGGTGCTCCCGCCCATTGGTAGGCGAGATCGTTCGCGCCAGGACTCAGGTCTTCACGTCCAGCGGTAATGATGTCAAAACCACCAAGGGCGAGAACCCTCTCGGCAGGAGGCCTTGCCAAGGTGAGCTCAGCTAAGGCTCGGCGAGAGCCTTCTCGCCCGGGGTTCTCGCCAAAGTAGGTTCATGTGATGGGGCCTGGCACCCAGGAAAAAGGATTATTTTATTATTATTATTTCATTATCCTCGGGTTAAATTACCTGTATACCCCTGGGAGGACAACGGGTTTTGGTTATTGGCAGACCCATCAGGGGTATTTCAGTATTTTCAGAACAGAAGAAGACTATAAAAAGACCCATAGGGGCTCTTTGGAAGGCAGGGTTCTATTTTTACTCTCCAACTCCAGTGCTTTTCGAAGGGCTCCCAGTTCAGCTATTGGTTTTGGAGGGGAAGCTCTCAGAGATCTTCCGGGTGTGAGGTGGGACCTCCCAGCTGAGGCTTTGGGTCAGTCTTAGGACCGTAGCAGCTAGTCAGGGGTCGAGATTTGAGAGAAGTAGGCGTCGGCTGCACTTCAGTTTGTGAACAGTCGTTGAGGTCAATTTTGGCTTCAACAGTTCTGGTGCGGTGAGCGTGGAAGCAGTCGGTGCAAGAAAATCTTGAGTCGAGTCCCATGGCAGGAGGTGAAGGTGAAGGATCTGGCACAGGAGGATCACCCACCCAGGGAGAAGAGGCGACAAGGAAGATGTTAGAGGATTTCAGGCGAGAGGTCATGCAGACGATCAGCTTGGCCTTCTCGGCAAGGAATGAGTGGGAGACGCCGCAGGCTCCTGTGGAGGCAGTTCCACTGCTAGGCGAGAACGCCCCGGGGCAGCGCCCCGGGAAGGAAGTCCCGGTGGAGGCAGGCAAGAGGGATGTGGCTGCGCGGGAGCTTTTCCCAGGCCAGCATCCCAGAAAGGAGGTTCCGGTGGATCTGGGCGAGAAGGAGGCGACAGTGCGGGAGCTCTTCCCCGGGCACGGTCTCGCAGATCGGTCCAGCCAGCCGTGGTCGCGGGACGGGCCCTCTCTCCAGGCAAGGGGCGAGACCTCTTTTAGTGAGCTCATCGTCTCGGCCCTAGTGCCAGAGGGGTTCAGGGAGCCGGATATGACCTACTACACCGGGAAGGATGACCCGGTTCAGCACGTGCAATGGTTTGAGGATGTGGTGTCGATAAGGCAGATGTCGGATGCCTTCAAGTGCAGGCTTTTTGCCATCACTCTGAAAGAAAAGGCCAGGGACTGGTTCCACCAGTTACCGGCGAGCTCGATCTACAGTTTTGAGGACCTGTGCAGGGGTTTTCTGTTGAGGTTCTCGACTTCGAAGAAGCGGAAGAAGGAGGCTGAGTGCCTGTTTGCGGTGAGGCAGAAGCCGGAGGAGACGCTGGGTCATTACGTTGACAGGTTCCAAGAGGAGATTCTCCTAGTCCAGGAGGTCCCGGGGTATGCCGCACCTTCACCCTGGGGCTGAGGCCAGGATTTTTCAGCATGGAGCTGAAGAGAGTGCCCCCTCTCTCTTTTGAGGAGCTCATGGAGAGGGCGGAAAAGGAGATAGACTTCGAGAGGGCAAACCCTGCGTTTGCGAGGAAGCTGGCCAGGTGGGCGGAGGATGATGTGAAGGAGCCAACAGCAGGGAGGCATAGAGAAGTGAGAGAGCAGAGGGAGCCAAGGGAAGATAGGAGGAGGGAAGAAGAACCCCGAGGGCAGGGACAGCTGCACGGGGGGGGGGGGGGGGGGGGGGCAGGGAGCTGAACAATGATTGGGTTGGAGGCCTCAGGAAGGCCGCCCCCAGGGCCAAGGGGGTTTTCAAGGAAGAGATTTGAACCTCCGGGAGCCGAGAAGAGGCAGGGAAAAGAGGGGTCGAGCAGGGAGGAGATGGAGGCAGGGGTGGACCGAGAGGAGGAGAAGGAAGGCCACCCCCACCACCGCAGGAGGTCATGGAGGTGGGAAGAGGAAGAGGAAGAAGAATTCGAGGAGCAGGGAGAAGAGGGGGAGGGGAAGGAAGAGGGGGCAGGGTGCCGTTGCCTTATTGTGACTTCCATCAGGAGGAAGGTCACGCAACGGCCACCTGCCCAGAATTTCTAGAGATGAGGGAGGCCAGAGGAGCTGGAAGGCAGGATCCGCCTACAAGGATCGTCGAGGTGCAGCACGGAGAGGCTGAGGATAGATGTGAAGACAGGGTCGATGTGGGGACCTGAGGGGGGATCAGAGTGATCCATGGGGGAGTAGGGATCGAGGCAACCCGCAAGGGGAGCCTTCAAACCATGTTCCGCAGAGGGGTCGCCTCGACCTCCCTAGCTCCCCCCCCTCCCAGAAGAAAAGATCACCTTCTCATCCGCAGATATGCCAGACTACGAAGACCCGTTCTGCGACGCACTAGTGATCCAGATAGCGGTGGAGAACTTCACAGTCTCCCGGATACTGGTGGATAGCGGGAGCTCCGTGAACGTGATCTTCAAAAAGGCCTTCGATGAGATGAGGGTGGAGGGAAAAAGGGTCCTGGCTTCTGATGGACCGCTTTTTGGTTTTTCTGGAGAGAGGAAGGAGGTAGAAGGGAGAGTGGGCCTGCATGTGAAGCTTGGGGGCGTCTCACGAAATTGTAGGTTTGTGATTGTAGACGCCCCAAGTAGCTACAATGCCATCTTTGGGCGTCCTCTCATCAGCGCCTTTCGCTGTGTCCCCTCCTCATTTCATCAATGTCTCAAGTTCAGCAACGGAGGGGTGCAGGTTAGGATCAGGGGGGATCCGAAGGTGGCAAGGCAGTGCTATGTGACGGCGGTAAACACCGTGTCGTGGATGGCTGAGGCGGAGGAGCTGGAGAAAGAGATGGCAGGGCAGGAAGGAGGTATAGAAGTAGAGGAGGCGAGCCCGCAGGAGGCGGAGGACTTGATGATGGAGGAGGTAGCAGAGATGGAAGAGATGAGCCTGGAAGAGGCAAGGGAAGGAGATCAGAGACAAGAAGAAGGCCTGGTGGAAGCAATAGGGGTTGAAGAGGTCGGAGGAGAAGAAGTTGAGCAGGAGGAGGCAAGGGCAGGATGGGAGCGGTCGAGGCTGGAGCCGGCCGAGGAAGTGGTGGAGATGGAGGTACTCACCAGAGCGGGGCAAGTACAGAAGGTGCGGATCAGCGGAGGCTTAAGCCTCGAGGACCAGGCGCGGATGCTAGGCTGCATCCAGAGCAACATCGACATCTTCGCGTGGAGCGCGGCAGACATGCCGGGTATCGATGCGGACGTAGCGTGTCATCGCCTGAACCTGGACCCGAGGGCTCGCCCCATGCGCTAGAAGATGAGGGACATCGCCACCAAGCTGGAGGAGCCCATCCGAGAGGAGGTCAGGAAGCTTCTGGAGGCAGGCTTCATCTCGGAGATCCAGTATCCAGGCTGGATCTCCAATGTGGTAATGGTAAAGAAGGGGGGAGGAAAGTGGCGTATGTGTATCAATTTTTCCCTGTTAAATAAATCATGCCCCAAGGATTGCTATCCCCTGCCTCGAATCGACGCGCTGGTTGATTCAGCCGTCGGTTTTTCTGTTATGAGTTTTTTGGATGCTTTTTCAGGTTACCACCAGATCCGGATGCACCCTCCCGATGTCAAGGATGTCTCCTTCATCACGAGAGAGGGATGATTCAGCTATAAGATGATGCCCTTTGGATTGAAAAATGCAGGGGCAACATACCAACGCATGATGGATCGAGTCTTTCGAGACCAAAGGGGGAAGAATCTAGAGGTCTACGTCGATGACCTACTGGTCAAAAGCAAATGCATGGATTCCCATTTGCGGGACTTGGAAGAAACGTTTGCCACCCTGCGGAGGTTCAAGATGAGGTTGAACCCCTTGAAGTGTGTCTTCGGGGCCAGTCGCGAGAAGTTTCTCGGACACCTCTTGACTCCGGCAGGGGTAGAACCTAACCCGGACAAGATGAAGGCTATATTGTACTTGGAGTCACCTTGCAGCGCCAAGGAAGTCCAGCGCCTGACGGGAAAGTTGGCCGGGCTAAGCAGGTTCCTCTCCCGGTCCGGGGATAGGTGTTCTTTTTTCTTCAAAGTGCTCCGTAGTAATCAGGTGTTCGACTGGACGAATGAATGCGAAGAGGCCTTTCAGGGGCTGAAGAGACAACTCTCCCAGGCTCCGCTGCTCCAAAGCCCCAAAGAAGGGGAAGACCTGGCCTTGTATCTCGGGGTGGGGGTGTAAGCTGTGAGCTCCGTCTTGGTTAGGGAAGAGGGGAAGAAGCAGCTGCCCGTCTATTACGTAAGCCGAATCCTGAAAAAGGCGGAACTCCGCTACCCCATCCTGGAGAAGCTAGCTTATGCCTTGGTTGTTTCGGCAAGGAAGCTCTGTCCATACTTTCAAGCACACTCAATTAGGGTGGTCACCGACCATCCCCTTCGCAAGATCTTCGAGGGGGTAGAGCACTCGGGAAGGCTGGCAAAGTGGTCTATCGAACTAAGCGAGTTCGACATCTCGTTCGTTCCGAGGCTCTCTATCAAGGCTCAGGCCGTGGCGGACTTTCTGGCAGACTATGTCACTGAGGCTGAGAATGAGAAGCCGAAGTCCCACGAAGCATGGAAGATGATGGTCGATGGGGCCTCGGGAAGGCACTCCCTGGGAGGGGGTGTAGTATTGGTGAGTCCTCAAGGGGTTACCATAGAACAGGCGGTGGTTTTCCACTTCCCTGTCACCAATAATCAGGCGGAGTATGAGGCTGTGATAGCCGGCCTTCGATTGGCAAGGGAATTGGAAATCCAGGATGTGGATACTGTTGGGTCTTGTGGCCACAATGACCTTAATTTGAAGAAGTCCTCCTAAAACTAAGGTGAATTGCAGTTGTATTTGATCTTGTGTTTGAGTTATGTATGCAGGACTTCATTGCCAAGTGTAGACCAATGTCAGTCTATAATGAGTCACCAAAACAGGACCATACAATGTAATCCCTCATTGGGTGATCCAAGGTGTTGACTCATGTATAGCCTCTCTATTGGGATACACTTCATCACAAACATTTGAACTCATGGGACCTTGAAGTGTGCTGATCATTAGTAGGAGAAATGGATTTCCAAGGGAGAATTTATTCCAAGTCATATACTCGAGTAGTTCAAAGGATATACTCGAGTAGATACTATGATACTCGAGTAGTTCAAAGGATATACTCGAGTAGTCCAAAGAACATACTCGAGTAGATACTATGATACTCGAGTAGTTCAAAGGATATACTCGAGTAGCCCAAAGAACATACTCGAGTAGATACTATGATACACGAGTAGATTCTTTCACTTACTCGAGTATCTAGTTTTTCCTCTCTCGGAATTTTGCCTAAGTGTTCATACACGAGTGGCTATCTATATACTCGAGTAGTTAAATTTATATACTCGAGTAGACCAAAGTCAAGTACTCGAGTAGTTAAATTTATATACTCGAGTGGATCGACTTACTCGAGTAGTTCAGCTGATATACTCGAGTATGTACTTACCAGATACTCGAGTCAGTTCTTCCAGATACTCGAGTAGGTTACTCAGGATACTCGAGTAGTTTATACCATACTCGAGTAGGCTGGTTTTCCAGTTCAGATTATTTTTCTAAGTCCTGGACTCATGTGTCTTGTTGATTACTCGAGTATGTCTTTCTCTCTTGTTACTCGAGTAGTTCATGATATACTCGTGTATGTCAAAACTCAGAAAGAATTTTTCTAAGTCCAGATTATACGGGATTACTTCAAATCCTCAAATGTGATTGGTCCACGTGTCAATCTTAATTAAGATTATGACCGTTGGAAATCACCTAATTAAGTCCTTTCTGATTTGACCATATATATATATAAGTTATTCCAGAGGTTATAAAAAGAAAAAAAAAGAAGGAAAAAAAAAAGAAAAAGAAATTTCGAAAACCCTAAACTTCACGCCGACGCCATTGTTGTTTTCGAAAGAAGGTCTGGATCGACGTTCTCGCATCGCTTCTTCGATCTTTGATTCTCCAGCGATCCAGACTTAAAGAAGAAGAAGAAATAAGTTTTCTGAATCTATTTTATCGCCGACATCGGGGAGCCGTAAAGTATCGCCGACAAATTACTGTTCATCTTCTTCGTCGCGATCTTCTCCGACACAGAGATTCAGACAAGAAAAATCACTCGATCTCTCTGTGCTTCAACGATCTCTGATCTTTCTCTTGATCGAGGTGATTCAGTATTTCAGATCTGTGGATCTCCTTCAGGTCGACTTCAACAACTCTGATCAAGTCAAAATTCTCAAAGAAGAAGACAGTTGAAGATTCAGATCTGAATTATTCTGTTTGTATATTTCTTTTTACAACTCTTTATTCTTGTAGGAGTCTTGACTCCGAGTTGTGTAGGAGTTTTTCTCCGAGATTTGTAGGAAGGCTTTTGCTTCCGAGTTTTGTAGATCCTGTTGGATCGAGATTTGTAGGAACGTGGTTCCGAGTTGTAGGATCGTGTTGATCCGAGATAGTGGAGTAGCCAAGTCTAGTGGTATACTAGATTGGTGAGGTGAAAGTGGATGTACCCAAGGTTGGGGAACCACTATAAATCTTTTGTCGTCTGTGATTGCTTGGTATTGTGCTGTGCTAGTTCCTTAATTTTTTATTCCGCAAATAGAAGCACATCTCACCTATTCACCCCCCTCTAGGTGATTTAGGCTAACAACTCAGACCTCTCAATTGGTATCAGAGGAGGTTGATCTTTAAAAGGTTAACACCTTGATCTGATCCCTCCTAGTTGTCTTTCTGAGTTTATCAAGCATGGACAGAGCCAAGGATTTTTCTAAGCTCCCAGTGTGCAATAAGGCAAACTTTCCCATGTGGAAAGAGAGAATAAAACTTTACATGGAAGCTGTTGACCCCCGCTTATTCATGATAGTGGAGGAAGGCCCTTATATCCCTATGATTGCCTCCACTAGTGATCCTACAAAGGAGGTGCCAAAGAAGTTGATGGATCTTGATAAGAATGAGATTGCACTTGTCTCCTTAGACAAGAAAGCCAAGAACATCATCGCAAGTGCAGTCAATGATTCTATGTTGCAAAACCTCATTCACTGCCAATCTGCCAAGGAAATGTGGAGATCTCTAATTATCTTGATGGAAGGTACAGAAGAAGTAAGGGATGATAGAAGATCCCTTCTAAATCAGAAGTATGAAGCCTTCAAGCAAGGACCAAAGGAAGCTATTGCTGACACATATGAAAATTTCTTCAAGATTGTCAATGGATTGAGGAACTATGGCAGAGTGTTCACAGATGGTGAACTAAATGACAAGTTCCTAAGATCCTTGACAAAGGATTGGGACAACAAGATATGTGCCATCAGAGAGTTTGGAAGATTAGCAGAGACTGACCCTCAGAACCTCTTCGGAAAGCTTATGTCATATGAGCTTCAAATCAATAATAGAAAAGCTGAAGAAGAGTGCAACAGGCCCTCATCCCAAGATATGTCAGTTGCTCTAAGGGCAGACAGCTCAAGGAAGGCCAAAGCTAATTCCACTCAAGGAGACTATGAAGAAGAAGAGTCCGAGCCAAGCACCTCAGGCTCAGATTCATCAGATGAAGAGTTTCATCTTCTCTCCCAACAATTCAAGAAGTTTCTTAGCAATAAGAAACAAATGAGAGAAAATGATTCCTCGTCTAGAAGATCACGTCCTGATGGTGATCGTCACAGCAGACATGACAGGTATAAATCTAAACCGAACAAACATGTTTCTTCTAACGTTGTTTGTTATTCCTGCAGTAAGCCAGGGCATATAAGCACTGAGTACCCTCTGAAGAAGAAAGAAGGAAGAGGCATAGAAAAGAATTCCCCTCAAGGGAAAAGGAAGAAAGAAAGAAGCTTCATTGCCAAAAAGCCAAAGACCCTCAGTGACTCTGACTCATCTGAGTCAAGTGCGGATGAAGAAGCCTACTTCGGGCTTATGGCTTTTTCTGACCAAGAGGACAAAGACAACGGTAACTCCTCATATACCAGGAAGGTAAATTCTCACACACCTCTTTCTGCCTCAGATACTGACTCAAATGGTCATGATGGCTACTCTTCGGGGGAGGATGATTTTGAATTGGTAAATCAGTATCAAGTCTTATTGACTGCATTTGACAAATGCCGGAAGGTAGTCAAATCGCAATCAAAAGAGATTGCATCCCTCATAGAGGTGGAATCAAATCTGAGGGAGGAGATTGACCAAATGACCCCTCTCAGAGATGAAGTTCAATCCTTGAAGGAGGAAATCAAAGACTTTACTGAATTAGTAAATCATAAAGATTTTCTCCTGGATGAATTGGAAGCAAAGCTAGTCATTGAACGAAAGCTGGTTGAAACTCTCACCATGCATACAACTGTGCTTCCAATCACTAATGGAGAAACCTCCTTTGGGAAAAATAGCAGTATAAGACATAAATCAGCCAAAGGTAAAGGCAAGGCCTTCCCAAGCCAAACCGTTGCCTTACTGAAATATGATCCTTACAATCATGGGCCAAATAAGAAGAAGACACCGAAAGCTAAAACTGGTGTAACAAAGGCCAAGGAGACAAGGAAGCCATGTACCTGTTGCAATCATGAGGCTTCCTCCTCCAAGTCAGTTGCTCTTGCTAGACCCCCCATCCATAAGGTAAAGCAAGAGAACAAGAGAAGGTACAACAGGTTTAACTGTTGGTGTTGTAGGCAAGGTTGGTCACTTCGCCATAGATTGCTGGTTTAATCCCAGCTATGTTTTAACTCCTCAAGTTGATAATGTGAGAAAGACCACTCATAATGTTAACTCTCATAGGGGGAGGATACTAACAAAAGACCTAGGACTCCAATCTTGTTTGGGTTCCTAAGGGATTCTAATCTTGTGAATGCAGGTATGTCCATGGGCCAACAAAATTCCTATCTGGCAAATGGACAAGAAGAAGTTCCAGAAACATTCTTGGAACTAGAAGAGTTAAGCACTTCAATTGGAAAACATGATGTGTTTAGAAATTGAAGAAGAACTTCCTTATGCATTGATTAAGGGGGAGTTTCTAGTAGTCCCCTATTTAAAGATGTCAGAAAGGGGGAGAACAAAGGGAAGAGCAAAAAGGGAGAGCAAAAGGAAATGAAATGTAGAGATGCAAAAGGAGGAGAAAATTTGCAAATCCAAATGAAGATTTCAGAAGGAGATCAAATGCAAAACAATTCTAGCTCAAAAAGGGGGAGAAATGCAAAACAATGATAGTAAAGAAATGTAAGACAATGCATTCTCCTTCATATCATTTTGTTTTAATATCTCTAGCAATTCAACTTAGTAGATGGTGTTCTGACTTCTTCAAATAGGGGGAGATTGTTGGGTCTTGTGGCCACAATGACCTTAATTTGAAGAAGTCCTCCTAAAACTAAGGTGAATTGCAGTTGTATTTGATCTTGTGTTTGAGTTATGTATGCAGGACTTCATTGCCAAGTGTAGACCAATGTCAGTCTATAATGAGTCACCAAACACAGGACCATACAATGTAATCCCTCATTGGGTGATCCAAGGTGTTGACTCATGTATAGCCTCTCTATTGGGATACACTTCATCACAAACATTTGAACTCATGGGACCTTGAAGTGTGCTGATCATTAGTAGGAGAAATGGATTTCCAAGGGATAATTTATTCCAAGTCATATACTCGAGTAGTTCAAAGGATATACTCGAGTAGATACTATGATACTCGAGTAGTTCAAAGGATATACTCGAGTAGTCCAAAGAACATACTCGAGTAGATACTATGATACTCGAGTAGTTCAAAGGATATACTCGAGTAGCCCAAAGAACATACTCGAGTAGATACTATGATATACGAGTAGATTCTTTCACTTACTCGAGTATCTAGTTTTTCCTCTCTCGGAATTTTGCCTAAGTGTTCATACACGAGTGGCTATCTATATACTCGAGTAGTTAAATTTATATACTCGAGTAGACCAAAGTCAAGTACTCGAGTAGTTAAATTTATATACTCGAGTGGATCGACTTACTCGAGTAGTTCAGCTGATATACTCGAGTATGTACTTACCAGATACTCGAGTCAGTTCTTCCAGATACTCGAGTAGGTTACTCAGGATACTCGAGTAGTTTATACCATACTCGAGTAGGCTGGTTTTCCAGTTCAGATTATTTTTCTAAGTCCTGGACTCGTGTGTCTTGTTGATTACTCGAGTATGTCTTTCTCTCTTGTTACTCGAGTAGTTCATGATATACTCGTGTATGTAAAAACTCAGAAAGAATTTTTCTAAGTCCAGATTATACGGGATTACTTCAAATCCTCAAATGTGATTGGTCCACGTGTCAATCTTAATTAAGATTATGACCGTTGGAAATCACCTAATTAAGTCCTTTCTGATTTGACCATATATATATATAAGTTATTCCAGAGGTTATAAAAAGAAAAAAAAAAGAAGGAAAAAAAAAGAAAAAGAAATTTCGAAAACTCTAAACTTCACGCCGACGCCATTGTTGTTTTCGAAAGAAGGTCTGGATCGACGTTCTCGCATCGCTTCTTCGATCTTTGATTCTCCAGCGATCCAGACTTAAAGAAGAAGAAGAAATAAGTTTTCTGAATCTATTTTATCGCCGACATCGGGGAGCCGTAAAGTATCGCCGACAAATTACTGTTCATCTTCTTCGTCGCGATCTTCTCCGACACAGAGATTCAGACAAGAAAAATCACTCGATCTCTCTGTGCTTCAACGATCTCTGATCTTTCTCTTGATCGAGGTGATTCAGTATTTCAGATCTGTGGATCTCCTTCAGGTCGACTTCAACAACTCTGATCAAGTCAAAATTCTCAAAGAAGAAGACAGTTGAAGATTCAGATCTGAATTATTCTGTTTGTATATTTCTTTTTACAACTCTTTATTCTTGTAGGAGTCTTGACTCCGAGTTGTGTAGGAGTTTTTCTCCGAGATTTGTAGGAAGGCTTTTGCTTCCGAGTTTTGTAGATCCTGTTGGATCGAGATTTGTAGGAACGTGGTTCCGAGTTGTAGGATCGTGTTGATCCGAGATAGTGGAGTAGCCAAGTCTAGTGGTATACTAGATTGGTGAGGTGAAAGTGGATGTACCCAAGGTTGGGGAACCACTATAAATCTTTTGTCATCTGTGATTGCTTGGTATTGTGCTGTGCTAGTTCCTTAATTTTTTATTCCGCAAATAGAAGCACATCTCACCTATTCACCCCCCTCTAGGTGATTTAGGCTAACAACTCAGACCTCTCAGATACCTTCACTGACTCGATGGTGGTAGCGTCACAGATCAGAGGGGAGTTTGAGGCTCGGGAGCCCACCCTCGTGAAGTATCTATCCAGGGTAAGGGCAATCATCGGAGGGTTCCGTTCCTTCTCCATTCAACACGTTCTCAGGGAAGAAAGCGTTGCAGCTGATCGGTTGGCAAAGTTTGGGCCTCGGGGAGGAGGGACCGTAACTGAACTTTTCCGACCAGCAATTGAAGAGGGGGAATCGATGGAGGTGGGTCGGCGATCCTCATGGGTGGACCCATTGGTGACCTTCCTTACCACAGGCAAGCTGTCAGAGGGGGTTAAGGAGGCGAAAAGCTTTAGGCGAAAGGCAGCCCACTACCTGATGTTGGAAGGAGGCTTGCACAGGAAAATGTTATCAGGGCTCCTCGCGAGATGTGTGACCGAGGAGGAGGTCCCGAGAATCCTGGAAGAGGTGCATTCGGGAGAGTGCAGCAGCCACTCGGGAGGAAGAACGTTGGAGGCAAGGGTGATAAGACAAGGATACTTCTGGCAGACCTTGAGGAAAGATACAGTCGAGTTTGCAAAGAGATGTCTGAAATGTCAAGTACACGCCCCCCTCCAGCTCTTACCCGCACAAAGGCTTCGGAGCATCATGGCCCCATGGCCCTTCGCCATTTGGGGAATGGATCTGGTTGGACCCTTTCCTCCAGCTAGCGGGCAGAGGAGGTTCCTCCTAGTCATGATCGACTACTTCTCAAAGTGGCTGGAAATCAAGGCCCTAGCCAAGGTTACCTCCCAGGTCATCAGGAACTTCGTTTGGGGGGAAATCATATGCAGGCATGGGCTACCCCAAGCGATAGTGACAGATAACGGTCCTCAGTTTGCCAGTGAAGAGTTCATCAGCTTCTGCGCCCAACTGGGGATTGACCTCAGATTTGCCTTTGTCCATCACCCCCGGAGCAACGGCCAGGTGGAAGCGACGAACAAGATCATCGTGAACTTGCTCAAGAAGAAGGTGGAGAACCTGAAGGACAACTGGGTGGAGCAGCTCCCTTCCGTCCTGTGGGCCTTGCGAACAACTCCGAACACGGCCACAGGGGAGACCCCCTTCAAGCTCTCTCATGGGTGTGAGGCTGTCCTCCCAGTGGAGTTCGAGGTTCGGTCTCCACGGGTCACAGCCGCGGGTGAGGGAAGCGAAGCTTGGAGGTTGGAGAACGAGGAGGGATTACGCCTCTCGTTGGATATGGTGGAAGAGCTACGGGATGTTGCTGCCATCAGACAAGAAGAGATAAAAAGGCGAATGGCCAAGTACTTCGATAAACACATCAGGGTTAAGTAATTCGTCGAGGGGGACCTAGTGCTGAAAAAGGTCGACGCGGCGGGAAGGTCGGCCCCAGTGGGCAAGCTCAACCCCAGTTGGGAAGGACCTTACATAATAGAGAGGGTTCTGGCTAACGGGGGTTATTACCTCCAGGATGTGGAGGGAAGGACCTTGAGTCACACCTGGAACGGTGATGACTTAAAACGTTTCTACCCCTGAAGGGAGAGAAGGTGTTGTAATATGGTGAATAAACGTTATCATTTCGAAGTAGTCTTTTCAGAATGTTGACTCTCTAGAAAATGCTATCACAAGAATAGGTCTTTTCTACCCTAAAAAAGCTTTTGCTCTAACCGACTGTCTCCCCGTCTTGATGATAGAATAGGCCTGGGTGAAGGAATCTTCATCAACACCCCGAGCTCGGCTCGGCCCCAGGTAGACCCGCTGCGCAGGCTCTCATCTAGCTGGCAGGTCCGAAGGCTCGCCTGTGGGGGAGAGGTTTGGCTTGATCTTCATCAACACCCCGAGCTCGGCTCGGCCCCAGGTAGACCCGCTGCGCAGGCTCTCATCTAGCTGGCAGGTCCGAAGGCTCGCCTGTGGGGGAGAGGTTTGGCTTGATCTTCATCAACACCCCGAGCTCGGCTCGGCCCCAGGTAGACCCGCTGCGCAGGCTCTCATCTAGCTGGCAGGTTCGAAGGCTCGCCTGTGGGGAAGAGGTTTGGCTTGGTCTTCATCAACACCCCGAGCTCGGCTCGGCCCCAGGTAGACCCGTTGCGCAGGCTCTCATCTAGCTGACAGGTCCGAAGGCTCGCCTGTGGGGGAGAGGTTTTGCTTGATCTTCATCAACACCCCGAGCTCGGCTCGGCCCCAGGTAGACCCGCTGCGCAGGCTCTCATCTAGCTGGCAGGTCCGAAGGCTCGCCTGTGGGGGGAGAGGTTTGGCTTGATCTTCATCAATACCCCGAGCTCAGCTCGGCCCCAGGTAGACCCGCTGCGCAGGCTCTCATCTAGCTGGCAGGTCCGAAGGCTCGCCTGTGGGGGAGAGGTTTGGCTTGATCTTCATTAACACCCCGAGCTCGGCTCGGCCCAAGGTAGACCCGCTGCGTAGGCTCTCATCTAGCTGGCAGGTCCGAAGGCTCGCCTGTGGGGGAGAGGTTTTGCTTGATCTTCATCAACACCCCGAGCTCGGCTCGGCCCCAGGTAAACCCGCTGCGCAGGCTCTCATCTAGCTGGCAGGTCTGAAGGCTCGTCTGTGGGGGAGAGGTTTGGCTTGATCTTCATCAACACCCTGAGCTCGGCTCGGCCCCAAGTAGACCCGCTATGCAGGCTCTCATCTAGCTGGCAGGTCCGAAGCTTGCCTGTGGGGGATGGGTTGGGTCCTTGACTCGTGGTCCCTGGTTCTTGATTTGTAGTTACCCAGTGTTACAACAAGCCCGGCTCAGTTCTCGGTAGACTCGCTGCGCAAACTCTCATCTAGCTGGCAGGTCCGAAGGCTCGCCGGTGGAACGTAGGTCCAGTTTGTGGGAAGGTATCTTGTCATGACCCTGACCTAGATCAGGGGCAGCCCTAAAGGTCTCAGCCAGTAGAGGTCTCGGCCAGTCAGGATCTCGGCCAATAGGGGTCTCGGCCAAAAGGTCTCGGCTGGGGGGATCTCGCTGAAGGAGGCCCCCGACAGACCTGGGTGTAACGACCTGATCGATGGCGCAAGGCTCTCGCCTGGTCAATCTCTAGGGAAGGTGACCCTATAGAGGCTAAGGGTCTCGGCGGAAGCTCGCGCGGAAGCCGCTGGCTCTCTAACCTATTCGTTCGAGCAAACACCGGAGGTGAAAAACGAAACATTGCATTATGCTAAATGGTTATAGAGGTTTGGAGATCTCGCTCATTACAAAAATGTATCAAAAGAAAAAAAAAAGAGCACTTCAAGGGGACACGTTGTAATCCCCGCTGGTACTCTCGCCTGAGTCCTCGCCGGAGTCCTCGCCCGAGCTCGCCCCAGACGTCTCGCCGGGAGCGGAGGAGGACTTCTGGGTATCCGAAGGAGGAGAGTCGGGCGCGCCGGGAGGCTTCGGGACTGGATCGAATATCCAAGGGAGGAGTTGGCGGGCGTCGATGGTTACGCCGTCCTCCCGAAGCAGCTTCGCGTCTCGCAGCGTCTCGACCGTCAGCCTGACGGTAGCCTGGGCGTTCTCCTGGAGCAGCTTGTCGATGTCATACACCGAGAAGTGTCGACTCTTTAGTCTCTCATCAAGCGTCAGAGGCGGGCCTTTCGCTGCTTCCGCATGCCGGAGTTGGTCCCTTAGCAGGACATTCTCGCAACGTACGTCAGCCAACTCCGCGCGGAGCGCCATGGCCTGGGCGGAATCCTGTGGAGAAGAGATCAACTCAGTAATTACGGCGCAAGCGAGACTTCGAGTAACGAGAGCAGGGGTCCAGGAAGATCCCGCTTACCTCGGCCGCGGGGCGTAGGGACAGCGCTTGTTGAGCATCCGCCAACTCTTGTCGAGCACTCACGAGCTTTGTCTCCGAAGAGCGTGCTCTGGCCACCGCTTCTTCCCTCGCCTTGTACATGTCGGCGAAGTTCTTGTCGATGTTGATGCTTCGACGCGCGCACATATGCGCAAGCTCGAACCCGCGAAGCAGGGCCCGGGTAGCATCGAAAGCCAAGAGCCGGGTGGGCGTCTGGTCGAAGACACTGGCGCCCTCTCGGCTATAGAGGTCGTAGCCCAGCGAGAAGGCCTCGCCAGTAACCTCATCCCGCTCCAACCAGCTGGGGAGGAGCGTTGAAACTGCAACCCTGTTGGATTCGGGATCCCATTGGAGCAGAGGCTTCCCTTCCGCGTCGACGTGCTTCACACCGAGGCCATAATTTCTGTGCCCTTTCGGCACTTCCCTGGGCGGGGTCTGGGCGGAGGTCTCGGCGACGACTCCCTCTCCTCCCGCCATGTCGGCGGCCGGAGGGTTCTCGGCAGTAGCCTCGGTACGCCTCCTGGCGGAAGCACCCATCTCGCTGGCCATCTGGAGCAGCCCTTCGAAGGACTTGCCCAAGGCGGGATGTCGGGAAGGCGAGACGGCCAAGTCCTTGCCCTTGTCCGCAGCAGATGGCTTTGGCCTCTTCAGCGATCGCGAGGTGGGAGCGGCGCCTTTTTGCTTCTTAGTTTCAGGCGCCGAAGGCTGAACGGGCTCTTCCCGGCAGGCGCGAGCGCTGGCCTCCGCGAGAGCGAGAGAGCCTCTCGCAACCCGATCCTCGATACCCGGGGCCACGGCAAAAGGTTGGCGTAGAGGGACCTCCCGCTCTCCTGCAAGGATGGCGCTGTTCAACACAGAAATATCCTAACGAAAGATCAAATCTAAGACGGGACCATACCTTCGCCCGGGTGAACGGGAGGAAGGGAGTCGACGTCTCGGCAGAGGAAGAGAACGTCAAACTCCTTTGTTCCGAAGAACTCCAGGAGTGTGCTCTCGCGCGACCCCAGAACGGGCGGCTTGTAAGCAGCATTCTCGTACTGGACGGGTCGGAGCGGGACGTTGCCGAAGTCCCCGGTGACGTAGACAAACTTCTCGCCCCAATGGTGATGTTTATTGCCAAGGCCGGTGGTCTTGAGCAGCTGCCCGGAGAAGAAGACCATGCCGCCTTTGGCGCGGAAGTTGAACAACTTGCGGAAGATCGGCAGACTAAACTCGATCCTCTCGGATCGCATGTAGCATATGAATGCCATAAGGATCGCGACAGAGTTCGGGTTCAGCTGGGCGGGAACCACCCCATAGTAGCGGAGGGCTTGCCGAATCTCCAGCCAGAGGGGTAGGCGGAAGCCCACCTCAAAATGTTCAAGGGGGATGGCGAGTTCTCCCGCTTCCGGGGTATTCACCTTGTCGTGATTACCCGGGTTCCGTGCCAAGAAGCCAGCGGGAATGAAGCGGTTGACGATCAGGTTGTATTCGTCCAAGGTGAGCGTGCAGGAGGGGAAGAGATGCTTGCGGAATGCTTCCGCGCAATGAGCGCGACCCTCGTTCTCGCCCGGCATTTTGAGTTTGGGGGTAATAGCGAGAACAATAGAGAGGAAGAGGCGGAAGCAATTGAGCGAAAGCAAGGAAGGGGAGTTGAGGTTCCGGATCAGAGAAGTAAATGCAGTTGGTAGACTTCTCTATTTATAGGGAACCGTGGTCGTTACGACTCCGTCCGATGGAAAGAGAAAATGACGGCGGGGTACAACTGTCACGATCTGGGCCGGCGACGCCTCGGTTTTTCCCCCGCGGGATGACGGCAGTCGACGATCATCTCTAGTTTTGGCGCAAGCCACTTAGTTTTGGCGCGAGCATCCTAATTTCAACACATTCTTAAAATTCGCAGCACAATGAAAGAAGAAACGGATAATAATTTGCTCTCGCCGCCGAGAGCTGAATAAAATTAATAACAATTATTACAAGGGCATAAAGGTACATGGCGGAAGGGAAGGCTAACGAGGGAGAAGGGGCGAGACCTAGATGAACTAATACGGTTCCCAGCGCCATCGCCCTCGCTCCCGCCGCCTGGTTCTCGGAGGCACCAACGGATTGAAGTAAGATGACAGGGTGGTACACCCTAGGTTGATCCGCCTAGCATGATCCCGGATCTGCGCGATGCATCTCCCTGGCGAAGACTCGGCAGTAGGCCCTCCCGGTCGATCAATCTCGCCCAAGAAGAAATCACACTCCAGGGCCTCCAGCCTTTATTCCTCGGATTCGCGGAACGCTCTCGCCGCGACAGCATGAGCGCGGTCTCGCCGGATAAGCTTGGCCAGAATGGCCGAGATCTTCCTGCTCCGCTCCTTCGCGTTCCCGGCGCCGTTCAAGGTTTCTTCTATCTCGCCGGGCGAAGGAGGAAGGGAATCTTCTTCTTCTTCGTCTTCTTCGTCTTCTTAGTCTTCTTCTTCTTCTTCTCTCTCCTCATTGGCTTCCGACCGAGAGCTGGGATCCCCTGTGAAAAGTGCGCCTAAGGTTTCTGATTAAGACATAACGACCAGCCGACAAGAATGTCTCGCATACCTGCAGTCTGGCGAGAGCCATTGACTGGCGTCGGGTGAGAAGGCCCGACCCCTCCGTCTGTTCCATAAAGGAGGTGGAGAGGCTTTCCACGCCCTGGGCGGAAGGGTTCGCGCTCAATAGTCCCAGCCTGGCCGGAAGCAGGGAGAGAGTTGTCATCTCTCAAGGGAGGATCAACATCCTTAGTAACGGAAGGGTCAAAGGCCACCCCTCTCGCTTGCAGGGCGGGATCTGCCGCGAAAGGAAGCATCTCGCCGGTTCTCGCTTCATCCCCCCGGGTGACAAGACCCTGGACGGCGGAAGTTGGCTCTGCGAGAAGATAGCTCAGACAAGGAAAAGTACGGTTGAAATATTGAGAAGTGGCGGAAAGGATACCTATCACCCGGGTCTCGGCTGGAGGAATTGTCTCCGAGACCCTCGTTCGATCCTCAGGAGGGAGGGCTGACAAATCTGGGGGAATCGGAGAAGACCCGGCGACGTCGTTTGGAGCGGATTCCTGCGAAAGGTCACATTAACTATCGGGCCTATAGCGTAATCAGCTCGGTAAGCATGGTCGGAAGGCATACCTTTTGAGGGGAGGGGTCCCCCGCAGGAATGGGAGTAGGAGAAGGTGAATCCCTGTTCTCGCGAGCAAGGTCTCATCGGACCACCTTCGCTTTCCTCTTCCCCTTTCTCTTCTTCGGCTTAGAGGGGCCGGTGTCTGAAGATTTCCTCGATAGCCAGGGCGCTACCGCAGCACTATTTGCTAAGGCTCGCGCTTGAGCCGCGAGTAACCGATCTTGAAGGTCCTGCGGAAGTGGCTTGCCAGCCCGCTTAGCAGACATCTTGGTATCGCGCATAGAATCCCGGGCGAGAGCTCAGTGAAGAAATAGCAGTTCGGAGGAAAGACTTATGGTCATCCGTCGGCGTGTATTTATAGCCGCAGTAGGGCCCGCCAAAAGATTCTCTTGGCTGACGGGCACGTGTCCAGCGAATATTTTGGGGTTGGACTTGTCTTGTCGAGCGCAGGGCTAGCTCGAAAAGAGCGGGGATTGTGTACAACCCCATATTCGCTGGGGAGGCCCGGGAGGACTAAGACCTCAGTAGTCAGGTTTGGGTCAGGCCCGGGTTAGCCCCAGGGCGGACCGGCAGAGTTCTCGCCCTTAAGGTGCTCCCGCCCATTGGTAGGCGAGATCGTTCGCGCCAGGACTCAGGTCTTCACGTCCAGCGGTAATGACGTCAAAACCACCAAGGGCGAGAACCCTCTCGGCAGGAGGCCTCGCCAAGGTGAGCTCAGCTAAGGCTCGGCGAGAGCCTTCTCGCCCGGGGTTCTCGCCAAAGTAGGTTCATGTGGTGGGGCCTGGCACCCAGGAAAAAGGATTATTTTATTATTATTATTTCATTATCTTCGGGTTAAATTACCTGTATACCCCTGGGAGGACATCGGGTTTTGGTTATTGGCAGACCCATCAGGGGTATTTCAGTATTTTCAGAATAGGAGAAGACTATAAAAAGACCCATAGGGGCTCTTTGGAAGGCAAGGTTCTCTTTTTACTCTCCAACTCCAGTGCTTTCCGAAGGGCTCCCAGTCCAGCTATTGGTTTTGGAGGGGAAGCTCTCAGAGATCTTCCGGGTGTGAGGTGGGACCTCCCAGCTGAGGCTTTGGGTCAGTCTTAGGACCTTAGCAGCTAGTCAGGGGTCGAGATTTGAGAGAAGTAGGCGTCGACTGCACTTCGGTTTGTGAACAGTCGTTGAGGTCAATTTTGGCTTCAACAGTAACTCCCACACACCGGATCGTAAATCCCGCGCACCGGATCGCGTAACCACTACGCGGTGAATCGCAACCGCCGCCGCCGTTACGGGTGGCCGGCGGCCGGAGGCCGGCCACCCGTGGCCGGCCACCACCCCCCTTATGGCCGGCGGCCCAAGCCGGCCCCCTCTGTGCGGCTAGCATCCGCGGCCGGCCGCCCGAGGTCGGCCGCCTTTGCGGTCGGCGGCCCCGGCTGGCCCATCTGTGCTGCCAGCGGCCGCTGCCGGCCGCTCGAGGCCGGCCGCCTCCCTTGCGGCCAGCGGCCCCGGCCGGCCCCCTTCGTGCGGCCGGCGCCCGCCGCCGGCCGCCCGTAGCTGGCCGCCCCCTTTCTGCCAGCGGCCCCGGCCGGCCCCCTTTGTATGGCCGGCGGCTGTGGCCGGCCGGCCCCCTTCGTATGGCCGGCGGCCGTGGCCGGCCGCCCGTGGCCGGCCGCCCCCTCGCGGCTGGCCGCCCGTGGCCGACCGCCCCCTCGCGGCCGGCGGCCACGGCCGGTCGCCCCCCTCAGACGGGGCGGCCTTGGCCGGCCGCCCAGAACCGTCCACCTGCGGCGGCCGCCCCCTTCCTCGAGCGGCCGCCGGCCAGCGCACCTCCTCCGACCACCATCGTAGGCCGACCTTCTCTCCACCGTCCGATCATGGCGGGCCATCACGGCCCTCCGATCTCCACGAGCGATCACGACCCTCCGATCTGCGATTAACCAATGTAACCACCTCGGAACCCCTATATAAACACCTCTGATAGTTCATTTCAGGGGATCCAGCTTCATTCTCTCCTTCTCTTTCTCTCTCTTCATTCCTACTTCTCCCTAGAGCTACTCTCTCTACTCTCCTCCTCCGTTCCTCTTTCTTTCACTAACTTGGCAGGTTCTACTCTAACGGCCGCCCGAAGGAGAAAGGGAGCAAAGTGCCAGTGAAGGCAACCCTCCATAGCCCGAGGGATAAAGTACAGGAATCCTGCGACGCACAAGCCAGAAGAGCAAGCACCCAAGAAAGACGCACGTCAAAGTGCGCAAACTCCGAAGCGGTGGCCTATCACCCGAGGAGAGCTCTCTCAACCCTCCAGTATTTGTAACGAGGCGCGGCCTGTCGCCCTCGCTTTCTCTCTACAAGAGCACTATAACAGAGGCAAATAGTGGATCTTGGCTGGCACAGACCCGACCATGTGATTTTTCCCCCTTTCCGGGGTTTTCCACGCTAAAGTTGTGTGTGTACAATCTCTCCTTTTCTACTTTGACTGTGTGCGTACTTGATCGCCCGGGGCTAAGACGGACCGATCCGGAACCGGTCTACCGAGGGCATTAAGCGAACCACAACAACAATAAAAAATAGATGCACATGTATTTTATTAAAACTTATGATACAAGTTCAGATACATATTTCATGTAATGACATGCTCAGATGAATGAACGTATATTTATAGATGCGCATTAAGCCTGTCTTCTTCAGTGCTGATGAATTGGGCTCAAGAGATGACTTAGGTCCAACCTTAGTCTTCTTGAAACCCTTGCCCTTGCCCTTGCCTTTATGCACCATCAGTATGGGGCTAGCAGGCTTGGCCTTCTTCATATTGATCTCGGCAGTTCTCAACATGCCTAGGAGCTCAGTCAGTGTCTTGTCATTTTTATTCATATTATAATTCAAGAAAAACTGCTTGTAACTGTCCGACAACAATTACAGGCTCAAGTTTGTAGCCAACTCTTGGCCCAAAGGAAAATCTAGTCTTTCAAGGTTCTCGATATACCCAATTATCTTAAGTACATGAGTCCCTACTAGGTCTCGAGCTCCCATCTTACACTAAAATAATGCATTTGTGATGTCAAATCTCTCTTGCCGAGCCTGCCCTTGAAACATTTTCTTAAGGTGCTCGTCAATCTCTTTGCAACCCATGTTCTCATGTTGCTTCTGAAGCTCAGATTTCATGGTTGCCAGCATGAGGAATTTGACATCCAATCAGTCATCTTGATACTTCTTATAAGTATCTTTATCAGCTTGGGACACATTTCTGATTGGCTCTTCAGGAGATTCCTTTTCCAAGACATGTAGCTTACGCTCTTGCCTGAGAACAATTCTCAAGTTCCTGTACCAGTCCAAATAATTTGTCCCACTTAGTTTCTCCTTCTCAAGGATAACTATGAGGGACAGGGTGGAGTGAGATCCACTTGCCATGGAAATTCTACAAGGATTTATGCAAATGAAAAACTCAGTACTACATTTCAAAATATATTTTTATTTATTTCAATTAGGAATTTAATTAAAATTACTCCCAATATTTTAATCAAACTAATAACCCTTGATATCAATTCAGAGAGTTTATGCAAGCCACTCTCTTAGTGGACAAGATCCGTATTTCACCAACACGATGAGTCAGCTTTGGATTTTCTCTCACAATATAGTTATTTAGGCAGACAACGCTTGTCGATTGCATCCTTATGCAACTCTTGTATGATTGGTGAATAACTCTTTATTCGCATCTATCATACGGTGCATGCCAACCCTATGTCTCTGGGCTCTCAACCTTTGAGGTCAGCTAGTTAAGTTTGACCCGATGTCAACATTGGGATATCACAATTATCCGCTCGCACCCTTCCTAAGATAGATTAATGCACCTTGTTTTGGCATGCCCACACTTCATCGATCGAGGCAGGAAGAGTATTATCCATCGGAAGGCCTCCGAATACTTAATATTACAAAAGGTACTTTTAAGATAATTGATTAACACTTAATCATGGTTAACAATTAACCAATGTGCATATCCATAAAATAAAACTTACAACATTCACAATCCAAATGCATCCCAGATGTGCACACGAAAAATCATCAACACTTGATGAACTGGGCTAAATCTGAACATCTAAAACCCTTCTAAATCTTCATATTTACATGCATTGGACATGAGCAACACTAACTCCACTTACACAGTAGACAAGCTAATCTCTCTATGTGAGATTCAAAATCTAAAACACATGGTTTCACAAACCAAATGGAGGGACTGTTAATATTAAGTAGTAACAAAGATATCACGAAGAAATCACATGCGTTCTTGGCGGGGTTCCAAGAATAGATTTTGTGATGGCGACGTTGTTGATGCGGCCGTTGATCCCCGACATAGAAAGTTCGTGGATTGGGACGGTCATTGCCGCAAGCTTGAAGATGAGAGTCTACCACGCCGTTTCTTCGCCAACGCCGCGACGTTCTTCGCCAACGCCGCTATATATTTTGCACGACGTCCGTTGCTGCCATTTTAAAATAAAATATATAATTATAATTATATATTTTATCATTTATTATTATGTCCTATTTTATTATTTCAAGAGTATCTTTTATTTAGTATCTTTTATTTCATGCATGTATTATTTTATTTTATGCATTATATGTTTATATTGTTTTCCTATTTTATGAATGGTGGAGATTGAGTGGTGTAAGGCTATTTAAAGCCATGCTTGTTGTTGATTTCATTAGTGAAGAATGAAAAAGAAAACCTAAGAAATTCAAAGTGAATTCCCCCCCTCTTGGCAATTTTCGGCCTCCTCTTTCTTCTCCCCTCTCTTGGCCGCCGGCCACATCTCCTTCACCTCTCTATTTCGGCCTCCTTTCCTCCTCCCTCCTCCTTCTCCAAGATCATTTCCGGCCACCCTCCTTTTTCCCAAAACCCGAGCAGCCTCCTTCCACAAAACTGCCGGCCACCACATCTCTCCCCTAGCCGCCACCCCACATCATATTAAGAAAATTATTTTCTCATCACCTTTTCTCTCTCTCCCTATATAATTACTGGACTTTTCAAGGAACTCCCCCTTCTAGGTTTTTGCGAAGGAAGACGGCTTGCGTTTTCATCATCCGGCGCGGAACCGTGGAGTTGCGTGGGAATAGAATCAACCACCGTCGTGTGCGCATCCTCCACCCATCTTGTGGACGGAATTCTCGTGGGATTTTGGGTAACGATTTCCTATACCATCTCTCGTGTGATTCTTTCTAAACTATTGTGAGTTTTGGTGGAAACAGAAGACTAGTATTTGGTCCTGATTTATATTGAATATTGTGCTTAATTAAAATCTAAATTTTCAAGCCTAAATCATCCGAATATTCTCATGAAAATTGGAACGGGTAAGCAACCGTCGTATTAATTAATTTTTGGGGATTATTTTGGACTTAGTTTTAAAATCACTTATTTAGTCCAGATATTCTTGTATTGGTCTTGTGAATATTTGCGCGTAACTTAGTTTGATTTGCTAATTGTCGAATCTAAGAACGCGTAGTTTAATCCGTCGAAACCATGTGCTTGCATCAATTTGGTATCAGAGGGAGGTTCTCGTCAATTTCCTAATTGGCACTCCTCCCTCTCTCAAAATTTAAAAATTCAAATTTCAAATTTAAAATTTCCAGTTTCGAATTTCAAATTTCGAATTTCAAAATTCAAATTTCAAATTTCAAATTTCGAAATTTCAAATTTCAAATTTCAAAATTTAAATTTCAAATTTCAAATTTTAAATTTTAAATTTCAAATTTCGAATTTCAAAATTCAAAATTAAAATTTCAAATTTCAAATTTCAAATTTCAAATTTCGAATTTCAATTTCAAATTTCAAAATTTAAAATTCAAAATTCAAATTTCCAATTTCGAATTTCAAAATTCAAATTTAAAAATTCAAATTTCAAATTTCAAAATTAAAAATTAAAATTTTAAATTTCAAATTTCAAATTTTGAATTTCAATTTCAAATTTCAAAATTTAAAATTCAAATTTCAAATTTCAAATTTCAAATTTCGAATTTCAAATTTTGAATTTCAAAATTCAAATTTAAAAATTCAAATTTCAAAATTCAAAATTAAAATTTCAAATTTCAAATTTTGAATTTCAATTTCAAATTTCAAAATTTAAAATTCAAATTTCAAAATTCCAAATTTCAAATTTTTCTCCAAATTAAAACAAAAAAAAATAATTTTGTGGTTTGCCAATAGCCGGCTAAATTTTATTTTTGCAATAAAAAAAATTCAATTTTTTTTATAATCTCTTATTTATTTTCAGTAAGAAAATCCAAAAAAATATTTTATTTTATTGCCTTAGTTATTAAGCGGGAATAAATCCATCTGTTGGATTTTATATAGGGTCTGATTTATTATTCATTGCACGTGCACCAGTTCTGGGTGAGTTTTCTCTCCGGTTCTCATTATTATGGCCTATGACGTGTATGCTCCCCGTTTAGATTATTGGTATGTTAATCCCATGGCTAAACAAAATCCAGACTTGCCTTCATACCATAGGAATACCAACCATCCCCACGTTTATCCTCCCACTAGAATTGAGGCACCTACTTATGACGGTTTAGGGTATCCACAAAATTTTAGAGACTGGCTTAAAGGATTAGAAAAATATTTTAGGTGTCATGTATGGGACGACCACCAAAAGGTTAACATAGCCCGAGATCGATTAGTAGGTCGAGCCCGCGTGTTTTGGCTAAACGAAGAGCGTCGTGTTGGTAGTTATAAACATGTTTGGCCGGCAATGCGTAGCCTACTCTCGGATCAATTTGATCTCGCCTATCTCCGCACTACTAACACCAATCCTGTGAGTGAGTATCATTGTGGAGCTAGACCCGTAGCTATTCATAGGAGTTACCCTATGCCTCAGGTTAGATCATTTCCCCACAACGATAGGACTACACCCAGTGTGTCTAATTCCACTCCTAGGGAAAGTTCGCAGCCTAAACCCAATATTTTTGAATCAAAAAATGTTACTACTAGGGTTATGCCTCCGTTAGCCTCGATGAATAAGCCCAATGAGATAGTGACTGTTACCTCTGAGGATGCTAATGTTGATATACTATCTCTGGATTTTGAGGATGACCCCGTAGGTGATAGTATTCTGACATGTTCGCTAGTGCCTGACGATTCTGAGGTGTCTGAGTCTGAGGGAATCCCTAGTGATTTAGAAGACGATGTATGGGATGATTACGTACCAATCTGTGAGAGTATTGTGAAGCCTATTATTTGCCCTACTAGCGCTGTGACTGTTCACCCTAGTATTGAGAGCCCTCTCCAGGCTATGATCCCCATCGTATTAGAGCCTACGATTACACATGCTGAGATTATATCTGAGTTACCTGAGGAGTCTGACTGTGTGGATGTCCCCATTATTATTGTGGCTGAGTTACCATGTGAGGGAAGGGTAATTTTGGACGATTCTGTTGTTGTACACCCGGATGAGAGTACTTTGATGTCGTCACCGTTGGGTGAAATTTCTACTGATTTTAATTTTATCCTGGGCTTGATTTTACCGACCCTCCCCCTGCTTATTTACCCACAGATGTTGACCTTTTAGGACGAGGAACCAGAATACCTAGTTTGAGTTATGGTGTCACGCCCATTTTATCTCCTACTTTGACGTTGACGCAACGTGCAGATATTATTATGTTAAGCGCACTAGTATTTAGACTTTTCACCGCACCTCATAGGAATGACTACATGTCACTTTTGTCTGCTCATTTTTCTATGTGTCTGTCTACGGTTCGGTACCCTACTATGACTGATTCTGATTCGTCGATAATTGTGCCTCTGGATCTGGTATCCCATAGATATACTTATATACCACACCCGGTCGAACGCATTTACCCACCGCCTTTTGACGACCCTCATTTACCCACGTTTGTGACTATAGTTGGGTCTCTTGAGTTGTCTCGCTCACACATCTTTTCACATTCGGGAGCGTCCAATTCTATTGTATGTGATGAGCGGTTCACCTTGGCATGTCTTCATGCCAAGCGTGAAATATTAAAATTAAAATTAAGACTACTGTTTTGGAGCCCATGAAATTATTCCCTGATTTAAAAGCTCTCGTGCCACCTGACTTAACCCCCTTATCCTCCGTATTTGGGTCTAGTCATGTAGCACATGGATTCTCTCCTCATGTGTTTTGGACGTTAGTATATCACCTTAAGTTATGTCGTACACACTTCCACTCCTTTCTGAGACTCTCCGACACTAGAGCTAGTGATTTGGGTTTAGTCTGGTCAGTCCCCGAGCGGATACCTTCTGTCTCCGTTAATAAATTAATATGTAGGAACGCCGATCCATCCAAAATTATGAAGAACGTCGGATTTTATGCTTTTATTCTAGATTTTTATATAGCACAGAGTGTTTCACTTTATTTCAAGTTTCCGGACTTTTTACTGTACGTCTCTGTTCCACCTGAGTGTATTTCTCCGTCGTTTCTTCCTACCACTAAATATTCTTTTGGGTTGGGGAGTGTTAGCACTATCGTGTCTATTTTCCACGTTGACTCCTTGGTTCTTGAATCGGATGGTAAGATTCAAGTTTTATTTCTTTTGCTTGACACCCTTTCGAGTTTCCTCGAAAGTCTTGTTGTTTCTATGCCTGACAGGTTCGCCGTACTGATGGATGTTCATGCTACTACGACATGGATTGTGGGGCCAGATTTGCCCGATGTTGCTGCTGCTTTTGACTGTTCCCCCCTCACGGGCCACTCATCGGAGATGAGTAATTTTGAGTGGGGGAGGATTGATGGCGACGTTACTGATGCGGCCGTTGATCCCCGACATAGAAAGTTCGTGGATTGGGACGGTCGTTGCCGCAAGCTTGAAGATGAGAGTCTACCACGACGTTTCTTCGCCAACGTCGCGACGTTCTTCGCCAACGCCGTTACATATTTTGCACGACGTCCGTTGCTGCCATTTTAAAATAAAATATATAATTATAAATTAAATAATTATAATTATATATTTTATCATTTATTATTATGTCCTATTTTATTATTTCAAAAGTATCTTTTATTTAGTATCTTTTATTTCATGCATGTATTATTTTATTTTATGCATTATATGTTTAGATTGTTTTCCTATTTTATGAATGGTGGAGATTGAGTGGTGTAAGGCTATTTAAAGCCATACTTGTTGTTGATTTCATTAGTGAAGAATGAAAAAGAAAACCTAAGAAATTCAAAGTGAATTTTCCCCCCCTCTTGGCAATTTTCGGCCTCCTCTTTCTTCTCCCCTCTCTTGGCCGCCGGCCACATCTCCTTCACCTCTCTATCTCGGCCTCCTTTCCTCCTCCCTCCTCCTTCTCCAAGATCATTTCCGGCCACCCTCCTCCTTTTTCCCAAAACCCGAGCAGCCTCCTTCTACAAAACTGCCGGCCACCACATCTCTCCCCTAGCCGCCACCCCCCATCATATTGAGAAAATTATTTTCTCATCACCTTTTCTCTCTCTCCCTATATAATTACTGGACTTTTTAAGGAACTCCCCCTTCTAGGGTTTTGCGAAGGAAGACGGCTTGCGTTTTCATCATCCGGTGCGGAACCGTGGAGTTGCGTGGGAATAGAATCAACCACCATCGTGTGCGCATCCTCCACCCATCTCGTGGACGGAATTCTCATGGGATTTTGGGTAACGATTTCCTATACCATCTCTCGTGTGATTCTTTCTAAACTATTGTGAGTTTTGGTGGAAACAGAAGGCTAGTATTTGGTCCCGATTTATATTGAATATTGTGCTTAATTAAAATCTAAATTTTTAAGCCTAAATCATCCGAATATTCTCATGAAAATTGGAACGGGTAAGCAACCCTCGTATTAATTAATTTTTGGGGATTATTTTGGACTTAGTTTTAAAATCACTTATTTAGTCCGGATATTCTTGTATTGGTCTTGTGAATGTTTGCGCGTAACTTAGTTTGATTTGCTAATTGTCGAATTTAAGAACGCGTAGTTTAATCCGTCGAAACCATGTGCCTGCATCATTTTGGCATTTAGAACACTTCTAAATTTCCAGATCTACACGCAATAGATTTAGCAACTTATGAAATAATGATGATCGCTTAACCTATCTCTGATACCACGGTTGGGTTTTTTATACGTCACAACACTTATGCGCAGCGGAATAAAGAAACAAGGAAAACCCAACAAAAATAGATCTTGCGATGAACATTGATCAAGAAGTAAAGTGTTGCAAATTAAATTTACCTTTGCGGGATTGAGTCATTACTCGACCGAGATGCTCCAATAAATCCGACGATCACTAGCGCCTGGAGTTCTGAGCATAGAATAATGTCTGCACCTCTACAGGTGGTCCACACGAATGGGAGAACCCTTAAACTCTTCTCACACAAGATCTAGGTTGGAGGAAAGCACTCTATGTCTTCACAGACTGCTAGATCTGCTCTAGAAGAGGAGGAGGCGGTGGGCGCTGGAAACGGGAGCCAAAAACGGGCTGAGCAATGGCGATGGGATCGAGACTTTCGAAAATGCTTTTCGTCAGCCTTGTCCCCTCGGGTTTGCGGCTTGCACTTGCTCGTATTTCGCAGACACATCAAAACCCTAAGACATCTTATATTTATACCCAAAGTAATAAACGGCAGAAAGTCATCGCTATCGGCAAACCCATAACATATGGAAGTTATTTCGACAAATCAACCCTTGACTTGATGAATTATCGAGTGGTCACAATGCACTCAATGCCCGACAGTGGCCTCAACACTTGACTCGACGAATCAATATTTGACCCGACGAATCGTCGAATGGATTCAACACTCTCAATGCCTCGATGAATCAACAGTTGACTCAATACAGCATCGAGTGGTCTCAACGCTCTCAATGCCTCGACAAATCAATTGTTTACTCGATGAAGTGTCGAGTGGTCTCAATGCCTCGACGAACCACTCTCAACGCCTAGACGAATTAACACTTGACTCGACGAACTATCGAGTGGTCTCGACGCACTTAATGCCTAACTCGACGAATCAACACTTGACTCGACGAATCATCGAGTGGTCTCGACGCACTCAACACCTAACTTGATGAATCAACACTTGACTCGACGAATCATCGAGTGGTCTCGACGCACTCAACGTCTGGTTGTGCTTGGTCTCAACACACTCAACGTCTGCCAGTGCTTGGTTCTTCACTCATCACATGAGTAAGACCAACATAATCCATTCCTCCAAATTTTCCAAACGCTCTTATGTGCGACCCTGATAGGCTCATATTGTGTTGGCAGTGAGAATACATGTTTGATCACTTTCAGATCACAATGGTAACACCAACATATATAATAATATATATTATATTATCAAAGAATGAAACGTTTGATGTTACAAACATTAATATTAATAATACATAATTAATATTTATTATTAATTATCATAATTTAATACATTTAATATTTTAGTAACTTATGAGATTGATCTTTTAACTTATAAATAGCTCTCAAAATATGATATCTCTATACACAATATCTTCTCATCTTTCTCCCTAAACTTTTATATCTCATTTATATTTTCTAGCTATTTTACGTTTGCTTCATCCATTGGAAGTTCGGGAGCTTTGTGCTTCTTCGGTGTCCGCGCGCATCAGAGTTTTGGTATCTAGTCAGGTGTTGTACCTTAGAGAAGTGAGAATCAGTTGAAAGTCATGCTAGAGGGTAGTGCAACTTCTTTAGGGAGTGATCACAGGCCTTACCCAGGCTCGATTCCTTTCTTAACTCTTTATTGTATTTAATTTCATGCCTTTCTAAATATATGTTCTTCATTTTGGAAAATACTATTAATATTATGTTATTTATTTTCAAAGGGAAAATATAAATAATTTTTATTATAAAAGTAAAATAACATGAACTACTTTATAAGAGGGATTTATGTAGCATCCCAACATTTATTGGGCAACTAGAGCGCTAGTGGACCAAATAAAAGTGACCTGAACCACTACTCGAGAACTTAGATAGTAGGAGGTGACCCGATTTTTGGGCAGAGAGCATGAGAACTCTGATTTGAGTTCTATCAGTTTCTATAGACTCGTATAGTCAGTACGAGTGCAACGAGACTTGTTTCGTTCTGATCCAAGGTCATATGGTGAATATGACCGTTTTGATTAATATTGCGCGTCACGACGACACCATTTTGGAATAATGAGCAAATGAACTCGGATTTGACCCCAATCAGTTGCATTAGACTTGTATGGTCAATATGAGATCAACAAAATTTGTTGTATTCGATTTCAATGTCGTCGGGTAAACATCAGTCAAAACGAGCCTTATAGTGCACCGAAAAGCGTGCATGCACCGATATTACTAAAATACCCCAACATTGGCTCGTCACCCGATGACTTGGGCCTACTTTGACCATCATTAACTATAGGGGGACCCACCTATGGTTGACTTTTGGTCAAACCCTTCACAAGTGGATTTCTTTTTATATTTTTGTTGCCCTACCTGAGACCAACCAAGCAACCATCTGCTTTTCCCTAGCCTTAATGGCCCCAAGCTTTGGCCCACTAATGGACAAAACTAGGAGAGAAGGAAAGCAAAGACCATCTCTCTTTCTTTCTATCACTCTCCCTCTTCTCCCTTTTGGTCGAAAATGGCAATCTCATATGGTTATTGGTTTATCCTAGGTCTTAGGGTGTACAAACCTCAATTGGGGGGGATTGCCACTATGACAGTCCAAAAATTGCAAAACAAAATAATTATTTTTCTCCCGCTTAGTTTGTAATTATTTCCCCGATGATGAGAAAAAGGCATTTGAAAAGTTTCCGAAATTTTTGTTTTCGACGAATTTGTTTTATTTCATTTTTTTTCTTTTATTATTTCTTTGGGTGCCGATAGTAATTTCAAGTGGGCTTTCATTTAGATGCGGGCTTCTGTATATGGGCTGGCTTGATATTGGGCTAGATATATTGATGGTTTGGCTGGATTTGTGTGAGTTAGCTGGAATTATTGCTGGCTGGACATGTGGGGGCTAGTTGGATATGATTGCTGGCTGTTTTGATGTGCTGGCTGTTTTGTGGTGAGTGCTGGCTGAGTTGGGTTTATGTTGGCTGCTTAATGTTAACACTTGTTGTTGTGTCTTGACACTTGGTATGTGTCGTGACACTTGGTGTTGTTGGTGGTTGTTTTGGTTTCATTTTGTGACACCTATTAAATAGGTTTGGCTCTTTCTTGCCTCTTCACCGCTTATTTCTTCTATTTAAATACTTGCCTCCCTCCTCTTTTTCACCAACATCAACTCCTGTTGTCCTCCTGCCCCGATCTCCTACTGTTTCCTTCCCGTTGCTGCTTTGCTGTGCTGTCTTGAGCAGCTGCTATCCCGGTCTATTGCTCCTTGCTGTCCTGGGCTGCTACTTCTGTGCTGTCCCGAGTTCCTACTGTGCCTTTTTGCCGCTGCTGCTTTCCTCTCTGTACCTTCGACTAGACTATGCCAAGCTTTTGGGGCATAGCCGCTGCTGCTACTTTGGAGTTCTAGGAAGGAATTTGTTGCAACCCGGCGATCCGTCAAAGATTGGTTGCATAACATTCTTCTTCCTCCTTCTGCTTAGATATCGAAGCTCAGGATTAAGAGGATGGCGTCGCAAGGAAACCGTGACGGAAATGCGAATACATGCAAAGTTGTGGTGAGTATTTTATTTCTTGAAATTATGGGTATATAATTATTTTGCAGTATCGGATTTATTGTCTTTTAAAGCCTTGCATGTGCATATGAGTTTCTCCTTAATGAAATATCGCTAAAGAATTAATGTGGGCGAGGGAAAAATATAACTGCGATACATGTATTTCTGAGGGGATCAGTTTTATTCAAAATTCATATTTTCACGTCAAGATAAAAGTCATTTAAAACTCTACATGGGGAAATGTGATGATTTCGAATCCAATGATGTGGAGGCATCCACTGATAGATTCACCAGTAGGGGTGAGCCTACAATTACGTCCTTCGGGGACGGGGCTCAATTCAAGTTGCATTACCGGAGCATTTCCCAATTTATGTAATTAAAATAAAGGGGTAATTTAAGGTTAAGGATTAGTGTTAAAAACAAAATCAAGTGATTATATTCTTGTACTGTAAGCATATTATTATCATCCCTTGTTTGCATGTACAACATTTCACGAAATACTTTTCTCACTTAGTCATAATTTTATGACTAACCCTTTTGTGGACCCACTTTTTTTAGACAGCGGAAAAAACCTCAAGTGAAACACGCAGGAGCCTAGCAATTGAACTGGCAAAAGCAATAATCGAAGCGCGGGATTGGCACAGAGTTCGTTGTACTGGACCTACGTGTATTTTTTGTACAAAGTCCATATAGTATGTTGTAATTTGCCTGTAATAATCATGTAACGAGGTAACAAATGCAATTAAATACTTGGTGGATGTTCTTTGTACTTTATGCTGTGACTCTTTTATTAAAAACTGTTGTCCGATCCTTACTTTTGAAGAGTCCAGGATTTCGGTCTCTACAGCCACCTATCCCATGACAGCTAGGTTGAAGCCCAACCTTTTTCCCCAAGAGAGAATAATCTCACACTAAGAGAATGGGGAAGGTGGGGGTCTTGATCTCATATATAAGGGACCCCTACTATTTGTAGGAGGACACACTCTTCCCTAACCCAGAACGACCTCAGTCCCACCATCTTCCGGAGCTCTAAACTCATCAGAAACCTCTCATCCCAAGCTCCACCAGCTCTGCCACCTCTGCCACCTCCCATGGCGGATCTTGTCAGAAGCTCTCAGAATCCCCAAACCAAGGTGGGACCTCCTCCTCTTCTTCCTCCCTATCTTCTGTACGCATCACATGTGAACTCCGGCGGCAGGAGCGTCGCCGCCATCACCTTTCTCTCCCTTCAAAAAAATTAAAAAATGGATCCAACGGTGATCGGCGGCGCCATGTCGCCGGACCACCACTAAAGGGAGCGCCCGCCCACAGTGAGTCTGTTGGGGGCGGAGCCACGATCGGCCAGTGACCGGATTCCTTTGGGGAAGTCCCATAAGGGGCGGTCTTGGTACAGGCCTTGGGGAGAAAAATTATAAAATTTATAATTTTTTATAAAATGTTATAATATTATAATATAAAAGGATATTTGATTTTGTGGAGGGTAAATTGAGGCTTTGAGGAAATGTTTTGAATATAAATAATGTTTATTTTAGGGATATCTACCCCTCTAAAAATGGGATTTTTCATACACTGTTTGGTATTATTAAAAATTAAAATAGTATTTAGTTAGCTAATTGGAGAGACCCAGAATGCTCATAAAAATCTAATAAAATTCTCAGTGATAGTTATAGTACTCAAACAAACTCTATTAAGATGGGAATTGTTAGATGAACATCAGATTTGGATAGGTGCGCCACAAAAATAATTAGGCCTTTTTAAAGTTTCTCGGTTCTTTACGCACAAAGTAGCCTCCCTGTGAAAACAATGACATAATGAATGGCGTCCCTAGCTATCTCGCACCGCTACCTCCACCGCCGATCAAGCCGCTGCCGCCGACCAACCCGTTGTCGCCACGACCAAGATGTCGCCACCTCTATGGATGTTTCTGACACCGCAGGGAGCCTCATTTGTATTTTCCACCGAGTATATCTTTGTCGTCGACAACGCTGGATGCTCGCAGGTTTGCAATTTTCAGCTAGGGTTTAAGGGGGTTCATGGAATTTATCCTTTTTGTTTCGATTTCTAGTGCTTTTTCAGATAAGCGTATGCATTAGGCTAAAATCTTGATTGTTATCAGATTTTATCCTTTAAGTGGGTTCTCGGATTACCCACTAGCAAGCTATTATTTTTATTCATGAAAATTTTCCCTTTGATTCGATCATGTTTATTCTCAGCTTTTTATGAATGTAGTTTATATCCTCCGTTGCAATCACTGAAATCTTGTTTTTAGCATCACCAATTTTGATGTAATTCATGTTTTGGTCGCATAGTACTCGCTTTTTTGATGAAGTAATGCAACGATGAATTGGAATGTTAATTTTGGGAATGATTTATTATTAAAACATATGGGTGCATCTAATAGTTTTGTGTGCACATAGCATGGTGCGGTGCTTCTAACAAAAAAGTGCACATAGCCAAAAATAAAGTGCACATAACAATTCCCATAAGAATTTAGAGATGTTTGGTTATGCTTTGATACTTTTCAAGCATTTAAAATGATGGTTTCACCTTTGGAAATTAATAGAGGACAATTTTTTCGATCAAAATCTATTAAAATCCCATGGTTGATTTATATTTACTAAAGAGATTCCACGATGAAATTTGAGGAATTTTCAAGCATTCGTGTTATTTTGGGATTTTAAGTTTTGCTCGAGGTTACTTTAAAATTTATAGAGGCAAAATTATCCAATCAAAATGCCTTACATTTTTATGAGAGGTCCCTGATGGTTAAATACATGCGTTGGAAGTGCTTGGGGAATTTTCAAAGCATTCTCCGAATTTTAATAATTTTAAAAGAACTCAAGCCTATTTTAAAGATGCTAGAGGCTATGTAAGATCTCAAAACGATATGAAATATTTGAGGAGTTTGCATTTTATATTTTAAACAGGCTATAGTGGCTTGGTAATTTGAAATATGACTTATTTTTAAATATAAAAAAGAGTTTATTCGAGGCTAAATGAATTATTGAAGCTCAATCGAAGCTCGAAATAACTCGAGAAATTTCATGGGATTTATGTTAGAGCGGTTTCAACCCCAGGTTCCGGTTTATCGATTTCTGACTCTCTTTGATATGTATTGCATAAAAGAGATTTAAATTGAAGAAAAATGATATTAGGCTTAATATAGAAACTTGATTCGCCATGATGCAATCAATTGAGGTTAAAATATATGGTACTAAACCTCTTGCAGATATTTAGCCATTGGTAATTTTTATAACAAGGAGTAAAAAATTATAATAAGGTTCTATTTCTTAAATATAAGTTCGATTAAGCCAATCTAAGAGGTGCAACAAAGATATTTATCGGACCTAAATAAATGAGTGAAACCCAATAAGAAGGCTCCTATGAACGGAGTGGTGAAATTGCCTCATACTAACATAGATGAAATTGAACTTGTCTTCTATGAACGAAGATGAAACCGAAGGTTCTTATGAACAGAGTGATGAACTTGCATCCTATGAACGAAAATGAAACTGAAGGCTTCAAAAAACAGAGTGATGAACTTGCCTCCTATGAACTGAGATGAAACTGAAGGCTCCTATGAACGGAGTGGTGAACTTGCCTCCTATGAACAGAGTAGTGAACTTGCCTCCTATGAACGGAGATGGAACTGAACTTGCCTCCTATGAATAAAGATGAAACTGAAATTGGCTCCCAGGATGGAGATGGAACTAAAGAACTAAAATTTCTTATTTCTGCTCTTTATTTCAGTATTCCATATTACTGTATTTATTTCAGTTCAATACTTTATTACAGTACTTTTAGTTCATCACTTTTTTATAGTTTAACATTTTTTTACAGTTCAACATTTTTTTACAGTAGCTCATTTCAATACTTTAGTTACTATAGTTTATTTCAGCATTTCAATTCTGTAATTTAGTTCAACAACATTTTATTACCGCAATTTATTAACTACTATATACTATTCTCTGTAGTTTAGTTTTGGTCTCGCTCTGATGAACGACTGATTAGTTGGGTGAACATTAGTTAGGGATAACTTGGAGTAGAGGATTTCCTCTGAGGTTAGCCCCAAATAATATGCTCTCATGTTCGTTGTGCTCTTTGTCTAAAGTTGAGCTGCATTAATATGAGAAGGTCGCTTGCCCAAATTATTTCATGTCAATTAGGGTAGGCCGTCGCAGACTCGATATCTGTCAGTTATTTATTTATTGAAATGCTTGTGAACTCCTTACTGTATAAAAAGTGGCATGTCAGTCATGCCCAGAGACCTTACGTGTTGGTGTGGATGGTTGACGACTCAGGGAAATAGGGAGATGTGAACCCCAGGAATTCGACTGTGTTTTATATGCCCCGCTGGGTCCCTCCGCTAGTTGGCCAAATTCAATTATTATCTGATGTCTCCTATGTCTAGGAGTACACTGGATTGTATGTTTGGGCCTGGGTAGTGATGTACGTCCACACCCAGAAGTGGCAAGACTGGTCACTGTCACCGACGGCCACATCGGTGAGGCCTACATAGTTTGCTACCCTGTTGGAAGAGAAGCGGTCCAAACTATGTTGACATAGGGTGTGATGGTAGGTTATGAACACCTACGGTGTGGTTGCAGGTTATGAACACCTACGGTATGGTTGCAGTTTATGAACACCTAAATGATTGCGTGTATGTTATTTAAGCTCTTTATGGAGTAACTGATGTTTATATTATTGTCATCTAGTTATATATTGATGCGTCCGTTTTAGCTTATTGCTCCTAGCTTTATTTTTTGTTAATGCAAATATTTAAACATGTTGTTGCTAACTCTCTTTTACTTCTGCTATTGTTGAGAGTGTTGAGGTCCACACTCTTCCTCAAGTTTAGGGTATAACACCTCCCTTGTAATGACCATATAATATGGGTCCGGCCAGGGCCCCATAACATATAGACGCCATAGCTTGAGCATTATAAAGTGATATAAAGGAACAACGCATCTCAAAACTCAGAACACTAACAGCGAAAACCCACAAACACCAGAAGTTATCCACTATCACATGAGTATCAAAATGACCTTAAGGCCTTACAACAACATGAGTCCAAAAATTGAAACATCAACAAATAGAGTAACGTGCTTTAGCACTCCTAGGCTACCTCAGCGTGCAAGCCAGATTACAGTTTATGGAGCAAAGAATTCAACAAAATATAAGTAAAGAAAAGAGAATCCACTTCATGAGGCTAAGGCCTTTTTGGCTGGCGAGCTTGCTACCACTTACGATCCTTGCCCTGTAAAAATTTGTTGTAACATGGGTAAGCAAAGGCTGATCTCAACTATGTAACCAACACCTCCTCCCGGTCATCCCTAGCGGACCCTGGGGCACTCCATCACCCTGAAGGTCAGCACTTCATATACAAATATATTTATACAAAGAGAGTAAAGAAATGGGTTGGGATATCACAAACATAAAACACATTTCTAGTTTGAGCATTTAATAAAAGGGGGCCTACAATGTAGCATGTATGCAAACCTGGGTTACATAGGGATCTTGGGAAGGAGGTGTGTATCCACTTAGTTCAATGACTAGCAGTTATTTTAAATAACCATTCACAGAAGATAGAGCAGCGCAATGCCAAATTATCGGGTGAGAGCATACCTTCCTTAGATCCTGCACAAGCAGACACATTAGTCTCGTCTCTAGTCCTTAGAGTTGTGAGTCCTTAGTCTCGTCTCTAGTCCTTAGCAACAGATAGAGTGTGTTGTAGTTTTCTTTAGCCCAATGGTCCACATGCATAAACTTATGGCTATGAACTTTGTTGTATATATTCAAGTTTGGTTGGTTTTCTGCGATATGCTTCCACACTGTGATATAATGTGTTGTGATTCTTACTGAACAAGATGATCATCTTGTGCTTAAGAGAGTGGGTCATCGCCACTCGAGAAGCACTAGGTGGACATCTTGGGCAGTAAGGCCCGCCTCCAACCTAACCCGGGCAAGGTTGGGCGTGAGAGGGTCTTACACATTAGGACAAGCTATACTGGTATAAGAGCTTGGAATAAAGCCCTCTTATAAAAGAGGTCGAGGGATCAAATCCACCCTCAATACCCTACATATAGGGATTCACAATTCGGATGCTCATGCCCATGAAGATCCGGTTATAGGTGTTTACATCTGGACTGCAGTCTGGAAGGCTAGTGCTTCCCCTCCTTCTTAACAGTACAAGTATATGGAATTCCTGCAACCTATAACATAGATTGAAGAGCCCCATCCTCATCAATATCATCATGCACTAAGAAATGATATTGCCAACATATGATTTAGTTCATTCATCAACCAACCATGCTTGTGCTTTAGCTGTATTTTCATTCAATTTACAAATTGTAGTTCATTTTGATGGTTTATTGCAATTAGTCTATCAGTTTGAGCCTTATAAAAAGGTTTTTTGTAAATTGTATTTAAATGTCCATGGGGCTAAAATGAGACAAGGAAAGAATTTATCTCAATCCTAAACATTGTGTGAATTTTATATGAATGTGCAAACATTTGTGTGAATTTCAACAAATTGTGGTGTACAAACACATGATCAAAGTGCATTGATCTCACTTTTCTCATAGATGGGCAAATTGAACGATGGTGGAATTTCAGTAAATTAGGAAACATCCCATGTTCTCATATTTTTGTGATCTTTGTATCTGAGAGATAATTTTAGGGAATAGACCAACCACTAATTTTGTGGAAATGAGAATGAGTGGATTTTATTATTCACACAAATTATAAATAATCATTACATTTCTCATATATATACACACCAGAGGGAGATCCACAAACAGGATCTGAGATGTAGGACTAAACATATAAGGAGGAGGTCATTAACTACATACCAATCTATGTTATCTGCACACTAAATACAAACAATCCCCCTCAAGATGGGCAAAAAATATCCACTAAGCTTGTCATATCACACAATCATCATAAATCTCGTGAGCTAAGTCCTTTGGTTAAACAATCAACCACATGTTCTTTTGTAGTAATATGTCCCAGCTTTAGTATTTCACCATCCATCTTTTCTTAGATGAATAACTTATCGATCTCTTTATGCTTGGTTCTATCATGTTGGATGGGATTGTTTGCAATGCTAATGACTAACTTGATATCACCTCAAAGTCATATGTCCGTCTTGATTTATCTTGAGTTCACCAAGCAGGGCTTTCAGTCATAACATCTCTTATACATATAAGGACATAGCCCAGTATTCTACCTCAGTTGCAGATCTTGCAACTATAGTGTATGTAAATGCCTCGCCAGCCTGCAACTCGAAACGACGATTGCCGGCACCCCCATCACCACGCTTGAAAGGGTTCAGCCTCAAATAGTCTGCAGACCATGCACCACAACCCCTCTCCATCCACATGCATGTTATTGGAATCCGCAACCTCCCTTTGATGAGAAATGATTTAGTTAAGCGTGCTCGGGCTGGAGTAGTCCTAAGATGGTTGACCTCCTGGGAAGTCCCCATAGGGGTGCTTAACTGGATCACTTCTCATAAAAAGGGAGGTTGCGACCTCTAACAACCCGTCGATAGGATAGAGAGGGGTTGGGGTGCAAGGTATGCAAATTGATTGCGGCTTAACCCTTTCGAGCTGGATGTTGGGGGTGCCAGCGGTCATCCTTTCAAACTGTGGGCTGGAGAGACCATTACAAAAAGTGCACTTTATTGTAACGGCCACCCCCGCCCGTGGCTCGAACGGACGACAGCCGGCACCCCCAACACCATGCTCGAAAGGGTTCAACATTAAATAGTCTGCAGACCATGCACCCCAACCCCTCTCCATCCACAGGCGCGTTGTTGGAAGCCGCAACCTCCCTACGATGAGAAATGATCCAGTTAAGTGCCCCTACCGGGACTTCCCAGGAGGTCACCCATCCCGAGACTACTCCAGCCCAAACACGCTTAAATATAAAGTTCTTTCACTTCTCATCACCAATTGAGCTGCAAGCGTGCTCGGGCAGAACTAGTCTTGGGATGGGTGACCTCCTAGGAAGTCCCCGTAAAGGTGCTTAACTGGATCATTTCTCATCAAAGGGAGGCTGTGGCTTCCAACAACCCATCTGTGGATGGAGAGCGGTTAGGGTGCATGGTCTACAGACTATTTGAGGCTGAACCCTTTCGAGTGTGTTGTTGGGGGTGCTAGTAGTCATCCTTTCGAGTCGCGGGCTGGGGATGTCGTTACAGTATAACATCCCAATTTTTATTAGGCCACTAGGACCCTAATCGACAAAATAAAAGTGACTCAAATACTTATAGGGTACCCTAGAGTCAAGGCGGTGACTCATGTTGTATATTGAGCATATATGCTCAGAATTGTGTTTTGTTAGTTGCATTAGACCTTTATAGTTGATATGAGTGTAGCGGAACTCATTGCATTCTGATTTGAGATCACTCAGAGAAAGTGACCATTTTGAGTAGCATTGCACGCCACAATGACGTTGAATTTGTGCATTGAGCATACATGCTCTGAATTGAGTTTTGTCGTTTACATTCAACTTGTATAGTAAATATTAGTGTAATAGAACTCATTTCGTTCCAATTTGAGGTGATTGGGAGAAAATGTCCATTTTTAGTATTGTTGCGCATTACGATGACTCCAAATTTAGTATATTGAGTATACATACTCCAAATTGAGTTCTATCAGTTGTATTAAACTTGTATAGTCAATATGAGGGCAAGGAAACTTGTTTCATTCTGATCTGACATCATTCGGAGAAAGTGACCATTTTGAGTAGCATTGTGCACCACAACGATCCTAAATTTGTTATTGAGAATGCATGCTTCAAATTGATTTCAGTCAGTTGCATTAAACTTGTATAGTCAATACAAGTGCAATAGAACTCGTTTCATTCTGATTCGAGGTCATTTAGAGAAAGTGATCATTTTGAGTAGCATTTGACGCCACAACGATGCCTATTTTATATATTGATCATATGTGCTTTGAATTGAGTTTCATTAGCTGCATTAGACTCATATAATCAATACTAGTACTACAGAACTCGTTTCATTCTAATCTGAGGTCATTTTAATAAAACGATCATTTTGAGTATCATAGTGCGTTATGACGACCCCAATTTAGTATATTGAGTATATGAACTCGAAATTGACCTCAGTCGGTTGGAATGGACTCATATGGTCAATACGAGAGCAACACAATTCATTATGCTCAATTATGATGACATTTGGTTAACTTGGTCAAATCAAGCTTTATGGTATACTGAAAAGCATGCACACACCAATATTACTCCAACCCATCAGCATTGGCTCGTCACTCGATGACTTAGACCTACTTTAACCTTGACCTACATATTGGGGACCTATCTAATGATTGAATTTGGTCAAACCCTCCCAAAATAACTATTTTGGAGTTAAATTAAAGCCCTACCCTAAACCTCTACCCATGCCCACACATGGGCCCAACCTCAGCCCTATATGAGCTCTGAGTTCCAGTAAGGCTTCCCTATTAAACCTTGGGCCTTGGACAAGGACAAGATGTCATCTCTTTCCCTTCTCTTTTACCCTAATCCAAAGATTAAACTCACTCCATGCCAAGCCTCAAGATGGTGACACATGGATGTATTATACCCTTCTGATGATTATTATCTATCCAAACTCTAAATAGCAAGACCTACCCTAAGGTAAATTTCCCCATATTATGGATGAAAAGGAGGGGTTATTCTAAGCCCTATAAAAGGGACCCCTACACTTAGAGTAAGACACTCCTCTCCCAAACTTAGGTCGAGCTTATCCACCCCCTATTATACCCCCACCTTGTCGGAGAAACCCCAATCTAGCCACCCTCTTTCTCTACCACCTTTAATGATTGATCAACCCGAGGGCTCCCAGAGGCCCCCAACTAAGGTACATAGGACCATCATCTCAAGGAGCCTTACTAAGGCTTTCAGGCCCTCTAGGAAGGATCAATCTAGTTGGAGAGGCGGTCGATGACCCTATCCAAAAATGGAAATAGCAGCGACACCTTCGGGAGAGAGGAATCTGTGGTGCCCGTGGTTTAAATCCTTAAAGGGTGAACAAATGATAAATTCCTCTGAGTATTCTCTAGAGGGGGGTAAATAGAGATTAAAAATTATTCCTATCTTAATTTTACTTTTCACTGAATCCGCATTTATACAGGTTTTAATCAAAAATTTAAATTTATTATTCTTATTCACAGCACAACATGTAAATAATCACAATCTTAATCACAGAAAAAGAATAATCACAAAAGACATAAAATTATAGTGGTTTCCCAAAATTTGGGTAAATCCACTCTTTTACCTATAATGTAGGCTCACATATTGACACCAAAAAATTCGGACAAACACGAAATTCTCTCTACGTCTCAATTCTACGTTCACACAAAACTTTCAGCGCAGCACACATGCTATTCAGTTTTATCATTCAAACGCTAACGTACGGGTAGCCACACCATTTTGAGATCGAATATAGGCTACATGCCAATATTCTCCCTGGCTAAAAGGACCCACCCGGCCCGATCGAGCGAATGCTGTACCAAAAGAGATCCACCAAAACTTACAATTTGGGAAAAGGTAGATCTCTCCCAACAAAAAGAAAACGAGGTTTGTCAATCCTCTCGAACTTAAATAAAATTAAGATGAACACAAACCGATCGGAGAAAACCACGATAAATCCAATGCTATCAAAAGATCATGCTAAAGTAAACTACAAGAAAATCTAGAGGGAAGCACACAAAAAGGTAGAAATTTTCGTTACCCCAACCGGAATAGATGATTCTGATTTACTAAATTGGTTTGCTCTTCACGGTTCCGCCGGAGTCACGCCAAATGGAGAGAAACTCGCCCGCCTTCCTCAATTCATGCCGGAGAAGATTTTTTGTAGCTGTAGAGAACGAATTAGGCCGAGATCCCCAAGAGGGTGGTCGGTTTGAGGGTGGCCGAACATTGGGTGAAGGGCCTAGGGTGGCCGACTCCAAGAGGGAAGGAGGGGGCTGCTCAGTTTTGGAGGAAGAGAGGGTGGCCGGTTTCATTTTGGAGAGTGAGGGTTTGGGTGGAGGGCCTTGAGGGGAGAAGAGGAGAAGGAGAGGGTGGTTGCCAAAATTTTGAGAAGGAGGGAAAGGGAGGTCGGCGACTAAGAGGAAAAATGAGAGGGAATTCTCAAGTTAGAGTTAAGTTTTCAAATTTCATTCATCGACTTATTATTCCTCAACATGAGATGGAATTTTATAGGCTTACAACACTATATGCAACCCAAATAGAAATAAAACAAAATACATAATTTTGAAACAACATAAAATGAAACTGCAACTAAAAATAACATAGAAATTCAAATAAATTTTAATAAGCCGTCTTGCGACGAGGGCAGAGATTGTAGCGTCGCACCACAAGGTCACCATGGTGCCGCAAGTATTTTGTTGGAGACGGAGAAGGATCTTCCGCAAGACGGTCTTCATCATTTTCAACATGTTAGGGGTCACCGTCTCCATCAATCCTCCCTCGCTCAAAAGTACTCATCACCAATGAGTTGGCATGTCTGTACCGGTGCAGAAGAGCCACCTCCAATTTAGGAAGCCAGGAGTCATCGGAGGCCGGACAATCACGCCATCGTATCAAGTAGCGGCGAACATCACCACTTGGAGAGGAGAGCACTTCATCTTTGAGGATCCTGTCTGGCAAAAAGGTGGTCCTGGGGAACCTTGGAAAAGCATTAGGCAAAGAAGGAGAAAAAGTTTCTACATCAATATTCAGCGTACCTCCAGTGGAGACCGATGGAGAGAGCGATCCAGAAATAAGCTCACCCTGTTGGTACCCTAAATTTGATTTGAGTTCAGTCCTCTCTTTTAGTCTCTTGACCCAAGATTTATCTATGGTCAAAGGTTAGTTGTTTAGTTAGTTTGCTCTAGTTTTAGAGTTGTCACTTTTCCAGATGAAAATTTGGTTAAGTTATTTTTTGTTCGACTATGGTCGAACGCCGCTCGACTATCGTCTATCGACTGTTCGACGATCGTCTATCAGTTGCTCGACGTTTGTCTGTCAGCAGATCGTCTATCTCTGAGTTAGTTCAACTCTTGTTAGCTCGACGTTCTGTGGAATCTGCCTCGCCGATCGTCGAACCCCGCTCGACTTCTTTTGACCGGACATATTTCTTGATAGTTCGACTATTTGCTTGGATAGTTCAACTATCTGATAGTTCGACTATCTGTTTGATAGGTCGACTATCTGTGTTCTTTGATAGTTCGACTATCTGGTTGATAGGTCGACTATCTGCTGTGTTTGATAGTTCGACTATCTGCTTGGATAGTTCAACTATCTGATAGTTCGACTATCTGTTTGATAGGTCGACTATCTGTTTTGTTTGATAGTTCGACTATCTGTTTGATAGGTCGACTATCTGCTTTGTTTGATAGTTCGACTATCTGCTTGGATAGTTCAACTATCTGATAGTTTGACTATCTGTTTGATAGGTCGATTATCTGTTTCGTTTGATAGTTCGACTATCTGTTTGATAGGTCGACTATCTGTTTTGTTTGATAGTTCGACTATCTGTTTGATAGGTCGACTATTTGTGTTTCTTGATAGTTCGACTACCTGCTTGGATAGTTCAACTATCTGATAGTTCGACTATCTGTTTGATAGGTCGACTATCTGTTTGATAGGTCGACTATCTGTGTTTCTTGATAGTTCGACTATCTTCTTGGATAGTTCAACTATCTGATAGTTCTACTATCTGTTTAATAGGTCGACTATCTGTGTTCTTTGATAGTTCGACTATCTGGTTGATAGGTCGACTATCTGCTGTGTTTGATAGTTCGACTATCTGCTTGGATAGTTCAACTATCTGATAGTTCGACTATCTGTTTGATAGGTCGACTATCTGTTTTGCTTGATAGTTCGACTATCTGTTTGATAGGTCGACTATCTGCTTTGTTTGATAGTTCGACTATCTGCTTGGATAGTTCAACTATCTGATAGTTCGACTATCTGTTTGATAGGTCGATTATCTGTTTTGTTTGATAGTTCGACTATCTGTTTGATAGGTTGACTATCTGTTTTGTTTGATAGTTCGACTATCTGTTTGATAGGTCGACTATTTGTGTTTCTTGATAGTTCGACTACCTGCTTGGATAGTTCAACTATCTGATAGTTTGACTATCTGTTTGATAGGTCGACTATCTGTTTGATAGGTCGACTATCTGTATTTCTTGATAGTTCGACTATCTTCTTGGATAGTTCAACTATCTGATAGTTCGACTATCTGTTTGATAGGTCGACTATCTGTGTTCTTTGATAGTTCGACTATCTGGTTGATAGGTCGACTATCTGCTGTGTTTGATAGTTCGACTATCTGCTTGGATAGTTCAACTATCTGATAGTTCGACTATCTGTTTGATAGGTCGACTATCTGTTTTGCTTGATAGTTCGACTATCTGTCTTGATAGGTCGACTATCTGATAGCTCGACTATCTGTCCTGATAGTTCGACTATCTGCTGTGGTAGTTCGACTATCTTCTTTGGTAGTTCGACTATCTGTATCGTTCGACTATCTGTTTGATAGGTCGACGATCTCTGTGCTTCGTTCGACGATCTCCGAGGGTCGTTCGACGTTTTGCTGTATGTCTTTAATAATTTTGTCCTCTTCTATTTTATGATTTATTTCATATTTATTTGGCATATTATTTCTGTAAATTTGTGATATTATTTCCATGCAATCTCTGCTCCATTCCTTATGCATGAGCCAATCTTTATCTGACAAAGTGTTTTGTCTTATTAGTTGAAATGCAATTTTTGCTTTATCTGCCAGGATGTCCTTTATAGTCGTTAGACTCAGAAAGTCTTTTCTGGCTGTAAAGAGTTCTTTTTGATGTGACCTTTTTCTTGCACCCTTCTTATCTGATTGGTTATGCAGCTTTTTAGAAAGCTTTATCCTCTTATAGTATGTCTGTCTGCAGGATTTGTTTTTTGCTTTATGCTTTTTGCAGCCCAGATTGTTGATGTCAGAAGAAGACAAAGATTCAAACTCAAATTAAAGCCGTTGCAAAGGCTCATATAAAAAGAGCTTCTTTTTGAAAGAAGATAACAGAACTGATACATATAACATATACACTCAGCAGCATAGAGAAAGAGAAAAAGCAAGAAAGTTCTACAGCTCTCAGAATTTCATATTCAACTGAGAAGATCAAAGCTCTTCTGCATTCTTCTTCATCCTGAGTTCATCCTGCTTACAGGAAGACTTTCACTCAGAGGCCTTTAGAAGAAGAAGAAGAAGAAAGGAAGCTGTTTGAAGAAGAACACCTGTTCCAAATCAAGAATCTTCTTCAAGCTTCTCCTTCAGAACCTCAAGACAATTCTTTGTCTTAGTTCAGAAGAGTTCCTGCACCCTGAAGCAAGACTCCTTCCTGGATATTATCTAAGCCAGGGGGAGCCTTGATTCTTTAGAGCTATCTAGCTCTGTGCAATCCACTAGCTTCTCTAATTTGGTTAATAATAGAGAAGAAGCCTTAACTCTCTCAACCTCCTGTACAAAGGGTTATTACTCCCTTCAAAAGTAAACTATTGGTGGCAGGGCACCTGATCAAAAACCTGTGTTGGATATTGAGCTCCTGATCAAAATCTCAAAGGGTCTACTTGATCTACCTGAAGCAGATCAGTTGGTGGCAGGGCACCTGAACAAAAATCTGTAGTGGATTCCTGCCAGGGTGGTAGAAGAGTGGACGTACCTATTTAGAGGGAACCACTATAAAATTTCTTGTGTCGTCTGTGCTGTTTATTTAATTCATTGTACTATGGCTGTGAGTAGAATTAACTAGGATTGCTAGTTGCTGTGATAGGATTCCAAGCTTAACTGTAATTACAGTTAGCTCTCTCTTGTGCACTACACTTTGTGTTAGGCTCTAGGGTTATCAATATCTATAAACTAATTCCGCAAATTAACTCCAAGGGAGTTGAGTTGGGTGTTCTAATTTTTGAATACTCTATTCACCCCCCTCTAGAGTTGTATCTATCATCACTTTCAATTGATATCAGAGGGAGGTTAACTGACTGTACAGGCTAACACCTGAGTCACAAGATCCTGATAGATACCAAGCTTATAGATATTCACTTCATGGCCCAGTCCAAGGATTACTCAAGCACCAGACCTCTAGCATGCAACTTAGCTAAGTTTAGCATCTGGAAGGCAAAGATTAAGTTATATATGAACTCTATTGATGAGAGTATTTTTGCTTCTATTTTGACAGGACCACCAAGAGTACCTGCTGCAGCTACTGCTTCACCATCAACTGATATGAGTGCAGTGCCTCCTCCAGATTACAACGATGAATACAAAAAGACAAAGATAGCAGATGCCAAAGCAATGAAAATTCTGGCTCAAACAATGTCTGATGAGGTATTCCAGAAAGTTGCTGACTGCCCCTCAGCAAAAGCAATGTGGGATACACTGAACCAGATTGTAGCTGGTTCAGCTGATGAAAGGAAGGATAGAAGGTCCAACCTTATCTCCCAGTATGAAAACTTCAAGAAAACTGATGCTGAATCAGTTGAAGCAATGTACACCCGGCTCAGCTAAATCATCAATGAGCTGAGGACTCTTGACAAGGATATATCATTGACAGAGGTAAATGATAAGATTCTGATGTGCTTCCCCAGCACATGGGATCTGAGGATCTGGCCTATCAAGGAGGCCAGAAGTACAACTGAAATCTCAACAGAAGCTCTCCTTGGCAAGCTCAAGTCTTTTGAGCAAGTGCTGAAGACCAGGGAAGCTGAGGCTGAAGCAAAGACTCCAACTCCAGCAAGAAAAGAGCAAACTCTTGCTCTCAAAGCTGCTGATGCTTCTGAAGGAAGTCAATCTAATGAGGAGATGATGGCACTCTTTGCCAAAAGGTTCCTTAAGATGGGAAGAAAAGACTTCAGAAAGAAATCTTCAAGATATGAAGATAAACCAAGGTATGATAGATCTCCTGCTAAAGAAATCATTTGTTATGGTTACAGGAAACCTGGACACATTCTACCATAGTGTCTAGAGGAAAAGAGCAAAGACAAGAGAAAGTAAAAGGAACATCACAGGAAACACTCCAAGTCCTCCTCCTACAAAAACAAGAAAAAGGAGAAGGGATTTGTTGCTGAAACTTGGAGTGATTCAGATGAGGAATCTTCCTCTTCAAGCTCTAGTGAGGATGAGGAAGAGAAGAAGGCAAAAGAAATCTGTCTTATGGCTATTGATGCCTGCAGCAATCACTCAGCTGCAGAGAGTTCTGATGATGATGAAGAGATGCCTACAGAAGATCAGGTATTATCTTCATATGACTTTTCTTCTTCTGAATTTAAAACTGAGTTTAAATCCCTTTGCTTTGATTTAATTAGTTTAGAAAAGGAGATTAAAGAACTTAGGAATAAGTTAGCTGAATTAGAATCTATCTCCATTGAAAATGCTAGGTTAGAAGCAGAACTCACTAAATCTAGTGATGAAATAAAGTTTCTTAAAAATGAACTAGCAAAGTCCAAAAGATTGGAAGAATCATTAAATGGTAGAAGCCTTAAGTTGCTAGAAATCACAAGCATGACAAACACTAGGTCAGGCAATAATAAGCTAGGCTTAGGAGCTTCATCTTGTGAACCCCCAATTATCCTTAAAAATCATCTTTCAACTCCAGTGAACTTTATCTCAGCTGATGGGATAAAGAACACTGAGCAAGTAAGACAAGTTAATCAAGCGTTAAACAAAGCTAAGAGAGAAAAGAGGAAACAAAAATTTAAGGAAATACAAAAAGCGTCGAACGCTGCTCGACGATCACATGCTCAGTGGTCGAACGATGCTCGACGATCTGTGCATCCATCGTCAAACGCCAATCGACGTTTTCAACATGAATTTCAAAATTATAACCAGAACCCTAGAAACTTTAATATGAATAGAAACCCTAGGTTTGTGGACCCATTAACTGCATGGAGCATCCCACCTAGGAGATCTTACCATTTAGGTTATAAACCCCAACCTTCTTATTCTTTTATTTCTAGTTTTTATTATGTGAAGAATAATGGACCCAAGGTTACCTGGGTCCACAATGTTTAACTTAACTCACTGCAGGTGAAGACCTATCCTATCACTCAGGACAAGTGGTATTTGGATAGTGGTTGCTCCAAACATATGATAGGGAATAGAGAAAATCTGTCAAAGTTCAAGGCCAAGCTTGGACCAAAGGTGATCTTTGGGGATTCTAGCTGTGGTCAAACTGAAGGATATGGTAGGATTACCATTGGAGCAGTAACTTTCAAAAGGGTTGCATATGTAACTAGACTGAAGAATAATCTTATCTCAGTAAGTCAGTTATGTGATGCAGGATATCAGGTATCATTCACTAACACTCTTTGTAATATTACTTTAAATAGTAATGTTGTGTTAGTAGGTATTAGACAAGGCAATATTTATTTAGTAGATTTTAATTCAACCCATTCTGAAATCTGCTTATTTAATGAAGTAACTAATAACAACACTTTATGGCATAAAAGGCTTAGCCATGTTAACCTCAAGAACATATATAGGTTATCTAAATATAACCTTGTTAGAGGTTTACCTTCTTGCCCCTACAAGAAGGAGAGCCTATACAAGACTTGTCAACTAGGCAAGCAAACCAAAAATTCATTTAAATCTGTAAATAAAAGTGATTCACCTAGAATCCTGTATTTATTACATTTGGACCTCTTTGGCCCAATAAATGTACAGAGTCTAGGAGGGAAGTATTACACTTTAGTAATTGTAGATGACTTCTCTAGGTTCACTTGGGTGTTCTTCTTGAGAACTAAGGCTGATAACTTCAAAGTTCTTACAGATTTTCTACTGTGTGTGCAGACTGAGTATTCTACTCAGGTTGCCTTGATCAGAAGTGATCATGGTACTGAGTTTGAGTATCTTCTCATGCAAGAATTCTGTGAGAAAGAAGGTATCAAACATAGCTTCTCTGCTCCTAGAACTCCCAAACAAAATGGGGTAGTGGAAAGGAAAAATAGAACCCTGATTGAAGCTGCTGGTACATTATTGGCAGATGCTAATATGCCTCTCTCCTATTGGGTAGAAGCTGTTAGCACAGCTAATTATGTGCTGAACAGAAGTCTTATATACAAGCTTAAGTGTAAAACTCCTTATGAGTTGCTTAAAGGAAAGAAACCTAAAATAAATTATTTTAGAGTATTTGGCTGTGTAGTATACATTCATAATAATAATAAAGAATACCTTAGAAAGTTTGAAGCAAAATCTTCAATGGGAATTTTTCTTGGATATTCCCAAGTAAGCAAAGCTTATAGGGTATTTAATAAATCATCTTCTAAAATTGAGGAATCTGTGCATGTGTCTTTTGATGAATCTCAGATGTTTTATAAGGAGAAGGAAACTTCCCCTTCCTCAAGTTCATTGTAGGTACCAGAATCTAGTAAAGGTGTCACTCAAGAGATTCTCCATCTATCAACTCTTCATATCACTGAATCAGACAGTGATGAAGACTTTGCAGAAGCTGTTGTTGTTCCACCAATAGTAGATCAAATTCCTCCTGAGGAATTAATCCCAACTATTGCTGAAGATCACATCCCACCTGCTGATGTTGTCACACTTAGAGATCATCCTACATCTCAAGTGATAGGAGAGATATCAGCTGGTGTTCAAACAAGACATCAATTAAGACAGGATGTGATGCATGCTTGTTTTCTTTCACAGATTGAGCCCCTCACCATTAAAGATGTTGAGCTAGATCCCCACTGGATCATTGCTATGCAAGAAGAACTCAATCAGTTTGAAAGATGTAAAGTATGGACTTTGGTTCCAAGACCTAAAGGCCAACTGATCATAGGCACCAAGTGGGTGTTTAGAAACAAGTTGGATGCAAATGGAATCATTGTAAGGAACAAAGCTAGGCTTGCAGCTCAGGGCTACAGATAGGAGGAAGGTATAGATTATGACCAAACCTTTGCTCCTGTTGCAAGGCTAGAGGCAATAAGGATCTTTCTAGCCTATGCAACCTATATAAAGTTTAAGGTTTTTCAGATGGATGTCAAAAGTGCCTTTCTAAATGGTGAGCTAAAGGAAGAGGTATTTGTTGAACAACCACCTGGGTTTGTTTCTTCAACTCAGCCCTCACAAGTTTTCAAGTTGCAAAAAGCTCTTTATGGACTCAAACAAGCACCCAGAGCCTGGTATGAGACTTTAGCTAGTTTCCTGTTAGAGCACAACTTTGTTAGGGGAGTAGTTGATAGAACCCTTTTCGTCAAGCACCACAAGGACACAATCCTGTTAGTTCAAGTGTATGTGGATGACATTATTTTTGGTTCCACTGATCCCAAACTGTGCAAAAAGTTCTCTGACTTGATGCATTCTAAGTTTGAGATGCGTAGTATGGGTGAGCTGTCTTACTTTCTTGGTCTCCAAGTAAAGCAAGATGCTGATGGCATCTTCATCTCCCAATCCAAATATGCCAAGGAATTGGTAAAGAAGTTTGGGATGGCTGATGCTTCAGCAATGCATACATCTATGACTACTAATGTAGTTATAGATTCTGATGATCAGGGAAAGCCTGTTGATCAAAAGAATTATAGCGCCATTGTTGGTTCCCTATTGTATTTAACTGCAAGTAGGCCAGATATAATGTTTGCTACATGCCTGTGTGCTAGATTCCAGGTCAACCCCAAGGAATCTCATTTGATTCTTCTCAAGAGAATCTTGAGATACCTGAAGGGATGTCCAAATCTAGGACTATGGTACCCAGTTGAATCAGAATTTGAATTAATTGGATACTCTAATTCTGATTATGCTGGTTATAGAGTTGACAGGAAAAGTACCTCAGGAACTTGTCAGTTCTTGGGAGAGAGATTGGTCTCTTGGTTCTGTAAGAAGCAGGCTTCTGTCTCAACTTCAACTATAGAGGCTGAATATATAACAGTTGCTAGTTGTTGTTCACAGATCCTGTGGATTCAAAACAGCTTTTGGATTATGGGTACACACACAAGAACACAAAAATCATGTGTGACAGTACCAGTGCTATCTCCATTGCACAAAATCCTGTGCACCACTCTAGAACCAAGCACATTGAGATTAGACACCATTTCCTGAGAGATTGTGTGGAAAAGAACAAGATCAGCCTTGAGTTCATATCCACTGACCTTCAGAGAGGTGATATTTTCACCAAGCCCTTAGATGAACAGAAGCATCTGTTCTTTTTGGTTCAACTAGGCATGATCAATGGAAAAGACTAAGTGTGACGTCTGCCTTTATTGAAACTTGTTTGAAGATCGTCGAACGACGTTCGAAGATAGTCGATCGGATCAAGCCTATCTTCGACCTATGGTTGATGATAGCTTATCTGCTTGAAGATCGTCGAACGACATTCGCAGATCGTCGAACAGGTCGAGCCTATCGTCGATCGACTACTCTGCTTCAGGAACGATCGTCGAACGACCGTTCGACTATCGTCTCCAGTATCTCTTAAAATAGATCGACGATTGATGGTTTAATTTAAAACCGATGGTCGACCTAGGTTAAGAGATCGTTCTTTTTATCGTCGACGGAGAGCGTCTTCTCGCATTCCGTCTTTCTGCTTGCTCCCTGTCTCGCGATTTCTGCCGTTTTGCCTTCGCCGTCTTTCTTGTCTTCTCCAACACCTTTGATGGCGATTGCTCCAGCCCTCCTGTCCGTAGTAAAGTTTGATGCTGGCTTCAGCGTGGACTTCGACTCTTTCAGCTGCTGCGAGTCTGCAATAATGGAAATCCTCAACCTATGCAAAGATCAAGGTTTGGAAAAGTTTATGTCAACAAGAATAAAGATAAACATTCCCGAGATTAAAGAATGGGCATTCACTTCGTCTTCCAATGACGATTCTATGACCGGAACAATAGGCGGAGAAGAGGTAATTTTGACTCCCGCCGTTTTAACTGAAATTTTTGGATTATTGAATGGCGAAGAGGATTATGAGCAAGATACCCCTGAGTTTGGGAGAATGCTGACTGAACTAGGACATGCCGAAGGCATTCCTTCTAAGCTGCTCAAGGTAAATTTTCCGTTGAAGGTTAAGTTCCTTGCTGAACTAGTCGGAAAAGTGCTACTGGGAAATCACTCTGCCCATGATAATATTACCAGGCAACAGTTTGTCTTGATGTGGGCCATTGTGAACAAGAAGCAGATTAATTGGACAGGAGTTTTGTTTGATTTAATAAGGAAAAAGAATAGCAAGAAGGAAGTCACCCTGGGTAGGGTGCTTGGGATTTTTCTAAAGGAGAAATATCCCCATCTGTTGGTCTCTGTTTCTACTTCAATAAATGCCAGAAAAAAGATGGACCCAACGCTGTTTGTCAAGTGGAAAAGGAGTTTTCTGAAGCCCGCTCCAGCAGGGGTTGCTCCAGTTGCATCTGAGAGCACAAGGACTGCTTCAGTCACTCCCCCCCTTCAAGAAGCAGGCTCAGCCAATCTCTCCGTTCCTTCCACTTCTTCTGCATTACCTTCAACCTCTACTGAAGTGCCACCATCTACTTCAGTTGAAGTTCCATCTTCTACTTCTCATCTTCTTGATTCCTCCACAATTCTCCATGCATCACCTTCAGCATCTCCTCTCCCTTCTCATCTTGCTAGGATATCTCATCCTAGTTTTGATTTATTGGCTTCTGAGCTTTCTACTCCTCCTCAGTCTCCAATTCTTTATTCAGATCATGTTGATATTCTTGCATCCACCCATCATTCTCCAGTTCACTCTCCATCTCATCAAGAATACACCATCCCTGCTGTTCATCCATCTACTGTGATTCCCCCACCTTCATTTGAAATCACCCCAGCTTTCATCTCTAGCATCCTGGAGTTAATTACTCCTTCAATCAAAATCATGATTGAAGAGGCAATTGCTCCCCTTGTTTCCTCCATCTCTTCTTTGACTGCCTCCATCCAAGCTCTCTCAAAATCTGCTGAGCCCTCTTCATCTAGGGGCCTGGTTTCAGTTTTCACTGAAATCAGGGAGGGGGAGATGCTCTATGAAGATACCTCTGAGCTGCCCTTGGCCTCCCTTCCAGCAAATCCTCCTGCAGATACAGAAAAAGAGATAGAAGAATCAGCTCCTCCTCCATTGTCTGAAATAGATATTTCTGATGCTGTAATGAAATCTGAGTTTGTTGTCAAAGTCTGCCTAGAAGAATGCTCCACACCCCTGGTTGCCCTCTACCTAGAAGGAGTCATTACTTCCTTCCTAGATGAATTATGGGAGTTAGGACATTCAAAGGAAAATTCTGAAGGTATCCCTTTTACTCATTTTTTAGACTTGATAACTGACATGTTAGTATGGGAATACCTAGAAGGAATGATAAAATGTCATTTAGCAAATTTGTGTTCATAATACTACAGATATAATGGAAGAAGTATTAGCTGCCCAAGAGCTTGATCATCAACCAGCTCTAGAAGCTCAACCTGAACCAGAACAAATTGTTCAAGATTCTGAGGCTGCTCAACCAACTCAGTTAGCAGTACAAGAAGAACTGGTCTCCATGACAGTTACTGATGAACAAGAAAAGGTTTCAGAAATTCAAATGGAAAAGTCTACTGTCTAGGATGACACTCCTGGATTAGATTTAGACACTCTTCTGGCACAAGATGCCCTGGAAGAAGAGTTAGAAAAAGCTGCCTTAAAGAGAAGGAAAAAGCTGTGCTAGAGGCGTTTGATCCGTATGATCTTCCTCCTTCTTCAAATTCTGAGGATGAGGATGATTCTGATGAATCTGATGAGTCCAAGAGAAAGAAGTCTGCTAAGAAGAAAAGGAAAGTTGTGGCTCCTCCTCCTCCAAATCCTGATAATGATATCCCCTATTATATTTTGAAAGGTATTGATCCCAAATCTAAAGAATTTCAGCATTGGATAGCATTTTCTAAGAATCAGCAGAAGTTAAGGAAGAAGTCTAAGGGGTATGACAGTCCTGCCCCAAGATGGACTCCTAGAGATCCTCCTCCTCCACCTCCCAGTACAGGAGCCTCTGGAAACTTATCTGCAAATCCTTCTGCTCAGTCTGATAGGTTTAACCCATCTCAGTGCTCTCAAAGGAAAATCTCTCAAGGATATCAAGGCAGAACGCAATCTAGTTATCAAAGACATGATGCTGATGTAAAGGAACAAGTGAAGGAGGTGGTTTATCAAAAACCAACTTTTTCTCCTCCTCCTTCCAAAGAATTCAAGAGCACATCCTCTTCAAAGCCAGATCATGCAGTGAAAGCTGTTTCAAAAGGTAAAAGAATTATTTTCTCTGAAAAATCTAGCAAGAAATTTGCTGAGTTTGCTCCTTCTTCTTCTCTAGTTATTCAGGATAAAGAGCCAGCTGAAAGCCTGCTAGATATGTCTATTAAATTTAAAGCTGTGAAACCTGTAGATACAACTTGTGAAAATGTGTATGAAAGCCAAGAGCTTGATCCTGATTTCAGGATGGCTCGATTTCTTGAACTTGTTGGATCAGCCCAAATTAAGAAAGCCAAAGCTGAAAGTAAAGACACTGCAGGATTAACAACTATGTCCAAATTCAGAATGAAGGAGCTTGATAAATTCCAGGTTAGACCTGAGGTATTTGACCCTTCAAAATACATGGAAAAGCATCCGGAAGCAGTTGTCCCAAGGGCATCAGAAACTAAAATCATTGGAGAGCAAGATCTAAAGCTGTCAAAGAAAGAAGCTCTAGACCCCTTTAGGAAAATTACTTTTATTCCTAGTTCTTCTGAATCTAAACCAAATTCTGAAGCTCCTTAAAATTCATTGATTAACAGTTATTTGCTTATCTGTTTGATTGATGTTATCTGCTTAGCTATTTCCCTTCATGCACTTTATTTATTTTCGGTAATTAGTTTTGTTTTTTTTGTTGTTGAGAGACTTAACTCAAATAGGAGGAGATTGTTGGTACCCTAGGTTTGATTTGAGTTCAGTCCTCTCTTTTAGTCTCTTGACCCAAGATTTATCTATGGTCAAAGGTTAGTTGTTTAGTTAGTTTGCTCTAGTTTTAGAGTTGTCACTTTTCTAGATGAAAATTTGGTTAAGTTGTTTTTTGTTCGACTATGGTCGAACACCGCTCGACTATCGTCTATCGACTGTTCGACGATCGTCTATCAGTTGCTCGACGTTTGTCTGTCAGCAGATCGTCTATCTCTGAGTTAGTTCAACTCTTGTTAGCTCGACGTTCTGTGGAATCTGCCTCGCCGATCGTCGAACCCTGCTCGACTTCTTTTGACCGGACAGATTTCTTGATAGTTCGACTATCTGCTTGGATAGTTCAACTATCTGATAGTTCGACTGATAGGTCAACTGTCTGTGTTCTTTGATAGTTCGACTATCTGGTTGATAGGTCGACTATCTGCTGTGTTTGATAGTTCGACTATCTGCTTGGATAGTTCAACTATCTGATAGTTTGACTATCTGTTTGATAGGTCGACTATCTGTTTTGCTTGATAGTTCGACTATCTGTTTGATAGGTCGACTATCTGCTTTGTTTGATAGTTCAACTATCTGCTTGGATAGTTCAACTATCTGATAGTTCGATTATCTGTTTGATAGGTCGACTATTTGTTTCGTTTGATAGTTCGACTATCTGTTTGATAGGTCGACTATCTGTTTTGTTTGATAGTTCGACTATCTGTTTGATAGGTCGACTATCTGTGTTTCTTGATAGTTCGACTATCTGCTTGGATAGTTCAACTATCTGATAGTTCGACTATCTGTTTGATAGGTCGACTATCTGTTTGATAGGTCGACTATCTGTGTTTCTTGATAGTTCGACTATCTGCTTGGATAGTTCAACTATCTGATAGTTCGACTATCTATGTTCTTTGATAGTTCGACTATCTGCAGTGTTTGATAGTTCGACTATCTGCTTAGATAGTTCAACTATCTGATAGTTCGACTATCTGTTTGATAGGTCGACTATCTGTTTTGCTTGATAGTTCGACTATCTGTCTTGATAGGTCGACTATCTGATAGCTCGATTATCTGTCCTGATAGTTCAACTATCTACTGTGGTAGTTCGACTATCTTCTTTGGTAGTTCGACTATCTTTATCGTTCGACTATCTATTTGATAGGTCGACGATCTCTGTGCTTCGTTCGACGATCTCCGAGGGTCGTTCGACGTTTTGCTGTATGTCTTTAATAATTTTGTCTTCTATTTTATGATTTATTTCATATTTATTTGGCATATTATTTCTGTAAATTTGTGATATTATTTCCATGCAATCTCTGCTCCATTCCTTATGCATGAGCCAATCTTTATCTGACAAAGTGTTTTGTCTTATTAGTTGAAATGCAATTTCTGCTTTATCTGCCAGGCTGTCCTTTATAGCCGTTAGACTCAGAAAGTCTTTTCTGGCTGTAAAGAGTTCTTTCTGATGTGACCTTTTTCTTGCACCCTTCTTATCTGATTGGTTATGCAGCTTCTTAGAAAGCTTTATCCTCTTATAGTATGTCTGTCTGCAGGATTTGTTTTTGCTTTATGCTTTTTGCAGCCCAGATTGCTGATGCCAGAAGAAGACAAAGATTCAAACTCAAATTAAAGCCGTTGCAAAGGCTCATATAAAAAGAGCTTCTTTTTGAAAGAAGATAACAGAACTGATACATAGAACATATACACTCAGCAGCATAGAGAAAGAGAAAAAGCAAGAAAGTTCTACAGCTCTCAGAATTTCATATTCAACTGAGAAGATCAAAGCTCTTCTGCATTCTTCTTCATCCTGAGTTCTCCTGCTTACAGGAAGACTTTCACTCAGAGGCCTTTAGAAGAAGAAGAAGAAGAAGAAAGGAAGCTGTTTGAAGAAGAACACCTGTTCCAAATCAAGAATCTTCTTCAAGCTTCTCCTTCAGAACCTCAAGATAATTCTTTGTCTTAGTTTAGAAGAGTTCCTGCACCCTGAAGCAAGACTCCTTCCTAGATATTCTCTAAGCCAGGGGGAGCCTTGATTCTTTAGAGCTATCTACCTCTGTGCAATCCACTAGCTTCTCTAATTTGGTTAACAATAGAGAAGAAGCCTTAACTCTCTCAACCTCCTATACAAAGGGTTATTACTCCCTTCAAAAGTGAACCATTGGTGGCAGGGCACCTGATAAAAAACTTGTGTTGGATATTGAGCTCCTGATCAAAAGCTCAAAGGGTCTACTTGATCTACCTGAAGCAGATCAGTTGGTGGCAGGGCACCTGAACAAAAACCTGTAGTGGATTCCTACCAGGGTGGTAGAAGAGTGGACGTACCTATTTGGAGGGAACCACTATAAAATTTCTTATGTCGTCTGTGCTGTTTATTTAATTCATTGTACTGTGGCTGTGAGTAGAATTAACTAGGATTGCTAGTTGCTGTGATAGGATTCCAAGCTTAACTGTAATTATAGTTAGCTCTCTCTTGTGCACTACACTTTGTGTTAGGCTCTAGGGTTATCAATATCTATAAACTAATTCCGCAAATTAACTCCAAGGGAGTTGAGTTGGGTGTTCTAATTTTTGAATACTCTATTCACCCCCCCTAGAGTTGTATCTATCATCACTTTCACACCCCTCAACCCATTTAAAAATACAGTGAAACCAAACGGACAATCAGATAATTCAAGTGGTGGAGAAATATATGGTGTTAAATCCCAAACATTGAAAATATGGGAAATTCCCCAATCAGTGGGTAACTCCAAAAGATATGCGTTTTCTCCTAATTTCTTTAAAATTCAAAAAGGTCCAGCTCGCCGATTCGCCAATTTTTTATGGTGCCCGAAGGCATCCGTTCAGGGATGAGACACACCAAAACAAAATTGCCAACGTTAAAGTGAGATGCTCTCTTATATAAGTTAGCATGAGATTGATAAGATGCATATTGTGTTGTTAGTGCTTCATTAATGTGCTCATGTAAATTGTGAATGTGATAGGCAAATTCTTGTGCAAATTTACTTGACTTATAAGATGAAGGTAACATAATTAAGTCAAGGGGCACTGGTGCTTTATATCCGTACACGATTTCATTCGGTGATAAACCTTTGGACCTATTTTTTGAATTATTGTACGCTAACTGAGCATGGGAAAGGATTAGATCCCACGTAGCCTTGTGGTCACCCATAAGACAACGAAGTAAACTACCCAAACTTCTATTTACCACTTCTATTTGTCCATCCGTTTGTGGATGGTAGGCCGAAGAAAATAAGAGTTTGGTGCCCATAATCTTCAAAAGGGTCTTCCAAAAATAACTAGTATACTTCACGTCCCTATCAGTTACTATCGTCTTGGGAACTCCCCAATATGCAACGACTTCCTTAAAATATAATTTCGCAATATGTGACGCATCATCGGTCTTATTGCTAGCGATAAAATAAGCCATTTTAGAAAATCGATCTACTACCACTAAGATGGAATCATGACGTATAAACGTGACGGGTAGGCCCAGTATAAAATCCATACTAACATCTTTCCATGGAATGGAAGGAATTGGAAGAGGAGTATAAAGTCCCGCATTCATTTTATTACCCTTAGCTAATTGGCACATGCGACAACTACCCACAATTTTATTAACCGTTGACTTAAGGCCAGGCTAATGAAACTTGTCTTCCACTAATGCAATGATCTTGTCTCGACCAAAATGACAACCTAAACCTCCACTATATAATTCCCAAATGATGAAATGGTGTAGGGAAGAACGAGGGAAACATAGCTTTGAATGCTTAAATAAATAACCATCCCGAATATAATTTGCTGAAATGGTAGTGGGAGAGTTGTTTTGCGTGGATAAATAGATTTCCTTGAAATCCGGGCAATGAATGTAGTCATCCTTAATCCTATCGAACCCAATCACTTTCACCTCTAACGTAGACAATAATAATGAGACACGACTAAGAGCATCTGCCACACAATTTAGAGTTCTCTTAAGATGTTTTATTATAAAGGTGTACTCCTGAAGATAGGAGACCCATTTAGCATGCCTGGGGCTAACTTTATTTTGCGAATTGATAAACCTCAAAGCCTCGTGATCGGATAGGATAACAAACTCCTTAGGGAGTAAATAATGTCGTCAATGTTTGAGGCACCGAATAACCGCTTAAAACTCCCTATCATAATTTGAATAATTCAGTTTCGGCCCCGCGAGCTTCTCACTAAAATACCTAATAGGATGACCCTCCTGACTTAATACAACGCCAATACCAACTCAAGATACATCACAAGACAATTCAAAAACCTTATTAAAATCTGGCAATTGCAAAAGAGGAGCTTCCAACATTCGTGATTTAATTATTTCAAGCGCTCTAGTGGCCAATTTGGTCTATGTAAAATCACCCTTCTTCATGCACTCTGTGATCGGTGCCATGATACTACTAAAATCTCGAATAAATCGGCGATAAAAAGTAGCTAGGCCGTGAAAACTCCAAACATCTCATAGGTTGGTGGGTGCTGACCAATCCTTAATGGCTTGGACCTTCTTAGGATCAACATGTATGCCCTCCGAACTCACAATATATCCAAGAAATTCCACAGATGGAACATTGAACGAGTATTTTTTTAAGATTAACAAATAATTGTTCCTTGCACAACGTGGTAAGTACTATCCTCAAGTGCGACTCATGATCGTTCGGAGAGGCGCTAAAGACTAATATATCATCAAAATATATAACTACAAATTTTCCTAGGAAAGGCTTGAACGCTAGAGTCATCAACCTCAAAAATGTACTCGGGCCATTAGTGAGCCCTTCCCCGAGCACCAACCACTCATAAAGTCCGTCTTTTGACTTGAAGACCATCCTCCACTCGTCTCCCTCCCTAATCCTTATTTGATGGTAACCACTCGTAAGATACAATTTAGAAAAAGTCATGGCCCCTACTAACATGTCTAATAAGTCGTCCAAGTGAGGGATGAGAAACCTGTATTTGGCAGTTATTTTATTAATGACCCAATAATCCACGCACATTCTCCAAGAATCGTCTGTTTTAGGGACCAATAAGGCGGGTACGGCACAAGGACTCTTGCTATGACGAATGAACCCCTTACTTAGCAAATCTGAAATTAAGTTTTGCAATCAAAGTGTGCAGAGGGGTTAAGTCGATAATGGGGAAGGTTGAGCAAAGAGGAACCCGAAACGAAATCAATCTCATGTTGAATTTCTCTCATGGGTATAACTCGGATGGTAAATCATCTGGGTAGACATCCTTAAACTCTTCTAAGAGTTTCTTCAGTGTTGGTGGTAAGTTCTCAAAGAGGGAACTATCTTCCTTGACCTATAAACATACTAACGTATATATGACACCGTCCATAAAGGTATCACGCTCAAACTCCTTCTTACCAATCAAGCTTAACGTTTTCTTCTCTACAGGCACAATCGTGTCTTTAGAAGAGATCGATGGATCTTTAGGCGGGGTAGGTTTAAAGATAATGGTCTTGCCATTAAATTTGAACTCATACGTGTTGGCTTGCCCTAAATGAGTAACATCATGGTCATAAAGCCATGGGCGTCCTAGTAAGACATGACAGGAATCCATGGGGATGATGTCACACCAAACCTTTTCAGAGTAAGTCTTAATGGTAAGGGGAACCAAACAACGCTTCGAAATCGGGAGGGATGTCTTATTTACCAAAGCAACCTTATAGGGGTGAGTGTGCGGCTCAGTGGGTAATAACATTCGGGACACCATATTTTCAGAAATCACATTCATACAGCTTCCACTATCAATGATCAACTTACACCACTTCTCTCTACTCTAAAAATTTAATGAAAAAATATTTGTCCTATTCCAATCATCCAAAGCACGTGGAGTGGCCAAAATATATCTCATCGCCATCATATTAATATCATCCTCGATATCACTAGGCACTCCTTCCGATTCAGACTCTTCGCCGGCCTCATACACGAGCTCAGCGGACTCAGACGATATATCTAAAAGGGCTATGAGTTTGGGCTTGGTAGGACATTCACTAGCATAATGACCCAGAATACTGAAAGCAAACATGTAGCATTTGTTTTACTGATCCTACCAACGGGCACTCTCTCACTCGTAGGGTTTTTCATATTCCTAGCCGTAATGACAACCGAGTTTGAGTTAGTGGTCCGAAACTTACCCTTATCCTTATAGGTGGTTGTGGGGTGGTCCTAAGATGGACTTTCCCTTCTGAAACGATCGAGTCTTAGACTTGTAAACATTGTACTTCTCAATATCCAAGGCGGCGTTAAAAGTGGTGTTTAGGTCGGTGTGGCCATAACATAGAAGTTTACCCTGAATGTCAGGGATTAGCCCCTTACAAAACCTAGATAGGGTGATCTCTGGCATCTCCCTAACATCACAACTGACCATCATGTCCTTGAGAATGCTCATGTACTCAGCGACCGACCTATTCCCTTGTTTAAGGATAGCTAAATCAACAAACATCTGTGTCCGATGATACGTAGGGATGTACTGGTCTGTCAGCATGGCCTTCATGCCTGCCCAACCAATGGGTGGTAAGCCGTTCATGGCACCAAGACGACGTTCCTCATTCATCCAGAAAATCTTGTCTCTGCCTAACAGTTTCCTTCTCTCCATTCGCACCTTAACAATGTCAGTCAGCTTGTACCACTCAAAGTAGCACTCCATCTCCATAACCCAATCTAGGAAGACTTGGGGATCTCCCAATCCATCATATGATGGGGGTTTGACTCGGACCGCTTTAGTAATATCAAACTCAAATGGTACCTGGTTATTTTGTACTGGTGCACGTGGGACATGATCGTGATTGTTATTATTATTATTATTATTCCCTTCCTCACGTTGGTTGGCGGCATGATTACGAGGAGCCGCTTGATTTAATCTCAATTCGTGAAGCATCTCCCTAATCTCCGTCAACTAATCAGTGAACTCCTGGAGGAGTTCATCAAGTGTTGCGGGAACATAACCCGCATCCCGCTCGTCCGCCATATGGGAGGAAGACGAGGAATACTCCGTGCCTAATTTAGTACGCATGCAAATAACAGTGATTCTGACCTAATAAAATTATAATAGATGGATTTGTTCCCGCTTAATAACTAGGGTAATAAAAATATTTTTTTTGATTTTCTTGATGAAACTAAATAGGAGATTATAAAAAAAATTTGATTTTTTGCAAAATAATAAAAGCTTTAGACCGCTATTTGCAGACCAAAAATTAAAAATTTATTTTATTGTTTTGGACAACGGATCGTGCAAGTGCGTGTCAGCGTTCTAAGAAAAGGGGAAGGGTGACAATTAGGAAATTGACACGAACCTCCCTCTGATACCAAATTGATGCAGTCTCACACATTGAGACCAAAAAATTACGGACAAACACAAAATTCTCTCTACGACCCAATTCTACGTTCGCACAAAACTTTCAGCATAACACACATGTTATTCAGTTTTGTCATTCAAACGCTAACGTACGAGTAGCAACACCATTTTGAGATCGAATATAGGCTATAGACCAATATTCTCCCAGGCTAAAAGGACCCACCCGGTCCGACCGAGCGAATGTTGTACTAAAGGAGATACACCAAAACTTACAATTCGGGAAAAGGTAGGTCTCTCTAAACAAAAAGAAAACGAGGTTCGTCAATCCTCTCGAACTTAAATAAAATTAAGATGAACACAAACTGATCAGAGAAAACCACGATAAATCCAATGCTACCAAGAGATCACGCTAAAGTAATTCCACCACAAGAAAATCTAGAGGGAAGCACACAAAAAGGTAGAAATTTTCGTTATCCCAACCGGAATAGATGATTCCGATTTACTAAATTGGTTCGCTCTTCAACGATTCCGTCGGAGTCAGGCCAAATGAAGAGAAACTTGTCCGCCTTCCTCGATTCATGCCAGAGAAGATTTGTTGTAGTCGTAGAGAATGAATTAGGTCGAGATCCACAATAGGGTGGTCGGCTTGAGGGTGGCCGGCTTGAGGGTGGCCGAACCTTGGGTGAAGGGCCTAGGGTGGCCGACTCCAAGAGGGAAGGAGGGAGCTGCTCGGTTTTGGAGGGAGAGAGGGTGGCCGGTTTCATTTTGGAGAGGGAGGGTTTGGATGGAGGGCCTTGAGGGGAGAAGAGGAGAAGGAGAGGGTGGTGGCCGAAATTTTGAGAAGGGGGGAAAGGGAGGCCGGGGGCTAAGAGGAAAAATGAGAGGGAATTCTAACGTTAGAGTTAGGTTTTCAAATTTCATTCATCAACTTATTATTTCTCAACATGAGATGGCCTTTTATAGGCTTACAACACAATCTAGCTACATGCAACCCAAATAGAAAATAAAAAAAAAATACATAATTTTGAAATAACATAAAATGAAATTGCAACTAAAAATAACATAGAAATTCAAATAAATTTTAATAAGTTGTCTTGTGCCGAGGGCGGAGATTATAGCGTCGCTCCACAAGGTCACCACGATGTCGCAAGTCTTTGGTTGGAGACGGAGAAGGATCTTCCGCAAGCATGCCATAATCATCTTCAACATATTGGGGGTCGCCATCTCCATCAAACTCTTTGGTAGGAATTCACCATCATTATGCCTGAGTTTTTTGATAAGGAGACTCTCAAAACCAATCTCTAGATCTTTTGTTAAGGAGATCTTGAACCAATACAGCTCAAGTCTTTTCACAAGGAAGCTCTCTAAACCTTAAACTGAATCCTTTGAAGAGGTAACTCTTTTCTCAAACAGTAAAAGAAAAATAGATAGAGATTACTATAAGATATGTATAAGAGATGATCATCTTGATGAGTCCTCTCAGTAACAATTCTGAGGACTTGTTTGGAACCAAGTGAATTGAACTTTGGATCTCTAATGAATCCTTGATAGAGAATATTTCAAGAATTATAATCTCTTTGATCCAAATGATTCCTTATCCTTCACTGAATCTGTTGCAAAACTTGAAGAGCCCTAGAGAAGAAGAACTGGCTCTCTATTCAGATTCAGGAACAAGATGGTGATCAACTATTTTTTGGAAGAATTTTTTTAAAAATGAGAAGAATGATTGTCTTCCTAATCTGCTCTGCCGATTCAAGATTCCCAAAACACTTTTCAGTTTTTTTTGTGATTGATTGTATCTGTTATTCCTTAATTCACATGTCTATATATATATATACAAGAGACAGGCACGGGCCTCCAGCCCGATGACCATGCGCCACAGTACCCGGCCCCGGATGGCCACGCGTGACAGTACCCGGCCAGCGACGGCATGCTTCGCTCGTTCCGACGGGTCGCTGTGGGCAAACGGGCATCGGGAAAGGGTAAAAACGGCTTCAAATCGAAAAGTGATCAACATAAAAGTTGTAGATCTCGGCAATCCGAACAACTTTCATGTTGATCACTTTTTGATTTGGTGCCTCCGTGACCTTCGATTTGGGACCCGAAAAGTCTGGGCGGCGAGACTGCTACAGTAAGGCTACGATTTTTCAATTTTCGGATCCCAAATCGAAGGTCAAGGAGGCTCCAAATCAAAAAGTTATCAACATAAAATTTGTTCGGATCGCCGATATCTACAACTTTCATGTTGATCACTTTTCTATTTGGAGCCTCCTTAACTCCCAAAATCCCATACCCGTACGCCCGCCAATCCTGTGGCTGATGTTGTTCTGATGTACATTTATGGGGCCTCACATGTGCACAAATGTTTTGGCATATAGATAGAGCAATGTTAAAGGCACACATGTTTTGGATATGTGCACCCAAATGTTATGTGCACACGACTAAATTTTATTTGTAACCGAAATCTATATGTGCACACAAAATAAAAACTTGTCTTTTTCATGTCCTTCTCTCTCACTCTGAAGGAGAGGGGTCGCCGGCGTGAGCTCAGAGGGGAGGAGTCATCACCGTTAGGAAAGAAAGGCGCAAGCTCGTCGACAAGATGAACTCTGGAGCAGGAGAGGGGTCGTCGGCATGAGTAAATGAGGTCGTCAGCTTCGTCTTCCTGCAAATTGGGGAGGCTGTATGCTGGTCGATGAGAGTACAAATGCCGAGATCGAGAAACACTAAGACTTCGTTTGGTTCGGAGTTTCGCCGCCTCCGTTTGGAGCAAATGCCTCCGAACGTCGGGTAAACAAACGGCCGGCGGCAGCGTTTACTCTGTTTGCACCCGTAGCAAGGAGGAAACGGTCCCGATCCGATCTGTTTTGACCCCCGACTCTCCCCTTAGGTTCCAAAGTGTCGTTTCGACCCACCGGATGCACCCGCCACCGTCGAACAAAATATAGCCTAAGACGTCGTGCAAGCTGGGATGAACAAATCGCTGACTGCGCATAAAGCTTTTTGACTTCCGAAAAAGTGTCAAAATAATATGATTTTAGCTAACTTTGTGTGTGCACATAGCCAAAACACGTGTGCCTTTAACAGCTCTATAGATATAGATATATATATAACTGGCTAAGAAAAAATCCCTTGTGATCACCATCTTCAAACGTCTCCAAGAATCTGTTATTCCATTTAAATCTTTCTTGAATAAGCCTGAATTAATCCTCAAAAATTCCATCCAGAACTCTATTCAACGTAACGTCGATTTCATATAGCAATTGGGTCGAAATTTGGCTTCATACTAATCGTCTGTCGACTTAACTTTATAATCAACGTTACGTTGACAACATGTTGAAGTATGTGTCGATATGTATCTTGAAGTAACATCGACTATACTTATTCTGTTGTTGTGACTTCTAATCGAAGTTACGTCGACATTAAGCTGATGTTGCATCGACTTCTAGTCGACGCATGATGGATTTTCTTGACTTTCTTCTAAAATTCAGTATGCCTTTCTCATGTCCTTTACTCCACTGATATCCTAGGAATTCTAAGGCCATATTACCATCTTTATTTATTATGGTTAATAAAACTACCATGTAAAATCACTTGAAATATAATTTATTAAGGTAAATCATAAGGGTTTTTCTGAACAATCTCCTCCTATGCATCTTAACAAATTTTACGAAGTTTTAAATGTGATTTTACAACAATAAAACAGTAATAATACAAAATTTGACTTGCATAAACATATGAAATGAACATAGATAAAAACAAAAGACATAAACATGAGAGGCAACAGAATATTTATATACCATGAAACCCTTGTGTCCCAAGCAATACTATTTCTCATTCTTGTCAGCAAGAAATTTTGTAAATGCAGTATACAGTTTCTTTGAAATCTTTTCAACAAATTAAAAATGAAATCTTCTTGCCTTTTCTGGTTATCTCTGTATATCTTGAATTCTTGATAAATATTGAAAAGCTTCTGAATGTTTGCCTCTGCATTGTGAGAGGCAGAGTTGAGTGTATGTCCACATCTTAATATTTTTGCAGAAAGCTCATTGATTAATTCCCACAAATTGTTAGGAAATGTAACTTTCGGTTTGTCTTCAGCTATAGGTTATTTAGTAGTTATGGCCTTTACAAAGCTTATCATTCTTTATTTGCTAATTTCATAAGGTATATATTCATCCCGATTAAAACCCAAACCTTCTATACTTTTGTGATAATGTCCAGTGACATCAACAATTTGAGTAGCTGGATGTTTCTTGGCATATTCCTTATGTTCAAAGATTATATCTGGGAGAGTAATTGATAACTCAGAAACATTTTTCCTCCGAGATTCTTTAGCTTATAACTTAGCAAGAAAAATCATTTAGGGTTTAGAGTGCTTTAAATTTAGCTCCATCTCTTTCTCTTATTAGATCAAGAGATTTCTCTAGCACAAAATCCTCTAACACTTTCTCCCCTTGAATAGTCGGCATCAAAATTGATATATTCTCCCCTATACATCAAGTACCAAAATCATTTCAGATTCTGAAATTGTAGGTTCTGGTATATGAGAACACTCTTCATCATTAGGATGACTAGAATAACTTCTAGCCATCTTTATATCAAAAACCATATCCATATCCAGTTTTTCTGAGATTTCTCTATTTCTAGCATCACGACTTACATCTAAAACCATGTCCTCATCCAGTCTTCCTGAGATTTCTCTGTTGCCAGCATTGCAACTTTGTGAAAAGTTTTGAATCCTGTCAACCCTGGCTTAACTTTTCTCCCCCCTTTAAATCTTGAAAGAATGATTTAAAGACTTAAGCAGCGAGTATTCTTTGATCAAATTATTAATCTAGAAGTTGTACAGAACTTTATAGTTCATTGATTCGATTTTGAAGTATAATTAGTTTGTTGTTGCACTCTCCTTTGAAATGTAAGAATACCTTGGTAGATTCAGTAACTAGTACCGTTAGGGTTGGAACAAGAGCGTCTAATATTTTACTTCTAATTCAACATTAGATTTATTAAAATGGTTGAAGATTAACACAAAAGTACCTGCAAAAATAAAAATAAGAGAGAGCGAGTATATGAAAATAGAGCGAGGAAGATGAAGAGGTTTGAGTAAATATGAGGTCTAACATAAGTACACGAAACGTTGACAAATTAGGGCATAAAATTTCAGCGTGCAATTCTTTAGTCGACGTGGCGTCGACTTCCATTCAATGTATAATGAAATTTCTATATAGTCGATGCATGCGTTGATTTATGTTGACACTGCGTCAGCAAGATCCAAAACTCTACATAGTCGTCATCTCTAAACATTGCGTTGAATAGAAGTTGACGTGTCGCCGACTTGTATTCAACGTTATGTCGAGTATATACTTATATTTTAAGTCTTCTGATGGCTTTTCCCAACAATATCTATTAAAAATTATATATTATATCAGTGATAAATTTATTTATTAAGCTTTATTAAGCATGCCCAAAGCATTAATAAAGTATTTGTGCTTGATTTCCTCAACTAGCTTAGTTAAAATATCGGTCATTTGATTTTCAGAAGACACATATTCTAGGGAAATCTTTCCTTTTTCTACATTATCTCTGAGAAAGTGATTCCTTATTTCTATATGATTTATACTTTTATGCAAGACAGGATTAGAGGCAATTAAGATAGCACTTGAATTATCAAAAATATTGTTGAATTAGTGAAATTTAGATCATAATCAAGCAATTGCTTTTCATCCATAATATTTGTAAACAACAGCTTCGTACATCTTTATATTCAGCTTTTGCAAAGTGGAGACTGATGTTTGCTTTTTGTTAAACCAAAATATCAGTCTATCACCTAAGAATTGACAAGTTCCAGAGATATTTTTCCTTTCTAATCTACATCCAGCATAATCAACATCAAAATATCCATAAAGTTCTAATTCTAATTCTACTGGATACCACAATCCCATTTCAGGACTACCCTTAAGATATCTTAAAATTCTTTTTACTAAACTTAAATGCAATTCCTTAGGTCTACCTAAAATCTTTCACATACACCAATGGTATTCATTATATCTGGCCTGCTAGATGTAAGATAAAGAAGTGAGCCAATGATTTCTCTATATGTTTTCTGATCAATAGATTTACCAAACACATCTTTATCTGAATAACATTAGTAACCATGAGAGTTTTCATTATATAAGTATTTTCCATTCCAAATTTCTTTTTCAATTCTTTTCTATATTTGGATTTAGATATGAAAATGCTTCATGACTTTGCTTCACTTGAAATGCAAAGAAGAAAGATAATTCTCTCATACTACTCATTTTAAATTTAGACTACATAAGGTCAACAAATCATTTGCAAAATCCTGGATCTATTGAGCCAAAAATAATGTCATCCACATAAATTTGGAGAATCAACGGCTTTTCCTTATATGTTTTTATGAAAAGTGTTTTATACACCTTTCCTCTTGTGAAATAATGATCTACGAGAAAAGTGGATAAGGTCTCCTACCAAACTCTTGGAGCTTGCTTTAGACCATATAGTGTTTAGTTTAGTTTATATACATGATATGGATAAGTTGGATTGATAAAATAGGGAGATTGTTCAACATAAACCTCTTCTTGAAGGGTACCATTGAGAAAAATACTTTTGACATCCATCTAATGCACTTTTATCCTCTTGTATATTACATAAGAAAGGAATAACCTGATTACTTACAATCTAGCTACTGATGCAAAAGTTTGATTATAGTCAATTTCTTCCTCTTGCATATAACCTTGAGCAATAAGTCTAGCTTTATTTCTGAAAATTACTCCACTTGAATCTGGTTTATTTTTGAATACCCACTTAGTTCCAATGGTTGGGTAATTCTTTGGCCTTTCAACTAGTATCTAAACCTTATTTCTCTCAAATTGTGTAGTTGCATAACAACAATTCAATATGGATCACTATCTGCTTCTTTAAATTTCTTTGGTTTGTATTGTGAGAGAAAACATTACAATATGACTTTTGTTGATAATTGTTTCCTAGTTTTCACACCCACATTAACATCTCCAATTACTAGAGTTTGTGGATGATCTCTGAGAATTGATCTCTCTGAATCTACTCCTGCTTGAACAATTGTATGATGTTCTCCTTGTTGTTCTTCTATTTCTTATGCATGTTGTAGATTAGACTCCTGCTCATTAATATGATTAGTGAATACAGTTGAGCTGTTAATTCCTTTAACGGGGACTTCATCACCCGTGCTTTCTATAACACCTTCCAACGAATGATGGTGTTTTTTAGATTATTCTCTAGAATTCTCTTCAATCCTTAACTTTCAAAATCAACATTCAAAGGAATCTGTTCATGCAAAAAGTTCTTGGTGGAAATTTCCTCCCCCTTAAAAGATGAATGGAGTTCATGAAAAACTACATGCATGGATTCCTCTATCTTGAGAGTTCTTTAATTGTAATACCTATGGTCCTTGTTGGATAAAGAATATTCTAAGAATATTCCATAATTGGACTTCTTATCAAATTTGGCAAAATGTCTTTTCCCATTATTTAGAATATAACATGCACGGCCAAATATTCTAAACTATGTGACTCTAAGTGTCTTAACTTTCAGAAGCTCATAAGGAGTCTTCAACTTAGTTTTGTGAATGAGACTCCTATTCAGAACATTATTGGCAATATTAACTGCTTCAGCCCAAAAGGACCATGACAAGTTTGGCTCAATCAATAATGTTCTTCTAGATTCAATTAAGATTATATTTTTCCTTTTAGCCACCCCATTTTACTGAGGGGTTCTAGGAGCTTAAAAACATTGTCTTATTCTTTCATCCACACAAAATCTATAGATCAACTGATTTTCAAACTTTGTATCATGATCACTTTTGATCAAAGATACTTTAGTATCAAATTCAGATTGAATCTATTTAATGAATCCTGAGAGAATTAAGAAGGTATCAGACTTTACTCTTAGAAAGAACACTTAATTGAATCTTACAAATCATCCACTATGACCAAGGTGTAGGACTTTTCTCCTAAGCTTTGGGTGGTAAGTGGACCAAATAACTCTATATGCAGTAGATACAAAAGTCTTGGAGAATCATTCTTACAAATTAATTTGAATGAAGATTTAATTTGTTTTCCCTACCAACATGCTTTACAAGGATTAAGTTATCAATACTTACCTTTTGGTAAGCCCCTAACTAGATCATGCTTTGTAAGCTTAACAATGGTCTTATGATTAAGATGACCAAGCCTCCTATAGCTAAGGTCATTCTTGTTTATTTCAGCATTAAACAGACATAGTTCATTTTTGTTTGAGCTAAAGTCAACTACATAGATATTACCTTTCCTAAAACCAAATAGCACAATAACATCTGTTTTAGAGTTGACTATCTGACTTAGGCTGTGAGTGAATATAACTTTATATTCATAATCATATAGATGGCTAATACTAATAAGATTATGTTGAAGTCTTTCAATATAAGCAACTTTGGAGAAGGTGATATCTCCAATTTTTATCATACCATAGCATTTGGTCTGACTATAATTGGAATCACTAAAGATTACCTTAGGACCATTTTTAGCCTTGTAATTTTCCAGCAATTCTCTATTTCCAGTCATATACCTGGAGCAACCACTGCCCAAATACCACAACTAGTTTGTGGATGAACAATCTCTTCCCTGCACATGAAATCAAACATTAATTGGGATCCAGGTTACCTTGGACCCATTACTTCATTTTCCATTATAAGTGATGATGAAAGTATAAGAAGGTCTTTCATGATACCCTATAGGATAAATTAGTGTTAGTCTATTAAACCAACAACTTCTAGTTTCGTGTCCTTTTGTAAAGCATCATGTACAAGTAGAATAAACAGGATGATAAGTATATGATGATGCAAAATTATTTTCTAGGGAGATGCGTCGAGCAGTATTCGACATGTCTTTTTGGATACATCGATTTGAAGTCGAAGTATCACGAGAGTTGCATTGATATGAAGTTGACGCATGTTCCTAACTAACTGGAACTACACATTTTTGCCTATTATATATCACAGGTTGCTTACCTATAATACCTTTACCTTTTAATTCATTTTCTTTTGTCATAACCTGTGCTGTTAGACGGTATTGCGTCTAATAGTGGCAGACAAGATTGGCGATCTGATGACTAGAGCCCTTGCGATTAACCTTGTAATATCCCATTTTCAAATTAGACCCCCCTTAGGAGTGACTTGAACATGCTTAGGTCATAACAAGTCCTAGGGTTAACCTAGAAGGTCAAGTGACCCAACTAGTTAGTTAAGACTCACTTGGGCTGCAAATAATAAAATCTTAAAACCCTGATTTTTGGTGGCCTAGTGGGTTCAATCTGACTCCAAGGCATTCCTAGACCTAATATGAGATCAATGGGTCACCAAGGACCCATTGGGTGCAAACCTAGTGGCTAAGTTGACCCAAGTCAACTTAAGCCCTAGTTAGGCCAAATTAACCCTGCCTTGGGTCAACTCACCCTCTTTATGCCAAGTCTACCCTAACCATACCTAGGCCTTAGGGGAGGTCAATGGGTCCCTAGGGGTCCACTGATGTTGACTCCAAAGGTCAAATTGACCAAGTCAACCCTAAACCCTAGGCTAGCCAACATGTAAATATAGGAGAGAGAAAGTGAGAATAAAGGGTATTTTCATGGTAGAATGGTGAGCCCCCCTCTCATATGGTATTTAAGGATTTAATATTCACTTTATGGGCTGCCTTTAGGCTTCTAGGGGAAGAGAAATCATGAGGGTGACTAGGAGAGAGAAAATGAGTATTTGGTTATATAGAGGAGAGAGAAAAGGTGGTGGAGAGGTGAAGGAGTGTTTTGAAGAGGGAGGAGGCATGTGTTCGGCCAAGGAGGGGCCCACAGCCACCTAATGGCTGGCACCTCTTTCACCCAACCCTTTCCCGACCACCAAGAGGTGGCTCCACCCCTCCTCACCTCATAACCGACCCCCCACCATGAAGGGGTGTTTTGCCTCTTGGATGAAACCGCCCCCTCTTCCCCTCTCCCCCTTATATACTCACTTAGGAGAGAGGGGAGACCATTTTCGAAACCATAGAAGGAGGAGAGAGGCTTGTCGAAGCCACCAAGGAGAGAAATGCCGCCACCGCCGCCACCATGCATTCTCGCCGGTCTATTCGCATCCAAGCCCGAACTCAGGTCCTCCCTCACCTCTTCTCTCATGTTTAGATCCTAGGATTGTTTAGGAGTTGAGTTCATGCTCAAACGAACCGGAGCAAAGGTTTAAAAAATTCAAAAATTTCCATTTTTATGGAGCTTTTGAAGCTCTCAGGTAGGGGGGCACCGCCACCTCTGGCCGCCCTAGCCGCCGGCAAGGCTAGCCCCCACCACCGGGAACATGTAGGAGTTGATTCCCGGTGGTGGCGCCGCCCCTAGTGGCCGGGAATAGCCCCGTGAAAATCATCTCCCACGGTTTCTGGTTTTGGCGTTTTGGAGAAGATGAAGTACAGCTCCCGTCGGATCTGCTTTAAGATTCGTGCAAACCTAACATATGATTTAATGATTTATTATTTTCTGATTTTCTGTATTTTAATAAAACATTTTTCACTGTAAATTAAATTTAGGCCCCTTATGGGCACCACATGAAAAAGGTTACAACATGAAAGTTGTAGGTATTTTGAAGACCTACAATTTTATATGCAGTGGTGAAAAAGTGGATAAGGGGACTGCCCTATAGAGCCTTTTTAGTGAGGGTATGTCCTACAACTAGGGCAGTTTCATTATAAAAATTATTTAGGTCCTTTAGGGGCATGTTCATCAAAAGTGATCAACATAAATATTGTAGGCATTTTTATTATCTACAGTTTGATATATAATGGAAAATTTTAGGACAAGTCTACTGACTTATGGGGCCAATTTGCTAGGGTAGGTCCTATATGTAGGGCAGATTTTAAAATAATTTCCCACACTTAACCCTTGGTCCAAATTTCCTGAATTTTGGACAGGGGCTTATTATTACCTAGATATAGCTCCTGTAAAAATTGGAAACCATTTGGGATAGTGTAGCTTAGGGTTTTTCCCTAACCCTATAAAATCTAGGGTAGGATAATTAAAGGGTCAAATGACCTCCATACCCTCCCAAATTTTGGTGAGGTGTCCCTGGTATAGGTATCTAGGTTTGGTTTAAATTTCAACTCATTTGGTTGAGTTTTGAATAGGAATTCACTAAACCCTAGTTTTGACCTAGTGAAGGCTAATTTGGGGAAAAGGGAACTTTTGGCAATTGAGTAGTCAACTCACCTCAATAGAGGTTTAGATTTTGACCACTGGTTTAAAATGATCCTAAGAACTCCCTTGTGTAAAATGGGATGGATTAGGGTGAGTTTACCCTAGGGCCCAAGTTCAAACCCTAAATGAGGATTTTGGGGGCTTGAGAAGGACATAGGGTCAAATGGCCTTGTATAGACTTGAGATTTGGTGGAGAGGTTGTTAATGGGTATTTAACCCTCTGGTTGAAATAATAGAGAATTTAGAGGTAGGTAGGTACCTCAAAACCTAAACCCTAGTTTTAGGGTAGAAGGGCTTTTAGGTCAAATCAGTAACTTAAATTCATTTAAAAGCTATGAAACTTGGGTAGAGTGTTTCTAGAGTATTTAAGACCCTTGGATGATTTTACTAGAATTTTTGGATAATTATTTCTAGTACTTCACTTATGAATGTGGGTATAGCCCTATTTGATATTTTATTTATTTAAGATTTTTAAGTCAAATAAGACCCCATGAAACTCTGGAATTAGATGTTTTTGGCCAGTAGTAATGCTCCTGAATTTTTAGTTTAATTTTATGTTGAAGAAATCTTGTAGTTCTTTCACAAGTGTGATAAAAGGGCTTTATGGTTTTAAAATATATTATGGCTTAAATAGTTTCTGAAAAATTATGAAATTTGGTAAATAGGGTTATTAAACCAATATGTACCTTTGGAAATTTATTCAGAATATTTGGAGTTATGAATATAGTACTTGATTCACAAGCATGCTAGATTAAGAATTTAGTAAATGATTTATTTTGAATTAATTTCCAATAGGAAAATTATGAAACTTATCTAGTGCTGTTTTCATGGTGTTATTAGTACCCTATAATTAATTCAAATTATTTAATGAAGATTTGATGTAGTTTATTCATTGGTCATGAAAGAAATGAATTATTGATAAAACATGATTAGGCCCCTTAGACCTTAGAGAAAAATGTCAAACCTTGGATATATCTTTTTTTAGATATAACAGAAGTTATTTTGAATTTATTATGATTTTTACATAGCTAAAAAGTCTACTTCATGTTCAAATTGGTAGATCTTGGATTTGTAGGAAAATTAATTAATTATTATATTAATTGAGAAAATGGTTATAACTTGGAATTGATTCATTTATGACATGATAGGACCCCAGTAAATAATTTAGGTCATTCGGATGAAGACATAAAGGACATCCTATCAAGGTCATCATATAGTGTAGGTTGGTCTGCTTGTAGCGTTTTCGTAAAAGATCGCATTTGGAGACGACTTAGGGCAATGTTGGAGTTTCTCAATATGCTGATTGGGATGGATTTAGATAGGTTGTCATGGAAGGTTCTAAGGAGTGACGAGAAGTGAGTGGTTGTGGTAGAAAGAGCTCGGATTCGACGAAAGATCGTCGTTCCTGAGAGAGTGAAATGTCAAGCTACCCTAATTTTAGTTTAATGTAATATGAGAAGGGAGCGGGTAAGAGAAAATTAACCAATATTATGAAGTGCCTTGCGAAAGGGAACTTTAGTCTGTCATACCATCGTAGTTCCTAGTGCCTTTTGAGAGCCCCTCACAGGGTATAATCCGGAGGCAGTCCTGGGCTAACGTAAATCTTAAAACAAACAAAAGAGTAATTAGCTGGATAGGGATTCACATTGCACACACTCATTAGTTAGGTTTGGAAATGTTTAAGTCGTCCCGAGGTGTTCAAGGGGGCGCCATCCCGCGGTGTTCAAGGGATGTGGTCTGGAGATGAGCTGGAAGGTTTAGTCCGGGGAGCTTAGTCTCGGTTGAGGTTAATACGGACGGTTTAGTCCGGGAGTTTGACACTTTAAATTGTTATATATTAAACTGCTGCATGTACATAAAAATAGGAAAGATTAAGGTGGTGGGTTCTCGATATCGGGGAGTTCGATTGCACCGACACCGATATCGTTGACTCGGCAAGGTGACTAGCACTTAGCCAAGGTTAAGTCCGGCAGACCAGTCGGTAAGAGTATACAGGAGTACGCCTCGTGCACCAGGCGTTGAGGGCGTACGATAGGTCAGACCAGTGGTGCTTTTACTGATTTTGAGGTGGGCGAGGCCCAACCCACCGCTTCCGTTTGCCACTACAGGAGTAACCTGGGAGTTATCTCCAGAAAGGGGGAACTAAAGGTTTGTGTACACAAAGTTGGGTGTGTGAGTTGAACTGCTTGAACATCATAACCCACCATATAGCTGCATGTCATAATCATTCATAACAACCTTGACACCTAAAATATAAGTGGAATGGGACGCTTATACTTTAGGACTTGCAAAACGACCCCTTGGTCTATAAGCTTGTGTGGGCAAGTTTATAAATTAAGGTCAATTTGATATATGTATATCTGCTGCTTGATAACTGATACCCCAACGTATAAGCGGTATGGGACGCGTTATACGATGGGAGCCTTGCAAAAGATCCCTTGGCTTATGTGTACTCACATAAGCGAAGGTTTAATTTCTTACTTACTTACCTTTCTGTTATACCTATTACAACACTTATATTGTTCACCTGTTATAACTTGCTAGTTAGGTCCACTGTCATCTGCTTTTGACTACTCTCCACCTTCATGTCCTTTCCTTTCTTCCTCTCCGCTCGGTGCCTTAGGGAATGGGGGAAGGGTGGGGGATGATAGGGCTTAGTCTTATAGACTAACGGTTTTCGGACCACATCATTTTAGGGAATCGTGGAGCCCAGCCCGGAGGAGCATCCCAGGAGGCCGGTGCGCTTGGAGACAGGGCAGTCTAGCTCAGGAGCTCAGACAGCCGGGACCGTGAGTTCCGTTCCTTAGTAGCAGTTTGTTTTTCAGCTTCCGTTTGAGTGACCATGTAGTGAGGTGTTGTTGTACCGGGCTTAAGTCCTTTTCCTTTCAGTACTCTGATTTTACTCCGATGTTATACTGTGGAGTTTTTATTTATATATGATATTATATTGTGGACTGCATTTCTCTTTACTGTTCTACTTGCTACTTGATTGTGATCGAAAAGGCCGGCAGAATCGGCGCGTTGTAGTGACGACCTTCCCGGGTGCGAAGGTGTCACTGCAAAGCGGCGGTTCTGGGCATAAGACCCCGGGAATTGGAATCGAAAAAAAGGGGGTCTTACAAACCTCTTGTTAGAGTTTGAAGAGTCCGAGCAGGCTGGAGGTTAGGTTTGGTGGTTTGGCTTGGCCATCAAGTTCGGCCGGACTGATGGTTTGCCTTGGCAAACTGGCAGTTTGGTTAGCAAGTCTTGGCAGTTTGATAATCCGCAATACACTTTTGCCGGTTTAGTAAACCGTAGTGCAGTATGGCAACCCACAGTTTAGATTGGGCGGTTTGGCAACTCACAGTTGCAGTCTAGTGGCATCCCACTATCGCGGTCTGGTGGCCTGACCGCTGTTAGATCTTGGCGATTTCCAGTTTTTTAGCATGTTGTCGGATAGAGTCAGGAAGCCACCTTGTAGATAGTTTTAGCAGCTGTATAGTCATGTGGTTTGACCTAAACAAACCACAAAGCCTGTGCGACTTGTTTTTAGTCTCACATCACATATTGTACGTATTCTCCTCTCTTCCCTCCTTCTATAAATATGGGGTATAAATTTGTATTAAGTACCTTTTTGGAGCAATAAAAATTTGTTATTTACTAGTTTTCTCACAAGGTATTAGAGTTAACCGGTGCTTTGCTCCGGTTTGCTATTTAGTATCCTGGTATAGCTCGTGGTCTCTTTATTTTTTAACCGTTTTCTCTTCTTTCTACGGCTTCTTCAATCTTCTTTGCGGTCTCCCTCCCACCCTCTCTTTGCAAGTCGCACCATTTGCGATTAGTCCTCTTCTTTGCTGACTTTCTTGTTCTTTGTGCGGTCTCTCTATTTGTTTGTGCAGTCTTGCTTAACCCTGATTTCTTTCTTTAACTGTGATCCCCTCCTCTTTTCTGACCTCTTCCTCTAACCGAGCAGTTAGAGTCTCTCTGCCGGTCTTTTTTACCTGCGGCTTGTCTTCTTTATCCGCATGGCTAGCCCCTTCTCGCCTTTTCTTCTTTTATGGAGACATCAGACTCTTTATATTCTACTCTATCCGATCCTCTGATTCTACCTGCTCCTGTCTCTATCTCTAACAATCGGGGTACTTCCTCTAAGATCACAGGATCGAATTATCCAGATTGGAGTGTTTCCTTTGTCTTTACGCTATGCTCTAAGCATAAGCATCATCAACTCATTAATGACCCTTCTATATATAGATCTGTCATATTTAATGATTGGGATGTTAGTTGTTGGAACCCCAGTTTTGATTTGGGATAGGATTACTATTAGGATGTATTAGATTAACCCAAAATGTACAGTCATGGGTCATAGGATTATTTCCAGGTTTGCTCCTTCAGAAAAATTCCAGAAAAGTTCTGATTTGAAGTTCAGAAATTCAGCTCAAAGAAAATCTCTGAACTCAGTTCAACGATTATGCAGTTCACAATCTCTGAGCTCAGCTCGACGAACTCAGAGCTGAGCTCAACGAACTCCGAGCTGAGCTCAACGAACTCCGAGCTGAGCTCAACGAACTCCGAGCTGAGCTCAACAAACTCCGAGCTCAGTTTGAAGAAAGCTTTAAAATTCAGTTTGACGATTTCTTTGCAGTATGCAGACAGAATTATTTATAACTAGTCAAATTAATTAAGGCTTAATTAAAGGCGATTATAGCTATCAGATTTAATGATATATATTCTTATGAATATAGCCATTTGGAGGCTGCATTAATTATGGATTAAATCAAGATTAAATGCTAATTGATTCCCAAAGCAATTACAATTCTCGGGAATGATTCAGCCATTGCAGTAAAAGAAAATTAAAATGTTTGAATTTGGTTCAGGAAATATATAGATATTATTCTATAGAGACATAACTACAGAAGGGAAGAATAAGAAGCAGAGAGTGAGAAAAAAATATACAGAGTTCTTCTTCTTCATCTGCTTCAGGCTTTCAAGAGACAACAAATATATATCAGTTTAAAAGCTTGCAGGAAAGCAACATCACTTGAAGGGCTACACCCTGAAGTAAAGCTTCCATTCTCCTGAACTATTCTACATTTCAGGGGGAGCTTTGACATCATCAAATCCACTAGTCTTCTCTCAGAGCCTTGAGACAGAGAAGACAACATCTTTCTTTCATCCCACTGTGTATAGGGTTATAACTCCCTTAAAAGATAAACTCTTGGTGGCAGGGCACCTGATCAAAAACCTGTGTGTTGGTTTTTGGGCACCTGATCAAAAGCTCAAAAGGGTTGCTAGATCTCTCTTGAAAAAATAGATCTTATGGTGGCAGGGCACCTGATCAAAAACTTGTAGCGGATTCCTACTAGGGTGGTAGAAGAGTTGATGTACCCAGGTTATTGGGGAACCACTATAATCCTTTTGTCATCTAGATTGCTTGCTTTGCTTTCTTTACTTTTGTGTTGTGCTTGCTCCTTTATAGAACATATATATATATATATATCTAGTGTAAACTTAAGATCTCTTCTATTTTTTCATTAGTGATGCTCTGGTATGAATATGTCTTGCTAACCAGCCTATCTGATGAATTCTTGCCTGTTATTTGACATGATGACAGAGTTAAGGCTGCTTGGAATCATCTTGCTACTTTGTACTCCAAAGAAGCTTAAACTTCTCGCATATATACATTGTATGTAGATCTTTTTGCTCTACCTATCATGACTCCTGCTGCTGCTTATCAGGAAGTCCAGGCTCTTGGTGTTGAGCTTCTTCAACATCGCTCCTTTTCTGCTGATCTTACCGAGCAACATAAACACTTTCAGGAGCTTCTTTTTGTCTACTATTTGCTTTGTTTGCATGACTATTATGATATGATTCGACAACAAATTCTAGGATAAGTTGCTACTCTTACTCTGGATGCTACTACTGCGCGTATTTTTGTTATTACTACTCTACACCAGTAACCTTTGCTTTCCTCTCCACCTCAATCAAACATTATTGCTCATTAGGCTCATCATGATATTCCTAATGGTCATGGAGGCCGCTCTAGTGGTCGTGGCCCCTCTAGATATCTCTATTCTCACTATGGCAAGACTGGTCACCTTGTTGATCGCTGCTGGGCTAATCATCCTCATCTTCGTATTGCTCTAGGTGATACTACTTCAAAGAAGTCTACTTCTCTTACTACCTCTACGGGCAATGCTAATGTAGCCACTACGGGTAGGTGGCTTATTAATTCCAGTGCTACGAATCATATGATAGACATTCCCTATCTCTTCTTTCGGCTAGACAAGCATAACCGATTACCTTCTGTTTTTATTACGGACGGTTCTTCGTCACCTGTGTGTGGCTCTGGGATAGTGCATGCCACTCCTCTTCAACTCGCGGACACTCTTTACGTCCCAAATTTTCTTTGTAATCTACTTTCTATTACTTCTCTTTGCAAACAACTAAATTGCAATGTTGTTTTTATCTCAGATACTTATTCTTTTCAGGATCCTTAGTCCAAGTAGCCGATTGTTAATGGGATTGAAAGTGGCGGCTTGTTCTATATGGACAATATGTCTGCTTTTTCTTCTTTTACTGCTCTTCTACAATGGCATCTTTGCTTGGTACATCCTCCTGCTCGTATTCTTTACCAATTCTTCTATGATCTACCTTGGGGAGACTCTTTTATTAGTTGTGAAGCCTGCCAACTCAGCAAACACCATCGTACATCTTTTCCAGCAAAGCAAGGACATCGTTTTTCTCATCCTTTTGAGCTTGTTCATTCTGATATTTGGAGCCCTGCTCTAACCAAATCTATTGGAAGGGGTAATCTATATTTTGTTACATTCATTGATGATTTTTCTAGATGTACTTGGTTGTATTTGTTACAAAAAATCTCTGAACTTTTTTTGTGTGTTCAATATGTTCTATAATGAGATACATACTCAGTTTGATGCTCCTATTAAAGTGCTACACACAGATAATGCCAAAGAATACTTTAGTCATCAATTCTCTGTGTTTTGTATGCATTACAGTATCATACATCAAACTAGTTTTCATTACACAAATCAATAGAATGGGGTTTCTGAGCGCAAGAACCGCCATTTTCTTGATGTGGCTCACACTCTTCTCACCCAAATGAGTGTTCCCCGATCCTATTAGGGACATGTCGTTCTATTTTCTTGTTACCTCATCAACTAAATTCCTTCTTCAGTTCTCAACAACAAAACTCCTTTCTCCATTATGTATCTCGATGTGACACACTTTCCTTTATTTCCACGTGTCTTTGGGTGCACATCGTTTGTTCACTCTCATGCTCCTGGTTGTGACAAACTCTTTACTCGCTCAGTTAAGTGCATATTTCTGAGCTATTGTTTGACACAAAAAGGATATCGGTGATATGATCCTCTTCTCCAAAAATAGTATGTTTCTATGGATGTCACTTTCTTTGAAGATGCTTTTCACTTTTCTCGCGCTACTACGCTCTCTTCTTCCCTACCTATTATATCTGCTCCTCCACCTGAACCTATGTTTTTTCTTTCTACACCAGAATCTGAGTCTACTTCTCTTTCTCCTAATTTATCTTCTCTCCCTGAGCTGCCACTGCCAGTTCTTGGGCCAGCAGTTTCTCTGACAGATGGATCTGATACTATAGATAAGACAGATCTTGATCTTTTGATTGCACTTCAGAAGGGAGTTCACACATGCACTCAACATCCAATTCATGATATTATTTCTTATGCACGGCTGTCTCCTCATTGCAAGAACTTTGCTCTTGCTCTCTCGCCGAATGTCATCCCAGCTACCTATCAAGAAGTTCTTATTGTCCCTCATTAGAAAGCTGTCATAGATGAAGAGATGAAAACTCTGACTGAATGAGGTACTTGGACTCTTGTCCTTACCCCTCCAAGGGCTGATGTGGTCGGCTGTCGTTGGGTCTTTATGATCAAGTTTCTTTCTGATGGTACCATCGATTGCTATAAGGCTCGGCTTGTTACCGAAGGCTTTACTCAGACCTATAGTGTGGACTTTTTTGACACCTTTTCTTCAATTACTCAAATTACAATAATCCGTGTTCTCTTTTCGGTGGATGTTAACAGAGATTGAAAAATGTCTTAGTTGGATGTCAAAAATTCCATCCTTTATGGAGATCTCTAGGAGATAGCCGATATAGAGCAACCTCTTGGGTATGTTGTTCAGGGGGGATCTCAGGTGTGTAAGTTGAGAAAGACAATCTATAGCCTTAAGCAGAGTCTGCGAGCTTGGTTTGAGAAGTTCAACGAAGTTATTTCTGTTATTGGGTTTGCTATAAGTATTGCAGATCACTCTCGATTCATACACAAGACCTCTGCAGGGCTGTTTTTTTTTGTCGTCTATGTGGATGACATTCTTCTCATAAGGGATGATAAAAAGGGAATTGACATGACAAATAAGCACCTACTTCAGCACTTTGTTATAAAAGATATGGGGTATCTCAAGTACTTTTTGGGAATTGAGATATCCCGGAAGCCCAATTCTATTATTTTTTCACAGCAAAAGTATGCCTTGTATCTTTTAAAAGAGACAGGTCTTTTTGGGGCTAAACCTACTCGGTGTCCAATGGCTGTAAGTGATGATAAATGCTAGAATGAGGATTCACCTCTCCTTGCAGATGTCACTAGGTACAGATAGCTTGTCGGAAAACTCATTTATCTGACAGTCACAAGACCAAATATCTATTATGATGTAAGAAGGCTGAGCCAATTTATGTAAGCTCCTAGGGAGTGTCATCTATAATCAGCTCTAAAAATCTTGGAATATGTGAAAGGATCTCCTGGAAAGGGACTTCTATTCTAGAAGAACGGTCATTTGAGAATTAAAGCACATTCTAATGTTAGCTATGCAGATAACAGGGAAGATAGAAAGTCTACATCTATTTTCTATACCTTTATAAGAGGAAATCTGGTCAGCTGGAAGATCAAGAAACAAGCTGTAGTTTTCATGTCAAGTGCGGAATCCGACTATAGAAGCATGACTTTAACTACCTGTGAGCTGAAGTGGTTGCAAACACTATTGTTTGATTTGAGAGAAGTTTATGATCATCCTCTGCCAATATTTTGTGCCAATAAGACAACAATATATATTTTGAAGAATCCAGTATTTTATGAAAGGACAAAGCATATTGAAGTTGACTGCCATTTTTATCAGAAAAGAGGTATTGAAGAATCAAATATCTACTCCATTTAACATCTCTGACTAAGAGCTTGCTGATGTCTTTACCAAACTAGTGTATTCTTTTTTAGATATCTATAACAAGCTGGGCATGGTTGATATATATACTCCAACTTGAGGAGGAGTGTCAGAACCTGTGTTATTAGGCGATTCGACAGCTAATAATTGTGGAAAGGATTGGCGATTTGATGACTAGAGCCCTTGTGGTTAACCTCTTGTTAGATCTTGAAGATTCCAGGCGGACTGGAGGTTAATTAGGTTTGGCTATTTGGCTTGGCCATTGAGTCCGGGCAGACTGATGGTTTGTCTTAGCAAACTGGCAGTTTGGTTAGCAAGTCCTAGCAGTTTGAAAATCTGTAGTACAGTCTTGGCGGTTTGGAAAACCACAGTGCAATATGACAACCTGCAGTTCAGATCGGGCGGTTTAGCAACCCACAGTTGTAGTTTGGTGGCATCCTGCTTTTGCGGTCTGGTGGCCTGACTGCTGTTGGAGCTTGGGGGTTTACAGTGTTTGCAGCATGCTATATGATAGAGCCCGGAAGCCTCCTTGTAAATAGTTTCACCAGTTCTATAGTCATGCGGTTTGACCTAAACAAACAATATAGCCTGCGCGACTTATTTTTAGTCGCACAATGCCGGTTGTATTCTCCTCTCTTCCCCCTTTTTCTATAAATAGGGGGCATACCTTTGTATTATGTACTTTTTTTGGAGAAATAAAATTTTGTTATTTATATGTTTTCTCACATCTTTATTAAATTTTGTGATTCTTTTAAAATTATTGTCTTGATTTATAATAGATTGAATTCCATTAGCCTTAGTGAAAGGTACAAGATTTTTCCATGCTGGTGTATTAGTAATTGTTGATATCCTTTTAGAATCATCACCTAATCCAAAATGATTAAACCTTTTATTCAGGTCTGTAATATTCTTGAGATGTTGACTTCTTTCATTTAAAGAGTCTTCAAAGGCTTTTGCCTTTGATACCTCTTCCTTTATTTTCTTCTATCAACTTAGCTACTTGATTCTTCAGGTTATTTACTTCAATTTTTAAAGGTTTATCCTATTCAGTTGTTCATTATCACATGGATAACTCTTAATTAACTCGATTTATTTTCTCAATTGTTTTATTTATTTTTCTGGTTCTAATTGATCTTTAAAAAACTTTATAAAACACACTTTAAATTCATTTAAAGTAAAATCAATATCATCATAGTAACTTACCTGATTTTCTTCATTATATGATTAAATGTTCTAAGCCATCAAATAAGCTTTATCAGTAGTAGCTTATTCTTCACTACTTGATGAAGAACTTGATTCTGAACTAGTGTCACTCCAGGTTTTAGCAATGAAACCTTTTCCCTTATTATTATCCCTACTCTTGTCGGATAGTCCCGAATAAGGACAAAGCTTATACTTATCATGTTATACACAAGCAATTCACAAGGTAAAAAGTACATAAAGCATGAAAACTATATACTAATAATACCTGCGACGACATCCTCCTGTTTGATGGCCTCCTACTGGCCAAGATTGTACACGCTCGACTGAGCTGGAGCATGTTGGGATGCAGTGGACTCCACCGCCTTTCCCTTTTCAGCGTACGATGTTCCTGCCTTCTTATCAACTGTTGTATGGCCATGCCAACAGTCTCGAGCCATATGTCCCACCTTACCACAAGTATAACATACAAGAGTGGTTCGCCCAGACGTTGCTCTAGCGGGAATAGTAGATGGAGTCTGTCTAATAGACTTGGACTTTTTATTCTATCTCTTGCGGTAGCCATATTTTCCAGGATGCGACACTTTGAACTCGGGCTTTATCACAACCAAGTCCCTCTTGACCTGCACCCTCTTCATGTCCTTCTCTAACGATCGAGCCGTATTAACCAACACTAAAAACCCTTGGTTCATCAGACCCGAGAGCAGTAATCTCAGCTCATCCCACAGCCCCTCGTAGAACCTATTGGTTTTACGCTCTTCATCAGCAAAAGTAGATCCTGCATAACGTCCCAACCTGGTAAACTCATGTAGGTAGTCATCCAAACTACCTTAGCCTTGAGTCAAATGCTGGAACTCATTTTCCATGGCAATCTGCTGCGACGATGGCAGATGCTTTGCCAAGAACAATCTCGAAAACTCTTCCATCGAGATCTCAGTTAGTCGTCTGCCCGCGAAGTGGTGTAACTCCAACTCATCCCACCAAATCTTAGGCTCTACTTTCAACAGGAAAGTGGCCAAGGTGACCTTCTGTTCCTCCTATGTATCTGTTGTCATCAATATCCTCTTAACTCGAGAAAGCCAGTCCTCTGCCTGCATTGGGGATCCTGCACCCATAAATATAGGAGGACTAAAGCTCATAATATGCTTCAGTTGTCTTTCAGTCGCTCGCTTCTCCACCAAAGCCTTAGTAGGCACTTGTCTCGTAGCTAAAGGCTCGGCCACACCAACTTGTACTGGCCCCATCAAAGGTCGCACCTTCCCAGTTGGTTGTGCATTAATCATTGCAAACACTACCGCAGCAATTAAGCATACTATTTCCGTAGAAGGAGGGGGTGAGGGAACATCAGCTGGTGCCATACTCTCAACAGAATGTTAGGGTTCAGATTGCCCCGCACCACTTCTAGTCACCTATACGTGTAAACATACACAATTTAGCGACTACCCAAAAGACAAACATCGACTATTAGGAACACGCAGGTTCTTCAAACATGTGTATTTTAATTCCTAAGTGAAGATTCTTGAGTTCATTTTGTTATAACGGTAAGCACATACACGTGCTCGCCACCCCTCTGATACCAAAATTGTAATACCTCCATCCGTCGCATGAAATACAACAAAGGGTCTGGCCGGGGCCCCATGCCATATTCCACAGACAGTCGGCAGAGTTACGTATTAATATAAAACCAAACGAATCCTAAATCAGATCATTCTAGCAGAAGCTTTAAGGGTTAACTTTTGAACTCAAGTACACACGAATGTCCACTATATATAAATATCATGAATGTTTACAAAATACACCAAATGTTACGGCCTTAAGGCCTGATAGTTATACTTCAAAAGTGTGGTTTACAAACATCGGCATGCAGGCCGGCCACACATGAAAATAATAAAAGCCTTTGCATGGCCTTCAAGGGTCGGCATAGCATCAAAGGCTTCAGCCTACTACTTCCTGCTCGGCTCTCCATCACCTACACAGGGACAATCCACCACGAAGGTGGCAAACAAGGCAACAGTCACCTTTAGCTGACCAATTTATAACGACCCTACCCCATTCCCAGGGTAGTGGTATTCCTTCCATGCATGCATAGCATTCATATATGTATATCACAAGAAGGTACACTTAAGCACCCTTCAGCATATCACAAACATTTGCATCACTGCCAAACATTCTGTGCACTCAGGGCATATTCTAAGAGTACTGGCAATATCAAGTCCCTCCACCGTTCAAAGGTCCTGGACTTGACGGTCATTTTATGAGTATTTTAGACTTTACGGCTTACAGCCTAAGACTTCCCTTTTTCTCTATGCCATCAATAACTCCCATGTACTTTTGGTCTGTTTAACTGATCGACATCGAGCGGGTACAACTCAGCCCTTTCCCTTTGCTCATATCGTCGTGCCATCGCTGAAAGTCGAAGCCTTCATGGCAAATAGACACGATGTGGGAGGGACTCCCCTTTCCCGTCATCAAAACATAACCAATGTTATGTACAATGGCTCTCATAGCAACCAAAGCTTGGCACCCAGGCACATAGCTCACCTGCTATCCCCAAGGTCTCCATGAGACAGGCTGTGCAAGCAAATTCTTATCTGGAAGCTATCATCAGCGATAGTCACTATTACTTGGCATTATCGATAGTAAATCTCGTCTGTCTTCAGACTCAATCATAACTGGAACATCTGTCCAGAAAACCCTACAGCATCCTGCAGTGCCAGAAACACTGGACTTTCACATCTGTTAGTTCCATTGCCCACAATGTTCCCTAGATTGGATTTGAAGAGGCATCTCCATCAACACTAAGATCATAGTTGTATTTGATATTGTTTAATCTCATCATGTGCAGGAGTTCCATGGAACAAGTCTAGACAGGTGGTCTAAGTGATGTGACAGGTGGTCACACAGTGAAGTTGCTGAAAAGACAGGAAGTAGGCTATGTGGCCAAGTCAGGTTATTGAAAAGGCAGTAAGTATCCTATGTGGCCAAGTTAGGTAAACTCTTACCTAGGTTGTGGGCTGATAGAAATCTATCTAAGTCCATAGGAATTGAGTGATGAAGACACACTCAACGCCATACAACAAAAGGTTGTGAGTAGAACTCTGTTAAGAAATTCGTCGAATTGAGTTTAGAGTTTGTCGAGTTGAGCTCACCATTCTTCATGCTAACTACAGAGTTTTAGACTTTAAGTTTGTCGAGCTCAGTTAAGAAAATTTGTCGAACTGAGTTTAGAGTTTGTCGAGCTAAGCTCGTCATTCATCGAACTCAGTTCAGTTAGTTAAACTAAGTTATAGAAAGCTTTTTCTAAGGCAAAAAGCGTTGAGTGATGAAGACACACTCAACGCTCTCTACGCTAGAGAAGCGGGAGGATTTTGCCTAAGGCAAAAGCGGCTAAGATAGCTGAGAAGCTCAATGCAAAAGCGTTGAGAGAAATGTTGGTCTCAGCAAAACCGCTGAGACAGGAGTTAGTCTCAGCACAACCGCTGAGACAAGTGTTAGTCTCAGCACAACCGCAGAGACAAAAGTTTGTCTTGGCTGAGAATAAGATGGCGCTGAGACATGTTAAGCAGAAAAATTGTTAAGGCAAAAAACATTGAGTGGAGGTTGCTATCTCAACGATGTCGATGTCTAGTGAAGACAAAATTTTGTACAAGGTGTTTGGCGTTGAGTGAAGCTCACACACTCAACGCCAAGCAACAGATAGCTTATAAAGCAAGTTGGCATTGAGTGAAGCTGAATCACTCAACGCCAAGAATCATATTAATATTCCAAGTAGTTTTGCGTTGAGTCAATGTTACTCACTCAATGTCAAGAGATAGTAAATCTGTCTAAGTGTTTTGGCATTGAGTGTTGCTTACTTACTCAATGCCGGCCTATGCTAATGTTGTTTGATTTTTGACTAAGTCCACAGCTGATGACGTCAGCAAGTCAACAAGTCAACATATTTCAAATTAGTAGGGGGATGGCTACAGTACGCGACAAATGTTACCGCAGACCTACTGTACGACAGTTGGCGTTAAAGCAAAGTTGTTGCTTGACATTAATGATGTGGGTCCCACTGCGCAAGAGGCGTTGGGACAAAATCAAATAAAATATAGAGGCCCTTACAGAGAGATGCAGCTTTTGAGGAAAGAGAATCAAGGGAAGTTCTTCCTCTCCATCATTGTTGTGGAGCTAAAGAACAGGAAGCTCAAGTCAACAAGACAGAGAGCAAGATAGTTGTTGGAATTAATATCCTCAATAGCAAGATAGATGGTGTCACTCTCACCTACACCAGCAAGCTAGCTCAAAGTATTTTCTCTGAGCATAAGGTAGCAGCCAAGGGCCGACCCTTGCTGCAGGTTCTTCGCAGTTCCAGCAACTCAAGCACCTGAAGGTCTTTTGTCTGGAAGATGTGAAGAGAAGAAAGCTCGAAGAAGTAAAGATCTGAAAGAAGGCTCAATGGACCATTCTCTGGAGTCAGAGTTAAAGTTGAATTACCTCAGCCAAGGAAAGAGAGAAGAGCATAACAGGGTTCTGCAAGTTGCTTCTAGCACAAGCATACTTGTTGCTGTGAAGAAGTTGAGCTGAGATATTCTTAGCTCAGGTAGCAGCTATAACCTGCAGTTACTTCACACCTCCAGCAGGAAAATCCCTAGTGTTGTGAAGAAGAAGTTAGGACTGAGTATATCTTAGTTCAAGTAAGGTAGACTCGGGAAATACTTTCCTGGTGTCAAAGTTGGGCTGAGTTTAACTCAGTCAAGGTAGATTGACACAAAGAAATTTCTCTTGTGTCCAATCAAGACTCTAACTCACATTCATCTTGTAGGATCCAAGTGTGGATCTGAATGTAGGGCCTTTTGGCCTGAGGTAGGTGACAAGCTTGTCATTGAGCTATAGGTGCCTGAAAAGGCACTGAGGTAGGTATATGTTGGGTACTGAGTTATAGGAGTGCAGCAACACTCTGAGAGTAGGGCCTTGTGCCTGAAGTTGTAGGGCTGAAAAGCCTGAGCTGTAGGCCTTAGAGATAAGGCTGAGGTAGGTGGCTTGAGGGTCACTGAGTATAAGAGCACTAAATAGCTCTGAGATAGGATCCTTTGTGAATCTGAGGTAGGGATGTCCTCCCAACATGAGTGTAGGGCTTAATAGCCTGAGGTAGTTGGTTTGCTAACCACTGAGTTGTAGGCCTTTGTGGATGAGAAGTAAGCCTTTGAGGACACTTAGAGATCCTGAAGGATCTGAGGTGTAAGCTCCTTGGAGCAAGCTTTTGAGAAGTGTCTATTCCAACAAATTAGTTGGATAGGTGGGAGGGAAAGTGGATGTACCCAATTGGGGAACCACTATAAATATCTGTGTGTGTTTATGTGGTTGTTCTTTCTTTTCTTACTTGCAGGTGTGAAGAACAAGCTTTAGATCACACTAAGGTGAAAGTAAAAAAGAAAATAACAAGATATAATAAAAAAATCAAAAAGATAGTCACTAAGGACTAAGAAACCTATTCACCCCCCCCCCCCCTCTAGGTGATTTAGCTATCCTTCAAATAAGGACTTTCAAGTGGTATCAGAGGTAGATTACTCAAAAAAGATCTAACAATCTGAGTAGACCTCAAGGATAGCTAAAAGGTTTGCATTGGTGGGTTCAAAAGAGAACCATATGGAGTGGAGCTCAATGAAGTTTCAAGTCTGTAGTGAGAGCAAGGACCATATTAGACTATTGGTAGCTCTTGTAGATGATGATGTCTATGCAGATGCAAGAATGGAGATCAGGGCCCCTCTGTCACACTCAGATATTGACTCAGAGGTGGATGAAGCCGAGGAAGGTGAATGCAGATACTATTGGATGATTGCTACACCAGAAGAAGAAGAATTCAGCCAGGATCTGTCTGGTCCAGATCAGGTACAATCTCCGTCTAGTTCTTCTTATTGTTCAGGTTATGAGTCCAGCTCAGACTCTGATGCTTCCTCTTCAAGTGGTGATGAGAGTCCTCTATCAGAAGATGATATCAATCAATTGATTGAGAATCATATTGCACTTCTAAAAGCTTTCAAGGAAAGCAAGTTCTTGCTAAGAAACAAGCAGAGGAAATTATCTCCCTCCAGTCAGCTGCTTCCCAGCAAGATGAGACCGCATCCTTGTTATCCCTAAAAGATAGGGAAGTAGATCATCTGAAGATCATGGTAGATGTCCATGTTGAGTCCATCAAATATAATGACTCTAAGATCAAGGTTCTTGAAGAGAAACTTGAAAGGGAGAAGAGAATAGTTGCCAATTTCTCTAAGATAGATAATATCAAGAGAAAATATGAATCTGAGTGGATTACAAATATTATCCAATCTCAGAGGAGAGGCCAAGCTCATGTTGTGCCAAAGTGAACCTTTCACAAGGTAATTCTCACTTCTCATTGGTATGACCAAGGCTGCATGCATGGTTACTGGGAGAATGGGAATTCCTCTTGTAAGAATACAAGAGTATCTTACAATGGGAGAATAAAGGGTAGGGAATGAATGCCTTTAAGGCTCTCCATGAAAAGTACAAATGGCCCATGCTAGACCATTTATATTTGGTGCCTCAGTCCCAACTCACAAGGAAAACATAGTGGCTTTCACTCAAGCCAATCCAGCAAGGAATCATACAAAGGGTCAGTCTATCAGTAGGCCTAACTTGGCTAGCTCTGATGATATAAACAGCTTGTCTTCTACAAAGAAGATAGCTGTAAGTACCATTCAGGGCAAGAAAAGGAAGGATGCTGAAAGAATAACCTTCATTCAGACCCTTGCTGAAAGGAACTTGAAGAAAGTTGTTGCTCCCATTCCTTCTATTCATCCAGCAGTTAACCATACTGCAAGACCTGCTCAAAAAAGAAGATACAATATTCATGAGTGTTGGTTCTATGGTAAGGTGGGGCATTTTGCCCTAGATTGCTGGCTCAATCCTTCTATGTCTAGAGCAAGAGTTAGCCTACCTGTCAGAAATACTATAGGTAGGCAAGTCATATTCCAGGCTAACAGGAACCTAGGACCCAATACCTATTGGGGTCCTAAGGTAAGATAATTCTGTTTTGCAGGTAGTCCAAGTGCCCATCCCCCATGTGGAACTTGGACAAAAGATGTTCCAAAACTTGGACTGGAATAAGGAAGTTATCATATGGTTCATACTATAAGGATAAGGAAGTTGTGTGCACTCCTAAAGAAGGATAAATTACACAAGTATTGGGCTAAGACTAGCTGGATCCAGCAGGAATGTCTGAATGGACAAAGCCTTGCTGCCTCACCAGCAAATCTAGAAAGGACAAGTAGGCTATACTCATCTCTGAGGAGAGCACAATTAGCTCCTCTACAAGCAGCAAAGAAGAGGCACACTGTGCTTAGCTGACCATACTCACTATACAGAAGGGTCAAACAGTCAAGTGGTATCATCAACTGAATTGATGAGTGATAGTCATATGGACAGTATTTGTGCAAATGTTGAGGGGGAGACAATCAAGATAAGATACTCCTGTTGATGGGAAGGTTGCTGGACAAGCTTGATTCTTACCCAAAGTTTCCCCAGCACAGAATAGATCAGCATTACTGCTAAGGATCAGTTTATCCCCATGGATATTATAGAAGCTGAGAGGGAAACTACCCAAGTGATGGTACCTGCTAGAAGAAGGCAAGCCAATCAGCTTACAAGAACAGCTGGATTGCTCCAGCTTGGTGATACAAGTCAGCACATTCCTATTGGAATAGTAGTGTAAAGAAAGACTTAGTATCAGAATGAAAGGATGGTTCATGAAAAGATCATTCAAGGTTAAAGTGATCTTGAAGTCCAGCAGCTGCAGGAGATAATTCAGCCTCATGAGAAAAGAAAGCTGTCAGCTGCACCAAAGGTATCATCTACAATCAGCTAAGGGAGAAGAGAAGCTGACAAGCTGTAACATCCCATTTCCGGCTAGACCCCTAGGAGTCGGTATGTTGTGACAGAACCCTAGGAAACCCAAGAATTGAAGTCCATCGACCAAGATTTCGGGTCATGGGTTGGTCATGCCCGTGACCGACCCGTCACGCCCGTGACCTAGGGCGTGACCCATTCGACAATCGTCGACCACAGAGAGACGACCGGCAAGCTCTGAATTTTTAGTCACGGGCTGGTCATGCCCGTGACCTACCTATCACGCCCGTGACCTAGGGCGTGACACCCTTCGACGATCGTCGATCTCCGGAAGACGATCGGCGAGCGCAGAATTTGCAACCCGAGCCTGTCACGCCCGTGACTGATGTGTCACGCCTGTGACCTAGGGCGTGACCACCCTTCGACGATTGTCAATCTCAGGAAGACGATCGTCGAACTCAGAATTTGCCACCCAGACCTGTCACGCCCGTGACCTACGTGTCACGCTCGTGACAAAGGCCAAAACGTCGGTTCAGGCCCGAAATTATTCTTACACGCGTTATAATAAATTCTGGTATGGAAAGTTACACCGGGAGTATTTATGGGTCGTTTCCTTCTCTAATTACTTAATAAGAAAGAGAAAGTGTTGGTCGAATAGAAAATCTCCACCTAGTAAATGCCTCTTCTTATTCCAGTGTTTCCTTTCCTCCACCATAACCGAAATATTATTAAGAGAGAGCATTCATGGCCATGAATGCTTCACCCTTTCCCTTCCCCACTTGGAGATCTATAAAATCCCCTTAGAGCAAGATGAGAAGGTTACACTCTTGACCAAGCGGATTTAGATTATTGTTCTTGCTGTAGGAGAAGTTCGGGAATGCCACCACCGCGCCATGACAATCCGACGTTCATCTCGCCTCCAAACCGCGAACAAGGTCCTCCTCTACTTCTTCTCTTATGGGTAGATCTTAGGATCTTATAAATGAAGTTCGTGCTCAAAGGAGCCGGACCTATCTCGCATTTTCATGGAAAACCATGAAAAATTTATTTTTCGGGTACGCCGGAAACCGCCACCTTCGGCAGCCAAACCACCACCGACCGATAGTCATCGCCTCGACGAAGGTGGTGGTGGTGGTGGTGGCTGGCCAGGGAAGTGACCGGACGGCCGGCGACGGATCACGGAAGAGCTACAGGAAATATGTGTTTCTGAGTTCAAGTTTCGAGTTTTGAGGAAGATGAACAGTAAAGATATTTTTATAATATAAAATTAAGTATATAATATATAAGGTAAATATACATTAAATTGGTCATTTTGATATTGCAAAATGAGGCACTTAGAGGCCGATTAGGAAAAATGGCCAGTCACGAAAGTTGTATTCCTTCGAGTCTAGATTAATTTAAAATTGATTTCAACTTGTTTGGGTAAGAGGTTTGACCGCAGCACCCGTTTTATTGGGGGCTGTACCTAGAGTTGGGCAGGAACTAAAATGAATGTCCACTCTTCGTCCCTTTTCCAAATGACCTGATATTTTGGCAGGGGGTTACCCTTAGCCATAGCTAGAGGCTGTCCAAAAATGGGAGCTTTTGGAGATACTTTACCTAAAGTTTTTGTTTTAATTTAATAAAGTTAGAGTAATTTATCTAAGTGGTTAAATGACCTCCAAACCCTCCCAAATTTTGGTGAGTGGTCCCTGGCTATAAAACCTAGTTCTGTACAAAATTCCAACTCATTTGGATGAGTTTTGGGTAGGAAATCTCCTATCGTTAACTAGGCATTAATGAGACGTTTTCAGTAAAAAGTGCACTAAGTTGTTTGAACGGTCGAATAACCTCAATAGAGGCTGATATTTTGACCACTGACTTATAAGGGTTGTTACAATAAAAATTGTGTGGTTTAGGGTTGATTTACCCTAGGATCCAAACTCAAACCCTAAATGGAGGGTTTTGAGGGTTGTGAAGGACATGGGGGCAAATGCACTCGTATTGCCTTGAAATTCAGTAGGGTCGACGTTAGCATAATATAAATCATCTGGACGGAATCTTGGAGGATTTGGAGATAGGTAGATACCTCAAAACTCTAACCTTAGCTTTAGGGTAAAATACTAAAAAAGTAAAATCTGTCACTAAACATTATCTAAAAGCTATGAAACTCAGGTAGAGTGAGTTTTGGAGTGGGTAGAATTTATAGAAATTTTTACTGGAATTTTATAATGTCTATTTCCAGCACTTCATTTGTAACATTTGTTATAGCCCAAATTGATGTTTTAATTATTTAGATCTTTCTGTTCATTGAAACCCCATGCAATCTTGGAAGTAAATGTTTTAAGTCAGAATGATTGCTCATAAATTTTTTAATAATTTTTGATTGAGTAAATCTAGTACTTCCTTCACAAATGTTAAAAAAGGGCTTTTATGGTTTGAAAATAAATTATGGATGATATTTCTATTGAAAAATTATGAATCTTAGGAATTGAGACTTTCAGGACACTATATGCTTGTAGAAATTTATTCATGATTTTTAGAATTTTAGTTACGGCACTTTCTTTACAAGTTTACCTTATAGAGATCTTTGATAATTAATTTATTCCGAGATTAATACTTGCTGAAAAATTATGAAACTGGACCAATGATATTTTTAAGTTTGTATCTGCATAGTATAATTAACTTATAATTTTTGGATGGATATTCTCTGTACTTGATTAACAAATAACGAAATATAGAAAATATTGCTAAAATAGTTTTAGCGCCCTTTTGATGATAGAAAAATTGTGATACTTTGGATTTCCATATTGAGATTACATAATATTTAGTATAATTTTGTTAGACATCTTGCATGAGTACTTAGGGTAGTTCATGTTCAAACCGGTAGCCCTTGGAATTTTTGAGGAAATTAATTAAATGCCAGATAAATTAGGAAAATTACCGTGTTCTGGACTTAGGCTAATTATATCATGATAAGTCTCCAGTAAATAATTTAGGGCATTTGTATGAGTATTGGATCATTGCCTAATCGGTTCGACATATAGTCTAGGTTGGTCTACATTTAGCAAATTGTTAAATTACAATAGGACATGATCTGAGATAGTTGTTGGAGTTAGTCATTTTGTCTGGGTGGACAGTTGTGGATTATATCGCAATAGAATGATATGAAGTGTAGTGAGAAGTGGTGTTTGCTAGAGTTAAGAGGTGCTCGGGTTCGACGAAAGATCGTCCTTCCCGAAGAGAGGAAGGTTAAAAATCACCCTAGGTTAGTCTATCGTAATATGAGAAGGGAATGGGTAAAGGGAATCAACCAATAACATTAAGTGCCTTGCGAAAGGGAACGATGAGCTTCAGCTACCATCATAGTTCCTAGTGCCCTTTGAGAGCCCTTCACAGGGAATACCGGGGGCAGTCCTGGGTTAACGTAAACTGTAATAACAAACTGAAAAGAGTAACCTAGTAATTAGGATCTCACATTTCACAAACACTATTAGCACAGGAAGATTTTTGGGAGCTCCGGCTCGGTTGGTTAAGAGACGGACAGAATGGTCCGGGGAGCTTTGGCTCGATTGGTTAAGAGATAGACGTGTTGGTCCGGGGAGCTTCGACTCGGTTTCTCTTGATTACGATTAAATTTGCATGTGCATAAAAGGAAAGAAATTTAAGGTGGTGGGTCTTCGGTATTGGAGGGTCGATGCACCGACGCCAATACGCTGACTCGGCAAGTGTGGTTAGCACTTCGCCAACAGAAGTCCCGTGTCGGCAAGAGTACGCAGGAGTCCGCTTCGTGCACCAAGCATTGAGGCATACGATAGGTCTGACCGGTAGTGCTTTACTGGTTTAGAGGTTGGCGAGGCCCAACCCACCGCTTTCGTCTGCCACTACGGAGGTATCCTGGGAGGTAACAGCTCCGAAAGGGGGAACTAAAGGTCTGTGTGCACAGAGTCTGGTGTGTGAGTTGCACTTGCATGTTCCACCATACCCACTTGCATGTCATAGCATAATCGATTCATTTAACCCCTGACACCTAATGTATAAGTGGAATGGGACGCTTATATAATAGGCCTTGCAAAACGACCCCTTGGTTTATAAGCTTGTGTGGGCAAATTTATAAATTAAGGTTAAATTCAATATATATATGCTGTTGTTTGATAACCGACACCCCAACGTATAAGTGGTATGGGACACTTTATACGATGGGAGCCTTGTAGAATATCCATTGGCTTAGGTGCTTCCGCACAAAAGTTAATGTTACATTTCCTACTTTCTGTTATTGTCATTATATATTATAGAATTGCTAGATTAGTTCCGCTGCCACCTATTTTCTTTTGATGTAATCTCCACCTTCATGTCCTTCCCTTTCTTCCTCTCCGCTCGGTACCTAGGAGCCATGGGGGAAGGGGTAGGGGATGATAGGGCTTAGTCTTTATGACTAACGGTTTTCGAACTGCATCATTTAGGGGATCGTGGAGCCGAGCATGGAGGAGCAGCCCCAGAGACCGGTGCGCTTGGAGATGGGGCAGTCTAGCTCCGGAGTTCATACAGCCGGGACCGTGAGTCTCGACCTTGAGTAGATGTTTTGATTTTGCTTCCACATGAGTGATCTGTAGTGAGGATTATGATGTACCGGGCATAAGCCTGTATTTTAGTACTCTGATATATTATTATGTGGACACTCCCTTCGTGGAGATTTTACTTCTTTTTCTATATATGTGATTTTCCTATGGACTTGTGTTTACTTTATTATGCTACCTTTCTGTGATCGAATTGGCCGGCAGAATCGGCGCTTTGTGGTGATGACCCTTCAGGGCGTGAAGGTGTCACCGCAAAGTGGCGGTTCTGGGCCTAAGACCCCGGTGTTTTAAAAGAAAAGGGGGGGGTCTTACACCAGCTCCTCCCTATCTATTCAGAATCCAAGAAGGGGAGAAGATTTGGCTCAGTAAAAAGATACTATGCAATAGAGTGGCTAAGCATCAACATGGATGGATCTTGACGAAATAATCTTCATTCGTCGAACGGAGCTCGACGAAATCAGAAGCATTCGTCGAACGGAGCTCAATGAAATCTGAATATTTCGTTGAACTCAAAATTGTCTAACAGAAATCATATGACATCAGAACCATAACCTCCAAATAAGTAGAATCTCTTTATTTTTTTTATTCTACTAGAGTATTCTAAATTACTAGGTATTATGTCTGTCATAGCTCGACTATGCATATGTAGATTAATGTTTCAATAAGTTAGGGAGCATAAGGAAGAACTCAATCCTGAGTTTTTCCTGACTGACAAGTGGCTGACATGTTTTTCATGCAACTAGATGAAGTCCAGCTTCAACACCATCTAGATTGAGATTAGGTATGTTAAACTTGGTATAGCTTTAGTTGCTCCTTATCATACTTGTGTTGCAGGATTCACTTCCCTTGCAGGTAGATAAGTTCTTGATGTGATATCAAGACCATAAAGACCATTAAGTGGTATCAAGACTTAGATGGACTCAAGTGTCAAGCAGAGGGAGTGACAGGGATGCACCTGTTAAGAAGGAGCAAGCAGCTGCTGTAGTAAATCAGCTGTCAAAACTGCTGATCAGTTTATCTTAAGGATAATGCACAGACCAAGGGGGAGATTATATATAACATAGTCATAATCCTCTCTGTGTCTGAAAAGTAATGTTGTTGCTGTGAAGACAGTTCGGCTGCTAAAGAAAAAGAACAACTAGCAGCCAGCTTAATTGGATCCCTGGTTCACTTAAGAGTCTAGGGGCTGCAGTGATGTGGTGCATCAATGATATCACCACAAGTGGATGCTGACTTTGTAGATACAACATCAACAAGTAGAATTATGTTAGCAGCTAGCTCAAATGTTGTAGTGTTGTATCATTGTATCAACACAGAAGGTATGACTCCTAATCTAGTAGTCCGATCACTAGGAAGATTTTCTTATTAGTATCAACATAGGACTTTGTCTAGGATCAAGAGATAATCTCTCCCATTATAGTTTTTACTCACTCAATAGATATACCTATTGAAGAAGATAGAAAGGGGGAGATATGTGTGGCAATGCATAAGAAGAAATGCTTCTAGTTGTGCTCCACTTAAATATTAAGTGGTATAAAGGAGAGTTCATATTGCTTGAGCAATTGCTCAAGTAATATGAGGATGCATTGAATTAACTTATTAAGTTAATACAATTAATTTGAGTACATAGAGCGTAAGCTAGCAGTTGTAGCAGATTATAATCTACAGCTGCATGAATTTATTCTGCCTATTATGTTAATGCCTCTTAGTATTGCTGGGTGTTCTGCCTTCTTCAAATAGGGGGAGATTGTTGGGTCCATTGCCCACAATGTTCCCTAGATTGGATTTGAAGAGGCATCTCCATCAACACTAAGATCATAATTATATTTGATGTTGTTTAAGCTCATCATGTGCAGGAGTTTCATGTAATAAGTCTATACATGTGGTCTAAGTGATGTGACAGGTGGTCACACAGTGAAGTTGCTGAAAAGGCAGGAAGTAGCCTATGTGGCCAAGTCAAGTTGTTGAAAAGGTAGGAAGTAGCCTATGTGGCCAATTCAGGTAAACTCTTACCTAGGTTGTGGGCTGACATAAATCTATCTAAGTCCACAGGCGTTGAGTGATGAAGACGCACTCAATGCCATACAGCAAAAAGCTGTGAGTAGAACTCAGTTCAAAAATTCATCGAACTGAGTTCAGAGTTCGTCGAGCTGAGCTCGCCATTTGTCGTGCTAACTTCAGAGTCTGAGACTTTAAGTTCGTCGAGCTCAGTTCAGAAAATTCGTCAAACTTAGTTCAGAGTTCGTCGACCTAAGCTCGACCTTCGTCGAACTCAGTTCAGTTAGTTGAACTAAGTTGCAGAAAGTTTTTTCTAAGGCAAAAAATGTTGAGTGATGAAGACACACTCAGCGCTCTCTACGCTAGAGAAGCAGGAGGATTTTGCCTAAGGCAAAAGAAGCTAAGACAGCTGATAAGCTCAATGCAAAAGCGCTAAGAGAAATGTTGGTCTTAGCAAAATCGCTGAGAAAGGAGTTAGTCTCAGCACAATCGCTGAGACAAGTGTTGGTCTCAGCACAACCGCTGAGACAAGAGTTTGTCTCGGCTGAGAACAAGAAGGCGCTGAGACAAGTTAAGCAGAAAAATGGTTATGGCAAAATGCATTGAGTGGAGGTTGCTCACTCAACGATGTCGACGCCTAGTGAAGACAGAATTTTGTCTAAGGTGTTTGGCATTGAGTGAAGCTCACACACTCAACGCCAAGCAGTAGATAGCTGATAAAGCAAGTTGGCGTTGAGTGGAGCTGAATCACTCGATGCTTAGAATCAAATTTATATTCTAAGTAGTTTGGCGTTGAGTGAAGGTTACTCACTCAACGCCAAGATATAGTAAATCTGTCTAAGTGTTTTGGCATTGAGTGTTTCTTACTCACTCAACGCCTATGATAATGTTGTTTGATTTTTAACTAAGTCCATAGTTGATGACGTCAGCAAGTCAACAAGTCAGCATATTTCAAATTAGTGGCGGGATGGTTATAGTACGTGACAAATATTGTCGTAGACTTACTGTATGACAGTTGGCGTTAAAGCAAAGTTGTTGCTGGCCATTAATAATATGGGTCCCACTTCGCAAGAGGCGTTGGGAAAAAATCAAATAAAAGATAGAGGCCCTTATAGAGACATGCAGCTTTTGAGGAAAGAGAATCAAGGGAAGTTCTTCCTCTCCGCCATTGTTGTGGAGCTGAAGAGCAGGAAGCTCAAGTTTACAAGACAGAGAGCAAGATAGCTGTTTGAATTAACATCTTCAATAGTAAGATAGCTGGTGTAACTCTCACCTGCACCAGCAAGCTAGCTCAAAGAATTTTCTCTGAGCATAAGATAGCAGCCAAGGGCCGACCCTTGTTGCAGGTTCTTCACAGTTCCAGCAACTCAAGCACCTGAAGGTCTTTTGTCTGGAAGCTGTGAAGATAAGAAAGCTTGAAGAAGTAGAGATCTGAAAGAAGGCTCAAGGGACCATTCTCTAGAGTCAAAGTTAGGGCCGAATCACCTCAGCCAAGGAAAGAGAGAAGGGCAGAACAGGGTTCTACAATTTGCTTCCAGCACAAGCATACTTGTTGTTGTGAAGAAGTTGAGCTGAGATATTCTCAGCTCAGGTAGTAGTTATAAGCTGCAGTTACTTCACACCTCCAGCAAGAAAATCCCTGGTGTTGTGAAGAATAAGTTAGGACTGAGTATATCTCAGTCAAAGTAAGGTAGACTCAGGAAATACTTTCCTGGAGTCAAAGTTGGGCTGAGTTTAACTCAGTCAAGGTAGATTGGCACAGAGAAATTTCTCATGTATTCAATCAAGTCTCAAACTCACATTCATCCTGTAGGATCCAAGTGTGGATCTAAATGTAGGGCCTTTTGGCCTAAGGTAGGTGACAAGCTTGTCACTGAGCTGTAGGTGCCTGGAAGGGCACTGAGGTAGGTACCAGTTGGGTACTGAGCTGTAGGAGTGCTGCAACACTCTGAGAGTAGGGCCTTGTGCCCGAAGTTGTAGGGATGAAAAGCCTGAGCTATAGGCCTTAGAGATAAGGCTGAGGTAGGTGTCTTGAGGTTCACTAAGTGTAGGAGCACTACAGAGCTCTGAGGTAGGATCCTTTGTGGATCTGAGGTAAGGCTGTCCTCCCAGCCTGAGTGTAGGTCTTAACAGCCTGAGGTAAGTGGTTTGCTAACCATTGAGTTGTTGGCCTTTGTTGCTAAGAAGTAAGTCTTGGAGGAGACTTAGAGATCCTGAGGGATCTTAGGTGTAAGCTCCTTGGAGCAAGCTTTGGAGAAGTGCATATTCCAACAAATCAGTTCGATAGGTGGGAGGAAAAGTGGATGTACCCAATTGGGGAACCACTATAAATATTTGTGTGTGTTTATGTGGTGTTCTTTCTTTTCTTACTTGTAGGTGTTAAGAACAAACTCTAGATCACCCTAAGTTGAAAGCCAAAAAGAAAACAACAAGATATAATAAAGAAATCAAAAAGATAGTCACTAAGGACTAAGAAACCTATTCACCCCCCCTATCACAACCCGCATTTTCTCCAAATTTAAAAAAAACATCAGAGTATGAGAAAACACGCATCGTGATGCCATGTCGATCAGGGGATAACTGCTGACGCTCAGGCAAAACCATCTACTTTATTTTATGAAAATTCATAAGTTTAATGATTAGAAAATCAGTTATATTTTTAAAGGTCGTATCCCTCGGCTCGGTGGATCACCTAGTCCACAATTTAAAAACTATACTTATACGCTGCGGAAAATACTTTATTCAGGTTTGACATCCTAAAAGAGTGCATAAGTGCCCCTAGAGGACATCTTATACCATGCAGGACCCTACATTTAATTTATACTATATATAGGAAAACGATCTTTTTATGTTATTTGGAAAATAGTGTTGAGTTTTATAAAACATGCTGATCATGAGATATACTTATAATAGTGTTTTTAGGTTTAAAAGTAACTAGCAACCTAGCATAAATCATCCCCAGAGCAAGTAGACTATCTCCAGAAAAGGTAACAGTAAAAAGATAACATATTTAGTATCAAGGTAAAACTAACAGTGGGCGCCAACAAACTGACACGAACCCACTGGCAAGTATGTATGTCTGTAAGAAAGAAGTACAAAGCGACCTCACAAGACCAAGGAACTGGTCTCCACAGTACGAGAGACCACCAGCAACAGCACAGCACAACTAGCCGCCTAATCGGCTACTAACCAGAACCTAAGGCATTCAAAGAAGAAAAGAATACCTCAGCAAGCTAAACAAGTAAGTTGCACGGAAATGTTAAGTTAAAAGGTAAGCAAGAAGAGTAAGTAAACCGAAACAAGCACCACTGTCCAAGGCAAGAAAAAAAGGGGAAAAATACTATGTGCAAGGAAACAGCAACAACCTTGCCCAAAAATAAATCCTGCAGAGTTTACCAGGCTACCATGAGCCCAAACGTTGCAAATTTACAAAGGAAGAAACGTCTAACACCCTAAGCTGTGAGAGATGGTAGTAGCAAAGACAACGCAGATCCGGGTTAGAGGCAAACTCAGTCCCCCAACCACCATTTCCAAGAAACAAAGCTCAAGGGTCTATATGGTAAAGCACTAGGGACCTCCCACCCCCTTGCCCAGCCCGTACCTGGAGCAAGATAAAAGAAAAGGGTGGTCACGGCTAAATTACACAACACCACCCCCATTAATAGCTTCAAACCACCACTACTAACCACGACCCACGATTCGGCCTTTTGGTAAAAAAATATAGCCGACAAGGAACCTCAAAAATCAAGGAATTCACTCGGGAGAGAAAATCAAGGTAAGGGAAAAGCGCTGAGATGACTCAACGCGGCATAGCGTTGAGTGAGCCCCACTCACTCAATGCCTAAACAGACGGTGGCGTTGAGTGAGCTAACCTCACTCAATGCAAAAACAGCTATGGCGTTGAGTGAGGTTCACTCACTCAACGCCTTCTGCAACACTGGCTGTGGCGTTGAGTGAGCTAACCTCACTCAACGCCAAAATAGCTATGGCGTTGAGTGAGGTCCACTCCCTCAACGCCTTCAGCAACACAGGCTGTGGCGTTGAGTGAGCTAACCTCACAAAACGCTAAAACAGCTATGGCATTGAGTGAGGTCCACTCCCTCAATGCCTCAGCAAAACAGGCTGTTGCGTTGAGTGAGCTAACAAAACACCTACGACGTTGAGTGAGGTCCACTCCCTCAACGCCTCCAGCAACACAGGCTGTGGTGTTGAGTGAGCTAACCTCACTCAACGCCAAAACAACTACGGAATTGAGTGAGGTCCACTCACTCAACGCCTTAGCACTTAACCGCAAAAACCAATTGTGGCGTTAAGTGAGTCCACCTCTCTCAACGCCAAAACAGCTTTGGCGTTGAGTGAGGTCGACTCACTCAACGCCAAAGTACTTAGCCGCAAAAACAAACTGCGGCGTTGAGTGTGTCCACCACTCTCAACGATAAAACAGCTTTGGCATTGAGTGAGGTCAACTCACTCAACGCCAAAGTACTTACCCGCAAGAATGGGCTGCGGCGTTGAGTGAGTCCACCTCACTCAACGCCTAAACCGCAACGCCACAATACTTAGCCGCAAAAGAATAGACCAAGCAGACGCGACGTTGAGTGTGTGCACCACACTCAAAGCCAAGTCCAAGTAGACCTGGCATTGAGTGTGTGCACCACACTCAACGCCAAGCCCTGAATTCTCAAATGCTAACTCCAGTAAGTCTAAGTACCGGGAAGGCTCCTGCTACAGCCACTACACAGGCAAACACATATACATCCCAACCCGAGCCTAAGCAAGATAGATTTGCATAAAAAATTAAACTATAGCCTTGCCCCTCTACCCGGCTACAACTAATGCACAGGAAGAATCGACCCAACCCTCAAGCCCTCACACAGCCCGAGAACAAGTCTTCTCTACCAACAGTTGGGAATTTGTACCCGATTTCAAGCAAGAATAGGGTTTCTAACCTAGGGCTAACAGGGGCTTTATTAACATAGCAAAAACAATCTAGACAAGCCTTTTCTACGGCCACAAGAACGAAGAGAAAAAGAGAATAATACTAGGCAAGGGAAAGAACACCACTTGTCTCGATTTCCAGCGAAGCTTGGCCGACCTCCCTTATCCTTACTCGGCACCAGCAGCAACAATACCTAAAGCAGAAAATCTGGAGCTTTAATGGCGGAAACGGACAACCCTAGAAAATCGAGACCCCTAGAAACACCACGAAAACTGAATTTCTTATCACATGAATGAAGGTCTAGGCGAGAGCAATCCAAATCCGCTTTCGGAATCGAATTCCGTCTACAAACGCTCCCGGAATCGGCGTCCAAAGGGGAGCAGGTTCGACAGTTCCTCTGATTTCCGCGAACAGGCGCTGCGGGCGGGGGAAGAAAGTGAACAGGAGCGGTTCCTTTCTTAAGTCTAATCTATCCTATATATAGCACCCTCTTAATCTTAATTATCTAATCAACTAATTAAGGCAAAATAAGACAAGGCAAAACCGCCAAGCACCCGCACCCTTACAAAATAATTATTAATATAATATTTATTAAATAGTTTTATTTTTTTCATAAAACACAAAACGACGCGAAAACCGAACATCCTCAGAATTCGACGAAATTCGCACTGTAGCTAAATATCCACGCTACGAACACAACGGCGAAGTCGAAATTAACTTTCGACAAACAGAACTCGAGTTATACCCACCTGAATTTAAAACACAAGCATCCCCCGAGAGGTCACACCGGGTCACCAAAAATGACCCGGCTTGCTAGGGAGATCTTGCCAATAGACTACAAAATGGGCCACTCAGTTCTAAGGAGTTAATACCACACTCCACAGATGACACAAGCCAAGAAAATGCGTCGACATAACGCCAAGCAAGAATTAAATAATCGCAGAAAAATCGGGGGCGTTACAGTCACTCCCCCTAAAAGAAAGTTTTGTCCCGAAACTTTACGCACAACACTTCTATTATAGAAGGAAGAGTAACAAGCCAAACATTACAAGAAGAAAACATATCAATCCAATCAGGGAAACAGTTGAGGGTGAGCCTCCCTCATAGCCGACTCTAACTCCCAAGTCGCGCTTTCCAAACCCTGATTCTTCCATAGAACTTTGACCATCGGGATGGACTTCCTTCGCAGCACCTGATCTTGAGTATCCAAAATGCGGACCGACACTTCAACAAAAGAGAGATTAGGCTCCAACTGGGGCACAACATCCAAGACTTGCCCACTACTGCGCATACACTTCCGCAATTGGCTTACATGAAATACATTATGAACACATGGGAAGTTGGCTGGCAAATCCAACCTATAAGCTGACACGCCAATCCGTTCAACAATCTTAAACGGGCCCACATACCTCGGGTCCAATTTCCGATTCTTACCGAACCTCTTAACTCCAACCATCGGGGAAACCTTAAGAAGCACAAGGTCCCCTACAGAAAACTCCAAGTCAGACCTACGCCGATTGGCGTTCTTCTCGTATCTCTCCTGAGCTATACAAAGCTTTTCTCGAATAAGCTTCACCGCGACTTCCATCTCCTCGAGTGCATCCGGACCCAACAAGGGTCTCTCACCTGCCTCAGCCCAAAATAGGGGAGTTCTGCAGCGCCTCCCATACAAAGCTTCAAACGAAGCCATTTGCAAACTTTCTTGATAACTGTTATTGTATGCAAACTCCATAAGTCGCAACCACTCATCCCACGCTCCACCGTGGTCTAGAATGTAGCATCTGATAATATCATTAACTATCTGGTTCACCCGCTCCGTCTTCCCTTTGGTCTATGGGTGGTAAGCAGTAGAATACCTCAGATCTGTACCCAAACCCTCCTGCAGACTCTGCCAAAAATGAGAAGTAAACCGGGAGTCTCGATCAGAAATGATGTTAACAGGCACACTGTGCAATCTGATGACCTCATTCAAGTACAGCTCTGTTATCTTCTTCATCGGGTAATCAATCTTATACGGCACGAAGTGAGCGCACTTCGTCAGTCTATCCATAGAAATGCTTTTCCACTTCCAAGTCGGGATCTCTAACAGAGTCAACTTGCCACCAGGCCTTCCGTGATCGGCCTTCACACGCTTGCAAGTGTGGCACTCAGCAACAAATCGGACTATATCACTCTTACTCCCATACCACCAAGCAATCTGCTTCAAATCACGATACATCTTTGTAGATCCCGGATGATAGGCAACACTGAATCCATGAGCCTCTCTGCATATCATACCCCTGATGTCTCTAACAGCAGGGATGCAAAATCTGCCGCGGTACTTCAAAGTACCCGTATCATCGATAGAAAAATCTGGCAACTCCCCCCTCTCAGTCCTGGAGTATAAGTGTAGAAGGTCCGTATCATACTTTTGGTGCAACCTAGTAAGAGAAATCCAAGACGGCTCTGCCACTGCCAAACTACTCTGCATGTCACAGCATCCCACCGACATATCCATAAGGAGGAACTCTTCCACTAAACGAACGGGAGCAGTGCACAATCTGTTCTTTAGCTCCAGGAAGGCTTCTTCGCACTTCTCTCTCCAAACAAAGGCCGCATTCTTCTGAGTCAACCTGGTCAAAGGTGCAGCCAGGGTATAGAAACCCTCCACGAACCTCCTGTAGTAGCCGGACAACCCTAGGAAGCTTCTGATCTCCTTGGGCATGCCCGACCTGCTCCTATCCATCACTGCTGCGACCTTTTTTGGTCGACCAAGATTCCATCCTTGTTCACCACGTGGCCCATAAACGAGACCTGAGGCAACCAAAATTCGCACTTGCTCAACTTAGCGAATAACTTGTGATTCCTCAACTCCGATAGAACCAAGCGCAGATGCTGCTCATGCTCCTCAGCGCTGCGAGAATAGACCAACACATCATCGATGAAAACCACAACGAACTTGTCTAGGAAATCCTTGAACACCCGGTTCATCATATCCATGAAAGCTGATGGTGCGTTGGTCAGACCAAACGAAATCACCAAGAAATCAAAATGTCCATGTCTCGATCTAAACGCAGTCCGTGGAATATCTGTCTCACGGATCCTGAGCTGATGATAGCCAGAATGAATATCGATCTTGGAGAACACCTTGCTACCACGCAATTGATCAAATAAGTCATCGATCCTTGGCATAGGGTACCTGTTCTTACTAGTGACTTTATTCAACTCCCTGTAGTCGATGCAAAGCCGTATCGACCCATCTTTCTTCTTCACAAACAAAATAGGAGCACCCCAAGGCAACGAACTCTGCCTGATAAATCCTTTTGCCAATAACTCATCCAACTGGACTCGCAACTCCTCTAACTCACGAGTGGCCATCCGGTACGGCGCCTTAGAAATAGGGCACGTACCCGGTTCCAAATCAATCACAAACTCAACATCCCGATTGATTGGAAGACCAGGAAGGTCATCAGGAAAAACATAAGCGAAACCACGAACAACGGGAATCCCCTCTAAGCGTGGTACACTAACAGCAGCCCCAACCACCGAGATTAAACAAGCAAAACAATCAGAAAGAAACAACTTCTGAGCACATACCGCAGAAATGACAGGAGAATCTTGGCACGGATCAGCATACACGCTTCCCGGCTGACCATTGTCCTTGATGAAGTCCAAGCGCTTCCCTTTGCACTGAATAACCGCATCATACTTAGATAGCCAGTCCATGCCCAGAATAACATCGAAGTCCTCCAGATCAATCATCTTCAAGTCTGCCTTCGCAAGAAAGTCACCCAACAAAACAGGGCAATCTAGAATGCCCAAATCTGATAACACAGATTCACTAGAAGGGAACTTGACGCGAAAGGTATCACGAACTCGATCTAGAGTCAACCGATGTCGCTCCACAAAGGCTATAGCCACAAATGAGTGGGTAGCGCCGAAGTCGAACAGAACACGCGCCCAGCGGTTCTTCACCTTAAATTTCCCTATAGGAGTATATATAACTAAGGAACTACCAAAACAAAACTGTAACCATTCTAGTAAATAAAACTTTCAAGCTGGAAAAACAACTAACCTGAGATGAACTGAGTCGAAGATTGAGCCTCCTCGGAAGAGATCACGTTCAACTTTCCTTTGCCCTTGTCAACACGTTGAGGCAGAGGTAGTGCCTGAAGTGGAACTGCATGAAGAGCAGGTTGGACCTGAGGACACCTAGACTTGATGTGACCCTTCTGCCCGCACTGATAGCAGACTTTATCCTTGGACCAGCACTGGGCAGCATCATGCCCGGGTCGCTTACAAACAGAACAGGAAACATCCCTCCTAGGAGCACCCTGAATAGCATGAACTTGCTCCTTCTTCTGAGCTGCTGCCTTTTTGTAACACCTCTCAACAGGATGGCCTGACCTGCCACAGAAGCTACACACAACCTTGCTCTTCTTTCCCGAAGCAGCACCGGGTATCTGGGGTTTCTTCTCCTCGACGGATTTCCTCTTGTCCTTCCTCATTTGCTGGCCTCTGCTATTTGCGGTCTCGATAGCCTCCACCTTTAGAGCAACCTCTACTACCCATGCATAAGTCTCTGATCCATAAGCACTGGTCAACTGCTGTACCTCGCTCCTCAAGCCACCAAGAAATCGCTTGACTCGATCAGCCTCAATACACACTAACCCAGGAGCAAACCGGCTCAACTTGCTGAACTCTATCTCATACTCACTGACCGTGAGTTACCTTTGCTTCAGGTGGAGGAAGTCGTTCATAAGACGATCACGCTCGACCGAAGGCAAGAACTTCCTCAGTAGCATTTCCTTGAATACTTCCCAAGAGCAACCAGCTACGAAGCTCTCCTTTTCTCTAAGCCATCAACTCTTAGCCAAACCCTTGAGCTGATAGGCGGCTATCATCACTCTCTGATCATCTGCAATACCGGAGTACGAGAACATCTCCTCCATGGAGATCAGCCAATCATCTACGACCATGAAATCTGCCTTCCCATCATAAGTAGGAGGGCTAAGTCTCTGAAACTGTGAGATAAATGCCATCTCCGCTGGCACCACCACTGGAGGTCTCAGGGGTGCAGGAGGAGGAACAACAAACCCCCTGCAGGGCCTTGCACTCCCTAAGTCTGTCCTGCCACAACTGCCACTAGAGACTGGATCTGGGCCTGTATCTCCACCATCTGTCTGCTCAAGGAAACGCTACTCTGCTGCAGGCTCTCGATCACCGCATCATTCTGCGCTCCCGATGACTCACCCTCAAATAGGGGGGTCAATCTAGTCGAAGGGCATCTCGACATCCTAAAATCATAATAACATTAGTCAGATCCTAGTACAATAGCTGCAACTAACTACAAGTACAGACAATACATACATAAATATGAACTTAAAGCTGTTAAACTTGCTCTGGGAGTTTATCTTTACAATAATTGATGTTATGCCTTAACCTAGGATGATTAACCACCACCATACTAACTCTTGTGTGCCTAGATCGGGAATGCATGACTTTATATTATTTTTTGACTCGAAAACTTATGTGTGTACATATGTCATCTTGTCAGCCTTTAGCTTGGCACGTTGTGCTTATGCAATGTTATGCTATGCATATTTGTGTTATGCATTCTAAAAAAATGCCTTAATACATGTTATGAGCGGCGTACACATGAAAATGTTATGCATCCCATACTACATAACATCCTCATGCAACGAAAAATAAAACGAGCTAGTCGCATCCATGTGGTGAGGTTATGCATCCCATACTACATAACCCTCACATGTTGCCCCTATGGTGGATCCATATACGAACACATATTATGCATCTCATACTACATAATATGCCCCGTATACTTCATGTTATGCTATGAGTGTAGTGTTCGTGCTTTTGCCAAGACGTGCTGATGATATATCGGTGTGTGAATGACATGATGCTAAACTACTAATACAATCAAAAGGGAAGGTTGTCTGACTAACTTGTCAAGCAACCTCCCTCTGATACCAACTATCACAACCCGCATTTTCTCCAAATTTTAAAAAAACATCAGAGTATGAGAAAACACACATCGTGATGCCACGTCGAGCAGGGGATAACTGCTGACACTCAGGCAAAACCATCTACTTTACTTTATGAAAATTCATAAGTTTAATGATTAGAAAATCATTATATTTTTAAAGGCCGTATCCCTTGGCTCGGTGGATCACCTAGTCCATAATTTAAAAACTATACTTATACGCTGCGGAAAATACTTTATTCAGGTTTGACATCCTAAAAGAGTGCATAAGTGCCCCTAGAGGACATCTTATACCATGCAGGACCCTACATTTAATTTATACTATATATAGGAAAACGATCTTTTTATGTTATTTGGAAAATAGTGTTGAGTTTTATAAAACACGATGATCATGATATATACTTATAATAGTGTTTTTAGGTTTAAAAGTAACTAGCAACCTAGCATAAATAATCCTCAGAGCAAGTAGACTATCTCCAAAAAAGGTAGCAGCAAAAAGATAACATATCTAGTATCAAGGTAAAACTAACAGTGGGCGCCAACAAACTGACACGAACTCACTGACAAGTATGTATGTCTGTAAGAAAGAAGTACAAAACTACCTCACAAGACCAAGGAACTGGTCTCCACAGTACGAGAGACCACCAGCAACAGCACAGCACAACTAGCTGCCTAATCGGCTACTAACCAGAACCTGAGGCATTCAAAGAAGAAAAGAATACCTCAGCAAGCTAAACAAGTAAGCTGCACGGAAATGTTAAGTTAAAAGGTATGCAAGAAGAGTAAGTAAACCGAAACAAGCACCACTGTCCAAGGCAAGACAAAAAGGGAAAAAACACTATGTGCGAGGAAACAGCAACAACCTTGCCCAAAAATAAATCCTGTAGAGTTTACCAGGCTACCATGAGCCCAAACGTTGCAAATTTACAAAGGAAGAAACGTCTAACACCCTAAGCTGTGAGATATGGTAGTAGAAAAAACAACGCGGATCCGGGTTGGAGGCAAACTCAGTCCCCCAACCACCATTTCCAAGAAACAAAGCTCAAGGGTCTATATGTGAAAGCACTAGGGACCTCCCACCCCCCTTGCCCAGCCCATACCTGGAGCAAGATAAAAGAAAAGGGTGGTTACGGCTAAATTACACAACACCACCTCCATTAAGAGCTTCAAACCACCACTACAAACCACGACCCACGATTCGGCCTTTTGGAAAAAAAATATAGCCGACAAGGAATCTCAAAATCAAGGAATTCACTCGGGAGAGAAAATCAAGGTAAGGGAAAAGCGTTGAGATGACTCAACACGGCATAGCGTTGAGTCAGTCCCACTCACTCAACGCCTAAACAGACGGTGGCGTTGAGTGAGCTAACCTCAGTCAATGCCAAAACAGCTATGGCGTTGAGTGAGGTTCACTCACTCAACGCCTTCTGCAACACTGGTTGTGGCGTTGAGTGAGCTAACCTCACTCAATGCAAAAACAGCTATGGCGTTGAGTGAGGTCCACTCCCTCAACGCCTTCAGCAAAATAGGTTGTGGCGTTGAGTGAGCTAACCTCACTCAATGCTAAAATAGCTATGGCATTGAGTGAGGTCCACTCCCTCAACGCCTCAGCAAAACAGGTTGTGGCGTTGAGTGAGCTAACCTCACTCAACGCAAAAATAGCTACGGCATTGAGTGAGGTCCACTCCCTCAATGCCTCTAGCAACACAGGCTGTGGCATTGAGTGAGCTAACCCCACTCAACGCCAAAACAACTACGGCATTGAGTGAGGTCCACTCACTCAACGCCTTAGCACTTAGCCGCAAAAACCAATTATGGCGTTGAGTGAGTCCACCTCTCTCAACGCCAAAACAGCTTTGGCGTTGAGTGAGGTCGACTCACTCAACGCCAAAGTACTTAGCCGCAAAAACAAACAACTGGGGCGTTGAGTGTGTCCACCACTCTCAACGATAAAACAGCTTTGGCATTGAGTGAGGTCAACTCACTCAATGCCAAAGTACTTACCCGCAAGAATGGGCTGCGGCGTTGAGTGAGTCCACCTCACTCAATGCCTAAACCGCCATGGCATTGAGTGAGGCCCACTCACTCAACGCCACAATACTTAGCCGCAAAAGAACAGACCAAGCAGACCCGGCGTTGAGTGTGTGCACCACACTCAACGCCAAGTCCAAGCAGACCCGGCATTGAGTGTGTGCACAATACTCAACGCCAAGTCCAAGCAGACCCGGCGTTTAGTGTGTGCACCATACTCAACGCCAAGCAATGAATTCTTAAATGCTAACTCCAGCAAGTCTAAGTACCGGGAAGGCTTCAGCTACAGCCACTACACAGGCAAACACATATACATCCCAACCCGAGCCTAAGCAAGATAGATTTGCATAAAAAATTAAACTATAGCCTTGCCCCTCTACCCGGCTACAACTAATGCACAGGAAGAATCGACCCAACCCTCAAGCCCTCACATAGCCTGAGAACAAGGCTTTTCTACCAATAGTTGGGAATTTGTACCCGATTTCAAGCAAGAATAGGGTTTCTAACCTAGGGCTAACAGGGGTTTTATTAACATAGCAAAAACAATCTAGACAAGCCTTTTCTACGGCCGCAAGAACAAAGAGAAAAAGAGAATAATACTAGGCAAGGGAAAGAACACCACTTGTCTCGATTTCCAGCGAAGCTTGGCCGGCCTCCCTTATCCTTAATCGGCACCAGCAGCAACAATACCTAAAGCAGAAAATCTGGAGCTTTAATGGTGGAAACGGACAACCCTAGAAAATCGAGACCCCTAGAAACACCATGAAAACTGAATTTCTTACCGCATGAATGAAGGTCTATGCGAGAGCAATCAAAATCCACTTTTGGAATCGAATTCCGTCCACAAACGCTCCCAAAATCGGCATCCGAAGGGGAGCAGGTTCGGCGGTTCCTCTGATTTCTGCGAACAGGCGCTGCGGGCGGGGGAAGAAAGTGAACAGGAGCGGTTCCTTTCTTAAGTCTAATCTATCCTATATATAGAACCCTCTTAATCTTAATTAGCTAATCAATTAATTAAGTCAAAATAAGACAAGGCAAAACCGCCAAGCACCCGCACCCTTTCAAAATAATTATTAATATAATATTTATTAAATAGTTTTATTTTTTTCATAAAACACAAAACGACGCGAAAACCGAACATCCTCGGAATTCGACGAAATTCGCACCGTAGCTAAATATCCACGCTACAAACACAACGGCGAAGTCAAAATTAACTTTCGACGAACAGAACTCGAGTTATACCGACCCGAAGTCAAAACACAAGCATCCCCCGAGAGGCCACACCGGGTCACCCAAAACGACCCGGCTTGCTAGGGAGATCTTGCCAATCGACTACAAAATAGGCCACTCAATTCTAAGGAATTAAGACCACACTCCAAAGATGACACAAGCCAAGAAAATGCGTCGACGTAACGCCAAGCAAAAATTAAATAATCGCAGAAAAATCGGGGGCGTTACATGTAACGCCCCCGATTTTTCTGCGATTATTTTAATCCTCGTTTGGCATTACGTCGATGCATTTTATTGGCTTGTGCCATCTGTGGAGTGTTGTCTTAACTCCTTAGAACTGGGTGCCCTATTTTGTAGCATGTTGGAAAGATCTCCCTAGCAAGCCGAGTCGTTTTGGGTGACCCGGTGTGGCCTCTCGGGGGATGCTTGTGTTTTGGCTTTGGGAGGGTATAACTCGAGTTCTATTTGTCAAAAGTTAATTTCGACTTCTCCGTTGTGTTCGTAGCGTGGATATTTAGCTACGGTGCGAATTTCATTGAATTCCGAGGTAGTTCGGTTTTCGTGTCGTTTTGGGTGTGCCATTAGTAAAATCTAATTAGAAACCCTCTTAATTTAAGTGAACCGGTGGCTTGGGAGGCAGTTAGGCTGAACCGTCATGGCTAAGCTTATATAAAAGCCTTATTAAGAAGTGGCAGGCCCACTTCTTCTTCTTCCTTCTTCCCGAGACCAAAGGTAAACCGCTGTTCCTGTTTCGCGGAAAGCAGAGGCGGAAGCGACGGTTAGCCCTAGCCTTCGGACGACGATTCTGGGAGTGTTCGTGGACGGATTTCGATTCCGAAAGTGGCGTTGTCTTGCTCTCGCTCAGATCTTCATTTCAACGATAAGATATTTGATTTTCGTGGAGTTTTAGGAGACTTGGATTTCCAGTTCTTGTGCTTTGCCGCTATTAAAGTGCGGGTTTGCTTGTTAGGTGCTGCTCCTTCTAGTGCAGAACGAAGAGGAGGGAAGGCTGGCCAAGCTTCGCCGAAAATCGAGGCAAGTGGTATTCTTGCCCTTGCCATTGTTGTTCTTTTGAAATTCTAGAATGTTTCCCGGTTAGCCCTAGGGTAGAAACAAAGCATATTCTCTTTTATCTTGCTGAATTTAGGGCTTAGATTCGCCTATGAACCCCCTCCTTGTGCTTTTTTGCTCAACCCGATGGTTTTTTTTAACCATTTAGACTCCAGATTTGTAGTTCTAGTTGGGTGCTTTTGCGGGGGGAGCCGAGAGAGAGAGAGAGAGAGTGAGGGAGGTTGTTGTAGTAGGGCTCTAGTTAGAACCAGTCTTGGTAGACTCTCGGGTTTTGGTGTTGAGTGTGGTGCACACACTCAAAGCCAAAAGCCGCCCGGACTTGGCATTGAGTGTGGTGGACACACTCAAAGCCATAGTTCGGTTTGTTCTTTGCGACTGAGTGGTGGAGTGATTGAGTGAGAATTTTCGTCTAAGTCAAAATCGACGGGAATCACCAAGTGATTCCCGCCAATTTCGACATGATTCCCACCGATCGGCGAGAATCATCCTTGATTCCTGCCGATTCGGCGAGAATCATCCTTGATTCCCGCCAATCGTCGAGAATCATCCTTGATTCCCGCCGATCGTCGAGAATCATTCTGGATTCTCGCCGATTCGGCGAGAATCATCCTGCATTCCCGCCGATTCGGCGAGAATCAGTCGGCATTCCCGCCGACCTCCTCTTGTTGGCGTTGGCTTAGGTTTTTCCTGCGAGAATGAACTTTGGCATAGAGTGAGTTGACCTCACTCAATGCCAAAGCTTCTTTGGCGTTGAGGGAGGTAGACTCACTCAACGCCACTGATGGGATTTGTGGTTTTGGTTGAAGGCGTTGAGGGAGTGGACCTCACTCAACGCCATAGCTGTTTTGGCGTTGAGTGAGGTTAGCTCACTCAACGCCGCTGCCTCTTTTGCTGAAGGCGTTGAGGGAGTGGACCTCACTCAACGCCATGGCTGTTTTGGCGTTGATTGAGGATAGCTCACTCAACGCTAGAGTTGTTCTTGCGGAGGGCGTTGAGTGAGTGACTCTCACTCAACATCATGGTTGTTCCGGCACTGAGTGAGGCTAACTCACTCAACGCCAAGGTCTGGTTAGGCACTGAGTGGGTTCCACTCAACGCCGAGCCGTGTTGAGTAACTTCAACACTATTTCTCTTTCCTCGATTTTCGTTCCCGAGTGAATTCCTTGATTTTATTTTGAGTTTCCTTGTCGGCCATGTTTTTCTTTCCTAATGGACGAATCGTGGGTCGTTGTTAGTAGTGGTGGTTTGAAGCTCTTCATGGGGGAGGTGTTGTGTAATTTAGCTAAGACCACCCTTATTCTTCTATCTTACTCCAGGTACGGGCTGGGCAAGGGGGTGGAAGGTCCCTTGTGCTTTCACATGTAGACCCTTGAGCTTGTTGGTTTGGAAATGGTGGTTGGGGGACTGAGTTTGCCTCTAACCCGGATCCATGCTGTTTGTTTTTACTACTACCATCTCCCACAGCTTAGGGTGTTAGAAGTTTCTTCCTTGGTAGATTGCAGCACCTTGGGCTCTTGGTAGCCTAGTAGATCCTGCAGGATGTAGTTTCTGGGCAGGGTTGGTGTTGTTTCCTCCCACGTAGTGCATTCCTTGTTGTCTTGCCTTGGGCAGTTGTGACTTTTTCTGCTGTGTGTTTTCCTCTTTTGTTTATTCCCTGGTTGACACTTCCATGCATTTTTTCCTTGTTTTGCTTGCTGAGGTATTCTTTCTTCTTTTGAATGCCTCAGGTTCTGAGCAGTAGCCAGTTTGGTGGCTAGGTTGCGGTGGTGTTGCTGGTGGTCTCCTGGACTTTGGAGATCCTGTTACTTTGTTAGTGAGGTAGTTTTCCTGTACTTTTCTTATAGACATACGTATTTGCCTGTGGGTTCGTGTCAGGTTGTTGGCACCCACTGGTAGTTTTTACCTTTGTACTAGATATATTACTTTTGCTGCTACCATTTTCTGGAGATAGTCTACTTGCTCTGAGGAGGATTTATGCTAGGTTGCTAGTTATTTTAAAACTATAATTATTATTATTATAAGTATATTGCATGATCAGCATATTTTATAAAAGTAAATCACTAATATTTTCAAGCAGCGTATAAAGATCGTTTCCTTATATATAATATAAATTAAATGTAGAGTCTTGCATGACATAAGTGGTCCTCTTAGGGCTCTTATGCACCTTCTTAGGTTGTCAAACCTGAATAAAATATTTTCCCGCAGCGCTTAAGTATAGTTTTTAACTGTGGACTAGGTGATCCACCGAGCCGAGGGATACGACCTCTAAAATATAACTGATTTTCTAAACATTAAACTCATGAATTCCTTTCATAAAGTGTAGTAGATGGTTTTTTCCTGAGCGTCAGTAGTTATCCCCTGCTTGACGTGGCATCATGACGCGCATTTTCTCATACTCTGATAATTCTTTAATTCGGAGAAAATGCGGGTTGTGACATTACACCCCCCCTAGGTGATTTAGCTATCCTTCAAATAAGGACTTTCAACATCAATCAGAGCTCACCAGGAGTTATCGCCATAAATACTCGTTGTCGCCCAGCGATATCCAACAGTTATGCAAACTGTGATATTTTCTTGGTATTTTCCTGGAGCACACCTCCAGTAATTCCTGCTACTCTCATTTCACAGGTACAAACCACAGACCCCATAAACTTCTCATTTATAATCGGAGTCTTCTCCAACACGCAAAACAAAACATCACCAATCCAGACCAACCTATCCAAATGGGCTTCATACAGCATGCATATTCCGTACTGCGATTTCCGGATCTACATGCTAAACCAAACTCGGGGATACCATGTATAGACCCATCAGAATTCCCTCGATTCTCCACCTTTTGGTGGGGGATTCCATGCATATGCAAAAGGAAGGACTTCACTTGTCCAAGAAGCAAGATCTTTACCCTTATCGATCTCTTTGTAGCCATGCCCTTGTTCTTTGATTCGGATGGAACTGAGTGTCATAGCTTCCTTTCCACGAATCTAGCGCTGACTGGAAATTCCGATCACAAGCACACCTTAGATCGTTTCTCCCCTTAGCCTTCTAGACTTTCTTCCTCCTCTTCCCTCAAGAGCTCAAGAAATAAGAGAGAAAGTGTGTGAGAGGTAAATGAGAATAATATCTCAAAGCCAACCCTTAAAAGCAAGCTACCGTCGTGCGGTATCTAAGGTCATTGCCTCTTGGCCTAATGGACATCGTTCTATCACCCAAAGCAACCTCCACCGCACTGCCACGTAACAAGCTACCGTTGATGTTAACTCACTACCGCCGAACGATGCCTTCCCGAGACATATGCCAATTTAATCAACTAGCGTCATGCGTTAGTGCACTACCGCCGCGCGTTAGTCACTCAACGCTTATTCCCAAGCGTTGAGTGCGTTAAATGATATCGCCACGCGCTAGCTTTCTACCGCCGCGCGGTAAACCTCTTGACGCTTCGTCGAGAGCGTTGAGAGCGTCGATTGCTACCACTGTGCGATATCTTTCTATCACCAGACAGTAACAATCCGAGCCCTTGGTCATTTAATTCATTGAGTTATTGTCAGCGATAAGACTATCGCCGCGCGATAACCTCCAATGTCCTATTACCATATTTTTCAGGATTTTGGGGCATTACAATTCTCCCCTCCTTTAAGAGATTTTGTCCTGAAATCCACAATAAATTTAGAAGTACAAAATATAACAAATGTACCTCAACGAAACAGTTCAGGGAACTCGTCGCGCATGGCTTGCTCACACTCCCATGATAGCTCCTTATGGCCACAATTGTCCCACCAAACTTTGTCCATTCGAATCTCTTTGTTCCGTAGTCGCTTCACTTCTGAGTCCTTGACACAAATGGGCTTGACCTTCGTTGTAAACCAACTATAGACCGGAACTTGTTCCATAGCAACCACTTGTGTTGGCTTTTGTACAGCCTTCCGCAGTACGGATATGTGAAACACGTCGTGCAAAACACTGAGTTCAGCTGTAAGCTTCAGCTGATAGATAGCTTCTCCAATCCGCTCAATGATTTCAAACGACCCACGATATCTCATACTTAGCTTTTTCAAGCATCGGATCCTCGATACACCTTTGAACGGTTTAATTTTGAGGTAGACCTAATCGCCAACTGCAAATTCAATATTTTGGTGCTTTGCATTGTAGTATTTGTTGGAACCTCTAGCTGAATTTGGGCTAGGTTCACTGAGTTAGGATATGACCCAATATGTATAGATCAGGGTCATAGGTGTGTCTTAGAGTCTAGGGCAAGTCCTTAGAGTCAACAGTACAAAGGACCAGCCTCCATCACTGCCAAAGACTCAAGACTTAGAGAAATCAAGATTTAGAGAAAGAGATCTACGTTCGTCGATCTCAGGTCGACGATAGTCGTACTCAGCTCAACTATCTCAGAGATAAACTTCTCTGAACAGAGCTCGACGAACTTCATTCTCAGATCGACTAACTCTTCGACACTCAATGCCATAATTAACTCAAAGCCAAGACAGACTCAGAGACAAAGAACACTCAACGCCATAATTCACTCAAAGCCAAGGCAGACTCAGAGACAAAGAACACTCAACGCCATAATTCACTCAAAGCCAAGGCAGACTCAGAGACAAAGAACACTCAATGCCAAAATGGACTCAACGACATACTTCACTCAAAGCCAAAGCAGATCTCAGGTCGACGAAAGCTGTTCTCAGCTCGACGAACATAGAGCACAGATCAAGAAGATTTCATCTAGCAACAGTCAGATATTTCGAGTTCGATGATCTTGTAATTCAGCTCGACGAACAGCAATACTTAGCTCGACGAACTATGAATTCAGCTCGACGAATTTTGTCTTCAGGTCGACGATTCCAGACTAAGTTATTTCCTTCCTTCTGTTTTGATTTTAGTGCAGTAATTCCTGTGTAATTAATGCTCTAACATCCTATAAATATTATCGTTATATAGAGCATTAATTACGGTCTTCATCAGGATTATTGCCTGCCATATTTCCAATGAAACAGTTGGGGGAAGTAATCAATGCCGTATAATTCTCAATGTCAACAGCATTGATTACAGGAGTAATTCAAAATTTTCAAATGGTCGTCGACAAAAGAATAGGTGGTGATTCTATTGAACAGACAATACACACGACATCAACAATATACAGAGACAGACAAAATCTTCATCTTCTTCATCTATCCTCAATCTGCTCCGAGGCTTAAAAGAGAAAAACACACTTATCATTCTAGAAGTCTGTTGTAGAGAAATCATCAAAAGCTGATTGCCTACACCCTTGAACAAGGCTTCCACTCCGTAACCATACAAGATCTCAGGGGGAGCTTTGACAATAACTAAGAATCCACACAGTCTTCTCATTTTGATTTGATAAAAGAAGACTTACATCACTCTCTCATTCCCACCTCTGTACGGGGTTTTAATTCCCTTCAAAATTATTCTGGTTGCAAGTCTCCTTCCAAAAGACTTGAGGTTTGGTTTTTGGGCACCTGATCAAAAGCTCATTGGTGATAGTCACCTGATAAAAACCTATAGTGGATTCCTACCAAGGGTGGTAGAAGAGTGGATGTACTCAGTTTGGGGAACCACTATAAATTTCTTGTGTTGTCTGGTTGTTCTTTCTTTTCTGTTCTTGCTGTGGTTGTGTTAGTTAGATATCCTGTGATCTTTGATTTACTTTAATCTGTGATAGTTCGATATATTTGTTAAAGGTAAAGATAGTATACTGTTAGAGAAGAAATTTTTTAAAAAACACACAGACATACTCTATTCCCCCCCTAGAGTATTTCAGATCTAACCCTAACTTTCAATTTGTATCAGAGGAGGTTCTTTTGGTTGTATAAGCTAACCCTTGAACAGAAGATCCCAAGTTAGATTTATTCTCTTACATCTTCTAGATTTATATAGCATGGCACAGAACAAAGAGTATGCAAGCAACAGACCTCCAGTGTGTAACTTGTCCAAGTTCACACTCTAGAAGGCAAGAATCAGACTCTATATTAATTCTATTAATGAGGATATATTTAATTCTATCTTAACAGGACCACCAGCTCCAGTGGCTTCAACCCCATCAACTTCAACAGACATGAGTGCAGTTCCAACCCCTGGATGGACAGATGCACAAAAAAGGGCAAAGATAGTTGATGCTAGAGCCATGAACATATTGGCTCAAACAATGTAAGATAAGATATTTTAAAAGGTTGCTGAGTGCTCATCAGCCAAGGCCATTTGGGACTCATTGAACCAAATGGTGGCTGGATCAGTAGATGAGAGAAAGGATAAAAGATCCAACCTCATCACTTAATATGAAAACTTCAAAAAGGATGAAGCTGAAATAGTGGAAGTGATGTACAACAGACTCAGCTCCATTATAAGTGAGCTGAGGACTCTAGATAAGGAAATCACTTTGACTGAAGTAAATGACAAGATCCTCATGTGCTTCCCCAGCACATGGGACTCAAGAATCTGGCCCATCAGAGAAGCCAGAAGCATAACAGAGATCTCAACTGAAGCTCTACTATGAAAGCTAAAGTCCTATGAGCAGCTGATAAAATCAAGGGAAGCAGTAGCTGAAGTCAAGACTCCTACACCAACTAGGAAATAGCACAACATAGCTTTCAAAGCTGCAGAAGACTCTGAAGTCATTCCTGTGAATGAAGAATTGATGAGTCTCTTTGCCAAGAGATTCTTTAAGATGGCTAGAAAAGATTTCAGAAGGAAACCATCCAAGCATGAAGACAAGCCAAGGTATGAAAAAACACCATCTAAAGAAGTAGTGTTCTTTGGCTGCAGGAAACCTGGGCATTTCATCTCTGAGTGCCCAGAAGTTTAGAAGAAGGATAGAAGAAAGGAGGGTGACTCAAGGAAGGGTCACAACAGCAAGCCTTTCTCAAGCAAGCACAAGAGGAAGGACAAGGGCTTTGTTGCTGAGTCATGGAGTGAAACTGAAGAAGAGACAACCTCCTCCAGCTCTAGTGAGGATGAAGAAGAGCAGAAGGTGTTGGGTATATTGGAAAATGTATACCTGATTTGGAGAAGCCTCTCTTAGCTCAATGATATACATCAAGGTGTATTTGATGTTATTTTGAGTTTACATGTGCAGGTTAAGAATGTGCTAGAATGCAGGAAAAATATTCTAAGTCCATGTGTCGACACTTCAGTAAGATTGTGTCGACACTTGGAAATAGCTGTGTCGACACTTCAGAGAATTTGTGTCGACACTGGGAGGCAGTGTCGACACACAGAAGATTATAGTCGACATCGACTGTGTCGACACCGGGAGGCAGTGTCGATACACAGAGGCAGAGTCGAGAACAACTGTGTCGACACCTGGAGGCAGTGTCGACACACACTATGTTCTGAGTCTACATCAACTGTGTCGACACACAGGACTTGTGTCGACACACAGCTGAGTCTAGACCAAATTGATTGTTGATGAATGATAAAGTGTTTGTGTCGACACAAATAATCAGTGTCGACACATTCTCAAGATGCAGTATCAAGGAGCTGTGTAGACATCAAGGCAGCTTTGTCGACATCACTAAAGGCTGTGTCGACACTTAAGTCACTTGTGTCGACACATATTGACAGATGGTCTCGACACTTTATGACAGACAGACTCGGCGCTTTGCTGAAAGAGTCAAAGGCTTAAGAACTGTTTGAAGACTTGACAGCTGTGGGTTATGACAGGTTTACTGAAGCTGTCAGACTTGTCAGAAGTTAGTTATGAACCGGATCAGCCGGTTGCCATGGATGAAGTCTATAAATAGATGGATTCAGAAGAAGAAAAACAATAACATAACATTGAGAAGAAGTATTGTCACCACTAATCTCTGATCAAGAAAGTACAAGTAACAAAGAAGAAGATCTTCGTGAGAAGATCTAAGAAGACGATCTGAAGTAGTTTTCTATTCAGATTCTATCTAAGTTGAATTCAATCTGAATTCAGAAGTATCATCAAGGGTTTTGGATAGAGAGAGATCCAGCCATTTGAAGACAAGAAGGAAGTTATCACAGGTTTCTTAAGAAGCAGATATTGAACTAATCTGTCAAGGAGATTCAGATCTTTTTCTGAAGTCTACGAAGGAAGCTGTCAGTCAGTTTTATTCAAAGGAAATCAACTCAACTAAGTTCAGATTCAAGAAGCTTTGAAGAAAGCTAAGATCAAGTTGATTTCAGCCATCAGCCTCTTCAAGTAGCTGATCAAGAAAGTTCTTATCCCTTCTTTCTCAACAGGGGTAAGAGATTACAAAACTCCTTATCAAATTATGTAGGATCTATTCATAGATCTGAGTTGTAAGCCTATTTTATAAAGGCTAAGTGTAGGAGATTTATTCTCTGAGGTAGGGCTGTTTATGCCTGAGTTGTAGGAGAAGGTTTTCTCTGAGTTGTAGGCCTTGTGGCAAGGCTGAGGTAGGGCTTGTTAGCCTGAGTTATAGGAATCTGTCTAGATTCTGAGCTGTAGGATCTGTGGATCTGAGTTAAAGGAAGAAGTTAGGCCGACTATAGCATACTGCTAGATAGGTGAAGGGGGAAAGTGGATGTACCCAGACCTTGGGGAACCACTATAAATCTGTGTGCAATCTGTGATGTGTGTATGTTTGTGATTGTTGTGCTGTGTTAGCTTAGATATATCTGATTTATTCAAAGAACTGTAGTTATATTCTGCCTTAAGTTAAATCAAGGAAAAGTACCTATTCATCCCCCCCTCTAGGTGTTTAGGTAGTCTTGAAAGTAAAACTATCAAGTGGTATCAGAGGGAGGTTGCTCAAAGAAGGACTTAACAGTCTGAGTTAGATCCCTAAGGCAGAATCAAGAATCAAGAAAATGGGTTCTGGAGAGAATCACAAGGAACTAGGGTCAATGAAATTACCAATCTGCAGGAAAGAGACTTTTGGAATCTGGAAAGAAAGGGTTAGGTTGTTTATGGAGGCCTCTAACCCAAGGAAATATATCACAGTAAAAGAAGGTCCATATATCCCAATGAATGTGTCTGCTCTAGATGCAAATCAAAGAACTCCTAAAGATTTTTCTGAAATGACCAAGGATGAGATTATATTTGCAACTATGGATAAGAGAGCTCAGAATATCATAGTGAGTGCCATAGATGATTCTACTTTCAAAAATTTGATTCACTGCAAAACCTCTAAGGAAATGTGGGACACTTTGATTGTCTACATGGAGAGTTCTGAAGAAGTTAGACAAGACAGAAAGTCTATGCTCAATCAAGAATATGAGAGTTTCAGACAAGGGAAGTCTGATAGCATATCTGAATGCTACAAGAAATTTTACAGGATAGTGAAGGAACTGATGTCCGATGGAAGGGTCTTCAGTACTTATGAGCTGATTGACAAATTCCTAAGATTCTTGACAAAGGATTAGGATACCAAGATTTGTGCCATTAGAGAAGTGGTTAAAGTAGCTGACATTTCTCCTCTAACCTTATTTGGAAAGTTGCTATCATATGAAATGCAACTAATGGCTAGGAAGGAGGAAGAAAGAAATACAAAAGGAGAGCATAGATAAAAGTCAGTGGCCTTCAAGGTTGAAGCCACTAGAAAGAGCAGGAGGATGTCTCCATCACCTCCTAAGGAAGTTGCTGAAGTTATCTCAGAAAATTCAGACAATCAGAACTCAGATAGCAGTGATTCAGATGTAGATTTTGCTGCCTTTACAAGGCAGTTTCAGAGGTTCTTGAAGAAGAAGCAGTGGAAGTCAAGGCCCTCCATATCACAGCCAGTTGATGACTATTATCAAAAGAGAAAATCATCAAGAAAGGAAAGGAGCAGGTCTAAGCCCAGCAAAGCTACAACATCAAAAATTGTTTGCTATTGCTGCAATAGGCCAGGACATGTGGTGGCTGAGTGTCCAGAAAAGAGGAAGGAGTCATCATACAGAAAGAAGACTCAACAAAAGGGCTAGAAGGAGAAATCCTTTGTTGCTAAGAAGGAGAAGAGTCTTACAGATCAATCCTCCTCAGAGTCAGAATCTGAAGCTGAAGCATACATTAGATTGTATGCAGCTAGTGAAGAAGAGGAGCTTATACAATTGCTGGACTCCATCAATGAACAAGAAGACCATCAGTGCATAGGACTGATGGCTGAATCAGAAGACAACAAGTGCCAGGATCAGCCTGGTCCCAGTAAGGTACAAAGTAATTCTAGAATTTCTGATTACAGTACTGGTTCAGAGTCAGATTCATCTTCATCAAGAGATAAGGATGGATAAGAATTTGAAGGAGATATTCATCAGTTGATAGATGAATATGGGGACTTATTGCAGGCACTTAAGAAAAGCAAAAACCTGGCCAAAAATCAGGCTAAGGAAATTGCAGATCTTAAGATGACTGCATCTGGTTTAGAGAAAGAATTCGATCAACAAATGAATGAGGTTGCCAAGCTGAAAACTATTACTGTTATTCAGATGGGTACAATCACATAGAAAATGATCTAATTAAAAGTCTGGAAGTCAGACTTCAAGTAAAGAAAGAATTGGTGGCTAGTTACTCTAAGCCAAAATCAGTCTTACCCTTAATAGATGAGTTTGTGTCTCAAAAGGGTAAGGCAGGAATGGGCTTTAAAGGTTACATCAGGGCTGTCCATTTCAAGAGAAAAGGAAAAGCACCAGTTCAGCCATTGAATTTTAAAGTCCCTGTAGTTTTTAGAAAGGTGCATGAGCCTTCTAACAACTATGATCTTGAAAACATTCATGGTCATAATAAGACTGATGTTCTGAAAAACAAGGGTGTTAATGCCAATAAGTCAGCCCATGTTCATAAACCTCATGGTTATAAGAAACCAGTGGGTGTAGTTGTAGCAGCACCAACACAGAACATAAATTCTTCTGTCAAAAATGTATCTAGACCTAGATACAACAAGTATGAATGCTGGTGTTGTGGGAAGACAGGCCATTTTGCCTTAAACTGCTGGCATAACATAAGTGTCAGGAAGAACAACAGTCTACCAATTAGAAGAGCTGCTGATAGTTTTGATATGAATGGTGCTAACTTGAACCAAGGACTCAAGACTTACTTGGGTTCTAAGGGAAAGTAATTCTATATTACAGGAAAGTCCAAGTTGCCATGCCCCTATATGGTACTTGGACAGTGGATGTTCCAGGCACATGATTGGAACAAAGGGGTTGTTGAAGGACTACACATCTATCAAGGATGGGCCTAAAGTAATCTTTGGTGGATCTGAATGAGGAATCATCAAAGGATTTGGTAACATCTCTTCCAACCAAATTACCATCACTCAAGTGGCTTATGTAAAAGGTTTGAAACACAACCTAATAAGCATAAGTCAGCTGAGTGATCTAGGATATGACATTTCATTTGTTAAGAATGGATGTCATATCAAAAGGTCAAGTGATCAAAAGATCATTTTGACAGGATATAGAAAGAGAAATGTTTATTGTCTTGATTTTGGGTGTGAGAACAAAGGTTCTCCTATTTGTCTTGTAGCTGATGAGAAAGCATCTCATTATGTCAAATGGCACAAGAGGCTGGCTCATCTTAACTACAAGACAATTGGTCAACTCTTTAGTAAAGAGTTAGTGAGGAATGGTCCTCAAGTTAAGTATATAAAGGAAGGGATATGTTCAGCTTGTCAAAAGGGCAAGCAGACAAAATCCTCCTTTCATAGCCTTGAAAACAAGGATTCAGTGAGGTGTCTATACCTCTTACATATGGATCTTTTTGGTCTTATGTCAGTTCATAGTCTAGGTAGGAAGGTCTACACTTTTATGATTGTAGATGACTATTCTAAATATTCCTGGGTGTTCTTTCTAAGATAGAAATCTGAAACCCCAAGTGTTTTACACAGTTTTGTAAGACAAATTCAGAATGAACTGGATAGTACAGTGGTCAAAATCAGAAGTGACCATGGCACTGAATTTCAATCTGAAAGTATGACAAGATTGTGTGAAGAGTTTGGGATTTTTCAAGAATTCTCCTCACCTATAACACCTCAGCAAAATGGTATTGCTGAAAGAAAGAATAGGACATTGATTGAAGCTGGTAGAACTCTATTGAGTGACACTTCTCTCCCAGAATATTTCTGGGCTGAGGCAGTAAACACTGCATGTCATGTGCTCAACAGGGCTTCTATTACCAAGTACCACAAAAAGACTCCCTATGAGATTATGAAAGGTAGAAAACCAAATCTATCATATTTTAGGATCTTTGGTTGCAAGTGTTATATCCTTAATAATGGCAAGTCTTATCTAACTAAGTTTGCTGCCAAATCCCAAGATGGGATATTTGTTGGGTACAGCAATAATAGTAAGGCTTATAGAGTCTACAACTTGATTACTCAGGTTGTAGAAGAATCTGTACATGTTGTATTTGATGAAACAAGATTAATCAACAGTGAGTTGCCTTGTAGTTCATGCAGTCCAACAGGTATAAGCAATAGGATGGACAAGCTTTCCATTGTAGAAGGCTCAACTACAGATGAAGCATTAGAAAATGATGGCTACTGTCCAGGTGGAGTACAAGACTCTCTAGAAGCTGATAACAACCAAGAGGTGCAGCATAATGAAGAAACTGGAGGTGTTCAGCCAGAAGGAAGTCTACCTCCAGTTGTAAGACATCTAAAGGATCATCCAGCAGATCAGATAATTGGTGATCCAAGACATGGAGTGCAAACCAAAAGTAGAAATCTAAATACAGTCTTGTACTCAAGTTTTTTTATCTCAACTAGAGCCAAAGAAATTTGAAGAAGCTATCCTAGACCAACACTGGATTAATGTTATGCAAGAGGAGCTTAATCAGTTTAGAAGACGCAAGGTCTGGGAGTTGATTCCTAAACCAAAAGACCACAACATCATTGGTACAAAATGGATTTTTAGGAACAAGTTGGATGAGAATGGAGTTATTGTGAAGAATAAAGCAAGATTGGTTGCAAAAGGATACAGGCAAGAAGAGGGAATAAACTTTGATCAAACATTTGCCCCAGTAGCAAGACTGGAAGCAATCAGAATGTTCCTTGCCTATGCAGCATATCAAGGCTTCAAGGTATATCAAATGGATGTGAAATCAGCATTCCTGAATAGTGATCTAAAAGAAGAAGTCTATGTAGAGCAGCCTTCAGGTTTTGTAGATTCTCTTAAACCTGGTTATGTCTATAGACTTAGGAAAGCATTGTATGGGTTAAAGCAAGCCCCAAGGGCTTGGTATGAAACCCTGTCTACTTTCCTTATTGAGAACAAATTCTCAAGAGGTAAAATAGACAAAACTCTATTCCTAAGGGAATCTAAAGGTAAGATAATCTTAGTTCAGATCTATGTAGATGACATAACTTTGGATCTACAGAGAACAACCTTTGCAAGAAGTTTGCCAAACTTATGCAAGGGAAGTTTGAAATGAGCAGTATGGGGGAACTTAAGTTCTTCTTGAGACTCCAAGTAAGACAGATTGATGATGGATTGTCCATATCCCAGTCTAAGTTCACCAAGGAGTTAATTAAGAAGTATGGTATGGAATCATCCTCCACCATGAGAACTCCTATGGGAACAAGTATGCATATATGTAAAGATGATAAAGGTAAACCTGTAGATGAGTCTTTGTATAGAGGAATAATTGGCTCTCTATTATATTTAACTGCTAGTAGACCAGACATTATGTATGCAATATGTGTCTGTGCTAGGTACCAAGCATGCCCTAAGGAATCACATTATACTGCAGTCAAGAGGATTTTGAGATATCTAAAGGGCACACCTAATCTAGGCCTTTGGTACCCTAGGAATGGAGATTTTCTACTAACAGGTTATTTAGATGCAGATTTTGCAGGCTGTAGAGAAGATAGAAAAAGTACTACAGGTACATGCCAATTCCTGGGAGGAAGATTGATATCCTTGAGCAGTAAGAAGCAGACTAGTGTGACAATATCCACAGCTGAGTCTGAATATGTTGCTGCTGGAAGTTGTTGTGCACAACTATTGTGGATTCAGCATTAGCTAAGGGATTATTGTATTCAGGTAAGTAGAACACCTTTATTGTGTGATTCTAAAAGTGCTATTTCTATTGCAAACAATCCTGTTTCACATAGTAGGACTAAGCACATAGAGATAAAATACTATTTTCTTAGAGAACATGTAGAAAAAGAAGACATCTCATTAGAATTTGTTAAAACTGATTTTCAAATTGCAGATGTATTTACTAAGCCTCTGGATGAAACTCAATTCAATAGATTTAAAATTGAATTAGGAATGTTGACCATAGGTTAGTTTACCAAAAAAATTTGGCTAAGTAAAATGGTGTTGACACATTCAGTGATAGTGTGTCGACACAGAGAAATTGTGTCGACAATTCAGGAAAATGGTGTCGATACAGAGTAGAGGTGTCGACACATCAGGGATTTTATGTCGACACATACAGGAAAGTTATGTCGACACAACCAGTAAAGTGGTGTCGACTCATTCAGAATTTGTGTCGACACAAAGAATCGGTGTCGACACAGAATTTCTGTTCTTTGACAACTTAATTCAAGTGTCGACACATCATCAATTGGTGTCGACACAAAGTAGTCCATATTGATGCCGAGACATTAGAAGTATGTGTCGACACATTTCGACTGTGTCGACACAATTTGACAGTTTTTGCCCGTCTTTTGACCTTCTTTGCTTAGAAGGGTATAAATAGGACAAACACATATTCTGTCGACACGCTCACCAGGGTTTCGAGACAAAAGCCTTGTGTCGACAATCTCTCTTCTCTCTTTCCTAGCTTTCTATTCGTTCCAATGGCGCCCAAGATTAAAGATGCAATCAACGAGGGATATGAGTTGGTTTGACATGCGTTTGACGATGCAGATACGGAGTTCAAGCAAGTCATTTCTCTTATCACAGACAATGGATTAGACTATCTTGTCTTTGAACCTACGAAAATATGGAAGAAAGAAGTCCTTGAGTTCTATACAGGTGCATCCGTGGATTCAACCGGATTAAAGATCAAATCAATCGTCCATGGAGAACGAGTCAAGCTGACTCAAAAAAGATTGAGCAAAATTTTACATCTTCCCAGGGTCCAAAATGAGGAAGAGGTTCCAGGCTCAAAAACAAGGGAAACGGTTCAATGGTGTGGATTGGATCCAACCATAAAGATAGGATCTGCCATCAACAGGAAGGGCATGAATCCTCAAGGGAAATTCCTTCTGAAATTATAGGCAAAGTGATCTTATGTAAACTAGGTGGATATGATAGGATCTCAGCCTATATGTTCAGTCTGATGACAAGAATTGTCTTTAAAATTCCAACTAGTTGGTCAGCAGTTTTGTTTGATAAAATCAAAGAAGGAATCAAGAAGCAAAACTTGGCTAGAATTTTGAGTTTGTACCTGGCTGGAATCATTCCAGAGGTAATGCAACAGATTCCTGGATCCAAGATTAACCATATGAGGAGAATGGACATGAGGTTATTCTCCAGATGGGATAGAGTTCTATCAAAGGAGTTGCTTGATGTGGACAGGCAGGAGACAACTGAGAAATCACAAGGACGTGAGCTTCATGTGCATGATCATGGCAATCCACCAAATCAAGCAGAACAAGTTATAGAGCAGACAAAGGACCAGACTGGGTCTGCTAATGTCCAGGAAGAGACTATACCAGCACAGGTGCAGGGGGAGCCAATTACTACACAAGTACAAGAGGAAGAAAGAATAAGCTTATCAGAAGATTTGTACACTACTGGAATTGATGATTCTGCTAGAGGAAACACTGTATCATCTCCTGCTCAAAAACAAAAAGGAATACACTCTAGAAGAGTTTTTTCCTGAATTTGGAGAGGCAGCTGATAAGGTTGAAACCCGTAGGGTTGAGGGGGAGCAAGGTGATGTTGAGGGGGATCAACATGGTGCTGAGAAAGAAATTCCTACCACTCCTCCAGAAAGAGTTCATATTGAAAGTACTTCAGAGTCTGAAAATGCAGAGGTCAGAGAGGCTAAGAAAAGAAAGCTAATGATCTTCAGGAGAAGAAGTCACAGCTATAAGAAAGCTCTCCAGACAACAACTCACCAAGCTACTACTGATTTTGATTACACTAAATTTATGATAAATTTACAAATCAAAATGGATGAGCAGAGATTGCTTCTAGAAAAGTATGTGGATGAAAGCAAAAAAGCTCTTCAATTTGATCTGGCACAAGAGATAAAATCTATAAGATTTGAAGTTAATCAGAACACAAGAGAGATGACAGATTGCTTCCACAAGGGAGGCAATGTTGTGGTATTTCTTGCAAAGCAACAGGCAGAAATAAAGAAGCAAGTGGATAAGATGGCTATTAAATAAGGCTATGTCCTTGAGAATCAAATAAGAATGAATGACAATCTGGCTGAATCACATAATGTGATAGTCACTGAGTTCACAAACACTGTTGTTGCAATGACTGCTGCAAGGGCTAAAGAAAAAGAAGAATATGATCAGAAGCTACAAGCTGCCCTAGATGTAGTTAAAACTGCCATCACTTCATCTGAGAAGTTGATTAGTGACAAGCTTCAAAAATTAAAGCCATTCTTTAAAGATGGGATCAACTATCTGGATGGACAAATAAGATTTCAGAAAGAGGACTTAAGAGATCATATGACCAGAGAAGTCATAAAGGGGGAGAGGGTGTTAGTCTATGCTGGGTCTGATCATGCCAAATGGGTAACTAACAGCATTAGAGCCACTCTTGGATATCCCTCTTTGTGTGATGATGATAATATGGCTGTGTCAGGGGTGCAACCAATTCTACTTGAAGGTGATCAACCTGAGGTTGCCCAAGTCATTTACTCTCCTGCAAATATTGACATGATACATCAACAAGTTGAGTTTATGTACAACCCTCCTCTACCAGTTACAAATGTTATTATTGAAAAGGTTGATATGCCAGAAGCTGGTCTGAAAGCTCAGCAAGATGCTCTATTATCAAAGAAAAGATTTAGAGAGCAAGCAGAATTAAAGCCAGACTTTGAGCAGTGGAGCCCCACATCAAGGAATATCATTTTAACTGCCTGGAAAGCTGTAAAGATCAAGTACCTGAAAGGGGTAAATGGTACAATGAGAAGGAATGGCAAAAGTATGAAGTCAGGCAGGAGGCCATACTTCAATATAGGAGAAAGGCTAAGTTGGGGAAGCTACCTCCTAATGCTCATGAGCCTAGCAAGTATTTCCCCGAGCCTTATCATTATTTTGAATGGCAAAAGATCAAGGCTGAGGCTCAGAAAAAGACTGATTTGAAAGGCAAAAAGCTCATGGAAGATAAAGAACCTATTGTGCAGGCTCAGATTCAATCAGGCAAAGGGATAGTCATCAAGGAGCTAGCCCATCCTTAGTCTTAGCTTTACTAGTTTTTTGTTTTGTCCAAGAACTATGTATAGTATTTGTTTGTTAGAGACATCAATGTAAACCTTTTGTAACAAACATTTTTAAGATTGATATACAAAACATTGTTCTGTGATCTTTTACTTTAACATCTTTATTCTGTGATGTAACAAAGTTATGTGTTTTGTTGATAAAGTACCCTATCATATAATGCTTATATACATCATCATGTTTATTTTATAAGTGGTGTATATCATTGGTTAAAGGGTTATGACTTCTCCAAATAGGGGGAGATTGTTGGGTACATTGGAAAATGTGTACCTGATTTGGAGAAGCCTCTCTTAGCTCAATGATATACATCAAGGTGTATTTGATGTTATTTTGAGTTTATATGTGCAGGTTAAAAATGTGCTAGAATGCAGGAAAAATATTCTAAGTCCATGTGTCGACACTTCAGTAAGATTGTGTCGACACTTGGAAATAGCTGTGTCGACACTTCAGAGAATTTGTGTCGACACTGGGAGGCAGTGTCGACACACAGAAGATTATAGTCGACATCGACTATGTCGACACCGGGAGGCAGTGTCGACACACAGAGGCAGAGTCGAGAACAACTGTATCGACACCTGGAGGCAGTGTCGACACACAGTGTCTATGTTCGGAGTCTACATCAACTGTGTCGACACACAGGACTTGTGTCGACACACAGCTGATTCTAGACCAAGTTTATTGTTGATGAATGATGAAGTGTTTGTGTCGACACAAATAATCAGTGTCGACACATTCTCAAGATGCAGTATCAAGGAGCTGTGTCGACATCAAGGCAGCTTTGTTGACATCACTAAAGGCTGTGTCGACACTTAAGTCACTTGTGTCGACACATATTGATAGATGGTCTCGACACTTTATGACAGACAGACTCGACGCTTTGCTGACAGAGTCAAAGGCTCAAGAACTGTTTGAAGACTTGACAGTTGTGGGTTATGACAGGTTTACTGAAGCTGTCAGACTTGTCAGAAGTTAGTTATTAACCAGATCAGCCGGTTGCCATGGATGAAGTTTATAAATAGATGGATTCAAAAGAAGAAAAATAACAATATAACATTGAGAAGAAGTATTGTCACCACTAATCTCTGATCAAGAAAGTACAAGTAACAAAGAAGAATATCTTCGTGAGAAGATCTAAGAAGAAGGTCTGAAGTAGTTTTCTATTCAGATTCTGTCTAAGTTGAATTCAATCTGAATTCAGAAGTATCATCAAGGGTTTTGGATAGAGAGAGATCCAGCCATTTGAAGACAAGAAGGAAGCTATCACAGGTTTCTCAAGAAGCAGATACTGAACTAATCTGTTAAGGAGATTCAGATCTTTTTCTGAAGTCTACGAAGGAAGCTGCCAGTCAGTTTTATTCAAAGGAAATCAACTCAACTAAGTTCAGATTCAAGAAGCTTTGAAGAAAGCTAAGATCAAGTTGATTTCAGCCATCAGCCTCTTCAAGAAGCTGATCAAGAAAGTTCTTATCCCTTCTCTCTCAACAGGGGTAAGAGATTACAAAACTCCTTATCAAATTATGTAGGATCTATTTATAGATCTGAGTTGTAAGCCTATTTTATAAAGGCTGAGTGTATGAGATTTATTCTCTGAGGTAGGGCTGTTTATGCCTGAGTTGTAGGAGAAGGTTTTCTTTGAGTTGTAGGCCTTGTGGCAAAGCTGAGGTAGGGCTTGTTAGCCTGAGTTGTAGGAATCCTTCTGGATTCTAAGCTGTAGGATCTATGGATCTGAGTTAAAGGAAGAAGTTAGGCCGACTCTAGCATACTGCTAGATAGGTGAAGGGGGAAAGTGGATGTACCCATACCTTGGGAAACCACTATAAATCTGTGTACAATCTGTGATGTGTGTATGTTTGTGATTGTTGTGCTGTGTTAGCTTAGATATATCTGATTTATTCAAAAAACTGTAGTTATATTTTGCCTTAAGTTAAATCAAGGAAAAGTACTGATAGTTTTACTTTCAAGACTACCTAAACACCTAGAGGGGGGTGAATAGGTTCTAATACTTGTTTTCACTTTAGGTAGAATATAACTACTGAATAAAATAGAATGCAGAATATACTTCAGCAAACACAGCACAACAATCACAGATATTCACACATCACAGAATGCACACAGATTTATAGTGGTTCCCCAAGATCTGGGTAGATCCACTTTCCCCCTTCACCTATCTAGCAGTGTGCTAGATTCAGCCTAACTTCCTTCTTTAACTCAGATCCACAGATCCTACAGCTCAGAACCTGGAAAGGTTCCTACAACTCAGGCTAATCAGCCCTACCTCAGCCTTGACACAAGGCCTACAACTCAGAGAAATACCTTCTCCTACACTCAGGCATACACAGCCCTACCACTCAGAGATCAAATCTCCTACACTCAGCCTTTATAACATAAGCTTACAACTCAGATCTATATTAATAGATCCTACAGAATTTGAAAAGAATTTTATCATATCTTGCCTTTGTTGAGAGAGAAGGGACAAGACAGCACTTGATCAACTGATGGATAAAATCAACTGAATCTTAGCTTTCTTCAAAGCTTCTTGAATCTGAACTTAGCTGAGTTGATTTCCTGACAGCTTCTTGAGAAACCTGTGACAGCTTCCTTCTTGATCTTCAAATGGCTGGATCTCTCTCTATCCAATACCTTTGATAATACTTCAGAATTCTTGGATGAATTCTACTTAGACAAATCCTGAGAGGTTGTACCCTTCAGAATGTCTTCTTAGATCTTCTGATGAAGATCTTCTTCCGTGCCTTGCACTTTCTTGATTTGATTACTCAATCAGTTTCTATGTGTGTTGCTTCTTAATCAAAAAATCAATTGTCATTTTTTCTACTTCTGAATCTGTCTATTTATAGACCTTCTTCATGGTAACCGGCTGATCCGATTTCTAACTAACTACTGACAAGTCTGACAGCTTCAGTTAACCTGTTGTAACTCACAGCTGTCAAGTCTTCAAACAGATCTTATGCCTTTGTCTTGGTTAGCAAAGTGTCCAGACTGTCTGTCAGAAAGTGTCGAGACCATCTGTCAATATGTGTCGACACAAGTAACTTTGGTGTCGACACAGCCTTTGATGATGTCGACATGTTTGCATTTAAGTCGACTCAGCTTCTTTATACTGTATCTTGATAATGAGTCGACACTGAGTATTTGTGTCGACTCAAACACTTCAACATTCTTCAGCAAATGACTCGGTCTAGACTTTGCAGTGTGTCGACACAAGTCTTGTGTGTCGACATAGTTGATGTAGATTCAGAACATAGTATGTGTTGACACTGCCTTTAGGTGTCGACACAGCTGTTGTCTACTCTGCCTATATGTGTCGACTCAGTATTCTGGTGTCGACACAAATGTAGTCGACTCTGCCTCAGTGTGTCGACACAGCCTTCTGGTGTCGACTCTGCTTCCCAGTGTCGACACAGATGTTGTCGACTCTTTTTCTCTGTGTCGACACAACCTTCTTCAAGTGTCGACACAATTATTCTGAAGTGTCGACACAGCTTCTTCTGGTGTCGACACATGGACTTAGAATAATTTTCCTGCTTTTTAGTACATTCTTAACCTGCACATGTCAACTCAAAATAACATCAAATACACCTTGATATATATCATTGAGCTAAGTTAGGCTTCTTCAAATCAGGTACACATTTTCCAATGTACCCAACAATCTCCCCCTATTTGGAGAAGTCATAACTCTTTTAGCTAATGACATACACCATTTATAAAAATTTAACATGATGATGTATATAAACATGACATAACAGGAAACATTTAAAAACAAAACATTAAGCAACAGATTCATTATAGAAAAAGATGAACATGAAGAAATGATTACAGAACAAAGTTTTGTTTATACATTTTAGAAATGTTTGTTACAGCTTGTTTACATTGATTGGTAAAACAAACAAATCACTACAAAATATTTGAAAGAACAGATAAGCTTAATTTAAGACTGATCAGGCTCCCTTATGACAATTCCTTTGCCTGGTTGAATTTGAGCATTCACAGTAGGTTCAACAACATCAACAGGCATCTTGCTTTTCAGTTCAGCTTTCTTCTGAGCTTCCTCCTTGAGCCTTTGCCTTTCAAAGTAATGAAAGGGCTTGGGAAAATATTTGTTGGGCTCCTGAGCATCTGGTGGTAGCCTCCCCATCTTAGCTTTCCTTCTGAACTGAACTATGGCCTCCTGCCTAGCCTCATACTTGTGCCATTCAATATCATTATACCATTTTACTCTTTCATGGACTTGATCCTTCACAGCCTTCCAGGCAGTTAGTATAATGTTTCTTGAAGTGGGGCTCCACTGCTCAAAATCAGGTCTAAGTTCAGCTTGCTCTCTAAATCTCTTCTTGGACAATTGAGCATCTTATTGTTCTTTCAAACTTGCTTCAGGCTTATCAACTTTTTCAATAACAACATTTGTAACCTCCTTTGGAGGACTGTACATGGCCTGCACTTGCTGTTGAATCATATCAAAATCAGCAGGAGGGTAAATGACTTGGGCAACCTCAGGTTGATTGCCTTCAAGTAGACCTTGGTGAATGTCTGACTCAGCAACAATATCATCATCACATAATGGTGGATAGCCCAATGTGGCTCTTACACTGTTGGTTACCCACTTGGCATATTCTGAGCCAGCATGAATAAGTACCCTCTCCCCCTTTAGGACTTCTCTTGCAACATGATCCCTAAGATCATCCTTTTGAAACCTTATTTGATCATCAAGAAAATTCACACCCTCTTTAAAGAATGGTTTTAATTTAAGAAGCTTGTCAGATATTTCTTTCTGTGAGGTGGTGATAGCAGTGTGAACTGAATCTAGGGCAGCATTGAGCTTCTGATCATAAACTTCCATGCCTGTAGCCCTTGCAGCAGTCAGGTTGGTAGCAGTATCTTTTAACTTATTGAGAATTGCATTGTGAGAGTCTGTAAGATTTTCATTCATTCTTAGCTGATTTTCAAGAACATATCCTTATTTCAATGCAATATCATCCACTTTAGTAAGAATAGACTGTTGTTGCTTAGCAAGGTAGACCACAGCATTACCTCCCTTGTGGAAGCAATCTGTCATTTCCTTTTTATTCAGATTTACTTCAAATCTGATGGACTTAATGTCTTGAGCCAAATCAAATTGAAGTGATTTATTACTCTCATCAACATATCTCTCCAAAACTAATCTCTGCTCATCCATCTTTAACTACAAATCTACCATGAACTTATTGTAATCAAAAGCAGAAGAAGATTGATGAGTTGAAGTCTGTAGAGCCTACTTATAGCTATGGCTTCGTCTCTTGAAGACCATGAGCTTCCTTTTCTTAGCCTCTCTGGCTTCTTCTGTCTCTGAGTCTGAGGAACTTTTAATCTGTACTCTTTCAGGGGGTGAAGTAGGAATTTCTGTCTCAGTGAAACGTTGTTCTTTCTCAACATTCACTTGCGCCCCCTCAACTGCACCTTTTACCTCCTCAACCCTATCAGAAGTAATGCCATCATCAGGAAACAACTCATCTAGAGTGAATTCCTTTTGTGCTGGTACAGGAGATGATATATCAATATCTGTAGTGTTTAAATATTCTGATAAGTTTATTCCTTCTTCCACTTGTACTATTTCCACAATGGTCTCTCCCGGCAATTGTTCAGGATTATAAATGTGCTGGGCAGGAGAATGAACTGGCTCCCCCTGCACCTGTGCAGGTAATGTTTCTTCCTGGGCATGAGTAGACCCTGTCTGGTCCTCAGCTGGTTCTCTAACTTGTTCTTCTTGATGTTGTTCAGTGCCTTGTTCATGGCCAGGTGACATCTCAGTTATGTCCTGCCTGTCCACAGCAGGCATCTCTTTGGACAGAACTCTATCCCACCTTGAGAATAATCTCATATCCATTTTTCTCATGTGATTGATTTTGGACCCTGGTATCTGTTGCATGACTTCTGGAATGACTCCAGCCAGGTATAAACTCAAAATCCTAGCCAAATTTGGCTTCTTAATACCTTCCTTGATTTTATCAAACACAACTCCTGACCAGTCTGTGTTAATCCTGAAGATTATCCTTGTCATGAGATTAAACATTAAGGCCGAAATCCTATCATGGCCTCCTGGTTTACACAAATTTACTTTTCCTACTACTTCAGATAGAAATTTGCCATGTTGATTCATTCCTTTTCGGTTGATGGCTGCTCCAATCTTTATAGTTGGATCCAATCCACACCATTGGAGAACCTCCCTTGTCTTAGAGGTTGGGACCTCTTCTTCATCTTGTATGCTAGGTAGTTGAAGAATCTTTCTTAAACTTCTTGGAGTAAGTTTCACTGTTGTCCCATGAATAGTGGATTTGATCTTGAGGCCCGAAGTGTCTAATGTTGCAGAAGTATAAAATTCAATTACCTCTTTCTTCCAGATTTTTGTTGGTTCAGAAACAAGAAACTCTAATCCAGACTCGGAAATTAGAGTGATAACCCTTTGTATATCTGTCGGTGCATCCTCAAAAGCATTGCGCACCAACTCGTACCCTTCGTTAACATTGTCTTCAACTTTCGGTGCCATTGGAAAGATGAGAAATCTTGAGAGAAGAGAAGAGAGATTGTCGACACATGGTTTTAGTCTCGAAAACCTTGTGAGCGTATCGACAGAATATGTTCTTGACCTATTTATACCCTTTAAAGAAAGAAGGCCAAAAGTCGGGCAAAAATAGTCTAAATGTGTTGACACAGATGAAATGTGTCGACACAAACTTCTATTGTCTCGACATCAATGTTGACTACTTTGTGTCGACACCCATTGAGGATATGTCGACACGTGAGATACATAATAGTGCATCAGAAATTCTGTGTCGACTCTTAGTACAAGTGTCGACACAAAATCTGTAAGTGTCGACACCATTATTCTGGTGAAGTCGACACTACATTTCTGGATGAGTCGACTATTTGACCCTTAAGTGTCGACACATATTCTCTGTGTCGACACAATTTCTCTGACTAGTCGACATGACTTTTCTGTGTCGACACTTTATTTCTGAATGTGTCGACACCATTAGACTTAGCCAAAATTTGGTTTTTGGAAACCACTAGATAAACTAACCTATGATTAGCATTCCTAATTCAATTTTAAATCTATTGAATTTAGTTTCATCCAGTGGCTTAGTAAATATAAGACCCCCTTTTTTTTCTTTTTAAAACCCGGGGTCTTAGGCCCAGAGTCGCCGCTTTGCGGTGACACCTTCACGTCCTGAAGGGTCATCACCACAAGGCGCCGATTCTGCCGGCCAATTCGATCACAGAAAGGTAGCACAATAATTGAAGTAAGAGCAATGCAGTCCACAATAATAAATCACATGTATATAAACTCCACGAAGGGAGTGTCCACAGAAAACATCAGAGTACAATGATACTAGAAATATAAGCGCTCATGCCCGGTACATCAAGTCCTCACTACAAAATCACTCAATGCGGAAGCAAAACTAAAACTCTACTGAAGGTAAGAACTCACGGTCCCTACAGTCTGGACTCCAGTGCTAGACTGCCACATCTCCAAGCGTACCGGCCTCCTGAGCTACTCCTCCATGCTGGGCTCCGCGATCCCCTAATATGATATGGTTCGAAAACCGTTAGTCATAAAGACTAAGCCCTATCATCCCCTACACCTTCCCCCATGGCTCCTAGGTATCGAGCGGAGAGGAAGAAAGGGAAGGACATGAAAGTGGAGATTTAATAAAGAAACAAATGGCAGCGGAACTAATCTAGCAATTTTATATTAATATAACAGAAACAGAAAATAAGAAAGGTAACCTTAACTTATGTGCGAAAGCGCATAAGCCAAGGGATCTTCTGCGAGGCTCCCATCGTATAGAGTGTCCCATACCACCTATACGTTGGGGTGTCGGTTATCAAACAACAGCATGTATATATATTGAAATTAACCTTTGATTTATAAACTTGCCCACACAAGCTTATAGACCAAGGGGTCGTTTTACAGGTCCTAACGTATAAGCGTCCCATACCACTTATACTTTAGGTGTCAGGGTTAAATGAATCGATTATGCTATGACATGCAAGTGGGTATGATGAAACATGCAAGTGCAACTCACACATCCAACTCTATGCACACAAACCTTTAGTTCCCCCTTTCGGAGCCGTTACCTCCCGGGATACCTCCGTAGTGGCAGACGGAAGCGATGGGTTGGGCCTCGCCCACCTCTAAACCAGTAAAGCACTACCGGTCAGACCTATCGTACGCCTCAACGCTTGGTGCACTAAGCGGACGCCTGCATACTCTTGTCGGCTGGCGCACCGGACTTCTGTTGGCAAAGTGCTAACCACACTTGCCGAGTCAGCGTATTGGCGTCGGTGCATCGACCCTCCAATACCGAAGACCCACCACCTTAATTTCCATTCCTTTTTATGCACATGCAAGTTTAATCGTAAACACACAAAAGCCGAGCCGAAGCTCCCCGGACCAAAACGTCTGTCTCCAAACCAACCGAGCCGAAGCTCCCCGAATCATCCCGTCCGTCTCTTAACCAACCGAGCTGAAGCCCTCATCAATCTTCCTGTGTCAACAGTGTTTGTGAAGGGTGCAACCCTAGTTACTAAGTTACTCTTGTCGGTTTGTTATTACAGTTTACGTTAGCCCAGGACTGCCCCCGGTATTCCCTATGAAGGGCTCTCAAGGGGCAGTAGGAACCAAGACGGCGGCATTACGGCCCGAAGTTCCCTTTCGCAAGGCACTTATTGTTATTGGTTGATCTCCCTTAACCTAATTCCCTTCTCACATTACGATAGACTATCCTAGGGTGATTTTAAACTTTCCACTCTTCGGGGAAGACGATCCTTCGTCGAACCCGAGCACCCCTTAACTCTAGCTATCACAATTTCTCACTACTCTTCATATCATCCTATTGTGATATCATCCACAATTGTCCACCCAGACAAAATGATCAACCCAATGACTTCCTAAGATCATGTCATATTGCATTTCACAAATTTGTTATATGCAGACCGACCTAGACTATATGTCGAACCGGCTATGCAATGATCCAATACTCATCCAAATGCCCTAAATTATTTACTGGATACTTATCATGATATAACTAGCCTAAATCCAGAAAGTGGTAATTTTCCTAATTTGTCTGATGTTTAATTAATTTCCTCGAAAGACCCAAGGGTTACCGGTTTGAACATGAACTACCCTAAGTAATCATGCAAGATGTCCAGAAATATTACTATAAATATTATGTTATCCCAATATGGTAAATCCAAAGTATCACAATTTTTCTATCATCAAAAGGGCACTAAAACCATTTTAGAAATAATCTCTATCTTTTGTTATTTATGAATCAAGTACAGAAAATATCCATCCAAAAATTGTAAATTAATTATACTAAGCAGATAAGACATTCAAAATAACATTGGCCAGGTTTCATAATTTTCCAACAAGTATATCATCCATAATAAATTTTTAAACCATAGAACCTCTTTCTAACATCTGTGAATAAAGTACTAAAATTACTCAACTAAAAATCATACAAAAATTCAAGGGCAACTATTCTGACCTAAAACATTCACCTCGAAGATTTCATGAGGTTTCAATGAACAGAAATTTCTAAACAATTAAAACATCATTTAAGGCTATAGCAAGCTTTACAAAAGAAGTGCTAGCAATAATCAACATAAAATTCCAGAAAAATTGCTATAAGTTCTACCTGATCCAAAACTCACTCTACCCGAATTTCACAGCTTTTAATTAAGGTTTAGTGACTGGTTTTGCCTATTTTATATTTTACCCTAAAACTAAGGCTAGGGTTTTAAGGTATCTACTTGTCTCCAAATTCTCCAAGATTCCATCCAGACGATTCTTATTAGGCCTTTGTCAACTCTACAGAGTTTCAAGAAAATACAAGAGCAATTGCCCCCATGTCCTTCACAACCCTCAAAACCCTTCATTTAGGGTTTGAGCTTGGATCCTAAAGTAAATCAACCCTAAACCTCATCATTCTTCTCCAAGCAGATTATAACACCCTTCTAAGTCAGAGATCAGAAAATCAGCCTCTGTTGAGGTGATTTGACCTTTCCAAACTCTTAGTGCACTTTTTACTAAAAGATGTCTCGTTAATGCCTAGTTAAGGGTAGAAGATTTCCTACCCAAAACTCCTCCAAACTAGTTGGAATTTTGTACAGATCTAGGTTTTATAGCCAGGGACCACTCACCAAAATTTGGGAGGGTTTGGAGGTCATTTGGCCACTTAAATAAATTTCTCTAACTTAATTAAATTGAAATAAAAACTTTAGGCAAAGTATCTCCAAAAATTCCCATTTTTGGTCTGCCTTTAGGTATAGCTAAGGTTAACCCCCTGCCCAAATTTCAGGTCATTTGGACAAGGGACGAAGAGTGGGCATCCATTTTAATTTCTGCCCAACTCTAAGTACAGCCCCCACTAAAACGGGTGCTGTTGTCGAACCGCTTACCCAAACGGGTTGAAATCAATTTTAAATTAAACTAGACTCAAAGGGCTACAACTTTCGTGACTGGTTATTTTTCCTAAAACGGGCTCTAAGTGCCTCATTTTGCAGCCTCAATATATACTCAGATAATTTATCTTTCCATTATGTATTATATACATAATTTATATATTATAAAATTGATTTTTCTGTTCATCTTCTACATGAAACCGAAAACAGAACTCAGAAAACCATTTTTCCTGTAACATTTCCGTGATCCGTCGCCGGCCGACCGGTCACTTCCCTGGCCAGCCACCACCACCACCACCTCGGTCGAGGCGATGGCTAGCGGTCGGCGGTGGTTTGGCCGCCGGAGGTGGCGGTTTCCGGCGAACTCGAAAATACATTTTTTCATGGTTTTCCATGAAAACGAGAGATAGGTCCGGCTCCGTTGAGCACGAACTTCCTTTCTAAGAATCCTAAGATCTACCCATGAGAGAAGAAGCAGAGGAGGACCTTGTTCGCGGTTTGGAGGCGAGATGAACGACGGGGTGCCATGGCGCGGTGGTGGCGTTGCTGAACTTCTCCTACAGCAAGAGCAAACGTCTGAATTTGTTTGATTGAGCGTGTAAACTTCTCCTCTTGTTCCAAGTGGGCTTTTATAAGTCAGCAAGTGGGGAGGTGAAAGGGTAAAGCCTTAATGGTCATGAAGGCTCCTCTTAATAATATTTCGGTTACGGTGAAGGGATAAGAAACGGTGGAAGATAAAAAGGTATGTCCAGTTGGCGGTTTCCTATTGGACCATATTTCCTTATTTTACTAAGAAATTACAGTAGGAAACGACCCATAATTACTCCTGGTGTAACTTCCCACACCAGCATTTATTTCCACGCGTGTTAGAATAATTTTGAGCCTGAACCGTCGTTTCGGTCAATGTCACGGGCGTGACACATAGGTCACGGGCGTGACAGGCCCGGGTGGCCAATTTTGGGGTCGACGATCGTCGAACTGAGATCGACGGTCATCGAAGGGTGGTCACGCCCTAGGTCACGGGCGTGACACCTTGGTCACGGGCATGACATGCCCGAATGGCAAATTCTGAGGTCGACAACCGTCGAACTGAGATCGACGGTCGTCGAAGGGTGGTCACGCCCTAGGTCACGGGCGTGACACCTTGGTCGCGGGCGTGACATACCCGAATGGCAAATTCTGAGGTCGACGACCGTCGAACTGAGATCGACGGTCGTCGAAGGGTGGTCACGCCCTAGGTCACGGGCGTGACACTTTGGTCACGGGCGTGACAGGGCCGGGTCGAAAATTCTGCGCCCGACGATCGTCTCCCTGAGATCGACGATCGTCGAAGGAGTCACGCCCTAAGTCACGGGCGTGACGGGTCGGTCACGGGCGTGACCAACCCGTGACCCGAAATCTTGGTCGATTCATTTCAATTTTTGGGCTTCCTAGGGTTCTGTGACGACCAACCGACTCCTAGGGGTCTAGCCGGAAATGGGATGTTACAAATCCCAAAAAACAAAACAAAAATTTCGTCCCCGAAATTGAGGTTGAGCCTACGGGGATTTCTATCAGAATAAATTAAACTTGTAACATCCCACATGATTTTTCTATTGGGTTCAAGCGACTACTTGTTTGATAAACGAAGGCAATCTCCCCAATAAACAAAAGATTAGCCCCTACTTTCCTGCGCATGCCTAGGTTCTCAATTTTCCTTATCTAATCTTACCGGTTTTGTACAAGAAGGTAATTTATAGTATACCAAGAGGTGGTGAGGTATACATGACTGAACAACTCCGGGTATTTTTGCCTCATCAGGTCCTGCGGTTCCCAGGTGTGCTCCTCCTGACCATGGTTTCTCCACAGAACCTTGACTAAGGGGATCTTCTTGCGGCGCAAGATCCGTACTCCTTTGTCGTCGATCCGGACCGGCTCCAAGTGAACAGATCGGTCTGAAGCTACCGGCCCTTCGGTGGTCAAAATCTGCTGCTCCGGGCGTAGTATAGCCCTTCTCAGCGAAGAAATGTGGAAGACGTCGTGTAGAGCTGCCAGCTCTGGTGGCAACTCTAGCCTGTAGGCTAGGGGTCCGATCCGCTCCAGGATCCGGTAAGGGCCCATATACCTAGGGCTGAGCTTCTTCCTCCGACCGCGCACTCGTGAGACTCCGTGCATGGGCCGGATCTTCACGAACACTCGGTCCCCTACCTGGAACTCCACCTGACGATGTTGGGCATCATAGTACTTAGCTTGTCTGCTCTGCGCCTCCAACATCCTATCTCTGATCAATCTCACCTGAGCCTCGGTGTCTTCAACAAAATCCGATCCCAACACCTTCGGATCCTCGTCTTGAACCCAAGAAAGCGGGGTCCTACATTTTCTTCCATACAAGGCTTCATAAGGCGCCATCCTGATGCTGGACTGGTAGCGATTGTTATAAGAGAACTCGAATAACGGCAATATCTTCTCCCACCGCTCCCCTCGGTCCAGTATACACAATCGTAGTAGATCCTCCAACGTCCTGTTGGTGCGCTCTGTCTGCCCGTCCGTCTGAGGTTGGAAGGCTGTGCTAAAAGTCAATCGGGTTCCCAGGTATGCCTGCACTGACCGCCACTCCCTAGATGTAAACCGTCCATCGCGGTCCGACACTATCGTCCGGGGAACGCCATGATATCGGATATACTGCTCCACGAACTTCCGTACCAGCACTCCCACCGAGTCATCCTTCCTGATCGGTATAAAGCGGGCCACCTTCGTCAACCGATCAACAATCACCCAGATCGAGTCATTCCCCGTCCGAGACCGGGGAAGACCATGTATAAAATCTATAGCTATATCGTCAAACTTCCACTCCGGCACCGGGAGTGGCTGCAACAATCCTGCGGGGTTCCTGCACTCCGCCTTCACCAACTGGCACGCCTCGCAATGGGTCACGAAGTACGTAATGTCCTTCTTCATGCCCGGCCAAAACATCATCTTCTTCAGATCAGCGGTCATCTTTGTGATCCCCGGGTGCACAGAGTACCGGCTGCAATGCGCCTCCATCATAATATCCTCTCAGATCTGGCCTCCTACGGGTATATATACTCTGCCTCTGAAATGTAGCAATCCATCTCTTAGGGAATAATCTCCTGTCGAACCCTCCTCCAAGGCTCGGAACATCAGCTCTGCCCACGCATCTGTCCTCTGTCCATCCCGAATGCGATCCCGAATATCGTCTATGGCTACCATCGATGTCAGATACTCCCTATACAGCTCTGGATCATCCTCGGGCACTAGGGATATCTGCATATCTCTGAATGACCGGACTAGCTCCACGGACATAACCTGGGGCCCATCTTCGGAAGTGGCAGCTCGCCGGCTCAACGCGTCGGCCACCACGTTTGCCTTCCCTAGATGGTAGTGCATCTCATACTGATAGTCTGCTAAGAACTCCACCCAGTGCCTCTGCCTGATATTCAGCTCCTTCTGAGTGTTTACGTATTTCAGGTTCTTGTGGACGGAGTAGATGTCGCAGTGGACTCCATAAAGATAATGGCGCCAGACCTTCAGAGAAAAAACGACCGCTCCCATCTCAAGGTCGTGCACTGGGTAGTTCTTCTCACGGGTCTTCAACTGGCGGGAGGAATATGCTATGACGTGTCCGTTCTGTATCAGCATAGCTCCCATCCCCTGGTATGATGCGTCGGTGTACACCTGGAATCCTTCCTTTCTAGATGGAAGGGCCAGAATAGGGGCTGAGATGAGTCGGTCCTTCAGCTCCTAGAAAGCCTCCTGGCACTGCGGGGTCCAAACGAAAGGTGCCTCCTTCGTCAAAGACGTGAGTGGGAGGGCAATTTGAGAGAACCCCTCCACGAACTTCCGGTAATACCCGGCAAGTCCCAAGAAACTTCGTACATCGGTGGTTGTCTTTAACTGCGGCCAATCACGGACTGCCTGAATCTTTGCCGGATCCACCGCCAACCCGGCTCCGCTGATAATGTGGCCTAGGAAAGCCACCTCCTTCAACCAAAACTGACACTTGCTGAATTTCGCATAAAGACGATGCTCCTGCAACCTTTCCAAAGTCAGTGCCAGATGCCGAGTGTGCTCCTCCTCCGTCCTAGAGTAGATCAGGATGTCGTCTATGAATACTATGACGAACACATCCAAGTAGGCCTCGAAAACCCGGTTCATGAGACTCATGAACGCCGACGGAGCATTCGTGAGCCCTAAGGGCATCACGGTGAACTCATACAGGCCATATCTGCTACTGAAGGCCGTCTTCGGGATATCCTCCTCCTGGATCCGTAGCTGGTAGTATCCTGACCTCAAGTCCAGCTTCGAGAAATAATGGGCTCCCTCCAGGTGGTCGAACAATTCGTCTATCCGTGGGAGTGGGTAGGTATTCCGGACGGTCAGCCTGTTTAGTGCTCGATAATCGATACACAGGCGAAGTGTCCCATCCTTCTTCTTCACGAATAGGACCGGGGCTCCCCATAGCGAGGAACTCGGTCTAACAAATCCTGCCTCAACCAATTCCTGTAACTGAGTCTGAAACTCTTCCAACTCCTTCGGGGCCATCTGATAAGGGGCCCTAGATGCCGTCTTGGCCCCCGGCACAAGCTGTATCTGAAAATCCTGCTCTCGGTGTGGAGATAGTCCTGGCAGTTTCTCTGGAAAGATGTCAGCGAAATCTCGCACCACCGGGATGTCTGTCACCGACTCCTTAACTTCCGCCATCTCAAATAGAATCTGATAGACCTCCTCTCCCTGCAGATGGGCCTTAACGGCCTGTACCGAAGATAAGAGTATACGAGAGACAGGTCTTATACCTTCAATGGTAATGAAAGAGTCCCCGTGTCTCACGGTGATCCTCTTCGCCTGGCAGTCAATCTGGGCATGGTTCCAGTGCATCCATACCATGCCCAGGATCAGGTCGTAGTCCGTCAGCTTCAAAATCGTCGCTGGAGCCTCGAATGCCTTTCCACCAATTTCTGCCTCCATATTGCAGTGATCCGTGGTAAGGAGCTCAGATCCATCCGGTAGTCGCACCCTCATCCTCGAGCCTGTGAACCGCTCCATGCCTTCCAGTCCTTCTACGAACGTCTCTGACACAAAGGAGTGAGTAGCTCCAGTATCGAACAGCGTGCGGGCCGGCTTGCCGCTGATGAACACTATACTTGGGGTGATTAGATATCTTAGGGTTCTATAGTGAGTTTTACTTTCCTTGCTAATCTATCTAGTGTGATTTAAAGTTTTAACCATTGAAAGGGAAATTCTATGAAAATAAAGAGGCATTGCAGCGTACCTGCTATGACCTGCTCCGGATTCCGAGGCTACGCAAGGTCCAAGGCATATACCTGCTCCCTTTCCTGTCTACGATCTCCCCCCTGGTATCTACGACCGCGGCCGCGTCCTCGGCCTCCGTAATGCTGAGCTGGTGGGCCGCCCTGTGGTGCTGGAGGTGGTGCCCCCCTCATGGGGCAGTTCCTCCGAATGTGCCCAATCTGATGACAAAGGAAGCACTCTGGTGGGGGATACGCCATTCCCCCGGGTCTCGGCATCTCCTGCATCCGAAGAGGTTGAGGGGCCAATATCACCTGTTCCCTCGGCTCCTGCCTCACGTCCTGACGAGGCTGGTCCTCTGTCCTCCTCCCCTCTGGTACAACACCTCGCCGCTGGTCATTTCTACCTCTCCGTCCCTGATCCTCTGCTGGCCGTTTCCGGCCCCGGGTGGCATGCCAATCTGCCTCAATCCTTTTTGCCATCTCCAAAATCCGGGAGATGGGCCCGTCAGATACAAATAACAAAGCCTCCCTCAAGTCCTCCCGCAGGCCCTTATAGAACCTCCTGATATACCCTTCTTCGTCCAGCTGGTAGGAATCTGCGTATCGAGCCAGATGGTCGAACTCTCGATGGTACTCCACCACGGTCCGGGTGCCCTACTTCAGCTGTAAGAACCGCTCCTCCAAATCATCCCTGGCCGACTGCGGAATGAAATGCTCTAGCAGTGCGGCCCTGAACTCCTCCCAGGTAACCTCCGCAACCTCCCTATCGGCAAATGTCGTGTCCAACAACCTCTTCCACCACCTCTTTGCATGGGACTCCAGGCAAGAGACAACCAGAGCCACCCTCTCCTCCCAGGGACACCGTATCCCTGTCAGCATCTCGTACATGATATCGAGCCACTCTTCCATCCGAACTGCCGACTCTGTCCCCAAGTAGGACGGGGGAGACAGTCCTCGGAAGATGCTTAGCTAGTTGGCCCCCGGATTTGGTTGCGGGGCCGGAACCTGCTGGGCCCTGAAGGCCTCCAGGATGGCAGTCAGAGTCTGTCCCATGTCTGACTGAAGGAAAGGAGTGGGGACCGGTGGAGGTGGTGCAACACCCTAAGCCTGCTGAACTCCGCCTTGTGGCGTAGGCTGTGCTGGAGGCTGCGTAATAAAAACCCATACTGAGAAAACGTTCAATCTTAAATAAAAGTGGACAATTTATATGTGATCCCCATTTGGGCACACCACTGCTTCCGCTGCTTAGTTTGTCCCCAAACTAAACTCACGCGGGGGTGACCCAGGGTTTGTGGACTGCTACTTTCTTCTGATCGATGTTTGCTCTGATACCACTTGTAAGACCCCCTTTTTTTCTTTTTAAAACCCGAGGTCTTAGGCCTAGAGTCGCCGCTTTGCGGTGACACCTTCACGTCCTGAAGGGTCATCACCACAAGGCGCCGATTCTGCCGGCCAATTCGATCACAGAAAGGTAGCACAATAATTGAAATAAGAGCAATGCAGTCCACAATAATAAATCACATGTATATAAACTCCACGAAGGGAGTGTCCACAGAAAACATCAGAGTACAATGATACTAGAAATATAAGGGCTCATGCCCGGTACATCAAGTCCTCACTACAAAATCACTCAATGCGGAAGCAAAACTAAAACTCTACTGAAGGTAAGGACTCACGGTCCCTGTAGTCTGGACTCCAGTGCTAGACTACCCCATCTCCAAGCATACCGGCCTCCTGAGCTGCTCCTCCATGCTGGGCTCCGTGATCCCCTAATATGATATGGTTCGAAAACCGTTAGTCATAAAGACTAAGCCCTATCATCCCCTACCCCTTCCCCCATGGCTCCTAGGTACCGAGCGGAGAGGAAGAAAGGGAAGGACATGAAAGTGGAGATTTAATCAAGAAACAAATGGCAGCGGAACTAATCTAGCAATTCTATATTAATATAACAGAAACAGAAAATAAGAAAGGTAACCTTAACTTATGTGCGAAAGCGCATAAGCCAAGGGATCTTCTGCGAGGCTCCCATCGTATAGAGTGTCCCATACCACCTATACGTTGGGGTGTCGGTTATCAAACAACAGCATGTATATATATTGAAATTAACCTTTGATTTATAAACTTGCCCACACAAGCTTATAGACCAAGGGGTCATTTTACAGGTCCTAACGTATAAGCGTCCCATACCACTTATACTTTAGGTGTCAGGGTTAAATGAATCGATTATGCTATGACATGCAAGTGGGTATGATGAAACATGCAAGTGCAACTCACACACCCGACTCTGTGCACACAGACCTTTAGCTCCCCCTTTCGGAGCCGTTACCTCCCAGGATACCTCCGTAGTGGCAGACGGAAGCGGTGGGTTGGGCCTCGCCCACCTCTAAACCAGTAAAGCACTACCGGTCAGACCTATCGTACGCCTCAACGCTTGGTGCACTAAGCGGACGCCTGCGTACTCTTGTCGGCTGGCGCACCGGACTTCTGTTGGCACAGTGCTAACCACACTTGCCGAGTCAGCGTATTGGCGTCGGTGCATCGACCCTCCAATACCGAAGACCCACCACCTTAATTTCCATTCCTTTTTATGCACATGCAAGTTTAATCGTAAACACACAAAAGCCGAGCCGAAGCTCCCCGGACCAAAACGTCCGTCTCCAAACCAACCGAGTCGAAGCTCCCCGGACCATCCCGTCCGTCTCTTAACCAACCGAGCTGAAGCCCTCATCAATCTTCCTATGCCAACAGTGTTTGTGAAGGGTGCAGCCCTAGTTACTAATTTACTCTTGTCGGTTTGTTATTACAATTTACGTTAGCCCAGGACTGCCCCCGGTATTCCCCGTGAAGGGCTCTCAAGGGGCACTAGGAACCAAGATGGCGGCATTACGGCTCGAAGTTCCCTTTCGCAAGGCACGTATTGTTATTGGTTGATCTCCCTTAACCCGATTCCCTTCTCACATTACGATAGACTATCCTAGGGTGATTTTAAACCTTCCACTCTTCGGGGAAGACGATCCTTCGTCGAACCCGAGCACCCCTTAACTCTAGCTATCACAATTTCTCACTACTCTTCATATCATCCTATTGTGATATCATCCACAATTGTCCATCCAGACAAAATGATCAACTCCAATGACTTCCTCAGATCATGTCATATTGCATTTCACAAATTTGTTATATGCAGACCGACCTAGACTATATGTCGAACCAGCTATGCAATGATCCAATACTCATCCAAATGCCCTAAATTATTTACTGGATACTTATCATGATATAAGTAGCCTAAATCCAGAAAGTGGTAATTTTCCTAATTTGTCTGATGTTTAATTAATTTCCTCGAAAGACCCAAGGGTTACCGGTTTGAACATGAACTACCCTATGTAATCATGCAAGATGTCTAGAAATATTACTATAAATATTATGTTATCCCAATATGGTAAATCCAAAGTATCATAATTTTTCTACCATCAAAAGGGCACTAAAACTATTTTAGAAATAATCTCTATCTTTTGTTATTTATGAATCAACTACAGAAAATATCCATCCAAAAATTGTAAATTAATTATACTAAGCAGATAAGACATTCAAAATAACATTGGCCAGGTTTCATAATTTTCTAACAAGTATATCATCCATAATAAATTTTTAAACCATAGAACCCCTTTCTAACATGTGTGAATGAAGTACTAGAATTACTCAACTAAAAATCATACAAAAATTCAAGGGCAACTATTCTGACCTAAAACATTCACCTCAAAGATTTCATAAGGTTTCAATGAACAGAAATTTCTAAACAATTAAAACATCATTTAAGGCCATAGCAAGCTTTACAAATGAAGTGTTAGCAATAATCAACATAAAATTCCAGAAAAATTGCTATAAGTTCTACCTGATCCAAAACTCACTCTACCCGAATTTCACAGCTTTTAAGTAAGGTTTAGTGACTGGTTTTGCCTATTTTATATTTTACCCTAAAACTAAGGCTAGGGTTTTAAGGTATCTACTTGTCTCCAAATTCTCCAAGATTCCATCCAGACGATTCTTATTAGGCCTTTGTCAACTCTACAGAGTTTCAAGACAATACAAGGGCAATTGCCCCCATGTCCTTCACAACCCTCAAAACCCTTCATTTAGGGTTTGAGCTTGGATCCTAGGGTAAATCAACCCTAAACCTCACCATTCTTCTCCAAGCAGATTATAACACCCTTCTAAGTCAGAGGTCAGAAAATCAGCCTCTGTTGAGGTGATTTGACCTTTCCAAACTCTTAGTGCACTTTTTACTAAAAGATGTCTCGCTAATGCCTAGTTAAGGGTAGAAGATTTCCTACCCAAAACTCCTCCAAACTAGTTGGAATTTTGTACAGATCTAGGTTTTATAGCCAGAGACCACTCACCAAAATTTGGGAGGGTTTTGAGGTCATTTGGCCACTTAAATAAATTTCTCTAACTTAATTAAATTGAAACAAAAACTTTAGGCAAAGTATCTCCAAAAATTCCCATTTTTGGTCTGCCTTTAGGTATAGCTAAGGTTAACCCCCTGCCCAAATTTCAGGTCATTTGGACAAGGGACGAAGAGTGGGCATCCATTTTAATTTCTGCCCAACTCTAAGTACAGCCCCCACTAAAACGGGTGCTGTTGTCGAACCGCTTACCCAAACGGGTTGAAATCAATTTTAAATTAAACTAGACTCAAAGGGCTACAACTTTTGTGACTGGTCATTTTTCCTAAAACGGGCTCTAAGTGCCTCATTTTGCAGCCTCAATATATACTCAGATAATTTATCTTTCCATTATGTATTATATACATAATTTATATATTATAAAATTGATTTTTCTGTTCATCTTCTACATGAAACCGAAAACAGAACTCAGAAAATCATTTTTCCTGTAACATTTCCGTGATCCGTCGCCGGCCGACCGGTCACTTCCCTGGCCAGCCGCCACCACCACCACCTCCGTCGAGGCGATGGCTAGCGGTCGGCGGTGGTTTGGCCGCCGGAGGTGGCGGTTTCCGGCGAACTCGAAAATACATTTTTTCATGGTTTTCCATGAAAACGAGAGATAGGTCCGGCTCCGTTGAGCACGAACTTCCTTTTTAAGAATCCTAAGATCTACCCATGAGAGAAGAAGCAGAGGAGGACCTTGTTCGCGGTTTGGAGGCGAGATGAACGACGGGGTGCCATGGCGCGGTGGTGGCGTTGCTGAACTTCTCCTACAGCAAGAGCAAACGTCTGAATTTGTTTGATTGAGCGTGTAAACTTCTCCTCTTGTTCCAAGTGGGCTTTTATAAGTCAGCAAGTGGGGAGGTGAAAGGGTAAAGCCTTAATGGTCATGAAGGCTCCTCTTAATAACATTTCGGTTACGGTGAAGGGATAAGAAACGGTGGAAGATAAAAAGGTATGTCCAGTTGGCGGTTTCCTATTGGACCACATTTCCTTATTTTACTAAGAAATTACAGTAGGAAACGACCCATAATTACTCCTGGTGTAACTTCCCACACCAGCATTTATTTCCACGCGTGTTAGAATAATTTCGAGCCTGAACCGTCGTTTCGGTCAATGTCACGGGCGTGACACATAGGACACGGGCGTGACAGGCCCGGGTGGCCAATTCTGGGGTCGACGATCGTCGAACTGAGATCGACGGTCGTCGAAGGGTGGTCACGCCCTAGGTCACGGGCGTGACACCTTGGTCACGGGCATGACATGCCCGAATGGCAAATTCTGAGGTCGACAACCGTCGAACTGAGATCGACGGTCGTCGAAGGGTGGTCACGCCCTAGGTCATGGGCGTGACACCTTGGTCGCGGGCGTGACATACCCGAATGGCAAATTCTGAGGTCGACGACCGTCGAACTGAGATCGACGGTCGTCGAAGGGTGGTCACGCCCTAGGTCACGGGCGTGACACTTTGGTCACGGGCGTGACAGGGCCGGGTCGAAAATTCTGCGCCCGACGATCGTCTCCCTGAGATCGACGATCGTCGAAGGAGTCACGCCCTAAGTCACGGGCGTGACGGGTCGGTCACGGGCGTGACCAACCCGTGACCCGAAATCTTGGTCGATTCATTTCAATTTTTGTGCTTCCTAGGGTTCTGTGACGACCAACCGACTCCTAGGGGTCTAGCCGGAAATGGGATGTTACAAATCCCAATAAACAAAACAAAAATTTCGTCCCCGAAATTGAGGTTGAGCCTACGGGGATTTCTATCGGAATAAATTAAACTTGTAACATCCCACATGATTTTTCTATTGGGTTCAAGCGACTACTTGTTTGATAAACGAAGGCAATCTCCCCAATAAACAAAAGATTAGCCCCTACTTTCCTGCGCATGCCTAGGTTCTCAATTTTCCTTATCTAATCTTACCGGTTTTGTACAAGAAGGTAATTTATAGTATACCAAGAGGTGGTGAGGTATACATGACTGAACAACTCCGGGTATTTTTGCCTCATCAGGTCCTGCGGTTCCCAGGTGTGCTCCTCCTGACCGTGGTTTCTCCACAGAACCTTGACTAAGGGGATCTTCTTGCGACGCAAGATCCGTACTCCTTTGTCGTCGATCCGGACTGGATCCAAGTGAACAGATCGGTCTGAAGCTACCGGCCCTTCGGTGGTCAAAATCTGCTGCTCCGGGCGTAGTAGAGCCCTTCTCAGCGAAGAAATATGGAAGACGTCGTGTAGAGCTGCCAGCTCTGGTGGCAACTCTAGCCTGTAGGCTAGGGGTCCGATCCGCTCCAGGATCCGGTAAGGGCCCATATACCTAGGGCTGAGCTTCTTCCTCCGACCGCGCACTCGTGAGACTCCGTGCATGGGCCGGATCTTCACGAACACTCGGTCCCCTACCTGGAACTCCACCTGACGATGTCGGGCATCATAGTACTTAGCTTGTCTGCTCTGCGCCTCAAACATCCTATCTCTGATCAATCTCACCTGAGCCTCGGTGTCTTCAATAAAATCCAATCCCAACACCTTCGGATCCTCGTCTTGAACCCAAGAAAGCGGGGTCCTACATTTTCTTCCATACAAGGCTTCATAAGGCGCCATCCTGATGCTGGACTGGTAGCGATTGTTATAGGAGAACTCGAATAACGGCAATATCTTCTCCCATCGCTCCCCTCGGTCCAGTATACACAATCGTAGTAGATCCTCCAACGTCCTGTTGGTGCGCTCTGTCTGCCCGTCCGTCTGAGGTTGGAAGGCCGTGCTAAAAGTCAATCGGGTTCCCAGGTATGCCTGCACTGACCGCCACTCCCTGGATGTAAACCGTCCATCGCGGTCCGACACTATCGTCCGGGGCACGCCATGATATCGGATATACTGCTCCACGAACTTCCGTACCAGCACTCCCACCGAGTCATCCTTCCTGATCGGTATAAAGCGGGCCACCTTCGTCAACCGATCAACAATCACCCAGATCGAGTCATTCCCCGTCCGAGACCGGGGAAGACCATGTATAAAATCTATAGCTATATCGTCAAACTTCCACTCCGGCACCGGGAGTGGCTGCAACAATCCTGCGGGGTTCCTGCACTCCGCCTTCACCAACTGGCACGCCTCGCAATGGGTCACGAAGTACGTAATGTCCTTCTTCATGCCCGGCCAAAACATCATCTTCTTCAGATCAGCGGTCATCTTTGTGATCCCCGGGTGCACAGAGTACCGGCTGCAATGCGCCTCCATCATAATATCCTCTCGGATCTGGCCTCCTGCGGGTATATATACTCTGCCTCTGAAATGTAGCAATCCATCTCTTAGGGAATAATCTCCTGTCAAACCCTCCTCCAAGGCTCGGAACATCAGCTCTGCCCACGCATCTGTCCTCTGTCCATCCCGAATGCGATCCCGAATATCGTCTATGGCTACCATCGATGTCAGATACTCCCTATACAGCTCTGGATCATCCTCGGGCACTAGGGATATCTGCATATCTCTGAATGACCGGACTAGCTCCACGGACATAACCTGGGGCCCATCTTCGGAAGTGGCAGCTCGCCGGCTCAACGCGTCGGCCACCACGTTTGCCTTCCCTAGATGGTAGTGCATCTCATACTGATAGTCTGCTAAGAACTCCACCCAGCGCCTCTGCCTGATATTCAGCTCCTTCTGAGTGTTTACGTATTTCAGGTTCTTGTGGACGGAGTAGATGTCGCAGTGGACTCCATAAAGATAATGGCGCCAGACCTTCAGAGAAAAAACGACCGCTCCCATCTCAAGGTCGTGCACTGGGTAGTTCTTCTCACGGGTCTTCAACTGGCGGGAGGAATATGCTATGACGTGTCCGTTCTGTATCAGCATAGCTCCCATCCCCTGGTATGATGCGTCGGTGTACACCTGGAATCCTTCCTTTCTAGATGGAAGGGCCAGAATAGGGGCTGAGATGAGTCGGTCCTTCAGCTCCTGGAAAGCCGCCTGGCACTGCGGGGTCCAAACGAAAGGTGCCTCCTTCGTCAAAGACGTGAGTGGGAGGGCAATTTGAGAGAACCCCTCCACGAACTTCCGGTAATACCCGGCAAGTCCCAAGAAACTTCGTACATCGGTGGTTGTCTTTAACTGCGGCCAATCACGGACTGCCTGAATCTTTGCCGGATCCACCGCCAACCCGGCTCCGCTGATAATGTGGCCTAGGAAAGCCACCTCCTTCAACCAAAACTGACACTTGCTGAATTTCGCATAAAGACGATGCTCCTGCAACCTTTCCAAAGTCAGTGCCAGATGCCGAGTGTGCTCCTCCTCCGTCCTAGAGTAGATCAGGATTTCGTCTATGAATACTATGACGAACACATCCAAGTAGGCCTCGAAAACCCGGTTCATGAGACTCATGAACGCCGACGGAGCATTCGTGAGCCCTAAGGGCATCACGGTGAACTCATACAGGCCATATCTGCTACTGAAGGCCGTCTTCGGGATATCCTCCTCCTGGATCCGTAGCTGGTAGTATCCTGACCTCAAGTCCAGCTTCGAGAAATAATGGGCTCCCTCCAGGTGGTCGAATAATTCGTCTATCCGTGGGAGTGGGTAGGTATTCCGGACGGTCAGCCTGTTTAGTGCTCGATAATCGATACACAGGCGAAGTGTCCCATCCTTCTTCTTCACGAATAGGACCGGGGCTCCCCATAGCGAGGAACTCGGTCTAACAAATCCTGCCTCAACCAATTCCTGTAATTGAGTCCGAAACTCTGCCAACTCCTTCGGGGCCATCCGATAAGGGGCCCTAGATGCCGTCTTGGTCCCCGGCACAAGCTGTATCTGAAAATCCTGCTCTCGGTGTGGAGATAGTCCTGGCAGTTTCTCTGGAAAGATGTCAGCGAAATCTCGCACCACCGGGATGTCTGTCACCGACTCCTTAACTTCCGCCATCTCAAATAGAATCTGATAGACCTCCTCTCCCTGCAGATGGGCCTTAACGGCCTGTACCGAAGATAAGAGTATACGAGAGACAGGTCTTATACCTTCAATGGTAATGAAAGAGTCCCCGTGTCTCACGGTGATCCTCTTCGCCTGGCAGTCAATCTGGGCATGGTTCCAGTGCATCCATACCATGCCCAGGATCAGGTCGTAGTCTGTCAGCTTCAAAATCGTCGCTGGAGCCTCGAATGCCTTTCCACCAATTTCTGCCTCCATATTGCAGTGATCCGTGGTAAGGAGCTCAGATCCATCCGGTAGTCGCACCCTCATCCTCGAGCCTGTGAACCGCTTCATGCCTTCCAGTCCTTCTACGAACGTCTCCGACACAAAGGAGTGAGTAGCTCTTGTATCGAACAGCGTGCGGGCCGGCTTGCCGCTGATGAACACTATACCTGGGGTGATTAGATATCTTAGGGTTCTATAGTGAGTTTTACTTTCCTTGCTAATCTATCTAGTGTGATTTAAAGTTTTAACCATTGAAAGGGAAATTCTATGAAAATAAAGAGGCATTGCAGCGTACCTGCTATGACCTGCTCCGGATTCCGAGGCTACGCAAGGTCCAAGGCATATACCTGCTCCCTTTCCTGTCTACGATCTCCCCCCTGGTATCCACAACCGCGGCCGCGTCCTCGGCCTCCGTAATGCTGAGCTGGTGGGCCGCCCTGTGGTGCTGGAGGTGGTGCCCCCCTCATGGGGCAGTTCCTCCGAATGTGCCCAATCTGATGACAAAGGAAGCACTCTGGTGGGGGATACGCCATTCCCCCGGGTCTCGGCATCTCCTGCATCCGAAGAGGTTAAGGGGCCAATATCACTTGTTCCCTCGGCTCCTGCCTCACATCCTGACGAGGCTGGTCCTCTGTCCTCCTCCCCTCTGGTACAACACCTCGCCGCTGGTCATTTCTACCTCTCCGTCCCTGATCCTCTGCTGGCCGTTTCCGGCCCCGGGTGGCATGCCAATCTGCCTCAATCCTTTTTGCCATCTCCAAAATCCGGGAGATGGGCCCGTCAGATACAAATAACAAAGCCTCCCTCAAGTCCTCCCACAGGCCCTTATAGAACCTCCTGATATACCCTTCTTCGTCCAGCTGGTAGGAATCTGCGTATCGAGCCAGATGGTCGAACTCTCGATGGTACTCCACCACGGTCCGGGTGCCCTGCTTCAGCTGTAAGAACCGCTCCTCCAAATCATCCCTGGCCAACTGCGGAATGAAATGCTCTAGCAGTGCGGCCCTGAACTCCTCCCAGGTAACCTCCGCAACCTCCCTATCGGCAAATGTCGTGTCCAACAACCTCTTCCACCACCTCTTTGCATGGGACTCCAGGCAAGAGACAACCAGAGCCACCCTCTCCTCCCAGGGACACGGTATCCCTGTCAGCATCTCGTACATGATATCGAGCCACTCTTCCGTCCGAACTGCCGACTCTGTCCCCAAGTAGGACGGGGGAGACAGTCCTCGGAAGATGCTTAGCCAGTTGGCCCCCGGATTTGGTTGCGGGGCCGGAACCTGCTGGGCCCTGAAGGCCTCCAGGATGGCAGTCAGAGTCTGTCCCATGTCTGACTGAAGGAAAGGAGTGGGGACCGGTGGAGGTGGTGCAACACCCTGAGCCTGCTGAACTCCGCCTTGTGGCGTAGGCTGTGCTGGAGGCTGCGTAACAAAAACCCATACTGAGAAAACGTTCAATCTTAAATAAAAGTGGACAATTTATATGTGATCCCCATTTGGGCACACCACTGCTTCCGCTGCTTAGTTTGTCCCCAAACTAAACTCACGCGGGGGTGACCCAGGGTTTGTGGACTGCTACTTTCTTCTGATCGATGTTTGCTCTGATACCACTTGTAAGACCCCCTTTTTTTTCTTTTTAAAACCCGAGGTCTTAGGCCTAGAGTCGCCGCTTTGCGGTGACACCTTCACGTCCTGAAGGGTCATCACCACAAGGCGCCGATTCTGCCGGCCAATTCGATCACAGAAAGGTAGCACAATAATTGAAATAAGAGCAATGCAGTCCACAATAATAAATCACATGTATATAAACTCCACGAAGGGAGTGTCCACAGAAAACATCAGAGTACAATGATACTAGAAATATAAGGGCTCATGCCCGGTACATCAAGTCCTCACTACAAAATCACTCAATGCGGAAGCAAAACTAAAACTCTACTGAAGGTAAGGACTCACGGTCCCTGTAGTCTGGACTCCAGTGCTAGACTACCCCATCTCCAAGCATACCGGCCTCCTGAGCTGCTCCTCCATGCTGGGCTCCGTGATCCCCTAATATGATATGGTTCGAAAACCGTTAGTCATAAAGACTAAGCCCTATCATCCCCTACCCCTTCCCCCATGGCTCCTAGGTACCGAGCGGAGAGGAAGAAAGGGAAGGACATGAAAGTGGAGATTTAATCAAGAAACAAATGGCAGCGGAACTAATCTAGCAATTCTATATTAATATAACAGAAATAGAAAATAAGAAAGGTAACCTTAACTTATGTGCGAAAGCGCATAAGCCAAGGGATCTTCTGCGAGGCTCCCATCGTATAGAGTGTCCCATACCACCTATACGTTGGGGTGTCGGTTATCAAACAACAGCATGTATATATATTGAAATTAACCTTTGATTTATAAACTTGCTCATACAAGCTTATAGACCAAGGGTCATTTTACAGGTCCTAACGTATAAGCGTCCCATACCACTTATACTTTAGGTGTCAGGGTTAAATGAATCGATTATGCTATGACATGCAAGTGGGTATGATGAAACATGCAAGTGCAACTCACACACCCGACTCTGTGCACACAGACCTTTAGTTCCCCCTTTCGGAGCCGTTACCTCCCAGGATACCTCCGTAGTGGCAGACGGAAGCGGTGGGTTGGGCCTCGCCCACCTCTAAACCAGTAAAGCACTACCGGTCAGACCTATCGTACGCCTCAACGCTTAGTGCACTAAGCGGACGCCTGCGTACTCTTGTCGGCTGGCGCACCGGACTTCTGTTGGCACAGTGCTAACCACACTTGCCGAGTCAGCGTATTGGCGTCGGTGCATCGACCCTCCAATACCGAAGACCCACCACCTTAATTTCCATTCCTTTTTATGCACATGCAAGTTTAATCGTAAACACACAAAAGCCGAGCCGAAGCTCCCCGGACCAAAATGTCCGTCTCCAAACCAACCGAGTCGAAGCTCCCCGGACCATCCCGTCCGTCTCTTAACCAACCGAGCTGAAGCCCTCATCAATCTTCCTATGCCAACAGTGTTTGTGAAAGGTGCAGCCCTAGTTACTAATTTACTCTTGTCGGTTTGTTATTACAATTTACGTTAGCCCAGGACTGCCCCCGGTATTCCCTGTGAAGGGCTCTCAAGGGGCACTAGGAACCAAGACGGCGGCATTACGGCCCGAATTTCCCTTTCGCAAGGCACGTATTGTTATTGGTTGATCTCCCTTAACCCGATTCCCTTCTCACATTACGATAGACTATCCTAGGGTGATTTTAAACCTTCCACTCTTCGGGGAAGACGATCCTTCGTCGAACCCGAGCACCCCTTAACTCTAGCTATCACAATTTCTCACTACTCTTCATATCATCCTATTGTGATATCATCCACAATTGTCCATCCAGACAAAATGATCAACTCCAATGACTTCCTCAGATCATGTCATATTGCATTTCACAAATTTGTTATATGCAGACCGACCTAGACTATATGTCGAACCAGCTATGCAATGATCCATTACTCATCCAAATGCCCTAAATTATTTACTGGATACTTATCATGATATAACTAGCCTAAATCCAGAAAGTGGTAATTTTCCTAATTTGTCTGATGTTTAATTAATTTCCTCGAAAGACCCAAGGGTTACCGATTTGAACATGAACTACCCTATGTAATCATGCAAGATGTCTAGAAATATTACTATAAATATTATGTTATCCCAATATGGTAAATCCAAAGTATCACAATTTTTCTACCATCAAAAGGGCACTAAAACCATTTTAGAAATAATCTCTATCTTTTGTTATTTATGAATCAACTACAAAAAATATCCATCCAAAAATTGTAAATTAATTATACTAAGCAGATAAGACATTCAAAATAACATTGGCCAGGTTTCATAATTTTCTAACAACTATATCATCCATAATAAATTTTTAAACCATAAAACTCCTTTCTAACATGTGTGAATGAAGTACTAGAATTACTCAACTAAAAATCATACAAAAATTCAAGGGCAACTATTCTGACCTAAAACATTCACCTCAAAGATTTCATAAGGTTTCAATGAACAGAAATTTCTAAACAATTAAAACATCATTTAAGGCCATAGCAAGCTTTACAAATGAAGTGTTAGCAATAATCAACATAAAATTCCAGAAAAATTGCTATAAGTTCTACCTGATTCAAAACTCACTCTACCCGAATTTCACAGCTTTTAAGTAAGGTTTAGTGACTGGTTTTGCCTATTTTATATTTTACCCTAAAACTAAGGCTAGGGTTTTAAGGTATCTACTTGTCTCCAAATTCTCCAAGATTCCATCCAGACGATTCTTATTAGGCCTTTGTCAACTCTACAGAGTTTCAAGACAATACAAGAGCAATTGCCCCCATGTCCTTCACAACCCTCAAAACCCTTCATTTAGGGTTTGAGCTTGGATCCTAGGGTAAATCAACCCTAAACCTCACCATTCTTCTCCAAGCAGATTATAACACCCTTCTAAGTCAGAGGTCAGAAAATCAGCCTCTGTTGAGGTGATTTGACCTTTCCAAACTCTTAGTGCACTTTTTACTAAAAGATGTCTCGCTAATGCCTAGTTAAGGGTAGAAGATTTCCTACCCAAAACTCCTCCAAACTAGTTGGAATTTTGTACAGATCTAGGTTTTATAGCCAGAGACCACTCACCAAAATTTGGGAGGGTTTTGAGGTCATTTGGCTACTTAAATAAATTTCTCTAACTTAATTAAATTGAAACAAAAACTTTAGGCAACGTATCTCCAAAAATTCCCATTTTTGGTCTGCCTTTAGGTATAGCTAAGGTTAACCCCCTGCCCAAATTTCAGGTCATTTGGACAAGGGACGAAGAGTGGGCATCCATTTTAATTTCTGCCCAACTCTAAGTACAGCCCCCACTAAAACGGGTGCTTCGGTCGAACCGCTTACCCAAACGGGTTGAAATCAATTTTAAATTAAACTACACTCAAAGGGCTACAACTTTCGTGACTGGTTGTTTTTCCTAAAACGGCCTCTAAGTGCCTCCTTTTGCAGCCTCAATATATACTCAGATAATTTATCTTTCCATTATGTATTATATACATAATTTATATATTATAAAATTGATTTTTCTGTTCATCTTCTACATGAAACCGAAAACAGAACTCAGAAAACCATTTTTCCTGTAACATTTCCGTGATCCGTCGCCGGCCGACCGGTCACTTCCCTGGCCAGCCACCACCACCACCACCTCCGTCGAGGCGATGGCTAGCGGTCGGCGGTGGTTTGGCCGCCGGAGGTGGCGGTTTCCGGCGAACTCGAAAATACATTTTTTCATGGTTTTCCATGAAAACGAGAGATAGGTTCGGCTCCGTTGAGCACGAACTTCCTTTCTAAGAATCCTAAGATCTACCCATGAGAGAAGCAGAGGAGGACCTTGTTCGCGGTTTGGAGGCGAGATGAACGACAGGGTGCCATGGCGCGGTGGTGGCGTTGCTGAACTTCTCCTACAGCAAGAGCAAACGTCTGAATTTGTTTGATTGAGCGTGTAAACTTCTCCTCTTGTTCCAAGTGGGCTTTTATAAGTCAGCAAGTGAGGAGGTGAAAGGGTAAAGCCTTAATGGTCATGAAGGCTCCTCTTAATAACATTTCGGTTACCGTGAAGGGATAAGAAACGGTGGAAGATAAAAAGGTATGTCCAGTTGGAGGTTTCCTATTGGACCACATCTCCTTATTTTACTAAGAAATTACAGTAGGAAACGGCCCATAATTACTCCTGGTGTAACTTCCCACACCAGTATTTATTTCCACGCGTGTTAGAATAATTTCGGGCCTGAACCGTCGTTTCGGTCAATGTCACGGGCGTGACACATAGGTCACGGGCGTGACAGGACCGGGTGGCCAATTCTGGGGTCGACGATCATCGAATTGAGATCGACGGTCGTCGAAGGGTGGTCACGCCCTAGGTCACGGGCGTGACACCTTGGTCATGGGCGTGACATGCCCGAATGGAAAATTCTGAGGTCGACGACCGTCGAACTGAGATCGACGGTCGTCGAAGGGTGGTCACGCCCTAGGTCACGGGCGTGACACCTTGGTCACGGGCGTGACATACCCGAATGGCAAATTCTGAGGTCGACGACCGTCGAACTGAGATCGACGGTCTTCGAAGGGTGGTCACGCCCTAGGTCACGGGCGTGACACTTTGGTCACGGGCGTGGCAGGGCCGGGTCGAAAATTCTGCGCCCGACGATCGTCTCCCTGAGATCGACGATCGTCGAAGGAGTCACGCCCTAAGTCACGGGCGTGACGGGTCGGTCACGGGCGTGACCAACCCGTGACCCGAAATCTTGGTCGATTCATTTCAATTTTTGGGCTTCCTAGGGTTCTGTGACGACCAACCGACTCCTAGGGGTCTAGCCGGAAATGGGATGTTACAGTAAATACATCTGCAATTTGAAAATCTGTTTTAACAAATTCCAATGAGATATTCTCTTTTTCTACATGTTCTCTAAGAAAATGGTATTTAATTTCTATATGCTTAGTTCTACTATGTGAAATAGGATTGTTTGCAATAGAAATAGCTCTCTTAGAATCATACAATAAAGGTGTTCTACTTACTTGAATACCATAGTCCTTTAGATGGTGTTGAATCCACAATAGTTGTGCACAGCAACTTCCAGCTGCAACATATTCAGACTTAGCTATGGATATTGCCACACTGGTCTGCTTCTTACTGCTCCAGGATATCAGTCTTCCTCCCAAAAACTGGCATGTCCCTGTTGTACTCTTTCTATCTTCTCTACAGCCTGCAAAATCTGCATCTGAATAACCTGTTAGTAAAAAATCTCCCTTCCTAGGGTACCAAAGGCCTAGATTAGGTGTGCCCTTAAGATATCTCAAGATTCTTTTGACTGCAGTATAATGAGATTCATTAGGGCAAGCCTGGTACCTAGCACAGACACATGTAGCATACATAATATCTGGTCTACTGGCAGTGAGATATAATAGAGAGCCAACTATTCCTCTATACAAAGACTCATCAACAGGTTTACTTGCATCATCTTTGCATATAGGCATACTTGTTCCCATATGAGTTCTCATGGTGGAGGATGACTCCATACCATACTTCTTAATTAATTCCTTTGTGAGCTTAGACTGGGATATGGACAAGCCATCTTCAGTCTGTCTTACTTGGAGTCCCAAGAAGAACTTAAGTTCCCCCATACTGCTCATTTCAAACTTCCCTTGTATAAGTTTGGCAAACTTTTTGCAAAGATTGTTCTCTGTAGACCCAAAGATTATGTCATCTACATAGATCTGAACTAAGATGATCTTACCTTTAGATTCCCTAAGGAATAGAGTTTTGTCTATTTTACCTCTTGAGAATTTGTTCTCAATAAGGAAAGTAGACATGGTTTCATACCAAGCCCTTGGGGCTTGCTTTAACCCATACAATGCTTTCCTAAGTCTATATATATAACCAGGTTTAAGAGAATCTACAAAACCTGATGGCTGCTCTACATAGACTTCTTCTTTTAGATCACCATTCAGAAATGCTGATTTCACATCCATTTGGTATACTTTGAATCCTTGATAAGCTGCATAGGCAAGGAACATTCTGATTGCCTTCAGTCTTGCTACTGGGGCAAATGTTTGATCAAAGTCAATCCCTTCTTCCTGCCTGTATCCTTTAGCAACCAATCTTGCTTTATTCTTCACAATTACACCACTCTCATCCAACTTGTTCCTATAGATCCACTTTGTGTCAATTATGTTGTGGTCTCTTGGTTTAGGAACTAACTCCCAGACCTTGCACCTTCTGAATTGATTAAGCTCCTCTTGCATAGCATTAATCCAGTGTTGGTCTTGGATGGCTTCTTCAAATTTCTTAGGCTCCATTTGAGATAGGAAACTTGAGTGCAGGACTGTGCTCAGATTTTTGCTTCTAGTCTGCACTCCTTGACTTGGATCACCTATTATTTGATTAGCTGGATGATCTTTTAGATATCTTTTGGATGGAGGTAAATTTCCTTCAGGTTGAACATCTCCAGCTCCTTCATCATGCTGTACCTCTTGGTTGTCATCAGCTTCTATAGAGTCTTGTACTTCCCCTGGACAGTAGCCTTCATTTTCCAATGCTTCATCTGCATTTGATGCTTCTGCAAAGGAAAGCTTGCCCATCCTTTTGCTTATACCTGTTGAATTATTTGGTCTACAAGGCAACTCACTGTTGATTAATCTTGTTTCATCAAATACAACATGTACAGATTCTTCTATAACTTGAGTAGTCAAGTTGAAGACTCTATAGGCCTTACTATTTATGTTGTACCCAACAAATATCCCATCTTGGGATTTAGCAGCAAACTTAGTTAGATATGACTTGCCATTATTAAGTATATAGCACTTGCAACCAAAGATCCTAAAGTAGGATAGATTTGGTTTTCTACCTTTCATAATTTCATAGGGAGTCTTTTTGTGGCACTTGGTGATAGAAGCCCTATTGATCACATGACATGCAGTGTTTACTGCCTCAGCCCAGAAATATTCTGGAAGAGGGGTATCACTCAATAGAGTTCTACCATCTTCAATCAATGTCCTATTCTTTCTTTCAGCAATACCATTTTGTTGAGGTGTTCTAGGTGAGGAGAACTCTTGAAAAATCCCAAAGTCTTCACATAATTTTGTCATACTTTCAGAATGAAATTCAGTGCCATGGTCACTTCTGATTTTGACCACTGTACTGTTTAGTTCATTCTGAATTTGTTTCGCAAAACTAAGTGAGACACTTGGGGTTTTTGATTTTTTTCTCAGAAAGAACACCCATGTATATCTAGAATAGTCATCTACAACCACAAAAGTGTAGACCTTCCTACCTAGACTATGAACTGGCATAGGACCAAAAAGATCCATATGTAAGAGGTATAAGCACCTCACAAAATCCTTGTTTTCAAGTCTATGAAAGGAGGATTTTGTCTGCTTGCCCTTTTGACAAGCTGAACAGATCCCTTCCTTTATACACTTAACTTGAGGACCATTCCTCACTAACTCTTTACCAAAGAGTTGGCCAATTGTCTTGAAGTTAAGATGAGCCAACCTCTTGTGCCACTTGACACAATGAGATGCATTATCATCAGCTGCAAGACAGATGGGAGAAACCTTGTTCTCACATACAAAATTAAGACAATAAACATTTCTCTTTCTATACCCAGCCAATATGATCTTTTGATCACTTGACCTTTTGATATGACATCCATCCTTAACAAATGAAATGTCATATCCAAGATCACTCAGCTGACTTATGCTAATCAGATTATGTTTCAAACCTTTTACATAAGCCACTTGGGTGATGATAATTTGGTTTGAAGAAATGTTACCAAACCCTTTGATGATTCCTCTTTCAGATCCACCAAAGATTACTTTAGGTCCATCTTTGACAGATGTGTACTCCTTCAGCAGCCCCTTTGTTCCAGTCATGTGCCTGGAACATTCATTGTCCAAGTACCATGTAGGGGCATGATAATTTGGAATTTCCTGCAATACAGAATTACTTTCCCTTAGAACCCAAGTAAGTCTTGGGTCCTTAGTTCAGGTTAGCACCATTCATATTAAGACTACCAGCAGCTCTTCTAACTAGTAGACTATTGTTCTTCCTTACATTTGTGTTATGCCAGCAGTCTAAGGCAAAATGGCCTCTCTTGCCACAACACCAACATTCAAACTTATTGTATCTAGGTCTTGATACACCCTTGACAGAAGAATTTCTGTCCAGTGCTGGTGCTGCTGCAGCTTTACCCACAGATTTCTCATAACCATGGGGTTTATGAACATGGGTAGACCTATTGGCATTTACACCCTTGTTTATCAGAACATTAGTCTTAATATGACCATGAATATTCTCAAGATCATATTTGTTAGAAGGCACTTGCACCTTTCTAAACATAACAGGGACTGAAAGGTTTAGTGACTGGACAGGAGCTTTGCCTTTTCTCTTGAATTGGGTAGCCCTGTGGTTACCTTTGAAGCCTAATCCTGCCTTATCCTTTTAAGCCACAAACTCATCTATTAAAGGTAAGATAGATTTTGGCTTAGAGTAACTAGCCACTAAATCTTTCTCTATTCTTAGTCTGGCCTCCAGACTCTTAATTTGATCATTGTTATATTTGATTGTGCCCATCTGAATAATGGTTATATTTTTCAGTTTGGCAATCTCATTTAACTTTTGATCCATTACTTTTTCAAACTCAGTTGCAGCCACCTTAAGATCAGCAATTTCTTGAGCCTGAGTTTTGACTAGGTTCTTGCTTTTCTTAAGAGCCTGCAACAAGTCCCCATACTTATCTATCAACTGATAAACATCACCTTCAGATTCATATCCATCTACATCACTTGATGCAGATGTAGCTGATTCTGCACTAGTACTACAAACTGATTTTATAGAAGGACAATGTACCTTACTGAGACCAGACTGATTCTGGCACATGTCTTCTTCTGATCCAGCCATCAGTCCCATGCACTGATGGTCTTCTTGATCATAGATGGAGTTCAGCAATTGCATAAACTCCTCTTCTTCATTGGCTGCATACAGCCCAATGTATGCTTCAGCTTCAGATTCTGACTCTGAAGTAGATTGATCTGTAAGGCTCTTCTCCTTCTTAGCAACAAAGGATTTCTCCTTCCTGCCCTTTTGATGAGTCTTCTTTCTGTCTGTTGACTCCTTCCTCTTATCAGGACATTCAGCCACTACATGTCCTGGCCTGTTACAGCAATAGCAAACAATCTTTGAAGTTGTAGCTTTGTTGGGCTTAGTTCTGCTCTTCTCCTGTCTTGATGATTTTCTCTTCTGATAGTAATCATCAGCTGGCTGTGATGTGGAGGGCCTTGACTTCCACTGCTTCTTCTTTAAGAACCTCTGAAATTGCCTTGTAAAAGCAGCAAAATCTGTATCTGAATCACTACTTTCTGAAATCTGATTGTCTGAAATTTCTGAGTTAACTTCAGCAACTTCCTTAGGAGGTGATGGAGATATCCTCCTATTCTTTCTAGTGGCTTCTGCCTTGAGGGCCACTGACTTCTCTCTATGCTCTCCTTTTGAATTCTTTTCTTCCTCCTTCCTAGCCATTAGTTGCATTTCATATGATAGCAACTTCCCAAACAAGGTTGGAGGAGAAATCTCTGCCAGTTTAGCCACTTCTCTTATGGCACAAATCTTGGTGTCCCAATCCTTTGTCAAGGACCTTAGGAATTTGTCATTCAGTTCATAGGTACAGAAGACCCTTCCATTGGACATCAATTCATTTACTATCCTGTAGAATTTCTTGTAGGATTCAGTTATGCCATCATACTTCCCTTGTCTGAAACTCTTATACTCTTGGTTGAGCATAGACTTCCTATCCTGTCTAACTTCTTCAGACCCCTCCATGTAGACAATCAAAGTGTCCCATATTTCCTTGGAGGTTTTACAGTGAATCAGATTTTGGAATGTAGAATCATCTATGGCACTCACTATGATATTCTGAGCTCTCTTATCCATAGTTGCCAATATGATTTCATCCTTGGTCATTTCAGAATAACTCTTTGGAGTTTGAATATTTGCATCAAGAACTGATACCTTCATTAGAATGAAGGGTCCTTCATGTACTGTGATGTATATCTTTGGGTCGGAAGCCTCCATAAATAACCTAACCCTTTCTTTCCAGATTCCAAAGATTTCTTTTCTGCAGATGGGTAATTTCATTGACCCTAGTTCCTTGTGATTCTCTCTAGAACCCATTTTCTTGATTCTTGATTCTGCCTTTAGAGATCTAACTCAGACTGTTAAGTCCTTATTTGAGCAACCTCCCTCTGATACCACTTGATAGTTTTACTCTCAAGACTACCTAAACACCTAGAGGGGGGGTGAATAGGTTCTAATGCTTGTTTTCACTTTAGGCAGAATATAACTACTGAATAAAATAGAATGCAGAATATACTTCAGCAAACACAGCACAGCTGTTGGGTACATTGGAAAATGTGTACCTGATTTGAAGAAGCCCAACTTAGCTCAATGATATACATTAAAGTGTATTTGATGTTGTTTTAAGTTGACATGTGCAGGTGAAGAAGTGTTAAAGAATGCAGAAAAATATTCTAAGTCCATGTGTCGACACCTGAAGAAACAGTGTCGACACTTCAGAATATTTGTGTCGACACTTGAAGGAAGCTGTGTCGACACAGAGAAAGATAGTCGACCACATTTGTGTCGACACTGGGAAGCAGTGTCGACTCACAGGAAGATAGTCGACCACATTTGTGTCGACACTGGGAGGCTGTGTCGACACAATGAGACAGAGTCGACACACATTGGCAGAAGTCGACAATACTTGTGTCGACACCAGAAGACTAAGTCAACACATACTGAGTTCTGAATCTACAACAACTGTGTCGACACACAGGACTTGTGTCGACACACTGCAAAGTCAAGACCAAGTTATTCTCTGAAGAAGCTGTGTCGACTTAAAGGCAAACTTGTCGACATCATTAAAGGCTGTGTCGACACCAAAGTTACTTGTGTCGACACATACTGACAGTTGGTCTCGACACTTCCTGACAGTCTGTCTCAACACATTGCTGACCAAGACTAAGGCACAGGATCTGTTTGAAGACTTGACAATTGTGGGTTGCAGCCAGTTAACTGATGTTGTCAGACTTGTCAGAAGACAGTTATAAACCGGATCAGCCGGTTACCATTAAGAAGATCTATAAATAGACAAATTCAGAGAGAAGTAAAGAAGTAATAAGAAGATTGAACTTTGGCAATCAAATTGAGAAATCAAATCAAGAAGGTGTAATACACTAAAGAAGATCTTCATCAGAAGATCTAAGAAGACGATCTCAGGATCGATCTAAGAAGAGTTCTAACAAGAATTCAGAAGTATCATCAAAGGTGTTGGATAGAGAGGGATCCACCCATTTTGAAGAAGAAGAAGGAAGCCATCAGTGGTTTCTCAAGAAGCTGTTTGGAAATCAACTCAGCTAAGTTCAGATTCAAGAAGCTTTGAAGAAAGCTCAGATTCAGTTGATTTCATCAGCTGATCAAGAATTGTCTTGTCCTCTTCTCTCTCAACAAAGGCAAGACATTAAAACTTCTTTTCTAAATTTCTGTAGGATCTGTTTTACACAGATCTGAGTTGTAAGCCTGTGATATAAAGGCTGAGTGTAGGAGAGTTGATCTCTGAGTGGCAGGGCTGTTTGCCTGAGTGTAGGAGAAGGTTCTTCTCTGAGTTGTAGGCCTTGTGGCAAGGTTGAGGTAGGGCTGTTGTGCCTGAGTTGTAGGAACCTATCCAGGTTCTGAGCTGTAGGATCTGAGGATCTGAGAATAGTGGAAGTTTGGCCGAATCTAGCATACTGCTAGATAGGTGAAGGGGAAAGTGGATGTACCCAGACCTTGGGGAACCACTATAAAACATTGTGCAATCTGTGATGATTAAATGTCTGTGAATGCTGTGCTGGATGTTTTAATTTTTGTAATTGAATTCTGCCTAAAATTTTGAACAAGCAAATAGGTCCTATTCACCCCCCCCCCCCCTCTAGGTGTTTAGGTTGTCTTGAAAGTAAAACTATCAAGTGGTATTAGAGGGAGGTTACTCAAAAAGGACTTAACAGTCTGAGGTATATCTGAAAGGCAGAATCAAGATTCAAGAAGATGGGTTCTGGAGAGAATCATAAGGAGCTAGGGTCTATGAAATTACCCATATGCAAGAAGGAAATCTTTGGAATTTTGAAAGAAAGAGTCAGGTTGTTTATGGAGGCATCTGACCCAAGAATATACATCACAGTTCAGGAAGGACCCTTCATTCCATTGAAGGTATCAGTTCTTGATGCTAATATTCAAACTCCAAAGAGTTATTCTGAAATGACCAAGGATGAAATCATTTTGGCAACCATGGATAAAAGAGCACAGAAAATTATTGTAAGTGCCATAGATGATTCAACATTTCAGAATCTGATTCACTGCAAGACCTCCAAAGAAATGTGGGACACATTGATTGTCTACATGGAGGGATCAGAATAAGTAAGACAGGACAGGAAATCTATGCTCAATCAGGAATATGAAAGTTTTAGACAAGGAAAATCTGATAGCATAACTGAGTGCTATAAGAAATTCTATAGAATTGTGAATGAGCTAATGTCCTATGGAAGAGTCTTCAGTACTTATGAACTGAATAACAAATTCTTGAGATCCTTAACAAAGGATTGGGACACAAAGATCTGTGCCATAAGAGAAGTGGCTAAATTGGCAGAGATCTCTCCTCCCACCTTGTTTGGAAAGCTGTTATCCTATGAAATGCAACTTTTGGTGAGGAAGGAGGAGGAAAAGAATTCAAGAAGAGAGCATAGAGAAAAGACTGTGGCATTCAATGCAGAATCCATCAGAAAGAATAGGAGGATATCACCATCCCATCCTAAGGAAATTGCAGAAGTCAGTTCAGAAAATTCAGATAATCAGGGTTCAGAAAGCTGTGATTCAGATGCAGACTTTGCTGCATTCACAAGGCAATTCCAGAGGTTCTTGAAGAAGAAACAGTGGAAGTCTAAGCCCTTTACTTCACAGCAAGTTGATGACTATTATCAGAAGAAAAAGTCATCAAGGAAAGAAAAGAGCAGATCAAAGCCCAACAAGGCTACTACTTCAAAGATTGTCTGCTATTGTTGCAATAGACTTGGACATGTAGTGGCTGACTGTCCTGATAAGAGAAAGGAGTCTTCAGACAAGAATAAGACTCATAAAAAGGGCAAGAAGGAGAAATCCTTTGTTGCAAAGAAGGATAAGAGCCTAACAGATCAGTCAACTTCAGAGTCAGAATCTGAAGCAGAAGCATATATTGGACTATGTGCTGTATCTGAAGAAGAGGAGTTTCTGCAGTTGCTAGACTCCATCTATGATCAAGAGGATCATCAGTGCATGGGACTAATGGCAGGATCAGAAGAGGACATATGCCAGAATCAGTCTGGTCCTAATAAGATACAATGTCCTTCTATGAAATCTGTTTGTAGTACAAGTACAGAATCAGCTACATCTGCATCAAGTGATGTAGATGCATCTGAATCTGAAGGAGATGTCTATCAATTGATAGATAAGTATGGGGACTTGTTGTAGGCCCTTAAGAAAAGCAAGAACCTGGTTAAATCTCAGGCTCATGAAATTGCTGAACTAAGGGTAGCTGCAACTGAGTTAGAGAAAGTAATTGATCAAAAGTTAAATGAAATTGCCAAGCTGAAGAATATAACTATTATTCAGATGGACACAATTAATTATACCAATGATCAAGTGAAGAGTCTGGAGGCCAGACTAAGAATTGAAAAAGATTTAGTGGCTAGTTACTCTAAGCCAAAGTCTGTCTTACCCTTGATTGATGAATTTGTGAATCAAAAGGGTAAGGCAGGATTAGGATTCAAAGGTAACTCCAGGGCTGGCCAATTCAAGAGGAAAGGCAAAGCTCCTGTCAAGCCCCTGAACTTTTCAGTCCCTATTAAGTTTAGAAAGGTGGAAGTGCCTTCTAACCTATATGATCATGAAAATATTCATGGTCATATTAAGTCTAATGTTCTGAAAAACAAGGGTGTAAATGCCAACAGGCCTACCCATGTTCATAAACCCAATGGTTATGAAAAATCAGTGGGTGAAGCTGCTGCAGCACCAGCAATGGACAGAAATTCTTTTGTCAAGGATGTATCTAGAACAAGATACAATAGGTTTGAATGTTGGTGTTGTGGCAAGAGAGGCCATTTTGCACTAGACTGTTGGTATAACACAAGTGTTAGAAAGAACAATAGTCTACCTGTTAGAAGAAATAATGGTAGCTTTGTTTATGCTAACTTGAACCAAGGACCCAAGACTTGCTTGGGTTCTAAGGGTAAGTAAATCTGTGTTGCAGGTGAATCCAAGTAACCATGCCCCTATATGGTACTTGGATAGTGGTTGTTCCAGGCACATGACTGGAACAAAGGGGCTGCTGAAGGAGTATTCATCTGTCAAAGATGGACCTAAAGTGATCTTTGGTGGATCTGAAAAAGGAGTCATCAAAGGGTTTGGTAACATTTCTTCTAACCTAATTACTATCACCCAAGTGGCTTATGTAAAAGGTTTGAAACAGAATCTAATAAGCATAAGCCAGCTAAGTGATTTAGGATATGACATTTCATTTGTTAAGGATGGATGTCATATCAAAAGATCAAGTGATCAAGAGATCATTTTGACTGGGTATAGGAAAAGAAATGTATATTGTCTTAATTTTGTATGTGAGAATAAAGCTTCTCCCATCTGTCTTGTAGCTGATGACAATGCTTCTCATTGTGTTAAGTGGCACAAGAGATTGGCTCATCTTAACTACAAGACAATTGGCCAACTCTTTATCAAAGAGTTAGTGAGGAATGGTCCTCAAGTTAAGTGTATGAAGGAAGGGATATGCTCAGCTTGTCAAAAGGGCAAGCAGACAAAATCCTCCTTTCAAAGCCTTGAAAACAAGGATTCTGTGAGGTGCTTATACCTCTTGCATATGGATCTTTTTTGTCCTATGCCAGTTCATAGTCTAGGTAGGAAGGTCTACACTTTTGTGGTTGTAGATGACTATTCTAGATTTACATGGGTGTTCTTTCTAAGACAGAAATCTGAAACCCCAAGTGTCTTACTTAATTTTGTAAAGCAAATTCAGAATGAACTGAATAGTACAGTGGTCAAAATCAGAAGTGACCATGGTACTGAGTTTCAATCTGAAAGCATGACAAAGTTATGTGAAGACTTTGGGATTTTCCAAGAGTTCTCCTCACCAAGAACACCTCAGCAAAATGGAATTGCTGAAAGAAAGAATAGAACATTAATTGAAGCTGGTAGAACTCTATTGAGTGACACCTCTCTACCAGAATATTTCTGGGCTGAGGCAGTAAACACTGCTTGTCATGTGATCAATAGGGCTTCTATCACCAAGAGCCACAAAAAGACTCCCTATGAGATTATGAAAGGTAGAAAACCAAATCTATCCTACTTCAGAATCTTTGGTTGCAAATGTCATATACTTAACAATGGTAAGTCATATTTGACTAAGTTTGCTGCCAAATCCCAGGATGGGATATTTGTTGGGTACAGCACAAATAGTAAGGCCTATAGAATCTTCAACTTGACTACTCAAGTTGTTGAAGAATCTGTGCATGTTGTGTTTGATGAAACAAGATTAATCAACTGTGAGTTGTCTTGTAGATCAAATGACTCAACAGGTATAAGCAAAGGAATGGACAAGCTCTCCATTACTGAAGCTTCAAGGGAAGATGGAGTATTGAAAAATGAAGAATATTGTCCAGGGGGAGTACAAGACATAATAGAAGATGAAGAAAACCAAGAGGTTCAGCATAATGAAGGAGCTGGAGATGTTCAACCAGAAGGGAATCTTCCTCCAGCTACAAGACATTTAAGAGACCATCCAACTGATCAGATAATAGGTGATCCAAGACAGGGAGTGCAGACTAGAAGCAGAAGTCAAAGCACAGTTCTGCATTCAAGTTTCCTATCACAAATGGAGCCTAAGAAGTTTGAAGAAGCCATCCAAGACCTACACTGGACTGATGCTATGCAAGAGGAGCTGAATCAATTCAGAAGGTGCAATGTCTGGGAGCTTGTTCCTAAACCAAGAGGCCACAATATAATTGGGACAAAATGGATCTACAGGAACAAGTTGGATGAGAATGGAGTAATAGTGAAAAATAAAGCAAGATTGGTTGCTAAAGGATACAGGCAGGAAGAAGGGATTGACTTTGATCAAACCTTTGCCCCAGTAGCAAGGCTGGAGGCAATCAGAATGTTCCTTGCCTATGCATCCTATCAAAACTTCAAGGTATACCAGATGGATGTGAAGTCAGCATTTCTGAATGGTGATCTTAAAGAAGAAGTATATGTAGAGCAGCCATCAGGTTTTGTAGATCCTCTTAAACCTGATTATATTTATAAGCTTAGAAAAGCTTTGTATGGGTTAAAGCAAGCCCCAAGGGCTTGGTATGAAACCCTGTCTACTTTCCTTATTGAGAATAAATTCTCAAGAGGAAAAATTGACAAAACTCTATTCCTTAGGGAATCCAAAGGCAAGATCATCTTAGTTCAGATCTATGTTGATGACATAATCTTTGGATCTACTGAAAACAACCTTTGTAAAAAGTTTGCCAAACTTATGCAAGGGAAGTTTGAGATGAGCAGTATGGGGAACTGAAGTTCTTCTTGGGACTCCAAGTAAGACAGACTGATGATGGCTTGTCCATATCCCAGTCAAAGTTTACTAAAGAATTAATCAAGAAGTATGGTATGGAGTCATCCTCCATCATGAGAACTCCTATGGGGACAAGTATGCCTATATGCAAAGATGATGCAAGTAAACCTGTTGATGAGACTTTGTATAGAGGAATAGTTGGTTCTCTACTATATCTCACAGCTAGTAGACCAGATATTATGTATGCTACATGTGTCTGTGCTAGGTACCAAGCCTGCCCTAAAGAGTCTCATTATACTGCAGTCAAAAGGATTCTGAGATATCTTAAGGGCACACCTAATCTAGGCCTTTGGTACCCTAGGAATAGAGATTTTCTACTAACAGGTTATTCAGATGCAGACTTTGCAGGCTGTAGAGAGGATAGGAAGAGTACAATAGGTACTTGTCAATTCTTGGGAGGAAGATTGATATCTTGGAGTAGTAAGAAGCAGACCAGTGTGGCTATATCTATAGCTGAGTCAGAATATGTTGTTGCTGGCAGCTGCTGTGCACAACTATTGTGGATACAGCATCAGCTTAAAGATTATGGTATTCAAGTAAGTAGAACACCTCTTTTGTGTGATTCTAAGAGTGCAATTTCTATTGCTAATAATCCTGTTTCTCATAGTATAACTAAGCATATAGAAATTAAATACCATTTTCTTAGAGATCATGTAGAAAGAGAAGACATCACATTGGAATTTGTTAAAACAGATTATCAAATAGCAGATGTATTCACTAAGCCTCTGGATGAAACAAAATTCAATAAATTTAAAATTGAATTAGGCATGCTGATCATTGATTAGATTATCAACAAACTTACAAATAACATATTAGATTATCAAATGGTCTTAAGTGGTGTAGACAGAAACAGAAATTGACTAAGTAAAATAGTGTCGACACATTCAGTGATAATGTGTCGACTCAGTGAAGTAATGTCGACAAGTCAGAAATATTGTGTCGACACAGAGAATATGTATCGACACTTAAGAATTAAATTGTCGACTTATCTAGGAATGTAGTGTCGACTTCACCAGAATAGTGATGTCGACACTTACAAATTTTGTGTCGACACTTATCCTAAAAGTCGACACAGATTTTCTGATACTCTTCTATATCTCTCAGGTGTCGACATATCCACATTTGGTGTCGACACATAGTAGACAGATTTGTTGTCGAGATAATAGAAGTTTGTGTCGACACATTCCATCTGTGTCGACACATATAGACTGTTTTTGCCCGCCTTTTGATCTTCTTTCAATAGAAGATATAAATAGGTCAAGAACTTATTCAGTCGACACGCTTACAAGGTTTTCGAGACTGAAACCATGTGTCAACTTTCTCTCTCTCTCTCTCTTCTCTCAAGCTTTCTCACCTGAACAATGGCGTCGAAGATTGAAGACAACGTCAATGAAGGTTATGAGTTAGTAAGGAATGCCTTTGCCGAAGCCCCAACAGATGTTCAACGAGTTATCTCTCTTATTTCCTATTCCGGATTAGAGTTCATAGTTTCTGAACCTTCCAAGATATGGAAGAAGGAGGTGCATGAATTCTTTAACTCTGCATTAATAGGTTCAGATGTTCTCAAGATAAAGTCCACTGTGCATGGGTCGACAGTGAAGATTACCCCAAGAAGTCTAAGGAAGATTCTACATTTACCAATAATTGAGAATGAAGAAGAAGTCCCTGCTTCTAAGTTAAGGGAGGCAATCCAATGGTGCGGATTGGATCCCACTCTGAAGATTGGAGCTGCTTTCAACAGGAAAGGGATGAATCAGCAAGGGAAATTTCTGTCTGAAGTAGTTGGCAAGGTGATTCTGTGCAAACCAGGGGGACATGATAGGATTTCAGCCTATATGTTCAGCCTCATGACCAGAATTGTGTTTACAATTCCAACTGATTGGTCAGCTGTAATCTTTGAAAAGATCAAGGAAGGAATAAAGAAGCCAAATCTGGCTAGGATTATGAGTTTATATCTGAATGGAGTGATCCCTGAGGTAATGCAACACCTGCCAGGAACAAAGATCAATCACATGAGAAAGATGGACATGAGATTGTTTTCTAGGTGGGATAGGGTGCTGTCTAAGGATGTGCCTGATGAGAGCAGGCAGGACACCCCAGTGAAATCCTCTTCTCATGCTCAAGATACTGAGCAGCTTCAAGAAGAACAAGAGAGGAAGCAGGATGAAGATCACCCTGTGTCTACTCCAGCCCAGCAAGACACTATACCTGTACAGATGTAGGGGGAGCAAGCTCATTCACCTGCCCAGATTGTATCTACTCCTGACCAGGTACAGTTGCAGGGGGAACTGGTGTATTTCCTTACTAAAGACATTTCTAATATTTCTATTTCTGCACAGGTGCAGGGGGAGCAAGTATACTCACCTGCCCAGGTCATTACCAATACTGAACAAGTACAGGGGGAGAAGATGTCTGACCCAGTGCAAGAGGCAGTCCAAATTGATATCTCCAAAGATCTGAATATAGAAGATCTAATTGATACATCTTATGTTCAACCTCAGAAGGAATATAATCTAGATGAGTTATTCCCTAATGTTGATATGGCTACTGATAGAGTAGAAGAGGGGCAAGAGATTGAAAAGGCCCTTGACATGGAGATAGAAATTGAGAAGGAGCAAATGGTTGAGGGGGAGTCTGTGCATGTTGAGGCTGAACAACATGGCACTGAGACAGATATTCCTCCTCCTCCTCAAGAAAGAGTTCAAGTTGATAGTTCATCTGAATCTGAGACTGAAGAAGCCAGAATGGCTAAGAAGACAAAACTTGTAGTCTTCAAGAGAAGGAGCAAAGGTTATAAGCAGGCTCTACAGACTACAACTCAACCATCCCATTCTGAATTTAATTATAACAAGTTTATGGTTGATTTGCAAGTTAAGTTAGATGACCATAGAGTGGCAGTTGAAAAATATGTTGATGAGAGCAATAAGGCCCTTCAATTTGACTTGGCTCAGGATATAAAGTCAATTCGATTTGAAGTCAATATGCATAAGAAGGAGATGACAGATTGCTTCCATAAGAGAGGTAATGCTGTGGTGTATTTGGCAAAACAACAGCAGTCCATCATCCCTAAAGTGGATGATATTGCTTTAAAGCAAAGCTATGTTTTGGAGAATCAGCTAAGGATGAATGATAATTTAACTGAATCTCATCAAGAGATTATTGATGAATTGAAAAAGACTACTCCAGGCCTACCTGCAGCTAGAGCAAAGGAGATGGAAGAATTTGATAAGAAATTTCAAGCTGCTATTGAATCTGTTAAAACTACTATCACTACCTCTCAAAAGGACATATCTGACAAGCTTCAAAAGTTAAAACTATTTTTTAAAGAGGGTGTGAATTATCTGGATGGACAGATCAGATTTCAGAAGGAAGATCTAAGAGATCATATTACCAGAGAAGCCATAAAGGGGGAGAGGTTGTTAGTTCATGCAGGCTCAGAGCACACCAAATGGGTGACCAATAGTATTCGAGCCACATTGGGATATCCACCTTTGTGTGATGATGCTATGGTGGCTGAGTCAGGAATACAAACAGGTCTACTTGAAGGCAATCAACCTGAGGTTGCCCAAGTCATTTACCCTCCTCCAGATTTTGATATGATTGATCAGCAAGTTCAAGAAATGTATAGTCCTCCAAAGGAGGTTAACATGGTTGTTATTGAGAAAGTGGATAAGCCTGAGGCCACTTTGAAAGAACAGCAAGATGCTCTACTATCTAAGAAGAGATTTAGAGAGCAGGCTGAACTTAAGCTAGATTTTGAGCAGTGGAGCCCTACTTCAAGAAATATTATACTCACTGCATGGAAGGCTGTGAAAGACCAAGTTCATGAAAGAGGAAAGTGGTATAATGAAATAGAATGCAAAAGCATGAAGCTAGGCAGGAGGCAATAGTACAGTTCAGAAGAAAAGCCAAGCTGGGTAGGCTACCACCAGATGCTCAGGAGCCGAGCAAGTACTTTCCAAAGCCCCTTCATTACTTTGAAAGGCAAAGGCTCAAGGAAGAAGCAAAGAAGAAGGCTGATCAAAAAGGCAAGAAGCCAGCTGAAGATGCCGAAGCTCCTGTGAAGGCTCAAATCCAATCTGGCAAAGGGATTGTCATAAGAGAGCCTGATCAGTCTTAATTTTAAGTTCTTTCAAAAGTATTTTGTAATGTTTTGATTAAATCATTCAATGTAAAACTCTGTAATCAAACATTATCAAGTTATAAACAATATTTTGTTTGGAATCATATAATGTTCACTCTGTGATGGATTGTTCATATTTTGTTTATATTAAGTATTCCTGTTATGTCATATATCATCATATTATACTTTTTATAAATGGTGTATATCATTGGCTATAAGGGTTATGACTTCTCCAAATAGGGGGAGATTGTTGGGTACATTGGAAAATGTGTACCTGATTTGAAGAAGCCCAACTTAGCTCAATGATATACATCAAGGTGTATTTGATGTTGTTTTAAGTTTACATGTGCAGGTGAAGAAGTGTTAAAGAATGCAGAAAAATATTCTAAGTCCATGTGTCGACACCTGAAGAAACAGTGTCGACACTTCAGAATATTTGTGTCGACACTTGAAGGAAGTTGTGTCGACACAGAGAAAGATAGTCGACCACATTTGTGTCGACACTGGGAAGCAGTGTCGACTCACAGGAAGATAGTCGACCACATTTGTGTCGACACTGGGAGGCTGTGTCGACACAATGAGACAGAGTCGACACACATTGGCAGAAGTCGACAATACTTGTGTCGACACCAGAAGACTAAGTCAACACATACTGAGTTCTGAATCTACAACAACTGTGTCGACACACAGGACTTGTGTCGACACACTGCAAAGTCAAGACCAAGTTATTCTCTGAAGAAGCTGTGTCGACTTAAAGGCAAACTTGTCGACATCATCAAAGGCTGTGTCGACACCAAAGTTACTTGTGTCGACACATACTGATAGTTGGTCTCGACACTTCCTGACAGTCTGTCTCAACATATTGCTGACCAAGACTAAGGCACAGGATCTGTTTGAAGACTTGACAGCTGTGGGTTGCAGCCAGTTAACTGATGTTGTCAGACTTGTCAGAAGACAGTTATAAACCGGATCAGCCGGTTACCATTAAGAAGATCTATAAATAGACAGATTCAGAGAGAAGTAAAGAAGTAATAAGAAGATTGAACTTTGGCAATCAAATTGAGAAATCAAATCAAGAAGGTGTAATACACTAAAGAAGATCTTCATCAGAAGATCTAAGAAGACGATCTCAGGATCGATCTAAGAAGAGTTCTAACAAGAATTCAGAAGTATCATCAAAGGTGTTGGATAGAGAGGGATCCACCCATTTTGAAGAAGAAGAAGGAAGCCATCAGTGGTTTCTCAAGAAGCTGTTTGGAAATCAACTCAGCTAAGTTCAGATTCAAGAAGCTTTGAAGAAAGCTCAGATTCAGTTGATTTCATCAGCTGATCAAGAATTATCTTGTCCTCTTCTCTCTCAACAAAAGCAAGACATTAAAACTTCTTTTCTAAATTTCTGTAGGATCTGTTTTACACAGATCTGAGTTGTAAGCCTGTGATATAAAGGCTGAGTGTAGGAGAGTTGATCTCTGAGTCGTAGGGTTGTTTGCCTGAGTGTAGGAGAAGGTTCTTCTCTGAGTTGTAGGCCTTGTGACAAGGCTGAGGTAGGGCTGTTGTGCCTGAGTTGTAGGAACCTATCCAGGTTCTGAGCTGTAGGATCTGAGGATCTGAGAATAGTGGAAGTTTGGCCGAATCTAGCATACTGCTAGATAGGTGAAGGGGGAAAGTGGATGTACCCAGACCTTGGGGAACCACTATAAAATATTGTGCAATCTGTGATGATTAAATGTCTGTGAATGCTGTGCTGGATGTTTTAATTTTTGTAATTGAATTCTGCCTAAAAATTTGAACAAGCAAATAAGACCTATTCACCCCCCCCCCCCCCTCTAGGTGTTTAGGTTGTCTTGAAAGTAAAACTATCAACAGCAATCACAGATATTCACACATCATAGAATGCACACAGATTTATAGTGGTTCCCCAAGGTCTGGGTACATCCACTTTCCCCCTTCACCTATCTAGCAGTGTGCTAGATTCGGCCTAACTTCCTTCTTTAACTCAGATCCACAGATCCTACAGCTCAGAACCTGGAAAGGTTCCTATAACTCAGGCTAATCAGCCCTACCTCAGCCTTGACACAAGGCCTACAACTCAGAGAAATACCTTCTCCTACACTCAGGCATACACAGCCCTACCACTCAGAGATCAAATCTCCTACACTCAGCCTTTATAACATAGTCTTACAACTCAGATCTATATTAATAGATCCTACAGAATTTGAAAAGAATTTTATCATATCTTGCCTTTGTTGAGAGAGAAGGGACAAGACAGCACTTGATCAGCTGATGGATGAAATCAACTGAATCTTAGCTTTCTTCAAAGCTTCTTGAATCTGAACTTAGCTGAGTTGATTTCCTGACAGCTTCTTGAGAAACCTGTGACAGCTTCCTTCTTGATCTTCAAATGGCTGGATCTCTCTCTATCCAATACCTTTGATAATACTTCAGAATTCTTGGATGAATTCTACTTAGACAGATCCTGAGAGGTTATACCCTTCATAATGTCTTCTTAGATCTTCTGATGAAGATCTTCTTCCGTGCCTTGCACTTTCTTGATTTGATTACTCAATCAGTTTCTATATGTGTTGCTTCTTAATCAAAAAATCAATTGTCGTTTTTTCTACTTCTGAATCTATCTATTTATAGACCTTCTTCATGGTAACCGGCTGATCCGGTTTCTAACTAACTACTGACAAGTCTGATAGCTTCAGTTAACCTGTTATAACTCACAGCTGTCAAGTCTTCAAACAGATCTTGTGTCTTTGTCTTGGTCAACAAAGTGTCCAGACTGTCTGTCAGAAAGTGTCGAGACTATCTGTCAATATGTGTCGACACAAGTAACTTTGGTGTTGACACAGCCTTTGATGATGTCGACATGTTTGCCTTTAAGTCGACTCAGCTTCTTCATACTGCATCTTGAGAATGAGTCGACACTGAGTATTTGTGTCGAATCAAACACTTCAACATTCTTCAGTAAATGACTTGGTCTAGACTTTGCAGTGTGTCGACACAAGTCTTGTGTGTCGACACAGTTGATGTAGATTCAGAACATAGTATGTGTCGACACTGCCTTTAGGTGTCGACACAGCTGTTGTCTAATCTGCCTATATGTGTCGACTCAGTCTTCTGGTGTCGACACAAATATAGTCGACTCTGCCTCAGTGTGTCGACACAGCCTTCTGGTGTCGACTCTGCTTCCCGGTGTCGACACAGATGTTGTCGACTCTTTTTCTCTGTGTCAACACAACCTTCTTCAAGTGTCGACACAATTATTCTGAAGTATCGACACAGCTTCTTCTTGTGTCGACACATGGACTTAGAATAATTTTCCTGCTTTTTAGTACATTCTTAACCTGCACATGTCAACTCAAAATAACATCAAATACACCTTGATGTATATCATTGAGCTAAGTTAGCCTTCTTCAAATCAGGTACACATTTTCCAATGTACCCAACAAGTACCTATTCACACCCCCCCCCCCCTCTAGGTGTTTAGGTAGTCTTGAAAGTAAAACTATCAGAAGGCCAAAGAAGTTTGCCTCATGGCTATTGAGGCGGGCAGTAGCAGATCAGATGCTGATGAGTCTGAAGATGAAGAGCTCTTATCAGCTGAGGATCAGGTAATAGCCTCTTATGATTCTGAATCAGAGGAATTTAAACTTGAATTTAAAAATTTGTGCTTAGACTTAATCAGTTCTGAGAAGGAAATCAAACCTATCAGAGGAAAATTAAATGACCTAGATAAAACTACTGCAGAGAATGCTAACCTAACAAATGAACTTATTTCTGCTAATCAACAAAAATCCTTTTTGAAATCTGAACTTAGCAAGGCCAAGAGATTAGAAGAATCCTTAAATGGGAGAAGTATATAATTATTAGATATCACTGGTATTGTAAATGTTAGGATCAACAATAGTAAACTAGGATTAGGTGCCTCCCCTAGTAATCCACCTATAATTCAGAAAAATAATCTTTCTAAACCAGTAAAGTTTATATCTGACAAAGGAAAGAAAAATATTGAACAGTTTAATAGGGTTAATAAAGTTCTTGAACTGATTGAAATTAAAAATAACAATGTTCAGCAATTATCGTCGAACGCAGATCGACGATATATGAACAGATCGTCGAACTCAGAACGACGATCTCTGAACACAAACTTGAGTAATAATCATTCTTCGATCTATGATCGACGACATCAGTATGGTTCATCGAACAGAGATCGACGATTTTGGTACTACAAGAATGAATACTCTCATTCTTCAAGTAGAGATCGACGATCTCATCCAACATCGTCGAGCTCAGTTCGACGATCCAACCAGAAATCGTCGATCCCAGATTTTAACAATAGAAATCCAAGTTCTAAGAGCAACTTTAATCTCTTTAGCACATGGATAATACCACCCAAAAGATATCATCCAAAAGGCTATAAAGATCAACCCGAATGCTCATATATTTCCAGTTATTCCTATGTAAATCAACAAGAACCCAAGGTCACCTGGGTCAAGAACAACTAAGTGTTATACTTGCAGATGAAGACCTATCCAGCATATAATCAACACTGGTATCTGGATAGTGGCTGCTCCAAGCATATGACAGGCAGCAAGGACAACTTAATTGACTATAAGTCCAAGCTGGGACCAAAGGTCATCTTTGGTGATTCAAACTGTGGCCAAACAGAAGGCGATGACAAAATCAGGATTGGAGCTGTAACTTTCAAGAAAGTTGCATATGTGAGTGGACTGAAGCACAATCTCATCTCCATAAGCCAACTCTGTGATGAAGGTTATCAGGTATCATTCAACTCTTAATCTTGTACTATTACCTCAAGAGAAAACAAACCAGTTTTAATTGGCAATAGACATGGAAACATATATTTAGTTAATTTTCAGTCCATTACTTCAGATATATGTCTGCTTAACTTAGTTAGTAGTCAGAATGACTTATGGCATAACAGATTAGGACATGTAAATCTGAAAAACATTGCTAGGTTATCTAAGGACAACCTTGTGAGAGGCTTACCTTCTGGCCCCTACAAGAAGGAAGGTCTCTGCAGGGCTTGCCAACTAGGCAAGCAAACTAAATTCAGTTTTAAATCCATTAATAAGAGTGATTCACCTAGGATTTTATACTTACTACATATGGACCTTTTTGGACCTATTGATGTACAAAGCCTGGGAGGGAAGTCTTATACCTTAGTGGTTGTAGATGACTTCTCCAGATTCACTTGGGTTTTCTTTTTGAGAGAAAAGTCAGATACTTTTCAAGTTCTTACAGATTTTCTCAAGAACATACAGATTGAGTATTATACTCAAGTTGCATTGATCAGAAGTGATCATGGCATTGAGTTTGAGTCTCTTCTTATGCTAGAGTTCTATAGGAAAGAAGGTATAAGACACTGCTTCTCAGCTCCTAGAACTCCTCAACAAAATGGGGTAGCTGAAAAGAAAAATAGAACACTCATTGAAGCTGCAGGCACATAACTTGCAGATGCTTACATGCCCCTATCTTACTGGGCAGAGGCAGTGAGCATAGCAAACTATATCCTGAACACAAGCTTGATACACAAACTAAAACATAAGACCCCCTATGAATTGCTCAAAGGGAAGAAACCAATAATTAGCTATTTTAAAGTTTTTGGTTGTGTATGCTATATTCATAATAATGACAAAAAGCACATTAGAAAGTTTGAAGCAAAGGCTACAGTGGGAATTTTTCTAGGATATTCCCAAGTCAGCAAAGCTTATAGGGTTTTTAATAAATCCACATTGAAAATAGAAGAATCCATGCATGTTATATTTGATGAGACTAACATGTTTTATAAGGAGAAAGAAATTTCTACCAGAAACCTCCTGCAGATAAACAACTTGTGTGAGAAATTGGATGAATTGAAATTTACATCCCAGTCTCCTCAACAAGCCAATGAAGAAACTGATGAAGAAAATCTGGATGCAGTTGAACCCTCCACAACAGTAGAACTAATTCCACAAGAGAAATCCTTCCAAAATATTATTGCTGAACCAACTACACCCACTGATCTTGTCACACTGAGGGATCATCCAAGATCCCAAGTGATTGGAGACATAATAGTAGGTGTACAGACAAGGCATCAACTTAACCAGGACTTGATGCATGCATGTTTCCTCTCTCAATTTGAGCCTCAGTCCATATCTGATGTAGAGCAAGATCCCCACTGGATCATTGCAATGCAAGAAGAGCTCAATCAGTTTGAGAGATGCAGGGTTTGGGATTTGGTTCCAAGACCAAAAGACTACCCAATCATTGGAACCAAATGGGTATTGAGAAATAAGCTTGATGCCCAAGGTGTGATTGTGAGGAACAAGGCTAGGCTTGTTGCTCAAGGGTATAGACAAGAGGAAGGGATTGACTATGATCAAATATTTGCTCCAGTTGCCAGGCTAGAAGCAATAAGGATATTTCTGGCCTATGCTTCATTCAAAAAGTTCAAAGTCTATCAAATGGATGTGAAGAGTGTCTTCTTGAATGGGGAACTTAAAGAAGAGGTTAATGTTGAACAGCCTCCAGGTTTTATTTCTTCAACTCATCCCTCTTTTGTGTTTAAGTTGCACAAGGCTCTCTATGGTTTAAAGCAAGCTCCAAGAGCTTGGTATGAGACCCTAGCCAGCTTTCTATTAGAGCATGGTTTTTCAAGAGGCATAGTTGATAGGACTTTTTTTACCAAATTGCATCATGATAAAATACTGTTAGTACAAATATATGTAGATGATATAATATTTGGCTCTACTGATCCCAAATTATGCAAGAGATTTTCTGATCTAATGCATTCAAGATTTGAGATGAGTAGCATGAGTGAGCTTTCCTACTTCCTTGGTCTTCAAGTGAAGCAGCTCCCTGATGGCATCTTCATTTCCCAGGCTAAATATGCCAAAGAGCTCATAAAGAAGTTTTGGATGGCTGATGCCTCAGTAAAGAAAACACTCATGCCTGCAAATGTTGTACTAGACTCTGATACACATGGGAAACCTGTGGATCAGAAACTATATGGGGCATTGTTGGATCCCTACTATACCTTACAGCAAGCAGACCTGATATTATGTTTGTTACATGCCTTTGTGCTAGGTTCCAGGTGAACCCTAAAGAATATCATCTAGTTTTTCTAAAAAGAATTTTGAGATATATATAGGGTTGTCATAGTCTAGGTCTCTAGTATCCTACTGAGTAAGAGTTTGAGTTGACTGGATACTCAGATGTTGACTTTGCTGGATGTAGAGTGGACAAAAAAAGTATCTCAGGAACTTGTCAGTTCCTTGGTATGAGATTAGTGTCTTGGTTTTGCAAGAAGCAGTCATCTGTGTCTACATCAACTGCTGAAGCAGAATATATTGCAGTAGGCAGTTGCTGTTCCCAAATGCTGTGGATTCAAAACCAACTACTAGACTATGGTTTTAATTTAAATAATTCAACATTACTATGTGATAACATAAGTGCTATAGCCATAACACAAAATCCAGTTCATCACAGCAGAACTAAGCATATAGACATTAGGCATCATTTCATTAAAGAGTGTGTAGAAAAAAAATAAAATTAATCTTGTCTATATATACACTGACTTACAAAGAGCTGATATCTTCACCAAACCTCTAGATGAAAGAAATCATTTATTCTTCATAAATCAGCTTGGAATGATAAATGGAGAAGAATTAGTTTGATTTTTGTATGCACTCGACGAATTTTTCAAAGATCGTCGAACGAAGATCGACGAACTGGGAGAAGTTTGTGAGATATTCGTCGAACGGAGATCAACGAACTCTCTGTGTGGAGTTAGATTCGTCGAACTAAGATCAACGAACCTATCTCAGAAAACTTTCGTCGAACGAATATCGACGAAATGTCTTCAACCCTTCAGACTGAGATCGACAAATCATTTAAGTCCAAATTATTTCGTCGACCTCAGATCGAAGATCTATTCATTTCTCGTGGAATGGTGTCTGTCGGTTCATATTCAAGAAAACACTATATTTAGGTTTTCTTCGACCTCCGTCCCGTGCTTTCAGTTCTCTTGCACTTGATCTTCGACTTCTCTTGCAGGTGCATTCATGACGATTCCAGCAAGCGCTCTTGCGGCAATGAAATTTGCCACAGGATTCGACATGGATTTTGACTCATTCCAGCATTCAGATCCGATATTTCTTCCCATCCTGCAACTACTAGAAGAGCAACAACTGAAACAACTACTAACCATGAGAATCAAACTACCCAGCACAGAAATCAGAGAATGGGTGTACACAGCTACCGTCAATGAGAACAAGATGACCGACAGCATCGCGGGTAACGAAATCTCTCTTACCCCCGATATTCTTACTGAATTGTTTGGATTGAAAAATGGTGAGGAAGAGTTAGAAATTGATTCGGAAGAGTCTGATATAATGCTGAACACAATGGGGTATTCTGTGGACAACCCTAATAAACTACTGAAGAAACACTTATCTGTCGGGTTCAAATTTCTCGCAGATATAGTTGGGAAAATCTTGCTGGGCAAGCACACTACACATGATTATATAACAAGGCATCATTATCTAGTCATGTGTGCAGTGGTAAATAAAAGGCAGGTGGACTGGGATCAGATCACTTTTGATCTTATCAGGAAAAGAAATAGTAAAAAGGAAGTGAACTTTGGAAGGATCCTAGGGATCTTCTTGACAGCAAAGGCTGCTGAATCACTGGTCTCCCTGACCACATTCATCAATGCCAGCAAGAGGCTCACATGTACCTTGTTTGGCAGGTGGGAGAGGACAATCACAAAACCCTCTAAGGCTTCATCCTCTGCTACCCAAACTTCAAGAAGTACAAGGGCTGCTACAGCCACTCCCCACCCCTCTGAAGGGCTCCTCTCCACTCCTCCACCTCCTCCTGACTCTCAAGCTCTATCTCAGCCTCAAGTTCAACAAACCCCAGCCTCCACTTCTATTCTAATACATACCCCTACACCACCAGCATCTCCAATTCCTTCCTCCCCTACCAATATTCCATCCAATCCTCCCTCTCCTAGGGCTGATACATCCATCCCTACACCCCCCCAATCTCCCTTTCCATCTTATCTTGTTGATATCCCCCTCTCCACTCTCTCTTCAATCCCATCTCTCAATTTACTTTCATTTTCTATGAACACTCCTTCTCCTCACCAATCTCCTCAACAGGACCCCCTTGCAGACACTTCCAACCAACCATCTCCTCCAGCAACTACCTTCACTACCCCTAATCCTTCTCAACCTCCTCCTGCCTAAATTGCTGACTCCACACCTTTAAATCCCTCTATCATCCAACCACTTCTTGAGCTCCTCAAGCCTGTCCTCAAAACCCTCATTGTAGAGGCTATTTCCCCTCTGGTTATTTCCATATCATCTCTCTCTGCTCAAATCTCTACCCTCACCTCTACCCTCTCTTCATCTGGGGGCCTGGCTTTTGCCTACTGAAACCAGGCAGGGGGAGATAATTCATGATGAAGCAGCTTCAGCAGTTCAAGCAGCTCAAGCAGAAGCAGAAGTAGTGACAGATAGTATAGATTCTGATATATTTGATTTAACTCAATTCATTGAAACTGACATGGACATTGATGAGTCGGTAATAGCTGAAATAAAATCTATTGGTGATGTTGTCATCCATCCTACAGTAGACTTGGTAAGTCTGTTAAAGACTTTTGAAACAGCTTACCTAAGTCTCCCTCCAGCTGAGTATACTAAGCCATCCTTGGCTCTTATCCCCTACTCCTCCCCAATAAGTCTTGTTGTTGCTAAGCAACTTAAGGACAGTTTTGCCAAGATTTCGAAAACTCCAGTAGAGACAACCAAAGCTGATTCAGTCAGAGCCTCCTCCCCTCCAGAAACATTTTCTGCTCCAACATTTATCATGGATGATTCTTCAATGCCTGATCTTGATGCCTTGATCATGGATGATATTGAAGAAGAGAATAAGGCAGCTGCTGAAAGCACTGTATCTAGCGACTCTCCAGGACCAATTGACATTCCTCCTCCAGCTCTTGTCCAGCATGGAAAAACCTCCATTCCTGCTGAGTTCTTAAAAGAGATAGATGACCTGTATGACAACCCTCAATCCTCTAATGATGATGATGATGATTCTGATAAGGAATCTAAGAAAAGGAAGCTCTCAAAGAAAAGGAAGGATCCACCTCCTCATGCTCCCAAACCTGGAAATACCAATGATACTCCCTACTATATCCTTCAAAAAATAACCCCATATAAGGGAATGCCAGCCTGGATGTGGCTCTCAAAGAATGAACAGATGGCCAGGAAGAAAAGCAGAAGGTATTCTCCACCTCCAGCTCACAAATACAGGAAGGATCCTCCTCCTCCTCCTCCACCAGCTGCTGGTGCTTCTAGAATAAGTTTTGAAAAGTCAGATGCACCTTCCAAGCCCTCCAACATAAGAACTTATCAGAGACAGGAAAGGTCATCCAGTCAGCATTCTCATAGAAGCAGTCACCAGAGAAGTGTTAGTGGTTCAGAACAAATAAAAAAAATTGTTTATCAAAAACCAGAATTCTCTCCTCCTCAACCTCAAACTGAACAAAGAAGGCATTCTGAATCATTCAAGCCTAAAGGAAAATACAGTGAAGCTGCACCTCCCAAATCCTTATACACGCTAAGTTTTGAAAGCCAAGCTAAGGCAAACCTTCAAGCACAGTCTACACATTTCAAGCCTGTTGCACTGCTATCCTCACAGGAAGATCAATCTTCAGCCAGTCAGGATGATGATTCAAACTTCAGGATGGTCAAACTTCAAGAATTAATTGCTTTGTCACAAATAAAAAAGGCCAGAGAAGAAGGACAGGATCCAATAAAATTCTCCACAATGTGCACATACAGAGAAAAAGAACTTGAAAGGTTTCAGATAAGCAAGAAATTATTTGATCCTACTGAATATATGGCTAGACATCCAGAAGCAATTGTTCCCAGAACATCAACTCAGACAGTGATTGGAGCAGCTGATTTATATATGTCAAAAAGGGAAGCTGAAAATCCTAACAGGGAAATTATATTTACAAAGCCAGGAGAAAAGAAGAAGGAAGAACAATCCAAGAAGTAGTAGTAGAGAATCCTGAAGGAAAAATTGCTACTTGTGCTATACTTTGTTAAATTTATGTTTTTGTTATCTGTTACAAAGCTATGTACTTATATCTGTTGCACTTGTTAGTAAATTATCTGACAGATATATGTTATGTTCCTGCTTTGTGTATTTTTTTTATTGAGTCTGTAATCAGTGACCTAACCGAAATAGGGGGAGATTGTTGGAACCTCTAGCTGAATTTGGGATAGGTTCACTGAGTTAGGATGTAAGACCCCCTTTTTTTCTTTTAAAAGAAAAAAAACCCGGGGTCTTAGCCCAGAATAGCCGCTTTGCGGTGGCACCGGCTCACGGAAAGGTCGCCACTACAAAGCGTCAATTCTGTCAGCCCTTTTCGATCGCAGAACAGTAGCATAAAGAAGTAAGAGCAAGTCCACAATAATCACATGTATATGAATAAATCTCCACGAAGGGAGAGTCCACAATAATAATAATAATCAGAGTACAAAAGGAGGGCTTGTGTCCAGTACATGTAATCCTCACTACAAGTCACTGGCGGAAGCAAAACTAAAACTAAGCGTCACCGTAACTGTCACTGAACTGAGAGCACCCAAGCTAGACTGGCCCATCTTCACCGTCTCCGTACTCCGCTGGTGCTGCATCTCTGGGTGCTTCTCCCTTTTCGACCTGCAGTCGCCGCCTCGCAATCCACGTCTGCGTCTACGTTTTCGGCCTCCTGGCCGCTGAGCTGGTGGGATCCCACCCATCAAGGGGCATTTGACCCGTGTATGTCCCGGCTGGTTACAATGGTAACACGGTCGCGGGGTCAACTCTGTCAGAAACTGCAAAACCTGTGCCCCTTCCATTTGGTACACCTAAAATGTTGTGGTTCGAAAACTGTTAGTCATAAAGACTAAGCTCTATCATCCCCTACCCCTTCCCCCATGGCTCCTAGGTACCAAGCGGAGAGGAAGAAAGGGAAGGACATGAAGGTGGAGAATAAGTCAAAGCAGGTGACAGTGGACCTATGCTAGCAAGACCATAATAAATACGACAGAAGCAGAAAGTAGGAAATGTAACCTTAACTTATGCGGAAGTACATAAGCCAAGGGATCTTTTGTAGGGCTCCCATCGTATAAAGTGTCCCATACCACTTATACGTTGGGGTGTCGGGTGTCAAACAGCAAGGAGAAGCAAGTAAGTAAAAGCACAAGAAATAACAAATATAACCATTGATTTATAAGGATTACCCTTATAGACCAAGGGGTCGTTTTGCAGGGCCTATCGTATAAAACGTCTCATACCATCTTATACGATAGGTGGCAATGTTTATGCTATGACACACAAATATGCTATGGAATGCACAAGCAAGTGCAATACACCCACCGACTCTATGCGCACAGACCTTTAGTTCCCCCTGTTCGGGCAGCTAGCTTCACTCCCAGGAACCTCTGTTGTGGCAAACGGAGGCAGTGAGTCGGGCCCCCCACTCCTAGGCGGGTAACCACACTACCAGGCCTAGCCCTTCCGTACCCCCCTAGAAGAACACAACCTAGAGTATCCGCATACTAGTGCTGGCTATACCCACCAGGCTTTCTTTGGTTAAGTGTCCCACACCGCCGAGTCAACGTACCGCTGTCGGTGTGATCGATCGCCCAGTATCGATGACCCACCACTTTTATGCACATGCAATCATGATAATTATATTTGTACAAGTTCTCATGTTACCGAGCCTCCATCTCTCTAGGCTACCAAGCATATACCAAGTTCCCAAGCATCCCGCTCCCTGGACTTCCAAATTACAAACCAAACCATCGTCATTACTAGTAGGCCCTTAGACCACGGACCTACTCTACCCATTCCATGCCAATTCTTCTTTCTAAGTATACAAGTGTAGGTGTGAGGTAGAACTATTATTAGGGTTACTCTTGATCATTTTATTCCTAAGATTTAAGGTTAACCTTGGACTTCCCGAGGTTTACCCGGTGAAGGGCTCGCAGCGGTACTAGGAGCTATAATGGGGTGAATCCCAAAGCTCCCTTTCCAAGGCACTTACTATAATTGATTGGTTCCCTTAACCCATTCCCTTCTCACATTACAGTGGGCTAATCATAGGGTGACTTTGACTCTTCCTCTTCTCGGGGAGGACGATCTTCCGTCGAACCCGAACACTACTTATCGCAAGTCAATCTCACACCCTACCCATCCTTACTTCCAATAATGAACTTGATTCAACTCACCCTATTCAAACCAGCAAACTACCCAAAATTCCATCTCCCTAGTTCATTACTCACTCTAGTTCAGCTTCTACAGTTTTTACTATATGCAGACCATCCTAAGCTTTATGAGGTATGCAAGGGTTGGTACTCCAAAATGTCTTCCGAATCTCATGTAATATTTACTGGAGGTCTAACATGACATAATATAGCTAATACCAAGATTTCCAAATTTTCCCTCTTTATCGGGCATTTAATTTATTTATTCTAAGCTTCCAAATGCCCTAGTATGAACATGAAGTGCACTAATGAGCCAACAATAAATCATCATAAAATCAGTAAAAATCCTATGAGACATTTTAACAGTAATTCCAAATTTTGAGAAATTTCAGAGATGTTTAAGCCTACATTTCCTAATTTACCATTTTAGGTCACTTTTACTATATTATGAAGGAAGTACGGTAAATATATATCCAAAAATCCCAAGAAAATTATAGGAGCTTTATAGTGACCTAAAACCATCATAAACCAAGTACCATAATTTTTATCTAACATTTGAACTCTGAAGTTATTTTAATGCAAGATACTAATTTTTCTAACTTAATGAAGGAGGTACTGTTTTTATCCATCTAAAATTCCAGAAAAAATTACAGGGTGACTATAATAATTTGATACTCCTATAGACCAAATTTCATAATTTTCCAAATAATAAATGGGCATCATTTGTATTTTTTACTACTATCACAATTAGTACATTAAAGAATAAAGTATCCAAAATAATCAGATAAAACTTCCAAGAAAATTACAGAAGGAATATCATGCTATAATATGCACTAATCCAAGATTTCATAACATTCCAGTGCATAGAAATTCCAAAATCATCAAGATAAATATCTAGGGCACAATTAGAGTTGTAAATGAAGTACTGTATAAATTAGCCCAAAAATCTCAACAAAATTATATTATGTCTACTTGGACCATAAAATCACTCTACCCAAATTTTACTTGATTTGTAGTTCAGTTGATAACTTAATAATTCAAATTAATGTTGGTGATCTAAACTAGGGTTAGGGTTTTAGGTGGTCCAATTGTCTCCAAATCCCCTAAGATTTTGTCCAGAGAACTATAATGACCCTATGGTCCTCTACGCCAAATTTCAAGTCAGTCCAAGGTCATTTGATCTCATGGCCTTCACAACCCTCAAAACCACCATTAAGGGATTTTCCCTAGGGTTCTAAGGCTACCCTGCACCAAACCACTCCAAACTCCCTTGGAGGGAGTGTCATGCCCTAAAAAGTCAGTGACCAAAATATCAGCCTCTGTTGAGGTGATATGGCCACTCAAATACCAAGGGGGTGTTTGATCCTAAATTATCCTATAAGGACCAACCTAGGGTTGGATAAAAACTTAATCCAGACATCTCCAAATTAGATGAAATTTTTACCAGAACCTTATAATAAACCCAGGAACTACTCACCAAAATTTGGGAGGGTTTGGAAGTCATTTAGCCATCTAATTAAATTATGCTAGGATTATTGAATTTTTCTAAAAACTATAGAAAAATATTTCCCAAAAATCCTAATTTTTTGATAGCATCTGATATAGATAATATTAGGCCACACCCCAAATTTCGAGTCATTTTAATGACTGGATTGGAGTGGGGAATTTTTCTAAGGTCAAGACAGCCCTATGGATAGATCTCACCAAAAAGTATGATGTGGTCTAACCAGGACTCCAAATCGAGTGAAATCAATTTTGAATTAAACTAGACTTCAAGGGCTACATTTTCTATGTTGACTACTTTTTAAGTTTCAGCCCCTACGGGCAATAATTTTCAGTTTAAACCTAGTGCACAGTAAATGGAATTAATTCCTAATTATACAATATATAATATAATAAAACGTTACTGTTCATCTCCTTCTTTAGCCCGAACCAGCAACCTAAAAAAAGCTTGAAACCTGTAGCTTTTCTAAAGCCATCTCCTGGCCACCCAGCCATCTCCCTGGCCGGCCACCACCACCACCTCTGTTGAGGTGAGGGCTACCGTCGGGCGGCGGCACGGCCGCCGGAGAGGCGGTTTCCGGCGAACCCGACCACCATTTATTTTTGAAAAACATGGAAAAACTCGCTCAATCTTGCTCCTTTGAGCTCGACATCTCTCCTAAGTAATTTCTTAAGATCTATCCATAGAAGAAAGAGTAGATGAGGACCTTATTTGCGGTTTGGAGTCGAGTCGATCGTCGGGATGCTATATGCGCGGCGGTGGCGTTGTCGGAATTCTTCTATAGCACAGTAAGAGGCTCGAAACTTCAGGTAAGGGCTGGGAAACTTCATACTTGAGCCTAAGGGGCCTTTTTAAAGCAGTAAAAAGGAGGGAGGGGAAAGGTCTAACGCTGGTGGCCATTAATATTTCTCTTAATAACGTTTCGGTTATGATGTTGGGAAGAGGAAAAGGTGGAAGATGAAATGGCTGATCCAGGTGGCGATTTTCTATTGGACTTCACTCTCTCTTTCTATTAAATAATTAGAGATGAAAACGGCCCATAAATATTCCTGCTGTACATTCCCATAATCAGAATTAATTATGACGTCGGTTACCGAAATTTCCAGTCTGGCTGACGTTTCGGCCTTGGTCACGGGCGTGACACATAGGTCACGGGCGTGACAGGCCCGGGTGGCCAATTCTGGGTTCGATGATCGTCGAACTGAGATCGACGATCGTCGAAGGTTGGTCACGCCCTAGGTCACGGGCGTGACACATGGGTCACGGGCGTGACAGGCCCGGGTGACCAAATTCTGGGTTCGACGACCGTTGCCCTCAGGTCGACGATCGTCGAAGGGTGGTCACGCCCTAGGTCACGGGCATGACGCATGGGTTACGGGCGTGACAGGGTCATGAGGCAAATTCCGCGCTCGGCGATCGTCGCGCTGAGATCGACAATCGCCGAAGGGGGTCACGCCCTTGGTCACGGGCGTGACACCTGGGTCACGGGCGTGATAGGGCTGGGTTGAAAATTCTGCGCCCGATGATCGTCTCCCTAAGATCGACGATCGTCGAAGGAGTCACGCCCTAGGTCACAGGCGTGACGGGTCGGTCACGGGCGTGACCAACCCGTGACCCGAAATCTCGGTTGATTTATTTCAATTTTTGGGCTTCCTAGGGTTCTGTCACAACCAACCGACTCCTAGGGGTCTAGCCGGAAATGGGATGTTACATAGGATATGACCCAATATATATAGATCAGGGTCATAGGTGTGTCTTAGAGTCTAGGGCAAGTCCTTAGAGTCAACAGTACAAAGGACCAGCCTCCATCACTGCAAAATACTCAAGACTTAGAGAAATCAAGATTTAGAGAAAGAGATCTACATTCTTCGATCTCAGGTCGACGATAGTCGTACTCAACTCAACTATCTCAGAGATAAACTTCTATGAACAGAGCTCGACGAACTTCATTCTCAGATCGACTAACTCTTCGACACTCAACACCATAATCCACTCAAAGCCAAGGCAGACTCAGAGATAAAGAACACTCAACGCCATAATTCACTCAAAGTCAAGGCAGACTCAGAGACAAAGAACACTCAACGTCATAATTCACTCAAAGCCAAGGAAGACTCAGAGACAAAGAACACTCAACGCCAAAATGGACTCAGCGACATACTTCACTCAAAGCCAAAGCAGATCTCAGGTCGACGAAAGCTGTTCTCAGCTCGACGGACATAGAGCACAGATCAAGAAGATTTCGTATAGCAGCAGTCAGCTATTAAGAGTTCGACGATCTTGTAACTCAGCTCGACGAACAGCAATACTTAGCTCGACAAACTATGAACTCAGCTCGACGAATTCTGTCTTCAGGTCGACGATTCCAGACTAAGTTATTTCCTTCCTTCTGTTTCGATTTTAGTGTAGTAATTCCTGTGTAATTAATGCTCTAACATCCTCTGAATATTACCGTTAGACAAAGCATTAATTACGGTCTTCATCAGGATTATTGTCTGTCATATTTCCAATGAAACAGTTGGGGAAAGTAATCAATGTCGTATAATTCTCATCGTCAACAGCATTGATTACAAGAGTAATTCAAAATTTTCAAATGGTCGTCGACAAAAGAATAGGTGGTGATTCTATTGAACAGACAATACACACGACATCAACAATATACAAAGACAGACAAAATCTTCATCTTATTCATTTGTCCTCAATCTGCTCTGAGGCTTAAAAGAGAAAAACACACTTATCATTTTAGAAGTCTGCTGTAGAGAAATCATCAAAAGCTGAAGGCCTACAACCTTGAACAAGGCTTCCATTCCTGAACCATACAAGATCTCAGGGGGGGCTTTGACAACAACTAAGAATCCACACAGTCTTCTCATTTTGATTTGAGAAAAGATGACTTACATCACTCTCTCATTCCCACCTCTGTACAGAGTTTTAATTCTCTTCAAAATTATTCTGGTTGCAAGTCTCCTTCCAAAAGACTTGAGGTTTGGTTTTTGGGCACCTGATCAAAAGCTCATTGGTGACAGTCACCTGATCAAAACCTGTAGTGGATTCCTACCAAGGGTGGTAAAAGAGTGGATGTACCCAGTTTGGGGAACCACTATAAATTTCTTGTGTTGTCTGGTTGTTCTTTCTTTTCTGTTCTTGCTGTGGCTGTGTTAGTTAGATATCCTGTGATCTTTGATTTACTTTAATCTATGATAGTTATATATATTTGTTAAAGGTAAAGATAGTATACTGTTAGAGAAGAAAATTTTAAAAAAACACACAGACATACTCTATTCACCCCCCCCCCCCCTAGAGTATATCAGATCCAACCCTAACTTTCAGTATTTTGCATGCCTATCTTGTGTTATCAGCAACCGTTCTCAAATTAAACGTATTGTTGAAGTAGCCTCTTCAACGTCAACACATTTATATAGCTTTGATTCACCTGTTTCTACCAAAGCCAACAAAGTACGACACTGCCTACCATATAATGCTTCAAACGGTGTCATTTATATACTCGCTTGGTAGCTATTATTGTAGGCGAACTCGATCATATAGATATGATCTTCCCATCTTTTCCCAAAATCTAGCGCACACATGCGAAGCATATCTTTCATCGTTCTGTTTACCCTCTCGGTCTGACCATCCGTTTGAGGATGAAAGGATGTACTGAATTTCAGCTTGGTACCTAACAGTTGATGTGCAATCGTACGATCTGCTCAACATAGAGTTTAGCCAATTTTTCAACTGAATCGTCTATTTGATTCAGAATGAAGTGTGCTACCTTGGTCAACTAGTCTATGATTACCCAAATGGAATCATTCCTGCATTGTGATTTCGGCAATCCATGCACGAAATCCATCGTTATATCATCAAACTTCCATTACGGAATTGGTAACGACTTCAGGAAACCATCGGGCCTTTGACATTCAGCCTTTACTAGGGCACAAGTCAGACACTTCGCCACATAAATAGCTATGTTTTTCTTCAAACCCGGCCACCAGAACATCTTTTTCATATCCTTGTACATCTTTGTGCTCCCTGGATAAATTGAGTACTTCGTAAAGTGTGCCTCATACAATAATTCCTCCCATAGTTTGCCCACATTCGGGATGCACAAACGACCGTCTTTTCTCAAAAGGCTGTCTTCCATGGAGAATTGGGAATTTGACTCATCCACTACATAGCGTTTCATACTCTCATCGAGTTTCGTTGCTCGCTGAACCCTGTTCGCAAGGTCATATTGTACCTCCGTCCAGTTCAGGCACACATTTGTAGTAGAATTCTTGTCAACACAAGAAATTTCTAAGGCCTCCAACTCCTGGATCAAACGCTCGTCATGCCTCTGCAACCAATTTGCCCTTACCGGAGTCCGCCAACTTAAGGCATCTGCTACTACATTTTCCTTCCCGGGAGTATAGTGTATCTCGAAGGTGTAGTCCCCGAGGAAATCCATCCACCTCCGTTGCCGCATGTTTAGATCCTTTTGATCTATTAAGTATTTGAGGCTCTTATGGTCTGTGAAGATGTCAACTTTCACGCCATATAAGTAATGACGCCACAGCTTAAGTGCAAAAATCACAGCCGCCAACTCCAAATCATGGACTGGATAATTCCGCTCATGCAGTTTCAACTGGCGTGAGCCATAAACAATAACCTTTTTGAACTGAAGAAGAACGCAGCCTAAGCTGCTCTCTGAAGCATCACTATAAATCTCGTAGTCATGTGTACCACATGGCGAATTCAAGATAGGCATTGTGGTCAAACGACTCTTTAGCTCCTTAAAAGCTCGCGTGCACTCAGGCGTTTAATCGAACTTTTGATCTTTCCTCTTCAGTGTAGTAAGAGGTAAGGCAATCCACAAAAAGTTCTCTACGAAGCGCCTGTAGTAGCCAGCAAGTCCAAGGAATCTCCTGACTTCTGCTATAGTAGACAATACAGGCCACTCCTGTATCGCAACTATCTTCGTCGGATCCACCATAATACCTTCTCCACTAACCACATGGCCAAGAAAAGCCATTGACGATAGCCAAAACTCGCACTTTGAGAACTTGGCTTAATGTTTGTTTCTCCTCAGGGTGTGCAAAACCATCCGCAAATGATTTGCATGATCTTCTTCAGACTGAGAGTACACCAATATATCATCAATGAAGACGATTACAAATAGGTCTAAGTACTCCATAAACGTTCGATACATCAAGTCCATGAACACCGATGGCGTATTTGTTAGCCCAAACGGCATTATAGTGAACTCGTAGTGCCCATAGTGTATACTAAATGCTGTCTGGGGAATGTCACATTCCCTAATCCTCAACTGGTATTAGCCAGACTTTAAATCCAGCTTCAAGTAAACAGTTGATCCAACCAGCTGATCGAACAAGTCATCAATCCGTGGAATCGGATATTTGTTCTTCTCCGTCAGCTTTTTCAGCTCTCGATAGTCAATGCATAGATGCAAGCTTCCGTCCTTCTTCTTCACAAAGAGGACTGGTGCACTGCAAGGTGACATACTTGGGCGTATATAGCCTTGCTCTAGCAATTCTTGCAATTGAACTTTTAGTTCCGCCATCTCCTTTAGCACAACACGGTATGGCGAGCGGGCCATAAGTTTCGCACCTGGCACCAACTCTATAGATAAGTCAATCTCCTGTTGGGGTGGAAGCCCGGGGAGATCCTTAGGAAACACAACTGCTTACTCTGATATGATAGGAACGTCACTCAAACTGGACTTCGGCTCAACAGCCTCCAACAGCGTGAAGAACAACTCTGTGCCCTTCCGAATAGCCTTGACTACCTGGAGAGCAGACATCAATATCTTGCTCGATCCTCGCATACCAGTGAATTTAGTCTCTAGCTCGGTGTTCTATCCCAGTGTGACTTCCTTTAAGTTGTAATCTATACAGGCACGCTGCTCCGAGAGCTAGTCCATACCAAAGATTACATCGAACTCAGATATCGGCAACACAGACGCTTTCAATCCAAAATCCATACTTATTATCCGCACCTCAACACATCAAGACCTATCTGCACGCATCAAGCATCCGTTAGGTAACAACACCTTTAGTCTATTTATCTACACAAGAGTAGGCACTCTGATCCGAGATACGAAGTCCTCAAATAGAAATAAATGAGAAGTACCTATATCAAACAGTGCTCTCGTCGGATACCCCCGAATAAGGACAAAGCATATACTTATCTTGTTATACACAAGCAATTCACAAGGTATAAAGTATATAAAGCATGAAAACTATATACTACTCATACCTGTGACGACATTCTCCTATTTGATGGCCTCCTGCTGGTCAACATTGTACACCCTCGACTGAGCTAGAGCATGTTGGGATGCAGTGGACTCCACCACCTTTCCCTTTTCAGCGTACGATGCTCCTGCTTTCTTATCAACTACTGGAAGACCATGCCAATAGTCTCGAGCCATATAGCCCACCTTGCCACAAGTATAACATGTAAGAGTTGTTTGCCCAGATATTGCTCCGGAAGGAACAGTAGATAGAGTTTGTCTAGTAGACTTGGACTTTTTATTCCATCTCTTGCGGTAGCCATATTTTCCAGGATGCGGGACTTTGAACTCGGGCTTTATCACATCCAAGTCCATCTTTCCCTGCACTCTCTTCATGTCCTTCTCTAACGATCGAGCCATATTAACCAACACTAGAAACCCTTGGTTCATCGGACACGAGAGCAGTAATCTCAGCTCATCTCACAGTCCCTCGTAGAACCTATTTTTCTTACGCTCTTCGTCAGCAAAAGTAGATCCCACATAACGTCCCAACCTGGTAAACTCATACAGGTAGTCATCCATTCTACCCTCGCCCTGAGTCAAACGCTGGAACTCATTTTCCATGGCAATCCACTGTGACGATGGCAGATGCTTTGCCAAGAACAATCTCGAAAACTCTTCCATTGAGATCTATGATAGTCGTCTGCCCGTGAAGTGGTGTAACTCCAACTCATCCCACCAAAGTCGAGCCTCTCCTTCCAACAGGAAAGTGGCCAAGGTGACCTTCTGTCCCTCCTCTATCTCTGTTGTCGTCGATATCCTCTTGACTCGAGAAAGCCAGTCCTCTGCCTGCGATGGGGATCCTACACCCGTAAATATAGGAGGACTAAAGATCATAACATGATTCAGTTATCGTTCAGTCGCTCGCTTCTCCACGAAAGCCTCAACAGGCACTTGACTCGCAGCTACAGGTTCGGTCACACCAACCTGTACTGGCCCCATCGCAGGTCGCACCAGCCCAGTTGGTTGTGCATTAATCATTGCAAACACTGTCTCAGCAACTAAGCGTACTGTTTCCACAGAAGGAGGGGGTGTGGGCACTTCAGCTGGTGTCGCACTCTCAACAAAACATTGGGGTTCAAACAACCCCGCACCACTTCTAGTAACTTATACGTGTAAAAATACACAATTTAGCGACTACCCAAAAGGCAAACAATGACTATTAGGAACGCGCAGGTTCCTCAAATATGTGTATTTTCATTCATAAGTGGACATTCTTGAGTTCATTTTGTTATAACGGTAAGCAAATACACGTGCTCGCCACCCCTCTGATACCAAAATTATAACACCTCTGTCTATCGCATGAAATATAACAGATTGTCAGATCGGGGCCCCACGTCATATTCTACAAACAGTCGGCGGAGTTACGTATTAATATCAAAACTACATGAATCCTAACTCAGAGCATTCTGGCGGAAACTTTAATGGTTAACTTTTGAACTCAAGTACACACAAATGTCCACTATATATAAATATCAGGAATGTTTATAAAATACACCAAATATTATGGCCTTAAGGCCTTACAATTATACTTCAAAAGTATGGTTTACAAACATCGGCGCGCAGGCCGACCACACATGAAAACAATAAAAGCCTTCGCTTGGCCTTCAAGGGCCGGCATAGCATTAAGGGCTTCAGCTCGCTACTTCCCGCTCAGCTCTCCAGCACAGGCATAGGGACAATCCACCATGAAGGTGGCAAACAAGGCAACAGTTAGCTTTAGCTGACAAATTTATAATGACCCTAACCCATTTCCGGGACAGCAGTATTCCTTCCCTGCAGGCATAGCAGTCATATAAGTATATCACAAGAAGGTAAACTTAAGCACCCTTCAATATATCACAAATGTTTGCACCACTGCCAAATGTTCTGTGCACTCAGGGCATATTCTCGGTGTACGGGCAATGCCAAGTCCCACAACCGTTCAGAGGTCTCAGACTTGAAGGTCAATTTATGAGCATTTTAGTATTTTCGGCTTATAGCCTAAGACTTCCTCTCTTTCTCTATGCCACCAGTAACTTTCATGTACTTTAGGTCTGTTTAACCGATCGACGTTGAGTGGGTACAGCTCAGCCCTTCCCGTTGCTCATATCGTCATGCCATCGCAGAAAGTCGAAGCCTTCATGGCAAATAGACACAACACGGGTCGACCTCCCCTTTCCCGTCATCAAAACATAACCAATGTTATGTACAACGGCTCTCATGGCAACCAAAGTTGGGCACCAGGGCACACAGCTCACTTGCTAACCCCAAGGTCTCCATGAGATAGGCTGCGCAAGCACATTCTTATCTGGAAGCTATCGACAGCGATAGTCACTATCGTTTGGCGATAGCGATAATATTTCTCTTCTGTCTCCAGACTCAATCATAACTGGAACATCTGTCCAGAAAACCCTGCAGCATCCTGCAGTGCCAGAAACACTGGACTTTCACATCAATCAAAGCTCACCATGAGCTATCGCCGGCAATACTCGCTTTCGTCGGAGATATCCAACAGTTATGCAAACTGTGATATTTTCTGAGTATTTTCCTGGAGCATACCTCCAGTACTTCCTGCTACTCTCATTCCACAGGTATAACCCACAAACCCCGTAAACTACTCGTTTATACTCGAAGTTTTCTCCGGCATGCAAAACAAAACATCACCAATCCATACCAACCTGTCCAGATGGGCTTCACACAGCATGCATATTCCGTACTGCGATTTCTGGATCTATATGCAAAACCAAACCCGAGGATACCACGTATCGACCCATCAGAATTCCTTCAATTCTCCACCTTTTGGTGGGGGATTCCATGCATATGCAAAAGGAAGGACTTCACTTGTCCAAGAAGGAAGATAGTTACCCTTATCGATCGCTTAGGATCCATGCCCTTGTTCTTTGATCCGAAAGGAACTGAGTGTCACAGCTTCCTTTTTGTGGATCTAGCGTTGACTGGAAATTCCGATCACAAGCACGCCTTAGATCGCTTCTACCCTTAGCCTTCTGGAGTTTCTTCCTCCTCTTCCCTCAAGAGCTCAATAACTAAGAGAGAAAGTATGAGAGAGGTAAATGAGAATAACATCTCAAAGCTAGCCCTTAAAAGCAAGCTACCGTCGCGCGGTATCTACTACCATCGTGCGGTATCTAAGGCGGTCGCCGCTTGGCCCAATGGACATCATTTTGTCGCCCAAAGCAGCCTCCACCGCACTACCACGTGGCAAGCTACCGCCGGTGTTAACACTACCGTCGAGCGGTACCTTCCCGAGGCATATGTCAATTTAATCAGCTAGCGTCTCGCGTTAGCGCACTACCGTTGTGCGTTAGTCACTCAACGCTTCGTCCCAAGCGTTGAGTTCGTCGGACGAAGCGTTGAGTTCGTCGAATGATATCACCACGCGCTAGCTTTCTACCGCCGCGCGGTAAACCTCTCGACGCTTTGTTGAGAGCGTCGACTACTACCGCAGCGTGATATCTTTCTATCGCCAGCTGGTAACAATCCGAGTGTTTTTACCATTCTATTCCCATTGGCCTGCCCCCTGGCCTTTTAGAATAGCGGAGTTATGCTATTAACAGGCCAATCTGGACTGCACATAGCTGTTCAGAATAGCGAAGGTTGGTTATTTGCAGACAGTTTTCAGAAAACTATAAATAGACTCAAGGGGGTACCTAAGAAGGCATGTTTACTGGTGTCATGGTCTTCTTGCGCTTTCTGAGGTATCCTTAGCTCAACATTTGGCTAAGGAGGGGAATCGCTCTAAAATCTTCCGGGTGTGTGGTTGGACCTCCGTGCTGGAGCCTTGGGCCTATTACTTGTGCTAAGTCTTTGGTCGCTTAACTTGTGAGAGAGAAGTGTGCGATCACCCCTTCCCCTTGAGTCGAACTCCACGGAGACCGATTTTTCGGTTTCAAGACCGAGCCCTTGGCCTTTTAATTCATTGAGCTATCGCCGCGCGATAACCTCCAATGACCAATTCACATATTTTTCAGGATTTTTGGGGCATTATAATTACTCCACCTACTCTTGCTCACTTCATGGAACAAATATCCCATTAACTTTTTAATGAGCTTTAGCTAAATGTTAGAAATTATAACAATAAAATATATGAATATATATAAACTCGATATAAAGTCATTAGACCATAAAAATAAGATGCTCAAAAAAAATCAATCAACCAACAATATTTGTAAAACCAACTCTCTAATGTCATGGGAAAACTTAAGGAAATAGAACACAAATTTCCTAAAACAACTCTTAACTTAATAAGCATAGAAAAACAACTTGAGAAAGTGCAAGATAATTCTACCAAAATAAAACAACTACTCATAAAACTACAAAGATAATTCTACCAAAATAGAACAACTACTCTACTCATAAAACTACGAAAATTAATCTTATCTTAACAAAAATAGAAATTATAAAGAAGACCTACGACGTTCAAATATATACCTAAAACTCTCAGTAGGCTTTAGCAATCATGATTTAGGCTCTGTTTGGCACAGCTCTGGCGGCTGGAGAATCTCTATTCCAGCCGCCAGAGCTGTTTTTTAACTGTTTGGGACAACTCCTTAAGAGCAGCTTTTCAGAAATCTGGAGCTGTTTTGCAGCTCTTCAGAAATCTCCCCTCCCCCAGCTTCAGCTTCCGCAAAATAGCTTTCTCTCTCACAGGTTTTGGAAATCTAATGGTTTCTTCAGTTGGAACATGCTCAGAGGCCGGACGGCCTTCCTCCGGCGATTCCGAGCCTCGGACGGCCTTCCTCCGGCGATTCGAGCCCCCGACGGCCTTTCTCCGGTGATTCTGAGCGCACTTCTGCACAGAACACCCAAACACTCTGCAACTTTTCAAAACTGCTCCCCAGAGATCTATTTTAAAACAGCTCTATCCGAACAGCAGCTTTTCAATCCGCCAGAGCTGTCCCAAACAGAGCCTTAGTTTGAGAAAGTGACAAAATTATTGTATGACAAAATAACACAATAATCTATCTACTTGATGATGATGAATAAGCCGCTAATTGAAAATTGATGTTTGCATAGAGATTTTATAAAATCAATGATGAATAAGCAGTCGACTGTTTGGATAGTCTGATCATAAGTGATTATCTAAATTTCTCATTTATTCATAAGGGTCTGTCTGTTTGAATGTTTTCTTTTTCATCCGTACATGATTTTTTTGTCTGTGGGCGGTTTTTCGCTCGGGCGTGTTTTTTCACCCGTCACGATTTTTTTCGTTCGGTCAAGATTGTTTTCGCCCAAGCTCGATTTTTTTTCACCTAAACGTGATTTTTTCGCCCGGGCGCGATTTGTTTGCTCGGGCGTGATTTTTCGCCAGGTCGCGTTTTTTCGCTCGATCACGTTTTTTTTCGCCCGCCCGATTTTTTTCAACCGGGCGCATTTTTTTCCACGCGGACACGATTTTTTCGCACAACCGTGTTTTTTTTGCCCGGGCGTGTTTTTATCGCTCCAGCGCTTTTTTTTTCGCTCAAGCGCGTTTTTTTCCGCCCGATCGCGGTTTTTTCGCTCGGTCGCGGGTTTTTTCGACGGGGCGCGTTTTTTTCGCTCGGCCGCGATTTTTTCAACCGGCCGTGTTTTTGTCCCGGGCGCAATTTTTTCTTACAGACGCGATTTTTTCCCCAACACAATTTTTTCACCCTGATGCAATTTGTTCTCCTAGACAAAAAAGAAAAAAACTCCCGAATGAAAAAATCATGCCCAGGCGAAAAAAAAAAACACGCCCTGGAAAAAAATACGCGTCCGAACGAAAAAATCACTTCTCGCCGCACCTGGGCGAAAAAATCGCTTTCGGGCAAAAAAATCGCTTTCGGATGAAAAAAACGCGCCCGGGCAAAAAAAACGCGCCTGGGCGAAAAATACGCGCCCGGGCGAAAAATAACGCGCCCGAGCGAAAAAAATAACGCGCCCGGGCGAAAAAATAACGCGCCCGGACGAAAAAATAACGCGCCCGGACGAAAAAATAACGCGCCCGGACGAAAAAATAACGCGCTCGGACGAAAAAATAATGTGCCCGGGCGAAAAAAGATCGCGCCCGGGCGAAAAGATCGCGTCCGGGCGAAAAGATCGCGTCCGAGCGAAAAGTTCACGCCCGGGCGAAAAAATCGCGCCTTCGTGAAAAAATCGCGTCGGAACGAAAAAATCATATATTGACAAAAAATCACTAATATGACTTTTTTGAGAGATAAGCGCTTATGAGAAGTCATAAGCTGGACCCGGATAGCTTATTAAAAATCAACTTATCATCAATTTTAAAATAAGTGATTTTATATAAGCTGCACAAACAAACAACTATAAAACTGTTTTTGCATTTTAAATAGAGATTACTGGTCAGCATAAGCTGTCCCAAACAGAGCCTAAGGCTCTGTTTGGGACAATTTATGCTGATCTATAATCTCTACTTAAAACGCAAAAGTTGTTTTATAGCTGTTTATTTGTGCAACTTATATAAAATCACTTATTTTAAAACAGATTATAAGTTGATTTTTTATAAGCTATCCAGGTCCAGCTTACGATTACTCATAAGCGCTTATTTCTAAAAAAAAGCCATATGAGTGATTTTTTCTCCGGATGTGATTTTTTCGATCGGACGCGAATTTTTCGCTCGGGCTCGAATTTTTCGCCCAGACTCAAATTTTTCGCCCGGGCGCAAATTTTTTGCCAGGGCGCGAATTTTTCGTCCGGGCGCATTTTTTCGTCCGGGCGCATTTTTTTCGCCAGGTCACGTTTTTTCGCCCGGGCGCGTTATTTTTTCGCCCGGGCACATTATTTTTTCATCCGGGCACGTTATTTTTTCGTCCGGGCGCGTTATTTTTTCGCCCGGGCGCGTTATTTTTCGCCCGGGCGCGTATTTTTCGCCCGGGCGCGTTTTTTTCGCCCGGGCGCGTTTTTTTCGCCCGGGCGCGTTTTTTTCGCCCGGACGCGTTTTTTCGCCCGGACGCGTTTTTTCGCCCGGACGCGTTTTTTCGCCCGTGCGCGATTTTTTCGCCCGAGCGCGATTAATTTGCCCGGGCGTGATTTTTTCGCCCGGGCGCGAATTTTTCGCCCGGACGCGATTTTTTCGCCCGGGCGCGATTTTTTCGCCCGAACGCGAATTTTTCGCCCGGAGGCGATTTTTTTGCCCGGAAGCGATTTTTTCGCACGAAAATGATTTTTTCACCCAGGTGCGCTAAGAAGCGATTTTTTCGCTCAGACGCGTATTTTTTTGCCTGGGCGTCTTTTTTTCGCTCGGGCATGATTTTTTCATCCGGACGCGTTTTTTCGTTTTTCTCCCGGCGAAAAAGGTGTTTCGGGTTAAAAAAATTTTGCTGGGGAAAAAATCACACCTGTGAGAAAAAATTGCGCCCGGGACAAAAAACACGATCGGTCGAAAAAATCGCGCTTAGGCGAAAAAACGCGCCCCGACAAAAAAATGCGCCTCGGCGAAAAAAAACGCGCCCGGACGAAAAAACTGCGACCGAGCAAAAAAAACCGCGATCGGGCGGAAAAAAACGCGCTCGAGCGAAAAAAACGCGCCCGGGCGAAAAAAACCGCGGTCGGGCGAAAAAATTGCGCCCGCATTAAAAAAATGCACCCGGTTGAAAAAAATCGAGCGGGCGAAAGAACGCGATCGAGCGAAAAAAAGCAACCTAGCGAAAAAATCACGCCCGGGCGAAAATAAACCAGCTTGGGCGAAAACAATCTTGACTGGACGAAAAAAATCGTGACGGGCGAAAAAACACGTCTGAGCGAAAAATCGCCCCCAGGCAAAAAAATCGTGCACGGATAAAAAAAACGCGTACAAACAAACAAATCCTTATGAATGAATGAAATTTTAGATAAGCATTTTTGGACAAACTATCCAAACAGTCGACTGCTTATTCATCATTGAGTATATAAAATCTCTATTCAACCATCAATTTTTAATTAGCGGCTTATTCATCATTCTAAGCTGTCCCAAACAGAGCCTTAGTCACCCAACTCCATAAAAAACTTAATTTACTCGTACAAAAAAAACTAATAAACAATATGACGATTTACAAATTGAAGGTCTAATATGACAGTTAAAATATTTAAAAATAGATAGAGTAAAACCAATTAGGCCATGAGAATAATATAAATTTGAAATAGCTAAATGAGTCTACGACCTTTTACAGGAACCGGTAGAACTATGACCTCTGAAAATAGTAACATAGGATCACCTTTTTTTAAAGCAAACTCCTAGGTCGAAAGATTAAGACAAAAATTGTGTTAAAAAAGTCCATGATATAAGTACAAGATATTGTATTATATAACGACCATCAAATTAGTCTCTTAAACCCCAAAACTCTATCATGCCAAAATTTTCAATTTTAACGCACAACTACTTAAGGTTGACAAAGAAGAGGAATTACTTATCACTGACATACCTAATTATATATAATTGATGAGCAAAGATACAATAACACACAAAAAAACAGACAGATAAAAAATTAGTCCACTTAGATTTAGGCTTCGTTTGGGGGGACTTATTTTCACCGGTCAAGCGCGGTTACGACCGGATGAATCGGGCCTTAATTAAGGTCCGGTTCATGCGGTTGTAACCGCTTGATCGGTGAAAATAAGCCCCCCCCCCCCCCCCCCCCCCAAACGGAGCCTTAATTGTTATAGGCTTAAAAGGGTTAGCCCGAAAGCGATTAGGAACCCAAGTTTAGATCACGCTTCTAGAGAAGCTATGGCAAGCCAATGCTAGAAAAGTCATGATAGTTGCTATGATATTAGATATGTAAAAAAGATATGAAGACTTTACTAGACATAGTAATTTATTACTTAACATTGGACTACTAGGAAAATTAATGAATAATAGTACAACAAAATATAAACTTAACATCAGACACATCATAGATGAAATTAGCAATAGATAAGTAAAAATGATTAAACTAATGAATAACAACGCAACACTCTTAGAAGGGTTAGGTTGGAATATTAACAATAATTTAACAAATTAATAATTTTGTTAGTATCCCAAAAGATAATCTATTTTACAAAATATTGATAATACAAATAGCCTATGATTCCAGAGATTCAAACAAAAATCAACAATTGACCCAAAAAAAAGTTGATTCTGATTTGAAATCCCTTCGAAATGAAGGGAATAAAAGACCAACACATAGTTAGGTATAGTTACAAATGTATGAATGAATTAATTAGATTAGAAAATATAATGACAAATGAGGGATTAATATATGAATATAAAAGTTTCCAATTGAAAATGGACATTTGATAATACACAGAGACCGTACTCCTTCAAGAACCTGATACAAAACAATAGAAAATGAACTAATTAATGTAATTTGAAATGACTAGTGCAATTTAAGTTGCCTCTGATTGGCGATCGCGGACTCTGGTCGGCGATCGGTGATCACTGATCATTAGTCCCAATGGTTTTTCTTTGATCATCGATGGATGACCAGTGATTAGAGTTGATTTGTTTTATTGTGTTATGGGTTGCAATGTAGTGGGTTGCTTTGTTCAATGTATTGCCCTTCGTGATATTCACAAAAAATTAAAATTTCGCCTCTTTAGCAAAAAATTGTAAGTAGGAGTAACTCACGTACATGAAGATGGGAAGATCCGTGAGCCATCTGATCATATGATCAGATGGTTCACGAAATTTAAAATACGGTATTTTTTTCTTTGATTTTTTTAATTTTTTAGTAAATACTATCAGATTTAGTGAGCCGTCGGATCGTTGATCGGACGACCCACGGTTCTTTCCTACCTTCCTCTACACGGGTTACTCACTTCTACCGAATTTGCTCCCTCTTGAGGGTGAATTTTTTGAGACCGAAACCCTGATGGATTGGCATCTAAGGCCCCATTTGGTTTGGCAGGAGAAGACGTGCGGGCACAGACGCACCCGTCGTTTGGAGCTGGAGGGGGAGGCGGTGATTTGAAATGGAGCTTTTTCTCCGTTCCTCACAGTGCGGCGAGAGCAGACGCTGCACGTTTGTTTTACAGCTGCCCAGCGGCATCTGCTCCCACGCGAGCGTGAAAACGCCGGCCCATAGGGCCAAATTTTTGTGTTCGGGCACCATACACAGATCTGTGTCCGGGGCCGACAAGATTTTGACACAGCTTTTAATTTTTTTTATATGTGATACTTATTTAATATATGTGATACTTGTGTAATATTAATTATCTAGGATAACTAAAATATCATAGATAAGTGTAATATCTCAGATTCTTGCACCTTTATAACCATGCACTTGTCAATGTAAAAAATCAACATCTCCTTTGTTCTTAGTTGGTTTGATCTTTCAAACCGATGTGTATCATGTTTCCACCTATTGGTCGCCAATGTTGACTCTCCAAGCTGCCTATGTGTTTCACATGCTAGAAAATTTTTAGGAAAGTGACCAAGACAAATGAACTGGCTATATAAAGGGTTGAATTATGTAACGCCCCGGATCTTACACAGAAATAGCTCTTTGTGAGCTACCGCCCGACGATAGTGCTAGCGTCGGAGATAGCGTTACAGATTTATTGTCAGAGCCTTCTGGAGATACCGCCTAGCGGTAGCTTGATACCGCACGGCGGTAACACTCAATGCACTCGACGCAGTGATGCGTCAAATGACTACCGTGCGGCAGTAGTATGGTACCGCGGGGCGATAGCATGATAGTTACGGCGCGGCCACGTGTCGACATATGTATGAAGAGTTGGAACGGTGGGCCTGCCGAACAAGCCACCGTCGGAGGTACCGCGCGGCGGTAGCTTATTACCGCGCGGCGGTAGCTTATTACCGCGCGGCGGTAGCTTATTACCGCGCGGCGGTAGCTTATTACCGCCCGGCGGTAGCTTATTACCACGCGGCGGTAGCTTATTACCGCGCGGCGGTAGCTTATTACCGCGCGGCGGTAGCTTATTACCGCGCGGCGGTAGCTTATTACCGCGCGGCGGTAGCTTATTACCGCACGACGATAGCTTATTACCGCGCGGCGCTAGAGTGTTGTACGGGAAAACTACTTTGAATCATGACCATTTGTCAACTCCTAATAAGATCCAATGGTGGGCAGTGGCCTCTGTTGATTTAAGTCTGTGGGATGGGGGTTCTTCCTCATTCTAACCTAGGGTTTTCTCTTTCTAATGAGTTAGAGAGAGGGGAGAGCAAAGATAAAAAGAGAAGGAGAGATCTCGCCATTGCCGGAGCTTTGGAGCCCCAAATCGCGAGTCAAATCCAGATCTACGGAGAGCGGCCTGTTGCGATTCTTTCCATCCATTGGATTTTTGATCCATGGCGCTACAGAGAACTTCAAGGGTAACGATCTTCCTCCTCTTGTTAAGACGTGTGTGTCCCTTTTTTCTTTCTATATACGCATATGAAAGTACCTCTTTCGCAAAGCAGCGTACGACTAGACTTTCTTCGGGTCGATTGAGTCCGTCCCCGACATAAATTGCATATAGAGTTCGGAATCAAAGTACGAACATATGCGTGCTATGTGAATCCTATCCAGACAAGTTAGTCTGGATTAGTGATAATTATAATGTTCTTTATATGTCGGAGAAAACTCTGTGATTTATGTTATATTCAGGTTCTGTGTGCTGTAAATAGTTGCAGGGAGTTCTGGAGGCAAACTCTAGGAAATACCTAAAATATTGGACAGAATTGATGTTTTGTCAGATACTGCCTGGCGGTAGTGCTACCGTCGACGATAGCTCCCAGTAAGCTGTTTTGTGGTTGTGAAGCCTGTGTCCGTGAGGCAAGGTGGGTAGCATGTTGGACTGTTGAGCCTGGAGTGCCTAGCTGTGGTGGCCGTGAGAGCCAACCTTAGAACATAATATTATTTATGTTGTGTATGGGAAAGGGGAGGCTGACCCGCGTAGTTGTCGTTAATTGGCACGATGATTTGAGTAATGGTAAGGAGCTGAACTGTACCCGCACAATGTTGTTCTACTAGAGTGCCTAACGTACTTGGCTTTCGTCATTGGCATAGGAGAGAGTCCTTGACTTTAGGTCAAACTAGAGGAATGCTCAAGTTGGGACCATCTGTGTTTGGGATGAGGGATGGTGATGGGACTCAAGGAGTACATGGAAAGTGTTTCATGAGAGCACGGAGCGTGTGGACGTGTGTTCCAACGCTCGTGATGATTGTGCGTATAGCGTTAGTGATTGGCTTGACTTGGTTGTCGTTGCACTTTCTAGCTTATTCCTATATACGCTATTGTTGTTAACTTATATGCAGGGAAGAAACACAACAACCCCAGGTTTGGGGTGGGGTTATTATACCACACGTTTGTGGATAGTGCTTAGAGCTAACTCGTTACCTTCTTTTGTGTCCACACCTTTCTATTTTGTATAGGTGTCGGTGCTGGAGAGCCGAGCGGGAGATAGCGGGCATGAGCCCATGTTGTGCTAGCCCTCGAAGGCCCGAATTTTGTTATATCTTTCTCATGTTTTGTCGGTCTATATGTCGATGTATGACAATCATGTAGTAGTTAAACTTTGGTTTGTGTGTAAGGCCTTAAGGCTTAAACAAGACAGTGTATATAATGTTTAATCATTCCTTTAGTGATGTGGACATTCCAGTTCATGTTTATTTAAAAGCTTCTGTTAGCGTATATTTTGGTTGTGTTGTTGTATAATTTAGATTGATATTCATTGAGTAGCTCTTTCATTTGTTCATTAAATATAGTATGGGATCCCAGCCGGCCCATTGTTATATTCCTTGGAACAAGCAGGGGTGTTACAATTTGGTATCAGACTCTAGGTGTCAGTCCGTTATTTATTGAATTCATAGGCGAATTCTTTTTAAGTGGTGGAGTGCACGTGTGTGCGTCACCTTAAAAACGCAAACATAACCCATGAATGTCCACTTAGGAATGAAAAACACACAAGAAACGTGCTAAAAATATTGTTTGTGGAACCTGAGCGTTCCTTTGATTATTGTTTACTATGTTTTCATAGTCGCTAAATTGCATATTGCGTAATTATAGGTGACTAGGAGTGGTGCAGAGTAGTCTCAACGTCGGCACTCTGCGGAGAGTAGTGCACATATTGATGTGCATGTAACCCCTCCTGCTTAAACGATAAGGTTGGTAGCTGAAGCCGTGTTTGTCGTGTTAAATGCCCAACCAGGAAGGCAAGTGCAGCCTCTTGCCCCTGTGGTGGCCCCGATGCCAGTTGGGGTAGTGGAGCCATTAGTGGCAAGAAGGTCTTCAGACCAACAGTTGAATCACTTCCTGAGTTTCAACCCTCCATATTTTACGGGAGCTGGATTCCCGTATTACACTAAGAACTGGCTCTCTTGGATAAAGAGAACCTTAAATGCTATGGAGATAGGGGAAGCTCAGAAGGTCAGCATAGCCACTTTCTTATTGGATATAGAGGCAAGGCTGTGGTGGGATGAGATTGAAGCTCATCAGTTAGCAGGGAGATGATTTACGGGCGTCTTAATGGATTAGTTTTCAAGGTTGTTCCTGCCGCGATATGTCCCTTCAGCACAACGGATCGCATTGGAAAGCCGGTTTCTGAGGTTGACTCAAGGCGACCGTTCGATCGATGAGTACCTTCATGAGTTCACTAGACTTGGAAGGTATGTCAGATCGTCTTTGGAGAACGAGGAAAGGAAGACCAATCGATTCTATGAAGGACTGCGAGATGATTTGTGGTTGCTTCTAGCAGGCCCAATGATGCAAGGGTTTCTTACCTTGGTCAATACCGCGCGATCCCTTGAGCAGGATATGAAGAGGGTCCAGAGTAAGAAAGACCTCTCGGTGAGAAACAAGAGTTCAAGGTGCTGAGCTTTTCGAAGACAGGGTTTCGTAGCAAGTGGAACAACAAGTTTAGGTCGTCTGGACCAGCTCCTTCTACTGGTTCTAGAGCATTGCGACAAGGTGGGACATTATGCTCGAGACTGTTGGAGCCATCCCGCGAGGTCGGATAGAAAGGTGGGTGTGTCGTATGCTGAGAAGGGGAAAGCAGCGGAGTCATCTGCATCTCACCATACACCAGTGCAACCCAGAGTCTATAATCTTGGCCAGTAGGAGTTCATTAAATAAAGTGACGTGGTGACAGGTAGGAGCTTTATACAGCTTGTGTATTTTACATACTATATATGCCTTGCGTACTTTTATTTGATATTTTGGTGTGTATATTAGGCTTTATCCTAATCTTTAACTATCCAGCGAGAGCGTTATTTAACACAGGAGTGCCTCACTCCTTTCTACTTGAGGACTTCGTTCTGTGTATCAAAGTGCCTTCCTGCATGTCAAGAGATGGATTAGAAGTGTTGTTGCCCAATGGATGCAAGATGCGCGCGGATAGGTGTTGCAAAGTGAAGGTGCAGATAAGAAATCAAGAGCTTGACTTGGAAGCGTCGATACTACCGATTTTAGAATATGATGTGATCTTTGGCATCGACTGGCTTTTGAAGCAGCATGCATGCATTGATTGATATCTTAAGGAGGTCAAGCTGGGGCAAAATACTGATTATGAAATTACCTTCTTTGGTATGAAGGGATCGAGCAAGACACTGATGTCTGCTCTCCAGGTTGTCAAAGCAGTTCGAAAAGGTGCAGAGTTATTCTTCATACTAGTAGAGGCTTCAAAGCCTAAGCCCAATTTGATTAACATTCTTGTAGTATCGGAGTTTGCCGACGTATTCCCTGAAAATCTCCCTGGAACTCCACCTCAACGAGAGATTGATTTCACTATTGAGCTATTGCTAAGTGCCAAGCCCGTGTCATGCTCTCCATACCAATTAGTGCCAAAGGAAATGGCGGAACTGAAGGTGTAGCTTCTGGAACTGCTAGATCAAGGTTATATGTATCCAAGTTTGTCACCTTGGAGTGCACCGACCCTTTTTGTGAAGAAAAAGGATGGAAGCTTGTGGTTGTGTATAGACTAACGGGAGGTGAACAAGATGACGGAGAAGAATAAGTATCTGATTTCGAGAATCGATGATCTGTTTGATCAGCTAGTAGGTTCTACTGTGTACTCAAAGCTGGATTTGAAGTCCGGTTATTATCAGTTGAGAATTAGGGAAAGTAACATTCCCAAAACGTCGTTTTGTATGCGTTACGGGAATTACGAGTTCACGGTTATGCTGTTTGGATTAACGAATGCGCCTTTGGTATTCATGGACTTGATGAGCAGAACGTTCAGAGAGTATTTGGACCTGTCCGTGATAGTCTTCATTGACGATATCCTGGCGTACTCTCAGTCAGAGGAAGAGCATGCAGATCACTTACACACTATTTTGGAGACCCTGAGGAGGAGTCAATTATATGTCAAGTTCTTGAAGTGTGAGTTTTGGTTATTATCACTAGCGTTCCTCGATCATGCGGCTAGCAGAGAGGGAATTGCGGTGGCTCTAGCAAAGTTAGCTGTGATACGGGAGTGGCACACAGTCTTTGGTGGCGGAAGTCCGGAGTTTCCTGGGGCTTGCCGGCTACTATAAGTGATATATAGAGAACTTCTTGCAAATAACATTACCCCTCACTACCTTGACGAGGAAGGATCAGAAGTTTGTTTGGTCACCGGCGTGCGCACAAGCTTTTGAGAAATTGAAGAATCGGTTGACTACGACACCCACTTTGTGCTCGTTGTGTGGTATGGAAGGCTACAAAATCTACAGTGATGCCTCAGGGAGCGGCTTAGGCTGCATTCTACTCCAGTACGGGAAGGTTATTATGTATGGCTCTCGCCAATTGAAAGTGCATGAGAGGAATTATCTGGTCCATGATTTGGAGCTAGCGATCGTGGTATTCGCTCTTAAGCTTTAATGACACTAATTATATGGTGTGAAGATCGATATCTTTACGAACCATAAGAGCCTAAAGTATCTGATCGATCAGAAGGACTTGAACATGCGACAACGGAGGTGGATGTAGTTTCATGGGGACTACACCTTCAAGATACATTACATTCTCAGTAAGGGAAATGTCATTGAGGACGCGTTGAGTCGGCGGGCTTCTGCATAGACCAAGTGGATTTTGATGCACGATGAGCGTCTAATCAGTCATTTGGAAGCCTTGGGAATCTCTTGTGTCGAGAGAAACACAACGCATTCTTGAACTAGACAAAGGTACAATGCGACCTTGCAGACAGAATTTGACAGGCGTTGGAGCTTGATAAAATCATGAAGCGCTATGTGGCAGATACTGTGGTTGGTTCTAATGTGGAATTCTGGTATGGAGACGATCTTTTGTGAAAGGGTGATCGTTTGTGTGTCCCAAAGGTTGGCACTTTACAGGGGGAGTTGAAATATGAGGCTCACAATACCAAGTACTCAATTCACCCAGGGAGCAGGAAGATGTACAAGGGCATGAGGACACTATTCTGATGGCCGGGTATGAATAAATACGTAGCTCACTACGTGACAAACTGTCATACTTGTGCGCTAGTGAAGACTGAATGTCAGAAACTAGGAGGATTTTTAAAGTATTTGTTGATACCGGAATGGAAATTTGACGACATATCGATGGATTTTGTTTATGGATTGCCGAGATCGCAGCATGGGAATGACATCGTCTAGGTGATCATAGACCGTTTGACAAAAGTGTCACACTTCATTATGAACCAGAAAGATGATCCTGTGGAAAATCTAGCAAATCTCTTTATTGATAACATAGTACGATTGCACGGTGTACCCTGTGCCATCGTAAGTAACTGAGATGGTCGTTTAACTTCAAATGATAGGAGGCTAATCCACCAACTATTGGGTACAAAATTGAAGTTTAGCACAGTCTTTCATCCTCAAATGGATGGTCAAACCGAAAGAACCGACAGGACGATGGAGGATATGCTCCGTACGTGTGCCCTAAATTTTGGAAAAAGGTGGGAGGATCATCTCTACATGATTGAATACACCTATAACAACAGATACCAAGCGTGTATTCAGATGTCACCCTTCGAGACCCTTTATGGTAGGAAGTGTCGTACACCTTTAGCTTAGGCGAAAACAGGAGAGACTAAACTATACAAACGGAAAGAGGTCGATGATGCAAATTCGTCCATACGTTTGATTCGTGAGCGACTGTTGATTGCTTAGGATAGGCAAGCTAAGTACTACAATATCAAACACTAAAACAGTGAGTTTGCAGTTGGCGAATGGGTATATTTAAAGATCAACCTTTTCAAAGGTGTTTCCAGAATACGACGCTTGAAAAATCTAAGTTTGAGATATCTTGGACCTTTTGAGGTTATTGAACGAGTGGGTGGAGCTGTCTATCAGCTGGCTCTATTAGCAGAGCTAAGTGATTTGCACGATGTATTTCACATATCGGTATTGCGGAAGGCTATTCAGGAACCTACTCAAGTCATTATTGTGGATCAAATGCTGGTTGATAGTGGGTTGAAGACAAAAGTCAAGATCATTCGAATCGAAGACACAGAGATCAAGCAGTTACGTAACAAGGTGGTCGTGATGGTCAAAGTCTGGTGGGAAAACTGTGGTCGTGAGGAGCTCTTCTGGGAGCACGAGTAAACCATGCTTGAGGAGTTCCCCGAGCTATTTCGCCAAGGTACCATTCAAGTTTTGTTTGTATTCTGCCATTTTATTTCATTCTGGGAGTTTGGGACGAAATTTCTTTAAGGGATGGAGAATTGCAACGCCCATGAGCTTACACAGAAATAACTCTCTATGAGCTACCGTCCGTCAGTAGTGCTAGTGCCGGCGATAGAGTTACGGATTTATCGTCAGAGCCTTCTGCGAGATACCACCTAGCGGTAGCTTGATGCGCGATAGTAACACTCGACGCTCTCGATGCTACAATATGTAGAATGACTACCGTGCGGTGGTAGTATGGTATTGCGGGGCGGTAGCATGACAGTTACCGCGCGGCCACGTGTCGACGTATGTATGGAGAGTTGGAACGTGGGCTTGCCAAACAAGCCACCGTCCGAGGTACCGTGTGGCAGTAACTTATTACCGCGCGGCGGTAGAGTGCTGTGCGATAAAACTTCTTTGAATCATGACCATTCGTCAACTCCTAATAAGATCCAACGGTGGGTAGTGGCCTCTGTTGATTTAAGTCTGTGGGATGTGGGTTCTTCCTCATTATAACTAGGTTTTTCTCTTTCTAAGGAGTTAGAGAGAGGGGAGAGCAAAGATAGAAGGAGAATGAGAGATCCCGCCATTGTCGGAGCTTCGGATCCCCAAATCGCAAGCCGAGTCCAGATCAATGGAGAGAGTCCTATTGCGGTTCTTTCCATTCATTTGAATTTTTGATCCATGATGCTAAAGAGAACTTCAAGGGTAACGATCTTCCTCCTCTCGTTAGGGCGTGTATGCCCTCTTTTGTTTATATATATGCATATGAAAGTGACAATTTCTCTAAGTAGCGTATTACTAGCCTTTCTCCGAGTCAATTGAGTTCGTCCCCGACATAAATTTCATATAGAGTTCAGAATCAAAGTACAAATGCAGGCATGTTGTGTGAATTCCATTCAAACAAGTTAGTCTAGATTGGTGATAGTTATAATGTTCTTTGTATGCCGGAGAAGACTCAGTGATTTATGTTTTTTTCGGGTTCTGTGAGCTGTAAAGTATTGTAGGGAGTTTTGGAGGTGAACTTCAGGAAATACCCGGAATATTGGACATAATTGAAGTTCTATTAGATACCGCTCGACGGTAGGGCTACCGCCGGCGGTAGCTCCTAGTGAGTTGTTTTGGTGGTTGTGAAGCCTGTGTCCATGAGGCAAGGTGGGTATCATGTTGGACTGTTGAGCCTGGAGTGCCCAGTTGTGGTAACCGTGAGAGCCATCCTTTGAACATAACGTTGGTTATGTTGTGTACGAGAAAGGGGAGGCTGACTCGCATCGTTGTCGTTAATTGGCACAACGATTTGAGCAATGGGAAAGAGCTGAACTGTACCCACACTATGTCGTTTGACTAGAGTGCCTAACGTACTTTGCTTTCATCGTTGGCATAGGAGAGAGTCCTTGACTTTAGGTCGAATTAGAGGAATGCTCAAGTTGGGACTATCCGTTTTTGGGACGAGGGATGGTGGACGTGCATTCCAACACTTGTGATGATTGTGCGTATAGCGTTAGTGCTTGGCTTGACTTGGTTATCGTTGCACTTTCTAGCTTATTCCTATATACGCTATTGTTGCTAACTTATATGCAGGGAAGGAACACCACCGCCCCGGGTATGGGGTGAGGTCGTTATACCGCACGTTTGCGGATAGTGGTAAACAAAAGCTGACTCATTTTTTTCTTTTGTGGCCACACACTTATGGTTTAAACAGGTAATGCTGCTGGCGAGCTGAGCGGGAGATAGCGAGCATGAGCCCATGTTGTGCTGGCCCTCAAAGGCCCAAATTTTGTTATAGTTTTCTCATGTTTTGCCGGTCTGCGTGCTAATGTATGACAATCATGTAGTAGTTAAACTTTTGTTTGTGTGTAAGGCCTTAAGGCCGAAACAAGACAATGTATATGGTGTTTAATCATTCCTTTAGTGATGTGGACATTCTAGTTAAAGTTTATTTAAAAGCTTCTGTTAGCGTATATTTAGGTTGTGTTATTGTATAGTAAATTGATATTCATTGAGTAGCTCTTTAGTTTGTTCATTCAATATGATGTGGGGTCCCGGCCGGACCTGTTATTATATTTCTTGGAACAAGCATGGGTATTACAAATTATGTCTTGGATGGACACACCACCGATTCTCATCTTGGAGAAAGAGGTCATTGAAGGTGGATTCACTGAGAGCAAGAAGACAAGACTGCAGTGGGCAACAGTGAGTGCAACAAAGCTATAATGGGGAAAGTAACGTAGTGAGTAGCGAGCTTACACACGAGCTGGGCATTATTCTGCGTTGACTTCTCCGGTGGCGGCGGTGGCGGTTGATCGTCTGACGATGATGAAGGTTTGTCAGAGCGAACCATGTGCGTCCTTCTAGGGATTGCAGTCCAAGATCATTGTCCACCCGCAGATTAAGCTAATATGTCTTATCTGCGATGCACTTGTAACAAATTGATACTTTCATCTCCTCTATTTTTAGTTTTTGATTAATTATCGTGGATTGAATTTTTCTCTGGATTATTGTGTGTTCTTTGTACCCTTACAAGTATTGTGATTATCCTCGGGATTGTGTAAAATCCCATCAAGTGGTATCAGAGGCAGGTTCAGTAGCTAATTGTGATTGGAAATTTTATGAAAATTTGAACTACGGTGGTGAACAACTAGGTCCTCTTACCATCCTTTCAGATCTGGACTTTGAACAAATCAATTCTTTTAGTTTGCCGAGGAAAGTCATGGCAGGAAAGAACGTACTTCTGGAGAGATTTTCAGTGAAGAAATTCAATGGTGGTGGGAATTTTAGCTTATGGAAGATTTGAGTAAAAGATATGCTAGTTCAGCATGGTTTGATTCGAGTCTTGCTGGGGCACGACAAATTACCCGCCACAATAAAAGATGAGGACTGAAAAGATTTTGATGAAAGAGCTACGAGCACAATCATGATTTACGTTATTGACCAGGTGCTCTTCAACATTGGGACTGAAGAGACGACAGTCGGGCTTTGGGAGAAGTTAGAGCGACTGTACCCGACAAAATCTGGGACGACAAGATTATTGTTGAACCAGCGCCTTTATGCGCTGAAAATACAGGAAGGTGGCAATCTACAGGAACATTTCAATCTGTTCTACGGTCTTCTGAGTTAGTTGCATGTAGTTGGCTTGAAGGTAGAAGAAGAAGACAAAACTCTCTTGCTTCTTACCTCACTCCTAAGAAGCATATGGTGACTACGTTCCTGTATAGGATGGATACAGTGGGGTTGGAAGAAGTCACGTCGACACTTTTATCTATCCAGATGCTGTAGGACTCCACTCATAGGGGTGACTAGATCTTGGTAGCACATGAACGAGGGAGGAGTTTCAATAAAGGATCGAGTGGTGCACGGGCTCGGTCGGCTTCCAAGAATGAAGTGACGTGTTTCTATTACAAACAAGTTGGTCATATTAGGAGACATTATCTGCAACGTGTTGGGAGTTCTGGTTCTTTAGGTGACGTCCAAGTTGCGAGCATGGTGACATTGGACTTGGTAGGAGATGACAATTTTTATTGCGTCACTGAGAGTCAGAGTGACTCTGATAGCTCGATACTTAATTCTGGTGCATCAAAACACCCTTGCTCAGATGCATCGATGTTCAGTTCCTTAAAGGTGGTGGCCAGGGTCGGTCATACTGGGTGACGACACAAGATGCGAGGTCACGAGGATAGTGATGGTGGACTTGTGGATACAGGATGAAGCGACACGTAAGCTTGAGAGGGTGCGTCTAGTGCCCAAGCTGCATAATAATTTGGTATCATTGGGTAGATTGGACTGCCAGGCATGAGAGTTTTAACGATGATTTGAGGGCGCACCGAACTCATGCGAGTTGTACAGCGCGATAGACTATACCATCTGATGGAGATTGCAATGTGAGGTAGTGAGCCCATGATTTCTGCTGGCAATAGGATTGATAGTCACGACAATGCATCAGATCGCCTTCCCGGGACTCGGGTTCGACGAGTTAGTTTTCGCGATCCGGTAGTATTGACTTTCCCGGGTTAAGCCAGAGTTGGATGGAGTCGACTAGAGCAGGTTGACTGATACTTCCGTCCGTGAGGTGCTGTTTTGTCCAGATGCTCCATGCAGTTTGGTGCGTCGTGTAAATGCTCAGTGCAATTTGGTGCTTCGCGCAGATGGTTCTTCGTGCAAATGCTCGGTGCAGTTTGGTGTTTGATGCAAAATATGATGTTTTTGAAATTCAAATCAAGGTGATGATTGTTGAGTTGATTTGATCTTTCAAATCCATGTGTATCATACTTCCACCTACTGATCGCCGACGTCGACTCTCCAAGCCGCCCATGTGTTTCACATGCTAGAAAACTTTTAGGAAAGTGGTTAAGACTAATGAAATGATTATATAAAGGGTTGAGTTATGTATTGGATGGACACACTACCGATTCTCATCTTGGAGAAAGAGGCCCTTGAAAGCGGATTCACGGAGAAGAAAAAGGCGAGGCTACGACGGGCTGTAGTGAGTGTGGCAAAGTTGTAATGGGGCAAACAACGTAGTGAGCAACGGACTTGCATGCGAGTTGGACATTATTCCACATTGACTAACGTCACAAGGATCTTAAAAGATTGCCCTAGGTTAGTGGTGTCCCACATTAACCGGAGAGCTACCTCAATCGCCGACTATGTGGCTAGTATTGCTAGTAATGTAATTTCCTTTTGTTTTAGAGCAATGTTAAGTGCAAACCCTATATGGCTATGCGCAGACCCCCCAAAAAAAACCAAAACCATTTAATCTCCTCTCTTAATACCTTTCAGTGCAGACTGAGCCCGTGCCCTAACTTGCGACTGCCGACCTGCGTCTTCCTCTTGCTCGCGTCGTTCGCCGATCTCTACCTCCCGAACACCTGCGAGCCGCTCTCCTCCCCGCGAAACCCATTGTCGTTCGCCGTTCTCCACCTCCTGAACGCCGCTTGGTGAGCCGTTCTTCTCCCCACGACCCCCGTTCGCCGATCTCCACTTCCAGAACGTCACCCGGTGTCGTCGTTCCAGTGAAGAGAAGGGGAGGTATTTCTTTAACCTTAACTCCAGTCTTTCACTTCCACTGTATGCTTTAGTTATGTTTTTTCTGCTTGATTTATTAGTCGAGATTATGAAATTTGTTCGAACCATGTATGGGGGAAGCCTAAACTAAGCGTTGTGCTAGGATGGGGGAAGCGGTTGGCTTCGAGTGTGCTAGGCAGAGCTCGCAAGTTCTTGGGGATTTGATCTTTCACATGCATATTGCTCTAGTTAGCAGTACCATTAAACTGCAACTCACACAAGTAGTGCAGTACCATATATCTCCTGCTTATCGCTACAGTTCAGGATGCTCATTTGGCTTTGGTAGAGTAATTTATTCATTAAATTGCAATGTAAATTGGATAAGTTTGCCCCCCCCATTCTCCCTTTGAGACATGGATGAGGCTCACTGTCTTAAGGACCGACCAGTCATTCAAGGTGTGCGTTGGAGATCACTTTTTTCCTGCTATGTTATGGAGCATATGAAAATTGCGCTCTAAACATATTTTTGAAGGCTCTCCAGTTAATCCTAGTGTTTATCACTTTTTTCCTGCAATGTTAATGATATGCGTTTATCTTTGTAGCTTAATGGAGAACAAATCATATGATTGGGAATTGTCCGTCGATGTACACTCTCTCCAACCACCTTTAGATGGAGGTATCGTCTCTTCGTCAACCTTTTTTTTTAAACTTGTGTACTATTTAGATGGTTTTGCTGAGGCTAGGTATTTTTGTCCTTAACTTATGAAGAGGCAAAGCCCAAATTTGAAATTGATGTGGGCAAACATTTTGTTACATCAAATATGTTTTCTAGCAAAGAAGATTTGGTGGATTGGGCACGCAGTATTGCTACGAGTTTGGGTTTTGTCATCACTATACAAAGTGCAGACAAACTTACAAGCATACTCAAACCCAGAGTTATACTTGGTTGCGACAGAGCTGGACATTATCAGGAGAATCAACGTAATAAAGGATGGGTTAGGAAAAATTTGAGAAAATCAAGCTCGAAAAGGTGTGGTTGCAAGTTCTCAATTAAAGGGAAAAAAGGTTTAAATTTAAATGAGTGGAGCCTTGAAGTTATATGCGGTGTTCACAACCATGAGCTGGTGCACTTAGAAGCTCACTCATATGCTGGAAGGTTAGATTCAAATGAGCAAACAGTTGTGCATGAAATGTACTTAGCCGGTGTTAAGCCACGGAAAATACTCACATCATTGAAACAAAGAGATCCTTCCAACAAAACTGTGTTGCGCACAATATACAATGAGAGAGTGAAAATGCAATTGAAAGAGTTACAAGGAGGTACACAAATGCAGTTTTTGTATAAATGTATTACGGACTCTGGATATGTTAGTTTTAATAAAGTTGTAAAAGATAGTGGTAATTTGGAATGTTTGTTCTTTGCACACCCCATATCCATACAACTTACCAAAATGTTTTCTACAGTATTCATCATGGATTGTACCTATAAGACAAACAGGTTTCGAATGCCCTTGCTGTGCATTGTGGGTGTAACCTCAACCAACCAAACATTTTATTTGGCTTTTGCGTTCATCTCAAATGAAACACAGTCTAGTTATGTATGAGCTCTTGATTGTTTCAGAACTTTCTTTAACGAACATTTGTTGCCACAAGTAATAGTGACTGATAGAGAAATTGCACTTATGAATGCTGTTGCAGTCTTATTTCCAAAAGCAAAAAACATTCTATGCAAGGTTCACATTAGTAGAAATATTTTGGCCAAATGCAAAAAATATTTCAAAAGTGGTAAGGAATGAGAAAAGTTTTTGCTTGTATGGCAAAATATTGTGGATGCGCACACACATAAAGAATTTGAACATCGTCTTGACACTATGTTAGAAGAATATAATGCAAAATATTTGGAGGCATACACTTATGTACTTACTACTTGGATTGAGCCGTATAAAGAATACTTTGTTTCTGCATTGGTGGATTTGTTTTTGCATTTGGATAATTCAACTACTAATCATGTAGAAAGTGGACACAGCCATCTAAAACGATTTCTTGAAGTGTCCATCGGCAACCTTACAACTATTTGGAAAACTTTTAATCAAATGATTACTCTACAACACACGGAGATTAAACGTGCATTTGGCCAAAGCACAATTCAGTTGAATAGAGAGTTTGGTGGTGCCTTGTATTTTGAACTTGTTGGACGAATTTCTTTTACCGCTTTAGAGTTGATAAAAAAAGAAGAACTTTTGGCTGAATCTGGTTGTACGGATGCTGGTGAGTGCACACATAAAAATAGAAATGCATTGGGTTTACCATGTGTACATGATTTACTTCCTTATATGCAGCAATCAAACTCTTTCCCACTATGGATGGTTCACAATCATTGGAAGCAGTTAGTTTTGCAAGAGATTGTAAATAATGAAAGCGTTAAGGTTGAAGATGAATTAGACAATGAAATTGACATTGAAATGGAAGGAATCTTAAAAAGATACAAGAGCACAACAACATTGCAAAAACAAGAAATAAAGAAAAATTTACGAGAAATTATGGAACCCTCGACAACTCAAACATTAGAGCCGTTGGTGCCAAAGACATTGAAGGGTCGACCGAGGGGTAGCTATAAGAAGTTTAGAGATGACACAAAAACAACAAAGCGTGAGCCATCCTTATTTGAGCATGTATTGATGGCAGAGCAAGTATCAACCAGAACGACAAAAGTCCGATCTACATGTAAGGTGGTACCGAAACAGAGCAGATTGCTACGGAATGTGCGTAAGGAAATGCCTTCATATGTCTCCGAGTATATTACAGATGTGGTTGATGTAATTCCAGATGGTCACTGTGGGTATAGAGTTGTTAGTAATGCTATGGGCATGGGTCAAGATTGGCAAGAGGTACGTATTGAGCTATCTTTAGAGCTGCATCACAAAGAAACCTTGTATGATGACATATTTGGAAGAGATAGAAGAGCAGAGTTACTTAGCTCACTGGATTGTGTTGTAACTCCAGCTCCATTGGACAAGTGGATGTCAATGCCTGATATTGGATTGGTGGTTACTTCTTGTTACAATATTGTTTTAATTCACTTATCTGCATATCAGTCTTTCACACTATTACCGTTGCATTCACCGCCATCATTGCCTCACAAGATAATTTACATTGGGTTTATAAATGGGAATCATTTCGTGCAACTGCAAGTGCGTGAAGGTTTTAAATTACCCCCACTAATATCAATTTGGAGAAGATATCGGGAAGAAAGTGCAGCGCAATGGTACAATTTTATTGCAAATGAGGATGTTACTAAGCCATAAATTAGTTATAAAGGTACCACTTTGTTACGTTTGCCAAAAATTTGTTAAATTATTCATTCCACTAGTATACATAGTTTCACCAAATATTTTGTATTGTAAATTGCAGTTTTTTGTTTCTATACTACGACTGGAATCAAGTCTACCACTATGAGTGGAGGAAGCTGGTTATTCCAAAGATACCTCATTAATGCTGCCCGATTTCATGAAGGTACTATAGTTTTTTTTTAATTTTCAAACTTAAATTAGCACTTACATGCTCTGTTAATGAGATTGAATAGAAATGCTATTTCCTTTTAATTAACTGTGGTAATTTTTATTTAACCTCATGGAATTAATATTATAGTACCTCGATTTTAAGGACCTGAAATTTTCTTATCTTTGTCTCTTTCAGATTCTTGGGAGCTCTGATATGGAGATGGAGGTTGAAGTCCCAATTGATTAGCTAACATTTCTCAGATGCAATTCTTTACCTCAGTATGACAATCTGGACTTGTATTATGAGGAAGAGAAAATTTTGCAATAAGTTGCATTATTGACTTATAACAATTTTGAGACAATGCAGATTGTCTATTAATTATTCTATTCTAACACTTTAATTTACTTCTGAACTAATTTACTATTCAACATCATTTATCCATGATGGGTGATTTATGGCTTTAAATTTTTCGTCAATTAGTGTATTCTTTAGCAGCATTGATCTCTGAAGGGTGAATTCTGTCTTCTTTTTAGGTTCTTTTAAAGAGTTATTGATGTTACTTTCTTTGAAAGCTCCTGTTATTCATTCGTTTTTCCATGTAAATTATGTCTCTCCTCGTGTGACTTGTTAAGCTCAAGTGCTGTTTGAAAATTAAATTTATGAAAAATGATTTTAGAATTTAGCTTCCGATACGAATCAAATTTGGTTCAATGGTATTAATATTCTTTCCCCCAGTTCAGGTGTAAACTTAATGGTTGAATTATCAGTAGTATCAACCATAGATCAGAAAATGTTGATTACCTTGTATGTAAACAAATGGGTAATCAAATGCTGAACCAGGAGAATTGGTCAAAGAAGCTACTTGTAGCAAGAGGTAAGGTGTTTAAATTAGGAATATGATGTCTATCTATAGTTGTATACTAAGATGAATACTTGTATTATGAGGAATTTGTATTAACTAATATGGACTTATGGACAATTGAATTTTTTTTTTATAATAATTGGTCTGCATCTAACATTTTGATTTGCACTTAATTTTTTTGAATTTTCATTTAACCGTAATTTGCACATAGCGAAAATAGATTTGCACTTAACATTGCTCTTGTTTTATTATATATATATATATTATATGGCTTATTTCAAGGTACTAGGAAACCGAACCGGTTGGAAAAATTCCGCTTGAGGTATGGCGGATCGCTGCACGCGAAGAGCTTGTTCGATGCCGAGCGTCTCGTAGGAAAATGGAATGGGGGGTGAGAGTCTCGAATGCCGTCTTCTCCCTCTACCGCTCGCTACCAAAGAAGGGAAAACCTCAAGGACGAGAAACCACTGTCATGGCAGCTTTCCTTCTTTCTTCTCCGTTCGATGGTACCCACTATACTCCAATCTTCTCCCTTATTTGCAACTCTCTCCCATTAAAATCTCACTTCGTTTCTTCGAAACCCTATTTCTTCCAGCTCTGGAAGTGGTGGCTCTCGGGACGGGGACTAAATGCATCGGAAAATCTCTTCTTAGTCCGAACGGCGATGTTGTCAACGACTCTCACGCGGAGATCATAGCCAGGAGAGCACTTCTCAGGTAAAACTTCTTACTGGATCCTAAATTATTGACGAAATCCCTCAGCGGCTTATCTTTCTTAGAAATAGATTTTTTTATGCAGAGATTGCGCGACTCCGAAGCAGTGATCGTGATAGTGAAAATGGCGGGGATAGAAATTCAAATGAAAATCTTTTCCGTTTGTATGCCAAGGGTTCTAGCAGTACGAAGTATGAAATGATTCCGGGCTGGAATATACATTTATACATCACCCAGTTGCCATGTATGGCTAGTTTTTTGTGCAGCACTTCCGGTTTCATTTTAAAGCTTTAATCTCAAGTACTTATTGTTAGGGAGCCCTTACGCCGCATCGGCTAACGGGGCCGCGACCCATGCCACCCCAACCCCTCTCCGCACCTGTTCTTAGTACTCATCAAGGAGAGAGTGGGTTCGAATCCCACACTCAACAACCTGCCGTACTGAAAACAGGTGCAGAGAGGGATTGGGGTGGCATGGGCTGCGACCTTGTTACTTGAGCGGGCCGATGTGGATTATGGGCTCGTAAGAGTTATGGCTTCCTTGCTTATACCTTTTTTTTATTGGCTTTAGGTGGCGCGTTGGACACTGCTTCATTGTCACGAGGCTTCAAAGATAATTCTTTACTTGGAGGCAAGTGGAGAATTTGGGTGAAAGTAGTTTTTCAACATGTTAAAATTGCATTATTTTAGAGGTTCTTTGTTATTAGAACTGGAGGCATTGCACCTATCTTGTTGATTTGGAGTATTTGACGGACATGCGCCTGGATATGATAAAACTTAATGCATTGTTTATGCATGTTAATTTACGCTTTGGAAGATAGCAAACCTATGCATGTCTTATTGCAGCACTATGAATTTGTATGTACTCATGCATTTTCTGATACCATTGACTGCATATGTTGCACCTAATTCATTATTAAGTCAATTAGTTATTGAAGAACGTGACACTGGATACGTAAAGGTAATTATAGACGTATTATGGAAGATAAAATAAATTTTGCGCATGAATGGTAAGTAATAACCTTTGGTAATACTCAAAATTGCCGTTCGTATCCTAATTATAGGAAAAAGTAAAACAAGCAATGCATGCTTCTCTCATAGTAAATTTATGATTGAACACCACTAAACAGGATAAATGCAATAATCACCTAGGATGCTAATGATTTCACCAGGCTATGTAGTATGGTAAGTGAATTTGGTTGTGGATCCAAAGGTGTTCAGTAAAATCGCCAGACAAATACCTCGAACGAATACCGATGCATGGAAAATCAACAATAAGGTAAGTGACAACGCAAAGATAACTCGAGGGTTCTATTTTTATTTCATGTTTTAGTTCTTTTAATTGTGCTATTTTTTCATACCTTTTAATAAATCAAAATAAGTTCTAGAGGGGAAGGATAAAGAGTGAACTCAAAATAATGGTTAGGCTCAAAAAGTGAGTTTGGAAGGAAAATTCGGCCAAACCCAACCAAACCCACTAATTATGTCTTTGATTAACATAGAGTATAGACACAAAATAAAATAATAAATGTTGAAGTAAATACAATAAATATATTATTGACAAAAAATATGATCCATTTCTTACATAAATTGTTCCTAGGTGGGACAATCTATTGGAATATGTCAACGACTCGTTAACTCCTTAGCCTTTATTTGCAAACTATCTGTCAAAATGCATTCTCTTCATTGCTCCAAGAATCATCATTGAGCTCCATCCTTTGCTTGATTTATGTGCATATGTAGAGTCTCCACTGTCATACGTATCGACAAGGAACCATTATGGCTGAAAGTATAACTGTCACTAAATCTCTCTCTTGAAAATACTGCTCTCTCTCATGCTCATCAACAACTGTTTGTATCTGGATTTGAAGTACAGAGATTTTCTTAAGACTTTCTTATGAACCTTTAAAATTTAGGCTCCGTTTGGCACGGTGGCGGTGGTCATGAACATGGTGGTTAAATTGTCATTTGTTAACGCCCACTTAAGGAACTTCATCCACTTTTATGTTCAAACAAATGTTTGTTAGGTGATCCTTAACGAATGACGGTTTTGATATCCGTAGAGAGTTGATTCCATATTAGCCTCGAGAGTTTTGGGCAGACTTTCCAGCTCGCCTTAGAGTATGACAGTACCTTCGCTCTTCAGGTTCGAGAGATGTTCCTTCCCGACCTGACAATTCTACCTTCAGAAGGCTTGCCCCTCATCTGGCCGTGACTACTGCTCTTCCTCGTTCCCCAAGTGGACATGTAAGGAAGGCAACCATGCCTGGAACTCCCAAGCCTGTGGGGCATCTAGTGTTGTAATGTTTTGGTTGAGGACATGTTTTGGCCCAGTGCTATATGCTGAATGTGCTAATTGAGGAGTGCGAGCCTAGTTTAGAGATCGAGGAGATGGTGGACAAGGTGATTGTAGCTACCGTTGAGGGTTGGGAGAGCTATGAAGCACCGACACTTCAGAATGCCCAGCGTGTCCGTGTCGGACTCTCCGACACTCGTTCGACTCTCCGACACTCTCTGACACTCGTGTCGGAAGTCCGACACGCTGGCTCACACGAGACTCGCGTGTCCCACTCAATCGGACACGTGTGTCCCTCTCAATCGGACACGCGTGTCCCTCTCAATCGGACACACGTGTCTCTAAGCTAGCTACTCACGGTGAGGCGGGAGGCAATTGTCTTGGAAGTTCAATTTTTTTGAAAAAAGTTTTATAAGTTCATATACAAGAGTGAAAACACATTTGTTAATCATTGGTGAAAAAGGGATTAGAAAGTCTGTAAAAGTCTTAAAGAGTGATCTATTTGAGATGAAATAACTATAAGAAGAGATAATGTATTAATGTTCTATCATTTTTTGATCTTTGGTTAGGTTTTGCATTTGAATATTTGATAAGTAATATTTAAACATATCTTAGTTTATTTGAATATTTGTTATTTGTTCATTTTTAATTTTTTGTTAAATGTTTTAGGATTTTTATAATTATAAAATAATAAATATTTAATATGCGTGTCACAGCGTGTCAAATATGATATTTTTTGATAATTTACGAGTCGCGAGTCGTGTCGTATCGCGTGTTGCGTATCACGTGTCGGTGCAACATAGTGGGGGAGTGATGTTGAGAGGTAGCTAGAGATGTGAGTGGTTAAATGCCTCCCACATTCACGGCATGCAGATGAGGACAAAGGCTATGCCACTATCTTCTATACCTATTTCCCCAGGGCAGACTACTCTTGTAAATTGTTTATGGATAGTGGGAGTTGCGCGGAAACTGTGGCCTAGAAGGGTCTTGAACATATGTAGATGAAGGCTGAGCATCACCCCACCCTATCATGTTATTTGAGTTGACAAGACTACGATCCAAGTCACCCAGTGTTGCCTTGTTCCGACTAGGCTTGCCACTTTGAGGATTGTTTGTGGTGCGGTGTAATACCTATGGACATCGCCCACGTTTTACTTGGGAGACCCTGGCTATATAATTGCATCGTCACATGTTTTGGTCGATCGAACACGTGTGTCTTTTATGACAAGGTCCGAAAGATTATGATGTCCTCCACCCAAACTAAGGATAAATGCAAGGGTCATGTCGAGCCTTTGATTAGTACGAACTACTCGAGACCCTTGCATATCTTGAGAGATAGCTAATTTTGGAGGGATATCGCCGATCTGGGCGTCTTCTATATAGTGATAGCCACCATGGCCTCTGTGGGACCTACATATAATCCCGATCTTTACCCAGAAGTCCCGTTACACTTTTGGACGAGTTTGCTAATATCATACCCGATGAGCTTCCTTACGAGTTGCCGCTCCTGCAGGATATTCAACACGCAATCGATATAGCCCCGGGAGCTTCACTATCGAAATCTTCCCAACTACCGTGTAAACTCCGACGAGCAGGTTGAACTCAAGAAACAAATCAATGAGCTTTTCAGGAAGCACTTCATTCGTGAGAGCCTGAGCCCTTGTACGTTCCCCATCCTTCTTACTCCCAAGAAGAACGACAGTTGAAACATGTATTTAGATAGCCGAGTATCAATAAGATCATGGTGAAATATCACTTTACTATTCCCCGGGTCCACGACCTATTGGATACGATGGCTAATGCCCAGATTTTAGTGAAGATCGACCTTTGTAGGGGAGACCACCATATTTGAGTTCGAGAAGGGAATGTATAGACCACCTTTAAGACCAATGATGGTTCATATGAGTGGTTGGTCATGTGATTCGAGCTATCTAATGCCTCGAGCATTTTCATGAGGATTATGACATAGATTCTGAGGTCTTACATGAGTAAGTTTTTAAGTTGTATACTTTGACGACATCCTGATTTTTAGTCACACACTCCGAACACCTCACACTTCCGATTCTTCTTTCTGACATTTCCGCAAGGAAAATTATTCATGAATTTGAAGAAGTTCTCATTTTTGTCTATGTTGGTCCACTTTTTGAGATTTATTGTTTCTGGGACAACCAACATGTGTGTTAAGTACTGAGAGCATCACTGTTGTAGTATCACATGAGTACATCCCCATTCTGGACAACCCTTCATGCCCATACTATTACACTAGAAAGGGCGCCCCTTCACCGACGATACATGGATAACGCCCATAGAACTTGATTAACTCTCCCCTGAGCTTCGACTACGGTATGAATGTCTCCATTTATTGGAGATGAAGACTTTTCAATTAGAGGGAGTTGACGGGTATCATCCCTAAACTCTCGGTTTATTACATCGTGGGACCCACTTTTTTTCTACTCATGCAGGAGAGCTTGTCTGGATCGACGATCCGACTTCATGGATGCGTTCAGATTTCTGTTTACATAACTTTCATATATTGTATTGTTGTTTATAGTTAGTATTTAATGAGATCTGACCCCTTACATTAACGACCAATCACCCCCATTGATGTAAGGTTGCCCTAATGTGTTTTATTATAAATAAGTATGGGAGCATCTATCGTGAGGCATTGTCAAATTTCAGAAAGTTTTTAACTTGGAATCCGACGATTTTCCATGTTGCTGGCTCCACAAAACCCTAGGTGACGACTCACAACTTCTAAGTAATATCCTTTTTATCCTATTATTTTACTTGGTTTAGCCTCATACCGGATCTATTCCGTAATCCTATTCTACTATCAACGTTTTCATCTGATCCCATCCTGTATCCATCACCCAGTTACCTCTTTTCTTTGCTAGAGCCCCCAACCGACCTTCTACCTACCATTTGGAGCATTCCTTAGCGCCAACGGCTACTCCCGACCCTTCTCCCTCACCCCACCTCCCAACAATGCCTTGCTGATCCCTATCCCGCCGTTTCCCCACACCATCATCCGTCCCAGTCCAAAACAAGGCGGCCTCCGACATTCTCTAGCTACCGCTGCTCTGCCATCCCCCTTTCGTGCCGCAACTCCCCCCGTCACCTCCATGCCAACTGTCTGAAGCCTCTAATCCAGTCCAAATCCACCCCACCGGCCTCTATAGTGGTCGTCCAGCCCCACCCTTCCTTCGGGATGCCATCACTACTAATACCATCATCAAATTTCTATGCCATCACCTACGGCCCTCTTTATTTAGTGAGTGTCCCTTATTGTTTAGATTTTAGTTATCATTATTGTTGCATCGCTTGTTGATCTCATACCATTTTGGATATATAGTTTGTGGTTGTTTATTCTGGAATATGTTGTGATTTGCAGGTTCTATTTGCTAGTGCGCTTTGTTTGGCCCTTCAGGAGGAGGAAAGCCTAAACTTGATATCCTAAAAGAATAACTTGCACTGGTTATATCAATTGCTTTTTATCTTTATTAGTTGCCTGTGATCTACCATCGGGCCCAACATGCATTGTTGTAACATCCTATGTTAGAAGAATTATTTTCTCATCACGGCACTGGGTTTCATTTAGAATTCATGCACACACACCTGCCCTATCCTATGCCACAATTGCTGTGTTTTTATCTCAAGATCTAGCAGCTCTCTTTTGGCTCTAGTAAGACAGCCTTTTTCCTCGGGTTCTTAGTCACTTTTTTAAAGTCTTAAGCATCAGTTATGGAATCTTATTGTAAAGAGTACTCTAAAATCATTATAGTTATCACTAAAGAACACCTGCACCATCTGGTTCAGAAAATTTAACACATATTTAGTGGAAACTAGCTAGTAGGCTCAAGATTCTCAAAAAACACAATATCCTCGTGTCACCATATCATTCCTTTCTTGGTCATCATGTCAAACATATCATCCAAAGTCCTTTACTTTCCCAACTGACCTCATCATGGCTTGTATGAAACCATATGCTTTTAGTCACTTAATTTTATTCTGAATCTTTAGGATTTAGTTACTAAACTCATTAGCCATTTAATTTTATTCTGAATCTTTAGGATTTAGTTACTAAACTCATTAGCCATTGCATTAATCTTACCATGAAAGGGCAATTGTGGTTCTATGGAGTGAGCTATGGGGTGACCTTATAGGATCTCAAAGACAGTCTTTCAATGGAGCAGTTTTTGGAGTAGTTGTAGGTAAATTCACCTCATGGAAGTATTAAATCCCACCAATTGGTTTCTTCTAGCAAATTATCAAATAATACTACCTAGGATTTATTCACTACCTCAGTTTGAGGAAGATATGCTTTACTAAATTGTCACATTGTTCCTAATTTACCCATATTGTTCTCCAAAAGAAAATGTTGAGTGCAAGATTAGTTGAGAAAATCAATGCAAACCTGCCACAAGAAGTACCCGGATGCTCATAAGAGACCTCACTCACAATGAGTTAGTGCAATAAGGAGGTCGCAATGTAAATGCAGAAACGTTGAGTAAATCTTGTATATATTTCTTAAGCTTCAAATTATAAGTGTGAGTACAAATATATAGGGAGAGAGAGAGAGAAATCCCTATTACAAGATGTGGGACTAAACATCCTAGTTAAGAGGCTAAATGAGTCTTTACTAATGGGCCTTTACATATATCATTCAACACTCCCCCGCAAGCTGGAGCGTACAAATCGTAGTCCTTGGTGAGGATGTCAGCAACTTGCTCGGTAGCTGGAACATGCATTAAGTCTACCTTCTTTAATTTAACCTTTTCTCGAATGAAATGACAATCAACCTCAATGTGCTTCGTCCGTTTATGGAAAACAGGATTTTTGGCAATGTGTATGACAGCCTGACTGTCGCAAAATAGAGTGGCCGGAGCGAAAAACTTGACTCCTAAATCATCAAGGAGACCCTCAAGCCAAGTGAGCTCACACAACAACTGCCATTGAACGATACTCGGCCTCAGCTGATGAACAGACAACAACAGATTGTTTTTTGCTACGCCAAGTAATGAGATGCCCTCCAAAATAAGTGCAGTATCCACTAGTGGAACGTCGATCATCCAATGAACCAGCATAATCAGCGTCACAATAAGCACTCAGAGATAAGGGAGACGAAGAGGGCTTGTATACAAGTCCCAGTCCAGGAGCAGTTTTTAAGTATCGAAGAATGCGCTCAACTGCCTGGAGATGAGAGATACGTGGCTCATGCATGAATCGACTGACAATCCCAACAACAAAGGATATATTAGGTCTTGTAACAGTGAGATATATCAGTTTTTCCACAAGACAACGATAATACTCTGAATTTGGAAGGAGTAGATCAGAGTCTGAGGCATGAGCGCATAGCTTGTGATTAATATCCATGGGAGTGTCGGCATACTTGCATCCAGAGTAGCCCGCAACATGAAGCAAGTCAAGACAGTACTTCCTTTGCGATAACACCAGTCCATTAGGTCGCCGAGCCATCCTCGAGACCAAGAAAGTAACGAAGGCTTCCCAAGTCCTTTGTTTGAAACACAGTTGCCAGATGTTGTTTGATCATATGTATTCCTGTAAGATCGTCTCCCGTAATCAGAATATCATCATCATATACTAAGAGAATCACTGTGTCTGTTGGACGATGCCGAGTGAATAATGAGAAGTCGGCTGAACTCCGAGTGAACCCAACAACACTAACAGTCTGACTAAATTTGTCAAACCATGTTCGAGGTGACTGTTTGAGACCATAAAGTGACTTCTTCAGAGAACAAACAAGTGACTTCCCCGTGGTCTCAAATCCGGGGGGTTGTTGCATATAGACGGTTTCCTACAAATCACAATTAAGAAAAATATTTTTGACATCCAGTTGGTGCAACTGCAAGTGCCGATGAACATCGAGGGAGATAAACACACGAACAGTATTCAGTTTGGCAATTGGAGAAAAGGTCTCATCATAATCTAGATCTTGTTGTTGAGTAAAATCACGAGCCACCAGCCGAGCTTTCAAACATTGAACCGCCCCATATGGTCCTTGTTTGAGGGCAAACACCCACTTATAATCCACGCAAGTCTGTCCAGAAGAAAGAGGGACAAGATCCCAAGTGTGGTTTGCCCAAAGGGCAGACATTTCCTCATCCATAGCCGCTCGCCATCCTAGATGTTGGAGAGCTTCCTGCACATAATTAGGGATGGTAATAGAGGATAAAGAAAGAGCAAACTGACGAAGTTCTGGAGAGAGACGGTGGAAGGAGACATAATTCGCCATTGGATGAGTAGTAGAAGTAGTTGCCGGATCCGAAGGCTGCAAAATATCATCAGAGGAGGGCATCTCCCGTAGGGTAGTGGATAAAGGAGGACGACGAGTATACACACGAGTAATAGGTGGTTTGTGTGGAAGTGGCGTGGGTTTGGTGGGAGTGGTTTAGGAAGGAGAGGCGGAAGGGTGGGAGTAACAAGGACATCAGGCCGCAGAAGGAGTGGTGGGGGGAGAGAATCAGTTGGCTGAGAATGATATGGCTGATCTTCGAGAAAGGTGACATCCGCAGAAGTAACAACCTTGCGATCTTTAGGAGAGAAGCAGACATAACCCTTCTGTGTATGATAATAACCAACAAATATATATTTCGTGGAACGAGGAGCGAGCTTGTCTGTGGACGGACCAAGATTATGAACATAGCACACAACCAAACACACGAGGGGTAACTGAAAAGGGAGGTGTGGAGGGAAAGAGAAGGTTGAAGGAAACCGCAAAATTGAGAATTGAGGAAGACATGCGGTTAATAAGAGAACATGCAGTAGTGATCGCGAAATTCCAGTATTACTTGGGAACATTCATTTGAAATATAAGAGAGCGGGTAACCTTAAGGAGGTGACGATTCTTGCGTTCAACAACGCCATTTTGTTGGGGGTATATGCACATGAGGTTTGGTGGATGATTCCAAACTCAGCACATAGGGTCGTAAACGCATGACTAGTGTATTCACGGGCATTGTCAGAACGAAGAACTTTCATTGTAGTGGAGAATTGGTTGCGAGTTTCAGTGATAAAGACACCGAAAACACCCGATAGTTCAGAGCGATCACGAAGGAGATACAACCATGTCACTCAAGAGTAATCATCTACAAAGGTAGCAAAGTAATGATAGCCAAAAACACTGGTGATTTTGTATGGTCCCCAGATATTAGAATGAACAAGATCAAAGGGAGCAACACTCCGAGTGGGATGAGACAAGAACGTAGACCGATGATGTTTTCCATAGATACATGACTCACAAGTGAATTCTCATATTGAGACATCGGGAAGAGCTTTGCGGAGTATGGTTAGAGGAGGGTGTCCAAGACGGCGATGCCACTCAGAAGAGCTAATAGAGGACAAAACCGTCAGAGGAGAGGGGTCAAGGATGTAGAGACCATTCGACAGATGCCCTTTTCCAATGATAGACTGTGTCTTGCGATCCTGCACAACACAAGAGGTGGAGGAGAAAGTCACATAACAATCAAGATCTTGTATAAGACAGCTAATTGAGAGGAGATTGAAGGGCGAGCCAGGAACATGAAAAATCGAGTGAAGAGTGAGAGCCGAGGTAAGAGTTACGTCAGCGAATCCAACGACTGGAGCAGTGTCCCCATTGGCGACAGTAATGAACTTAGGATGCGCAAAATTCAAGTATCGTGACGGTCTTGTTGGGGTATTATGATGTGTGGCCCCGGAGTCCATAATCCAGGAGGAACCGTGGGCAAGGTTGGAAATACCCCCATCAGAAATAGACACAACAGATCCAGATGAACCACACGTTAACTCTTGTAGTCGCTGTAGTTGAGTGCGCAAATTGGCAATGTCGGCATGAACACTATATGGAGCATGGGCGACCATGACAAGGGCCAGCCTAGGCGACCATGACAAGGGCCAGCCTAGGCGACCATGACAAGGGCCAGCCTAGGCGACCATGACAAGGGCCAGCCTAGGCGACCATGACAAGGGCCAGCCTAGGCGACCATGACAAGGGCCAGCCTAGGCGACCATGACAAGGGCCAGCCTAGGCGACCAGTCGAACAGCCTCGGCAAACCGAGTATTGAGCAGCAGAGACAGATTAAAGGGCAGCTGCGAGCACCAGAAGATGGAGCAGGTCGCGGCTAAGCCCAACCCGCAACTATCAGAGGCGGCTAGGCACAGAGCTGGGGCAGGAGGCCAACGACAAGAGAGAAGTAGCAACAAGAAAACTCCGCGCGACAAGCAACCCGCACAGGCACATGAAGATACCGGTGCGGCTTGGAGATGAGAAGACCGTTAGCGACAAGAGGAGAAGATCGTGTGGTTAGATCCCACTTGGCGACTAAGGAAGGAGGCTGGGTGGCTAGCAGAGATCGCGGTGACAAGACAAGTACGCTGCGAGAAGACGAGAAAAATTTTCCGGCTTGAGTGGCAGGAAGCAGGGAAGAGTGCAGCGACTACGGAGAATCCGCAGCGGCAAGAACATCGGCAAAGGAAAGTCACGCAACAAACCGCGCGGTCAAACCAGGAGGAGCTCCGAGACAGTTCGCGCGACAAGGCAACGACGGCTAGAGGAGGTGCCTGCGCCAACGAAGGCCGCAGTTTAGGATAGAGGAGATCGCAGCGGCAAGGAATCCGCAACAGAGAAGCCAGCGACAAGAAGGTCGCCGCGAGAAGAAGAGAAGAAGGTGCCGCGACTAAGGATGGAAGACCACACGAGAAGGGTGGGGGGTGGTTCCACGGGATCAAAGCTGGAGGAGCTCCGGGAGAGTTCGCGTGACAAGGCAACTGCGGCTAGAGGAGGAGCCTGCGCCAGCGAAGGCCGCAGTTTAGGATAGAGGAGATCGCAGCGGCAAGGAATCCGCAACAGAGAAGCCAACGACAAGAAGGTCGCCGCGAGAAGAAGAGAAGAAAGTGCCGCGACTAAGGATGGAAGACCGCGCAAGAAGGGTGGGGGGTGGTTCCACGGGAGGAAAGCTGCGACTAAGGATGGAAGGCCACGAGCAAGAAGAGACCTTGTCGAAGAGGCTGCGACAAGAAGAGAAGAAGGTGCCGCGACTAGAGGAGAGAAGGCCGGTCCCGCTGGTAACCGCAGAGACACCCGTGCGATTAAGAAACAAGAAGTCACGTGGATAGGATGAGAAGGCCGCGCGAGAAGAGGAAGGAGGAGGCCCACCTGGCAGTAGTAGAAGACGGCTATAAAAGGCCAAGTGAAAGATGGAGGGGAGTGGTTCCACGGAAGGAGAGAAAAGAGAGCGGGTAGAAGGAAGACCGCAGGAGATGAGCGGAAAGCAGAGCGGGTGGAAGCCGCACAATGCTGGCGGGTAGAAGGAAGAAGCCGCTAGAAACTGGCAGGTAGGAGACCGCAGGAGAGGCACGGATAGCCAGCGGTTAAACCACAGACACGGGCGGTTAAAAAAAACAACCTAGCCGCCCGAAGCAAGAGGTAGGACCGTATGGATTTTATATCTTGTAGAAACGTTGAGTAAATCTTGTATATATTTCTTAAGCTTCAAATTACAAGTGTGAGTACAAATATATAGGGATAGAGAGAAATCCTTATTACAAGATGTGAGACTAAACATCCTAGTTAAAAGGCTAAATGAGTCTTTACTAATGAGCTTTTACATATATCATTCAACAGTAAAGATACTAGTGGCATTTAACTTTTGGGGGAAAGAGGTACTAGCTTGGGAACCGTGTGATGAACTACTTGAGTAGGATGATGAATAATGATAGGTAGATAGCTTGGGGACACGAAAGAAGGGAGAATGTGGTAGGGGTGGAGGAGATGGAGTAGATGGTGTTTGAGATAATGATGGAGCTAGTGGAGGAAGACAATGTGATGCATGATCAGACGGTGGGGAGTGAATGATGGGCATGAAGGTGTTAAATCATAGGATGATGGATTTGATAGAGTACAATAACATGATTCATGACAAGGTATTAGCCCTTCTCAGATAAATGTGGAGTGAACTCAAGGAAGCTGACATCAACAAATATATATTGGCATCTGAAGAGATGTTCAATGCAATGATATATCTTTTTGGTTGGAGAGTAACCCCAAAAGTATTTTTTGTCTGCGAGAACCGGCAATTTGTCACGACCTTCAAAAACAACGTGGACAAAAAATAATGCAACCAAAAATGCAAGGAGTAAGTGGAAATATAGGAGAATCTGGATGAAGGATAGATGCGTGATTTACCTTGGAGGACATATGATATACTATTGATCAAATAACATGAGGTAATACTGACATTATGCCATTATGACTTATGAACACTTATCTGACTCAACTTACATGAAATATCTAAGAGAGGATTCTTGTTTTTTGCTACGCCATTTTATTATGATGTATCACCACAACTGGTCGATTGAATTGTGTTATAAGTGCATAGTAAAGAAAATAAATGGCTAGTGCATTCTTTAAATTTATCTGCTTGAAGAATTTTCAAAGTGCCAAACTAAGTTTTTATTACATAATAAACAATTGAAAAATAATGCACAATTCAAATCTATCCTTGAAGAGGCAGACCGGAGTACATGAAAAAAAACTACTAATGAAAGTGACAAAATACAAGCTACTTGATCTATAGATAAAAAAAGTAAAACCCTTTTTCTCAGTTTTTCCAGGAAGGGTTGTACCATGATATTTACCGATTGACGAACTTCATACTCTAACACAGTTTCAGGAGAAAAACATGTAACAATAAGTGAAGTAGATGAGCATGAGGATGAGTAAGCAATAAGGCACAACAATTTTAAATTTTCATCATAGAACTTTGAAAGAAGGCTACACGTTTGAGATATAAAGAACACTCCTTTTGACCCATAGACTTGAGCAATGGAGCTATCAACAACAACCGAAGGAATTCGACTATGTTTGTCAAGACCGATGAAGGTTCTCGAGTCTCTAGTCTGACTAGTAACGCCAAATTCAATGAGCCACTTACCATGAGCAACAATTTAATCATTACTTGAAGAGGATGGAACAAAACTAATTGTCGCAAAAATCCTTGAAGCAACAACAAGGCTCTCTTCATTAGCTTGAGAATGCCACTCACTAGTGTTAGAGATAGGGGTTAAAGGGGACTTGAGATACACCATCAATATCACCCCAATATGAGCCTAAAGGCTGAGGTTGTGGTGTTTGAGGACGCATCAAGCAGACCAATCATGCCGCAATGAGAACAAGTTGAAAGATGCTCACTATGTCCTCTAGTGCTCCCACCCCTTGATTACAATTCCCTCTCTTCGTCTAGTGGTTTGAGTGAAACTTTAAGGAGGACATAGTAATAAGCACAATATTGGTCAAAAGATGTGACACATTGAAAACACAAGAGACAATACCATCCATCATGGGTATAGTGGATTCTTCTTGAATGACCATCAACTCATCTCAAAATTAGATAAATATTGAAGATAACAAACAATAAGAAGCTCTTAAAAATATTTCTGCTAAATTGCGTTGTTAGTAAAGTAAAGGGTGATACTATAGAAGTTTTGCTCCGATTGACGAGACTTTCTTATAAGCATCCTCTGGGTGAGAGTGTAGGTAGAGCAAGCATATTTGAATAGAGAATATACATCAAAGACGTCTTGGCTCCTTTTGAGTAAAATATCACTAGATGATCCTTAACAACTTTGACTATCTCATTATGACGGATGGTAGTAGACAATAATTTAAATTGTTATTCGGATGTAATACATGAGGAAGATATAATTAATGAGACATGCTCATTCCTAACTCTTGAGGGCAAGATCTCTCTAAGAGTCATCTTCTAAGAGAGCCAAAGGAAACTAACTCCAAGATGAAAATAACTCTTCAACTATGCATCCTTACATAGGGTGTAGATTCTCTATAAGACAATGCACTAAAGACATGTGTAGTTAATTTAGAATACATGATAATCCATAAAGATAGCCGCGACAGGCGACTATGACAGAACTTTCGCGTAGTGAGGCTGATCGTCTGATCCCACATGTCATGTGCCCTCAAGGTGTAGTGATATATCTTAGAAATTGCATGCAGATATTCACTGACAAGAGCAAGTATTTCTTGAAGGCAAGCAGATGATGGTGAGAATTCACATTGTGACTCTCCTTGGGAGGCATGCTAAAAGTTTGAACGTTAGGCGAATGGATCCCTACACAATCATGAGATGGATCAAAGCAAATATCTATGATCTTGATATCCCGACGAGCGTGAGTATATGTCCCATATTTAATGTTGAGGACTTAACGTCATACTACAAGCCTCACGACCTACATGCTACATCCTTTAGATCCTACACCTCCACATACTCAGTCTTGCACTCGGTCCACTCTGAGGCCCGCCTGCCTTTTGGTGAGTCACCTATGGCTTCATCGTCTGCACCAGTGATCGCACCGGGACATCTAACACATCAGTGGATTATTGAGAGCATTATTAATATCGTGGCTCATGTATGCATAATCGCGCCAGTTAGTCAGACAGATGAGTACCATTGGCGAGGATACTTTACCATCGACGATACTTAGACGACTTCTGGTGTACCTCGTCGAGTCTTACCTGACATACATCTAGAGAATTTCTATCTCTATTCATCAAGAGATGAATTCATTCAAGCCGAGGAGAATGATGCAGAACGGAGACGCGGACCCGCAGTGGAGGATGAGTTTTTGGGCCCGTTCGGGGACGATTGACTACTTACTATATATGACGTATCCAGATTGATGATCCGACTTCACGGATGCGTTCGGCCCGTCGTTTGCACACAATTTCAGACATTATATTGTTATTTAGGCTTTTATTTTGATATAATCGGGCTATCCCATCGTCGGTCAATCATAGCCGTTGATGGTGGGATGCCCTAGTATCTCTTTATTATAAATAAGAGTGCATGAGGGCTGACATCAGGTATTGCAGAATTTGGAGACAGAATCCCATATTCCAGCGATCACCCTACGATACCGACTCCGTGGAACCCTATGTGACGACTCCTAGGCACTCTTCTTACTCCCAAAGGTAATACCTAACCTTAGCGTTCATTTTCCACCTCCAAATCCCTTTACCGCCACCCCCATGCCCTTCCAAATAGCAGTCATTCTTGCTGTCAACCTACAACCACCGCTGTCCAGCCCGTTCCCCACCAGTTCCGCCGCTGTCCAGCCTGTTCCCCGCCAGTTCCGCCGTCGTCCAACTCCTCTCCTCTCAATTTCACTGATGTCCAGCCTTTCCCCGTCAGATCCACTGCTGTTCGACCCTTCCCCCATCAGAACCGCTGTTGTCCAGCCCTTCCCCCATCAGATCCGCCACTGTGCAACCCTTCCCCCATCAGATCTGCCGCTGTCCAGTCCTTCCACCATCAGATCCACCGCTGTCCAACCCTTCCCCCATCAGATCCACTGCTGTCCAGCCCTTCCCCCATCAAATCCGCCGTTGTACAACCCTTCCCCCATCAGATCCGCCACTGGCCAGCCGCCTACCATCAAATCCAGCTGCTGCCGCCTCAAATCCAGCAGTGCCCTCATAGTTCAGCCACTGTTTCCTCTCCAGATCGTCCCCATTGCGTCGCACATCTCCGGATCTGGTTTTCTTACAACAGCCCCCATGTTTTGTGATGTTATTTTATTGTGTGGAACTTTAATTCTCAATATTAATATATGGTATTGTGATTTCATGTTTGCTTGGATTTCTGAAATAGTAGTTGTTTGTTTTAGATTATTTTGTGACTTGCAGGAACCATTCGCCGTGCGCTCTTACTTTGGCCCCCACGTGGAGGAAAGCTGAAGTTCTCTTTGCCTAAAGAATTATCTGACTATTGCTAAAATCATATGCGTGTGATTTAATTATTTATTATCTAATTATGATTTCTCTATTGGGCTTTGCATTGCATTAGGGTTAGGGCATCATTCATCTACCACTTGTAGATTCATCCTGCGTCACAAAGTGCTCTGAAGACATGCGCAATTAATTTAAAATACATGATAATCCATAAATGTAGCCGCGACAAGCGACTTTGAGAGAACTTTCGCGTGGTGAGGCCGATCGTTTTAGCCCGCATGTCATGTGCCCTCAAGGTGTGTACGTATTAATACACGCATCCTGAAAATCGATCTTGCCCCCAAGATCAAACATATAAGGATCCTATATGTGTGTCTTCGAGATTTTGTAGTCTCTTTTGGTGGGCGGGACATGCGAAACATCTAGAGCTTGGATGCGCTATACCTGGCTAGTTGTAGTGGGGTTGAGGCGATTTTGTCCTCCACTAGTGGAGAGTTCATCAAGGAATTGTCTAAGAGGAAAAGTGGTCTAGGCCCCAAGGACAACTAAAGACAAGTTGTGGGTTATAGGCTTAATAACTGTGGTAGGCCGCGTTGGCTAATTTTTGAATGAGTTTGTCTGCAACCTCATAGCTCAGACTAGTGGGAGGGAACAATAAAAAGTGATGTGCGAGAAAAGAAAAATTGTGACCTCGCATATTTATCCAGATCTTTTCAAACGCAAGAAGGAAAATTAATCTCGGCAAATGCCAAATAGAACACACAAAGAGGTCGCAGTGTTGGACACGAATGCCGGATAAGATGTGATAATGTGTGAGTAAGAGAGAGACAAATAATGCAATGTGAGGATAATGTTGGAAAAACAAATGGAGTCCAATTGGAATTTAATAGGGCAACCATAGGAGCATGTATTAGGAAGGGGAGATACTATGGTGCACGGTGGGTGGACCATAACTTTGAGACAATAAGAACAAGAAGTGGCTACCAGTGCATGCCCTATGTGGTTAGGAAAGTGGGGCCATGGGCGGAAGCGCATGAAAGTGGTATGGTTTGGCGTGTACTGTCGTGATGGGTAATACGCGGGGCTCAATAACTTCAGAGTGCAGAAATAAGGACGTAGCAATTGACATTGGCAGAGACAGATGCGAGTGGAACCTAATGAACATAGAATTTTTTGCTCGTCTTCTGCGTGGGAGAAAAGTTGCGCAAGTGTAGGGAAGAACCAAAACTGATGTTGGAAGGGATGACAACCTCAGGCGATATTGGGGTTAGGATTATTGATGTAGAGAGCTACTGTGTGAGCAGTCTCCGTGAATGAAAATCATCATGCAGGATGTGTCGACAGAGAGTGCAGGATCGAGAACTGTCGGTGAGGGTGGCGTCGTAGGGAAGATGAACGCTGAAAGGGGAGGAAAGAGCCAATCATGGATGTACATTTTGAGGTAGGGTCGATGGGGCAAGGATCGACGAGTTCCTGGGGAAGGCTGGAACGGGTGGATCCAGGGTTGAGTTGGAGTTTGGGGGTTGAGCTGAGAGTAGAGAGGCTAGGGGTTGGAGAGATAGGGCGGCGATGATGCTTGACATCACTTGGATGCGAGAGATTGAACTATTGGGGTGGTGGAAAGGAAATAGATCTTGTGTCAAAGAAGGGGAATGGGCCCATGATGAAGCTCATGTGCCATGACGAGGAAATCAACCATGGTGGTGTCTATTTTGTTGAAGCGGGCATTTCAGGACTCCACGGTGATGGCCTTGGCGAAGGGGACAAAATGGTGGTGGTTCCTGGCGACTGAACGAGTGACAAACAGAGAGTGGTAGGTCAGATCAGTTGATACGAACCATCAACGACACATCACAAACACAAGAAAAATCTACAATTAACGAGTCATGCTTGCTCCCAATTCTTGAGGGTAGGATCCCTCTAAGAGTCCTCCCCTAAGAGAGCCAAAGACAACCAACTTTAAAATGAAAATAACTCTTTAACAAAGACTCGCTACCAGACACTAAAGAAAAATACATAATTAATTAAGAATACAAGATAAATCATAAATGAAGTCGTGACTCTGATAGAACTTTCGCGTAGTGAGGCTGATCTTCTGAGCCCTCTTGTTATTCTTCCGCAAGACGTATACGTTCCTGAAGAGCTTCAATCTGCATAAAAGGGGCCTGTCAACTTGAACACAATCTCGAGATTTCCTCTTGTTGGGTAGTGGGTGTGATGATATAGTAACTTTGGAAGTGGGCTTGAGTGTTGACATCTAAATTTGACATGAGCAATGTACACAACAAAAGACGTTAACGGTAAGTGTCAAGACCCGTCTCGAAAAAAGTCAGAGTGCGCTTCGGGCGGGCCGTGATGCCACAGGCATGGGCGGAAAGAAAATTATTCCTGCTAAGGCGGATGCAGAGAATACTGAAAATAGTTTTAAATTTGTTTATTTGGAGAAAAACAGTTTGATTTTAGTTATGCGGAAGCTTTTAGAGTTTTAAAACAGTGAGAATTTTAAGTGCACATGCATTTTGTAAAAATCATGTTTTATAGGACACTGATACAGTTTTCATGCAATTATGATCCAACAGAGGGTGCACATGCATTAATCTCAAATTCTAGTACATAAATATTTAAATAGCCTAGCAGTTGTCCATGATAACAGAAAAATATCTGATTGCAATTATTACATAAAAGAATTGTTTGACAGTAAAAGAAATGTAAAAATAGAACGTGGAACTTAAAGCTGATCGGGCTCGAGTACCTGGCGGCGCTGCACGAACGCTAAGGCAATTCCAAAACAGAAAGGAAAAACCTCAGAGCATTGAAATAAACAGGGTGAGAAAAGAAAAATACAAAACAGTAATAGAAGTTGAAATGCAGGAGTGTACCAGTTTCTCATGAAGCAAAACTATTCGAGACAAATAAATAAAAGAGCTAAACAGAACAAGTTAGTGTATTAGACTACTCCGGAGTATAGCCTAAAATTATTCATGTAATATGTTGTAAGTCGTGATCGATGAAGGGTGTATGTGCTATAGCGGGCACACATGGTTCACGATCAGATCTGCGTGCAAGTCTTGTCAGAAAAGTAATCCTGCTTGTCGTGACCATGACGGCAGACAAATGCCCAGTTAGACGCTACAGTTCAAGGATTTGCTTATAACATTAATGATTTAAGAATTCATGATTTAGGAGATTCTTAACATATCAAGACCTGATACAAATTTAGCGATTCAACTGTACAAGATTAGAGTTCATTAATGCGTCAAGAGAGGAATTGAGCTACGGAGCAGCATTCGCTCAATTCTTAGAACAAACCTAAGAAACCAGATTCGATGACACAAGTTTCGTTGTCACAAGATTCGATTACACAAATAAAACTGAATAAGGAGCAATATATTTAGCTGGTTCAAGTATTTACGAGTGATACGATTACAATACGCTACTTTCCTGGACACCAAATATTCATTTAGATTAAACAATTTTCAGACATGAATATCCTCTAAGTAAAACTGCGTGTATATATACGAGCATGACACAAATCACCAATCATTTAATCGCGGCAAGGAATCTTAACTGTTAACTTTCAAAATAATTATTGCTCAAGTTCATAAGAACTATAAATCTTTTAATCATCCATCAAATGAGATACAATTCATATAAGTGCGAATCGAAATGATACAATTCATACAATTGTTAATAAATCTCATTATGATATTTGTTAGTCATTCCCAAAAATCCATCATACTTCAAATTATACCTCAAATGAGGGATCCGTTCATCTAAGTGAACATTTAAATAAAATCGTCTGTGATCACAATCTCATGACATTCCAAAAATATTAACCCTAAGACATTAACTCGCCGGATTAGACATTCGATACTTCAATTCATATGACATCACAAACAGACAGGGGTGAATTCATATAATCATAAGAACATACCAAGTAATTGAAATTCAATGATTGCAAGATATAGATCTCTACTTGCCTTAAAGAAGCTGAAATTAGCGGCGACTAAGCGGCGCTAGCAAAATTGACACTCCACAAGCGAACCTGTTCAAGAACAATCACAATTGATATTCGGCTTGACGGAAAATTTACGCTAACACGGGGACTTACTTACAAAACTTAAAGCACGAGAGTTAGCGATATACCTCCCTCAAAAGTGAGGAGAGTGGAGACACCACGCGGAGACGGAGACTTGACGGCGCTTGGGTAGGGGAAAACCCTAAATCGGAGAGGGCTTGCATGATTCCTACCAACTTGAATCGAGGAGCGACACTGGAAAACACGCATACGCAAATTATACAAAATTTGAAGCACAAAAGCTTCCAAGAGAAATAGGGGAATGAGGGAATCTGAAAAGAGAAGGAGAGGAAGGAGAATATTACCCGCGAAAACCAAAAATCTGAGTAGGAGGGTTCGAGCAAAACCCTAGACGGAAAACAAACCCTAGCCGCTCTTCTAGCCACATGTCGACCAAAACCAAGAGGGAAGAGGGCTGTTGGGGGGAGAGAAAGTGGCTGCCGTCCTTGGAGTAAAGGTAGGAGACGGCTGCCGGCCACCAGGAGGCAAGAAGAAATGGATGCAGCGGTTGCTGGAGGAGGCAGAGCTCCTGTCGGCCATGACAGGAGGAAGAGGCGAAGTCGTCGGCCATGGAAGAAGGAGGAACAATCGGCATGAGCGGCGATCGGGAGCGAGGCTTCGCGCAGGAGTAGAGACAGAAACGAGCGAACCGGGGGAAGACGGGTTGCGGCTTGCGGGAATTTGGAGATGCAGAGGGGAGGCTCGGGTTATAAGGGGGGAGCAATTTAGGTTTGTTTTAATTTCATTTTTTTATTATTATAATTACAAATGTTATTGCTATTATATTTTATCTTAAAATCGGGTTGTTACAGTAAGTCACAAATACAAAAAGGATCACTAAGTCGTCATGTACCGTGAAGGGAAAATTCACCAAGATCGTCCATGCTTGAGAAGAAGGCTCCAGCATATGAATATGGATGATTTACTCCTTGTTTGAAGAATTTGTAGGGAGAACAAGATGAGGAAGAAGACCCTTTAGGGAAGGTAGGAAGTGGGCGGAGAACTTGTGTGAGCCTAAGGCTTCTTGCAGATACAAAGCCGGAGATGAGGCCTAGATGAGGGAGAGGCGGGCACATTATTCGAGGTGTTACTGGAAGACTGTGTGTTGAGCGATTGTTGGAAGGACTGGGAAGCTTTGACTGCCTTAAATACAACAAAACATAAACACAATTAACTTTAACACAAATACAAAAAGGCAATAGAACGATCACTAAGTCGTCATGTACCGTGAAGGGAAAATTCACCAAGATCGTCCATTCTTGAGAAGAACGCTCCAGCATATGAATATGGATGATTTACTCCTTGTTTGGAGAATTTGTAGGGAGAACTAGATGAGGAAGAAGACCCTTTAGGGAAGGTAGGAAGTGGGCGGATAACTTGTGTGAGCCTAAGGCTTCTTGCAGATACAAAGCCGGAGATGAGGCCTAGATGAGGGAGAGGCGGGCACGTTATTCGAGGTGTTACTGGAAGACTGTGTGTTGAGCGATTGTTGGAAGGACTGGGAAGCTTTGACTGCCTTAAATACAACAAAACTTAAACACAATTAACTTTAGCAAAATTATCAATCATCAATGTTTGCTTTGTTTGTAGCCCGAGATCTTGCAGCTCTCCCCGTTTAAAATAAAATAACCATTTCCTCCCATTTATTAGTGACTTTTTTAAAGTCTTAAGCATTAGTTAAGGGATCAGTTTCTAAAGAGCACTCTAAGGTCATTATGGTTATCTATGTTGCACCGACACCGACACGACACTACACGACTCGTCAATTCTAAAAAATATCATATTTCGACATGCTGAGACACGCATATTAAATATTTATTTTTTATAAATATGAAAATTCAAAAACATTAAAAAAAACTAAAAAAAATGAATAACTAACAAATATTCAAATAAACAAAGTCATGTTTAAATATTACTCATCAAATATTTAAATGCAAAACTTAACAAAAGATCAAAAAATGATAGAACATTAACACATTACCATTATATATCATCAGTAAAAATAATGGATTCTCAAGCAAACCTTTTTCCCCACATTCAATCTTGCTTTTTCTAGATAAAATATCTACCCCACTAGTAGATCCACCTTCACTACTTGAAATGCTAGAAGGGGGCAAAAACACCTTTTAGGAGCAAGACTCATTATTCTAACATTCACCTCTTCTTCTAGTTTTTTCACCTCAAATAGATCACTCCTTGAGACTTTTACACACATTCCAATTTCTTTTCCACCAATCATTAACAAATGTGCTATTACTTTTATATATGAACTTATAAAATATTTTTCACAAAAATTGCACTTGCAAGACAAATTGCTTCCTGTCTCACCATAACTAACTAGCTTAGCGACACACGTGTTCGAATGAGCGGGACACATGTCCGGTTGAGCGGGATACGCATGTCCGATTGAGCGGGACCTAGGAAGCACAGATACGCCAAAAATAGGGCCGTACCCGTACCGGGTACGTTTCCGGTACGGATACATATACCGCACGAATGGGTTCGATATTATCGCGCTTTTAGTTTTTTAGGTTTCATTTCTTCCGATCCCGCTCCCTACTCCCGATCCCGTGCCGCTCCCTGCTCCCGATCCCGTCGCCGCTCCCTGCTCCTGATCCCGTCGCCGCTCCTTGCTCCCGATCCCGTCGTCGCTCCCTGCTCCCGATCCCGTCGCCATTCCCTGCTCCTGCTTCCGATCCCGTCGCCGCTCCCTGCTCCTGCTCCCGATCCCGTCGCCTCTCCCTGCTCCTGCTCCTGCTCCCGATCCCGTCGTCGCTCCCTGCTCCTGCTCCGGCTCCCGTCACCGCTCCTGCTCCGGCTCCCGTCACCGCTCCTGCTCCGGCTCCCGTCGCCGCTCCGGCTCCGGCTCCCGTCGCCGCTCCGGCTCCGGCTCCCGTCGCCGCTCCTGCTCCGGCTCCCGTCGCCGCTCCTGCTCCGGCTCCCGTCGCCGCTCCTACTCCGACTTCTTCTTCTTCTTCTTCTTAATGTGTTGTTAGTTCAAATTAATTTGTGAATGTGATGTTAGTTCAATTCGTTAGTTCAAATTAATTTGTGAATGTGCTGTTAGTTCAATTAATTAGTTCAAATTAATTTGTGAATGTGCTGTTAGTTCAATTAATTAGTTCAAATTAATCTGTGAATGTGCTGTTAGTTCAATTAGTTAGTTCAAATTAATTTGTGAATGTGCTGTTAATTCAATTAGTTAGTTCAAATTAATTTGTGAATGTGCTGTTAGTTCGTGAATACTGAATACTGTATTATAGTTCAATTAATTTGTTAGTGAATGTGATCGTTCATGTCTGTTAGAGTGTTAGTTCATTCTTATATTATAGTTCATTCCTATTCAGTAATTTGTGAATACTAAATAATGAGTCAGTTTGTTTCGGCGTTAGCATTGGCAAAAGGAGCTGTGAGAATGGAGCTTTAAGAATTGAGCTGTGAGAATGAAGTTTTTTAAAATGGAGAAACAGTTTGGTAAAACAGCGGTGACAGAGCTGTTCAGAATGGAGAAACAATTTGGTAAAACAGTGGTGACGTTTCTGTTAATTTGTATGATCATATTCAACATTTAATTCATACACGATAAATACACCGCTCATGTTAAGCCCTAGTTTTTTAGTTACCGAAATAATAAAATAGCATAAATATCATAAACAAATAATAATAACTTTAAACGGTTTTATTCAATTATATTTAGTCATAAACATGTCCCGTGAATGAAAGCAAGAAACATTATCGCAGATCTCTGTCTTCAACTCGCAAATATGTGCATCACCTGTAAATTACGACCAATTAGAAATGCAAAAATACAAAATTTTAAATTTAGTTATGAGAAATAAGGAAATTTTAAATACCTATTAGCACAATGTATTAGATCAGCAATTGCATCTTGTAATGCGTACATCTCTGTTGTCCCTACACCACATACTCTGACGCATGTCAATGGATCCACGTCGGTCTGTTCTAATTTCATTGGCCTCTGGATATATCAAATTATCATCTTCGTCGCATGTAATGAAATCAGGGTCCGCATTTGATGAATGTCGTCAAATGAAATTATGAACTTTCATCGTAGCGACAACAATATCCCGCTGTCTATCGAAATTGTATTGCGGCATATCCCGAAGGATTGCCCACTTTTTTTCCAGACACCGAATGTGCCCTCTATGACACTACGCAATGATGAGTGTGCCAGGTTGAACCTTTCTTGACGTCCTCGAATAGGACGATTGCCACGTGCAAAATCTGCTAGATGATATCGTGTTTCTGGATAAGGCTTCAAAATTCCTCTTTCCAAAGGATACCCTGCATCAACCAAATAGTACTTGTCTGCAAGCAGTAAAACAAAATTTATTTCCAAATTATAAGCTAGCAAGATTCTCATGTGATTTTTTTTAAATTACCTGCAGGAGGATGAGGAAAATTCCAACAAGGTTCACTTGTGGCTTTTTTATAAATCCGACTATCATGCGCTGAACCCTCCCATCCGGCTATGACGAATGTGAAACACATGTTGAAATCACATACAACCCTAACATTTTGGGTTGTCACCCCATGCCGTCCAATATATCTAACTTTATTTTCCGGAGAAATTCGAGCATCGACGTGTGTTCCATCTATTGCGCCAATACAATCTTTGAAATATGGCATGTAACGAGAATCGTTCAAAATTTGTTGCGGAATATTTTTGAATTCCTTGTCGGTTGCATCTATCATTTTTATCGACATGTCAACTAGCGCATTGATGCCCCTGGAAATGAATTTACTAATAGTCTCAGTCGAATGTTGAAATTGTTCTGACGCCTGTCTGACAGTACAATTCTGTGCCATCACGTATAAGGTAATTGCAAGTACCTCGTGTGCAGTTGTTCGGCTAGAGCCACGCAACCCATATTCTTTGACAAGTGAAGTTAAGAGATCAATAAAAACTTCTTTTGGCATTCTAAACATACTATGGAATCTTGCTGGATGACCACTCATTAACTCCACAAGCCATTTATGTCCCGTATGTGATGATGTCATGCATGGGGTTTGAGTTTGATACAATGTATTATACTCATGCGTCAAACATATAGTGGTATTCAGAAGCATCAAGTAGTAAGTATTTCCAAGAAGATTTATCGAACGATTCTGGATTTGTTCATAATCATCAATTATGTTATCCGTGAATTCATCAACTTCTAACTGAAGATTTTGATCATCCATAATCTAAACTGCAATAAAAAATGTGTTAATAGACCGAGTATGCAAGAGAACATAAATCCCAAAATTCAAGCTCAAAGTCTATTAGAAATCTATCTTATTGAAGTGCAGTTCAAAATACTATCATTTTGAAAAAATTATCAATTACCACTTTAATTATTGAATATCAATCTGATGATCTGGAAAAGAATTATCAGCAAGAGAACATTCATACAGATTATACAATCATTTTGTACAGATTATACAAATTATCAGCTCAAATTCATTTTTGCTTGATTGAAAAACAAAACTAATGAAAGAAAGTCACCACATATATCATTAGCTTAAACCAAGTTCCATAGACAACATAGATAAACCATAAACATAAAACATAAGCTTAAACCAAGTTCCATAGACAACATAGATAAACCCTAAATATAAAACATGAGCTTAAACCGAGTTCCATAGACAACATAGATAAACCCTAAACATAAAACAAAAGTAGAATACAAGTGATCATGGACCCAACTGCTGGCTCATGCATCGATAACGGTTCTTCAACCACCACACCCTCTTGTCTTCATCAAGACAAAGGAACATTTCCCTATTTGTTTTTTGCATCATAAAAACTGTTGCAAAGTCATATAGGAAATGATCACCAATGATATCTTCGTGTTTATTGAGTTCTTTTACGACTTCCGCAATACTGTATGATTGATTTGAAGAATTGATGGCTTCTCTAATAGTTAGTCCAACTGATCTTGTTTCCTCCAACAAAGACCCAATGTTTATACGTACTGCGTGCTTCTCTCTCCCGATTTTTGCTTTGCCCTTATTTATACGTTTTCTCACCGTGTCACTTGAGTCTTCCTCATTACTATATGTCGGGCGGGTACATGAACCGAAGTCACCCGCATTCATTGGAGTAGAGATATGCTCCACCTCCTCCTCATCATCAATGAGTCGATCATCTCCCGTAGAAGAGTTGCGCTTTCCTTAACTTGGTGCCCAACAATGTTCTCCGGTCGCAGCTACTTCACTGAACATCATATCCAATTTCTCTTCGAGCTCTGGTGAGATGCCAGTATAGCGAAATTTTTTAGATGCGGGGACAATCTAAAAAATAACAAATATATAATTCATTAGAATTTATATGACAAGAAATTAAAGGAAATAAGATGAGCTAGCTTACAACCTTAAGTCGCTCATCCCACCATTCGTCAGACGCATCTATAGTCCTCCTTGAGGTGTTCCATCCCAAACCGGTCTCTTTTCCTTTAAGATCTTTCCACAATTTCCATTCCTTTTTCAACATATCACATTTATTTTTCATTTGCCCTCAATCATATTGTCTGCCAGTGCGTGCTTGGAAATTTGCTACTAAATTATTCCATCCAACTTTATTGAAGTGTGTGGTAGGTCTATTACCGAGTTCAATTTCTTTCACACAAAGCTCACAATAGACAAAAACCTCATTTGCATCCCATGTAGCCGACACTCCACCTTCCTTAGGTTTACCCATCTAAGAAAAAAACTACATTAAATTAAACATTATCAGAATGCTGACAATATACAGACCGAGATATATAGCACTGTATGAGCATTTCAAAATACAATATATAGCAGTTTATGAGACCTCATTTCTAGCAGTTTACATTGGGAACCTACAATAATAAATAATAGAAGATCTATGAACAAACAATAGTAATGTTATCATCTTTTTTTTCAAAAAAAAACTGTAAATTCGGTATGAGAGCACATAATTTAGTTAATTGCCTCAATTAGTATCAGAGCATTCTATATTGCAACAATTTAGCACTCGAATGCATCCAGACTTGCAGGTGGTGAAGGTGGACAAGAAATAATTGCCTAATTTTCAATGAGCTCAATTCATACTCTACAAAAAACTATCACCTAATTTCTTTGTTCAGGTGAAATAATTGCCTTCTTTGTAAAAACAAAATCAAGAAGAATGAGTTTAAATGAAGTAAATTTGAGTTGGGGGATCATAGGAAATGCTTTTGTCATTTGATTTGAACAGAAATAGCTTCTTTAGTTATGTAATTCGAGTACTGACTGTGATTGCAAAGACTTTAAATTATACAAACTTGATTGGACAGGAGTTGATATGAAACTAAAACAAATTTATTATGACTAATTAACAAGCTAATGTGAAATTCTACAAGATCCAAAGCACAATAAACATGATGTCCGGAAATCATGAAATGATCATCTCCACATATGCATTCAAAAATTTATCTTCTTCTACATCAAAGCACACTAAATAAAATTGAACTTGACATAAAACATACTTAAATTTGAAACTTTCAGCAGATGTTAATCCTTTCCATACACAAAAAAGTATCAGCAACACCACATCAAACTCGTCTCCAGCTTACAATTGTCAGCATCAAATGCTCCAGATCTGGTGCTAGGGATAACATAAGCACTTTTGCTCTTAGTGGATAGCATAAGCCCAGATCTGGTGCTAGGTTAATATAGAGTACGTAGCTTGCAGTGAAAAATCTATGTCAACCCAACTCAGTTAATATGAACATTTTACTTAATTTTATTATATCTATGTCACGCTTAATCTGTTATTGCAGGTGAAAGTATTACGTGTGCAGAAAAATGAGGGGTATGAACAGATCCGGTGCCGGCGAGCTTCACCGGCACCGGATCTGTTGCCGGCGTCGTCTTTAAATGCGTCGGCTTCTAGGGTGAACGATCGGAGGAGGAGAAGAGGGGTATGAACAGATCCGGTGCCGGCGAGCTTCACCGGCACCGGATCTGTTGCCGGCGTCGTCTTTAAATGCGTCGGCTTCTAGAGGGTGAATGAGCGGAGGAGGAGAAGAGGGGAATGGACAAATCCGGCGCCGCGAGCTTCACCAGCACCGGATCTGTTGCCGGCATTGCCGTCAAAGTAGCGGCTTCTATGGTGAACGACCAGAGAAGGAGGAGAAGAGGGAAGGAGTAACCTGCCGGGAAGGAGAAGAGGAAAGGAGCGAGCGTTGACACCGGAGCGTTGAAAAGGAGAGCTCACCCGCTGTTGATAAAGCTCCGATTCAACGGAGAAAAAGAAGACGCGTTGTTGACGGAACGCCCAAACAAACTGTTCACAAACAAAAGTGGCGTTGCGGTGCGAACTCAACGGAGCAATACCGCTGAAACAAACGGGCTCAATGTTTATTTCATCTTTTTCTTATTACAACAATTATGTCTCAATCACAATCTTCTATTAGTGTCACTAGTTCAACTTCTTTGGAGAGGAATAAATGCTTAAGAAGATATTTATGCTTCAATTAATTATTTATGTTTTATGTTTTATTGTTTTGAGAATTTATAATTGTATTTGTGATATATGCATATATATTTATTAAATTTAATACAACGTATCCCGCCGTATCCGTATCCTTGATTTTAAAATTTTGTCGTACCGCCGTACCAGATACGTATCGTACCCAATACCCGTACCCGTACCGGTGCTTCCTAGAGCGGGACAAGCGAGTCTCTCTTGAGCCAACGTGTCGGACTTCCGACACGAGTGTCAGAGAGTGTCGGAGAGTCCGACACCGACACACTGTGCATTTTGAAGTGTCGGTGCTTCATAGATGGTTATCACTAAGGACAGCTTGCAACAAAAAATCAGGTTCAGAAAATTAAATAATTAGGGAAAACTAGTTAGTAGGCTCAAGTTTCTCAAAAGACAATATGATCATCAGTCATCATATCATTCCTTTCGTCATCATGGTCATACGTACCATTCAATGTCCTTTACAATTTTCCCAACCGACCTCATCTTGTCTTGTATGAAACAAATCCCCTGACTTTTTTTACTCTGAATGAACAGAAAACTTGTTCTTATGGTAGTTTATTGTCGTTCTTGCTTTATTTAACTTACCTTCTTAGTCTTCATGTTTGACCACTAATCACAACTCATGCTAGTGTCTCTTGGGTGCTAAATGCAACATAAAAATCTCTCTAATTTTTAGAGCATCGTCTATTCCCAGTACAACTGTTATGTGTAATAACAGAGAACTGCTATTGGCGTTATTTATAATTTTAGTTTTGTCCTTTTGGAAGTTTGCTAAAATGGCTTTTTTGCATCTTCATAACACTGTTGACAGATGGGAGCTTCCATTGGTCAAAGGAGGAACTTTTATTTCCTATTTTAAACACTTCTTTAAGTGTTCAGAAGAAGCCTGGCCGAGGTGATGCAACTTCTTCCATGAGTTGCTTTGATAAAATAAGCCGCTGGAATGTTGCGGGAATCCAAGGTTGGTTTTAAAATATACCAAGACTTTCTTAGATAACTGCCATCTACAATACTGGCACTACAAATTTTTTGTCAACATTTCAAGGAAAAAACTATTCTAGTTATTTGGTTTTGTAGTTTCCCGTTACTTGCAAAACAAACTTTGTTTTACTTCAAAAGAAATTGGATGGAGGCCATTTAATCATCGTGGCAACAACATTAATACTCTGTTCGTCCATTGTTTTGATTTAATTGATACCATATTTTTGTGTGCTCCAACTCGAGATCGCGCATTAGGTCGACTGAGGGGGAAATCCTTCGATGGATTGAACCTCCCATTCCTAGATTCGGAAGGAGCAATGGACAACAAAGGAGATTGGATTAGAGGAGCTGATTGAGCAAGCAGGGCTTGCGATCCAGTGCTGTGTGGCATCGGGGCCTTGTCACTTGCAACTGTTGAAGGAGACATCACGGGAATCGGGTTACAAGAATAGAAAGAGGTAGAGAGAGAGAAAGGAGAAAGAAGTGAGAGAAAGGAAATTTGGTAGTACTTTTCATAAAGAACCACAAGGAACCACAACCCAACCAAATAGGTCAGCCCCTCCCATGGGCCATAAAACATGTGAGTTATGCATAAAATAAAAGTGCATTAAATTGATAAAAGATAACAGGTGGAATAGACTATCCCGCTCGGCGATGATAGGTGCGATCCCAATGTGGGTCCGGAACGTCCATAACATTTCCTTCCCCGTCAAGATGCAGCTTATCCTCAAGTTGTGGTAGCAAACGAACCAGGGGAACCGGTGGCGGGGGGGGGGGGGGGGGGCACAAAGGTCTTTAGCTGGGAGACATGGAAAACATCCTGTATGCGGGCCTCTGGTGGCAGGTGAAGCTGGTATGCCACCTTGCCGATGCGCTGGAGGATCTGGAATGGCTCGTAGAACTTGGGCCCCAATTTGTTTGAGGAGAGGGGATGTCGATGACTGACGGTAAGGGCGACGCTTCAACTAAACCCAATCCCCAATGGAAAAAACAACTCCCGATAGCCTCGGTTATAAGCCACTTCCATGCGCAGCTGTGCCTATAGTAGCCTCTTCCTTTCTCTGGTAGGTATCTGGTCCCGATCGATAGGCTCACAATCAACAATGTCAAGGATGGTAGTACCACCACTGTATGATAAGAGCAGCGGAGGATCCCAGCCGTAGATCAAGCAGAAAAAGGCCGTCTGGTGCGCGGTGTGGTATAAGGTGTTGTAACTGTACTCCACCCAATGAAGTCATTTGACCCAGTCCTTGGGGAGATCCCCTGTGATGCATGTTGGAGCCAAAAATGACCTCAACGAATGTTCACGAACCAAAGCGCAGCCGACGCCTACTTCTCTCAAATCTCGACCCCTGACTGGCTGCTAAGGTCCTAAAACAGACCCAAAGCCTCAGCTGGGAGGTCCCACCACACACCCGGAAGATCTCTGAGAGCTTCCCCTCCAAAGCCAAATGCTGGGATGGGAGCTCCTCAGAAAGCGCTAGAGTTAGGGAATAATAAAAAGCCTGCCTTCCAAAGAGCCCCTATGGGTCTTTTTATAGTCTTCCTTTGACCTGAAAATACTGAAATACCCCTGAGGGGTCTGCCAATAGCCAAAACCCGCTGTCATCCCAAGGGCATTTGGGTAATTTTACCTCGGGATAAAAAATAATAATAAAATAATCTCCTCTGGACTCCGGGTCCCACCCCGTGGGCCCACTTGGCGAGACCCCCGGTCTAGAAGGCTCTCGCTGGGTCCCCACTAGGCCCACCTTGGCGAGAACTCCTGCCAGGAAGGTTCTCGCGCTAGGTAGTCATGATGCCCTTGCGAATGAAGGCTCTCCTAAGGCGTTCTCGCCTGCCCTGGGCGGGAGCTTTCCCTAAGGCGGGAGCTTCCGTAGTCAAGCCATCTGCTTTGGTCGGTCGACGATCTCTCCTGCCGGGAGCTCGACTATCTGCTCTGGTCGGTCGACGATCTCTCTTGCCGGGAGCTCGACTATCTGCCCTAGTTTCCCCAGCTTTCGCCTGCCCTTGGCGGGAGCTCCTTCAGGGCGGAAGCTCCTCTGGCTTTGGAGACGAAGCCTGTCGTGGCGCGAACGATATCGCCCACCGCCAGGCGGGAGCCTTTAAGGACGAGAACTCCACCAGTATGCCTTAGGGTTAACCCAAGGCTAGCCTGAGGCTAGCCCAATCCCTCAGTGAAGTCTCCGGGTCCCACCCAGCGAATATGGGGTTGTACACAATCCCCGCTCTTTTCGAGCTAGCCCTGCGCTCGACAAGACAAGTCCAACCCCCATAATATTCGCTGGACACGTGTCCGCCTACCAAGGGAATCTTTTGGTGGGTCCTACTGCGGTTATAAATATGCACTGATAGGCGTCCATACGCCCCGCCCTTGAAATACGGTTTTCCAACTGAGCTCTCGCCTCAGGGATTTTTGCGCGAGCTTACCATGCATCCCAAACGTGCTGCCAAACCACTTCCGCAAGACCTCCAAGACCGGTTAGTCGCTGCCCAAGCGCGAGCCTTGGCTAACTGTGCGGCGGTGGCTCCATAGTTAGCGAGAAAGACTTCACCCGCCGGGCCTTCCGAGCCGAAGAAGAAGGAAAAGAAAAGGGCGAAGGTGGTCCGGCGGGACCTTTCTCGCGAGAACAGGGATCCTCCTTCCCCCACTCCAAATCCTGCGGGGGATCCTTCTCCGCAGAAGGTAAGCCTTTCAACCGTGCCTACCGAGCTGATTGCGCACTAGGTCCGATGGTTAAAGTGAGCTTTCGCAGGAATCCGCTCCTAACGATGGCGCCGAGATCCCGCCGAGTTCTTCGAACCTGCCCGCTCATTCCCCCAAGGACCAAACGCGGGTCTCGGACGCAATTCCTTCAGCCGAGACCGAAACGGCAGGTACGTTTTGCTACTGTCGATATGTCAACCCTGCCTTTTCTTTTCTGAACTGTCTTCTCGCAGTGCCCGCTCCCGCTGACCCGGGCCTAACCGCCAGGGAAGTAGAAGCGAGAGCTGTGGGATTGCCTCCCTTGGTGACCAATCCTACCCTGCAGGCGGGAGGGACGGCCTCTGAACCCTCCGCTACTCCCAAGGATGTCGATCATCTCTTGGGAGAAGACAACTCCCCCCGAGCTTCTGGCCAGGTCGGGACCATCGTGCGCGAGCCCTTCCGCCCGGGGCTGGGCAAGCCTCTTCACCTCCTTTATGGAACCAACGGAGGGGCTGGGCCTTCTCGTCCAACTTCGGTTAACGTTTCTCGCCCAACTGCAGGTATGCGAAACTTTCCTGGACTATTGATTGTCATGCCTTAACCAGAATTCTCGTGCGTTCCTTTTGCAGGTGATCCCGGCTTGCGGTCGGAAGCCAACCGGGAAGAAGAAGATGATGATGATGATGACGATGAAGAAGAGGAAGATTCTCCCCTCCCTTCGTCTGGCGAGATAGAAGGAATATTGAACGGCGCCGGGAGCGCGAAGGGGAGGAGGAAGAGAATCTCGGCTATCCTGGCCAGGCTCATCCGGCGAGATCGTGCCCACTCTGCCGCGGCGGAAGCGTTCCGCGAATCTGTGGAGCAAAGGTTGGAGGCTCTGGAGCGGGATTTCTTCTTAGGCGAGGCTGATCGTCCGGGAGGGCCTTCCGCCGAGTCTTCGCCAGGGAGATGCATCTCGCAGATCCGGGATCACGCCAGGCGGATCAACCTTGGGTGTACCACCCTATCGTCTTACTTCAACCCGCTGGTGCCTCCAAGAACTAGGCGGCGAGAGCGAGGACGATGGTATTGGAAACCCTATTAGCCTTCTTTCTTTGAATCTCTTCTACCCATGTATCTCTGTAGTAAACCTTATTGTTAATTAAGTTTATCCAGCTTTCGTTAGCGAGAACCTCACTGTTACCAATGTCTCTCTTTTCTTTTCTTTTTATTGCTCTGCGAGGCTTTTAAATTAAGACGCTTACACCAATCTAGGATGCTTGCGCCAATCTAGGATGCTTGCGCCAATCTAGGAGGCTTGCGCCAATCTAGGATGCTTGCGCCAATCTAGGAGGCTTGCGCCAATCTAGGAGGCTTGCGCCAATCTAGGAGGCTTGCGCCAATCTAGGATGCTTACGCCAATCTAGGAGGCTTGCGCCAATCTAGGAGGCTTGCGCCAATCTAGGAGGCTTGCGCCAATCTAGAATGCTTGCGATGATCTAGATAATTGCGTCAAAACCAGGAAAGACCGTTGACCGCTGCCATCCCGAGGGGGGAAAATCGAGGCGCCGCTAGCCCAGATTCTGACAGCTGTACTCCGCCGTCACTTTCTCTCTCCGTCGGATGGAGCCATGATGATTACGATTCCCTATAAATAGAGAAGTCTACCAACCGCATTTACTTCTTCGATCCGGAACCTCAGCCTTCCTGTCTTGCTCTCGCGTTCTTGCTTCCGCTTCGACCTCTTTTCAGCTCTCGCTCTCACTCGCAAACCCACCATGCCCGGCGAGAACAAGGGTCGCGCCCACTGCGCGGAAGCTTTCCAAAAACACCTCTTCCCTTCCTGCAAGCTCACCCTAGACGAATATAACCTGATCGTTGACCGCTACATTCCCGCTGGCTTCTCGGCGCGGAACCCGGGTAATCACGATAAGGTGAATACTCCGGAGGCGGGAGAACTCGCCATCCCCCTCGAGCATTTCGAGGTGGGCTTCCGCCTTCCCCTTTGGCCAGAGGTTCGGCTTGCTCTTCGTTACTATGGGGTGGTTCCCGCCCAACTGAACCCGAACTCAGTCGCGATCCTTATAGCATTCATATGCTACATGCGATCCGAGAGGATCGAGTTCAGTTTGCCCATCTTCCGGAAGCTATTCAACTTCCGCGCCAAGGGAGGGGTGGTCTTCTTCTCCGGGCAACTGCTCGAGGTTACCGGTCTCGCCAACAAGCACCATCACTGGGGCGAGAAATTCGTCTATGTCAGCGGGGACTTCGGCAACGTCCCGCTTCAGCCTGTTCAGTACGAGGACGTCGCCTACAAACCGCCTACTCTGGGATCGCGCGAGAGCGCGATCCTGGAATTCTTTGGAACCAAGGAGTTCGATGTTCCCTACCTCAGGCGAGACGTCGACTCCCTCCCACTCGTCCACTCGGGCGAAGGTACGGTCTCGCCTCAGATTCCCTCTTTCATCAAAGATCTTCTTGCGCTGAAGTGTTTTAACTTTGCAGGAGAGCGGGAGGTTCCTCTGCGCCAACCCTTCGCTGAAGGCCGGGGTGTCGAGGGTCTGGCCGCGAGAGGCTCCCTTGCGCTCGCGGAAGCTAGCGCCAGCGCCTGCCGAAAAGATCCAGCCCCTCCTTTGCCACCACCAGCCAAGAAGCGGAAGGTCACCCTTCCTCCTCTCCGAGCGCTGAAGAGGCCCAAGCCTTCTGCTACCGAGAAGGGGAAATCGTTGGCGGTCTCGCCCGTCCAACCTCCTCCCGAGGGCAGGTCCTTTGAAGCGATCCTTCAGATGGCCAGCGAGATGGATGCCGCCGCCAAGAGCCGCGCCGAGGCTTCCACCGGGAACCCACCGGCCGCAAGCGAGGCTGGGGGAGAAGTGGTCGCCGCCGAAACCTCCGCCCGAGCTCCGCCCCAGGAGGTGCCGAAAGGGCACAGGAACTTTGGTTTCGGCGTGAAGTACGCCGACGCGGAGGGAAAGCCTCAGATGGAATGGGACCCCGAGTCAAACTTAATCAGGGTTACGACGCTCCTTCCCAGCTGGGCGGAGGGGGAAAATGTGACTGGCGAGGCCTTCTCGCTTGGATATGGCCTTTACAGCCGAGAGGATGCCAGCGTGTTTGACCAGATGTCCACCCGCCTTCTAGCCTTTGATGCCACCCGGGCTCTATTGCGCGGGTTCGAGCTTACGCATATGTGTGCGCGTCGAAGCATCACCATCGACAAGAATTTCACCGATATGCGCAAGGCAAGGGAGGACGCGGTGGCTCGAGCGCACACCGCGGGAGAAGAACTCGCGAGAGCTCAACAGGAGCTTGCGGACGCTCGACTGGCGCTGTCTCTACGCCCCGCGACCGAGGTAAGCGAGACCCTCCTGAACCCTTGCTCTCGTTTCTCGAAGTTACGACTGTGCGATGTTTCTAGACTGAACTCTTTTTCCACAGGATTCTGCCCAAGTCAAGGAGCTTCGCGCAGAGCTGGCCGACGCGCGCTGCGAGAGCGTCCTCCTGAGGGAACAGCTTCGCGCTGAGGTGACGAAGGTCCCGCCTCCGGAGCTAGATGCGAGGCTGAGGAGTCATTACTTCTCGGAGTACGACGTTGACAAGCTGTTGCAAGCCAACGCTCAGGCAACCGTCAAGCTGACGCTCGAGACGCTGCGAGACGTCAAGCTGCTTCGGGAGGACGGCGCGACCATCGACGCTCGCCAACTCCTCCCTTGGCTATACGATCCAGTCCCCAAACCTCCAGGCGCGCCCGACTCGCCTCCCTCAGATATCCCGAAGTCTTCTACCGCCGCTGGCGAGACATCTGAAGCGAGCTCTGGCGATGATTCAAGCGAGAGCACCAGCGGGAGTTACAGCGCGTCCCCCTAAGCTTCTTTTTTCTTTTTGTTTCTCTTGTAATGAGCGAGAGGCTCCAACTTTTGTAATTAATTTTATGTAAAGTAATGTTTCATCTTCCATTGTCAGTGTGTGCTTGAAAGTATATTATTCTGCCCGAATGGCTTCCGCGCGAGCTTCCGCCGAGACCCTTAGTCTCTTTAGGGTAATCTTCCTTAGAGATCAGTTAGGCGGGAACCTCGCGTTGTCGATTAAGTCGTCCTGCCCAGGTCCGTCGGGAGCCTCCTTTTGCGAGAACCCCTTTTGACCGAGACCCTTACTGGCCGAGACCTCCAAACCGAGGCCTTTACTGGTTGAGACCTCTGAGCAGAGACCTTTAGGGCCTTGCCTCCGGTCTAGGTCAGGGCCCTGCCCACATATTTTTCCAACCAATTAAACCCCTACCCCACCGGCGAGCCGTCGGACCTGCTAGCTTATATGGGAACCTGCGCAGCGGGTCTACCGGGGTTCGAGCCGAGCTCGTTGTAACGTAGTAACTACCAACCAAGAACCAAGGATCAAAAAGTCAAGGACTCCACCTATCCCCCGCAGGCGAGCCTTCGGACCTGCCAGCTTGATGGGAGCCTGCGCAGCGGGTCAACCTGGGGCCGAGCCGAGCTCGGGGTGTCGTAGAAGTGGCTAAGAACAAAGTATCGCGAGAGCCAACCTTTCCCCCACAGGCGAGCCTTCAGACCTGCCAGCTTGATGAGAGCCTGCGCAGCGGGTCTACCTGGGGCCGAGCCGAGCTCGGGGTGTTGATGAAGATAACCAAACCTCTCCCCCACAGGCGAGCCTTCAGACCTGCCAGCTAGATGAGAGCCTGCGCAGCGGGTCTACCTGGGGCCGAGCCGAGCTCGGGGTGTTGATGAAGATAACCAAACCTCTCCCCCACAGGCGAGCCTTCAGACCTGCCAGCTAGATGAGAGCCTGCGCAGCGGGTCTACCTGGGGCCGAGCCGAGCTCGGGGTGTTGATGAAGATAACCAAACCTCTCCCCCACAGGCGAGCCTTCGGACCTGCCAGCTAGATGAGAGCCTGCGCAGCGGGTCTACCTGGGGCCGAGCCGAGCTCGGGGTGTTGATGAAGATAACCAAACCTCTCCCCCACAGGCGAGCCTTCGGACCTGCCAGCTAGATGAGAGCCTGCGCAGCGGGTCTACCTGGGGCCGAGCCGAGCTCGGGGTGTTGATGAAGATAACCAAACCTCTCCCCCACAGGCGAGCCTTCGGACCTGCCAGCTAGATGAGAGCCTGCGCAGCGGGTCTACCTGGGGCCGAGCCGAGCTCGGGGTGTTGATGAAGATAACCAAACCTCTCCCCCACAGGCGAGCCTTCGGACCTGCCAGCTAGATGAGAGCCTGCGCAGCGGGTCTACCTGGGGCCGAGCCGAGCTCGGGGTGTTGATGAAGATAACCAAACCTCTCCCCCACAGGCGAGCCTTCGGACCTGCCAGCTAGATGAAAGCCTGCGCAGCGGGTCTACCTGGGGCCGAGCCGAGCTCGGGGTGTTGATGAAGATAACCAAATCTCTCCCCCACAGGCGAGCCTTCGGACCTGCCAGCTAGATGAGAGCCTGCGCAGCGGGTCTACCTGGGGCCGAGCCGAGCTCGGGGTGTTGATGAAGATAACCAAACCTCTCCCCCACAGGCGAGCCTTCAGACCTGCCAGCTAGATGAGAGCCTGCGCAGCGGGTCTACCTGGGGCCGAGCCGAGCTCGGGGTGTTGATGAAGATAACCAAACCTCTCCCCCACAGGCGAGCCTTCGGACCTGCCAGCTAGATGAGAGCCTGCGCAGCGGGTCTACCTGGGGTCGAGCCGAGCTCGGGGTGTTGATGAAGATAACCAAACCTCTCCCCCACAGGCGAGCCTTCGGACCTACCAGCTAGATGAGAGCCTGCGCAGCGGGTCTACCTGGGGCCGAGCCGAGCTCGGGGTGTTGATGAAGATAACCAAACCTCTCCCCCACAGGCGAGCCTTCGGACCTACCAGCTAGATGAGAGCCTGCGCAGCGGGTCTACCTGGGGCCGAGCCGAGCTCGGGGTGTTGATGAAGATTCCTTCAACCAGGCCTATTCTATCATTGAGATGAGGAGTCATAGCCGGTTAAAACAAAAAACACAAAGATTGCATACTCAGAGATAGTCAATATTCTGAAATAAACTTATTGAAAATGCAATAGTTATTTACAACATTACAATCCTTCTTTCCCCTTACGGGTAGAAACGCTTCAGGTCATCACCATTCCAGGTGTGACTCAAGGTCCTTCCCTCCGCATCCTAGAGATAGTAGCCTCCGTTAACCAGAGCCTTCTCTACTATATAAGGCCCTTCCCAGCTAGGGTTGAGCTTACCAACCGCGGCCGACCTTCCTGCAGCGTCGACCTTTTTCAGTACTAGATCCCCCTCGGTGAATTGCTTGACTCTGATGTGCTTATCGAAGTACCGAGCCATTCGCCGTTTTATTTCCTCTTGCCTGATGGCAGCAACATCCCGCAGCTCTTCCACCATATCTAATGAGAGGCGCAACCCTTCCTCATTCTCCGACCTCCAAGCTTCGCTTCCCTCACCTGCGGCCGCGACCCTTGGGGACCGAACCTCGAACTCCACCGGGAGGACAGCCTCACACCCATGAGAGAGCTTGAAGGGGGTCTCCCCTGTGGCCGTGTTCGGAGTTGTTCGCAAGACCCATAGGACGGAAGGGAGCTGTTCCACCCAGTTACCCTTCAGGTTCTCCACCTTCTTTTTGAGCAAGTTGACAATGATCTTGTTTGCCGCCTCCACCTGGCCATTGCTCCGAGGATGATGGACAGAGGCGAACCTGAGGTCAATCCCCAATTGGGTGCAGAAACTGATGAATTCTTCACTGGCAAACTGAGGACCGTTGTCTGTCACTATCGCTTGGGGCAATCCGTGCCTGCAAATGATTTCCCCCCAAACGAAGTTCCTGATGACCTGGGAGGTTACCTTGGCTAAAGGCTTGATCTCCAACCACTTGGAGAAGTAGTCAACCATAACTAGGAGGAACCTCCTCTGCCCGCTAGCTGGAGGAAAGGGTCCAACCAGGTCCATTCCCCAAATGGCGAAGGGCCATGGCGCCGTGATGCTTCGAAGCCTTTGGGCGGGTAAGAGCTGGAGGGGAGCATGTACTTGGCACTTCCGACACCTCCTTGCGAACTCAGCTGTATCCTTCCTCAAAGTCCGCCAGAAATATCCTTGCCTTATCACCCTTGCTTCCAGTGTCCTTCCCCCTGAATGACTGCCGCATTCTCCAGAATGCACTTCTTCCAGGATCCTTGGGACTTCCTCCTCGGTCACGCATCTCGCGAGGAGTCCTGACAACATCTTCCGATGCAAACTCCCTTCCAGCATCAGGTAATGAGCCGCCTTGTGCCTGAAGCTCTTTGCATCCTTGACTTCTTCCGACAGTTCTCCTGTGGTCAGGAAGGTCACCAACGGATCTACCCATGAGGACCGCCGATTCACCTCCATCAACTCCCCCTCTTCAATGGCTGGTCGAAACAGTTCGGTTAGGGTACCTCCTCCCCGAGGCCCGAACTTCGCCAGTCGATCAGCTGCCGCGCTTTCCTCCCTGGGAACATGTTGAATAGAGAATGAACGGAAACCTCCGATGACGGCTCTTACCTTAGATAGATATCTCGCGAGGGTCGGCTCCCGGGCCTCAAACTCGCCTCGGATCTGCGATGCTACCACCATTGAGTCGGTGAAGGCCTCCACATCCTGGATTTCCAGCTCCTTTGCCAAGCGAAGGCCAGCTATCACAGCCTCATACTCCGCTTGGTTATTGGTTACAGGGAAGTGGAAGGTCACTGCTTGCTCTATGGTAACCCCCTGAGGACTTACCAACACCACACCTCCTCCCAGGGAGTGCCTTCCCGAGGCCCCATCGACCATCATCTTCCATGCTTCTTGCGGCCTTGGTTCTTCAACCTCGGCCTCAGTAACATAGTCCGCCAAAAAATCCGCTACGGCCTGGGCTTTGATGGAGAGCCTCGGGACGAAAGAAATGTCAAACTCGCTTAGCTCGATGGACCACTTTGCCAACCTTCCTGAATGTTCCACCCCCTCAAAGACCTTGCGAAGAGGATGGTCGGTTACCACCCTAATCGAGTGCGCTTGAAAGTAAGGGCGAAGCTTCCTAGCTGAGATGACCAAGGCATACGCTAGCTTCTCCAGGATGGGGTATCGGAGCTCCGCCTTTTTTAAGATTCGGCTTACATAATAGACGGGTAACTGTTTCTTCCCCTCCTCCCTAACCAAGACGGAGCTCACTGCTTCTACCCCCACTCCGAGATACAAGGCTAGGTCCTCCCCTTCCTTCGGGTTTTGGAGTAACGGAGCTTGGGAGAGTTGCCTCTTCAGCCCCTGAAATGCCTCTTCACATTCGGCCGTCCATTCGAATACTTGGTTACCACGAAGTACTTTAAAGAAAGAGGAACACCTATCCCCTGACCGAGAGAGGACCCTGCTTAGCCCGGCCAACTTCCCGGTCAAGCGCTGGACCTCTTTGGCACTGCGAGGTGATTCCAGGTCTAGAATAGCCTTAACCTTATCGGGGTTAGGTTCTACCCCCGCGGGAGTCAAGAGGTGTCCGAGGAATTTCCCGCGACTAGCCCCGAAGACGCACTTCAAGGGGTTCAGCCTCATCTTGAACCTTCGCAGGGTGGCAAACGTTTCCTCCAAGTCCCGCAAGTGGGAATCAACACACTTGCTCTTGACCATGAGGTCGTCCACGTAGACCTCCAGGTTCCTTCCCCTTTGATCTCGAAAGATTCGATCCATCATGCGTTGGTACGTTGCCCCTGCGTTCTTCAACCCGAAGGGCATCATCTTATAGCTGAAGCATCCCTCTCTCGTGATGAAGGAAACATCCCTGACATCAGGAGGGTGCATCCGGATCTGATGGTAACCTGAAAATGCATCTAAAAAACTCATAAGAGAAAAACCGACGGCTGAGTCAACCAGCGCGTCGATTCGAGGCAAGGGGTAGCAATCCTTGGGACATGATTTATTTAATAAAGAAAAATCAATACACATGCGCCATTTTCCTCCTCCCTTCTTTACCATTACCACGTTGGAGATCCATCCTGCATACTGGATCTCTGAAATGAAGCCTGCGTCCAGGAGCTTTTTGACCTCCCCTCGGATGGGGGCTTCTAGCTTGGTGGCGATGGCCCTCATCCTTTGGCGTATGGGGCGGGCTCTGGGATCCAGGTTCAAGCGATGACAGGCCACGTCCGCGTCGATGCCCGGCATGTCTGCCGCGCTCCAAGCGAAGATGTCGATGTTACTTTGGATGCAGGCTCGCATCCGCTCCTGATCCTCGAGGCTCAAGCCTCCGCTGATCCGAACCCTTTGCACCTCCCCCGCTCTTGTAAGCACCTCCATCTCCACCACTTCTTCGGCCGGCTCCAGCCCCGACCGCTCCCAACTTACCCTTGCCTCTTCCTGCTCAAACTCGAGCTCCTCTCCCCCAACCTCATCAACTTCCATCGCCTCCCCCAGGCTCTCCCCCTGCCTCTGCTCTCCTTCATCCATCACTCCTCTCGCCTCTTCTAGGCCAATCTCCCCCACCTCCGCCATCTCCTCAACAACCTCCATCGCCTCTCCCAGGCTCATCTCCCCTTCCTCAACTCCTTCCTGCTCAGCCATCTCCCTCTCCAACTCCTCTGCCTCCGCCATCCACGACACGGTGTTAACCGCCGTCACATAGCACTGCCTTGCCATCTTCGGATCCCCCCTGATCCTAACCTGCACCCCTCCATTGTTGAACTTGAGGCATTGGTGGTATGAGGAGGGTACACAGCGAAAGGCGCTGATGAGGGGACGTCCAAAGATGGCATTGTAACTACTCGGGGCGTCTACGATCACGAACCGACAGTTCCGTGAGACGCCCCCAAGCCTCACATGCAGGCCCACTCCCCCTTCCACTTCTTTCCTTTCTCCGGAGAAGCCAAAGAGCGGTCCATCAGAAGCCAGGACCCTTTTTCCTTCCACCCTCATCTCATCGAAGGCCTTCTTGAAGATCACATTCACCGAGCTCCCATTGTCTACCAGTATCCGGGAGACGGTGTAGTTCTCCACCGCTGTCTGGATCACAAGCGCGTCGCAGAACGGATCCTCGTAGTCTGGCATATCCGCGGATGAGAAAGTGATCTTCTCCTCTGGGGGGAGCCAGGGAGGTTGAGGCGACCCCTCGGCGGAACATGGTTTGAAGGCTCCCCTTGCGGGTTGCCTCGATCCCCACTCCCCCATGGATCACTCCGATCCCTCCTCGGGTCCCCACGTCAACCCTGTCTTCACACCTGTCCTCAGCCTCTTCTCGCTGCACTTCAACGATCCTTACAGGCGGATCCTGCCTTCCGACCCCTCTGGCCCCTCTTATCTCCAGAAACTCTGGGCAGGTGGCCGTTGCGTGACCTTCCTCCTGATGGAAGTCACAATAAGGCAACGCCACCCTGCCCCCTCTTCCTTCTCCTCCTCCCCTTCTTCCGGCTCCCCGAATTCTTCTTCCTCTTCCCCTTCCCACCTCCATAGCCTCTTGCGGCGGTGGGAAATGACCCCTTGGTCCCTGTCGCCATCCTCCCTGCTCCAGCCTTCTTTGCTCCCGGAAGTTATCTCTTCCCTGAAGTCCTCCTTGGCCCTGGGGGCGGCCCTCCTGAGGCCTCCAACCCAGTCGGTTGTTCGGCTCCCTGGCCCCCCCATGCTGCTGTCCCTGCCCTCGGGGCTCTTCTCTTCTCCTATCTTCCCTCGGCTCCCTCTGCTCCCTCTGCTCTCTCTGCCTTCCTACTACCGGCTCCTTCACATCATCCTCGGCCAACCTGGCCAGCTTCCTCGCAAACGCAGGGTTTGCCCTCTCAAAGTCTATCTCCTTCGCCGCCCTCTCCATGAGCTCCTCAAAAGAGAGAGGGGGCACCCTCTTCAATTTCATGCTGAAAAACCCTGGTCTCAGCCCCAGGGTGAAAGCAAGCATTAACGCATACCCTGGGACCTCCTGGACCAAGAGAATCTCCTCTTGGAAACGGTCCACATAGTGACCCAGCGTCTCCTCCGGCTTCTGCCTCACTGCAAACAGGCACTCAGCCTCCTTCTTCCTTTTCTTTGAAGTTGAGAACCTCAACAGAAAACCCCTGCGCAGATCCTCAAAGCTGTAGATGGAACTTGCCGGCAACTGGTGGAACCAGTCCCTGGCCTTCTCTTTCAGAGTGATGGCAAACAACCTACACTTGAAGGCATCCGACATTTGCCTGATGGATACCACGTCCTCGAACCATTGCACGTGCTGAACCGGGTCGTCCTTCCCGGTGTAGTAGGTCATGTCCGGCTCCCGGAACCCCTCCGGCACTGGAGCCGAGACAATGAGCTCACTAAAGGGGGTCTCGCCCCCTGCCTGGCGAGAAGGCATGTCCCGCGACCTCGGCTGACTGGACCGATCCGCGAGACCGTGCCCGGGGAAAAGCTCCCGCACTGTCGCCTCCCTCTCGCCCAGGTCCACCGGAACCTCCTTCCCGGGACGCTGGCCTGGGAAGAGTTCCCGCGCGGCCACATCCCTCTCGCCTGCCTCCACCGGGACCTCCTTCCCGGGGCGCTGCCCTAGAGCGTTCTCGCCTAACAGCGGAACCACCTCCACCGGAACCTGCGGCGTCTCCCACTCATTCCTTGCCGAGAAGGCCAAGCTGATCGTCTGCATGACTTCTCGCCTGAAGTCCTCAAACATCTTCTTCGTCGCATCGTCCACCCGGGTGGGGGATCCTCCTGCGCCTGATCCTTCACCTTCGCCTCCTGTCATGGGACTTAACTCGAGATTTTCTTACACCGACTGCTTCCACGCTCACCGCACCAGAAATGTTGAAGCCAAAAATGACCTCAACGAATGTTCACGAACCAAAGCGCAGCCGACGCCTACTTCTCTCAAATCTCGACCCCTGACTGGCTGCTAAGGTCCTAAAACAGACCCAAAGCCTCAGCTGGGAGGTCCCACCACACACCCGGAAGATCTCTGAGAGCTTCCCCTCCAAAGCCAAATGCTGGGCTGGGAGCTCCTCAGAAAGCGCTAGAGTTAGGGAATAATAAAAAGCCTGCCTTCCAAAGAGCTCCTATGAGTCTTTTTATAGTCTTCCTTTGACCTGAAAATACTGAAATACCCCTGAGGGGTCTGCCAATAGCCAAAACCCGCTGTCATCCCAAGGGCATTTGGGTAATTTTACCTCGGGATAAAAAATAATAATAAAATAATCTCCTCTGGACTCCGGGTCCCACCCCGTGGGCCCACTTGGCGAGACCCCCGGTCTAGAAGGCTCTCGCTGGGTCCCCACTAGGCCCATCTTGGCGAGAACTCCTGCCAGGAAGGTTCTCGCGCTAGGTAGTCATGATGCCCTTGCGAATGAAGGCTCTCCTAAAGCGTTCTCGCCTGCCCTGGGCGGGAGCTTTCCCTAAGGCGGGAGCTTCCGTAGTCAAGCCATCTGCTTTGGTCGGTCGACGATCTCTCCTGCCGGGAGCTCGACTATCTGCTCTGGTCGGTCGACGATCTCTCCTGCCGGGAGCTCGACTATCTGCCCTAGTTTCCCCAGCTTTCGCCTGCCCTTGGCGGGAGCTCCTTCAGGGCGGAAGCTCCTCTGGCTTTGGAGCCGAAGCCTGTCATGGCGCGAACGATATCGCCCACCGCCAGGCGGGAGCCTTTAAGGACGAGAACTCCACCAGTATGCCTTAGGGTTAACCCAAGGCTAGCCTGAGGCTAGCCCAATCCCTCAGTGAAGTCTCCGGGTCCCACCCAGCAAATATGGGGTTGTACAATGCAGCGTAAATACATCTCCACCGTGCAATTGACCACCTCGGTTTGCCCGCCCGACTGAGGATGGTTGGCGGTGGAGAATGTTAACTTGGTACCATCACTGAGAGTGAATAACTCCGTCCAAAATCGGCTTGTAAAAACCTTGTCTCTGTTTGAAACAATGCTTTCTGACATCTCATGAGGGCGGAAGACCCCGTTGAAAAAGATACGTGTCACAATCTCGGCAACAAGGGGGAGAGTGATATTCCAAAATTCTTGTTTGAATTTTGAAATAAATTTGGGATCAAATTTACAATAACGCAACTCAAGTGAGAATTTTACGAGTAATAACATGCGATGTTTAACCTAGGAATTGCAAAGACGCATAAATATTAGCATTTTCTCGCATTCAACGATACACAAATTCATCCACAAGCATATGATGAAGAAAAGAAGGTCATGTAAGAATTAATATTTACGACAAATGGGTAAAAAAATAACTAAGGTAAGTTCTGAACTTTTAGGATGAAATTAAATGTTAAGCATTTTATTGTACTGGCAATTCACGAGCGAGATAAGGAAAAGTGGTATACCATAAGCTCATTCTCGCAGTAAGATGATGTTCATCTGTAACAAGGAGGAAATCAAGGGGAACACTGGAATGCCGTCCTCTAGTTGGACTTAGTGTAGGGAAACTGAGCAGGTTGTATAGGTGAGAGTTCTCAAACGGTAACTGCGTCGCAGCCGCCTGACAGGGTCAGGAATATGTCGCCTTTGGTCGATAGGCCCTTAGATAGAGGCTTAAGGGGCGTTAGCGTCTTTTGCGGCAAGGAGGAAAAGAAAAGAGAAACGGGGTGGAGGGTGGAGTTGTCCCTGCCAGGGAGTGGTCGGGGAAGATTTACTGGGGGAAGATTGGCCACAAGAGGATTTGCCGGAGCCACTCTTTTCTCAGAGGACTTCGTCACTGCCTATGGAGGAAAGATTAGGCAGTTTTGTCACACTGGAAGAGGAGAGCGACTGGGAAAAAGGTCTCCTTGTTCTCTTCTTTTTTCCAGGCACCCCCTTTTAGTTTGGGGATTTTAGGCTTTTATAAAAAAGTAGCTGAATGAATGGGTTTCAGGATAGGTTTCAATTTTTTGGTAAAGAAAATTAATTGAAGGGGAAATTAAAAGGATGGAGGCTGGCTATGAAAAGAGGGTTTCATGAGGGAGACAGTTATGAAAATAAAGTAGTATTAATGTGATCTTTAGGTATTCTCTCACTATAATAATTATGAAAATAATTTAAATTTCAGAATTATTAATTTTGTAATAATATGAAATACTTAGTTAAAAAAAAATCTTTGCTTGCCTTTACGAACACCGGTCCTAATTTGTCAAACCTTTTCATTCATGTTCTTATTGACCACCTGTCACATCAATAAGCCGAATAATAGTACGCTAGTAACATGCGTGAAAACTAAAACATAAAATGCGCGAAGACGTGTGCTACACAAATAAAAATACGGTGAATAAAATAAAATAAAGATGTAATCTTGGGTTGTATCAACGAGCCATGACAATAAAATATGCACCCTTGGGGAATCAGCCGACAATGACCATCATGATGGTTTTGCCTCTAGAAGTGGACAACCCTTCGACAAAGTCCATGGATACATCGGCCCATATCTGTCGGTACTGGTTGTAGGAGTTTCACGGGGAGGAGGTGGGATGTCTTGTTCGTTTGGAAGACGGAACAGGCAACAATGAAGTTTGCACGCAGCGACGGAGACCTTTCCAAAAGAACTCGGCCCGGATGTGCTGAAGTGTCTGGTGAATGCCCTTGTGCCAACGACCATGCACGTTCTCTAAGATGGTCTGAATCAGAGGGAAAGTGTCCTCTAGGAAGAGACGCCCCTTATAGAATATTAGGCCCCCTTGCGGTCCAACACGGAGGCGTGTGGCCCTCTTCAATACGGCGGTGGAGCTCCGAGGCAAGTGGCGAGGATTGAATCTCCTGGCGCAGGGCGACAGTTGGGACTTAAATGGCCAAAAGTGTCCCTTCACTAATGTGCTTGCGCCAAGAAAGATCGTTAGTCGCCCTATTCTGAGCTCCCGTCTTGCACTCCACCCGAAAGTCAAAGCCAAGTAACTTGCTAACCCATTTTGCTGCGGGCAGTGGTGAGGTGCAGTTCTAGCAGATACTTTAAACTGAAATGATCGATGCGAATCACAATAGTGCAGCCCCAGAGGTATGGCCGCTAGTGCTGTACGACATTGGCTAATCCGATCAATTCCTGCTCGTAAGCAGGTAGGTTCTGATGGTAGAGGGCGGTTCAGCGACTGAAGTATGCAATAGGGTGCTCTTCCTGGTGTAGGATAGCCTCACAGCTTTGAATGGAGGCGTCCCACTCCACCTAAAGCTCACGGGCAAAGTCTGGTAGACGTAAGACGGGTGTGGACATCAAGGCCCTCTGAAGCACCTGAAAAACTGCAGTGGCGGTGTCACTTCAGGCGAAGTCCTTCCGCAATAGACAAGTGGTTCCGCAATGGTACTGTACCCTTGGATGAAGTGGTGGTGATACCCGGTCAGTCCAAGGAATCGATGGAGGTGACACAACGTCTGAGGGGTGGGTCACGCCGCCACGCCCTGAATCTTCTCCGGATCCCAGACACTTTCTGGGCATGCACGATATGCCCCAGGTAAGCGACGCTCTTCTTGCCAAAGGTTTACGTGGAGTCCTTGAGGACGAACCAGTGCTTTTGTATCAGCTTAAGAACAATGCAGAGATGCTGCAGATAATCTACGAGAGACTTATTGTATACCAAAATGTCGTCAAAAAATACTACGTCCGACTTACGCAGCAAGGGTTAGAATACCTCGTTCATCAGAGTCTGAAATATGGATGCAACATTCGTGATGCCGAAAGGAATGCATCTCCAAGAACTAGAAGTGCCCATGATGCGTCCAAAAGGCTGTCTTTTCGACGTCTGCGGCCGCCATCCACACCTGGTGGTAACCAGAAAACAAATCCAACTTCGAGAAGAAGCGGGCGCCATGTAGCATGTCCAAGAGCCTCTCTACCATTGAGATCAAAAATTTGTCTTTCACCATCTTCGCGTTGCGCTCCATATAGTCAACGCAAAAACGCCAGGAGCCATCATTTTTGTGCACCAAAAGGACCAGCGAGGAGAATGGTGAGACGTTGCGGCGGATGATCCCCAGTTGTAACATTGATGTACACTGTCGTTCAATCTCATCCTTCTAGAGCAAAGGATAATGGTATGGGCAGACGAACACTGGAGATGTGCTTGGGAGGATGCAAATACGTTGGCCTTGGTTGTGTGGAGGCAGGAGACCAAACGAGGCCACAAATGTCTCGACAATGTCCTGTAGTAGCTGCTGGAGGTCAGAAGGTACGACCGCTGAAGAGGACATCACTAGAGGGAGAGGATTGTCGTGGATTGCGAAGGAAGACATACTTGGTAGCAGGGGTGGCCATGCCACTCAATTCGTTGTGCTCCTTGATAGCAACACATAATGAGGCAGCCAAAGTCCTACGTCAGTGGCCCTAAGGTCCTGAGCCAACTAACGCCAAGTACCACATCGAACTTCTGTAGGTCCACCACAAAAGATCGACGATAGAGTGGTGGTTTTCCACCACTATGGGAACTCGACGACAAATACCTGGGCACTCCATCTGGTGGTCGTTGGCCACCGATACCTGCACTTGACTGCGAAGTGTGATCGGGAGGTGAAGGCGGTGAGCTATAGTCTGGAGGATAAAGCTGTGGGTGTCGCCCGAGTCCATAGGGCCAAGGAGCATCTGGCCTCCAAGAGTAATGACCAACCATATTGTATGCCCTTCCCGAGGCCTTGGATGGCCTGCAAGAAAATCTATGGAATTCCCATGTCGGGGTCATCCTCATCGTCGTTAGAGGGATCATCTACTTCCAACCAAAAGAGTCATTTGCATTGGTGGACCAGTCCAAAAGTCTCTTCGCAGTTGAAAAATAGACCCTTCACGCGGCGCTTTGTCGTCTCTGAAACCGATACGCGTTGACGGAAGGGAGGATGGATCGGGTCGATTCCCTTAGCCGGTCCGGGGGTAGTATCCCAGGGGTTATACTGCTGTCACTGCTGCCACCACGAAAGACCCTGCAGTATCCCTGCGGATACCTGAATGCAGATCTAAGGAGGAGGCGCTTCTCGCATCCCCGTGCGAGGCTCATCGCGATGGTGAGATCAGTAGGGGCCTTGAACTCCATGTTAAGGCGAAGACGCTCATGTAGGCCCACTGTGAAGATGGGAACCAACGGGACGGAAGCACTAAAGGAGTCCGAGCCAGGAGAACTTGGAAATTTTCGAAGTACTCATCAACGGGCTCTGTCTGCTTGAGGGCAATGAGTTCGCCGAAAGGGTTGCTGCGTAAGAGAGGTCCAAAGCGAATTCATATCACCACATACAATGACCTCGCCACCAATTCATGATCATGTTGCGGTCTTTTCTTTCGTTCACATCACCACACAAGCTACGTCCCTGCGATAACATCACACCCTCATTCGTGACATCAGTGAGCACAATGACGAATTATCCCTTGATACATCTTCAAGACAGCGATGCACTACGAGGAGTTGTTCTGGCGGGAAATTAAGTTGCCAAATGATCGAATCGTTCGAGCCTCGTTTGAGCAATTTGAAGGAAGGGTGAGATGTTATGGTCTCGCACGACCCGTTATCCACTTTAATTTGTGTGTTTTAATTTATGTTTGTTTTTGTAGAAGAATTGAGTGAACCTTGTATATACTTCTTGAATTGCAAATTACAAGTATGAGTACAAATATATAGGGAGAAAAGAGATAGAGTCATCCCTTATACAAGATGTGAGACTAATACATGAGAAAGTAAAAAGACCTATAATGGGTCTCTAAATCGGCTTTTACAAACATTTTTCTAACACTCCCTCACAAGCTGGAGCGTATAAGTCGTAGGCGCCAAGCTTGGATAAGAACTGATAGTATAACAGTTGAGAGAGGGCTTTGGTTAGGATATCAACAAACTTTTCCTGTAGCGGGAACATGTTCCAACTCTATCTTCTTTGATTGAACCTTTTCCCGAATGAAATGATAGTCAACTTCAATATGCTTTGTTCGTTAATGGAGGACTGAATTCTTGGCAATATGCACCACTGCTTGACTGTCACATAATAAGGTTGCCAAAGATGAGAGCTTGAGTCCCAAATCATCGAGAAGACTTTCAAGCCAGGTTAACTCAGATACAACAACAGCCATATCCCGGTACTCGGCCTCAGCAGAGGATTGAGCAACAACGGTCTGCTTCTTACTACGCTAGGTTATAAGGTGTCCACCGAAGTATGTATAAAAACTAGTTGTGGAACGCCTATCATCCAGAGAAACTGCGTAGTCGACGTCAGAATACGCAACTAGAGATAAAAAGGTAGATGGTTTGTAAACAAGTCCTTGTCCCGGAGCAGTCTTTAGATATCTGAGGATGCGCTCAATGGCTTGGAGATGAGATATCCGAGGAGCATGCATAAAACGACTCACTACTCCCACAGCAAATGAGATGTCAGGTCGAGTAACTGTAAGATAAATCAACTTCCCCACCAAGTGTCGATAGTACTCTGGATTTGTAAGCAGTTGGTCAGAATCAGAACCATGTGTAGAGAGTTTGTGATTTACATTCGTAGGGGTGTCCGCAGGTTTGCACCCTGAGTAGCCAGCATCTTGAAGGAGGTTTATACAGTACTTCCGCTGGGATAAGATGAGTCCATCAGGTCGTCTGATGACCTCGAGCCCAAGGAAGTAGCAAAAATTTCTCAGGTGTTTTGTCTGAAATGTTGCTTGATTTGTAATAAATATAGGTGAAAAACATAAAAATAATCAACTGATAAATGTGTTAAACATTTTTTATATTTTTTGTGATGTGAATAAGAAAAAACTGTGTGAAATACAAAATTGAATGTAAAAATAATACATATTAATGTAACAAAACGATAAGTATATAATTAATTCATATATGTGATTTAAACATGTTAGAATATGCTCTTTTATGCTTTATTTTATTATGCCTCTTTATTGTATCACCTCTATATATAGAGGACCTAATATTGAAATGAACTATTTTTTATTTTTGTCGTCCAACATGGTATCAGAGTCATACCTTTGCGTCCTCTCTTACTTCTTTTTCCATACATGTATCATGACAGCAGGCTCTGGAGGTCTCTATGTGGAGAGAGGCGATGGTTGAGGAAATGAATGTTCTTGAGAAAACTATACATGAGATTTGGGGACTCTTCCTTATGGAAAGAAGACGGTTGGGTGCAAATGGGCGTTCTCTGTGAAACGGAGCACACAAGGGATTGTCGAGAGGTGCAAGACAAGACTGGTGGCAAGGGGTTATATCCAAACCCTTGGTATTGACTATCTGGAAACGTTTGCCCCGGTGACAAAGATGAACACTATTAGGGTCTTGTTATCCTGAGCTGCATGCAAGGGTTGGAATCTTTGGCAGCTTGATGTGAAGAATGCATTCCTCCATGACAATATAGATAATGAGATCTACATGTCTATTCCTCCTGGTCTTACTCCTAGAGGTGTAGAAGAGAAAGTCTGCAGATTAAAAAAAGTTCTATATGGGCTGAAGTAATCCCTAAGAGCCTGGTTTGGGAGGTTCCATAAGGCTATGATGTCATTTGGATATTACCAGAGCAATGCTGATCACACACTGTTCATCAAACATAGGACCGGGAAACTCACTATTCTCATTGTGTATGTTGATAATATAGTCATAACAGGGGTTGATGTTGAAGAAATCTAGAATCTAAAACATAAATTAGCTAGGGAGTTTGAGGTCAAGGATCTGGGGAAATTCAAGTATTTCTTGGGTATTGAAGTTGCAAGATACAAGCAAGGAATCTTCATTTCTCAGAGAAAATATACTCTGGATCTCCTTGAGAAGGTGAAGATGAGTGGACGTAGACCGGCTGACACCCCGATTGAAGCAAATCATCGATTGGGGTCCAATGATGGAGAGGAAATTAAAGACATCTCAGAGTTCCAAAGATTAGTGGGAAGGTTGATCTACTTGTCCCACACTCGCCTAAATATTTCTTATGCAGCCAGTGTTATCAGCCAATTCATGCATTCTCCTAAGACACATCATGTGGATGCCGCTCACAGAATTTTCAGATATCTCAAGTCTTCACCAGGAAGGGTTATCCTGTTTGCTTCGAATTCAGGTTTAAGTATTGAAGTGACGTAGACCGGCTGACACCCCGATTGCAGCAAATCATCGATTGGGGTGCAATGATGAAGAAGAAATTGAAGACATTTCAGAGTTCCAAAGATTAGTGGGAAGGTTGATCTACCTGTCCCACATTCGCCTAGATATTTCTTATGCGGCGAGTGTTATCAGCCAATTCATGCATTTTCCCTAAGACACGTCATATGGATGCTGCTCACAGAATTTTCAGGTATCTTAAGTCTTCTCCAGGAAGGGTTATCTTGTTTGCTTCGAATCCATGTTTAAGTATTGAAGTTTATACTGATGCCGACTAGACCGTATTTGTTGAGAATAGGCAATCAACTTTAGGATATTGTTCCCTTGTTGCGGGCAATCTGGTTACTTAGAGGAGCAAGAAGCAACAAGTTGCGGCGAGATCCAGTGTAGAAGCTGAGTTTGGAGCTATGGCTCACGGGTTCTGTGAAGGTTTATGGCTTCGCTCATTGATGAGTGACCTTGGTCTTGCTGAAGTAGGAGTCATCTGTCTGTATTGTAACAATAAGTCAGTTATTAGTATCACGCGCAATCCCGTTCAACATGACCGCACTAAACACATTGAAGTAGATCAACACTTTATCAAGGAAAACATTGAGGGGAATTGTGTGTACACCTTTTGTGCTCTCTGACAGACAGCTAGCGGACATCCTCACCAAAGGGTTGAGTGAGAATATATTTGACAGGATTGTTGACAAGCTGGGCATGGTTAACATCTCACGCCCAACTTGAGGGAGAGTGTTAGAATATGCTCTTTTATGCTTTATTTTATTATGCCTCTTTATTGTATCATCTTATTCACCTCTATATATAGAGGACCTAATATTGAAATGAAATGTTTTTGATTTGTGGCGTCCAACAAAACATATACTGCTAGTCTGTTAATATACCATAAAATAAAATTGTGGACTAGATATTCAAAAGTCGTGCCGGCCAATATATCAAAAAATATAGATATGTCGGTCTATATTTTACTCAATGACAATATATATTATTTTAGAAAAGAAATGTCATTTTCCTCTAAAACCTACATGCTAGGTCATGTAATTTTTTTTGTTTTATTTTGGCCACATGACGTTACTTTTTTGTTTTATTTCAGCTGCATACCATCTGATTTTGGTTTCCTAGGGAAACTTCTAGCTTATTATTTCTATTTTCCATTATAACTTTCTTATGTCTGTATTGCAGGTGCTCTGCTTTCCAACATTCTGCAGCCCGTGTATATTTCTTCCTTGACAATTGGCAAATCCGAATATTCTTTTGATGGTGTTTCTCTGACAAATCATCTAGAAAGGGCTCTGGATGGTCGTGTTATTTCCTTAAACATTAAACTCTGGAGTCCATTTCAAGTGAAGAAGGTATTATAAATTTATAACACTACAAATCTAATGGTTTGATAAGTCGTAGCAAAATATTCATTTGCTTAGAACAAACATTTATCTACAGTATCCTGTTTTGGAGGGTTCTGTTCCGCCAAAAGAATTTCAACAGTCGGCCAAAGATACACCTAATTTAACATGCGGGTATATGAGCTTTGTATATCTTGAATGGAATATATAAAGGGTTAATTACAATGATATCCACGGTGAGTTTGTGCAATTATCAAAAACGTCTCTTCTTCAAATTACCAATTTAACTAATCTGAACGGCAGATGTGAAAGTGCAATATTGCCCCCACTTAATATAATGAAAAACATAAAAAATATAACTCAAAATTCGGAGGGTCCTTGAACTGATATACCCCTAGCACTGTGAGTGGTTGCACTTCTAGTGCATGTTAGATGTGAGGGGTGTGGATATTATGTTTGCTTAATATGGAAAGTGTTATCGTCATTTTATAGATCTAAAATTTTATTATTATGTATTCACTCTTTTTGTTTGTTCCTTTTAGTTCCACATTGGGTAGTGGCTCTAGCTTTGTGCATCTCTTGTATGAATAGACTTTTGACCTTTTGGGATAGTCAGTCCTAGTAGATGGATCTAGTCATTATATCTTGTATCTTTATAGTTCGTGTCGCGTCTAGTCCCTATTTAATAACACTCTCGTGTCATAAATGAACCAAACAATGAATGAGTGTTATGCTATGTTGTTAAAGGCGCGCTTAAGACTCAAAGCTCACCAGGCTCAGAGGTTTGCGTATTCGTGTACCTTTTTTGCGCCTTTGGAGCATAAAGCCCGTGCCTGGGTGCTATTTTTGCTGTAAAAAAGTTCTTTTCAACAACAACACTCAAGCCTAAAAAATTTCTTTTCAAAATAAAGAAAAAAATAATGTAATAAATCATTAATTTTGATATGATTTAGGTGGCGTTTGGTTCGGCTTATCGGCTGCGGTGCGGTGCAAACGCAACTCATCTTTTGCCATAATCAGCGTTTGGTTCGGCTGATTTTAAGAATCCCGTTTTTGGCTTTCGGCTGTTTCTTATCTACCCCCGGCCGCTGTTTCTTATCGCGTTCATCCGCAATCGCAACCCTATCCCTCCTCCCTTCCCGATTCACGCGACTCCACCCGGTTCCGTTCTTCCCGATTCTCTTCTCCTTCGCTTACCTTCTTCTCTACTCCTCCGCGTACCCTCTTCTCCTCCCGATTTCCCAGCGGCGGCGACCGGATCCATCCGTTCCTCCCTGCATCGACCACCGGATCCAATATTACGCTCTGCAGCAATTCGAGCTTCCTCCCTCCAGCGGATCTCTACTCTTCCTGATTCGAGCTTCCCAGCAGTTCTTCGGCACGCCGCACATCGCCGACGCTCCATCTTCCCCAATCGGAGATCTACAAGATAACTTTTGGTGATTTTCCATTTTTTCCGTTCATTTCACCTTACCTAGATCTGGCCGTATATGCGTATTGCAATGTTCACTGGATTTGATATGTGATTGTTTGTGTGTGAGTTATATGTTTGTGTGTATATGTGTATTGCAATGTGTGTGTGAGTTGTATGTGTGTGTTTGTGTGTTTATGTATATATATGTGTGTGTGTACATGTGTATGTCTGTATGTGTATGTGTATGTGATTGTGTGTGTGTTTGTATGTGTGTATGTGTGTGAGTATGTGTGTGATTATGTGTGTGTATATATGTGTGTGTGTGTATATATGTGTTGTGAGTGTACATATGTGTGTGTGTGTATATATGTGTGTGTTTTTGTGTATATATGTGTGTGTTTATGTTTAATATATTTTTGTAATGTTTTTTAATGTTGTTTTTAAAGATGGGCAAAACAAAAGATGGTGGGATAGCCGCAATGTGGGACAATTCCAATGTTCTCCTCTTTTGTGATATCTCCATAAAAGAGATAGAACGTGGGAATCGACCTACAACACATTTTAGTAAAGAGGTGTGGTCCAGTATAATGAAGAAATTTGAATAGTCGACTGGAAAGAAATACGATAAAGTGCAATTCAAAAATAAATGGGATCATCTGAAGAAGGAGTGGAAACTTTGGACGGAGTTGAAACGAGGTGAGACCGGCTTGGGTTGGAACACATTAAGGAAAACTATAGACGCCTCAGATGAGTGGTGGGACGAGCGATTGAAGGTATTCATTGTTTGAATTCAATTATTTCCCTTAAATAATTATTGTATGCCCGTTTTAAATAATTGAATAATATTTCAGGTTTTCCCTGCCGCAAAGAAGTTTCGTTTCTGGAATACAGCCAGAATTAGAGGAGAAACTGAACATGATGTTTAGCTCTGTTGTTGCGACTGGACATCATGCTTGCACCCCTCATTCGAGGAATGTTGGCCCTGAGTCTACTGGTGATAGAGCATTGTCAGACGGTGGACAAGATGACGTTGATGTCAGTGGAGTTCCTCCTGTAACCGAGAACACAGCTACATCCGAGATTGGACAAAAAAGGAGGAAAGGACAGAAGAAAGATATTACATCGGTGTTAGAGGATATGACATAATCTTCTAGGAGCATGTGTCGGTTCATACAGGAGCCACCAAAGAGCAATTCTTCCTTCACCATTGCCCAAGCACTTGAGAAGTTAGCAACTTACCATGAAGTGCAATCAGATAGGGAGTTCCACTTTTTTACCATCACCTATCTGATGGACAGGTGATAAATGGGTTGGAGAGATACTTCGTGGATCTACTGTGAGATTTCATGACTCTTTCATGATGAGTCAAGAAATATTTCTCGATCTACTGCATTATCTGGAGGAAAGGTGTGGACTCTAGGGAACAAGAAGGACAGCCTCCAGAGAAGTGCTAGCCTTGACTGTATGCATATTGTCGCACAATGAATCGATGAGAAAAACAATTGAGCGCTTTCAACATTCAACGGAGACAGCTAGCCGATTTTTCTCTCAGGGTATTCGTGCTTTGTTGCGGCTAGGGGAGGAAGTTATCCAACCATTAGATAGATCTTTCGGGAGCACTCCACCAGATATTATGTACGACAGACGTTATATGCCATTCTTTAAAGATTGCGTTGGGGCTATAGACGGGACACATGTTGACGCGTGCATTGCAGTTGGACAGCAGGTACCCTATATTGGGAGACGGGGCAATCCAACTCAAAATGTCATGGCTGCTTGCGATTTCAACATGTGCTTCACTTTCGTCATGGCGGGTTGGGAGGGATCTGCATACGATAGCCGCATTTTCAATTATGCCTTAAATGATCCTCAATATAATTTTCCTCATCCGCCTCGAGGTAATGTTAACAATTATGTTTATCTATTTCTTACTTTAATTTATATGAGTGGTTAATTAATTTTTAACACATTATCAGGAAAATATTACTTGGTCGATTCTGGATATCCTTTGCAGAGAGGGTATTTGAAACCATATCAAGATACAAGGTATCATTTGCCAGACTTCGCACGCGGTGGTCGTCGAGCAAAGGGACGTTGAGAGATGTTCAATCATGCTCACTCATCGCTAAGGAGCGTGATAGAACGATCGTTCGGCGTTTGGAAGAAGAAATGGGCCATACTGCGGGATATGCCGAGCTATAGCTTTGCGAAGCAGGCAGATATTATGATAGCCACGATGGCTTTACATAATTTCATTCGCCTACACCCTTCCCGCAACGATATAGATTTCAATGAGTGCGAGCAGGAGGGTCAAGATGATAGGGTGGCCTCACAAGGGCGACAAGAAACCTGCTCTGACACTGCAGGTGGAGTAGATGAGATGATCGCGCTACGTGATAGTATAACAGATCAGTTGTATGAATCGAGAGCATAGCTCGAGATTGCGGGTGTACCTGGATTTCTTGTGTTATGTGTTTATTTAGCATAAAGATTTTTTTTTTTGGAAAAAAAAATTTAATTCAAAACTCCGTTTTGAATCCAAACAACTTATTCAAAACTCTGTTTTCAAAACTCCATTTCATCCAAACAGTTTTTTAACAAAATTTTGTTTTTCCATCAGCAGCTTCTCATCAGCAGCTTTCCATCAGCAACAGCCCAACCAAACAGAGCCTTAGTGTTTGTGAAATATAATCGAGTGTTGAAACATAAATATGATCCAAGTGACCATATTGATTTTATTTTTTAATAAATGATAGTAATGAATGATTAATGAGTAGAATATATGAATAATCTGATCAAAAGAATAAACTGATGTTTGATGTTGATTATTTAAAATGAATGTGATTACACCTTACCTTTGTCAGGCGTGCGCCTGCGCCTAGGCTCCAAGTCCCTTTGCGCTCGGGTGCGCCTTAAGCCTTTAATAATTAAGGTGTTATGAAATCTCTTCCTCTCTCCAGTATCTCTCCCTCTCCTCTCTCTAAGGTTTAGGTTAAGCAAGGTTCCCTCTTCCACGTCTTCTCATTCACCCCCCCTTCTAGTGATCACGAATTTCTTATATTTCTAACGTTCCTCATCATGTACGCCTCCGGTTACCTCTTCAACAATGTTACCGACGAGTGTTTTGGATTAGCTCTTAATAACTTGGTATCAGAGCTTTTGGTCCTCCCATCACCATCGAAATGAATCACATGACATACTTGGCACTTCTTCCACTGCTGTCTGAAAGGCCATCGATCCATTCCTTCCGCTGCTACCCGAAAGGTCATCGATCCATTCCTTCCCCTGCTGCCCAAAAGGTCATCGTTCCCTTCCTTCTGCAGAGCTACCGACTCAACGCTCGAGCACTTGGCGAAACCAGTCGTTGATCTCTGATTATTCCATCAATCAATCTAGCCAAGCTCCTCATTGATCTTTTGTGCCGCAAATTCGTCAGTCACCTTTATCTGACCGCCCAACGTTGCAACGCTACTCTTCGCATACGGTGTTTGCGACCCCTCATCTTCAACTGCTCACATCCCCCTCCCCATCCCTCTTCTGCCATCTACCACCTAATCTAGTTGCACGCCTGTCGTATGCAACTGATCAAATATTGCTTCTACTTCTGCGACCGGTTCTGCACACATATGTAATTTGCACTCCTTTCATGCACACAGATCCCGCTTTTGTTGAGTACTGCACAACTTGAGCCCCATGCCAAATGGAGTTGAGCACGCGACCTCCATCAGGGACAGACAAAAATGTGGGCTAGCCCTTTCAGACCTATGACAATTAAGCCAAGATGGACTATTGTTTTATCTGTCTATTTTATTTGTGTTAGAGTGTCTGATGATTAACTTTGTATTACTATGTGTGTCTGTTACTAGCAATTCTTCCTCTGTTGACCCAAAATAATTGTGTATTAAAATTAAAGAATCCAACATGATGTAAGGTTTTAGGGTTTAAGAGATTGATCTGGTGATTCTTATATAATACAAGTTCTTGTTCTACATCCAGTACATCTTCTAGCATTATTTCCGTCATAATCTTTTGGTGTAGTAATTTACCCAAAAACAAAGAAGATCCTATGCGACTACTTTTGGAGGTAATAGTTCTGCTAGTTCCTGTGAAGGGTTGTAAACTCATTTAGCTATTCCACATTTATATAGTTTTCTTGGCTTAATTTGTTTTCTTTATCTAATTTTAAATCTTTTAATTACCATGAGTCCTTCAATGTGTTGGTCAACTTTATGTCATTAATTTTTTGTATGAGTAAATCAAGTTTCTTATGGAGTTGGGTTAGTACGTAAATTATTGTGTTATTTTGACGTACGATAATTTTGTCGCTCTTGCCTACCGGATCATGATTACTAATTCGCACTGAGTTTTTTAGGTACAAATACGTATGTCGTAGTGCTTCTTTATAATCTTTTTGTTTCCATTATGATAAGATTAAACTTTTTATTTTTAGGAATAGTTGCTCTATTTTGGTGTAATAATATTGTAATTCATTAAGTTGTTTTATCTTTTATTTTTAGGAATAGTTGTTTCGATTGCTACAGCTTGGTTTTTTTTTTTGTATTTTTTAGGTTTTTCAAAAACATTAGTAAGTTGGTTTTTAGTATATTACTGGCTGGTCGATATATCTTTTAATATCTTATTTTTGTGGTGTAATGAATAAATATTGAGTTCATATATATTCATGTAATCTGTTGTTGTAAAATTCAATGTTTTATTAAAGCTAATGAAAATATCAATTAGAGCATTTAATTGACTATTTGTTTCGTGAATTAAGCGAGAGTGGGTTGGTTACAATAACCGATACTAACTTGAATTGTATTGCCGTGTTTTTGGTAAATTTCAAAGTCTAAGTAGTCAAATTTTTGGAGATTCATATTTTTAGCTAACCTTGCTCTGATATCAATTTTAAGATGATTTCAAGAGGGGTGTTTAGTTTTTATGGCATTATGTTATGAATCTACTAGAGAGAAGGGAGATCTAGAGAGGAAGACGGCTAGGGTTAAGAGGAGGAAGGAATACCTTGTAAATATCTTGCTTGCTGCCCCCAAGGAGGATCCGGGTATATTTATACCCGGACCAAGGCCGGCCGGCCAAGGGGGCCGGCCGGACCCAATTGGGGCTGAACCGGGTGGGTTCAGCCCCCCCGAGGGCCGCCATCTATAGAGTGGGGGCTGAACCAGTTGGTTCAGCCCCGTTGTCGCCTTCGGATCCGTCCGGGGGCGTAACATTCCCCACCCCATCAAGACCCAGCTTGTCCTTAAGGTGGGAATCTGGTAGCCGCTCCAAACAGCAAAAAGAGCCCCCTGGCACTGGTGAGATGTGGATTCCCTGCAGACAGTATTCTCTCCCAGCTCTAGCAAACTCCATAGTCAGCCTTTCCCAATCCAGAGTCACCCTGCCCAGCTGTCGCAACCATTGGGCCCCCAGAATCATATCTGGCCCCTGGATGGGCAACAAGTAGACATCCATATTGTCGGTGTACCCTTGCACACTGAGTTCCACGTTCGGAAGCACGCCTTCACAATGCAGCTCGTGTCCACCGACCACCACGACCGGCGACGCGACATCCGTGATGACCTCTAGCCCCAGCTTCTGTGCCACTGCCGGGCTAATAAAGTTATGTGTACTCCCACTGTCAAGCAGAATGGTCACCTGCTGTTGGCCAATCCTCCCCGCAATACTCATAGTGGGTGGAGCGGAGTCTCCCGCCATGGTCAAGGAAGATACCCCGTACTCGACTGTATCCATAATGTGCCCCTGTTCCCCTCCATCTCCATCCGACATCGGATCTTCCTGTAACATGTAAACCTGGGTCCTCTGACATTTGTGGCCTGGGGTAAACTTTTCATCGCAGTTGAAGCACAATCCTTGCTCCTTCTTAGCCTGTAGCTCTGTCCACGTAATTTCTTCATTGTGGCCCTATCGGCAGCTGCTGGAGCCCTCTTTGTGTCGGGCAGGTGTGTAGTGTTCCTCGAAGTGTCCCTCCTGAACTTTTGTCGATTGAGACGCTCTTCCTGAATCCGGGCCAAGCTGATAGCGTGTGTCAAGCTGCGCGGCATATAAGCATGCACCTCATCTCTGATGTCTTCCTTTAGGCCAGAAATAAAACAACTTGTTAATGTCCTCTCGCTCCACTGCACCCTGTTGGCCAACCGTTCAAACTCGGTTCGGTACTCCATCACCGTCCCTTTCTGACGCAACTTCTGAAGAAGAGCCTCGAAGTCTTCATACTCAAGGGGACCAAAGCGGGCGGTGAATCCGTCGACAAACTCGTGCCATGGCGCGTGATCTCGTCCCCGGAGGAACCATTGGGTCCACTGGTATGCGTCCTCTTCAAGGTGGAAGGACGCCAACTTTACCCACTGCGTTTCTGGTATCTCTTGATAGCTGTAAAATAACTCTGCCTTTTGGACCCATTCGAGTGCATCACCTCCCTTGAACTTGGGGTAGTTCATGCGGGCAATCTTCGGCGGCATATAAGCGCGTGGCAGTTGTGGCCCAAGTCCTCCGTACTCTTGCCCGTGTCGACGCGGTAGCCGTTGATCAGCGGCCACATGTGGGTACCCCCAATCCTCTCCATAGGGGTTTCCCAAGAAAGGCGGTCTAAACTCCCATCCGCCTCCTCCCCGTCCGCCCGAGGCGTGTCCCGGTGCTCCTGGAATAGGGAGGAGCCCATCACGGGGTGTGTACCCCAGCCCGTGGGGTCGTTGGTCCTCCTGGCGGTCTTCGCGGTGAGGAGGGAAATCCAAAGCAGACACGGCGATTCCACCCAACGGGGTGGCCCCGGACCATATCGGTGGTCGGCGTGAGCCTCCTCCCCTTTCACCGTCAATTCCAAGCCCCCCCATTGAGGCTAGAGGCTCGTTCGTCGTGCTCTGAGGCTGGAGTAGGAAGGGGAAACTGGACTGTGTTGGTCTCGCCCACCACACCTTTGCCTTTAAGGTGTTGAGTCAACATATTTTTAAGCTCGTCCATGCGGGTATCCAATTTCTCTTCGAGACGTTTCTCCGATGCCGTTAACTTATCGGCGAGGGCTGCCACGGTGTCAGTCAGACCAGTGTATTTTTCTTCGAGATGTGCGAGCCGAGTGGAGTCCTCTTAGGTACGAGTCACCATGATGGGATCCCGGGAGTGTGCAAAATATCAACAATTTAGAAGGATTCAGAAGCGGCAGCCACTGGAAGAACGACAGCCTCCGGGAGAAGCAGCCGGACCGGAAATGAGGCCAGGAAGCAGGGCCGCGGAGACAGCAGCAGCAGCCCGCAAATGCGGCTCCCGGATACCGTCCGCCGTCACCTGGGGTCGAAACGGAAGCGAGCGGAGGCGGAGAAACGCACGATCGGCAAGAAGGAGAGGTACGGCAGCGGATGCGATGCAGGAAGCGGTCGACGCGGTCGCAGGTTGTGGTCGACGCGAGCGATCGGATGCGCGAGATGCCGGGAATGGTCGACGCGAGCGATGCCGGGAAAGGTCGACGCGCGAAATCGTCGGTGCGAGCAGGATCGATGCGATCCAGGAGTTGTCGGGTCTGGTAGAACGCGTATGAAAGCGGAACCAAAAAAATTTGGGAGAAAGGATCCTCTGATACCAAATGTTATGAATCTACTAGAGAGAAGGGAGATCTAGAGAGGAAGACGGCTAGGGTTTAGAGGAGGAAGGAATACCTTGTAAATATCTTGCTTGCTGCCCCCAAGGAGGATCCGGGTATATTTATACCCGGACCAAGGCCGGCCGGCCAAGGGGGCCGGCCGGACCCAATTGGGGCTGAGTGGGGGCTGAACCAGTTGGTTCAGCCCCGTTGTCGCCTTCGGATCCGTCCGGGGGCGTAACACATTACCTCTTATTCTACAACTCTGCATCCCGACTGTCTATTAGGTAGAATCGTCAGATTTTATTCATTATTTTGTGTTATGCCTTGTTTTTATATTTTTGCAAAAATGCAAGGTAAGGTTTGCTTACATTTCACCCTTGTGGTGGGACCCTTTGCCAGACACTCGCTCACAGGGATGCTTTGTGCACCCAGGCTGCCCTTTTATGCTTCATTTTTATATTTGTGTAATTCTTCATTTACTTTGATTTTGTATTTATTTTACCTCTTCCAATTTGAGACTCCTCTTCTGCTCAGGAATACTTTGAACCTGTTTCATTCTCTAGCATCTCAGGAATGATCTATCGGAGGGTCATCCTGAACGTAAGATGATTCTATTGGTTCTTACTACACCCCCTTAGATTTCAGTAGAATAGCAAGCACAGCCTTAAGGATTACATAGCAGAAATGGAAAGAGATTTAGTATTGCTTTAGGTTTACAGGCTCAGTCACAATCTTGACAAACTTCCTTCTTGCTAACACTCGGTGTGCTCCCTTCTTGCAGCTTTAACCCTCCAAATGGCATAAAACAAAAGCATCCACTCACACAAAATGCATCCACTCACAAAGCAAAAAGCACCCACTCACAAAGCAAAAAACATCCACTCACACAAAAAGCACCCACTCACAAAGCAAAAAACATCCACTCAGAAAGTTTCATCCACTAAAAAAAAGTACTCACAAAAACTATTCATTCGCAAAGAAAAAAACATCCCTAGATTCTTTTTGGGCTTATTTTACAGTTTTTCCAGGGGGAGCCCTGGTAGTCACTAAAGAGAAAAAGGCCTCGGAAAAGCATCTTTATTGGGGAACTGAGTGGAGAGAATTGGGCGGGAACTAAGGGCGTAACTGATTTTGCAAACTACTTGGCTAAAGTTTTGGGCTCTTTCTTCCTGCTTGCAAATCAGTGTTGTATATGTCGTACGACATGTCGACCGACATAAAGGTTTTGGGCATAAAACGTCATGAAATCGACATTTTAAGCCAAAATGTCATTTTTGAAAATATCCCCCGATATATCGGTCTTACCTGATATATTAGGTGATATCTCGCGACCGATATATCGGCGAGGGTATTAAAAGTATATATTTTCATTTCTTTTAAGGGCCCGGATAATATTATTTTGTTTTATGCTTTATTTCGTGCATCTCTCTGAGCTTAGATTTGACGTCATTCTTGTCTCACTCTCATTCAAGGTTGTCAGAATCGAGATCCTAGATGAGATTGTTTTGAGGTAGGATCGGATCAGATAGTAGGATTGGATCGAGGATCGCTTTAGAAAATCAGGATCGATTTACAAAATTTGGATCGTAGGATCGTAAGATCCTATGATTTGGATCGCGATCCTGACAATCTTGCTCTCATTTGATGCTCTTTATATCGTTTATTGTCGTGAACGCTTATTTCTTGTGTAATTTATAAACATATATTGTGTATATATGTTTATTGTGTAATTTATAAACATTCATCATGTGTGCAATTATACATATTTCCAAAAATGTGTATATACAACAACAAACAACATTCAAGCCTTTATCCCACTATAGTGGGATCGGCTATATGGATCCTTTGTCGCCATTGTGCCCTATCTTTTGTCATAATCTCACCAATGCCTACGTACAACATGTCTTTCCTTTTAGTTTCATTCCAAGTATTTATTTTACCCCTCCCTCGTTTAACATGCCTAGTGACTAGACTCTCACAACCCCGAACAGGTGCCTCTAATGGTCTCCTTTGTACGTGCCCAAACCATCTTAGACGAGCTTCTCGCATCTTCTCTGCAATTGGTGCTACTCCTGTCTTATCCCTGATACTTTCATTCCTAATTTTATCCAATTTTGTGCGTCCACACATCTATCTAAGCATTCTCATCTCCGCAACTCTCATTTTTTGCTCATGTACACAATTCACTGCCCAACACTCAGAACCATAGAGCATCGCAGGTCTAATTACAGTACCGTAAAATTTGCCCTTAAGTTTTAGTGATACTTTGCGATCACATAAGATCCATGACGCGCCTCTTTACTTCAACCAACCCGTTTGGGTTCTATGTGTCACATCTTTATCAATACCTCCGTCTTTTTGAACTATCGATCCAAAATATTTAAAACACTCACTACTGGAAATATCTTGATCACCCAACTTAATAACGAAGTCATCTGTCCTTCTTATACTGCTAAATTTAAGCTCTATATACTCCGTCTTTGCCCTGCTCAATCTCAAACCCTTCTTTTCTAAAGTATCTCGCCAAGATTCAAGTTTTGCGTTTACACCCTCGCGTGTCTCATCAACCAAAACAATATCATCTGCAAACAATAAACACCAAAGTATTTCTTGTTGGATATGTCTGGTGAGCTCATCTAAGATAAGGGTAAAGAGATAAGGGCTTAAAGCTGAACCTGGATGCAAGCCAACAATGATAGAGAATTCCTGTGTTAATCCTCCAGAGGTTTGCACCCTTGTCACTGAATTTATATGCATATCTTTGATTGTACCAATATATGATATATTTTCACCTTTCTTTTCTAAGACTCCATACGATCTCTCTTGGAACTCTATCATAAGCCTTCTCAAGATCAATAAACGACATATGCAAATCTTGTTTTCTTTCTCAATAGTTGTCAATGAGTCTCCTCAAGAGATGTATAACTTCCATGGTCGACCTCCCTGACATGAATCCAAATTGACTCTCCGAGATGTTAGTCTCTCGTCTTAATCTTCTTTTTATTACTCGTTCTCATAGTTTCATGGTATGACTCATTAATTTAATTTCTCTGTAATTAACATAATTTTGTATATCCCCTTTATTCTTATACAAAGGTATCAAGATAATTTCTCTTCATTTGTCTGACATGCTCTTTGACTTCAGTATCTTTTTAAAAAAACATGCAAGTCACAAAATTCGTTCATTTTCTAAACATTGTCATACTTCGATGGGTATATCGTTTGACCCAACCGTATTTCCATTTTTCATCTTATTTAGAACATCTTTTATCTCTGATACTTGAATTTTACGATGAAACGTTATGTTCTTATATTTCTATGATTTACTTAACTCTTTCAAGTTCAATTCATTGTCATTTGTTTCATTATATAGTTGATAAAAATATCTTTTTCATCGCTCTTTAATATCCACATCAACCATCATTACTGTATGTTCTTTCCACTTATCCTTAAATGTGAAAACATAACTTCCCATGAGACATTAAGATCAACATAAGGGTCATCAACTAGTCGTTCCATAACTGACTTTTTGAAAGCAACCTGCTTTTCCACCTTCAAGTTCCACCACCGATTTTTTTGCAATATTTTTGTTCTTGTATTTAATATATTGTATTTAATTTGTACATCTAACACCACTATTCTATGTTGTGTTGTCAAATTTTCTCCTGGTATGACTTTGCAATTCTTACAAATTATTTTATTCATTTTGCGAGTCATAAAATAATCAATTTGTGATTTATTTGGTCCGTTTTTAAACATAATTAAATATTCTTTCCTCTTTATGAAAAACGTATTTGATACAAGTTGCTCATGTGCTACGATAAAGTCTAAAATGGTTCGTCCTTCTTCATTCCTTTCTCCATATCCATATCATCCATGAACGGCTGTGTAATCTACATTTTTCATTTTTATATGTCCATTTAAGTCTCCTTCTATGAAAATCTTCTCTTTTTGTGGGATTTCTCTTACTAAATCATCTAAGTTTTCCCAAAATTGCACTTTAATAATTTCACTTAATCCTACTTATGGTGCATAAGCACTGATCACATTAATTATTTTCTTTATTATGACCAATTTAAGAGCTAAGATTTTATCAGCTTTTCTACTTATCCCAACAATTTCATCCTTCCAAGTAGTATCCACAATAATACCTACTCCACTGCTTGTTTATTTTTTCCCGTGTACCATAATTTAAAACCTGAATTATCTAAAAATTTAGCTTTCTCACCCACCCATCTAGTTTCTTGCAGACATAAAATATTTATCCTTCTCCTAATCATTATATCTACTACTTCCATCGCTTTCCCTGTTAGCGTACCTATATTCTAACTTCCAAACCTAAATCAATCAAAATTTTTACGACATATTTTCTCTAGGACCTCTAATATGTGAGGACATCCGACATCTGCAACCTTGTTGCAAGTACAGAGCGACTCTAGTGGATGAGCATTGTAAATTTATTTAAATATTAAAAAATGTGTATATATATCAATAAATTTATTTAAATATTAAAATCCGATATTGTAAAATATCTCCAATATATCTCCCGCAATCTGACATTCGACATGTCAAACTCAAACCAGCATGAACCCGACATTCGGTATCTGCAACCTTGTTGCAAGTACAGAGCGAATCTAGTGGATTTGCATTTCGCTGTCAAGATTACATGGCTCGAGCAGGACGTGAAGGTCACGTGGTACTCTAAAACATCGCGATGTAGAAAATATTTGGCTCTGTTTTGATACAGATACGATGTGAGTCTTGCATCTAGACATGAAAACTAAGACTTTTGGGCTGGAATACATCTCCATCAAAATTGACATAAATCCTAGGTTGACGTCTCTGCCTCCAATCGAGCTTCTTTGTTTGGAGAATCTTAACCTCATGGGATTTAATAAAACTTCAATAAGCCCATATTTGTTTATGGGGGGGGGGGGGAGACGGCTTCGGTGATCACCTATTCCACTGCGATGAGCGTGCGGGAGATTGTGGGTTACTTTCGATGTTAGATAACAAGGATTTCATATTTTTTGTTCTCTAGATGGCTTGCTTCATAGCAAGGAGGCACCACCTTGATTCTTAGTTCAACTAACTTATCCTTTTTTAAAGCTTGTAGGACTATTTCAGCTAGTTTGGTGATGTCTATATCTCTGGTTAGAAGAGGTTTGGTAAAGAGGATTTGTTGGATTAATCCTAATTCCATAAGCTTTGGGACATCGATGTTCTTGTTGGTCCATTGTTGCATGTTAGTAGATGCTAAGAGGTAGAACTTTAATTGGCTAGTGGGTCGTTCCCAGTAGGTGATCATGCTAACGCCACGTCCATTCATGGTCGGCAGTGCTAGCTGCCAGAGTGCTTGTTGTTAGTTAGATAATTCATTCACAATTTTTTACTTAGTGATTGTTCGGTTAAGTCGGTATTGAAATGAGCTCCTCCGAACAAGTTGTCCTCTGTTCGATGCTACTGAAGCTATTGGAGATGTCTGATTCACGTCAAGTCGCGATTTTGCAACTCACCATCAAGATTGACAAACTCACAATTTATGGACAAATCGGGGGACCTAATCCCACCGGAATAATCGCCGATCCAGCCAAAGCATGAAGAAACCCCACCAATCCCTGCCTTTCATGTCGCACCACAATCACCTCTGGTTGTTCGCTCCTTGCAGTTCATGCAACAAACATATTTGCCACCGATCCTAATGATTACGCTGATACAATCCATGTTGTCGTCGACCCTTGTTGTTCTCCTCTAGTCAACACTCTCAGTTATACCTCTGACAGTCGGACGCTTCCTCTCCAATTGGCTCCACAACAAACCTTCTAAATCATTCTCGTACAGAGGACCCCATCGCTACTTTAGTCACTTAACGGCCACACTGAGGTCTATTCTTCGATAATCGCCACAAGCATCCTTTATTACTATCTTTCATCCCATCGATGCACGCAAGTGGGGCACATTGGGGATTGTTTCATGTTATCGCGGGAAATTGCTATCGGTCTATCTTCTGATGTGAAATCAAGGAACTTGGTGACCACTTCACACGCGTTATACCCTTTTGTGGGCTTGCGGACAATCTCAAAGTAAAGGAAGGGTGTGATATTATGGGTCTGCACGTTCCATTATCTATATTTTAATTAAATGTTGTGTCATGTATTTTGTATTTCGTGCATGTTCAACTAAGTGTCGTGTCATTTATTTTTTATTTTGGGCTTGTTTGTTGTCAGTTTTAGTGGACCTAATCATCACATCTTTTATGTTTATAAGTTGTGTCGCATCATGTAGTCCATATTTATGGAGCCCTTGGGGTTCTGAATGAATCAAGCAATGAAGGAGTTATGCGTCCTCTCTCTTGCTCTCTCTTCCTATCCTCACTTTAGTGTTTAGGTTGAGCAAAACTCCATCTTCCTCTTCTCCTTCGCCCCCTTCGTGTAACACCCCTTCCCAGTATTTCAGAAATCAGCCGTCCGGCCGGGTCAGCGATGTAAAGAAAACTAGGAAACAGTATTAAAACTAGTAGCAGCAGGTAATAAAATTTATACTAAGCAATTTAAGACTTACAGCGGAAGTTTGAATAAAGTAAACTAGGGGTAATCACATACCTGATATCTGGATTCACAGAGCCACTAAACAGGAAAGTAAAACTGAATTAACTGAAAATCTGGTTAAGCATAATAGTCTGATACAAATTAGACAAAACATTAAATTGTTACAATATTCTCATCTACAGGTACATGCTGAAATAGAGTAAACTGAAAAAGATAAATAGTACAAACTGACGCCACCACATGCTCATCCTAGACGTAACTTCCCACCTGGGTCACCTGAAAAACAGTGCCCACGAAGGGTCAGAGTAAGGAAAAATAACCCCTCCTAGTGACACTAAAACCCAGTTTTACATATGAATGCATGCATGTCTTTGAAAAATAATTTTATGCATTTAAAACTTTTATGCTATGTGCTATGCATGCCTTCGCACTATTCTCCGGTCACACATCTACTCGTACTAAGCACGTGACTTTTATTTTACTAACTCAAGTCCTGGCGTTCACTAACTAGCGTACTGTCTCATGTCAGGTCTATACTTGAGTTCTAGGTGGCTTCTAACCTGCTCATCTACTAGGAAGGCTCTAGGCAGAGTAGCTCCTAACGCGCAACTGAAACTGACGACCCGAGACCATCTTACGAACCCAATTGTTCTAGTGTCACGCGGACACGGTCTCGAATCTGCTAACTGGCTCAAGGGAAAATAATTCCCAAGTCTGTACTACTCATAAGGTTCCATGTACCTTATGAGAACGGTAGTGCGCCTCTACCTAGCACGGAAGAAACTCTGTGTGCTGGCTGACCTTTTTGGTCTGACGCTACTCTGCAAGGGATATCTTTTCTGGTGTACTACTAAGCGACCTTTGACTTTCTTGTGGTCGACTTGAAGGGACATTCACGCCCTTGGTTGGACAAATTCCAAGCTTACGCACGCGGGTAAAGTTTCGTACTTAAAATAATTATTCATAACTTGACTAACTGGGTCATGGGAAAGGGCGTCATCCTACACGTTTTCCGCGACCATTTTCCTACCGTCACACTTTTCTATGCATGGTTATGTTGCTTGTACGAAACCTACATATGCGTATACAAAATATAACATTTGTTATGTCTAACTAACAGGTATTAAATTTCCTTACAGCGGTGGTACGGCGCTCGTAGACTCGGCGCGGCGACATCTTCTATTTCGAAGGTAAATCCACTGCTGGGGACCTTCAAAGTGCTGCCCCGACCCCACCGAAGTCCTGCAAGACAGGGCAACCCTAATTTCATCATTTTCCCTTAAGGGTTTCCAATGGAAAAAATTCCAAAACAACTAGGGCTACAAAATTAGAAACTAAACTTCGGATATTACCTTAACGGAGAGTAATTTAGGCTCACGAAATTCCCTACACTAACTTCGCGGTGGAATTAAAACTCCAAAACCTAAAATAGGACAAAAGGAATAGAAAAATCTAAGTTACTTTACTTCCAAATCCAAGAATATCCACAAAGGAAACGAGACGAGAGGGGAAACGACTCACCGGAACCAAAACGGAACTTACACCTCCGGCTAGGGTTGAAACCCGGTACTTCCAAGGCCAAGGAATGAAAAGGAATACTCCCCGACGCCTGCAGAGGAGGGAGGAGTGGTCGGATTTTGCTTCTGGAGGAGAATCAGGCGACGGCTAGGGCAACGGAGTGCGTCGGGCACGACGCACGCGGGAGACGGAACCGTCGGCCTTGCGGAACGGGGGACGTCGGGTGTGGTTTTCCTGTTTCTCCCGCGAGTAGAGACGTGCGGGTTTTAATAGGATACGGGCTGCGGTTTTTCTTATTAACTTAAACGAGAGGGGGGGGGGGGGAACTACTATTGGCACCCCAAAGCATTCACTAAGTTGCTATTCGCAACACACGCCACTCAAATTCCTTAAATTCTAAGCCGATTTTGCTAGACAACGCTACTAAAATTTATGTGCGTCACAAAAATATAATAGCTAACATATGTTACCAAAAAAAAAATGGATGTGACCCTAAGCATAGTAACGTTGTACCTTGACAATGCATTGTCTCGTTCAGAATCCGTCGCGACTCGCCCCTACAATTTTAAAAAAAACTTATCGCGTCAAAATTTCGGATGTTACAAATCTCCCCTCCTAACAAAAATTTTCGTCCTCGAAAATTGAAATCATACCTGAATCGAAGAGAAAAGAATAGTCTGCATTGCTTTTAAGCTCATCCTCTCGCTCCCAAGTATACTCTGGACGGCCACAGTTCATCCAAAGGACTTTGACCATGCGAATCTCTCTATTTCTGAGCTTCTGAGTCCTTGAGTCCACTATCTTGACTGGTCTAACTCCAATACTAAGATCTGTCTCGATTGGTGCTTCTTCGGTACTGATGATCTGACTGGAATCTCTGACTGCTCTCCTAAGGTAGGAGACGTGGAATACATCATGTACACCACTCATTTCCTCAGGTAAGGCCAACCTATATGCAACCTCACCAACTCTTTCCAGCACCTCAAAAGGACCAACGAATCTGGGACTCAGCTTCTTCATCCGCTTTATTCTAGAGACTCCTCTAACTGGTCTGACCTTCAGATAAACGTAGTCTCCAACACTGAACTCTACTGACCTGTGCTTCTGATCATGATACTTGGCCTGGCGATCCTGAGCTGTCCTCATACGCTCCTGAATAAGCTTGATCCTGTCAGTGGTCTTATCAATCCATGACTCTCTGATAGAAGATCTTTCCTCACTCTCTGCCCAACATAACGGTGTCCGACAACGTCTACCATAGAGGGCCTCGAACGGTGCCATTCCAATACTTGCCTGGAAACTGTTGTTGTAGGAGAACTCCACAAGAGTAACATACTTCTCCCACTTTCCTCCAAAATCTAGAATGCACATCCGTAGCAGATCCTCCAAAGTCCTATTTGTGCGCTCAGTCTGTCCATCGGTCTGAGGATGGAATGCGGTGCTGAAATGTAACCTGGTACCCAACCGCTCCTGAATATATCGCCACTCCCTGGAGGTAAATCTGCCATCTCGGTCTGAAACTATAGTCTTGGGAACACCGTGAAGTCGAACTATCTCGTCTATATACAACTGTGCCAGCTTCGGACCCTGATCCGTCTTCCTAAGAGGAATGAAATGAGCGACCTTAGAGAGTCGATCTACTATAACCCACAAGGAATCGTTCCCACTCTGCGATCTCGGCAAACCATGAATGAAGTCCATAGATATATCCTCAAATGTCCACTCGGGAATGGGAAGTGGCTGCAACTTGCCTCCAGGCCTCTGACACTCGGCCTTAACCAACTTGCATGTCTCACATTTCCCTACATAATCTGCAACATCACTCTTCAAACCTGGCCACCAGACTGTCTTCTTAAGATCTGCATACATCTTCGTGCTACCAGGGTGTATGGAATACCTGGAATTGTGTCCCTCGAAAAGAATGTCCTCACGAAGGTGACTGACATCTGGGATGCACACTCTGCCGTCATGCAAAAGTAAATCATCCTGAATAGAGAACCTCTCTTTCTGACCTGACTGCATTGAGATCCAAATCTCCGCCATCTTTGGATCCAACGGTAATGCTGTCCTGATCCTATCTCTAATATCGCACGAAATCTCCATCCAACTCAACCAAGCTGAACCAAAACTGCAACGGGGCACAATGACGATGTCCAGTCTCTCCAGCTCTCGTACTAACTCCTCCTGCTGAGTGAGAAGATAGAAACACGAGCCTCTCCTGCTAAGAGCATCAGCTACCACGTTCGCCTTTCCTGGGTGGTACTGAATGTCTACATCGTAGTCTGCTAGAAACTCCAACCATCTGCGCTGCCTCAAATTGAGCTCTCGCTGATCAAAGATATACTTAAGGCTCTTATGATCAGTAAAGATCTCACAACGCACTCCATAGAGGTAGTGTCTCCATATCTTCAGAGCATGAATGACTGCTGCAAGCTCCAAGTCATGTACGGGATAGTTCCTCTCATGAACCTTTAACTGTTTCGAGGCAAAAGCTACGACCTTTCCATGCTGCATGAGAACACAACCCAAACCCTGACCTGAAGCATCACTATAGATCTGAAATCCGTCTGGCCCTGAAGGCAAACTCAAAACTGGTGCGGTCATCAATCTGTTCTTCAAGTTCTCAAAGGCCAACTCACACTCAACTGTCCAATCCAAGCCCTTTCCCTTCCTAGTGAGGGAAGTCAGTGGTAAGGCTATCTTCGAGAAATCCCTGATGAATCTCCTGTAGTATCCAGCAAGACCCAAAAAGCTGCGAACCTCTGAAACTGTCGACGGCCTTGGCCAACTCTTAATGGCCTCTATCTTCTTTGGATCAACACTAACCCCTTTCTGACTGATGATATGGCCTAAGAATGCAATCTCTGAAAGCCAAAACTCACACTTAGAAAACTTAGCAAACAACTGGTTCTTCCTGAGTGTGCTCAAAACAATCCTGAGGTGTGCTGCATGATCTTCTGCACTCTTAGAGAATACCAAAATATCATCTATGAAGACGATGACAAAACGATCTAAATACTCCCGAAATACCCTGTTCATCAGGTCCATAAATACTGACGGGGCATTGGTCAGCCCGAACGGCATGACCACGAACTCGAAGTGTCCGTATCTGGTACTGAAAGCAGTCTTCTGTATATCCGCGTCACGAATCTTCAGCTGATGATAGCCCGACCTCAGATCTAACTTGGAGAAAGTGCTCGCTCCCACCAACTGGTCGAACAAATCATCAATCCTGGGAATCGGGTACTTGTTCTTAACGGTCAGCTTATTCAATTCGCGGTAGTCTATGCACAATCTCAGGCTACCATCCTTCTTCTTCACAAAAAGCACTGGAGCACTCCAAGGCGAAGTACTAGGGCGTATAAAACCCAAATCAAGCAGCTCCTGCAACTGGCTCTTCAATTCTGCTAGTTCCCTTGGAGCCATCCGATAGGGAGATTTGGCTACCGGTGTAGCCCCAGGATGCAAGTCTATCGGGAACTCAATCTCTCTATCTGGAGGGGCACCAGGGAGCTCTTCCGGGAAAACATCTGGAAACTCCTGCACCACTGGTACCTCTAACAAATCAGCCTTAGACTCCGCGCTCATCAGTACTACGAAGGTTTCACAACCCTGACTAATGCACTTTCTCGCTTGGACTGCAGATATGATCATCTTCACTACTCCCTTCAATTCCTGAAAAGAAAAAGAGGTCTGGTTGGGGCCATCGAACTGAATCTGCTTCGCCCTACAGTCAATCCTGACGTTGACTGCTGCAAGCCAGTCCATTCCAAAAATCAAGTCAAACCCTGCTATAGGTAGCAACAAAGCTTCCACGATAATCTCAGTGTCCCCAAACTGCACTGACACCCTGCACTTGTCTCTGGTCTGCAGAAGGGATCCATTCGGCATCATGGCTTCCAGCGGTACTGACTCGGGGAAGACTTCTAAATCCAACTTACGCACTAAAGATTCCGCGATAAACGAGTGTGAGGCACCCGTATTAAACAGAATCTTAGAGGGTAAGTTACGAATCATAAGGATGCCTACATGAATGATTTATGAAGGATGAAAAATTTAATGTGTCACTACGGAGGATTTTAAAACTAACTTGTTAATCAAACAACACTTACCTGTCACAACATCCTCCTGATCCTTCGCCTCCTGCTGACCTAGCCCATAAGCTCTGGGCTGCACTAAGTCTCGACCCTGTTGAGGTCTTCCATCAGTAATCATCAATGCTTTGCCCTTATCTACCCTGCTAGAGCCACCAACCTCGAACTTCGACTGCAGGAAGTAAATTTCATTAAAAATCTATCGTAATTACATAAATGTAATCAATACAAAAGGACCTTGATTACCTGATTTGTCCCAGCTTCCTGACAGAAGCGAGCTATGTGTCCAGGTTGTCGGCACTTATAGCATACGCCTGCACTGGCCAAACACTCTCCTGAATGGCGACGCTGACACTTGGGACACGTGGGATAGTCCTTGCTTCGGTCACCAGATTGACCATTCTTCTTAGCATCAGGCTTCGGCTTCTTGTTCCAGTTCTTACCTTGGTCATTCTTGTTCTGCTGCGGCTGATGCGAATCCTGAGATCGCTTCGCACGGAAACTACTTCGCTTCTGAACCTTCTGCTGGTCAGCCTCCAGTCTGCGAGCTGTATCCACTAAGCTCCTGTAATCAGCATTGACCATAGTCATCAGCGGCTGCCTCAACGAGTCACGCAAGCCATCCACGAAACGACTGCACTTCTCAGTCTGATCTCCCTGCATCACGCCCGCATATCTAGCCAGATGAGTCAGCTCTCGCTCGTACTCAGTAACTGTCCTGTCCCCCTGGAAAAGCCTCAGATACTTCTCTTGGAGACCTCGTCGTGCGGAAGGAGGCACGAACCAACTAGCAAGAGCTCTAGAGAACTCGCCCCAAGTGAACATGTCTGGGGTACGGCCTGGCCAAACAAAAATACGATCATACCATATTAAAATTAACACATTACTTCCTAAAATAAAGGAATTGATCATAACACTTTACCTGCAGGATCATCTGTCCGGTATTTGTCCCACCAGACTTTTGCCTCTCCACGGAGGAGGAAAGCTGCCAGAGGAACTTTCTTATTCTCCGGGCACTCTAAAACATTGAGCAGGTCTCTGGTGTTAGCTATCCAATCATCTGTATCCATCGGGGTCTCATCCCCACTGTAGTTCGAAGGCTGAAGTTCTCTGAAATTTCTCAAATAGCGCTCCAGGGTCATCTCCACGGGTGCTGCTGCAGGAGCTGGTGCAGGGACTGGTACTTGTACTGGAGCTGGAAACCCTGCAGCCAGTCCTCTCTGAAACTCCATCAAGGCAACAGTAACCGCCCTGGCAATCTGAGACGCTATGTCAGTGCCCTCTGGAGCTGCTGGAACTGGCGGTACCTGTGGCATGGCAGCGTCTCCCATGCTTGCATTAGGAATCGGGTTCTGGCGTGAAGATTCACCTGGTTCACTAACTCGTGGTGCCTGATAGAATATATAAAGGAAATCTGATTATTTATCAAGCATCTAAGAAATCTGATCTAGCAACTTATTTTGTACTCTAGCGAACACTAAGGCTTAATCGCAATTTAAAGTACTTTACTGACAATAGTTTACTCTTATACGCTCCTATGGCTCTGTGAATTCTTTCTAGGGTCCAGGGATCCTAAACCTCCCTCTGATACCAATTTGTAACACCCCTTCCCAGTATTTCAGAAATCAGCCGTCCGGCCGGGTCAGCGATGTAAAGAAAACTAGGAAACAGTATTAAAACTAGTAGCAGCAGGTAATAAAATTTATACTAAGCAATTTAAGACTTACAGCGGAAGTTTGAATAAAGTAAACTAGGGGTAATCACATACCTGATATCTGGATTCACAGAGCCACTAAACAGGAAAGTAAAACTGAATTAACTGAAAATCTGGTTAAGCATAATAGTCTGATACAAATTAGACAAAACATTAAATTGTTACAATATTCTCATCTACAGGTACATGCTGAAATAGAGTAAACTGAAAAAGATAAATAGTACAAACTGACGCCATCACATGCTCATCCTAGACGTAACTTCCCACCTGGGTCACCTGAAAAACAGTGCCCACGAAGGGTCAGAGTAAGGAAAAATAACCCCTCCTAGTGACACTAAAACCCAGTTTTACATATGAATGCATGCATGTCTTTGAAAAATAATTTTATGCATTTAAAACTTTTATGCTATGTGCTATGCATGCCTTCGCACTATTCTCCGGTCACACATCTACTCGTACTAAGCATGTGACTTTTATTTTACTAACTCAAGTCCTGGCGTTCACTAACTAGCGTACTGTCTCATGTCAGGTCTATACTTGAGTTCTAGGTGGCTTCTAACCTGCTCATCTACTAGGAAGGCTCTAGGCAGAGTAGCTCCTAACGCGCAACTGAAACTGACGACCCGAGACCATCTTACGAACCCAATTGTTCTAGTGTCACGCGGACACGGTCTCGAATCTGCTAACTGGCTCAAGGGAAAATAATTCCCAAGTCTGTACTACTCATAAGGTTCCATGTACCTTATGAGAACGGTAGTGCGCCTCTACCTAGCACGGAAGAAACTCTGTGTGCTGGCTGACCTTTTTGGTCTGACGCTACTCTGCAAGGGATATCTTTTCTGGTGTACTACTAAGCGACCTTTGACTTTCTTGTGGTCGACTTGAAGGGACATTCACGCCCTTGGTTGGACAAATTCCAAGCTTACGCACGCGGGTAAAGTTTCGTACTTAAAATAATTATTCATAACTTGACTAACTGGGTCATGGGAAAGGGCGTCATCCTACACGTTTTCCGCGACCATTTTCCTACCATCACACTTTTCTATGCATGGTTATGTTGCTTGTACGAAACCTACATATGCGTATACAAAATATAACATTTGTTATGTCTAACTAACAGGTATTAAATTTCCTTACAGCGGTGGTGCGGCGCTCGTAGACTCGGCGCGGCGACATCTTCTATTTCGAAGGTAAATCCACTGCTGGGGACCTTCAAAGTGCTGCCCCGACCCCACCGAAGTCCTGCAAGACAGGGCAACCCTAATTTCATCATTTTCCCTTAAGGGTTTCCAATGGAAAAAATTCCAAAACAACTAGGGCTACAAAATTAGAAACTAAACTTCGGATATTACCTTAACGGAGAGTAATTTAGGCTCACGAAATTCCCTACACTAACTCCGCGGTGGAATTAAAACTCCAAAACCTAAAATAGGACAAAAGGAATAGAAAAATCTAAGTTACTTTACTTCCAAATCCAAGAATATCCACAAAGGAAACGAGACGAGAGGGGAAACGACTCACCGGAACCAAAACGGAACTTACACCTCCGGCTAGGGTTGAAACCCGGTACTTCCAAGGCCAAGGAATGAAAAGGAATACTCCCCGACGCCTGCAGAGGAGGGAGGAGTGGTCGGATTTTGCTTCTGGAGGAGAATCAGGCGACGGCTAGGGCAACGGAGTGCGTCGGGCACGGCGCACGCGGGAGACGGAACCGTCGGCCTTGCGGAACGGGGGACGTCGGGTGTGGTTTTCCTGTTTCTCCCGCGAGTAGAGACGTGCGGGTTTTAATAGGATACGGGCTGCGGTTTTTCTTATTAACTTAAACGAGAGGGGGGGGAACTACTATTGGCACCCCAAAGCATTCACTAAGTTGCTATTCGCAACACACGCCACTCAAATTCCTTAAATTCTAAGCCGATTTTGCTAGACAACGCTACTAAAATTTATGTGCGTCACAAAAATATAATAGCTAACATATGTTACCAAAAAAAAAATGGATGTGACCCTAAGCATAGTAACGTTGTACCTTGACAATGCATTGTCTCGTTCAGAATCCGTCGCGACTCGCCCCTACAATTTAAAAAAAAACTTATCGCGTCAAAATTCCGGATGTTACACTTCGCGTGAGCATGCCTCTTTTGTATCCATGACGTCCCTCGTCACCTCCGCCTCTAGCACCACTTTGATGACGTTACCAACGTATTATGGGTTAGCCCGTAATATGGTGTACTCTTCTCCTTAGTTCATTGTGATGTATGAGGTCCTTACAAAACATCAAGTCTATCCAAATATAAATATTATGTTTCCATTATTTGTTTTGATTCACGATTAGCATTGTTGAATTTAATGCGGCTAAGGAGCTTTTAGGCATATTTTGTTCTTTCTTTTTTGAAGTCCGTACTTAGTTTTTAACTACAATAAAAATAATTTGTATTGTCAATGCCTATGAACAACGTTTTGAGAACCGGACTGGAGATCGAACTGGTGAGATCAAAGATTCAAGGTCCGACCGGTTGGACCGGGGTCGAACCGGGTTGAACTGTGATGTTGTATTATACATTTATATTGTTATTTTAGTAAAATTTAAAAGAGTACAATTATAAAATAAACTACAAAATCATTAGAACAAACATTATATATTTATATCATATTGTCAAAAGTCAAAACATATTATATATTATGAAAGACAACATTAGTTAATAATATTTTGTGATATTGTCGCATAAAAATTATAAAATGTTTGTCTCAAAATACTGAAAATATTAATGTTCTACTAATATATAAGAATTTATCATAAAATCAAATCATATCTTAACAAGTCAAACTCCAATTCTCCACTAAAGTCATTGTCAACACCATCAAAATCCGCAATATGCTCATCTTCAAAATTCTCCAAGTTAGTGTGCTCAACAAATGGTTTAGTAGTACCAATTTGTTCATCATTTGCAAGTTCATTATCTATAATTAAATTATGAAACAACTTATATTTAAACCATACAATTATGCATAAATATTGGAATATAGGTATACACTTACTTTGAGTTGGTAGTGTAGTATTAAGGTTTTGTTCTACAACTACGGGGATAACGTCTTCATTATAAATTTCTTTATCTAAATCATCATATGTGAGATTCAGCACTTGTTCCTCCTCTACTACCCAAAAGTCCATCAAATCAATACATGTGTAAATGTGTAATCTAAAAGGATCGTAACTCCTTTTTCGTACAAATAAACCTAAAACCAACATAGAATGATAGAATATAGAAATGTAAATACTATTAAAATATAAAACTTAAAAGAGGTATTAAATGAATGTCATACCGATTTCTCATATTAAGATTATAACGAACATATGCAAAGATCATTTAATCTTTGGTGCTCCAAACAATTTTTTCTTTTGGTGTGAATTTTTTCGAAAACACTCCAATTTCTTTCACAGCCTGAAGAAGATGATGTTTGACTAAGAATACGAATTGCTAGTTTTTGCAAATGAGGAGCACTAGATGCAAACATTCTCCATCATTCATCTAGATAAAAAAAACAATAAAACGATCATCATTAGTTTACGATAATTGAAAATTACAAAATTGAAATATTCAACATTTATAAAATAATTTTGTGTGCTCATCGGGTTGCATTTCTGTCACTAATTTGATTGCAAGGGGCTTTCCAAAACTTTATAGTTGATCACAAAAAATTCTAACTTTCATCATTGCTTCTTTTTGTTTGCTACATACTTTCTTGTTTCCAACCAACTCGATCAACCCTTGCATCACTTTTAGTTTTTGACAATAGTTATCTTTATTATATTGAAATGTTGGATTCAAAAAATATGCAGTGGAGTGTATTTCTTGTCGAAGCTAACTATCTCATCTACTCTTGATAATACTTGTGTATGACTTGTACAATCTTTTATTATCTTTGAATAAATTTTTGATTGCTTTCCTTACCCTGTATAATCCATCATAAATATATCCAAGTGATGACTTCTCATCAACATCAATAATACATAGTAACCTTATGATAAGACCCGATATTTTTGTCATTATCAAGCAAGAAGTCAAAAACTTGTTATCCAAATAATTGAAGTCGCTTCTTTTCTTTTCACTGTCTTAGCTAGCTTAGAATCAGAGTAGTATTTACTTGTTATCAAATCTTGTAAATCATGCTTATGATCATGCACATTTTTTAATGTAATAAAAGTAATTGCAAATCGAGTTGCTCCTGCACGCACAATCTCCTTCCATCCTTCTCTTTTTCTTAGACAAGATAATAAAAAGATATGATTATACACAAATATAGTTAATTTTGAAGCTTTAGTTGCAAGATCTTTGACATGATTTATTAAACAAATTTCTTTTAAAATAATATTCAAGTAATTAGCGGCACAAAGAGACCAATAAATATTAGCATACTTCTCATGTAGCAATGCGCTTGCCTTCTTATAATTAGTTGCATTATCAGTCACTATTTGAACAATGTTGGTAACCCCAACCCATTCAACTACTTCTGAAAATAGCTCGCACAATATATCTGCATCCTTCTTGATATCAGAAACATCAACAAACTTCAAAAATGATAAACCACGAGGGCAATAAACTAAAAAGTTTATTAATGTTCTACTCCTTACATCAGTCCAACCATCAACCATGCGTGTGCACCCAGTCTCCTTCCAACTATTCCTGTGCGCTTCTACTAATAGTTTAAATTCCTCTCTGCAATCTCTTAATAGGTTGACTCTCATCATATAATATGTAGGCAATTTATATTCAGGGCCAATTGCAACGATTGCATCTATAGCCTTCTGTGCATAAATTGAGTTTAAGACATTTATTTGTATGCAACTATCATAAAGCCATCTAGTCACAGCCATATCAACACGATGTACCACTTGCTTTAATGCCAAAACACTTTTAATAGATGATTGTGTTTCTGATGATGTTCTAGGAGCAAAATAATTATTTATTTCATCTATCTTCCTTTTTCCTTTATCTTGTGCAATAAGATTGAGTTATAGAAGTAGTAGATCCCTTCTCCTGCCCAATTATATGATCGACATATATACTTATATTTTCTCTTGACTCTTGAATCTCATGTTTTTTTTTTCTGGAATCTCTTTGAGATTTTCTTGCATTTGATGACGAATATCATGTGCAACCTTTTTACAAGCCCCAATATTTTCTTTAACCCCAGCTAAATGTTGTTTCATTCTATTTATTTCTCCTCCACTATAAATTATTCCACAATGTAAGCACTTGTATTTTTTTTCTACTAGCATCTTTTACTAAACTGAAGTATTACCATTCTGGATCATTTTTTTCACGAACTTGTGTACTTTTATTTGTAGATTCTACTCCTTTCATATTAGGGTATCTATTAAAAAAATGCAAAAATAAGTAGATAACACAATATTAATGAATATTATAAATGCTTATAAACAATCTAGTGCAGCAAGATACAATATTAATGAATAGCAAAAAAGATTATACATGTGAAAAAAATATACCCTATCTTGATCCAAGAACAAAATTACTTAAACTTCAAACTTCAAGTGACATCTCTTGCAACAAGAAGGAGAAATCTTGATGAAAAGAGAATTTCATCTTAGATATACAAGTAACAATGTAAGCATGCATTGAACTTCTAAAAAAAATAAAGATAATTGGACGACACATGTAAGCATGCATGAGTATAATTTTATCACCTATTTATACTAAGTTACAATTGTTTCTCAATCACATAACTATCTACATTAAATGGTGTCACAATGAATTTTTTCTACAGTTAGAGCAATCTTAATAAAGCACTAATGTATGTTGACTCCCACACTAATATATGCACTCCTACAGGTGCATTACATTAGTGTTAGATGTGTGAATCATTCTCATCTATTTTGTCTTAATCATCATATAGAGTTAGATTGACTCCTATAGGTGCATTACAGGAGCATTTCAGAAACTCATATTATATCAATTCATCCACATCTATACTGATTAACCCAGTCGGCCAATCCCATTTAAAACCTGTTTTAGAAAGATCCTCAAAGTAGACCTCAACATCATCAGTTCGAGCCTAGTTTGTCCAAATATCTTTCTAGAGCCAATCACACTAATTTTAAATCAACTAGCTGTGATTGGAGGGTACTAATATCTATATAAATGGCATTAATTTCTTGATGTTAGACTACATTTTCAACACACCCTCTCATCCGTAAGAAACCTTGTGGGATTATATACTCCACACAGTGACACACCCCTTCATGTGTAGGCTCGTCAGCCTCCAACACATGGATTTTCTTAATTCAAATTGGATGATGTGAAACCTTGTCACAAATTAATCTAACCTAAAACAAATCTCAAAAACTCTAAACAAGAACACTGTCAAATATGCACCACAAAAATTGAATCATAAGCATTTAATAAATCCATTCACACACATTGTCAGGTGTATAAAACACTTATCTTTTATAGTTTTATTACAAAAACCCCACAAAAAGATACAGTGCAAAGAGATAGGCATAGGACAGTGCGAGGAAGAAGGAGAAACAAAAAAACCTAAAGATCGCTGCACAAAAGCAAAAACAAAAACGACAAAGAGACAGGAAGAAGAAGAATATTGGAAGAAGAAAAATTGAGGAGGAAGAAGAAACTACCGGGTTGTGCGTGTATCCGATGGATGCGAAGAAGGAGTTTCGCCGTCGCCGTTTAGGTTTTGCCTATCGCTGATAACTACCCCAGTAAAAAGTAAAAGGTAAAAAAGAAAAAACTAAAAACCTAGGTTATCCCTCTCACTGAGTTCCCCCTCACTGTTTGATTAAAATCATAGGGGCTAATGTACGCCTACCCAGTTTTGGGAACTGGCCACAGTTCTCGGTTTCCCAGGCAAATCGGCCGGTTCCCCGGTTCCGAAACGGTCCAGTACAGAAGCGGTCCGAATACCGTGACCAGACCGGTTGGAGGTCCGGTCGGCGGTCCGACCGGCCGGTCCAGTCCGGTTTTTTAAAGCTTGCCTGCGAATACTAAGGCTTCGTTTGGCGCAGTGTTTGGAGCTCTCCGTTTGGGGCAAACGCCGCCGCGCGACGGGTAACCAAATGACCGTCGGCGGCGTTTTCTCCGTTTGCACCCGCCGCGCCTTGGGAAATGGAGGAAAATGGAGGGATTCTAACCGCAACCTCCCCCCTCCGGTTCCAAAAGTCCTCCCGCCGCCTGAGCAAAACGCCAAACCAAACGTAGCCTAAGTTAGGAATTGCAGATAACTTTTACTGCCTTGGATTATGCACCATTTGTCCTTTCATATATACTGCAACAAAATAGTTTTGTAGAGTAAGAAAATGATATTTTCTCGAGATCACTCGGGCTCCCATGTTTCAAATGAAGTTTCCATTATCAGTTATCATTTTATCATTATGATTGCATGGTATCTCATCAATTGAATCCTTTCCTCCATTTTCAACTTTATTTCCTTATTTCCATCCTTTTTTTGATCCCACATTTTACTCTTACTCCATGTGTAGTTGGTTCTGCGTGCATTGTCCATCAAGCCCCTTTTTGAGTGAACTGACCCATCAACCAGTTAAGTGTATCTTTATCAGGTACTCTCTAATATACTAGGGTTATGTTTGTTATTCTCCAGTGCTTTCAAACCATATACCATGAATATGAACAATGTTGTCACCCACTTGAAGCACAACACCCATATTCCTAATCTTATTTATCTATTATAAGGTTCAATATGTTTGTAGATAATATTACTAATTTCGTCAACTTGAAGGATTCCCATTAGTATCTCTTTTTTTATTTTTCGGAAGGGGTAGATTAATACCTAAATTCTATAATGTAAACTAGAGTAAATAGTCAAAAGGCTAATCTGTTATTTATTCCACAAACCCGAGGATACCAATAGTATCACTGATAGTATGAAAATGTATGACCTCCCTACCGTTTTGAACATTTTCTCTATTGTCGTGAAGTTGCATCACCTTGATTTTACACTTTCTCTCTTGTGGTGAAGTTGGATATTGTTTGGGTCTTGATCTCCCTTACAGTTCGCTGCACTTGGAAGTTGTAGCAATTTGATATTTAGAATGACTTTCTCAACCTCAATATGCCACGAGTCTGTGTATGTTCCGCAATCACTTAGATATAATAAGATGGTGGGGGCGTTTCTTGTTTGTTATTTTCATAAATCTTTATATTGCCTCGGTCTTCGCATGCTCGGATTAATAAGTCTAGCTAAGTAGTTCTGTCTATAGGCTTTAAATGCAGATCATGATTTCTCCTCGTTTATCCATCATCACCAGGAAGACTGTATGATTCTTTTGGTTTATGTTGATGATATCATTATCACATGTAACAATAGTGTAGATTTCTGACAATGATTTTTTGCTATTTTTTGGAGATTGAGGCAGCTTCTCACAGTGAATCCCTTCATTCTATCTCAAAGAAAGTATTGCACCAGCCTTCTTCAAGATGCGAGCTCTTGGGACAGATCTGTTGATACACACATGGAAATTATTTTGAAGCTCTCCTTTGATGATTCTTCTTTAGATCTATTGCTACCTAAATCGGAATATTTACGTAGATTGGTTGGGAATTCTATTTAATTAATGGTTACTCGTTTCAACGTCACTTTTGTTGTATGTTGAGTCAATTTGTTGCATACTTTATAAATTTCTCACATTTATGTTGTTGAGTGCATTCTGACATACCTAAAACACTCTCTTGGTAGAGACTTATCTATCATCCATTGCCCACTTTTTTGTGTGGCTTGTTCTGATTCTGACCATATGAGATTTGCAGAAGATTATTGATCTACTAGTAGATTGTGCTCCTTTAAAGGCAATTTCATCGCATAAAAAGTAAGAAACAACCCGTTGTTGCTCATTCTATGGCTGAGCCGAATATTACTTGATGGTCCTCGCAGTTTTCGAATTCACTTGACTCAAAAGCCACTTAACCGATCTTAGTGTCTCTCTCTCTGATTTTGTGACAATTAAGCTACCATCCATATAGCTAAGAATCTTATCTTCCGTGAGCACTACGCACTACGCATATCGAAACTTGTCGGTATATCCAGTAGGTCTTCAAGAGATACAGCTTCAACTTATTCTCGTCGCCTCTCACATTACTGCCATTCTTATCAAGCCTTTGTGACATCCATTATATCTTTGATTCATTTCCATGCTTTGCTCATACATGTATTCTCTAGCTTGGGGACGAGCTCATATTATTATTATTGATATTATATTTAGCGACTCTTCTTTCTTTGGCGACAAAGGATCCATATAGCCGAGCCCACTATAGTGGGATGAAGGCTTGAATGTTATTGTTGTACTCTTCTTTCTTTGTTCTTCTTTTTAGTCTCCCGTTGGTTATGTCACCCTAGCTTTCTAAATATTTTGTAAAAATAGACCCTTGGCCTCTTTGGAATAGTAAGATAAAAAATTGTTTACTTCTTTCGTCTGCAATATATGATAGTGTTTAGATGCTTTGTTTTTTAGGTCAACAAAAAGTCAAAATGTAAGTCAAAATGAGTAAATTTTAAAACCTTAAGGTTTTAGCTGATACAGTTATACAATAATTTGTCATTCAAAACTCTACATAAAGTGTCTTATGAACTTGTCAAATTCGGAGGAGAGTTTTTTATAATTTCAAATGAAGAGGGGAGGTCCCGATAATTGTATAAATTTATTGGGGATGATATTGTAAATAACCCTACATAGAATAATCTTTTCCAAATGTGCATTTTTGTATGTAGTATATGGCTATGCTTAATTGTTTATTCTAATGTTAGGTTTTCTATCTGCTGGAATAAATCGGGACTGCATGAAGTTATCCTTGGAACAACTGGGAGGAAGCAAGGGACTTCTTCAAAAGGAGCTCAATTTCCAACCACAGAATCTTCTTTGTGCAAGTATATGCTTATAGGGACTTCACATTAGATATTTATTTGCTCTTAAGCTGTTTAATTTTGTATATTATTATTACTATCTGTTTATATATATCGTCAATAATCTTATACTAATTATTTAGGGACAATTTTATGACTCACTATTTTTTAATTCAATCTTGTCTCAAGTGTTGCTTTTGATGTTAGACTTAAATTGCTCGAATTAACTTGAACAATTCTCATCCATTTTACATCGAATTTATCCATTTCATGTATACTCTTTCAACACCAATTCTATACACTTATTTAATTTGTTCATTTTTAAATTTTGTTTTACACACTCGAATCATTTAAATATATTTTCTCATATGTTATCTTCAACAAATGTACTCCCATTGTCTCTAATGTAGTTATTCAATACTTTTCCTTCTACTTCTATCTTTGATAGATTCACTCCCAATAATTATTCCTTCTACGTTTTGTTACAAGACAACACAGAGAACACACCATTAGGTCATTCTTTCTCGTCGATAATTCACCCAAGGGAAACCCTATTTGTTTCACTTCAACCATTCCTTAAGTTACAGTCACCTCCAGGTGAGCCAAGGATAGTTTACCTTTTAACACCCCTCTCCTCAAGCTAACACCAAAAGCATCCAACATTCCAAGCCTGAGAGGGTATGCTAGAAGAGATTTGCCAGAAATAGCTTTTGTGAGCATATCATCAAGTTGATCTTCAGATGACACAAACATAGTAGTAATGGTATGATCCTGAATTTTGTCTCGCACAAAGTGGCAATCAATTTCAATGTGTTTTGTCCTCTCATGGAAGACATGATTATTGGCAATGTGAATAGCAGCTTGATTATCACAGTGTAGGGGCATGGCCTTTAGGACAGGGAAGCTCATTTTTCCCAAAATAGATTTCACCCAAATCAATTCACTTGTAATAACGACAATGACATGATATTCTGCTTTAGTAGAGGAACGAACAACCACATTTTGTTTCTTACTCCTACAAGAAATAAGATTGTCACCCACAAAGATAGAATATCCACTTGTAAATCTTCTGTTAGAGGAGGAACCAGCCCAATCAGCAGCACAGTACCCGTGAACCTTAATGTGGTAATGATTTTGATAGATGATGCCTTTTTTCGGGGTCCCTTTTCAAGTATTTAAGTATCTGATGCAACCCGCGTCGCATCTATTCGCATGTTTATGTTATTATTATTTTGTATATTTCTGTTTATGTAGCGCATGTCTTAGCGCGTATTCGTTTAATTATTAAGCATGTAGTTCGTTTTATCTCGCTCACTTATGACTTATTGAGGTGATCGTCCAATAAGACCTTGAATAAAAAGACCCGTCAAATTAGGTAACATGTTAATTAAGGCAAGCATAACAAAAGAAAGAGGATTTATATCTTAAACTTTTATCACTAATTTTATAGTGTGAAAATCCCATGCTTTATTTTCCAACAACCTGTCTTTTGAAAACCTCATACCATAGTCCAATATATTATTTAATATCATTTGAAAATCTCGTACCTTATTCTGACTCCAATATATCATTTGATAAATTGCCATATTAGATAAAATTATACGTATTAAGGTATCACTTCCTTAAATTTAAAACTTCAACTCTATTTATTAATCGGGCCACTCCCTCTTGAAAGCAGCCGGGTGGGAACAGGGAATTTAATTCTCTGTTTCCCAAAGGGGTCGGCCCCGTACTCCCATTCTCTTCCCCCCTCCCGCCGATTTGAGCCCTAGCGCCGGTTCCGGTGTCCCTGCCACTCCTCGCCTCCACTGCCGACCGTCTTCGTGGAGGTTGGCGACCCATCCTCCGCCAGAGCCGATCGTCTTCTGTGCATCTTTCGCGGGATCTGTCTCCAGCTACAAGGAAACAGGGAACTCCTCCGGCCAATCTTCTTCAGGCGGGTTCCCCCTTTTGACTCCCTCCATTTCCCGTGTGCAACCACCGTGACTCTATTTACTAGCCTAAGGAACCAACCTCCTTCATCTGTTGTGACCTATCGGTACTCTCTGTAGTTGCTCCAAATTTTTAGTTTAATTTTATGCATTATTTATTTGATTTTAAAAGTCAGAGCTTGTCTTAATTAATATCGATCCTCTTTGTCGTTAATTTTCAAATCCGCACATGTTCTTTTCCCTCTCATTCTTGTTTGTGGAAGATTTATTTCAAGTCGTTCCTTACGTTTGAGTGTTAGGTTTATATGCGTATTTATGAAATTCAGATCAAATGTCGCTTCAGTATCCGAAGAACAACTTGATAGGGATGAATTTTAGGACTATGCATGAATTGGCTAACTAAACCAACATCATATGAGATATTGGGTCTGGTAATAGTCAGATAAATCAATTTTCCTGCGACGCATTGAAATTCCAACTTTTTCTCAAGATCTGGAAAATTACCCTTGTGAATATCATAATTAGGATCTACAGGGCTATCCACAGGTTTTACTCCCATATATCCAATGTCACTGAGAAGGTCGAAGACATTTGCGTTGGGTGGTCATAATTTTTCCAGCAGATCGAGCTATTTTAATACCAAGAAAATATCAAAAAAGACCCAAATCTTTGATTTCAAAGGCTTTTACTAATTCCCTTTTACAAGAGTAATGTGTTGATCATCAGTTTTTATAATAATAATATCATCCACATACAATAAGAATAGTGGTAAATTCATCCTTCCTGTAGACAAAGACTGAGTGTTCAGAAGTACAACGAGAAAAATTTAAACTCAGGAGTTTGTCACTTGCCTTTGCAAGCCAGGCCCAGGGTGATTGTTTGAGGCCATACAAGGCCTTATTAAGACGACACCCGTGTCATTTAGGAACATCTATGCCCGGTGGAGTAGTCATCTAGATTTCCTCTTCCAATTCATCGTGGAGGAAGACATTTTTTACATCAAGCTAATACAGGGGCCAAGACTTGTGGGCCGCAATAGATAGCAAAATTTTAACAGAATTTAGTTTAGCAACAGTAGCAAACATCTTTTGGAAGTTAATTCCATCAATCTAGGTAAAGCCTTTAACAACCAATCTTGTTTTATATCTATCAAGAGTGTTATCTTGAAGATATTTAACAGTAGCAAACATCTTTTGGAAGTTAATTCCATCAATCTAGGTAAAACCTTTAACAACCAATCTTGTTTTATATCTATCAAGAGTGTTATCTTGAAGATATTTAACAGTATATATCCATTTACACCCAACAACATGACGTCCATGCGGAATAGGGACAATTTCCCTAGTCTTTTGATGTTGGAGAGCATCCATCTCCTCATACCTTCATCCAGTGGGGATTCAAGCTAGCTTTTGTAAAACTATTAAGAATAAAAATAGAGAAAACTGATGCAAAATAAGATTTCAAGAAATGAGAGATAGTGATACCCAACATATTTATCAATACGATATCTAGTACAACTACCATGAAGTTGGAGGGAAGATGTGGTTTCATGAGTGGTGTCTGTGTTTAGATCTGACGGAGTGGTGGTGGGTAGTGGATCATGAGGACATTCTTGCCTAATAGTTCTATTTTGTCTTCTCTGGTAGACTTGTAGATGCTTTATCCTTTTATAAACACGTAGATCATTGGTGGGAGATTCCTTTCCAACCGGAACATCCAAGCTACTGGGAGTAAGAACATCTACAAGAGCAGGTAGAAGCGGGATCATATCACTCTCCTCTTCAGATTTCTCTTGATAACTAACAATTTTGCCTTCATCGGAGTAATACGGAGCGTGCTCGAAGAAGGTAATATCTTTAGATATAAACTTATGTAGAAAGGAATGGGCAAACCTTGCATATACTTCTTCATCTGTAAAATCCAAGAGAGAATACAAATATATAGGAGAAGAGTAGAAGAACAATCCTATACAAGAGATGTGAGACTAAAGGAGAAGAAGGAAATGAGCCTATAGTTGGGCCTTTACAATTATCTTTCCTATGTCATCTAACACTCCCCCACAAGCTGGGGCGTACAAATCATAGGCACCAAGCTTGGACAAGAACTGGTAATACAACTTGCGAGGTAAAGCCTTGGTGAGGACATCAGCAACTTGCCCAGATGCAGGAACATGTTTAAGCTTCAGCTTCTTTGATTGGACCTTCTCTCGAACGAAGTGACAATCAACCTCAATATGTTTAGTCCACTCATGGAACACCGGATTCTTTGCGATGTGTATTGCAGCTTGACTGTCACAAAACAGAGTTGGAGGTGAGGACAATTTACCTCCCAAATCTCCTAGGAAACTTCCCAGCCAGGTTAGTTCAGAAGTAACAGCCGCCATTGCACGGTACTCAGCCTCAACAGACGAGCGAGCAACAACTATCTGTTTCTTACTCCGCTATGCGATAAGATTTCCTCCAAAGTACAAAACCCAGTTGTAGACCGTCGATCATCCAACTAGCCCGCGTAATTCGCATCTGAGTATGCAATAAGAGAGAGAGAAGAGGATGGCTTGTACACAAGTCCTTGCCCAGGAGGAGTCTTCAGATACCTGAGAATGCGCTCCACAGCCTGAAGGCGAGAGACCTGTAGGGTATGCATAAACCGACTTACCACACCAACTGCAAATGATATATCTGGTCTTTTGACGGTTAGGTAGATCAATTTTCCCACAAGACGGCGATAGTATTCTAGATTTGGAAGTAGAGAGTCCTCCTCAGATCCTTGAGCACACAGCATGTGGTTGACTTCCATCGGGGTATCCGCAGGTTTACACCCTGAGAGGCCGGCATCTTGCAGAAGGTCAATGCAATACTTACGCTGAGATAAGACTAGGCCATCAGGTCGTCGAGCTACCTCCAGTCCAAAAAAGTATCGAAGATTTCCCAGGTCTTTGATTTGGAAGATAGAGTTTAGATGTTGCTTAACATGTTCTATCCCGGTTGAGTCATCACTAGTGATCAGAATATCGTCTACATAAACCAACAGTATTATCGTCCCAGTTGACTGGTGACGAGTGAAGAGAGAGGAATCTGCAGAGCTCTGTTTGAAGCCCACCTCACGAACGGCCTTGTTGAATTTCCCAAACCATGCCCGGGGAGACCGTTTGAGACCATAGATAGATTTGCGAAGTAAGCATACACGAGACTCCCTCGTGGTCTTAAACCCGAGCAGTTGATGCATGTATACAGTTTCAAGAAGATCGTCATTCAAGAAAGCATTCTTGACATCAAGCTGATGAAGAGTCCATCGACGGTGAACAGCTAAGGAGAGCAGAACCCGAACGGAGTTCAATTTTGCAACTGGAGAAAAGGTTTCCTCATAATCAAGGCCATACTGTTGGGTAAAGCCCCGAGCCACCAGCCGAGCCTTTAAGTGATCAACCGTCCCATCCGCAACATGTTTGATAATAAAGATCCACTTGCAGCTAACACAGCTGTGACCAGAAGGAAGAGATACAAGATCCCAGGTGTGATTACCCCATAGAGCAGTCATTTCTTCGTCCATGGCGGCACGCCACCGTGGATGCTGGAGGGCTTCTTGCACAGAATTAGGTATAGAGATAGAGGAGAGAGAGAGAGCAAAGTGAAGAAGGGGCAGAGAGAGCCGATATAGAGAGACATAATTGGCCATTGGATGTGTCATTGGATGTGCTGTTGAGGAGGTTGTTGGATCAACAGGCCGCGAGAGCACACCGGCAGGGGGAAGCTGCTGTAGGGCATATGGACGTAGAGGATGACGAGTGTATACCTGTATGATAGGAGGTTTGGAAGGAACTTGTGGTAGTGTGTGAATCCGAACTGGTGGTGGTGTGGGAATTCGAAGCAGAGGAGGAGAAGGGAGAAGTGATGGAAGTTGAGACGTCACGGGTATGATGGGCCGAGGTAGCGGAGGAGGAAGAAGGGGATCAGAAGGACTGGTGTGATATGGTTGGTCTTCATGAAAGGAGACATCAGCAGACACAACCACCTTACCAGTGGTAGGATAAAAACTGACATACCCCTTCTGAGAGCGGGAGTACCCAACAAACATAGCCTTGGTAGCACGAGGGGCGAGCTTGTCATTGGAAGGACCAAGGTGGTGGACATAACAGGTACACCCAAACACACGAGGTGTGAGAGAGAAGAGAGTTGTGGATGGGTAAAGGAGAGTACTGAGTGCCACAGAGTTGAGGACAGACGAAGGCATGCGATTGATTAGTTGACAAACAGTAGAGACGGCAAAGTTCCAGTAGAGGGGAGGAACCTGCATTTGGATCATGAGAGATCGAGCCACATCAAGGAGGTGGCGATTTTTGCGTTTCGCTATGCTATTCTGTTGAGGCGTATAAACACAAGAAGTCTGATGTATAATACCGAACTCAGCGCACAGATTGGAGAAGGTGCGACCAGTATATTCCAGAGCATTGTCCGTACGAAGAGTTTTGACACAGGTAGAAAATTGAGTGCGCGTTTCCGTAAGAAATGCACAGAACGCATTCGTGAGTTCGGTACGATCACGAAGTAAATACAACCAGGTAACTCGCGAGTAATCATCGATAAAGGTAACAAAGTACCGATACCCCAAGACACTAGGGACCTTATAGGGTCCCCAGATATCAAAATGTACTAGGGATAAAGGAAAATCGCTCCGAGTACATGAAGGAGAAAAGGAGACACGGTGTTGTTTATCGAAAATACAGGATTCAGAAAAGAACTCTTGAAGAGAGACAGTAGGAAGAGCTTTCTTGAGAATTGGGAGAGGGGCATGCCCAAGACGACGATGCCAATCAGTGGTGGAGACAGAGGTGAGAGCAGAGGTGAGAGCAGTGGGAGGAACGTCGAGAAGATATAGCCCATTAGACAGTTGCCCTCTACCAAGTATAGTCTGCGTCAGCCGATCATGCATCACAAAGGAAGAGCGTGAGAAAGTAACACATCAATCAAGGTCTTGCGTAAGACGGCTAACGGAAAGAAGGTTATAAGGAGAGCCCGAAACATGAAGAACCGAGGATAAGGAAAGGGAAGGAGTAAGTGACAGATTAGTAGTGCCAGAAACCGGGAGCGTGTCACCATTGGCCATAGTGATGTGTTTGGGGTAAGCAGTATCTAAGTATTTGGGCGGTTGCTGCGGAGAGATATGATGTGTAGCACCCGAGTCCACAATTCAGTGAGAGCTGTGTGAGAGGCACTTTATACCTTCCTTGAAGATCGAGGCTACGGAGCCAGAAGGGCGACTAACCACCCCTTAAGCTGATGTAGTTGAGGACGCAACGCAACAACCCCACCAACAGTGATCAAGTTGGAGGCCATAATCCTGATCTGTGGCGAGGCACGACAACCAGGCGACAAGATGGCAGGAGGCTAGCCAGACAGATCCAGCGACTAGAACAGAGGAAGCACTGAGAACAGCGAGAACAGGCCGCAGCGGCGAGAACAAGCCGTGCGAGAAGAGACAGCTGCGAGAAAAGAGACAGCGACGAGAACAGGCTGCTTGGGAAGAGAACAAACCTCAACTTGAAGAAGGCGGAGCGGAGAAGAGGAGAAGCCGCACGCGATGAGACTAGTCGCAACGACTAGCCAGAGAGGAGGCCGCGCGAGAAGTCCGCACGGTCACGATGATCACACTAGCGGCAAGAGAATATGCCACGACCCAGATGCGTAGAGCGCGGCGGTTAAAGAATAATTCGCGGCGAGAAGAGAAGCGAAGTGAAGCCGCGATGACGAAGAGAAGTTGCGGTGACTAGGTGAAGTCACGGCGAGCAGGGAGTAAAGAAGCGAGAACCGGGCAGAGAAGAAAGCCGCAAAGAGAGAGAGGTCGGCAGAAGAAGTAGTCGCACGGTCTCGGCGGACACACCAGCGACAAGGAAAGTCGCGACCAGGATCGGCAATTCCACTAAGATTTATGAGCTAATGCCTCGCATGTTTGAGTTATGTAAGGGATCCATGATGATGTCTACTTACTTCTCTGAGTTCGAGTGTATCTCTTAGAAATTGGATTATTTTGAACAGTTTACTCCCGCCTGTACTGCCGATGCAGCCTAATATTCTACATGTCTTTCTGATGGGTTTGAACATGAAAATGGATATGGTTCAGACTAATATTATACATCGATCTCCCCTTTCATTTTCGGGAGATCTTTAACATTGTTGAAGCCGGGAAAATCCCTACTCTAAAATATTCAGATCAGTGCAGCCTAAGGTTACTGATTTGGCGATCCGACATCACAATTCAAATGGCTAGCGCGGGAGAGAGAAAACCGTCTATAAGTACATCCCAAGTGCTCCAGCAGGGAGGTCCCACCACATACCCAGAAGTTTGGAAGAAACTTCCCCTCCACAACTAAAAGTTGGGCGAGGTACTAGGCATGCATGGACTTGATGAGTATCCACTTGGGGGGACCTCAACCACTTCCAAAAGTCTCATTTCTAGTACCCCTGCGGGTATATTTATAGAGAAATCCTGTGTGTGTTGGGGGGAGGGGTATATGCGTGTATCCTGCCTTTACTAGCGAGTATCAAGGGCTACTCGCAAGGTACTCTGCTCGGCTCGTGGCTAGGTCTGCGAAAGGGCGTCTCCTTATGCATTTCTGATCTCGACGAATTACGGGTTATACAAGCGTGGTTCTTAGCGATGAAGACCGTCAGAAGTCCCTCAACACGACTAAACCTCCTCCTGATCGCTCTGTCTTTATTGGTGTTGGTCGTGGTGGTTCCAACCATACCAACGTTGTCCCTACTTGTGATTACTGTGGTCGCAGGGGCCATAATCGGGATGTGTGCTTCAAGCTCCATCCTCACCTTGCTCCACCTGGACCCGGCTGTGGTCGGAGACGTGGTCGTGGACTAGGACGGGGGGAGGGGGAGCCCGTCAGAGTGGTTTTCGTCCTCATGATGCTGCCTACTCCATTGAGGTCCATGACGACCATCGTGGTCAGCCCCCAGGACATGTTTACCGCGTCTGAATTGGATGCTCTCCGTCGCCTCTTACACTCCCAGTCAGACACTACCTCGGGTACTTCTACTTCCTTTGCTACTGTTGCTATACCCAATGCTAATGTTGTTGTGACACCTTCGTCTGAGTGGATCATTGACTCGGGAGCTAACAATCATATGACCGACTCCTCAAGTTTTTCTCCCTACACTCCCTTGTCTGGTAATGACAAGATTATCTCCGCAAATGGCACTTTGCCCCCTATTGCGGGCAAGAGAAAAATTTCATGTTCCTCCACACTTTCTCTTTCTTCTGTCTTGCATGTTCCTTATTTTCCTCGCAGTTTTCTTTCAATTAGCAATATAACTCGGTTTCTTAACTGTTTTGTAACCTTCTTTCTTGATTCTTGTGTTTTTCAGGAATTGGTTACTAAACGGATCATTCACAGTAGTAGGAATCGCGGTGGCCTGTACTATCTGAATTCTTCTACATCATCCCTTGCCCTCTTTTCTTTTGTTGTTACTGTTGCTGATGCTCGACGCTGGCATTTGCATCTTGGAAATTCTTCTCTTGTCTAGCTTTAGAAATTATTTCATACTTTATTGTCGTTTATTAAAGCTTTAAATTGTGATGTTTGTGAAATGTCTAAAGATGTTTGACATTCATTGTCGCATTTATCTTCTCCTACTATTACTCCTTTTGCTGTTATACATTCTGATGTTTGTGGGTCTTCCCCTGTTGTATCTTTAGCTGGTTATCGTTGATTTGTCACCTTTATCGATTATTTTTCCCCACACTACTTGGGTTTACCTATTAAAGAAAAAAATGAAGTGTTTTCGGTTTTTCAAACCTTCCGTAAAATGGTGCAAACTCAGTTCAGTGGTAATATTCATGTTCTTCGTAGTGATAATGTGGGAGAATACGATGATTGTGGAGCGTTTGACTCATATCTCACAAGTCATGGAATTATTCACCAAAACACTTGTGTTTACACCTCCACCCAAAATGGTGTTGCCGAACGGAAAAATCGGCATCTCCTTAATGTTGCCCGGTGCCTTCTCACTACTATGCACCTCCTGAAGTCATATTGGGGTGATTCCATCCTAACTGCTACTCATCTTATCAATCGTCTTCCTTCACGGGTTCTAGACTATGCTACTCATCTAGTCTGTCTCTCCTCTACTTCTATTGTTCATTCCTTTCACCTTCCACCCCGCGTTTTTGGTTGTGTATGTTTTGTTCACTTACATCAGCATCATCGTGACAAGATTGACCATTGGGCTCTCTGTTGTGTCTTTATTGGCTATTATGCCAATACAAAAGGGTATCAGTGTTATCACCCTCCTTTCAGACGTGTTTTCTGTACCATGGACGTGACTTTCCGCGAGGAGGAATCTTATTTGTTGAATTTCACTCACGCCACTCGTGAAAGAGAGAATGATGCCATGGATTCTGATTCTACGATTCCTCTCTCTCTCTGTTTCCTCCTACACCTACCATGCCTTCCACCATAACTACTCTTCCTATACCTCCTTTGTCCCCTTCGACACCTACGTCGTTTTCTCATATATACCATTGTCCATCTCTCATCTCTCTTTTTTCTCATATATACCATCGTCATAAAACAAGTAAACATCCTTCCGTTGTTCCATCGCTATCGATGCCTTCTTTGGACTCAGATTCTGATGCTCATCTGCATGCTCCCCTTGTTGTGCTAAGAGGTAAGGTTGTGTGTACGGAACACCCTATCTCTAATCATGTTGCTTATGATCACCTTTCCTAGCTTCATCAGGGTTTTATTTTTTCCTTGTTCGTGATTACTATTCCTAAGATGTGGCAGGAGGCTGTTTACATCCCGACATGGGATCAAGCAATGAAGGAGGAAATGTCTGTCTTGAATAAGAATCACACATGAGATGTCTCTTCCCTTCCTCCTGACAAGAAAGCCAGGTTCAAGGTGGGTTTTTCTGTTAAGCAAAATCAGAACGGTAAAGTTGAGCGATATAGAGCCCGTCTCGTGGCTCATGGATACACCTAGACTTAGGGAGTCGACTACCAGGAGACCTTTGCCCCTGTACCGAAGATGGACTCTGTTCGTGTTCTTCTATCTTGTGCTGCGTGCTTGGGCTGAGATCTACACCAACTAGACGTTAAAAATGCCTTTCTGCACGGTGATCTTGATGAAAAGGTGGACATGACATTCCCCCAGGTTTTGTGAAGAAGGGGCGGGAAGGACTTGTCTGTCACTTAAGGAAGTCCTTGTATGAACTGAAGCAGTCTCTCAGGGCTTGGTTTGGCAGGTTTCTCAAGGTCATGATCAAATTCGACTACAAACAGGGGCAGTCAGATCATACTTTGTTTGTCAGGAAAAATGAGGGGGAAATTACGGTTTTTATTGTCTACGTTGATGACATTGTGATCACCGGATATGACTCAGACAAAATCTCAAATCTAAAGACTCTTCTGTCTGCTGAGTTTGAAGTAATGGACGGTTACGGGCCCGTGATTGTGAGCGTGTGCGCGAGGGAAGAGGAGGGAAGCCCTCAAGAGCGGAGGAGGGAGTGATCTGGCGAGCTACGATGGTGGCGACGTCGTGCGGTGTCGATTCGAAGGATTCGGCGGGAGCAGAATCGCGGAAAAGCTTCCGCGGTCAGGGATAGCGCGGTCGGCTTGCAAAGTGGTCGTGCGGGTTTGTGGCTAGGGCAACCTGACGGAACTAAGAATGGTAGAGAGAGGGAGAGAAAACTAGAGAGAGGATTAGACAAATAAAATGAAAATACTCTTCTTGCTTGGCCCCTTGGCACACACCGCACACATATAAATAGTTCATAAAAGTGCCCCCTCTTTGTGACTAGATAAATAGTTCGTGACATGCGCGACCAAGACGGGACCAAGGCGTGATCGTAACATCCCTACCCTGCCCGACGACAAGCTTGCCCTCAAGCTTGGTCTGTAGTGACGGTGGGCGTCGGATCTCTCGTGTCAGTGTCAGCATCCCGTTCAGAAGCAGAATCGTCGACCTCCAACCAGAAGAAGCGCTTGCAGCGATGTCCACGGAAAAATGGCTCGTCGCAGTTGTAACAGAGGCCCTTGACACGACGATCATTCATCTCCTGTGACGACAGTCCACGAATGGTAGCACGGCGGTTGGCGTCGCGGTTTGGGGCGAGGAGATTGGTTGTGGTCGATGACAGAGGACGCTTGGACCCCTCGGTGCCCTGGTGATGTAGATGAGGACGATCCAAAAGCAGACGCTTCTCGCAAATGCGAGTCCAAACTCATTGTAGTGGTCAGATCTGCGAGTGCCTGCAATTCTACGTCCATGCGGAGACGCTCATGGAGTCCTGTCGTGAAGATGGACACCTGCTGTGTCGAAAGAACGGAGGTAGTGCGGGCCAGGTGGACTTGAAACTGTTCAAGGTACTCATCGATCGGACCAGTCTGTCGGATGGAAATGAGATCCCCAAGGGATTGTTGTGGTGGGGTGGGCCGAAGCGGAGGGTGCAGTTCACCTTGAAATCTTCCCAAGAGAGGAGTGGTTCCTCCCGTTGCAATTGGGAAAACCAAAGTTGCGCGGGGCCCATCAGGTGGTAGGCAACAATACTGAGCCACTTTTCTCAAGGGGTGCGTTGGTGGGCGAAGAACTGCTCGCAACGAGAGAGCCAAGCTTAGGGGTCTTCGTGGCCGTCGAATATTGGAAAGTCCAGCCGCAAGTATCGTGGCACCCTGTTGCCGTCATGCCGCGGGGGACAATTCTGGCATGGTTGGCGGAATCGGCGCTTCACTAGAGGAGCCCGTGGCTGGTTGGGCCGGTCGGTTCGCTGCTAGTTGGGTGGTGATGGCAGCAATGAGGGCGTTGCTGTTATCTGTGAGGAGCTTAGCGAGGGACTCAAAAATTTGCGAGAGGGATGGTCGGCCATTGCGTGGGACGAAGGTGGTGGGTTAGCGGCGCCGGAGGGAATGGAGGAAAAAGGTGCCGGTGGCGGGAGTAGTCCGGTAGAGGCGTCGGGCAAGGGGCCCCGACCCCCAGTTGATGGAGGAGCCGAGCAGGAGGCGTTGTGGAGTAGGGCTGTCAGGATAGGGCTGCCGGAGAGCAGCGGAGAGCTGATTAGGACTGGCGGAGAGCGGCCGGGGCGAAGCTGGACGGGGCAAAGTCTGCTGGCCGGAGCTTGTCGGGGCGGAGCCGGGCTGTGCGAAGCGGCCTAGGGGGTAGGTGGCGGCAGATCTGGGAGGTAGGTCATCGGTTGATCCTTCGGTGGCTTGAGGGAGGTTGCACGGGCCTCGATTGCGTCTTGTTGGTGCTAGGCGACCGACAGTGGTTCAGGACGAAGGGAGACTGTCTCAGCGGAGGCGGGGAAGACCAGATCTAGGTTGTCGGAGGTGGGAAGGAGGTTTCCCTCTGATACCAAGATGTTACATGCCCGTGATTGCGAGCGTATTCGGGGGAAGAGGAGGGAAGTCCTCAAGAGAGGAGGAGGGATTGATCTGGCGAGCTATGGCGGCGGCGTGCGGTGTCGATCCGGAGGAGTCGGCGGGAGCAGAATCACGAAAAAGCTTCCGCGATCGAGGATAGCGCGGTCGGCTTGCGGGGTGCCCGTGTGGGTTTGCGGCTAGGGCAACCTGGCAGAACTAAGAAGGGTAGAGAGAGAGGGAGAGAGAACTAGAGAGAGGAATAGACAAAATAAAATGAAAATACTCTTCTTGTTTGTCCCCTTGGCACACACCACACACATATAAATAGTTTATAAAAGTGCCCCCTCCTTTGGCTTAGACACGGAGGATCACTTGCGCATATGAAAATATAAAGTAGACTAGATAAATAGTTCGCGACATGCGCGACCAAGGCGGGACCGTAACAAGGTCTTAGGGAGATTACGTTACTTCCTAGGAATCTAAGTGACCTGTTTTGATCGGAGTATCTTCATCTCTCAGCGCAAGTATGTTTTTGATTTATTAAAAGAGACTGGAATGCTTGGTTGTGTCCCTGCTAAAACCTTAATGGAGGAGAACCATAGGATCAGACTGCGATGGCGATTGCATGGATGCTTCGAGTTATCAGAAATTGGTTGGGAGACTTTTATAGCTCTCTCATACTCGTCCCGACATCACATATGCGGTAGGAATCTTGAGTATATATATGCAGTGCCCCCAGGATCGGACATCAGGATGCTGCCTACCGCGTACTATAGTTCTTAAAGAAGACTCCCAGGCGTGGGCTTATGTTTTCAAAAAATAACTACTTAGAGATTGAAGTTTTTACTGATGTAGATTGGGCCGGAAGTCGTGATGACAAAAATCTACAACAAGGTATTGTACCTTTGTTTGTGGAAATTTGGTCATGTAGCGTAGTAAGAAGCAAAATGTTGTGGTCAGATCTAGTGCTGAAGCCGAGTATCAGTCAATGTCTCAAGGTCTCTGTGAAGGTTTATGCCTTATTGCAAGACCTGGGTCTTCAGGAGAATGTACCCATCTCGCTGTTCTGTGAAAACGAAGTTGCCATCAGCATAGCTCAAAATCCTATTCAACATGACAGAACTAAGCATGTTGAGGTTGATCGTCATTTTATCAAAACCATCTGGAAAAAAGAACTTAGTCACTACTTTCGTTCACTCTAAAGATCAGTTAGCCGGTGTCTTCACCAAGAGCTTGGGGTGCGATGTTTTTATTGATGATATTCATAAACTCAGAATGACAGATATCTACCATCCGACTTGAGAGGGAGAGTTGTAATTAATGTGTTATGTCAAGTCAATTTTTTATGTTTTTCACCCTCTCGAGGGTATTACGGTCTTCGTGTCTTTTTTCCTTACTCAATATATGTATAAGTAAAGGGATTGTTATGATTATTATTGTATTATTTTTCCTCTCAACTAGAATTTCTTCCGTTGTAGTATTTAGAGTGGTCAGCAACCCCATCAAAGACATTCACACTCTACCTGGAAGAAGAGGGGAGGCTGAAGCAGGAGCAAACAAGACCCAACATCAACAAAAAAAATGGTAGAAGGACTAGCAGGCCATTGAGACGGTGTCAACGACAGTTTCTTCCTGGTCAACAGTCTTCTTCTACAACACAGACGACTTTCTGGGCTACAGTCTTCTTCGACAGCACCAGTAAATTCCTGGGCTGCAGAATTCTCCAACAATGGCGACGATGCGTCTGCGCCAGGGGCATCGTCCTCTGATGCGACTACTTCGACAAGGGCGAAACTTCGCCGGTTTCTACCGAGCCTTCGAAACTTCGCCAGGTTCAACCGAGCCTTCCACAAACGTCTTCGACGGCTAGGAAAATCTTTTCCAGCGTCGGCGAAGTGTCGAAGATATCCAGAGAGGAGGGGCAGTCATAGAGGAAGAGCGCCTTGGATTGGTAGTGGAGATCATTAGAAACCACAGGCAAATCGAGCCTTCGGGTCGACGACACTGAGGAACGTAACGACTCTGATACCATGTTACCGGAGAACACAGAGAAAAACCTTTAGTTCATCCGTTCTCGTTGATAATCCACCTAAGGGAAATCCTATTTGTTTCACTTCAGCCACTCCTTGAGATACAATCACCTTCAGGATAGCCTAGGATAGTTTGCCTTTTAACACTTTTATGTTTGATAGGTTCACTCTCGCCATCTTTAATATGATTATCTCATTTCTGTCAACAATCAACTTAGGGTCTGTTTGGCGCAGCTCTGGCGGCTGGAAAATCTCTATTCCAGCCGCCAGAGCTGCTTTCAGTCTGTTTGGGACAGCTCCCTGTGTAGAGATTTTCAAAAATTTGGAGCTGTTTTGCAGCTTTTCAGAAATCTCTCCTCCCCCAGCTTCTGCTCCCGCAAAATAGCTTTCTCTCTCACATGTTTTGGAAATCTAATGGTTTCTTCAGTTGGAACATGCTCAGAGGCCGGACGGCCTTCCTCCGGCGATTCCGAGCCCCGGACGGCTTTCCTCCGGCGATTCCGAGCCCCCGACGTCCTTCCTCCGGCGATTCCGAGCGCACTTCTGCACAGAACACCCAAACAGTCTGCAGCTTTTCAAAACTGCTCCCCAGAGATCTATTTTAAAACAGCTCTATCCGGACAGCAGCTTTTCAATCCGCCAGAGCTGTCCCAAACAGACCCTTAGATATGAATAAATTTTTTGCTATCTAGTTCTTCGATGCATACAATGCTATCGTCCTAATTTCAATTTATTAATTTTACCTCTAAATCTCCACCATCTTCTTATCACATAATTGATCCAACATGCTTAAATCTATCACACCTAGACATCTTTGTATCTTCTCATAAGTTGATTAATAGTGCTAGTTTTACCCTCAGCAATATTTCACTTAATGTACTCGGTCTATGTTTCATTGCCCTTTATCTTCGATTGTTCTAATTTTTCACTTGACCAAGTAGATGTTTGATCAATTGGAATCATGTTATATATAAAATATATAGTTAATGTCCGAGACCTCTCTTGGACATTGCATAGTTATAGGGCCACCCTTGTAATTTCTGAAATTACTGGAACCTCCCCTCCGAGTTTGCATTGTTAATTTTTAATTAAATTTTTTATAAAGTTTCTAGGAGCCAATTGTCACGTTGCAAACTCAGAGGGAATACTTCTGTAATTATGAGAAGTCTTGGAGGAAGTCACGCTGATTAACCCTAAAATACACTATCATATGGAGTTAGTGCTAGAGGGTCAGGCAAGAGCATGTGTAGTTTGAGTTTTAGCACCTTGAACAAAATTCATCAAATCAACAATAAATAGTTGGAATGAGGCTATTTATGATGATATAATATTTATTTATATTATATATATATATATATATATTGTTATTAGTTTTAAATTATATGCATAATTTATTACTGCAGGAGAAGGTTACTGGAGGTGTTCGTGTCATTGCAACACGACATATCATATGCGTATCCCCTCCAGGAATTTCCTTATCGTAAGCTGAAGGTAAGATGGCTTCGGCACAATTTTTTTTTTCATACCAAGCATTTTAAACTTCAGTACAATAATCTTTTTTTAATTATACACGTGAAGCTCATTTAGAAGGGGAACCTTGGCTCTCGGTTGAGGTGTTGCCGTGTGACCTTAAGGTCACTGGTTCGAGTCCTGCAAGCAGCCTTTTGAAAAATGTAGTGTAAGGTTTGGCAACATTTCACCCTTGTGGTGGGACCCTTCCCCAGACTCTCGTTGCATGGGGATGCTTTGTGCACTTGGCTTGAAACTCATTTTTGATATACCAAAGGAATATAATATCAAGAACATTACAAATTATTAAACTTTGTAATATTTTACTTTCAAAAATATTAAATATCTTTATCATATTTTTTGTTTTTGTTTTTTTGGTTAAGAATATAGTCTTATTAAGATAACTTATACCACGACCCATACAATGGCCCATTTAGAGCCTATTTAAATCTTAAAGATTAGTCCCACATCTCAGAATTGAGTTTAGTATCCACTCTTTCTTCTTATATATATATGTATGAATACTTGTAATTATATAAGTTTTTTATGAATGATTAATAAATATTGATTTTCTCTCATTCTATGTTTGTATTTCTGCATGGTATCAGAGCAAAATGAATCCTAAAGCTTTTTTTCGATTGAGCTCCTGCTCTCACAGCCAGCTTGGCCCCGCGCTTCCCTTCACACCCTTTGCTCACGCGGACTCAGCTTTGAGCCCTCTCCTCTACTTTCCTCTGTGTCAAAATATTGCGTTGAGCCTCCCACAACTTTTATAAAGAGCTACTGCTACTTATTGGGACCCGCATGGATCTTATGCAAGCACTCACAATATTCCGCTAACGCGATCTTCTGCCACACCTCTTCTACTTGCGCGCTCTTCTCGTGCGACCCTCTCTCGCATTCTTCTGCTTGCATCGCGCGATCTTCCCTTCTGCTCGCTGCCTCCTACTCTAGCAGACTCGTTGTTGAGACCTCCAGGCCTATCTCGTGCGGCCTCGTACAGTCTTTTGCGATGCTTGTTTGTAACCGCTGGCTCGTGCGAATCTGTTGCTGTCTCTTACGACTTTTATCACCGCCGGTCTTGCGGCTTCTGCTTGATGTGTCTGCTTTACTACTGTGACTTGCCGCTTGTTGTGTCTGCTGCACTCTGCTCCGCTCCCTCCTGTGACCGCGCCTTGTGTGCTCGCCAAGACCGCGTCTTGTGACCGCACAAGCTGGTTCAGTTTCTTTTGTGTTGTTCTTGCACTCTTCTTCTGTTGCGGCGGCTTCCACCCTTCTGCCCCCTACCAATGGGTACGAATTGTGCACCTACTACCTCGACTGTTGTAGGAATAAATTAGGGTTTTGAAAATACGATACTTTAAGTGCCCGATTTTAATTTGAAAGAAGGCCGAACGGGCCAAATCAAATTTTGCACGCGAAAACACTCTCGAGGTTTGAGATTCCAAGGTTTGTTAACCGCTTTTCCAAATTATTTTCTTCGGCATTCTTAAGGTTTGAATCACGGTGGCATTTGCAGATTTTCACAAGCATATTCACATTCGATATTTTATTGAGTAACGACAACAAAAACAGTATGAACATCCGAGGCAAGCTTGGAAATATTTTATTTGATCGCATAAAATTATTTTTTAATTAAAAGGAGCAAGTGAGTTGAGGTGGAGTTTACCGAAGCATATCCAAACTACGGCTAGGAAGGGATCCTTCAAACTCTGTCGCACACAATGAGCGGACGATGGCGCTGTAGTCGGCGTCAATCGCGATGGTAACGACCTCCATAGGGGGAATCGCTGGAGAAGGAGGCGATAGAAGCCCTTGATCGCGAGCGGCTACCAGACTGCTTGATTAGGGCGAGTCAAAGTCGACAACTGCCGGTTTGTGGAGCAAGCCGTCGATGATGGTAAATGTTAACCTGTAGGGATTCGTCGGCTCTCAAAAAGTGAGAATGGGGATTGTCGGTGGACGTCGATTGATGGAGCTGTGCTTCATCGGGGATGGTGAGGATGAAGGCCAATTGAACGGCAGGAAACAGTGTAGGATTTCAGCGGTGGGATGATCTGGCTACACAGAGGTACGAAACAGGAGGTACGAAACAGGAGTTTCGTTCTCTGTATTTTTCTGGCCCCTTATCTCTTCTAGGTGAATTCAATAAATAGAGCAAAATTTGATTTTTCCCTCTTCAATAACTTTCCATTATTTTCCAAACATTAATTTCTTTCCAATCATTCTCCTGTAATAATGCTTTCTTGCTTTCTGATTGATTTATTTCCAAATGCTGACTTTGAATTACTGTTTTCATGGTTGAGTTGAGGAATAAGTATTTTGGTTTTAATAATAACTATTCTAATATTTTGGGCTTAAGTTTATGCGTCTTTTAAATAAATTAAGTTTGCCTCTTACATGCTAACTATTAAAATTGTGGGACCATTTATTCAGGATCCCACTAAGTGATCAAGCTGATGAGCCGAGACTAAATATTGCAAATATAAATGACAAAAAAAAATAAAGATAACAGAAAAAATAACAATTGTTCTGTGATGTTATCACGCATCCCTGGATGCGGCGACAGTTACATCAATTCCCCCGGAATTGATAGAGCTCGACCCCCGCAAGAACTCGCAAAAACGGGTAATATGGAGAGCAGGTGGTGTCGTTAGTGCTACACTAGGTTGGTTTGCTTGGGGCCACAACTAGTGGCTCAATGCGCTTCCGAATTTGACTTACAACGAAAACCAAATAAATGGTCATAGCACGCACAATTATTTTGATAAGCCTTGCATTTAGACTCATATTAGAATCACATGCATCAAATAGAACACTTACACTTTTCACTGATTATAGCTAATGACATTACGTGATCGAATCTATGTTATACCACGAAGTAGTCTAATAATTTAATTTGTTTCTGTTTGGCTATTTTACTTGTCTGTCTTGCTAGCTTTGTTTCATTGAAAACTGGTACATGTACATTTCTGCCTCCCTCACTAGTTTATAATGATCAGTAAATCATGGACAACTGCTAGACTATATTATATGTACTAGAATTTAACATCATTTGCATGTCCATTTATCTGAAATTGACATTGCGTGAAAATCTGTATCAAAACTTGTATCATGGGTTTTATTAAAATGCATGTGCACCTGTTTCACACTAGCATGTTTTAAAGCTTCCACATAAAAATAAATTGTTTCCCTCCAAATTAATTATTTTAAAACTATTTTCAGTTTTCTCTGCTTCCGCCTTAGCAGACATAATTTTCTTTCCGCCCATGTCCTGTGACATCATGACCCGCCCGAAGCGCACTCTGAATTTTGTTGAGGCGGGTTGTGACAATCTTGAGGCCACTTGCTATCATAAGCATGGTCTGCCTCCACAAGATCATGCCTCTATTGTGGTTATTGCTCCTTCCACTACTTGCACAGACATTGATACCTTGCACACATAGCTCCAACATCTTCAGGTGTTGATCAGTCGCTCTTCTGGCTCTATTGCATTTATCTCCAATGAAAGTATCTCCTATTTTTCCCCTTGTCCAATTCGGATTGTGGACTCCGAGGCCACAAATCATATTACTCTGCAGAAGCCTCCTCAGTGCTTTGACTCTGCTTATCTTAAGTTCATCACGGTGGTCAATGAAGATACCGCCCTAGTCTGCAGATCTGGCGATGTATCCCTGACTTCATCTCTCTCTTCACTCGATTCTTCATATTCTAGACTCTCATTTTAACCATATTTTTGTCAATTTTCTTACTCAAGACCTTGATTGCTCTGTAACTTATCTTCTTCCTTTGTTGTGCAGGATAGACATACACGAAATATCATTGGTACAGGGTGACTGTCTAACATACTCTACACTTTGGGTGTTTCCCCCACCGCTCTCCCCTTTATTACTTCTGTTGATTAGCATACAACATTGTTCTTCTTTTTCCCATCATTGTACTCTGAGCGTTGCTCTTTTTTATTTAGTTCATTCTGATATTTGTGGACCTTATAAAACAAATAGTATTTCTAGTTATCGTTATTTTCCTGCATTTATTAATTATTACTCTTGCAAGACCTAATTGCATTTATTTTGTAAATGGTCTGAACTCCCCCATGTCTGAACTACACCATTATTACTCCAACAAAATGGTGTAGCTGGGCGCAAGAACCATCACCTCCTTGATGTGCTCGCTCACTTATATTTCAAATGCATGTTCCTAAGCTTTATTGACATTTCACGGTCTCTACAGTTTGTTATCTCATTAATCGCATGCCCTCGTCTATTATCAACTTTGCGACGCCCTTTGGTCTTCTCTTCCCATCCACACTACCATTTCTCTCAATGCCTCTCTTTTTTGGTTGCACTTGCTATGTTCACTGTCTTGGTCCCTCTACAAACATGCTTACTCCCCGAGCTACCAAATATATGTTCATTGGCTATTCCTGAACTCAGAAAGGCTATGCATGTTATTCTTCAACTGAATGCAAGTTAGTTATGTAGGCGGATGTAATATTCCTCGAAGGCCATCCATTTCACTCCTTGCCGTTCCTATCACCTCTATCTCTCCTCCTCTTATTCCCACACCAACAACCATACCCTCCAACCTGCCTCCTCTTTGTGTCCCTCTACAAACATGCTCTACTGATGATGCTCCACGATCTGCTGATCCGGCACTGGCCTCTACCGCCTACCCCTCTGTCTAATTATGTTTCGTTGCATCGAATGTCACCGACGCTTCACAAATTTGCGACTTATTTGTTGTATATTTTCTGACCTGCTTCTCTGCAGGAGTCTCTTCAACATCCGGGGTGGTGGGCCGCTATGGACGAGGAAATGACCAGTTTCTGGGAAAATTAAACTTGGGACCTTGCCCCTCTTCCTCCTGGCCGCTATGGACGAGGAAATGATTGATCTATTATCTAGATAGAACTGTTGAACGTCTAAAAGTTCGCCTTGTGGTTCGTGGTTTTACACAACAACATGCCCATGACTATGAGATCTTCTCACCCGTCGCAAAGTTGAATATTGTTCGTGTCTTGATCTCCCTAGTTCTTCATCGTCATTGGCAATTCCATCAATTGGCCATCAAGAATGCCTTTCTAAATGGCGATCTCGTTGAAACTGTCTACATGCAACATCCTCCCGAGTTTGAGATCACATGAGAGTCTTTTGTATGTCGCCTCAAGCTCTTTATGGCCTCAAACAGTCTCCTCGGGCTTGGTTTGAAAATTTCAGTCTGGTTATTTGTGATGTTGGGTTCACTCGAAGTTGGACCCACTTCTCTTTATTCACTCGCCATCCCCTGACAAGAACATTAATACTTTGGTATATGTTGATGATATTTTGATTACGAGCAATGATCTCAAAGGCATACACTTGATCAAGAAGCACTTGACATCCGCATTTCAGACTAAAGATGTAACTTCCCAAAAATGTATGTGTCACGTTCTGTTAATCGCAGGATATAATCACATATAAAAATGATCAAAGCCGACCCCTTTTTCCTCTCCCTGTCAGCGTGCGTAATCAAAGCCGGTGGCTCTCCCTGGTTCACAGGCAGTTCCTGTGGGTGCCCCTCCCTTCTTTCTTTGTCAACGAACATTGTGCTCTCACCAGAGACGCCAGACGACCCGTCCTTCAATGCCAGGAAATGATTTCGACCTCTCTGGTGTCGATTGGAAGCGACGATGTCCCTCCTGGAGCCTTCTTTTGACGTCGTGAGTCTCATCAGTGGAGATCCTGCTTGTTCTTTTTGTGTGTCGATGTTCTCAATCCTAGCCCAACCCTCTCACGACAGATCCACTCTTGGTTGTCCTTCCTCCTTTGTTTGCTTCAGGTAAATAGCGGGTAATTTTTGTTTCAATGGTTCTATGAATTCCTCTCCCTCATATCTCAATTTTATAAATTAGGTTTGATGATTTTTTTCTCCTTCTTCAACAAGAAATCAAAGATTTCTCTTTGCCTCGACATCCCTAATTGGGAGCCAACCTTTCCTGAACAAATCCACTTTTTGCAGCAACCCTCTTCAGGTACCATCGAGCCCTTCTCCAAATTTCAAATCTTGTACCCATATTATTGTCATTTAGAAGTTCCAATAAATTCTATAGTAATCGACCGTCTCCGTGCAATTTAAGGGCCGTTAATTTTATTTCAAGATTTGAAATCCTCCACTAATGAAGAAGCGGTAAACCCTCCTATCTCCCTAGTACTAATTTCATATTCCTTCGATATAAGGATAATGAGTGCTTGCTGGACTTATCCTTTTAGGGTTCTTGAGGAGACTTGGGGAAGGGAGCCCCGTCCACATTCAGAGAACAAATTGTGCCTTCAGAATATTTTTGCAAGGAAACACGCCTCCGCACCATGTTTATGATCATCGCAATCCTGAGGTAAGAAATTCGACTCTTCTTGGCTAGACATATCATTGTTATAAAATAATTGCCTAATTCACTCCAGAAAACCATGCAGAACAACAGAACTAGAATTTCTCTTAAGTGCATATCAATAGTATGATATAAATAAATAAATATATATATACATGTTATAAATCAGATCACGTCACGTACAACGTGTAAATAAGTATTAATTCACAATTAATTTAATGCAAATTATCATTCAGATCAGAGAATAGACAACAAAATACTCAAAACACAAACATGATTAATTAAAAAGATTAACTACAACTAGGTTAAACACAAAATCTCGGGACACAAAAAGTTCTTGATTAGTGACCTCATGACCAACAGTCAACATGAGTTTTAGGTGTGAGGTTGTTAGCCACAGTTCTAGACTTGGAAATTTTCAGATACGAGCCCTTGTTCCACCCAAGGAGCACTTCCGTTCAAGACACCTTTGGGTCGTCATTTGGGCTCCATAATCAACAGTTCCAGACTAGGAGATTTTCATATACGAGCCCGTATTTCACTCAAAGAGCATTCTAGTTCAGGGCACCTTCGGGTCTCCATTCGGGCTCTATAATCAGATTTAGTGCAACAAATCATAAAGATGAAATCTAATTTCCCAAACTTTAGGAAGAGTCTAGAGTACCAATATTCAGTTCAAACAAGAACTCTGATAAAAGACAATCCATAATACATCTTTGCAGATAATGACTTATAAGACTTCAGATATAATATTCAGAAGCAAATATTAATAATCAAATGCGTCTATTTTTATAAACAAACAAATTATGTATTTTTAGTGTTACTGAGAGAAGTTGTCTTTCTTACTCGCCAGTTGGGTTGACACTTCTTTGGATAATTTTTTATACAACGGTCACCAGTGGGGAGCTACGTTTAGGATAAGCGTTACGATTCTTCATTTTCGGTTGTCTTTTTCTTCTGCTGTATTTCAGTTAAGTAGTTGTACTTGTTTTTTGGATTTCATGTACTAAAATTGTCTAATGTTTTCAATTAACAAACATTATGTAGGTTTGTAGTAATTCATATTTTACAGTTCTTTCCTTTTATTAGTCGGCTTGATTGTATAACCCAGTGTTCGCCGAGTGGGTCCGCCAAGCAGGCGAGACAGGCAGGCGAGCGAGCCAGGACAGATTTTCTGTCTACCACTTCTAAGGCGTTGAGTGAAGCTCGCCCTGTCGACGCCTTCTGAGCTTGGCGTTGAGTGAAACTCCCCCTGTCGACGTCTTCTGAGCCTGGCGTTGAATGAAGTTCGCCCTGTCGACGCCTTCTGAGCTTGGCGTTGAGTGAAGCTCGCCCTGTCGACGCCTTCTGAGCTTGACGTTGAGTGAAGCTCGCCCTGTCGACGCCTTCTGAGCTTGGCGTTGAGTGAAGCTCGCTCTGTCGACGTCTTCTGAGCTTGGCGTTGAGTGAAGCTCGCCCTGTCGACGCCTTCTGAGCTTGGCGTTGAGTGAAGCTCTCCCTGTCGACGCCTTCTGAGCTTACCGTTGAGTGAAGCTCGCTCTGTCGACGCCTTCTGAGCTTGACGTTGAGTGAAGCTCGCCCTGTCGACGCCTTCTGAGTTTGGCGTTGAGTGAAGCTCGCCCTGTCGACGCCTTCTGAGCTTGGCGTTTTGTGATGCTCGCCCTGTCGACGCCTTCTGAGGTTGACGTTGAGTGAGTTGACTTCACTCAACGCTTGGCGTTGAGTGAATTGGCTTCACTAAATGCTTCTTAACTTAGCCAAGATTCTTCTAAGTTTCCCCGATTTTTTTTAGTTTCTCCGGGCCCTCCATGCAAAGCGCGCGAGCCAGCTTGACCAGCCCGCGCTCGCCTCAGTGGCCATCCGACCGAGATCATCGGTCCGCCTCCGCACGAGAGGCAGGCGAGCCGCGGGAGTCCGGCTCGCGCTCACCTAAAGATAGAGGCGAGTTGCACGAGCCAGGCCGCGTTCGCCCAGTTGAGTAGCGAGCTGGTCCCGATTTCCCCCTATGAGTGGGGTGCAAGTATCATATGGTTAACATATTTTGGTTTGACAAATGTGATTATGTCTGCATTTAGCTTCTCAGAACAGCGGAGTTTGATTGTTGGCAGACCACTTTTGGCTGCATATTACCATTTAGAACAGCAGAGTCACGTTATTGGCAGATTAGGTTTTAAAAACTATAAATATGCTCAAAGGGGTATCTCAGAAGGCAAGTTTTTCAGTTCTCTTACTCTCTTGTCTTATAGCGCTTTCTGAGGTGCCCTTAGCTCTGCACTGGCTAAGGAGGGGAAGCGCTCTAAGATCTTTCGGGTGTGTGGTGGGACCTCCGTGCTGGAGCCTTGGGTCAGTTTCAAGTTCTAAGTTTTCGGTCAGCCAAGCTTGCTAGGCAAAGTAAGTGTGCTTTCACCCCTTCCCCAAGGGTTCGAACTCCACAAGAAGCCGGCTTCCGGTTTCAACATTGATGAGTCTAAATCCATAGTAGTACGCATTCCTATTATAACAAAGTTGAATCTAGTTATGGATGTGACCTGATTAGCAAAGACCAAAGTTAGATTGCTTATAGAACCAAATGTGGAATGACTCGACCAGTTCACTCCTACATCTCGAGTTATGAAAGAAGTTTACAGTGTTGTTGCCTCGCCGATTATGAAAAATTTTGAGTGTTGGTATCAGTTGTGATGTATTTCTAGTTGACGCATGTAAAAATTAGAAATAATTTTCAGGAGGCATCGTTTGTTTGAAGGTTTCAGATACTTGTCCCTGAGGAGCTACTAATGCTTCTCAATCTCATCTTTTACAGCATGGCACCCAGAGTATCAGCATAGTCGGTAGTTCAACGACATGAATTTGCTCGAGTTAATATTATTAGGCGTAGCAACACTGCCTTTGAGAATGACTCTTCTTTTCTTGAAGATAAACAAATTTAAGTGGTTGTTAACTAGCATAAGTTGTATAAACTCGCAAGTAAGAATTTAATAACTTCCTAAGATTTATGATTTTAATGGTCAGTTTCAAGAGTTTTGTACTATCCTTGATATAGATCTTAGATAAGATTTCTAGCAGTTACAAATTGATAGAGAAGATATTTAAATAGCCAACTTTCAATGAGAGGGTTAGCACTACGAGTCGGTGGGTATACCCTTCCGTTTGTGCAGTACCACTCCTTAAATTGTTAAATAAACTTTCTTGAGGATTTATAGGTTGATTTGTTTTTTTTTCTTCCTCGAGGATATCCGTGTGCATTCAAAGATAGAAGGGCAATCATGAGTGTTTTTATAGAATATCATTGACTCTATATGTAAAGTTGCTTAAGTGAAGTCCAACTCGCAGAAATTGGATTTTGAGACTAGTTGTCGAAATCCAAGGCAATTTTGGAGGCCCACGATCTTTTTGGATTAACAACTTTATACGGGAGATCCAATAAGATTTTCATGAGGATACATCACCTTTCAATACATTTATCATGGAAGTCGAAAGCCTTCAGTATTAAAGAAGCTTTTCTAGGAGCGGGGTACTTGTTTTCTCACTCAAAAGATAGCCGACACGGTGGGTAGGCCGTAGTAAGAAAGAAGGACTTATTTGGCAAGAAGGGCCATATCTCTTCTGGCTAACTCTTTTCATTCAAGCAAAGAGAACGCCGGGTCTGGTTCTTTAGCGAGGCTATTTACAGGGGCGTACTTTCCTACAAAACTCTTCCTCCTTCGAAAAGAAATGGCTATAGATGTTTGGTTTGAAGAAATGCGGCTCCCGAAAGAGTGAGCGGGCTACAGTGATGCTAGTTTGAAGACTCAGAATTGCATTATACACTCGCCCTACTTCTAAGGATAGATAGAAAGGGAGAGGTTTCTTGCCGAGTCTACTTCTTTTTGCTGTTCTGTGTTCGGAAAACCTGGCTTCTCATTTAGATCCATTTGTCGCTTTCTTCCTCTGCAAAGACAGAGCTGAAAAACACTTCACCTTTCAGAAGGGGGAAGAAGAACGGCTTTCTCTCTTAGCTCCCGCTCCTATGACTTCTTGCTACTTACTCAAGAAACTCCTTTCTTCGGCCAAGAGTGAAAACGCACGAGATCTTCATCTGAGTTTGAACGGGACGGCGGTAACCTCTTCTACACGAAGGAGTCGGCGATGCGGGAAAAAGACTTAAAGGAGTCAGAGGGGGGGAAGGTAGAAGAACTCGTTCATTACCTTCTATACCTAGTATGGGCTCTTCGACACCTTCTCCTTTTGCTCCAAGAGAAAGAGCTGTGCTAGCTGAGGTGCGAAGGTCTGTTCCGTCTACTCTGTTCGCCTTGTGGTAGGCTCCCTGCCGGTCTCAGAGGTCCAAGAAATCCCCTCATCCTTCCTATTTGTCACCGTTCTCGCTTCTGTTATGGTGAATAGGGGGAGTGTTCGGGCGATTCGGATGACTGCCCATTCTTCTAAAGTGCTCCTTAGTCATGGGAGGTGCTTTATCAACCTAAATCCGTATTCTGAGAGAGATTCTTTATCACCAAGCATAGGGTCCGCGGTCTTTGGCCCTGACTTGGACGTTCGACTATACTCATTGGTTTCTCCCCTCCAGCCGGAAGATGAGGACAACTTTCAATCCATGACAACCCGAAACAGCCATTTCTATCTATAAGCCTTTCTCAGGGAGTTACATATAGAGGCATAGCATGGAAAGTCGAAAAAGGGGAATTGAGATAGGAAGACGTTGGGATGACCGAACCACGGAAGGGCCCAGGAAAGGGGAGTAGAGAAAGACCCAGCAAGAGAGGGGAGACGGAGGTCTCCTATAGAAAATGATTTTCATTTGATAGAGTGCTAGGTCCAAAAGAAGGAAGTAGACTGACTCTCTGTTCTTGTTTACGACTCATCTGCTTCCACTGGGATTGGAATGCATTGTAAAAGGGATTCCCACATTCTAAGAAAACAAAGGCAAAATCAGAGTCAGCATAAGAGGGAATATCTCCAGTGCGGCATCCCGTTGTTGGAGGAAGGCACTACCTAAGCTGTTGTTGACCCGACTACAGAGCCTCTTCTATATGGGACCTTCCAAAATGAGTCCCTTTGGATCTGCTATCGAAAAAGATTCTTCTGTGTGGGATGCCAGTTGTGAATTCTCTTCGTTCCTTCTTGATGCCTTCCGTCTTGATCTGCTATAGGGGATGACCGGCTCTGCCTCAGCTCTACTAGTTTTACCTCATGCTTCTCATTTCGGCACTCTGAGAACTGATGGTATACTAGATCTCTGGAGAACTGTTCGTGATAAAGGAAGAGTCATTGACGAAGTTTACCCCGCTATCCTATGTTTCTGAAATATACTAGGGGAATTTAAGCAAGAAGTTCTAAACCTTGCGCTAAAGGACCTCAAGGGCCTTGGGTGAAGAGGTGAAAGAGATGACAAAAGTGTGAAAGCATGCGGAACGAGAGAACTGTGACGCCGCAAGACTGAACCATGTGAAAGGATCTCCTGATCTCTGAGGGTGAAGAGGTGGGACTCAACAAAGTATAGCCGGGGAATTCGAGGAACAACAAAACAAAATGCCCATGTGAGCCCAGTTTACATGTTCCCAAAAAGCGCTTCGTGGCGCTTCCTGTAGACTCCATCAGAAATCTTCTTGAAGATGGATCTCTAGATCATCTTGTCTCATCAAGTCAGAAAGAGGGGATTTCTTTCTTAATTTCCCTCTTCTCTATCCCTATATATCAAAACATAAAAGGAAAGAGATTTTCTCACGTCTTTTTTCGTTCATTTCCGCCCGCCAATCCAGAAGCAAGCGAAACAGCTGCTCGCACACAATTCGGAAAGCCAACAGATAACTTCGTAGAGCCGGTTTTTTGCGCGTAGGAGGTTTACCACAAGGCCCACTGTCCCGGGGCGCCTCAGGAGTTTTTGTTTTGGAACAGACAGCAGTTTGTGACGCCTATCGACGCTTTTTTTGCAGCTCAGTTTCGTCGGATAGTAAATATGGGTTAGTATTCAAGAAATATAAATTCAAGCAAAGAGAACGCTGTATTTTACTTTTCTACAAAAGATAGATGTTTCGGCTTTAAACTTTCAGGATTAAAAATTTAGCGCGGTTGACGGCTTTCAGTGAGGTGAGCACTAGGAATGTTGACTCATTAATACCTAGCACACCTTGCTCCCTCTAGGTTGTGCTCGAGGGAGAGGTGGTCACCGTTGTTGTTTGACTGGTGCCCGTCCTCATCTGCGCATTCCACCGTTTATGAGGACATCTCCTTAGTTAGAGGCATTTCCAGTGCTCTAGACTTCCACCTGCTTCCACTGTTGTGTTTTCTACTTCAGTTCTCCAGCTCTGTTACTTCTTCTCCTTCCGAGTGGATCTATTCAAGTTCTGACATATGACCGCCTCAGTTTTACCTCATATACTCCTCTCTCTGCTGATAAAGCATTGTTGCTGCTCTTTCTTCTATTGCGGGAAAGGGCTGTTGTGTGTTCTCCTGATCTCTCTCTCTTTGGTTTTACATGTTCCTTCGTTTCCTCGATCCTTCTGCCTTCTGCTTCTTTATCTTACCTTTTTCCTGAATTTGTGTAACCGTACGAAACGGATTCAGTTGTAGGAATGTTGGCTTTTTTTGAATCAGTATCTCCTCCCAGTTTAATTGCTCCGACTCTTCCTGATCCGGCGCTGGCATCTGCGCCTCAGCCATCCTTCTGCCTTCTATATTACAAAACCGTTTCCTTTTTTCAGTAGTTTAATTAATTTGTTTTCTTGTGACACATGTGAACGCTCAAAACATGTTCGTCAGAGTGTCAGTCATGTTCTTTTCCTAGTTCGTGTTCTTTTGATGTTATACATTCTGATGTCTGGGGTCCCGCCCTTGTGTTATCTTTGTCTGGCTACAAATGATTTATTACATTTATTGACTGTCATTCTCGTACTACCTGACTTTATTTATTAAAAAAAAGTGATGTGTTTTCTTGTTTTCAGTCCTTTCATCGCATGGTTGTGAATCAGTTCAATGACACCATTTGTGTGCTCCGTAGTGATAATGGGGGGGGGGGGGGGAATATGGTGATCGGGGAGTGTTTGGTTCCTACCTTACCGCACATGACATCATCCACCAAACTACATGTGTCCACACTTCCACTCAAAATAGTGTTGCCGAACAAAAGAATAGGCACGTACTAGAGGTTGCTCGGTGTTTGTTCATTGCAATGAATCTTCCTAAGTCCTATTGGGGAAATGCGGTTCTTACTGCCGCTCATCTCATTAATCGTCTTCCCTCTTGCTCCATTTCGTACGAGACACCTCTATCTCGTTTAGCCAAGAACCACATAATCCACACCTCTTACATCGCTCCTCGCATCTTTGGCTTAGTTTGTTTTGTGCATATTCACACCCCGCATCGCGATAAACTAGATGTCCGCTCTCTCCAATGTGGCTTTGTTAGATACTCTCCTACCACCAAAGGGTATCAGTGTTATCACCCCCCTACACGTCGCTATTATTGCACTATTAATGTTACCTTTCGTGAGGGGGAGTCGTACTTTGGTCTGCGTCAGGGGGAGACGAGTAGTACTAGTGACTGGGCTATCAACTCTCCTCTTCTGATTCCTTCCTCTCTTCATATTCCCCTTACTCTTGTTCCTGGTACGACTTCTGTTCCTACCACCTCCATTCCTCCTATAATGTATACATACTCTCGCAGACCTCAGACTGATGAGCAAGTACATACCGTGGACATCCCACCGGTGTCGGTGTCTGTCTCCGCCACAGATTCAGATGATGATCTTCATGTTCCCCTTGCTCGTCTTAAGGGTAAAACTAGTGGCACAAAACACCTCATTGCTAATTACATCTCTTACACTCATCTCTCTCAGGGTCACAAAACATTTATCTCTCTTTTTCCTCTATAGTGGTTCCGAAGACCTGGCAGGAGGTTGTTCAGATATTTGAGTAGAAACAGGCTATGGAAGAGGAGATGTGTGTCTTGGAAAAAATGAAACTTGACAACTTGCTCAACTTCCTCACGGGAAGCAAATTGTTGGATCACGCTGGATCTTCTCTGTGAAGCAAAACTAAGATGGGGTGGTGGAGCGGTATAAGACTCGCCTGGTCGCTCAAGGGTATACCCAGACCCAAGACATTGACTACCAAGAAACCATTGCCCATGCTGCAAAGATGAATTCCATTCGGGTGATCCTTTCTTGTGCTGCTTGTCGAGTGTGGGAGTTGCAACAACTTGATGTAAAAAATGCATTATTGCATGGTGATCTGGAAGAAAAAGTTTACATGACTATCTCTCCTGGTTTTATCATAGAAGGGTCCAATAGAAAGGTCTGTCGTCTGCAAAAATCCCTATATGGGCTGAAGCAGTTCCTTAGGGCGTGGTTTGGTCGGTTTAACAAGACCATGCTTCAACTTGGCTATACTCAAGGACAGGCTGATCATACTCTCTTCATCAAGAGGAGAGGAGCTCAAGTATTGATTTTAATTGTGTACGTGGATGATATCATCATTATATGAGATGATTTAGAGGAGATCAGACATTTGAAAGATCAGTTGTACAAAAAATTTGAAGTCAAGGATCTGGGGAAGTTGAAATACTTCTTGTAAATTGAGGTTGTGAGGTCTCGCTGGGGGATCTTCATCTCACAGAGAAAGTATACTCTTGATCTTCTGGCGGAAACTGGGATGCTTGGATGTGCTTCCATAGATACACCTATTGAGGCAAATCACAAGATTTATGCTAATACTAGTGGAGAGAAAGTGGATGCTTCTCGGTACCAACGACTGGTTGAGAAACTTATATATTTATCTTACTCGTCCTGACATTATGTACTCTATGGGTGTCCTAATTAGATTCATCCACTCTCCTACAAGTCGCCATTAGCAGACAGCGTATCGGGTATTGAGATACCTCAAGAAGTCTCCTGGTCGTGGTATTCTGTTTTCTGCAAGCCAACCACTGGAGATTGAAATATTTACAAGTGCCGATTGGGCAGGTAGTCAAGACAACTACCGGATATTGCTCATTTGTGAGCGGCAACCTTGTTTCATGGAGGAGCAAGAAACAGAATGTTGTAGCTCGCTCAAGTGCTGAAGCAAGACTATAGGGCTATGACGCATGGAGTATGTGAGGGGTTGTGGTTAAAGACAATTCTCCAAGATATGGGCCTCCAGATGAACAAATCAGTTACTATCTACTGCGACAACAAAATGGCTATCAATATTGCTCACAATCCGGTACAACATGATAGGACGAAGCATGTTGAAGTTGACAAACACTTCATCAAAGATCACCTAGACAAGGGAAATATATGTACTCCATTCGTCAACTCACATGACCAACTTGCCAACATCTTCATCAAAGGATTGAGCAGTGACAACTTCATGAACAATACAATCAAGTTGAGAATGATCGATATATATTCTCAATTTGAGGAGGGGGGGGGGGGGAAGTTGAATATACATGTATTTATTTTTCACGTGATATGTCACATAAATGTTATCATATATATGTAATGCTTATCCCGGTTTAGGGCTACCAAAATAGATTTTTTCCTCCATTCCACTTAAAGTTCAGTAATGAGATAACTGAAAGAGTAGATCCTATTGAAGTTTGCACCCTGCTCCATTGCTTGAGTTGACTCTCAAACCTTGCCCTTAGGATACTGAGTCTTTTTTACCCCTCCAGCTTTAGCCAACTTGTTGCCATCTTTGTTTACCTCACAATAATTTGTCATGACATCTCTCATGTCATTCACATCATTAGGCAATCATTTTCCAAGTGTCATCCAAGTCACTGTACCCACTTTATTTTGAATTATCCACAACCTATGAGTAGTCGTGTACAAAAAGACCGGGTCCGAGAAGCTCGCCCGGCCCGGCCTTGAAAAAGCCCGGCTAGGCCCGGTCCGGGCCAAGGCCGGGCTTGGGGACCTTACCAGGCCCCCATATTAACTGGTTGCCCGGCCTGGCCCGAGCCGGGCAAAGCCCGGGCACCGGGCCTAGCCTGGGCCCGCACCAGGCTAGACGGGATTTCCCGCCTATTAGGCGGGATTAAAATCCCTCCTGTTGGGAAATCAAGCCCGGCTGGGCCCGGCCTGAAGGGCCTTATCGGGCACCCTCTTTGAGAGGGAGCCCGGCCCAGCTCAAGCTGAGCCCGGGCCGAGCCCGGTTGGCAAAAAGCCGGGCCCGACCGGCCGGGTTTGGCTTTTTTGGACATGACTACCTATGAGGCACCAGATCTAGAACTCTATTCTTTTCTTAAACGTCCCACCTTGAACTTTGTGCTTATTCTGATTCTAATTGTGTAGACGGTGTCTTGGATCGGCACAATACTATGGGTATTGTATTTCTCGGCAATTTATTGATTCTGTGAAAACCAAAGAAGCAAAATGTGATTTTTCATTCCAGTGTTGAAGTCGGGTATAGGGCTATGACTACTGCTGCTGAAGTCACTTGGCTATGACAATTTCTTGGTGATCTGACCATCTCTTTTCTGATTCTACACACTTATATTGTGACAGCACAACGCTATTTAAATTGCACCTAATCCAAATTTCCATGAACAGACAAAACACGGGGATTGACTATCTATGCTTGTAGGCAGTACCTTTGCAAGACTATTTGGTTACCGCACATTGTATCTTAATTACAGATAACTAAATACAGGAGTTTGTGGGAAAATTTTCTTTAATTGATTTTTGTATATATCTTTCAATCTCTCTCTCTCTATATATATATCTATACTATATATACAAAGATTTATCATTGACTGTTGCGATTGCGCGATGTAACATGGTGAGCCTCCAAATCAATCCCGACCATTCGTTACCTATTACGCAGGAAAAAAAGACCAATTGGTCGTAACAGAAAGCCCGCCAAGACCCGAGCTTAGCAAGCCAAATTGCAGAAAGACTGCCAAGCATGAGATTAAGGAAGCCCAACAGCCCTTGAGTTTAAGCAACACAGCGACAACTCATCAAAGAAGCCTCTGTATATGCTCCTTACAACAAGAAACAATACAGGATCTGTGATGTGTTACAACGCGCACAACAGTTTTTTTTTTAAAAATGACACTAAAAAATTCCCGTTCACCACAATTTTTAAAATTCATGATTTTTATTTTTTTAAATTTAAAATTAATAATCATAATATATAATAAAATTAAATAATTATAAAATTATATGACTAAAACATAAAAAATAAACAACTATTTACTAAATAAAAAAACACAAATAAATAAATATGTATGTATGTATGTAGGTGTATCCTCAAGGAAGAGTAAAGTTGTTCCATATCTTCTTTTTGAGCAATTGAGGCCAAAGATCCTGCAATTAATATTAGATTTTTTCCCCCAGTCACTTTTAAAATAATATTTCTTCCTTTTCTAGTATATATTATAAAACTGTTATAGTTTCAATTTCATTTGCTTTTTTAATTTCAAAACATCATTTTTTTCTTGCAGGAAATGTCTTCCGAATACCAGTCTGCTATCAAGATGTTTAAAGGCAGCCCCCTTCTACTTTCCTGGCATTCAAAACCTCCAGACCTTGATGGTTTTATTCTTGCAAAACATTAATATCAAAATAGCAGGAATTATTTTTAATAACATCATTAAATTTTCTTAATTATCCTAAATCAATTATTTGGATATATATATTAATTTTATATTTTAATCCTTAAGGTTTTCAAAACTTATTTCTGAAATTAAAAAAATGACATCTTAATCTCTTGTACTTATAAATAAAAGTGTTGTTAGTAGCAAAACATTTTTAGCTTTTAGCAAACTAAAAGAAAGCTCAATTTAGCTTGCGGCTCCCTCAAAACGACAACTGCTTGCTGATCCTCCTCGGCAGCTGCCATTTCTGCCCCCGCTCCACCCCCGCGCGCGTGAAACCTTCTTGCTATCTCCGGCTCCAGAAACCGTTGCACCTTCGCTGGCTTCAAAAAAATGTCGCACCTTCACCGTCACTCGAATGGAAGTTCTGATGACTCCTCCATCTTTCTCGTCTGCTACTTCAATGTAACCAACCTCGCCTAACCGAGCCCGTTCCCCCTGATTGCAGTGAGCACTCATATCTCTGAAAGTAGTGCGTCTTTCTCGTCTGCTACTTCAGTGTTTTCTCTCAGTTTTCGTATTTGCTGTCCGGACTCTTCAAATTGTTGTTTTTGAAGTATTTGTTGGATATTATCATGGTTGTGGAAGTTGTAGTCCCATGTGTACATGCATTGGTGTAGCATTTTACTTGTATAATTCAATTATTTGTTTGAGATTTTTTTGCATGGACTGTTGATTTCTAAGGTGAGATCCCTGTGGTTCTTCAATGTGCTGTTTTTAGACAAATGTTGGCTATTCTGTGAATTCAGTTCATATTTCATGAGAGTTTGGAGAAGCAATTACAAAAAACTTCATTTCTATTGAAGTTGTGATGCTTCTCTTGTTATGGGTTCATTTAAACTGATATTACACTTTTATTCCCTGATTTTGTGTTGAAGAAAGTTATATCAATTTTGTGAACTATTATTGTGTTGTTCATCTTTGTTATCGAGCCTTGGAATGCGGTGGTAGATATTATACGAGTGTCGGACTGTTTTTGTGGTTAGTTTAGGAGCTGTTAATGAGTTGTTGATCGTTGCAATCGAGCCTTGGAATGCGGTGGATATTATACGAGTTTGTTGGACTGTTTTTGTGGTTAGTTTCGGAGCTATTAATGTGTTGTTGATCGTTGTTATCGAGCCTTGGAATGTGGTAGATATTATACGAGATTGTCGGACTGTTCTTAGTGGAAGGTATGCATTCATTTCATAATCTGCCAGAGTGCTCATCAACTTATTTCTTTGTGAAAGAGGATTACATCTATAATAGATTGTTGCTCGATCTCTATGATGATTTTTACAATCTTCTTCCTCAATATTAAAATTCTCATCTTATAAATATGGTACTGGAAATTAAGAGGTCTATTGCAGCTAATTACTGATTTTTTCATCCCGAAAAAAAAAAGAATAATAAAAACATTGTGGGTCTTGTGCTAAGAATAGTAGGGCTCTTGGATTTTAAGTTGATTGGCACTCCGTTTGGCATGGCGGTAGTGGTCGTGAATGCGGTGGTTATGAACCGTTGTTTGTGAACTCCCGTTCTCAACTAAGGAACTCATTTAACTTTTATGTTCACAATTGGTCTTCTTGTCTTGGTGGCGGGCATAATCATTGTCATGCCAAACATACATTCTTTGTACGCGGACTCTTCAAATTAAATGGTTTTTTCTTAAATTTATGGTGATAAATTTTATTAAAATTTGTTGTGGTTTGCTAAGAATAACATGATTTGTGAATAAATTTTTTTTTGATATCATGATTTCTAATAGTAATGATTTACTATTAGTTAAATGTGATTTGCTAGTAACGTCAAAATGAACTTGAAATTCTTATTTTAGAATTTTATTAACGGAAAGGGTTATTTTTTATTTTGTAAGAAGAATTTGAGAGGGACATCAAATTTTTTGTCGGTGTTGGTGACTGCTTCTCGAATCGGTCGGATCTCAATTTGGTTGGGGCATAAGTAACCCTTCTTCACTTTGAGGTCAACATGTTGATTGTGTGTACCTGAGAGTTTTGGTTTAATATTAATGTTGGGAGTTTTTTTTTTGGCCTGTAACACACCATTTTAGGCGTGGGATATAAATATGATTGGATTTATGGTTAATAATTATGTAAAAAATAGTCATTTTGATTGAAATATTCCGTCCGAAAATCTAACTGAAAATTCGGTCTGATTTTCAATAGAGTTCGGATTTATATCTCAAATGTTGAGATGGTGTGTTATACGTACCAAAAAAATTAATTTTGTTCGACCCCTTTTCGATTCGCTTACATGCTACTCATTATTGAAAACTTTTTATTGCTTAGATTTTCATGTTCTAAGCAATTTCCTTTTGAGTATACCAGCTTCTCCAAATTAATGTGCAGAATCATATGATGTTTGCAGAATCAAATGTAAATCTTTAAAAAGACTGTTAGAGAGCCCAATCTTCACTATAGGCGGCTCACAGTTAATTGTAGACTATATAAATTTCACAATTCATGATAATAATAATAATAATAATATAACAATTCATGATAGAATTCTCAATCTCCCTCCCAAAGAAGTGCATAATAATTCTTTTGTTCAGATATCTAGCTTCTATTTATTTTGGTTTAGCTTAAACAATAGAAATTTTCAATGAAGAACCATCTCTTCTCATATCACCATAAAACTATGCAGCACAAAGAAGAAATAGAGCGAAGGGAGCTTTGTTAATATTGCAAAATACATGTTATTTGCATGCAAAAAGTGACATCATTCAAATCAAATAATAGTGATGGCCTGCAAAAATCATGAAATGATGTCTATTAATTCAAGAATGTTTTAATAGATCAGAAGGTATTTATACCTAAAAGTAAGCAAATAAATGAGCTTCTAGAGGAAAATTTTCTAATATTTTTGTTAACTCAACCTTTTATATTTGACAATGATATTTGGATCCCCCTCTATCACATTCAAGCATTACTCTACATTTGCTCCAAGATTTAATTTGTCCTCGCTTTGTCTGGTGATCACAAATAACATACTTTTTGCAATGTTATGCGCTCAACTGACTAACTCCTCTTTGTAGGAAAGCTCATGCTTGTGGTAAAATGAACCTTAAATCAATCATATGAAGTGGTCTCAAACTTTTCTTTCCCTCCATAGTCATTCAATCTAAAATAACACATACAAAACAAGAGAAAATACAAACGCACAACGCCATTCTTTGATGTGGTAAAACTATTTTAATCTAAGTCCAAGTCTGGTCTAGTCTGGTGCAAGCGCGCGCACATGTGTGTGTGTGTGGTTTATGAATTCTTATTATATTTTTTTCAACATAATATGGATGAACAAAATAAAGTATACCCACATAAACTAGTGGCAGGGGCGGATCTAAGGGGGTCCTGCGGGACCCGAGCCCCTCCAAGAATTTTGGTAATATAGATGATGAATTTGGATTACTCTCGTCGAGTCAATGAATTATGACTACTTATACCTCAAAAACAGTGTCCGAATAAGGGAGAAAAGGGTCCGGAAAGCTGGAGACGTTTGAATTTTTTTTGATGGAAAAAGAGAAAGATGATGAAAGTGAGGGTAAGATCTACCTTTACTTTAGAGGGGGGTGAATAGAGTATTTTAAAATTTTGCAAATAAAAATTTAATTGACAGTGGAAGACTTGATTTATTTATAGGTGTATTGTGCTTGCAGTAAATAAAACTAAGCAAGAAACAAAAACACAGCACACAGCAAATAAAACACAGGCAACCAGATGGCACAAGGATCTATAGTGGTTCCCCAATCAACCTGGGTACATCCACTCTTCTACCACCCTAGGTAGGAATCCACTGCAGGAATAGTTGATCAGGTGTCCTGGGCACCAATGAGCTTTTGATAAGGTGCTCAAAAACCAAACCATATTTTTTGATCAGGTGTCTTGCCACCACTGAGTTTTGACAAGGTCTCAGAAACCAAACACAAAATTTTTGAAGGGAGTTTTGAGTAACCCTTTTACAACAGAATAAAAGAAAAAGAAAGTGTAGATGTTCTTCTCTATCAACAGTCAAAGAGAAGACTAGTGAATTATATATGTCAAAGCTCCCCCTGAGATTTGCAGTTGTTCAGGAAGATAAGCTTTGCACAGGGTGATAGGCCTTCAGAAGATGAGATCTCCAGTAAATGATAATTTCAGCAATGACTGAAATGTGTTGTGTCTGGAGTCTTGATTGATGAAGCCTTGAACAATTGAAATTAGAGATGAGAAACTGTAATCCTGTAGTTGTGTGTCTCACAGATCTCAGAGATTGTTCTTAGTTTTTCTCTTGTTATCTGTTATCCTTGATGATAATGTCTGTCTCTATTGTCTGAAATGATATATTAAAGTCCAATCTTCTAGATAGTCGTTAGCCAGTCATAAATGACTTCCTTAATTGATATCTGTCTCTGGAGGAAAGTCCTAAGAAACATTCTCCTTTAGTCTCCTTGAAACTTGCTCCAGATTAATTAAAACGGCTACAAAATCCTTTGCATTAACTGCTGGATATGAATAAATTTGAATTCCATAACTGACTGAATTTGAAATCCTGAAATCGTCGATCTCTCAAGGAAGTCGTCGATCTGAGCTCGATTACCGTCGACCTGAGCTCAGAGACTGGGACTTGACTTGAAACAGAAATCGTCAATCTGAGCTCGACTATCGTCGATCTAAGCTCAGAGATCTGGATTTTGGCTAGAGACAGAAACATCGATCTGAGTTCGAAGATCGTCGAACCGAGTTCGACGACTCGTTGAACTGAGCTCAGACGCCTCGTCGATCTGAGCTCGACGATAATTGCCTTAGTCTCACTGCACTTGTAGTTTGAACTAGGAGGTCTTGGGGGCAACTTTCAAACCTAAGTACTAAGCCTTAGATCTATTCTAGTTGACCTTTAAATCTATACAATGAGGTCAAGACAGGACATAGTGATCCTTACCCAAATTGAAATCTAATTGGTTTAATTAATTTTTATAGGCTGACATATGTAAATCTAGTTGAGATAGTTACAACCAATTTTGAGCTCGTCAAGTTCACCTTCTTTACTCATCATGGCTTCTTCGGAATTTTTGAAAGAAACACTTCGACCAGCTTCGACACGATATAGCGTGACATCTTCTTTACTCAACTCTTATAATTTTGCTTATTTTAATACTGTCTTCTTTATTACATCATAAGAGTACATGAGATTAGAACCAATGAATTTTGACTACGAGTTTCTAAAACTTCATTAACGGTTTCGGTCTCACTTGTTAAAATTCTCATTATCTCCAGTAGGAACACGCGTCCGCACTTTTGTGTGTGTGTTAATTTAAATAGGGTTTAACCCTGAATCTCTGAAAGAAACACTACGATCATCTTCGGCGCGATATAACACGACATCTTCTTTACTCAACTCTTGTAATTTTGTTTATTTTAATAGTAACTCCTTTATTACATCATAAGAGTACACGAGATCAGAGCCAATGAATTTTAAGTACGAGTTTCTCAAACTTCTTGAACTGTTCAGGTCCCCCCTTGTTGAAATTCTCATTCTTTGTCGGAGGAACACACGTCCACACATTTTTTGTGTTAATTTTAAAACGAAGTTCCTTACTTTGAGGAGTTCCATATGCATCTAGGGGTCTTGAGGAATGATGACTGCAATGAGGTCTGTCAAATGTTTAAATACTGTTGATAAAACTATTTTTTTTTGCAACCCATACTTTGTAGCAAGAAGATCATTTTAGACATTTTCATTGCTACTGACATATTTTTTGGATTTATTTACTTCATTATACCAATATTTAACCCGAACACCTGAACAAACAAATCAAATTTGAATTGTTGATACTTTTTACATTCTCACTTCTCAAATTATTGAAAAGTTAATATTGTGTATGCTGCAATCAAGATCATGCCAGCATCACACAATATTCTATTTGGTCTCGAAATTGATTAAAGATAGTGTCCAAATGTATCTAAATAGATAAGTTGTAATTAGAAACATTTCTTTTTTATGACTCAATTCTGACATCTCTACATGAGCAAATTTTGGTATATGTATTGATCATCAAAACAAATTTCCTCACCTTTTTATTGGGCCCTATAGTAAAACTTTCTGGATCCGCCCCTGACTAGTGGAGTTAGGTAAGGTGGTACTAACTTGTTTCATCCTTTCATGAAAAGAGTTCTCTCTAAATATTTGTGTTACCTCAAACTAGTTTTGAGTTTTTCCTGTCAATTGATGTCAAGCCCTTGCAAACAACAAACACCATGAAGTCTACATGAAATGTTAAAGAAATAATTATTTCATAATAAAATTCTAACACATGCAAAATCCATGAGCTCTATTTTCACTTTAGTGTTTGGTATTTAGCTTATTTATTTTGACCATGTTGCCATCTATTTTGCCAATGCAATGTACTTGAATCTCTCGCCAGCTGTCTTTCCATGTGTATGCTATCTAGCTTATTTTGTCAAGCATCGTTTAATTTTTCTTTGCTTTCACAATTGTAATTTATTTCACTAGCATTAGGATTTTCTGAAATCTCAGTTATTTTACCTTTTGATTGTGTGTAGATTGAATCGTTGACGGTTGGTCTTAATTTTTTTTTATTTAGGCTCTATTTGGAATGATGGTGGGGTTGGAAAAAAGTTTACTCTCATCTCCAACGCTGTTTTGCAGGTACTTGATTTTCTAGTGGTGGAAAATGCTTGTGTCAAAAAAGTGATTTCAAGTCTTTTATGAAAAGCAATGAACCCTCCCACTTTCAAAAAAACTAAAAAGAGTTTTTTTGTGTTTTCATATTTCTCTTTTTGTAGCTCTATATTTTTATTCTCCTCATACTATTTTTCCAATCACTGTGTTTTTTGACACTCTAGGCTCTGTTTAGGATAGATGTGATGTTAAGAAAAATGGTGGTGAAGTATGTGTGGTGTAATTTGAGCTGTCTAAAAAGCAATGGTAGTAAAGGCAGTAGGAATGGAAAAGTGGACTGCACGAACAAAAACATAAAAAAATGTAGAAAAGTTTACTACTTTTCAAAAAAAAAAACCTTAAAACAACTTTTTGGCACGAATACTTTTTTCACCACTGCTAAACTGAGGTGTAAGTGTTAGTTTTTAGAGCACTTATGGGACAACCTCTATGCAAGACAATCATTTTGGCCACGTCATCCCATGGACTTAGATAAAATATGTGTCACCATTCTTTTTTAGAGAATTGATAATCTTACACCCTAGTTGGCTATTTGTAACCAATTTTTATTCCTAGACAACAGAATTATAGTTGTACCCAACGAAGTTATTTGTAACAAAAAAAATTTATTAATTGATTTTATAGAGCTAATTTGATACATATTTCTACAAAAATAAATGTGTTCCAAAAAACATTGAAATACAAATATTCGATCTAACATAATCTTGATCTACATTATACAGTTAGTAGCCTTTTGATGTAGTTGTTTCCCAAACCACCTAAAAATAAGAGAAAACAATAATTAGCAAACATAAAGATGATAATAACCATAAACATTCATATTTAGTGGTGTGTGAAAGACTTTGTTTTCAAGATCAACTAAACACATAGAGGGAGGTGAATAGGTTTTTTGGTCTCTTTAAACCTTTATCAGATTTATAATTTACTTTGATGTGCTTTGTAAGTTAGTAGTTAAGCTTTCAAGATCACACACAGAAGACACATTTATTTTATAGTGGTTCCCCAAATTATGGATACATCCACTGTCCCTCCCAAGTTTCTAATAGTGTGTTAGACAAGGCTCTTCTCTAAAATCTCGGCTCCAAGGAGCTTACAACACGATCCCGCATGACCACTCAGTCTTCTTCAAGACCTACAACTCAGGCACTATGCCCTACCTCTCAGATCCCAACTCGATCCTACCTTAACTTTTATAACACAGGCGTACCACTCAGATTCACACTAGAATCCTACATTTAGATCAACAATAGATCCTACTCTCAGATCAACAATAGATCCTACCTCAGCCTTTATAACACAGGCCTACACTCGGATTCACTCATGAATCTTACACTCAGATCCAAGATTGTATCCTACAGAAAATAGAAGTGATTTGAAACAATCAGACACCAGAGAAATTTCTCTGTGTCTGTCTTCCTGGGCGGAAAATAAGTCTGCCCTAACCTCTTCTTTACAGCAACAAGTTAACAGATAACTTCAAAAGAATCGCGGCTTGTTCTGGAAGTAACTTGCAAAAACCTTTGCCTCTTCTATTTCAGGAATTAGTCCTAACCTTGCTGTCGTAGATGAAAATCGCAGCAGCTATCTCTTTTTGCTTTCAGGTTGACTGAACTAAAGAAGACCTTCAGGCTCGGCAGTAATGGCGAGGAAGAAGAAGATGTTCAGCCGCAATGCGAAATCAGAAAATCTTAATTGCTTCTTGTCGAATCAGCCAATCTTTCCCTCTTTTTGATCGTCGATCAACTGCTCTTTGCGCTGTGGGCCCAGGCTTAATTGCCGATTTACCACCTTCCATTTGCAGAATACGACAACATCTGGCTGTCGCGCCATCAATGGCATACTCTAGCTTACCCGCAAAGAATTAGAACTGCGTTGACTTTGTTGACATTTGCTGACTCATACTGACGTATGCCATTTTGGACTTAGCCAAATTCACAGAATTACTCCAGGCGTTGACTGAATGGTCATCACTCAACAATTCTGGACTTAGTCATTTCTTCAGTTCATCCAGGCATTGAGAGCGTTGAGTGAATGGGCTTCACTCAACACTTTTTGTCTTACCTTAATCTCTAGCCCTTTCTGTATGCTTTGCTTTGAGAATGTTGAGTGAGTAAGCTTCACTCAATGCCTTTTTCCTTAGCTAAATCTTCTTCTGTCTGAAGGCGTTAAGTGAGCTGGCCTCACTCAACGCTTTCTGCCTTTGCTTCTGAAATCTTGCGTTAAGTGCGTTGAGTGAACTGCCTCACTCAATGCTTCTGGACTTAGCCGATTTCTCTGTTTCCTCTTATGCTGACAGTATTAGCTTGACTCAAAGCTTTTTAATCTTGGCGTTGAGTGAACTGGTTTCACTCAATTCTTCTGGACTTAGTCAAATTTTGTCCTTCCTTTTGGCATTGACTGCTGGAGCTTATCTCAACGCTTTCTGTCATTTGGCATTGAGTGAACTGACTTCACTCAATGCTTTTATACTAAGACAGATTTTCCTGTCTATCTCCTTTGGCCTTGATAGAATCAGTATGACGTTGAGTGAACTAGCTTCACTCAACGCTTGTGGACTTAGTCGATTATTCTTCTTGCTGATGCATAGGCTTTGACTGTCCATACCTGACTCAACGCTTTTTGGCTCATAGCGTTGAGTGAACTGAATTCACTCAATGCATGTGGACTTAGTAGAATTTTTTGTTTGCCAACATCTTTCCTTTACTTCTGGCGTTGAGTGAGCTTGCTCCACTCAACGCCTGTGGACTTAGTAGTATTTTTCTGTCCAGATTTTTTTCTTAAGGAAGCTGATGTTGAGTGAGCTTGCTCCACTCAATGCCTGTGGACTTTGTGTAATTTCTGCCTAATCACCAGTTTGTTTTGTTTCCACCTGTCCAAATAGTGTAATAGGGACTGACCTGCATTCATAAAATCAAACACACATCAAATACAACTAGTGTGTGTCATTGACTTATTTGACTTCTTACAAATCTGGGCCATTTGGAATAATGGACCCAACAATCTCCCCATATTTGAAGAAGTCAAAACCCTTATTCAAATTATTCATATATCTTAGTCAATGACACACACAACATATGCAGCAATAAAATGTATTATTATAACAGAATAGATCTAGAAAGGTTACCACATTTCCTGCCTGTTTGGTGGGCATCACCTACTCCCCCTATTTTGCTACAAGGTGTGTGATATCACTTGAATGCTGTATGGGAGCATTTCTTTCTTCCCCTGAATTTGATACCACTTGATCAACCTCTGATGCCACACTTGATGATGCCGCACTTGATCAATGTTTGAAGCCACTTGATATGCCACTTGTCTTGATATGCCACTTGATTAATTTTGCCACTTGATCAATTCTTGTGCCACTTGATCAATTCCTTCTTTCTCTCCCCCTTTTTGACTTCTGAAGATTAGTCAGAGAAGAGCTGGGTTGTCTTGATGTACTTCTCCCCTTATTTGATTGCAGTTGATACCCTTGGTGCAGCTGCTAGCTACCTATTTATATGAGACTAATTCTGCACATGCTGCTACCTGACTTGCTCCCCCTCAATAGGAACCACTTTTGCCATCATTTTACTTATGGTCACTTTGGTCTTCTTACCACTCAAGGTCTTCATCTTCTGCAAGAAGAACACATCTTGCACCAAAACTAAAACTATAGGGAGTAACTAAAGCTAGACTAGGTTCAACATACCAAACTCAAATTTTAAGGTATTGAACTTTGCTTCATCTAGTGGCTTAGTAAAGATATCATCCACTTGCTTGTCTGTATGGACAAACTCAAGACTGGTATCTTACTTTTTCACATGCTCCTTAATAAAATGATATCTAATTTCTATGTGCTTAGTCCTGTAGTGTGAAACAGGATTCCTAACAATAGAAATGGCACTAGTAGATTCCCAATAAAGAGGAGTTCTACTTATTTGGAGGTTATAATCCTGGAGTTGATGCTGGTTCCACATCAACTGAGAACAACAGCTACCTGCTGATATGTACTCTGACTCTGTAGTTGAGATTATCATACTGGTTTGCTTCTTGCTGCTCCAAGATACTAGTCTCCCTCCCAAGAACTGATAGGTGCCTGAAGTGCTTTTCCTGTCCTCTTTGCAGCATGCAAAATCTACATCTAAATAACCTATTAGTTTAAAATCCCTATTTCTAGGGTACCATATGCCAAGATCTGGTGTGCCCTTAAGATACCTCAAGATTCTCTTTGTAGTAGAGTAATGAGATTCTTTAGGGTGGGCCTAATGCCTAACACAGACACATATAACATACATGATGTCAGGCCTATTAACAGTAAGATATAGAAGGGAGCCAATTATCCCTCTATATAAAGTCTCATCAACAGGTTTCCCGGCTTCATCTTTGCCTATAGGCACACTTGACCCCATGAGAGTTTTCATGGTGGAGGCACTATCTAAACCATATTTTTAATCAACTCCCTGACAAACTTTGATTGGGATATGGACAAGCTATCATCAGTCTGTCTAACTTGGAGTCCCAAGAAGAATTTGAGTTCACCCATACTGCTCATCTCAAACTTCCCTTGCATAAGTTTAGCAAACTTTCTGCAAAGATTGTCATCAGTAGATCCAAAGATAATGTCATCAACATATATCTGGACTAGGATGATCTTGCCCTTAGATTCCCTTAGGAATAAGATCTTGTCTATTTCCCGCCTTGAGAATTTGTTCTCAATGAGGAAACTAGACAAAGTCTCATACCATGCTCTAGGGGCTTGATTCAACCCAGAGCTTTCCTAAGTCTATAAACAAAATCAGGAGAGTTAGAGTCAACAAAACCTGGAGGCTGTTCTACATAGACTTCCTCTTTTAAGTCCTTATTCAGGAAGGCTGACTTCACATCCATCTAGTAGACTTTGAAACCTTGGAATGCAGCATATGCAAGGAAGAGTCTTATTGCTTCCAATCTGGTTACTGGGGCAAAGGTTTGATCAAAGTCAATACCTTCTTCTTATTTATATCGTTTAATCACCAGTCTTGTCTTGTTCTTAACTGTAATGTCATTTTCAATAAGTTTGTTCATGTAAACCCACTTGACTCCAATGATATTATGTTCTTGTGGTCTGGGAACCAGCTTCTAGACCTTAAATCTCTTGAACTGGTTCAGTTTCTCTTGTATAGCTCCAATCCAAAATTGGTCTATGTTGGCCTCTTTAAATTTCTTGGGCTCTACTTGTGACAGGAAACTTGAGTAGAGTGCTGTGTTGATACTCTTACTTCTGGTATGTACTCATTGTCTTACATCACCAATGATTTGGTGTGCTGGATGATCTTTTAGATGCCTGAAAGCTAGAGGCAATCTAACTTCAGTTTGTTGTTCTTCATTGTCTTCAGCTAGCCGTTCTTTATTGTCTTCAGCTGGCTGTTCTTCATTGTCTTTAGCTAGCTGTTCTTCATCCTCAACGTGTCATTCTTGTGCTCCCTTTGGATAACACACATCTTTTCTCTTATCGTGGACTGTTGGATCATTTTCCTTGATGGTAAGCTTGTCCATCACCTTCTCTATGCCAGTAGAACTAGAAGAGGAGCTAGGAAGCTCACTATTAATCATGTTTGATTCATCAAAGACAACATGAACTGACTCTTCTACAACTTGACTTGTGAAGTTGTAGATTCTATATGCCCTACTGTTGTTGTTGTACCCAATAAAGATCTCTTCATAGGATTTGACAGCAAACTTAGTCACATAGGACTTTCCATTGTTCAGTAAATAACACTTGCTACCAAAAATCCTGAAGTAGGACAAGTTTGGTTTTCTGCATTTCAAGATCTTATAGGAAGTCTTCTTATGGCTTTTGGTGATAGAAGCCATGTTAAGGACATGACATACAGTGTTTACTGCCTCAGCCTAGAAATATTCTAGGAGAATTGTATCATTCAGTAAGGTCCTTCCAGATTCTATGAGAGTCCTGTTTTTCCTCTCAATAATTTAATTTTGCTAGGGTGTTCAAGGTGAGGAGAATTCTTGGGGAATCCCTTGCTTTTCACAGAACCTTGTCATGCTTACAGACTGAAATTCAGTCTCATGGTCACTTCTAATTTTAACCACAGTACTGTCTAGTTCATTCTGTATCTGCTTGACAAAAGTATTGAAGACTTCAAAGGTTTAATCTTTTCTCTTAAGAAAGAACACTCAAGCAAACCTAGAATAGTCATCAACCACCACAAGGGTGTAGACTTTCTTATCAAGACTATGAACTAGCATAGGACCAAATAAGTACAAATGCAGGAGGTACAAGCACCTCACTGAGTCTTTGGTATCAATGCTCTTGAAGGAGGTCTTGGTCTGTTTGCCCTTCTGGCATGCAGAGCAGATACCCTCCTTAGTGCATTTTAACTTAGGGTCATTTCTAACTAATTGTTCACTAAAGAGTTTGTCTATGGTCTTTTATTTCAGATGAGTCAGCCTCTTGTGCCATTAGACACAATATGAGACTTTCTCATTTCCAACTAGGCATATAAGAGAGTCCTTGCTTTCACATAAAAAAATTAAGACAATAGACATTTTCTCTCCTAGTGCCTGTCAAGATAACCCCCTGGTCACTTGACCTCCTAATTTGACACTCATTCTTGAGGAATGAAATGTCATAGCCAATATCACATAGTTGGCTTATGCTTATGAGGTTGTGTTACAAACCTTTCATATAAGCTACCTGTGTGATATTGATTATGCCATTTGATATCTTACCATACCCTTTGGTCACTCCCCTATCTAAACCACCAAAGATGACTTTGGGGCCATTCTTTACTGGAGATTAATCCTTTAGCAAGCTCCTTGTTCTAGTCATGTGCCTGGAACATCCACTGTCCAAGTACCATATAGGGGTATGGCCACTTGGACTAACCTGCAAGACATAAATCAGTTAACCTTAGAACCCCAATTCTAATTGGGTCCTAGGTGCATATTAGTTTGATAATAACCATACCTACCTGTAGCTCTTCTGACAGGTAAGCTCTATCTTGCTCTTGACACACTTGTATTGTTCCAACAATCAATAGCATAGTGACCCACCTTGCCACAACACCAGCACTCATAAATATTGTACCTTTTGTAAGAGTTGGTCTTGTAACAGTACTGTTAGTAGCTCTCAGTCCAGAAGATACAACAGCTGCCTTTTTCTTGTATCTTCCAACCATAGTCTGACTTGGGATATGTCGGGCAGTAGAATTACTTGGAATATCTTGAGCTCTACCAGTAGTAGTCTTCTTTTCAAAAAACATACTCTTGATGGCCTCAGATATGTTCAAGTCTGGCTTGCTGACAGACTTGCCCCTGGTCTGATTTTGGGTTGGGAGATCCTGAGAATAGGCAGTTGCCTTGTTGTTGAGTGTTGGGGCAGGTGCACCAAACATAAATAGTTCATGATTGGCCATTTGAATCTCCTCATGGGCTGCCTTAAAGGCACTTGCACCCTTGCTATATCTTCCACCATAGTGGTGAACATCTTTGTTCCCTTTAGTGGATCTATCACTCATCCAGTGACCAAAGATACTTTTTTTGTCATACTTGTTTGAAGGTAGCAGTACTCTCTTAAATGGAACGGGAGGCTTGGAGGCTAGTGGTTGTACTGGAGCTTTGCCCTTTCCTTTGGGATTGGCAATGCTTGTGTGTCCTTTGAAGCCCAACCCCTTCTTACCCTTTTGGGAGGTGAAGGAGTTCATCAAGGATAGCATAGAGCTTGGTTTTGAATAACTAGACACTATCCTATTCTCCCTCTCTGTTGAAGTTGGTGACCGGGCGGTCTGGCGGTCTGTCTTGGCGGATTGAAGACCGCGCGGTCTGGTGGTTTCCCTTCAGTGGTTTGGTTGCTGTGCCGTTGCTGTCTGGAGTCCGAGCAATCTATCGGTTTGTCTCTGGCGACTTGGAGACCGGGCGGTCTAGCGGTCTCCCATGATGATCTCTCCTTCATCTCTGGTGGTAGCCGAGTGGTTAGCCCTTCCGTCTAACCGCGCGACTTGTGCGGGTTGTTTCTGTATAGACCACTTAGTCTTGTAATTTTTTAGTCCCACATCTCTTTTTTCTATTCACTCTTCTCTTCTCCATTCTATAAAAGAGAGGTCATACCTTTGTAATAGATATCTTTTTCAGATAATAAAATTTTTGTTATACCACTTCTGGTTTGTTCTTGTTTGTTTCTTACATGGTATCAGAGGGAAGCTCTACTCCTCCTGATTCTGTGTGCCTTCTCTAACAGCGCGACCTGTCCGTGCGGCTTGCTTCTTCTTCTCGCGACCTGTCCTCACGACTTGTTTCTTCCGCCTGCTTGCGCCCTATTCGCGCAGCTTATTTCTCTCCTTGTCGTTGCCCTTTGTGTGTGCGACCTCTTTGATTTCCCATTCTTGTCGCCGCGTCCTCTTCTTTAGTCGCCGCGACCTGTCGCCGTGACCTGTTAGCCTTGTTTGCCTTCCCGCGGACTTTTCTCTAATCGCGCGTCCTTCTCTTTCTTCTGTTCGCGCGGGATGCTTTCTAGCCGCTCGACTTCTTCCCCTCTGCTTGGTTCTGCGGCTTGGTCGTGTCTTTTCTGGCCGCTGGTGTCTATCATCGTGACCGGCGCAGATCTCTTTCTCCTAATCGCTTTGATTTCTCCCTGTTCGCGTGGCTTGCTTCATAACCGCACGGCTTGTTTCCTAACCGCGCAACTTCCTATTGTTTTCTCCTATGGCTCTTTCTGATGCTTCTACTGCCACCACTCCTATCGCCAATCCGGCTCCGCCTCTTCCTCCTACTCCTTCCGGGAACCTTGACACCGTTTCCAAACTTGTCGGCTCCAACTACCCGGATTGGAGTGTCTCCTTCACCTTTCTCCTTCGCTCGCAACGCAAATGCCACCATCTCTTTGATGACCCTCCTCCCACCACTTCACCTCTCTTTGATGACTGGGATGCGAGTGACGCGCTTGTACGTACTTGGCTCACTAACAGTCTCTCTAATGAATGCCTTCTCGTCATCCGTCATGATGAGACTGTCAAGGCCGCTTGGCTTCATCTTGCCGCTCTGTACTCAAAGTGGGCTCAGACGTCCCACATCTATACGTTGTATGCGGACCTCTTTGCCCGTCCTACATTGTCTCCTGCTGCTGCCTACCAACATGTTCAGGCTCTTGGGGCTGAGATTCTTCAGAATCGCCTTTTTTCGGCGGATTTGGCTCAACAACACAAGCATTTTCAGGAGCTTCTGGTTGTGTGTTATCTGCTCCGGCTTCCTAATACTTATGATATGATTCACCAGCAAATTCTGGGTGAGGCGGAATCTCCTACCTTAGATGCCACCGCTACCCGCATCGCCGCTGTCACCTCCCTCCTTCAACGCCCGCTTCTGCCCGCTCCTTCTCCACCAGAAAACTATGCTCACCAAACTAAGCGGAGTGGCTCTGGTAGCCGCAGTCACCAGTCTAGCAAACGTGCTCCTTCCCGCTACCTTTGCTCTCACTGTGGCCGCACCGGCCACATTATGGATCGCTACTGGATGAAGCATCCCCATCTTCGCCCCTCGGGTGACTCTTCCGCCTCTTCTTCCAAGCCGTCTGCGTCTGTGGTCACATCATCAGGTAGTGCCCATGTGGTGACTCAAGGTAAATGGCTTATCGACTCTGGTGCGACTAATCACATGACGGGCAATCCTCAGTGCTTCTCTCTCCTCGAATAGCACGATCGGTTGCCTCCTGTCCTCGTTACAGACGATTCTCCCTCCTCGGTTCATGGGTCGGGAGTAGTTCATGTTACTCCGTCTCTTCGCCTAGCGGACACTCTCTATGTGCCCAAATTTTCATGCAACTTATTGTCGGTTACCTCTTTATGCAAGCAGCTTCAGTGCTCTGTGACGTTTACTCCGACTTCTTGTTCTTTTCAGGATCCGAGCTCCCAACGGATGATTGCTACTGGGGTTGAGAGCAGCGGCCTCTACTTCCTCGATAACGTTTTCGTCTTGTCCGCCTTCTCCTCTTCTTGTATGGATATTCTCTAGTGGCATCTCCGCCTCGGTCATCCTCCTCCACGAATTCTACATCAGCTTCTGCCTCACCTCCCTCCTTCCAGTACTCCTCTCAACTGCGACGCTTGTCAGCTTGGCAAGCACCACCGTTCCTCCTTCCCGCCGAAGCAAGGTCAGGGCTCTACCCGTCCGTTTGATCTAGTCCACTCCGATGTCTGGGGCCCTGCTCCTACCCTCACCATTGGCCGGGGTAGTTCTTATTTTGTAACTTTTATTGATGATTTTTCTAGATGTACTTGGGTGTATCTCTTACGAGATTGCTCTGAACTTTTGGATGTATGGATCTCTTTTTATCAATTAATTAAAACTCAGTTTGGTGTTTGTATTAAAACATTTCGCTCAAACAATGCTAAAGAATATCTGAGTCATGCGTTTACCTCTTTCTGTGTGCAACATGACATTATTCATCAGACTAGCAGTGTTTATACCTCCTAGCAAAATGGGGTGGCGGAATGCAAAAACCGTCATCTCCTCGATGTCGCTCGTACCTTGATGACCCAGATACATGTTCCTCGCTCCTATTGGGGCTATGCTGTTCTCCTTGTCTGCTACCTCATCAATCGCATTCCCTCCACGGTTCTCCACGGGAAAATCCCATTCTCCATTTTGTATCCGGGCAAGGAGCCTTTCCCTCTCCCTCTCCGAATCTTTGGGTGCACTGCCTTTGTGCATGCCCCATCTGCCACCCGAGATAAGCTCTCCCCTCGCTCCACCAAATGTGTCTTTCTGGGGTACTCCCCCACTCAGAAAGGCTATTGATTCTTTGACCCCGTTCTTCGTAAGCAGTTCGCCTCTGCTGACGTCACCTTCTTCGAGAATGCCTCCTACTTCTCGGATGAATCCTCTCCTCTCCCCCCAGCTTCCGATACTCCTGCTGTTCTCTTCGTTCCCTCGTCTCCTACTGCGATCTCAACCCCTACACCGTCTTCGTCCACTCCTCTACCTCCGCCTCTCTCTCCCTCTTCTCCACCACCGTCTCCCTCATCTCCGCCGTCGTCGCTCTCTACTCCCGGGCCAGCTCTCTTTGTCACGGATGCTTCGGATGCTGAGGGACCCGTCGACTTGGATCTTCCTGTAGCTTTTCGCAAAGGGGTGCAAACGTGTACTCTACACCCCCTTGCTGCTATTGTTTCATATGATCGCGTTACCTCTTCTCGCATGGCCTTTGCACTGGCTATCTCTGCCACTACCATACCCCATTCCTACCAGGAGGCCCTTGTTATTCCTCATTGGAAGATGGCCATGGATGAGGAAATGGCGACCCTAACTGAGCGGGGTACCTGGACTCTTGTTCCTCCCCCCTTCGGTACTGATGTTGTTGGCTTTCGCTGAGTATTTGTGGTCAAATTTGGCCCGGACGGTATTGTGGATCGTTATAAGGCCCGCCTTGTTACTAAGGGCTTTACTCAAACCTATGGAGTTGATTACTTTGACACATTCTCTCCCGTGGGTCGTCTCAGAACTATCCGGGTCTTACTCTCTGTGGCTGTCAATAGAGATTGGTCGATTTCTCAGCTGGATGTCAAGAATGTCTTCCTTTATGCTGATCTTCAGGAGGCCGTCTACATGGAGCAACCTCCTTGGTATGTTGCTCAGGGGGAGACATGGGTATGCCGGCTGAAGAAGTCCATCTATGGCCTCAAGCAGATTCCTCGAGCTTAGTTTGACAATTTCAGCGACATCGTGGCGGCCGTTGGTTTTACGCGAAGCTCTGCCGATCACTCGTTATTCATTCACAAAACCTCCTCGAGACTGGTGGTTCTTGCTGTGTACGTTGATGATATTCTTCTCACTAGCGATGACCAGGAAGGGGTAGCTTTGACAAAGCGGCATCTTCGTCAACATCTGGTCACGAAAGATATGGGCTCTCTGAAGTACTTTCTGGGAATCAAAATCTCTCGAAAGCCCAACTCCTTAGTCCTCTCCCAATGTAAGTATGCTCTTGATCTATTAAAAGAGGCAGGATTGACTGGAGCAAAACCTGCCCGATGCCCCATGACAATTGGAAAAGACAAAACCTGGACAGATGATTCGCCTCCTCTTTCAGATATTATGCGGTACAGGCGTTTGGTTGGTAAGCTCATATATCTCACAGTGACCAGGCCCGACATTTCCTATGTTGTGGGCAAGGTGAGTCAATTCATACAAGTGCCTAGGGAGTGCCATCTACAGTCCTCCTTGCGGATCTTGGAGTATGTCAAAGCAGCACCTGGGAAAGGATTACTCTTTCAGAAGAATGGTCATCTGAGGGTTGAAGCATACTCAGATGCGAGTTACGCTGATGACAAAGGGGATCGCAAGTCAACCTCGGGTTTTTGCACCTTTGTTGGGGGAAATCTGTTGAGCTGGAAGAGGAAGAAGCAGTCTGTTGTTTCCAGGTCCAGTGCAGAAGCAGAGTATCGTAGTATGACATCGACCACTTGTGAGTTAAAGTGGTTACGGGCGCTCATGATGGATTTAGGAGAGGTCTACAACCATCCTCTACCTATGCTCTGTGATAACAAGACTGTCATATACATATCCAAAAATCCGGTCTTTCATGAAAGAACCAAGCACATTGAGGTCGACTGTCATTTCATTCGTGAAGAGATTTTGAAGGAACAAATTTGCACTCCCTTCGTCACTTCTGATAAAGAGTTGACTGACATCTTCACCAAGCCAGTATCCGCCTCGTTTCTTCATATTTGCGACAAGCTGAGCATGATCGATATATATGCTCCAGCTTGAGGGGGAGTGTTGAAGTTGGTGACCGGGTGGTCTGGCGGTCTGTCTTGGCGGATTGAAGACCGCGCGGTGTGGCGGTTTCCCTTTAACGGTTTGGTTGCTGTGTCGTTGCTGTCTGAAGTCCGAGCAGTTTAACGGTTTGTCTCTTGCGACTTGGAGACCGGGCGGTCTAGCGATCTCCCATGACGATCTCTCCTTCCTCTCTGGTGGTAGCCGAGCGGTTAGCCCTTCCGTCGAACCGCGCGGCTTGTGCGGGTTGTTTTTGTATAGACCGCTTAATCCTGTAATTTTTTAGTACCACATCTCTTTTTTGTATTCTCTCTTCTCTCCTCCATTCTATAAAAGGGAGGTCATACCTTTGTAATAGATACCTTTTTCAGATAGTAAAATTTCTGTTATATCACTTCCGGTTTGTTCTTGTTCGTTTCTTACACTCTCCATAACCTCTTCCAGGTCCCTTATTTTATTTTCCTGGTACTCTATGGTGCCTAACTGGATGAAGGAAATAGTTTCTAATTCACTAATTTCCCTCATTTTCAGATCCAGCAGGGTGGATGATTTTACATGCTTAGAAGCAACAAACTGAAGGGAGGAAATTTCCTTAGCTTGCTTCTTAGACAGTAACTTGCTTTTCTTGAAAGCATTCAGCAAGACACCATACTTGTCAATAATAGAATTGACATCTTCCTCAAATTCAGAATCTCCTTCATCACTTGATAAATGATCTTTAGAATCTGCTTTGGTCTCATAACCTGACTCAGAAGAAGACTAAGACAGAGAATGTACCTTTTGTTGACCAGGCTGATCCTAGCTAGATTCTTCATCAGTCATAGCCATCAGCCCATAGCAGCAGCTGTCTTCTTCTTCTACATCCACCTCTGAATCACTATCTAACTGTGATAGAGGGGCCCTAATTCCAATTCTGGCAGCAGGATACTCTTCCTCTTCTTCCAGCATAGCAGCAACTAGCCCAATATAGGCTTCATCTTCCTCTTCTCTTTCTGACTCTGATGAGGAAGAGTCAGTCCATCTCTTCTATTTCTTAGCAATGTAGGATTTCTTCTTCTTGCCTTTGTGCTGGTGACCCTTCTTCTCACCAGCTTCTTTTCTTTTGACAGGGTAGTCGGCTATTACATGCCCTGACTTGCTGCAATAGTAACAAATGATCTTTGATGAAACATATTTACTTGGTTTGGAATCATACCTGTCCTCCGTTGAGGATTTCTTCCTGAGATGTGAGGAGGAAGGTCTGCTTTTCCAATGCTTATTCCTCATCAACTTCTAGAACTTCCTGGAGAAGGCAGCAAAGTCTTCATCAGACATGAGGCAGTATAATGTACTTGTCTCTGACCTTTCTGAGTCAGATTCAACATCCCTCCTTGGTGGAGAAGGTGTCTTTCTTCTGCTCCTCCTTGTGGCTTCAGCTTTGAAGGCCACAAATTTTTCTTTGGCCACAGACATGTTATTTTTCTCCTCCTCCTTCCTCGCAGTCAGCTGCATTTCATAGGAAAACACTTTTCAAACAGTATTGGTGGTGGAGTTTCTGCAAGTTTTGCCACTTATCTGATGACACAGATTTTAGTATCTCAGTCTCTAGTTATAGACTTGAGAAACTTGTCATTCATCTCATAAGTGCTGAAGACTCTGCCATATGTTTTCAACTCATTGACTATTCTGAAAAATCTCACATAGCAATCAGCTATGCCGTCAGTCTTGCTTTGCCTGAAAGTCTCATACTCTTGGTTGAGCATAGACTTTCTGTCATTTCTGACTTCTTCTGTGCCCTCCATGTAGACCACTAAAGTGTCTCACGTCTCCTTTGAGGTCTTTCATTGTACCATATTTTGGAAGGTGGAGTTATATATGACATTAACTATAATATTTTGTGCCCTCTTATCCATAGTGGCAAGGATGACTCCATCCTTTGTCATTTCAGAATAGTTCTTGGGTGTCTGGACATTTGCATCCAGAATTGACACCTTGATTGTGATAAAGATCCTAGGGTCAGCTGCCTCCATGAACAGCCTGACCCTCTCCTTCCAGATGTCAAATCCTTCCTTCCTACAGATTTGAAGCTTCATGGCACTCAGTTCCTTATAGTTCACTCCTGAACCCATAAGGACAAACTTTTGCTGACCCTGGAGATCTACTCAGACTATTAAGTCCTTTTTGAGAAACTCCCTTTGATACCACTTGAAAGACTTTGTCTTCAAGATCAGCTAAACACCTAGAGGGAGGGGTAAATAGGTCTTTTGGTATCTTTAAACCTTTATCAGATTTATAATTTACTTTGATGTGCTTTGTGAGTTAGTAGTTAATATTTCAAGAACACACACATAAGACATAGTTATTTTACAGTGGTTCCCCAGATTATGGGTACGTCCACTGTCTCTCCCACCTTTCTAACAGTGTGTTAGACAAGGATCTTCTCCAAAATCTCGGCTCCAAGGAGCTTACAACAAGATCCCACAAGACCACTCAGTCTTCTTCAAGACTACAACTCAGGCACTATGCCCTACCTCTCAGATCCAAACTGGATCCTACCTTAGCCTTTATAACACAAGCCTACCACTCAGATTCACACAAGAATCCTACACTCAGATCAACAACAGATCCTACTCTTAGATCAATAACAGATCCTACCTCAGCTTCTATAACACAGGCCTACACTCAGATTCACTCAGGAATCTTACACTCAGATCCAAGATTGGATCCTATAGAAAATAGAAGTGATTTGAAACAATTAGACACCAAAGAAATTTCTCTGTGTCTGTCTTCCTGGGCTGAAAATAAGTCTGCCCTAATCTCTTCTTCACAGCAACAAGTTAACAGATATCTTCAGAAGAATCACGGCTTGTTCTGGAAGTAACTTGCAAAAACCTCTGCCTCTTCTATTTCAGGAATCAGTCTTGACCTTGCTGTCGCAGATGAAAATCACAACAGATATCTCTTTTTGCTTTCAGGTTGACTAAACTTAACAAGACCTTCAGGCTCGACATCAATGACGAGGAAGAAGAAGATGTTCAGCCGCAATGCGAATCAGAAAACCTTAATTGCTTCATGTCGACTCAACCAATCTTTCCCTTTTATTGATCGTCGATCAACGGCTCTTTATGCTGTGGGCCAAGCCTTAATTGTCGATTTACCACCTTCCATTTGCAAAATACGACAACAGCTGGCCGTCGATGCCATCAATGGCATACTCCATCTTTCCCGCAAAGAATTTGAACTGTGTTGACTTTTGCTGACTCATGCTGATGTCAGCCATTCTGGACTTAGCTAAATTCACAGAATTACTCCAGGCGTTGAGAGCGTTGAGTCAATAGGCATCACTCATCGATTCTGGACTTAGTCATTTCTTCAATTGATCCAGGCATTGAGAGCGTTGAGTGAATGAGCTTCACTCAACGTTTTTTGCCTTAGCTTAATCTTCAGCCCTTTCTGTATGCTTGTCGTTGAGAGTGTTGAGTGAGTAAGCTTCACTCAATGCCTTTTGCCTTAGCTAAATCTCCTTCTGTATGAAGGCATTGAGTGAGCTGGACTCACTCAATGCTTTCTGTCTTTGCTTCTGAAATCTAGCATTGTGTGCATTGAGTGAACTGGTTTCACTCAACGCTTCTGGACTTAGCCAGTTTCTCTATTTTCTCTTATGCTGACAGCATTAGCTTGACTCAAAGCTTTTTTATATTGACGTTGAGTGAACTAGCTTCACTCAACGCTTCTGGACTTAGTCAAATTCCGTCATTCCTTCTAGCGTTGACTGCTGGAGCTTGTCTCAATGCTTTTTGTCATTTGACGTTGAGTGAACTGGCTTCATTCAACGCTTTTGTACTTAGATAGATTTTCCTGTCTATCTCCTTTGGCCTTGACAAAATCAGTATGGTGTTGAGTGAACTGGCTTCACTCAACGTTTGTGAACTTGGTCGATTTTTTTATTTACTGATGCATAGGCTTTGATTGTCCACACCTGACTCAGCGCTTTTTGGCTCATGGCGTTGAGTGAGCTGGCTTCACTCAACGCCTGTGGACTTAGTAGAATTTCTTGCTTGCCAACATCTTATCTTGACTTATGGCATTTAGTGAGCTTGCTTCACTCAATGCCTGTGGACTTAGTAGTATTTTCTGTCTATCTTTATTTCTTAAGACAGCTGACGTTGAGTGAGTTTGCTCCACTCAACGTCTGTGGACTTAGTGTAATTTTTGTCTAATCACCAACTTGCTTGGTGTCCACCTATCCAATCAATGTAATATGGACTGACCTGCATGCATAAACTCAAATGCACATCAAATACAACTAGTGTGTGTGTCATTGACTTGTTTGACTTCTTATAAATCTGGGTCATTTGGATCAATGGATCCAACATTGTGTATCTTATAAAAAAATCATCGAAATTCTTCAACCATCAATCATGTAAACCTAGTGAAAGAGTGATGCATGTCCTCCAATTTACTTGCTTTAATAATTGTGTAATGAAAATATTCAAATATTACATAGTGATGCATGTAGAATTTTTTTTCCGAGTGTACAAAACTAGGAACTCTTAAATATTTTTCGGCTTATTTGATTGATTTGATGGTAAAAAAAAGAGTATATTATTGCACTGCTGTCATAGTATCAATGTTCTTGCTTGGAGCTCAAGTTAATCATTCTGAAAAATGTTTTGCCTAAAGCTCAAGCTATTTAATGATAGTTTTTTTTTCACAAATTAGATGCATTTTCATCTTTTGACGAAAATTATGGGACTGTTTTTCAACAAATTCAAATTGAAAATACAGACTATAGAAAACATGTTTGAATCTAGACAATGCAATTTTCTGATCATTTATTATATATGCTAACAAGTTATAAACCACAAGATTGTTTTGCCGGGAGCTCAAGCTAATGGAGATTTTTAGATAATTTAATGAAAATGGTCATCTCTGATGCGCATAATTACTTTAAAAAAGTTAAATATTAAAAAAAGGAATAAATGACTAATATTAACTTCAATTATACCATATTCGGGCATGCTTTCATGAACAATTGATCATTGTAAAGGGAAAAAAGGATTTGTAAAAATTAAAACAATAAGCATGTCACTCTAGAAAATGTTTTATATAAGTGTTTAACGAAGCAACATTTTCAAGGGATCAAGTACTACTCAACATATTCCATCCAATAATCAAAGCTTAGGATTAAAGATCAACAACAAGGGATTTTAACACAACACATATTTTGCTAATTTAACGAAAAACTAAATCTCGCGTGCCATAAAATTATGAGTGTCCCCCGAAAGTCACATGCAATCTTGTTCTTAGTAAATCATGACTTTGACATCCTCCCTTCTTTTTTTCTTCCCTCTTCTCTCTTTCTTCCTCTCTCCCACCCTTTTTTTCTTCCTTTCCCTCTTCTCTCTTTCTCCCCTCCCCACGTTTTCTTCTCCTCCCCCTCTTTTTCTCTCTTCCCTCCCCCTCCTCCCCTCCCCCCCCCCCCCCCCCCCCCCCCGAGCTGTTTTTTGCGACGAGTAGTGGCCGGCGGTGAAGATGGTGGTGGTGAAGAATACAATGGAGCCTTAACCGTGGCTGTCTAAGGCTCCGTTTGGGAGGTAATTAAGGTCCGGTCCATGCGGTCGTAACTGCTTGACCGGTGAAAATAAGTCCCCCCAAACGGAACCTAAGTGAGATTTGCTCATTAGAGAAGCGAGCTATCAATTATCTCACAAGGGGGGACAATGGACTAGAACTTTTCATTTCTTGATTGATCCCTGCTACATGACACTAAGGGTCTATTTATAGAACCCCTAGATGACAAGCACATAATTACATCAATACGCATGAAATATTAAAATACATAAATACTAATATAATAAGACTTGACTAAATACGACAATAAAAACTAGACCCAGAATACAAACTCAATACAAACATATAGGCTCCGTTTGGCACGGAGGCGGCGGCCATGAATATGGGGGCTAACTTGTCATTCGTTAATGCCCACCTAAGAAACTTCATCCGCTTTTATGTTCAAACGGATGATATTTGTTAGATGGTGCTTAATGAATGACGGTTTAACCCATGTGTTTATGACAGCCACAATAGTTGAGTGGTTGTCAACCCCAAGCCCAATTTATTTAATAAAAATCTAACGCAGCTATATCCATAGTTGAGTGGCCGTCGCCAGCAACCGACCATAATCTTGAGTTTAAAGGCCGAAACTTCAACCCTAAACCGCCATTACCGGAGCTTCGCCGGCTGCCGGCCTCAACCAATGGTTTTGCCCAGGAAAAAATGCCCTCAGATTGTCCTGGGAGTCCTTATCCACCGAGTATGGTCCAAATGAGAAAGATGAGGCATATGATGAAGGCAATAGTGGGAAAATTCACAGTTTTGTAAGGGCTTTTTGTTAAAGAAGGTATGGTTGATTTTTGCTAGAAGGATAGGGGAGAACATGGTGAGTTCTAGAGTCTTGTGTGGGCCGCATTGGGGAGAAAACGGGGAAGATTTCATAGCTCCGATTGGCACGGCGGTGGCGGTCATGAACGCGGTGGTTATGAACTGTCGTTCGTGAACGTCTGTTCTCACCTAAGAAATTACATCAACTTCTATGTTCAAAACCAGTTTTCTTTTCTTGGTGGCAGTCATAGCCATTGTCTCGTCAAGCATACATTATATGTGGGGTTTTTTGTCCAAACTCACCGGAGCAAAAAAGCCGCCCCAAAGGGAGCGAGGTTTGCTTAAGATAAAGATTCCTCCTAAACTTGGCTCTACATACGCTCCTATTCGAATGTTGTATTAAAAGTAACATTTGTTAATTGTTTATATATAAAAAAAAAAAGTGAATGCTGCAATTTAGATACTCCAGATGTCATATCTCCCTAGATGAAGATTGTTGTGCAGGAAATCAAGGAAGAAAATAAAGAGACCAAATTGTTGGTGGGAGCTACCGGCGGCTGAAAAGGGAGCAACCGGCGGCTGGAAAGGGAGCATTGAGACTGAAGGAGGGGAGGCAGGGATCAAAACGGAGCGATGGGGAGGTCTTTTCCTCCTTGTTGCGGGCGCAAATGGAGCAAACGGAGACGCCGCCCCCATTTGATTAGCCATTTTCCGACAGCATTTGCCGGAAACACTGGCTGAAAACGCTCAAACAAATAAAGCCTAAATTCTTTCCCGATATTAAATTGCTCTGCAAAAATATTTTGGAATCTGCATATATCAAATGGTTGTGAATAACAAGAGATGGTGTGTCAATATCAACATCCTTAGTTATTACTAAAAAATAAAAATAGCAAAGCTTGTGCTAAAGATAGGAATTAACTGAGGTTTTACCTTGTATTATTAATGAATAATTTAAAATTTATTTATGATAAAAAGGCTTTATAAAATTATATTAAAAAAATTAGGATTACATCATATGCTTAATTATGTGATTTGTTAGGGATATCTTATCCTATATATTATTTATGCATCATATGCTTGAATATATCTTAACCTATATAGGATCACTAATAAATCAAAATAAAAAAGCATATAACTTTTTTACTTGACTTCAAACATGGCTCTTAAATCAAATAAAATTATACTTAATCAAAATATTTTATTTATTTAAATTCACTTTCAAATAAAATTTGTACTTGACTTTGGTGAGAACACGTCGCATGGTCCGAATGTAACGTCTTTACTAAAACCGCTGCATCTCCAGAACTTAGGTGTAGTGTTAAATATGCAAGAGTTCTCATCGTATGACATGTACTTGGACATTAGTGAGATTATGACAAAAGATAGGGCACAATGGCGACAAAGGATCCATATAGCCGACCCCACTATAGTGGGATAAAGGCTTGAGTGTTGTAGTTCTGTGGGAGAGAAATAATTAAAACACTTTGCCATGATTTGTTTTCAGCAAAAGTTAAATGCAGCACAAAATGGAAAACAATGTTGGCATTTATCCAGTTTCACTAAAGCATATACTTACTAATTGTGTTAATAAAACAACAACAACAACAAAATCTCAAAAGAGAATGGGAAGCAAGCAAGCGTTTTGGAAATATCAAGGAAAACAATAATCCTGAGATTTGGACCTAACTCATTCTTTGAGCAGCTTCTTTGGCCAGGAGCTTCTCTTTGGCCTTGCTTTTGGCCTGAGATTTGGACCCCATGATTCCACCTCCCCACTTCTTCCTAATCTCATCAAACTTGTCATTGAAGTTTGCCTGCATTTAATACATAATACAATACATAAGCAATTGAACAAAATAACTAAACCATGCATGCATGCATCAAACCTTCTACACACACAGGGGGAGGGAGAGAGAGAGTAAAATCTAAATCAGTAGGAAGCAGAAGAAGCAGGGTTCATATTCTGACCTTAATGGCCTCCAAGATTTTGCTGAACTCGAGCTTATCTTCGTTCTTCACAGTGGTTAAGCACAATGCTGCAGCAGTCTTCTTGTGAACAATCTACACAGATTCATCAACAAAACGGGTAAATGAGACGCAGAAGATCTCACCGGAGATGAAATGAAACATTTATGATAATTCAAATACTTGCCGTTCCTAGCCGTGATTTTCCCTTGACGATACAGTAAGGGATCTCCATTTTCCGGCATAATGCCGGAAGCCAAACCACCAGCTCTATTGGGTCGACATCATGAGCAATAACAACCAATTGTGCCTTGTTCTGACAGACGTAAATAAATTGCCAGCGTAATAAATTTTATGCATTAATTGTGTATATATACTATTAATTACCCCCCGAGAGTTGGCATTTTTACAAGTTGCATCCCTCAATCTTTTGAAATTACAAAAATCTCTCCTATAAATTTACATTTCATAACATGCATGCACAAATTCTCCCGGGGTATTTTTGTGCATGCATGTTATGAAATATAAACTTACAGGGGAAGCCTTTGTAATTTCAAAAAGATAGGGGTGCAACCGGTAATTTTTACAAAACTTGCAAGAGAGGTCCCAATAAACAATATATATGTTTGTGTGTATACACTATACACACACACACATAACACAGTAAATAAACAAGGGAATTATTCCAAACCTGTTCTATAAGATAAGTAACATGATTGAGCCCATACTTGACGACAATTGGCTTCTTGGACTCCACGACCTTCCCCTCCGCCTCGGCTTGAGCCCGCTTCACAAGTCGCTCCTTCTTTGCAGCTCTATCCTCAGGTCTATATTTCAGAAGCATCTTAAACAGGTTGGTCGCTGCGAATAATGATAAAAGAGATACAATTAAATAAATAATAATTATTTCTTTGAAATCAAACTAGCTAAGCACAGTATTGATTTTCTGAATACATGTAGAATCTCTGTTGCCTACTATGAAGCACTGACACTTCAAAATGCCCAGCGTATCGGTGTCGGAGAGTCCGACACTCGTCCGACTCTCCGACACTCGAGCCGGAAATCCGACACTCGAGCCGGAAATCCGACAAGCTGGCTCATGCGGGACTCACGTGTCCCGCTCAATCGGACACGCGTGTCCCTAAGTTAGCTACTCATGGTAAGGCGGGTGGCAATTTATCTTGAAAGTGTCTTTACCCTTTTATAGCATTTCAAGTAGTGAAAGTGGATCTACTAGTGACATAGATATTTTCTCTAGAAAAGAAAGATTGAAAGTGGGGAAAAAAGTTTGCATGTGAATCCATTATTTTTACTGATGATATATAATGGTAATGTGTTAATGTTCTATCATTTTTTGATCATTTATTAAGTTTTGCATTTGAATATTTGATGAGAAATATTTAAACATGACTTAATTTATTTAAATATTTGTTAATTTTTTGTTAAATGTTTTAGGATTTTCATAATTGTAAAAAATGAATATTTAATATGCGTGTCCCAACGTGTCGAAATATGGTATTTTTTGAGAATTGACGAGTCACATGTCGTGTCGTATCGTGTGTCCCGTGTCGGTGTCGGTGTAACATAGGTTGCCTACAGAAGTCATCATTATTAATATCCCCATGCTTCCATATTATATTTATTCAAAAAGATTGCATTTCTCATATTACTTCATTGACCATATTAATTCTCATGATATGCAACAACAATCTTTTCAAGAACAAAAAAGTCAAACAAAAATCATTTATCAGCTCCAACCTTTTTCATTAATTTTCTCAAAATAAATTTGATTTTAAAATTAATCTTCCTGACATTAGACCTATATAGTATTTTTAAGTATATGTACCCTGTATTATAACTTATTATTTTGTATGCATACAGTAGGATGTATGCAAGCATAGTCTATGCATACATCTATTTAGAAGAACTAAAAATAAAACCAACCAATTCAGTTCAGCACTTCAATAGATAATGAAAGAACGAAATTTTAGTTATTTGGATTAAGAGCATAAATTTTGTTTGGCAAGGATCAACCTCAAGTCTATTCCAACAAGCTCATAAACGAGAGAACACTTGTTAAATTTAGAGCACAGATTTTAAAAAATGACTATTATAGTATGAGATCTAATCAAATGCATATGAATAAATACATTAATGTATGCACTATTATTAATATCATGCATGATGATTCATAAAGTCAACCTCAAGTAGTTTGGATAAGACTACGTATGAATACATGTAGGCTTTTGTGCTTCAACATATCCATGACTTTTAAGCTTTTATGCATCTACAAATGTATACACCTCGAATTTTATGCATTTGCTTGTTTATCAAGATAAATGGACTCAAGTGGCATGATGATGTGGAAAATTTTCCTACCAGCCCCACACAACAGCAGCCCACTACCCCCATTATCCCCTCTGACTAAAGTTTAGGGCCACTACCTCCTACACTTCCTCTTCACCACCCATTACCCTACTTACCCCTCACGTGGAGCCACTATTCCCTCTCCCAAACCTAGTCCCCACTCCCTCCATTCAGCCAACCACAACCCCATAGCATCCGTGAGCCTCCAATACCACCAGGCACACAAAATTCTCCTGTTTTGGTTCTGTCCAGGAAAAGAAAACTGCTGCCAATTGCTGGAAATTTCCCCCAAACAACCCAGTTAACTCCAAAAACGAAATCTGGGATGGAATTTCTCCCTCCCACCTCACCCACTGGCCGCCTTTCCACACTTGATTGCTGCAAGCCCCACTCCAATCCTCCAAAGCCCCCCCCCCCCCCCCCCCCCCCCAGCCGCCCAGACAGCCTCCCCGCATAGCCCAGAATTGCAGTCAGGATTCCTGGACAGCCACCTACTGCAGCTGTTTGTTGAATTCAGCCTACATTGTCCTGTTCCCCGGCTCTCCAAGTTCAATCCAGTAGTCGCCAATGCTGTCCAACAGTTGGGCCCTCATTTAGAGGTCTGAAATCTATGAAGCACGGATACTTCCCCGAAGGCAGCGTACCCGTACCGGATACATATCCGGTACCAGTACGGGTACGTACCTGATACTCAACGGATACACCTATGTGGACACTTGGACTTAGCACATCATTTTGCATATTGTGATAGGAGTATGTTTTTCTAGAATAAACAAAGGTTGGTACGTCCAATTAAATTATGTATCTGTACCGAGTATGTTTCTGGTATCGGTACGTTTTTGTTACAAGTACGTGTATTGAACGTGTTGATTCAACGCAAGTTATTAACAAACGGCTAACTTGTCTCTAAATTAATCGGAGATTGAAGATGTTGATCTCCAACAATGAAGAAAAAAAAACTGAAAAGTAAACTTACGTTTAATTTTCTCTTTTGGTTAAACATATAAGACGTTAAATTTTGTAATATTTACGAATGCTTAATATTTGAAAACTTCATGTTACGTTGCATTGATTTGTGAACTTGTACTTCAAGTTATGATTTATGTTTGATGTTTCGATATTTGAGAAATATTTATTGCACTTGTGATATATAAATATATATTATATTTGTTATAGGTATCATGACGTACCCGTATCCATATTTTTAAAATTTTGTCGTATCGCCGTACAGGGTACGTATCGTATCCGGCACCCGTACCCGTACCGGTGCTTCCTAGTCTGAAATAAGTCTCGGGTTGCGATCTTGCCTTTCCGACAGCCCTCCAAAAGTAATTCCAGCCCTCCCCTTTCAATATTTTTTCAAGTTTAAGGTGTGTATGTTATTTCTTTAAGCGTTGGGTCTTGTGATTGATCTCTACTTGAAGAGATATTATTTTGTATGTGTCGGAAGAAAAGATCCATGAAGGCCCAAGGAAAAGCCCATCTTAGGCTCTCTTCTTGTATTTGTATTAGTCCCACATCATTGTTTGGGATTCCTGTCTCCTTTTATATTCCTATTTTAATGTACAAAATCTTGTACTCAAATATACAAGGAAAATTAATAAAATTATTATTTTTTCCAATTCCCTTTTTGTTGTTGTTCTTAACATGATGTCAGAGGCAACCGGTCCCTAGTTCCTGTTTTTTGGGTCTTCTTGCACGCTATCTCTAGGCGGTTAGACATTGTCTAACAGCAGGTCCCTGCTTGTTTTTTTCTGCCCGCCGCGGCTAGCCCTTTTCTACCCATTGGCTACCTTTTGCCCATTTCTCATGTTTCTTCCCTTCCATTTGCTCTCTTTTATAGCTAATCTCCCCTCTGACGGTGGGCCCCTCAGCTGATTTCTTTCTGCGGTCTCCATCTTCTGGTTAGCGACTTGTCGCTCCTCTTCCTCACCGGTGCGATATCCGCTAAACTGCGAATTTTTCCCCCATCGTCTCTAGCCTAGCCGCAGTGTGCGGTCTTCAGTTCCTCCTGCTAGCGACTTGCCAGTTCGTTGTTTCTTGGTCGCAGTTGTCGCCTGCGGCTTGCGTATTCCAGTCTCTGCGGTCTGATCAGTTTCTCGTGCGGCCTGTCTACTATTGCCACGTGCCTAGCTGCTTCTACTACAGTGGTTGTTGGTCGCAGGATCCCTCGTGCCACTTACTCGCAGGGGGTCTTCCTGCTAGCCGCAGTTTCCTGTCCGCGGGTCTTCTTCTTTCTACCAGTAACTTCTTGTGCGGCCTGTCCTCTGCTTACCGCAGTTCACTGTCCGCTAATTTCTCCCCAAGCCGTCGTCCTGCTGCTGCTAGGCGTTGCTTCTTGTTGCGCCTCTTTCCCATGGCCTTGTTGCTTTCTTGTCTGCGTTGTCTTCTTGCTATTTCAGTTCACCTGGATCTTTCTAGTCGTTGCTGCTTCTTCTGCAGTTCCTTCTGTTCGTTGAATCTGTGTTGTTCGTTGATCTTCCATTCTTGTTGGTCCGCAGTTTCTCCCCTAGCCGCAACCGGGTGCTGCTTCATGTGCTTGTGACGAGCTGCGTACTTCATGGAGTCTACTGTTGCGTCCTCTCTTCTCGCTCGTGCTGCGGTTCCTATTCCTGAGGTTTGTGATGAACGTGATCACTACTATTTCTCTTAGTAGAAAGAAGAATTTTGTTGAATGGGTGCATTTCGTCCGCCGTGTTCTTCAGACTAAGGGTCTCTTGCATCATGTCACTAAGGAAGCGCCTTTGGCTCCCTTGGACGACTGGCTTCCTGATGGACGTGTCCAGACCTGGATTCTTAACTATTTGGATGGTGAATCTTATCGTATGGCTATGTATCATGAGCGGTCAAGGCTACGTGGGATGAACTTCATTCCCTTTATTCCGACAAAGACAGTCTTCAACATTTGTTTGACATCATCACAGAACTTCAATCACTCGACTCTGGAGGTGCTAGTGACTTAACCTCTTTTGTTGTGCAATCCAAAACGTTAGTTGAGGCATGAATTCAACATCAACCCCCTACTACTGATCTTGCTGCACAACGCGCTCAGAAAGAAGTTGTTGGTATTGTCATGTGATGGCTCGGGTTCCGCCTCATCTTTATAGTGTTCGGGCTCAGATCCTCTCCTCTTCCACGGTTCCTTCTCTCTTTGTTGTGTACTCAATGTTGTTGAAGGTGACCCCCCCCCCCCCCCCTCGATGCTCCCGGTCCTCCCTCTCCGGCTCTTGTCCAGCACTCATTGACCTCACCCCCCCACCTCTCTCTAACAGAGGAGGTCGTACCGGCTACCGAGAGGGAGGTCGTACCGGCTACCGAGGGAGAGGTCACACCGGCCGCTCAAAATTCAGGTGTACTCGTTGTGGAAGAGAGGGTCATCTTGAGGCGACCTGTTACCGTAAACATGGTCTGCTTCCTCCGTCTAATGTTATTGTTGTTGTTGATACTTCCTCTACCACACGGGCTGATATTGAGGCTATGCGCCTTCCGCTCCAACATCTCAAAGGAGTACTTCCTCGTTCTCCTGGCTCTATTGCCTCTGTCTCCAATGAAGGTATTGTTTGCTTCTCCAATAGTCCACGGTGGATTGTGGACTCTAGTGCCACTCATCATATCACTTCGCAGAAACCACCTCAGTACTTGGCTGCTTTGCATCCCAAGTTTATCACAGTTGCTAATGGTGACACTGCCCCTGACTTTGGCTATGTTGATGTGTCTCTCACTGTCTCTATATCTGTACGCTCGGTTCTCCATGTCCCGGGTTCCCCTTTCAACCTTTTTTTTGTTAGTCTTCTTACTGAAGATCATGATTGCTCTATGACCTTCACAACTTCTTCTTTTGTGGTGCAGGATCGACAGACGCAGAATACCATTGGTAGAGGACGACTGTGCAATGGGCTCTATCTTCTGGACATGTCTCCCACCATCCTCTCATCTGTCACCTTTGTAGAGTGGTATCGACGTCATGGACATGCTCCTCTTTTAATTCTCCAGAAGACTCTTCCTGACTTGTCTCTTCCTGCTTTTACATACGAGTCTTGTATCTTTAGAAAACAACACCGTTCTTTTTTTCCTCCTCATTGTACTTGGAGCAATGCTCCTTTTGACTTAGTGCATTTGGATGTATGGGGACCATATAAAGTTGTTAATATCTCTGGTTATCGTTATTTTCTTACGTTTATTGATGACTATTCATGTATGATGTGAAGTTTGTCCCACGGGCTACTAAATATATGTTTGTTGGTTACTCCCGTATTCAGAAAGGCTATGTGTGCTACTCTCTCACTGATCGGAAGGTTGTTGTGTCTGTTGATGTTACCTTCCTGGAAGAACAACCATTTTGCTCCGCTCCTTCCCCTCCTCAACCACCGTTACTGCCACGACCTGCCATCCTTGTTACCTCTCCTCCATCACCACTTCTTCCCACCCAAGTTCTCATTTCGACCAAACCACCACTTCTTCGTGTCTATACTCATCATTCTTCTAGCTCTGGAGCCCCTCAACAATTGCATTTTACCTCTGGTTCTTCGCGTCCTACTGATTCGGCTACTACCTCCACGACTCACACCCTGGTGAATTATATCTCCTTGGATCGCCTCTCCACGGCACTTCTCAGATTTGCTACTTTTTTATCCTCCATTGTTATACCTAACTGTATGCAGGAGGCTCTCCAACATCTGTGGTGACGTGCGGCCATGGATGAGGAAATGACTGCTCTTTGGGCTAATCAAACATGGAACTGGTTGCTCTTCCTCCAGGGCAGACGTGTGTTGGCTGTAAATGTTGCGATCAAACATTTTCCTGATGGCACCATTGATCGTCTCAAGGCTCGTCTTGTGGCTCGTGGGTTTACTCAACAATAAGGTCTTGATTATGATGAGACCTCTCTCGTTGCCAAGTTGAACATCGTTCATGTCCTCATTTCTTTGGTTGTTCATCGAAGGTGGTCACTACATCAGTTAGATATCAAGAATGTCTTTCTTAATGACGATCTTTAAGAAATAATCTACATGCACCAGCCTCTCGGGTTTGAGACAACGGGGGAGTCACTTGTTTTTCACCACAAGAAGTCTATTTATGGTCTCAAACAGTCTCCTCGCGCATGGTTTAACAAATTTAGTAAGGTTGTCTGTGATGTTGGATTTACTCAGAGCTCGGTGAATTTCTCTCTTTTTACTCGTTATCAAACAACAGGCACAGTGCTGCTCTTAGTGTATGTTGATGATATTCTAATCACGGGAGATGACTCTAAAGTAATCACAATGATCAAGTAACACCTGAATTCCATTTTTCAGACAAAAAGATTTGGGAAATCTTCGATACTTGGACTGGAAGTTACAAGACGTCCTGACGGCCTTGTTCTATCCCAACGAAAGTACTGTCCTCATCTTTTTTGAGATGTTGGTTATTCTGAATGCAAGCCTATTGATACTCCTATGAATGTTAATCACAAGCTCTGAGCTCAGGCCTTTGACACCGATCAACTTCTTTCAAATCAAAAATATTATCGACGACTTGTAGGCTGTGTTGTCAAGACGCGCACCTAGGCGTCGGGCGCACCCCGCCGCGCCTCAGGATGGTTGAGGCGAACGATGTGGACCAGGCGCGCACCTTACAGACTCCCAGGCGTACCAAAGGCGCGCTTGGGCCTTTCAAGGTGTTTTTTTTTTAAAAAATTGAGATGGGAAAAAACATGATCTCAAACGCACCCGAGTCACCCCTAGGCGCACTTGGGCGCCCAATTCACTGAAATTGAGCGAATTGGGCGCCCAATCCCCTCAATTTCAGTGAATTGGGCGCTCAATTCTCTCAATTTCAACGAATTGAGCGCCTAATTCGCTCAATTTCCTTTTCCCCCCATTTTTGCGCCTCATGTGCCTCAGGCGCGCGTCTGCGCCTAGGCTCCAGGGGTCCTCTGCGCCTCGGTGCGCCTTGCGCCTTTGACAACATAGCTTGTAGGAAAACTCATTTATCTTACAGTTACAAGAACAAACATAAGACATCTCATTTGTTGGAGTTGTCAGCCGGTTCATGCATTCTCCACGAATGTTTCGCCTTCAGGTCGTTGAGTGCATCCCAAGTTATTTGAAGACAGCCTCTGGACAAGGGCATGTTTACAAACCCTCTTCCTCTTCTACTTTATCATTGGTTGCTTATTCTAATGCGGATTGTGCTGGCTCAATAGATGATCGGTGTTCCACTAGTGGGTTTTGTACCTACTTCGTCGGACATCTTATTACCTGGCGCGGAAAGAAACAATATGTGGTTGCCCGCTTTTGGGCCGAGGCCGAGTATCGGTCAATGACATATGTTATATCTAAGATTATGTGGTTAGAAGGTCTTCTACATGATTTAGGAGTCGAGCTTTTCTCACCACCTACTTTATTTTGTGACAACCAAGCAGCTACACATATTGCTAAGAATCTTATTTTCCATGAGTGGACCAAACACATTGAAGTTAATTGTCACTTCATCTGGGAGAAAGTTCAAATTAAGAAATTAGGATTGAAACATGTTTCAGCTGCTGATCAAGTTGTGGATCTTCTCACTAAAGTCTTGCCACATGTGTTGCATTATCAGTTCTTGTCCAAGCTAGGTGCGTATGATTTGTATGCTCCATCTCGCGGAAAAGTTTTGGAAGAAAAGATCCATGAAGGACCAGAGAAAAGCCTATCTTAGGCTCTCTTCTTGTATTTGTATTAGTCCCACATCATTTCTTGGGATTCCTCTCTCCTTTTCTATTCCTATTTTAATGTACAGAGTCTCATACTCAAATATACAAGAAAAATTAATAAAACAATTTTTTTCCAATTCTCTTCTTGTTGTTGTTCTTGACAGTATGCTTTGATTTCAGTTATTTGAGTCAGTGTATTCTCATTTATTTACCAAGCAGCTACACATATTGCTAAGAATCTTATTTTCCATGAGTGGACCAAACACATTGAAGTTAATTGTCACTTCATCTGGGAGAAAGTTCAAATTAAGAAATTAGGATTGAAACATGTTTCAGCTGCTGATCAAGTTGTGGATCTTCTCACTAAAGTCTTGCCACATGTGTTGCATTATCAGTTCTTGTCCAAGCTAGGTGCGTATGATTTGTATGCTCCATCTCGCGGAAAAGTTTTGGAAGAAAAGATCCATGAAGGACCAGAGAAAAGCCTATCTTAGGCTCTCTTCTTGTATTTGTATTAGTCCCACATCATTTCTTGGGATTCCTCTCTCCTTTTCTATTCCTATTTTAATGTACAGAGTCTCATACTCAAATATACAAGAAAAATTAATAAAACAATTTTTTTCCAATTCTCTTCTTGTTGTTGTTCTTGACAGTATGCTTTGATTTCAGTTATTTGAGTCAGTGTATTCTCATTTATTTAGTTATTTGACTACAAACACTCTTACATTTATACAACATCTCTTTGTTCATTAGCTTTAACTACTGTGGTTTATCATTCATAATTGAGTTATAAAAAAAGTTATTGCAAGTTTAAATTCGTCAGATATGTATGGTTGCATGTAAGAGTTTCACCCACTATTCCCGGTCATATATAACCGTCCTGCGTCGGACTTTAGTTGCATCATCAAAGAATACAAATATGATAATGGTTGTTAAATATATTAAATTTGTTTATTTATTTGAGCCATTATAGTGTGATCGTTATAAGTTATAAATGGGTTATTGGGTAGGAATTTATGTTCGACGACTCTACACATTTTACCTACATTTCTACCATTTGACCACATCCAGTCTGCATATAACCCTCTACTGTATTCTTCCATTTGCACTCATTTTTTAACAATCTTTTCATTTTGAAAACTCCCGTACATTTCCCTTGAACGCCGACTTGATAAGTGACTTTTGAGCTTCCCCAGACCATCCATCCACCCTGCCATGGTTGTCAAACCTCTCCCTCCTATTATATATTTGTTCTTTTATCTTCCATATCCTTAACCTATAAATAGGTGCATTTGTACTTGTTTATAAAAAATATAATTAAAAGAAAATTCTCACTTCCACCTATTATTGTGTGCACTATCAGTCTAAAATAAAGAACTTATTTACTGAGCGTGTGGAACGATCTTTATGAGGCTAGGAAGGAAGACGCTATGAAGGATCATCTGTGACTGACTGACTGCAAGCTTCTGAGGTTCAGAAGATAAAAGTAAAAAATATTTGTCTCTATAATGATTCTCTAACATCATGATATATTATATTCATTTTTCCTTTTCATCTCCAGATTGTACACTAGAATTTGTTTCTACTTCAGCGTATGTGTTTAATTAAATTTATTAATTTGGAAATAAATCTTTTTTACTCATAATTATCTTCCACAAATCTATAGACGTCGTGTTGAAACCGAGAACCGGCTTCCGAGGAGTTCGAACCCTTGGGGAAGGGGCTGACCGCACACTTCTCCTAGCAAGCTTGGCTGACTGAAAACTTAGAGCTCGAAACTGGCCCAAGGCTCCAACACGGAGGTCCCACCACACACCCGAAAGATCTTAGAGTGATTCCCCTCTTTAGCCAGTGCTGAGCTAATGGCACCTCAGAAAGCGCAAGAAGATCTGGGAATTAGAAAACTGGAAAGCTTGCCTTCTGAGGTACCACATTGGGCCTATTTATAGATTTTAAAATATGGCTTGCAAATAGCGTGGCTCCGCTGTTCTAAACAGCTATATGCAGCCCAAAGTGGTCTGCCAACAGCCAAACTCCGATGTTCTGAGGAGCTAAATGCGGACCTTTGAGGGCATCCAGGTAATTTTACCTCTAGGTCCCACTGGGCGAATGGTCCATGAAGGCACCACTCGCCTAAAAGAATGAGTGCTAGGGAGTCGTGCACTCGCCTCCTAGGCTCTCTCTGAAGGGCGAGAGCTAGCTTAGGCAACCACTCGCCTGGCTCGGCGAGATGTCCTCAAGTGCGCGGGCTGAGGCGCGAGATTGGTGCGAGTGCGTGATGAGGATCGCACTCGCCTAAATGGCCTCTCCTTTGATTCGCGCGAATGCCCCTTTGGGCACTGGACGAGTGCAGGCCAGCCTACCTCACTCGTCAATCTGGTGTTTTTGGGCATGAATGTCCTATAATACCCTGAATCTGCCGGAAGAGGCCCACTTAGCGAATACGGGGTTGTACACAATCTCCGCTCTTTGCGAGCTTTCGCAAAGCTCGGAAAGAATCATCCAACCCCAAGTAATTGATGATTGTCAGTTGACCTGGAAGAGAATCTTTTGTGGGCCTCGTCATGGCTCTATAAATATCCAATCATGGACATGAATATTGCCCCGTCCAATCCCCTATTCTTTCCGGCTTTCTCGCCTCCAACCTGATGTCGCTTTTGAAGGAAGCCCAAGATCGCCTCAATATCGCTCGTGCCGAGAACAAGACCCTGATGGGCTCATTCGCCCCTTGGCTCGCCCGACAAGCCCCAAGCTCTTCCCCAAAAATGAAGAAGGCCAAGATGGTCAGGCGCGACCTGACCAGGGATGAGTCCATCTCGCAGACTCCATCCCACTCTGAAATCCCTCAGGTATCTTAACTCGCTTTACATTCCTTACTGGGATAAAAACAGATGCCAACGCGCTCTCCTACAGGTCCCGCCAAAGGGGAAGGAAGTTGGGGAGGCGAGTGTTGCACCGCACTCGCTTGAGGCCGACAATGACGAGGTGGCCCCCGAGATTACCTCCCCTCACAAACCGAAAGATCTCCCGCGGGTCAATGGTAATTTCCCTTTCTTTCCATTTGCTTCTTATCAATTTGCTTAGAGGACCTCCTCCTGGAACCGGTCCACGTAGCTCCCCAGAGTTTCGTTCACACCCTGCTTGATAAGGAACAGGGACTCTGACTCCTTCCTCTTCTTGGAAGTTGTGAACCTCAACAAAAACCCCCAGCGCAGGTCCTCAAAGCAGTACATGGAGCTGGAAGGAAGCTGATGGAACCAATCCCTCGTCTTCTCCTTGAGGGTGATGGCGAAGAGCCGACACTTGAAGGCATCTGACATCTGCCTGATCGAAACCACATCCTCAAACCACTGGATATGCTAAACTGGATCGTCCCTTCCGGTGTAGTAGGACATTTCTGACTCTCGAAACCCCTCTGGAACTGGGGCGGATGAGACTAGCTCGCTGAAAGGACTTCCCTCCCCTGTCGGGCGAGTCGGGCGGTCTCGCACCTCCACCTCGTCGGATCGTCCCGCACTCGCCGAGCCAGGGAACAGGGCTCGCCCTGGTAGATCTCGCCCGGGGAGATCTCATCCACTACCTTCCGCCGCTACCTCTTTCCCAGGTCGGCTAACAGGGGCGTTCTTGCACAGGGCTGGGGCTGCGGCCACTGGGACCGAGGGTGTCGTGCACTCGCCGCGACCAGTGAGTGTGACGGTTATGAGGTTCTGCATCTCTTGCCGGAAATCCTCAAACATGCCGAGAGTGGCGAGAGGGGGGGGGGGAGGTGGCGAGTCGGCCTGGTCAGATCCTTGTCCTTCGCCTCCAGTCATCGAGCTCGCTAAGGTTTTCGGTGTTGATCACTCTCCACGCTCACCGCACCAAAATATTGAAACCGAGAACCGACTTCCGTGGAGTTCGAACCCTTGGGGAAGGGGTAACCGCACAATTCTCCTAGCAAGCTTGGCTGACCGAAAACTAAGAGCTCAAAACTGGCCCAAGGATCTAGCACGGAGGTCCCACCACACACCCGGAAGATCTAAGAGCGCTTCCCCTCCTTAGCCAGTGTTGAGCTAAGGGCGCCTCATAAAGTACAAGAAGATCTGGGAATTAGAAAACTGGAAAAGTTGCCTTCTGAGGTACCCCCTTGGGCCTATTTATAGATTTTAAAATCTGGCTTGCAAATAGCGTGACCCCGCTGTTCTAAACAGCTATATGCAGCTCAAAGTGGTCTATCAACAGCCAAACTCCGATGTTCTAAGGAGCTAAATGCAGACCTTTGAGGGCATCCAGGTAATTTTACCTTTGGGTCCCATTGGGCGAATAGTCCATGAAGGCACAACTCGCCTAAAGGAGCGAGTGTTGGGGAGCTGTGCACTCGTCTCCTAGGCTCTCTTTGAAGGGCGAGAGCTGGCTTGGGCAACCACTCGACTGGCTCGGCGAGATGTCCTCAAGCGCGCGGGCTGAGGCGCGAGATTGTTGCGAGTGCGTGATGAGGATCGCACTTGCCTAAATGGCCTCTCCTTTGATTCGTGTGAATGCCCCTTTGGGCACTGGGCGAGTGCATGTCAGCCTACCTCACTCGCCAATCTGGTGTTTTGGGGCCTGAATGTCCTGTAATACCCTGAACCTGTTGGAATGGGTTCACCCAGCGAATACGGGGTTGTACACGTCGAATGTCGGGTTCATGTCAGTTTGAGTTTAAAATGTCAGATGCCAGCTTGCAAGGGATATATCGGACTTTCATATTTAAATAAATTCATGTATATATATATAATTTTTTTTATATGCGCAATTATATACATAATATATGTTTTTATAAATTAAACAAGAAAGAGATCGTGACGGCAGTAAACAATATAAAGAACACGAAAGGAGAGCGAGACGAGAAAGTCGTCAAAGCTCGACTCAAAGAAATGCACAAAATGAAAGCACTAAACAAAATAAATTACCGCTTGGTTGCTTAAAAGAAATGAAACAAAAATTTAATACTCTCGTCGATATATCGGTCTAGAGATATCACCAGATATATCGTGTAAAAACAATATATCAGACGAAAATTTCAAAAGTGATATTTTTGTTTAAAATGTTGATGTCGAAACGTTCTCTCCAAAACCTTTATGTCGGCTGACACGTAGGACATTTCGCTCGACATTTACAATACTGATCTTCCATTCTTAATTTTAGGTTTTTGATCAAATACTCATTTAGCATCAAATCAAATAAAAACTTTATTTTCCTATTAAAACTTTTAATCCAAAACAGTAAGATTTATTTTATTATTTTGAATTTTAAATTGAACATTCAAGAAAATCAGATTAACTAGCAAAATAATCTTTGGATCCTTCTCAAAAATTATATCACTGAATCATTTATAATATAAAATAAGCCCTACTCGGCCCACTCAACTACTGTGGTTTATCATTCGTAATTGAGTTATAAAGAAAAGTTATTGCAAGTTTAAATTCGTCGGATATGTATGGTTGCATGTAAGAGTTTCACCCACTATTCTCGCGTCAGACTCTATTTGCAATTATATACATAATATATGTTTATAAATTAATCAAGAAAGAGATCGTGATGGCGGTAAACAACATAAAGAACACGAAAGGAGAGCGAGATGAGAAAGTCGTCAAAGCTCGACTCAGAGAGATGCACAAAATGAAAGCACTAAACAAAACAAATTACCGCTCGGTTGCTTAAAAGAAATGAAACAAAAATTTAATACTCTCGTTGATATATTGGCCACAAGATATCACCCGATATATCGTGAAAAAACAATATATCAGTCGAATTTTTTAGAATTGATATTTTTGTTTAAAATGTTGGCAAAACGTTCTCTCCAAAACCTTTATGCCGGCTGACACGCCAGACATTACGCCCAACATTACTGTTAGAGAATACTAGGAAAAATAATGTATTGACCCAATAACTTGACCCATGTAAGATTTTTGTGTTTAGTCCCGCATTGTTTGTATAGCTAGATTTTACTCTCCTATATATTTGTACTCATACTTGTTTTTTGGTATTCAAGAAGTATATACAAGGTTTGGATCTTTCTCTACATGATATCAGAGGGAAACAGTCCGGCATGTTTTCTCTCTAACTGCCCAGTCCTCCTGTAACCGGGCGGCCTGTTTTTCAATCTAACCGCCCAATCCTACTGTTAACCGGGCGGCCTGTTTTTCTGCTTAACCGCACTGCTTTGCGGCTTCGTTCATTTCTAACCGCATCCTTCTCTCCCGTGGATCCACCTCCTCTTTCTCTTCTACGCTCTTTTATAGCCTTCATCCCTCTGGCACGTGGACCTCACTCCCGTGCGGTTAGATTTTCTTAACCTCCACGGGCTGCTCTCTACCCACTGCGGCTCCCCCCCCCCCTTCCCGCGGTTAGATCTAATCGTCTGACCTCAAACTCTACTCGTTGCGACCTGTCTCTGTCCGTTGCGACCACCTTTCTCTTCTTGTCGCACGACCTCTTCTCGGTCTTATCGTTGCGGCCTCTTTCCTTGCCGCACGGTCTCCTTGTCGAGGAATCTTATTGCTCTTGTCGCAAGGAGTTCTTTCTTGCCTTGTCGCTCTTCTCTTGTTGTCTGTCGTGTTACTTCCCGCTTCTCGGCTCGACTTGGCTGTTCGCGCGGACTGCTTCTACCGATCTTGTTGCGGTTTGCTTCTAACCGCACGGTCTAGTGCTTGTTCTCCATTTTTTGATCTCTGTGTGGTCTACCTCTAACCGTCGCGACTTGTTTTCTATTCGTTGTGGGCTCTCTTCTATCAGCTGGTCGTGGCCTTTCTTGCCGTTGGTGCGTCGTCACGGTGACCGGTAAAGACTGTTTCTTACCGATCTTATTGCGGTTTGCTTCTCACCGCACGGTCGGGTGCCTGCTCGCAGTGTTTGATCTTGGCGCGGTCTGCCTCTAACCGCCGCGGGTTGTTTCTATCCGCTGCGGGCTCTCTTTTATCCGCTGGTCGTGGCCTTTCTTGTCGTTGGTGCCTTGTCACCGTGACCGCTGAAGACTGTTTCTTACTGCGCTGGTTGTGGCCTTTCTTGTCGCTGGTGCGTTATCACTGTGACCGTTGTGGACTGTTCCTTGCAAGATGTTCAGCTGTCCTCCGGGCTGTGTGGTGTCTATTTCCGATGGTGGTACCTCCTGCCTTGCTCATAGCTCATCCTGGATTTTGGATTCTGGGGCCTCTCACCACATTACCTCATGGAAACCACCACAATATTTAAACTCTGTGCATCCCAAGTTCATCAATGTTGCTAGTGGTGACACCATTTCCATTTCTGGCGCGGCAGATATTCACCTTACCCCCTCCATTACTCTTTGCTCTGCCCTTCATGTTTTGGGCTCTCCTTTCAACCTTCTCTATATTGGTCGTCTCACTACTGATCTTAATTGTGATGTAATTTTTTCTTCCAACTTGTGTGTTGTGCAGGATCGCAAGACGCACACTATCATTGGAAAAGGGCATCTCTCGAATGGTCTCTACATCCTAGACCCCTCTCCCCCAACGGTGTTGTCCTCTATTAGCTCTGTTGATTGGCATCGACGACTTGGTCACGCTCCTCTAAACATACTCAGAAAATCTCTCCCTGAAGTGTCCCTCCAAGAGTTCACGTGTGAGTCTTGTATCTATGGGAAACATCATCGGTCTACGTTCTCACCACATACAACTTGGAGCCTTGCTCCCTTTGATCTAGTGCACTCCGATATTTAGGGACCCTACAAAATTGCGAGTGTTTTTGGATATCGTTACTTTGTCACATTTATAGATGACTACTCTCGGGTGACCTGGTAGTATCTCTTTCGTGACGGCTATGAATTACCTGGTGTATTTCGTACTTTTTTCATTGAAACTCGCAACCAGCTTTCCACTACAATTAAAACCCTCCGCACCGATAATGCCCGTGAATACACTAGTCATGCCTTTGCACACCTATGTGCTGAGTTTGAGATCATCCATCAAACCTCCTGTGCCTATACCCCCAACAAAATGGCGTTGCTGAACGCAAAAATCGTCGTCTGCTTGAGGTCACTTGCTCTCTTATGATTCAAATGAATGTTCTCAAACAGTATTGGAATTTTGCGGTTTCTACCGCCTGCACTCTTATTAACCGCATGTCTTCCTCTATTCTCAATTTTGCGGTTCCCTTCAATCTTCTTGTTCCCTCCAAACCTCCTTTCTCCATCACCCATCGGGTGTTTAGCTGTGTGTGCTTTGTTCATCATCTTGGCCTGTTCACTGACAAACTTGCTCCACATGCCACTAAATATATGTCCGTGGGTTACTATCGGACTCAAAAAGGCTACCTTTGCTTTTCTCCCAAGGATCGCAAGGTTGTTACTTCTGTTGATGTCATCTTCCTCAAAGATCAGCCATATTACTCTCAACCAGCTGATTCTCCACTTCTGCCACCTCTTCCGCGGCCTGCTATTCCTGTTTATTCAAACCTTCCACCTCTCCTTCCCACACCTATCCCACCTAAACCACTTATCATCTGTGTGTACACTCGACGTCCTTCTTTTTCTACTACCCTATGGGAGATGCCCTGCTTTAATGATGTTTTGCAGTCTGCGGATCCGGCAACAGGTTCCACTGCCCACCCGCTAGCCAACTATGTCTTTTTTCACCGCCTCTCTCCGGAACTCCGACAAAGTGCTCTTTCTTTATCATTTATTTTCACCCCTAATTCTGTGCAGGAGGATCTCTAACATCTCGGGTGGCGGGTGGCTATGGACGAGGAAATGTCTGCTCTTTGGGCAAACCACACATGGGATCTGGTCTCGCTTCCTCCTGGACAATCTTGTGTGGGATGTAAGTGGGTGTTTACCGTCAAACAGGGTCCGGATGGGACGATTCACCGTTTGAGAGCTCGTCTAGTAGCTCGCGGTTTCATTCAATAACAAGGTCTGAATTATGATGAGACTTTTTCTCCAGTCGCTAAACTCAATAATGTTCGTGTGTTGATCTTCTTCGCGGTTCATCGTCACTGGCATTGCACCAACTGGATGTCAAAAATGCTTTTCTTAATGACGATTTGCAGGAGACCGTTTATATGCAGCAACCTCCCGGGTTTGAGACCACAGGGGAGTCTCTTATCTGTTGTCTGAAGAAGTCTCTTTATGGTCTCAAACAATCTCCTCGGGCATGGTTTGATAAATTTAGTAAGACCGTTAGTGTTGTTGGGTTCACTCGGAGCTCGGTCGGCTTCTCTTTGTTCACTCATCATCGTCCAACAGGCACAATAATTCTGTTAGTATATGTGGATGATATTTTGATTACAGTAGACGATCTTCCAGGAATAAGGATGATCAAACAGCATCTGGCGACTGTGTTTCAAACAAAGGACCTGAGAAGCCTTCGATATTTTCTAGGTCTCGAAGTGGCTCGGAGACCTGATGGGCTTGTGTTATCTCAAAGAAAGTATTGTCGTGACTTACTTCATGATGCGAGCTATTCTGGATGCAAGCCTGCTGATACTCCCATGGATATCAATCACAAGTTTTGTGTTCATGCCTCGGACTCTGATTTGCTCCTTTCGAATGCAAAGTATTATCGTTGTCTTGTAGGAAAGTTGATATCTCACTGTTACGAAACCTGATATATCATTTGCTGTTGGAGTTGTCAGTCGATTCATGCATGAGCCACGTATCTCTCATCTTCAGGAAGTCGAGCGTATTCTTCGATACTCGAAGACTGCTCCTGGATAAGGACTTGTATACAAGCCCTCTTCGTCTCCCTTATCTCTGATTGCATACTCTGATGTTGATTATGCTGCCTCGTTGGATGACCGTTGTTGTACAAGTGGATACTGCACTTACTTTGGAGGACATCTTATTACATGGCGCAACAAGAAACAGTCTATGGTTGCTCGCTCATTTGCTGAGGCCGAGTATCGATCGATGGCAGCAATTGTATCTGAGCTCACATGGCTTGAGGGTCTCCTTGATGATCTAGGAGTCAAGCTCTTCTCACCTGCCACTTTATTTTGCGACAGTCAAGCTGCTATACACATTACCAAGAATCCGGTCTTCCATGAACGGACAAAACATATTGAAGTTGACTGTCATTTCATTCGGGAGAAGGTTCAGTTGAAGAAAATAGAGTTAACACATGTTCCTGTTGCTCAGTAAGTTGTTGGCATCCTCACCAAGGCCTTACCACGACATCTCTACTATTAGTTTTTATCCAAGCTTGGTGCCTACGACTTGTACGATCCAGCTTGGGGAAGAGTGTTAGAGAATACTAGGAAAAATAATGTATTGGCCCATTAACTTGGCCCATGTAGGATTTTGTGTTTAGTCCAACATTTTTTGTATAGCTAGATCTTACTCTCCTCTCTCCTATATATTTGTACGCATACTTGTTTTTTGGTATTCAAGAAGTATATACAAGGTTTGAATCTTTCTCTACAATTACAATATTGATCTTCCATTCTAAATTTTAGGTTTTTTGATCAAGTACTCATTTAGCATCAAATAAAAAACTTTATTTTCCTATTAAAACTTTTAATCCAAAACAATAAGATATTTTTTATTTCTTTCGAATTGTAAATTGAACATTCAAAAAAATCACATTAACTAGCAAAATAATCTTTGGATCCTTCTCACAAATTATATCAATGAATCATTTATAAGATAAAATAAGCCCTACTCAGCCCAACATTATACTAATGTGGTTTATCAATCGTAATTGAATTATAAAAAAAAAGATATTACAAGTTTAAATTTGCCGGATATTTATGATTGCATGTAAGAGTTTCACCCACTATTCCCCATCATATATGACCGTCCTGAGTCAGACTCTAGTTGCATCATCAAAGAATACTAATTTGATAATGGTTGTTGGATATATTAAATTTGTTTATTTATTTGAGCCATTATAGTATGATCGTTATAAGTTTTAATGGGTTATTGGGCAGGAATTTAAGTTCGCCCACTATACACATTTTACCTACATTTCTACCATTTGACCCCATCCAGTCTGCATATAACCCTCTACTGTATTCTTCTATTTGCACTCATTTTTTAATTATCTTTTCATTTTGAAAACTCCCATACACTTCCCTTGAACGTGGACTTGATAAGTGACTTTTGAGTTTCCTCACACCATCCATCCACCCTGCCATGGTTGTCCAAACCTCTCCCTCCTATTATATATTTGTTCATTTATCTTCCATGTCCTTAACCTATAAATAGGTGCATTGGTACTTGTTTATAAAAAATATAATTAAAAGAAAATTCTCACTTCCAACTATTATTGTGGGCACTACCAGTCTAAAATAAAGAACTTATTTACTGAGCGTGTGAAACGATCCTCAGAGATCTTATGAGGCTAGGAAGGAAGACGCTGTGAAGGATCATTTGTGACTGACTGACTGCAAGCTTCTAAGGTTCAGAAGATAAAAATAAAAAAATATTGGTCTCTTTAATGATTCTCTATCATCATGATATATTATATTCATTTTTCCTTTTCATCTCTAGATTGTACAGTAGAATTTTTTTCTACTTCAGCTTTTGTGTTTAATTAAACTTATTAATTTGGTAATAAATCTTTTTTACTCATAATTATCTTCCACAAAGTTACAGATGTCGAATGTCGGGTTCATGTCAGTTTGAGTTAAAAATATCAGATGCCAGATTGCAGGGGATATATCAGACTTTAATATTTAAATAAATTCATGTATATATATATATATATATATTGATATATGCTCAAATATATACATAATATATGTTTATAAATTAAACATGAAAGAGATAGTGACGACAGTAAACAATATAAAAAACACGAAAGGAGAGCGAAACGAGAAAGTCGTCAAAGCTCGACTCAGAGAGATGCACAAAATGAAAGCACTAAACAAAACAAATTACCGCTCGGTTGCTTAAAAGAAATGAAACAAAAAATTAATACTCTCGTCGATATATCGGCGGCCACGAGATATCACCCGATATATCGTGTAAAAACAATATATCAGGCGAAATTTTCAAAAGTGATATTTTTGTTTAAACGTTGATGCCGAAACGTTCTCTCCAAAACCTTTATGCCGGTTGACATGCCAGACATTACGCCCAACATTACAATACTGATCTTCCATTCTTAATTTTAGGTTTTTAATAAAGTACTCATTTAGCATCAAATAAAAAAAACTTCATTTTCCTATTAAAACTTTTAATCAAAAACAATAAGACTCCGTTCGTAAGGAATTGAAAAGCAGGAATTGGAATTGACTTCAATTCCAATTCCAATTCTGTCGTTCGGCTAAATGCAGGAATTCTGTTACGGGAATTGGAATTATTAATTCCACTGTTCCCCTCAATATTAGAATTTTTCCGTCCGAGCCTGCATTTTTCTCCCGTGCACGCATTTTTTTCGCCTGAGCGCATATTTTTTCGCCAGGACGCGCATTTTGTGACCTGGAGGTCATTTTACGCAGGGCGCACAATTTTCGCCTGAACGCGCATTTTTTTTGCCCGGACGCGCATTTTTCGCCGGCCGAAAAATGCGCACCCGGGTGAAAAAAGCGCGCTCGGGCGAAAAATTATGGACCGGGTGAAAAATTCGCGCCCGTGCGAAAATTACAGGCCCGGGAGAAAATGCGCGCCAAAGCAAAAATGGGTGCTCGGACAAAAACTGAGTGCCCGGGGGAAAAATGCGCGTCCGGGAGAAAATGCGCGCCCGGGCGAAAAATGGGCGCCTGAGCGAAAAAAGGGCACTCGGGAGGAAAAATGTGCGTCCGGCTGAAAAATGCGCGCCCGATTGAAAATGCGGGCCCGGGCCAAAAATTGGCTCCCGGGCGAATAAAATCGCATCCCGAAGAAAAATTCGCGTCCAGGCGAAAAATTCGTTCCCGGGCGAAATATTTGCGCCCTGACGAAAAATGGGCGCTTAGGCGAAAAATGGGCGCCCGGGCGAATAAAATCGCATCCGGACAAAAAATTCGCGTCCGGGCGAAAAATCCGTGTCCGGGCGAAAAATCCGCGTCCGGGCAAAAAATCCGCGTCCGGGCGAAAAAATCCGCGCCCGGGCGAAAAATTCGCGCTCGGGCGAAAATTCGCCTACGGGCGAAAAAATCGTGCTTGGGCGAAAAATGCGCTCCTGGGGGCCGCATTTTCGCTCGAGAGAAAAATGCGCGGCCGGGCGAAAAAGAGCGTCAGAGCGAAAAATGGTCGCTCAGCCGAAAAAATGCGCGCCCGGTCGAAAAATGAGGGCTCGGGAGAAAAATTCGTGCCCGGGCGAAAAATGCGATCCCGAGCAGAAAAATGTGTGCCCCGTCAAAAATTTCGCTCTCTGTCAAAAAATGCGGTCCTGGGCGAACAACAAAATTTGCGTTGTTATATTTTTGAGAGAGTCGAAGACGCGCTGGTAGGGGTGAAATGAATTCCAATTCCAATGTAATATTTTGGCCGCCGAACAGTCACAATTGGAATTGGCAATTGAATGTCAATTCCAAAGCCCCAATTTCATCGAAACAAACGGAACCTAAGATATTTTTTATTTCTTTCAAATTTTAAATTGAACATTCAAGAAAATCAAATTAACTAGCAAAATAATCTTTGGATCCTTCTCAAAAACCATATCAGTGAATCATTTATAAGATAAAATAAGCCATACCCAGCCCAACATTCAATATTATTAATATTGTAGAAAGTGGAACAAGTAAATTTTGTATATCCAAAAATTTTTGTACACCAGAAGAGAATACAATATATATAGGAAGAGAGAGAGGAGAAGAATCTCAAACACAAGATGTGGGATAAATCTAAATCTAAATAGGCTCCAATATGGGCCAAATTAATTGGCCTAAATACATGGTTTTTCCAACACTCTCCCGCAAGCTGGAGCGCACAAGTCGTAGGCACCAAGCTTGGATAGAAACTGATGATATAATGGTAGTGGTAGAGCCTTGGTAAGAATATCAGCAACTTGCTCAGATGCAGGAACATGCTCCAATTCTAGTTTCTTCAACTGAACCTTCTCTCGAACAAAGTGACAGTCAACTTCAATGCGTTTTGTTCGCTCATGGAACACTAGATTCTTAGCAATATGAATGACAGTCTGACTGTCACAGAACAGAGTTGCTAGTGAGGATAATTTAACACCCAAATCCCCAACAAGACTCTCAATTCAGGTAAGTTCTGACACAACAGCCGTCATTGCACGGTACTCAGCCTCAGCAGACGAGCGAGCAACCACAAACTGCTTCTTACTGCGCCAAGTAATAAGATTTCCTCCAGTACAAAAACTAGTAGTGGACCATCGCATAGTCCGCATCAGAGTATGCAATAAGAGAAAGAGAGGAAGATGGCTTATACACGAGTCCTTGCCCAGCAGTCTTCAAATACCTGAGAATGCGTTCGACTGCCTGAAGATGAGAAATCCGTAGAGTATGCATAAATCGACTGACCACTCCAACTGCAAATGAAATATCAGGTCTCGTAACTGTTAGACATATCAATTTTCCTACAAGACGCGGATAGTACTCAAGATTTGGAAGCAGTGAATCAGAGTCAGATCCATGAACGCACAACTTGTGGTTGACCTCTATCGGGTTTTCGCAGGTTTACATCCTGAGAGACCAGCATCTTGCATAAGGTCAATACAGTACTTTTGTTGGGATAAGACAAGGCCATCAGATCGCCTTGCTACCTCAAGTCCAAGAAAATACCAAAGATTTCCAAGATCTTTGATTTAAAAGACAGAGTTTAAGTGATGATAACTTGTATCCCTGTGGAGTCATTACCAGTAATCAAAATGTCATCCACATAGACCAGAAAAATGACAGTCCCGATTGATTGATGACGAGTGAAAAGGGAAAAGTATGCAGAGCTTCTCTTTAAGCAAACCTCACGAATGACCTTAACTTCTCAAACCAAGCCCAAGGAGACTGTTTGAGACCACAGATAGATTTTTGGAGCAAACACACACGAAACACCCCTGTGATCTCAAACCCGGGCGGTTGATGCATGTAAACCGTCTCAAGGTCACCATTCAGAAAAACATTTTTTATATCCAGCTGATGTAGGGGTCACTGGCGATGAACAGCTAAGGATAGCAGAACCCGAACAAAATTTAACTTGACGACTGGGGAGAAAATTTCATCATAATCAAATATGTGTTGTTGAGTAAATTCGCGGGCCAAAAGCCGAGCTTTCAAACGATCAACTGTCTCATCCGTCGCATGTTTGATTATACAGATCCATTTACAACCAACACAACTATGTTGAGGAGGGAGAGAGACAAGATCTCAAGTCTGATTTGCCCAGAGAACAGTCATTTCCTCATCCATTGCAGCACGCCACCCCGGATGTTGGAGAGCCTCCTGTGCAGAGTTAGGTATAGAAATGGAGGAGAGAGAGAGAGAGAGCAAATGTAAGAAGAGGTGGAAATAGGCGATGTAAAGATACATAATTGGCCAAGGGATGAGACGTAGAGGTTGATGTCGAATCAACAGGCCGTGAGACCACGCTGGTAGAGGGAAGCCGCTCCAGGGCATCAGATTGTGGAGGACGACAAGTGTAAACCTGAATGATAGGTGGTTTGGAGGTGACTAGTGGTGGAGTAGGTGTGGGAAGAAGAGGTGGATGTGGAGACGTAACGGGAATTGTGGGTCGAGGTAGAGGGGGAAGAAGAGGATCAGTAGGAACGGTGTGAAATGGTTGGTCTTCACGAAAAGTGACATCAGCAGACACAACCATCTTACCTTCGGTAGGAGAATAGTAGACATACCCTTTTGGGTGCGAGAATATCCAACGAACATAGCTTTTGTAGCACATGGGGCAAACTTGTAATTTGGTGGATCAAGGTTATGGACATAACAAGTACATTCAAACACACGAGGTGTGAGAGAGAAGAGAGCCTTGGATGGGTAAAGGAGAGTGGCGGGGGCCACAAAGTGGAGGATAGATGAGGGCATGCGATTGATAAGACGGAAGGCAGTAGAAACAGCAAAGTTCTAATAGAGAGGAGGAACCAACATTTGAAACATGAGAGATCTGGCAACATCAAGGAGGTGACGATTTTTTTGTTCTACTAGGCCATTCTGTTGAGGGGTATAAGCACACGAAGTCTGATGAATAATATCTAACTCGGCACACAGATTGGAGAAGGTTCGGCTCGTATACTCACGTGCGTTATCAGTACGGATAATTTTTAAACAAGTGGAAAATTGAGTGTGAGTCTCCGTAAGAAATGTACGGAAGGTCGATAGGAGTTCGACACGATCACGAAGTACAACAAAGTAACCCGCGAGTAATCATCAATAAATATTACAAAATAACGATAACCAAAAATACTAGGGATTTTATATGGTCCTCAAATATCAGAATGCACTAATGAAAAAGGAGTATCGCTCTGAGTACAGAGAGAAGTAAAAGACACATGATGTTGTTTGCCAAAGATACAGGATTCACAAGAAAACTCCTTAAGAGATACATCTGGAAGAGCTTTCTTGAGAATCTAGAGATGAGCATGCCCAAGACGACGATGCCAATCAACGGGGGAGATAGTAAAGAGAGCAGTATGAGGAACATCTAGAAGATACAGCCCGCTGGACAGCCGCCCCTACCTATTCTGCGTTAGTCGATCCTGTACAACAAAAGAAGAGCATGAGAAGGTTACACAACAATCAAAGTCAAGAGACGGCTAACAGAGATGAGGTGAAAAGGGGATCCCGGAACATGAAGAACCAGAGATAAGAAGAAGGATGGAGTAAGAGGCATATGAGCAGCGCCTGAAACCGGGGGGTCGTTTCACCATTAGCCACGGTAATGAACTTGGGATAAGGAGAATCTAAATATAGAGGAGGCTTCTGCGGAGAGAGATGATGTGTGATACCTGTGTAACACCCCTATCCGTCGCATAGCATATAACAGTAGGTCCGGCCGGGGCCCGACGCCATATACTACGGACAGACCGGTTGGTTACGCGTTGAAACCATTCAACCAATCATGTCGTCCTACACAACACCTAGCGGAAGCAATTTATTAAGTTGCAAAAGAAATAAGAACCCAGCCACAACAGCATGAATGTCCACTACAAACTCAGGAATGTATACATACAATCAAAGAGAAATGGTCTTAAGGCCTTACACTGTTCACTTAATAAAAGAAGTGTTTTCCAAACTTCGGCACGCAGGCCGGCCATACATGAAAACGGGAAACAAACATAAGCAATTAGGCCTTCGAGGGCCGGCACAGCAACAAGGGCTTTAGCCCGCTATTTCCCGCTCTGCTCCGCAGCACTTGCAAGACACAAACCACCGCCCGGTGGCAAACAATAGCAACGGTCAGCAATGCTGACCAAATTATAACGATCCCGCCCCCACATTCGGGGCGGCAATGCTCTTTCCCTGCACTTTATTAGCATAGGCAATTATATAAAGTATTTGCACTTCACCACAGGCGTGGGCTCGCACGGCCACACACCCCGTGCACTCAGGGCACATTCTCGGCGAACCGGCCAACGTCATGTCAATTCAAGCCATAGACGTTCCCAATCCACCACCGTCTCTTGGACGGTCATCCATATGAGCATTTTGCCTTCCTGGCCTTGGTCACGGCAATTCAAGCCATAGACCGCCGAAGACCCTCATCCATGCCAACGGTCCTACCGAACGACATAGACCGGGTACGGTTCCGCCTGACCCGTGCTCACACCGCAACGGCAATTTAAGCCATATGCGCGGGTCAAGACTCACCGAGTCCCGTTCCCACCACAATAATCACATAACCCGGTTATGTTCACGTTGGCTCCCCGGCCACCGTGTTGGCAAAACCCGTTTTTGCCCAGTTTTCCGGGTGCACCTTGAAGTTAATCTCCAAGGCTCCCTGATGCAATCTACCACGTAGAAAACCCGAAAACACCCAAACATCCGGATTCTTGCCCGGTTCAAATGCAATGCAACATCACCGATCCGGACCAACATGTCCGAATAGGCTTCACACACAATGCCTATGTCCGTTTTCGCATACGGACTCTACACAAGGGGGACTTCACATATCTACCCCAAGGAACGCTCCAACTCTTCGCTCAATCGCGAGAGAGGGCTTCCAATGCAAAGGAAAAGAGGGCTTCACATGCCCAAGGATGAGAAATCATTACCCTTGCGTTCTTCCGCGGCGCCATGAAAATCTATGCGGATGAAAAGCACTGCAATCTCCTTGCCTTCGCGGATCCGAAGACGGCTCGCGATTTGGAGCTCCGAATCTCCACCGGCCGCCGGAGTTGACCTCCTTCTTCCTCCTCCAAGCTCTCCCTTCTCTCTAGGTTTTAGAGAGAGAGTACCCAAGAGAAATAAGGGTTTCAAAACCCTATTCCCGTCTAAAACCACCCAGGAGCAGCCCCCCACCGTCGGATCCAAAGCCAAGGAAACGAACGGTCGAGATTAGACCTGAAATCACAAAATCTGGGCCGAACACGGGTTCACACACGGCCGTGTGCCTGGCCGTGTAGCTCATTCGCCATCTCGACCAAAATTGAAAACCAGCAACACGGCATGTGACACGGCCTCCGACACGCCCGTGTCGCCTGCGACACGCCCGTGTCGGGACCCGTGTCACGCCCCCCGTGTGCAATTTATCAACACTTCGCAGTCAGAGAGGTACACGGCTTGGTGACACGGCATCAGACACGCCCGTGTCAAACTAGACACGCCCGTGTTCGTGCCCGTGTCATTACCCGTGTACCCAACCGCACAGCACAGGTGTGACACGGCCTGGGACACGCCCGTGTCCTAGGCCGTGTTCCACCACACGACCATCGTCGACCTGCACTGGTCGACGACACGGCCAGCTCGACGGCCCGAGCTCGACACGCCCGACACGGCCTCCGACACGCCCGTGTCGGGGCCCGTGTCACCTGTACCAAAAATCTGTCTTGGCCAAATTCGATCCCCGTCGCTCCTACAACATTTTGGGGTTGTTACAATTCTACCCCCCTTAAAGAATTTCGTCCACGAAATTAATAAAGGACAAACAGGACTTAACGTAAATCAGTACCTGAGCGGAACAATTCCGGGTACTCCTCCAGCATAGTCTGCTCCCGTTCCCAAGAGAGCTCCTCACGCCCGCAATTATCTCACCGGACCTTAACCATCCGGATCTCCTTGTTACGAAGCCTCTTGACCTCGACATCTTCAATACGAATGGGCCTGACCCTAGTCGTCAACCCTTCGTCCACCGGCACTTGGTCAACCGCGATCACCTGCGAAGGCTCTTGCACCGCCTTCCGCAACACAGAAATATGGAACACATCGTGTAACCCACTCAACTCCACCGATAGCTTCAAACGGTATGCAGCTTCGCCGACTCGCTCCAGAACCTCAAAAGGTCCAAGGTATCTTGGGCTCAGCTTCTTCAAGCGTCTCACCCGCGAAACCCCCTTGAACGGCTTCACTTTCAGGTATACCCAATCGCCTACCGCGAACTCCACGTTCCGGTGTTTGGCATTGTAATACTTCGCCTGCCGGTCCTGAGCGATCAACAAGCGCTCCCGAATGATCCGCACTAACGAGGTAGCACTCTCCACCTCCTGCTTCTTGTACAACCTTGCCTCACCCGTTTCAAGCCACGATAACGGCGTGCGACACTTCCTACCGTACAGGGCCTCGAAGGGCGCCATTTGTATACTCGCTTGGTAGCTGTTGTTGTACGCGAACTCCACCAAATACAGGTGGTCTTCCCAATGCTTCCCGAAGTCTAGAACACACATGCGGAGCATGTCCTCCATCGTTCTATTGACCCTCTCGGTTTGCCCATCCGTCTGCGGATGGAAAGCTGTGCTGAACTTTAACTTTGTTCTCAGCATCTGCTGCACCAACCTCCAATCATTTGACGTGAACCGCCCATCGCGATCACTCACAATGCTACGGGGCACACCATGCAGCCTAACAATATTGTCCACGTATAGCTTCGCCAACTTCTCCACCGAGTCATCCTTCCTATGCGGAATGAAATGCGACACCTTGGTTAGTGGATCTACGATCACCCAGATGACGTCGTTCCCCTTCTGCGACCTTGGCAACCCGTGCACAAAGTCCATAGATATATCGTCGAATTTCCACTCTGGTATAGGCAAGGACTTCAGAAATCCTCCCGGCTTTTGGCACTCCGCCTTCACCAAGGCGCACGTTTGGCATTTAGCCACGTACAACGCCACATCTTTTTTGAGCCCCGGCCACCAAAACAACTTTTTGAGATCACGATACATCTTCATGCTCCCTGGGTGGATTGAGTACTTGGTATTATGAGCCTCGTACATCAACTCCGCCCGGAGATTACCCCCACTCGGGACGCACAACCGATGATCCTTCCTTAATAAACCATCTTCCACCGAGAACTGGGAATTTGACCCATCCAACGCTGCCTCCATAAGCTCCTTCATGGGGTCATCTAACTCCAATGCCTGCCGAACCCGGTCAGCCAGGTCATACTGAACTTCTGTCCAGTTTAACATTGCTTTGGCGTTCGTCTGCCTGTCAACGCAACAGATCTCAAGCTCCTCCAACTCCTGTACTAGCCGCTCATCATGCACCGACAACCAGCTGGCTTGGGCGGGAGCCCTGCGGCTCAGCGCATCCGCAACTGCGTTGCCCTTCCCAGGTACATAATGTATTTTGAAGGTGTAGTCCCCCAGGAACTCCATCCATCTCCTCTGCCTCATATTAAGGTCTTTTTGATCCAACAAGTATTTTAGGCTCTTGTGATCGGTGTATATATCGACTCTTACGCCGTAAAGGTAGTGCCTCCACAACTTGAGTGCAAATATCACGACCGTCAACTCCAAGTCGTGCACCGGATAATTTCTTTCATGCACCTTCAACTGACGCGATCCATACGCTATCACGCTCCCATGCTGCAACAACACGCAGCCCAAGCCACTACCCGAAGCGTCGCTATACACCTCGAAGCCCTCGGTCCCACTCGGCAAACTAAGCACTGGCGCCGTGGTCAACCGTCTCGTCAGCTCCTCAAAAGCATGCACGCACTCTTGCGTCCACAAGAATTTCTGATCCTTCCTTGTCAACTTCGTGAGAGGTAATGCTAACCGCGAGAAGTTCTCTACGAAGCGCCTGTAATATCCGGCAAGTCCGAGAAAACTACGGACTTCCGCGGCAGAAGATAACGCAGGCCACTCCCGTATCGCAACAATCTTCGCCGGATCCACTGCTATACCTTCCCCACTCACTATATGACCAAGGAACGCTACCGAGGGTAGCCAGAACTCGCACTTAGAGAACCTTGCGTATAACTCATTCCTTCTCAGAGTCTCCAACACCAGGTGCAAGTGCTTGAAGTGGTCTTCCTCGTACTGCGAGTACACTAGAATATCATCAATAAAGACGATCACAAAGCGGTCCAGGTAATCTCTGAACGTCCTGTTCATCAAGTCCATAAATACTGATGGCGCATTCGTCAGTCCAAACGGCATGACCGTGAACTCGAAATGCTCATACCTTGTGTTGAACGCCGTCTTCGGGATATCACACTCCCTGATCCTCAGCTGATAGTACCCCGACTTCAAGTCTAACTTGGAGTATACCGACGATCCGACTAACTGATCAAAGAGATCATCAATCCTCGAGATCGGGTACTTATTCTTCTCCGTTAGCTTGTTCAACTCTCTGTAGTCGATACACAGCCGCATACTACCATCCTTCTTCTTAACGAAGAGGACCGGTGCGCTCCAAGGCGACGAGCTTGGACGCACATACCCTTGCTCCATCAGCTCCTCTAGCTGAACTTTCAACTCTGCCATCTCCTTAGGCGCCAACCTATACGGAGCACGTGACACCGGTTTTGCCCCCGGCACGAGCTCGATGGTGAAATCAATCTCCCGCTGCGGTGGGGCTCCGGGAAGACTATCCGGGAACACATCGGGGTATTCGCAAACCACGGGAATGCTATTCAACGTGGACTTTGGCTCCACAGCCCCCACTATTGCGAAGAACAGCTCTGCACCAGCACGAACTGCCTTTACCACCTGAAGAGCAGATATCAGTGTCTTGCTCGACCCCTTTAGCCCCTCGAATGTAGTCTCCCGCCCTACACCCAGCTTGACCTCCTTCCGGTCACAGTCAATCCAAGCTTTCTGCTCCGAAAGCCAATCCATCCCAAAGATCACGTCGAACTCTACTAGCGGCAGCAATGACGCTAGCAAGTCGAACTCTTGGCTCCCAATGTGAACCTTTACGGCGCACACCCTGTCCGCACGCATCGAGCACCCATTCGGTAGCAGCACGTCCAACTTGTCCTTCGCCATCGAAGAAGGGACTCTGATGCGCGATATAAAGCTTTCGGACAAGAAGGAGTGTGAAGCTCCCGTATCGAACAGTGCCCGTGCCGGACTATCACTAATCACAACAAAGCCTATACAAACAATATTAGGCTAACAAGCAATAGATAACGGTATTAAAGCTAGCTTGCTATAAATTAACTCATACCTGTCACCACATCCGCTTGCTTGATGGCCTCCTGCTGGCCCAAGTTATAGACTCTAGGCTGAGTCGGAGCATAGTGGGACGCGGTCGACTCCACCGCTTTGCCCTTCTCCTCGTAGGTAGCTCCTTGTTTCCTTTCGGACTTTGAGCGTCCACTCCAGCAATCACGGGCAAAGTGCCCCGTCTTTTCACACGTGAAACAAGCGCCCGGGGTTCGATTGGTAGTTGCCCCCGAGGCACCTGAAGCAGCTGGACCCGACGTCTTAGCTTTCTTATAGAATCTGTGGTAGCCCGACTTCGACGTAGTCGGTGCCTTGAACTCCGCTTTCTTACTACCGGATTCCTTCTTCGCTTGGACATTCTTCATATCCTTCTCCAAGGACCGGGCCGAATTGACCAGGGTCATGAAACCCTGCACCTTGGGCCCCGACAGTAGCAACCTTAAATCATCTCTTAGCCCTTCGTAGAAGCGGCTCGTCTTGCGCTCCTCGTCTGCGAAGGTAGCGCCGGCATATCTCCCCAACCGAGTAAACTCGTGGAGGTACTCATCAACGGTGCAATCCCCTTGCACCAACTTCTGAAACTCACTTTCTAGCGCAATTCTCTGCGCCGAGGGGAGGTATCGAGCCATGAATAGTCTCGCAAACTCCTCCATCGAAACTTCGGCCAACGGCCTTCCCCGCAACTGATGTAGCTCTAGGCCTTCCCAACATAGTCTTGCGTCCCCATCCAACAGGAACGTCGCTATTGTGGTCGTCTGGCACTCTTCCGTTTCCGTCGCAGTCATCACCCTGTTGACCCTTGAGAGCCAATCCTCTGTTTGGGTCGGGGTTTCTGCCCCCGTGAATACCGGTGGATGAAAGCCCATCACGTGCTTCAGTTGTCTTTTCGTTGCTCTCCGAGGCAACTCTGGCTCCAACACTACTTGCTCAACCCTCCTTTGCTCTGCCGTCTGAAGCGGTACTTGCTCCATAGCAGGAGCAGGCTGCTGCACCTGCCTTGCAGGCTGCGCATTGATCATTGTCATGACCGCTTCTGCCACCAACCTAATGGCCTCGGCAGACGGAGGTGTTGCAGGCGCATCGCTTGGCGCACTGCTCGCCTCAGAACCTGGCCGTTCAGACGGCCCAGCACCACTTCTGGTCACCTATAATCGTGCAAAACACCGATAAGCGACCAAAAAATTACTGCAAACAGCAATTATAGGAACACGCAGGTTCCTCAAACATGTATATTTTCATTCCTAAGTGGACATTCATGGGTTCTTCTCATGTTATAACGATGACGCACACATGTGCTCACTACCCCTTAAAGTGAATTCGTCCACGAATTCATTTAAGCTTGACCGAAACCAGAAGTCTGATACCAATTTGTAACACCCCTATCCGTCGCATACCATATAACAGTAGGTCCGGCCAGGGCCCGACGCCATATACTACGGACAGACCGGTTGGTTACGCGTTGAAACCATTCAACCAATCATGTCGTCCTACACAACACCTAGCGGAAGCAATTTATTAAGTTGCAAAAGAAATAAGAACCCAGCCACAACAGCATGAATGTCCACTACAAACTCAGGAATGTATACATACAATCAAAGAGAAATGGCCTTAAGGCCTTACACTGTTCACTTAATAAAAGAAGTGTTTTCCAAACTTCGGCACGCAGGCCGGCCATACATGAAAACGGGAAACAAACATAAGCAATTAGGCCTTCGAGGGCCGGCACAGCAACAAGGGCTTTAGCCCGCTATTTCCCGCTCTGCTCCGCAGCACCTGCAAGCCACAAACCACCGCCCGGTGGCAAACAATAGCAACGGTCAGCAATGCTGACCAAATTATAACGATCCCGCCCCCACATTCGGGGCGGCAATGCTCTTTCCCTGCACTTTATTAGCATAGACAATTATATAAAGTATTTGCACTTCACCACAGGCCTGGGCTCGCACGGCCACACACCCCGTGCACTCAGGGCACATTCTCGGCGAACCAGCCAACGTCATGTCAATTCAAGCCATAGACGTTCCCAATCCACCACCGTCTCTTGGACGGTCATCCATATGAGCATTTTGCCTTCCTGGCCTTGGTCACGACAATTCAAGCCATAGACCGCCGAAGACCCTCATCCATGCCAACGGTCCTACCGAACGACATAGACCGGGTACGGTTCCGCCTGACCCGTGCTCACACCGCAACGACAATTTAAGCCATATGCGCGGGTCAAGACTCACCGAGTCCCGTTCCCACCACAATAATCACATAACCCGGTTATGTTCACGTTGGCTCCCCGGCCACCGAGTTGGCAAAACCCGCTTTTGCCCAGTTTTCCGGGTGCACCTTGGAGTTAATCTCCAAGGCTCCCTGATGCAATCTACCACGTAGAAAACCCGAAAACACCCAAACATCTGGATTCTTGCCCGGTTCAAATGCAATGCAACATCACCGATCCGGACCAACATGTCCGAATAGGCTTCACACACAATGCCTATGTCTGTTTTCGCATACGGACTCTACACAAGGGGGACTTCACATATCTACCCCAAGGAACGCTCCAACTCTTCGCTCACTCGCGAGAGAGGGCTTTCTATGCAAAGGAAAAGAGGGCTTCACATGCCCAAGGATGAGAAATCGTTACCCTTGCGTTCTTCCGCGGCGCCATGAAAATCTATGCGGATGAAAAGCACCGCAATCTCCTTGCCTCCGCGGATCCGAAGACGGCTCGCGATTTGGAGCTCCGAATCTCCACCGGCCGCCGGAGCTGACCTCCTTCTTCCTCCTCCAAGCTCTCCCTTCTCTCTAGGTTTTAGAGAGAGAGTACCCAAGAGAAATAAGGGTTTCAAAACCCTATTCCTGTCTAAAACCACCCAGGAGCAGCCCCCCACCGTCGGATCCAAAGCCAAGGAAACGAACGGTCGAGATTAGACCTGAAATCACAAAATCTGGGCCGAACACGGGTTCACACACGGCCGTGTGCCTGGCCGTGTAGCTCATTCGCCGTCTCGACCAAAATTGAAAACCAGCAACACGGCATGTGACACGGCCTTCGACACGCCCGTGTCGCCTGCGACACGCCCGTGTCGGGACCCGTGTCACGCCCCCCGTGTGCAATTTATCAATACTTCGCAGTCAGAGAGGTACACGGCTTGGTGACACGGCATCAGACACGCCCGTGACAAACTAGACCTGCCCGTGTTTGTGCCCGTGTCATTACCCGTGTACCCAACCGTACAGCACAGGTGTGACACGGCCTGGGACACGCCCGTGTTCCACCACACGACCATCGTCGACCTGCACTGGTCGACGACACGGCCAGCTCGACGGCACGAGCTCGACACGCCCGACACGGCCTCCGACACGCCCGTGTCGGGGCTCGTGTCACCTGTACCAAAAATCTGTCTTGGCCAAATTCGATCCCCGTCGCTCCTACAACATTTTGGGGTGTTACAACCTGAGTCCACAATCCAGTGAGAGTCGTGTGAGAGGCAAGATATACCTTCATTGGAGATCTAGGCCACGGATCCAGAGGAGCGACTAACCACCCCATGTAACTGTTGGAGTTGAGCACGCAGAACAGCAATGTCTTCACTGGTGGCGGAAGGAGATGTGGTAGTAACCGAAGCAGTAAGGTGAGGAGGCAGACCATGCTTGCGGTAGCAGGTGGCCTCAAGATAACCGTTCCGGCCGCAGTGAGAACATTTCAAAAGGGTACGGCCTCCACGACCCCGACCCCGAGATTGGCGATCTCCACGAGCCGGAGGACCACGAGCAGAAGGAGTAAGCGTAGCCACGGGCTGCTGGAGGAGAGCTGGAGATAAATTCGGAGCATCTGGGGATGGAGTAACTTTCAGAAGCATCGAGCAAACGTCCGAGAGGGACGGAGTAACAGCGGAAGATAGGATATGAGCTCGAACACTATGAAGATGTGGAGGAACAGGAGTCATCATCATTGCAATCCCAACTGCTTCTTTATGCACACGTTGTGTAACCAAATCCGTGGTAGGAGGTTGATGTTGTATCCATGCCTCCATAAGAGTTTTAGCTCGAGCAACAAAAGAAGCCAAGTCACTCGTCGCCCCAGGGTCAAGGGATTGAAGGATGGTAAGTATGTTGAATAAGTGTTGAAGACTATCCTTGCCATAGTAGAGAGAGTGAAGATCCTCCCACATTATGTGAGTCGTCCCGTGATACATGGCCATCTGATACGGCTCGGTGTCGAGGAAATTGAGAGCCCAAGATTGGACACGTCCATCGTCACGGATCCACTCTTCAGTAGGACCAGTGGGAGGCAAGGTTGTCAGGATCGAGATCCTAAGTGGGATCGTTTTGAGGTTGAATCGGATCGGATCGAGGATCGCAAGATCCTACAACATTCATAAATTAAGACTAAAAAATTAAAATTGAATTTTGTATCATTAAATTACATGCTCAAATAATAAAAAAAATCAATAAATTGAGTAGTATGTGAATAACTATATTAATTTTTTGAATAATTAAATAAAAAAGATAATATCATATTAAGTTCAAATTCAGTTTCAGTTAAGACACCAAATGTTTACTAACAATAAAAGCAAATTTGGACTAGAAGCGACCGAAGAAGCCGCACTTGGCCTCAGTTTGCAGTCGGCAATCGACACTTGGGATATGGTAAAGCTAGGTCTGTGCAAAAGTAACCGAAGAACCAAGAATCGAACCGAAACCGATCTGAACCGGATGGTTCGGGTACGATTCTTGGAAAAACAAGAACCGGCGGTTCGGTTCGGTTCTCGGGTCCCGTGGTCGGGTACCCGAGAACCGACCCGACCCGTATGTTGTAAAAAATATATTTTTTTAGGTATGATTCATACCTGAAGATAGGCCCACATCACGCCTAATGATGTTAATAACTCGTTAAATAACATTTTACAGTAATACATGATTTGGAGATTTAATAAATCGTTAAATAACATTTTAAAAAATGTTAAATCTCAATCCCTTATATTCTTATAAGCTCATATTTCTCATTTTCTCCCGTGAAGTCAATCTCCCGTGAAATTCCTAACTTCCAACCCTAACGTCGCTGCCCCTGCGCCCTGCCTGCTAGAGCTCCTGTCACCGTCTCCAGTGAAGGCCGACCAAACACTCAAAGCAAGCACAATAGCACCTCTAGTCGTTAGAGTTCCCGTCCACGTCTCCCGTGAGGGCCGACTGAACACTCGAAGCCTCCCGCCGGCGTCGATTAAGATCAATCTACTTTTAGTGTATCAGTTTTCTTAGCTCCTCTTCACCAATTATAAACCGATTTTGGATTGTTTTTAAGGCAATTTGTTGTGCAAAAAACATAAATTAAGGAACCGAGAACCGAACCGGAACCGAACCGATATTTCTGGTTCGGTTCCGGTTCTACATTGTAGAACCGTGGCTCGGTTCTGGTTCCAAAAATTTGGAACCGAACATATACGAGTCGGTTCTTGGTTCTAAGCGGAACCGAACCGAACCAATCTGAGTTGCACCCCTAGGTAAAGCAGCATGATATGAATCTGTAATGGAGTATGGGGCGTGATTGTGATAAGGTTAAACAATGATATGGGCATTGGACCGGTTGAATGGGATCGGGATAGGGTTGCGCATGTTTCTAGTTACCTTTGGCCAGACCGGTAGAATCGGGTGAGGATCGCGATCCTAAAGATCATAAGATCCGGATCGCGATCCCAGTCATAGATGTGTCGATTTAGATCCTAGGTAAGATCCAGATCGATTTACAAAATCTGGATCGTATGATCGTAAGATCCTCCACGATCCTACAATCCGGATCGCGATCCTGATAACCATGGTGGGAGGAGTCCTGGTCAGGTGATGAAGGAGACCATTAGTTTGCAGAACACGATAAACTGAGTGAACCCATTCAACAAAATTCGGTTTGCCACGGAGAGAAATGGTAGTGATCCGTAGTTCATCACAAAGCTCAAGGGGAGCAACATTAATACGTTCAGGAAGAGGGGAAGCAGTAGTCGAATTTGAAGCCATGCAGACTAAGACTAAGCCCGACGACTAGGTGAACTGCCCGAACGGTTAACAAGAGACCAGCAAGTCGCAGCAGGTCGCGGCAATTCGCAACAGACCGAAAGACGAACAAAAGCCAGAGACCGCAAGAGCGTAAAACCAAACCACGACTAGAGAGCAATGAGACCGTGACTACAGAACAACGAGACCGCGGCTAGCGAACAGCAGCGAGACCGTGGATAGAGAGCAAGAGCGAACAACAAACAGCCAGACCGCGAACAAACAACCAGACCGCGGAGAACAGCAACAGACCGCGGCTAGAGAGCAACCAGACTGCGGAAAGCAGCAACAGACTGCGAACAAACAGTCAGACCGCGGGTAGAGATCAAGAGCGAACAATAGTCAGACCGCGGAGAGCAGCAACAGACCGCGAGCAAACAGCAGCCCGGGAAAGGCAGTAAGAACCAATGCGACTTGAAAGAACAGAGTGAGCGAGCAGAGAAGGCAGGCGGCCTCAGCGAGCAAGACCTGGGGCAACGACAAGGGGCTGGCGGCAAACAAGAAAGGAGAACAAGAAAGGACAACAAACAGCCAGACCGCGAACAAACAACCAGATCGCGGAGAACAGCAACAGACCGCGGCTAGAGAGCAGCCAGACCGCGGAAAGCAGCAACAGACTGCGAACAAACAGTCAGACCGCGGGTAGAGATCAAGAGCGAACAATAGTCAGACCGCGGAGAGCAGCAACAGACCGCGAGCAAACAGCGGCCCGGGAAAGGCAGCAAGAACCAATGCGACTTGAAAGAACAGAGTGAGCGAGCAGAGAAGGCAGGCGGCCTCAGCGAGCAGAGAAGGCAGGCGGCCTCAGCGAGCAAGACCTGGGGCAACGACAAGGGGCTGGCGGCAAACAAGAAAGGAGAACCAGAGAGAAGACCGACCGCAGAGCGGAAAAGCGATCTGAGAGCAGCGAATAGCAGACAGGCGAGCAAAGATCACTGGCGGCCAGGTCGCAGCGAACAGGCGAGCTGAGCAGAGAGAATCAGCAGCACAGACCACAGCGGACAAGCACAGACAGAGGACAAGCACAGACCGCAGCGAACCGCTACAACGAATAGAGTGGGCGAGAAGCGAACAACGAACAGCGAACAGCGAACAGGCGAGCTGAGAAGAGAGAATCAACAGTACAGACCGCAGCGAACAAGCAGCCAGACCGCAGCGGACAAGCACAGACCGCAGCGGGCAAAGATCCTCAAGACGTGCGGTTAGAGCAGAACACAGTGGACAGAGGAAAGCAGACCGCACAGAGCCAAGACAGTTGGACCCCAGCAGCTAAGGCTATAAAAACACGAGGAGAGCCAAAGCGGAAGAGGGAACAAGGTCGCCGAGAACCCTGCAGACAGAGAAAGCTATCTGGCAGAGATAGGAGAGAAGGAGATCGGCAGGAAGGGGGCGGTTAGAAAAGCGCAGTCCTCCTAGAAGGACCGGTTTGAGGCTCTGATATCATGTAGAAAGTGGAAGAAGTAAATTTTGTATATCCAAAAACTTCTGTACAGTGGGAGAGAATACACATATATAGGAAGAGAGAGGAGAAGAATCTCAAACACAAGATGTGGGATAAATCTAAATCTAAGTGGGCTTCAATATGGGTCAAATTAATGGGCCTAAATACATGGCTTTTCCAACAAATATCTAATCCGGAAGCTATCATATGAGCATCACGCCAAGCTTGTAAAGAAAATAAATTAGTTGCACTCCTATGAGCACCCCAATATACTAATTTTCGGTAAGTGTTATATATAAAATCTCAAAATATATGCTAATTGTTCAGAAAATTTATAACATTTATTATTACATTTATTCCTATATTCATTATCGTTAACCAAGCTAAGCCCAAACCACGTAATTAAATTAAGACTATTAATGAATAAGACCACAATTGTCATTTGAAAACCCTAATCCCTACGTGGAGGGTGGAAGTAGCGATTGGGGACAAAAGCCTAATTTGTGGATAGTTGATTCTCAACGACTATCATTACAAAATTTACATCGCATTCACCACCTCAACCATATTGGCATCGAGTTTTAGACATGTAAGTATCTGATACACAATAAATGTTAATATTCATCTATACCATCTTCATTTTTTCTTTAGTTGTTCAATCAATAACAATTTCATTAATCATTTATGATTCTTCCCAACAACCACCATGAGCACTAAACTCATACAACATTTGGTTATACTTGGAAGAGAATGTAAGAATGATCCAATACCACAATCTCCATGGATACTAGCTGCTCATATTTAATTTTTCGAGAATAGTTCTTCACAGCTAAGAGATAACTCCCGGAGTAATTATTTTGTGTCAACACCTATCACATATGTATACATTATATGCACATATCATTATATTTACATTGTATGTTCATGCAACAAATAATCAAATTCTACTTTATCTAGATAACTCTTTTATTGAAAGTGCGTCTTTCATGAAAGGTCATGATTGATTTGTTTTTATTACACTTAAACAAAGTTTTAAATGTTCTCTAACATGTCAATTTTGAGGGCAAAATGATATTTTTTCCCTAAAAATAGGTCGACATATGATTTTTTTTATACATAGACCAGCATAACTTTTAAAATATCGACCGCTATTCATTTTAAGTTATTTATAATAGTAGTATATATACTTAAACCATGTATTGCACAATTTATGTTTAAATTGATTACACTAGATATTTTGTTCTCTTTTGAAGATGTTATTCTTACAGTAAATTTTATACAGTAATTTCACATTATCTTTATTATTTATTATTAAATAAAATATTAAAACATACACACATACTAGTTAATGATTTTGATTTTTTTAATATAATTTTATTAAGCATGAGAACGCCTATTATCAATCAAAAATATCAAGCTTTTAAAAAAATTTAACTTGTTGAACCTACAATTATCTAAATAAAATTAGTATATAATATTAAATATATTTAACAATGTATGCAATTTGCATTTGTTTTAAACTTTGATAGCGACAGTCATAGTCTATTACTGACAGTTCATTTTGAATGCTCTTTAACTTCATTTTGAGATAAATATGACTCATAACTTGTTATGACTTTTTGTTTGCTTTTAGAACATATAAATATGCATAGTATATATTTTATTTATGAGATATGGAAATCTAATATTTTAAAATATCTCTGACATCTTTAACATTCAACACCCAACATTTTAAAACTCAATCAGACAAATTGCCGACAACCAATAATTACAATATTACACTTACATGAATCTTTTTTGTTCTATTCATAAAAAATATTTGTAAACAAATGAATAGTCCTCTTTGTAAACAAAATAACCATCTTAAGATATCTAAAACCAACCGAGTGATATAAACACAATGTATATTTAGAAATAAACCGTCTCCAATCCCTCCCACCAAGGAGTATTAGGTCTATCCTTTGCCTCTCTTAAATTTTATATCTCTTCCTTTCATATGATTGATTTCTTGTTCTACTTCTCATCTTTGGTAGACTTCCAAACAAGCCTTCCTACTCCAATCTACCATGTAATTTATATGGATAATAAACAATTAACTCATCATAAGCCCCTAGCACTAAGAAGAGTGATCTAGCTTCACAGCGCGCCCCTTAAAATCTTCTCAAATGGAAAATTTCCAATCCAAAACTTTGCAACATGGCATTAAAAAACAATGTCCATGCATACAACAGTAAATCATGGGCTAAAATTTTAAGTAAAGTTTAGTTAAAGATACTACAAATTAACTATAAACTAATAACACTAAAATATTTCCTCAAACGAAGCATATTCGGAAGCTCTGCCATGTTCAAAAACTATAATCCTAAGGAAAATATGAACACAAAAAAAATTAAATGGTTACCAAGGTTCTTGTCCAATGTCCTCGTGAACTGGTTAATTGCTGGAGGAACCTTTAAACGTTGCTTAAGGATTCTCCTCTGCCTTTGAATTCTGACCACCTTAGGCCATTTAACGAAGCGATGAAGATCCCTCTTGGGAGGCAGAGCACCACCAATACCAAATTGCTTTGTCCTCTTCTCAAATAAAGGGTTCACAACCTTCTCCTGCAAACCATGAGGAAATTAGAATGCTTACAAACACACAATATTGAACATTTAATAAATGAGACAAAAGTGCAATATATACCGTCGTTTTCTTTCTTGTCAAAGGCACCTTCCCTCCTCTCTTAGGAACCTGTAATATTAGAAAACATCCCAAATCCAAATTGAAGAAACCTTATTATATATACTAGTAAACTGTAAACATAGCAAAAAATATACTTAAATATGAATGGCCAACAACAAAAACACTCAAGCCTTTATCCCACTATAGTGGGGTCAACTTAGGCCTCATTTTGTGAGGGTGGTGGTGGCCGTGAACGCGGTGGTCATAAACTGTCGTTCGTGAATGCCCGACCTCACTTAAAAAAATTCATGCATTTTATGCTCAAAACTAGTTTATTTTCTTGGTAACGGTCATAACCTTTGTCTTGCCAAACATTCTATGATAATGGCGCTTTTGACCAAACCCGCCGGAGCAAATAAGTCGCACCAAACAAAGCCTTAAATATGAATGGCCATGGAAGATTAAATCAGAAATGATTGGACTGCTAGTTAGGATAACCAATTTGATTCAAGAATCGAACACTAAAGTTTGGATTTTGTAGATGGAGGAAGAAACTCAAGATACGGTGGCTATCTATGAGTTGTGTATCTGCGGAGGGGCATGAAGGAAATAAATTCTCTCACTTCATAATTTTTGGTACCCAAATAATTTATTAAGTAAATGAAGTAAGCTTTGAGTTTGATAGCTTATTTAGTGGATTTGTCCAAAAAAATTTCGTTATAGAGGTGAAACCGTGAACCATAGCAAGTTTTAAAATTAGGTTAACCAAATGTATGCGATCAATTCATAAATGCGGTTAAGTAGAAATGGATTTGCAGTTTTACCGAAGGAGAAGACAAATTCGGTTCGGACATTAGGTGATTTCAATGGAAGAGTGAAAGGCAAAGCAAAAATAAATCAAGGGTTTGGCACAGCGATGAGAAGGTTTTAGGGATTTCTACGTCAAAAATCCCTTTCACAAAAATCACAAGTAAAAAAACTGCACATAAAAAAAATGGTTTGCGTGAATGAATCAGACGAAAACCCTGCATTCAAAATCTCAACCATCGATTCTCATTCAAAAGGAAACCATCTCATATAGAAGGAAGAAGGAAATCTGCAGGATTTGAAGCTCAAAAGTCGAAAAACTCACTTCCTTGGGCGCCATGGCCGAAATTTTCTTCTCCTCTCTCTTGTACAAACCAAGCGGAGCAAAGAAATCGTCCTCTTCTTCCTTGAACGGGAGCCTCCCTACAGAAAAGATTGAAAATGGTCGAAGGTGCGGCTTGCAGAAGAGATTATACACTACCCTAATTCATCATAATGCTATAGCTCCCGATCTGTCCGTCGGCCTCTGATCCACCGGCCCTCATTTAATCAAGCTCATAATCCTATAAAATATGTCAACTAAGCTTGAGATTATGTTTGAGAGTCTGGTTTAGACGATTATTATTAGCGCTGCACTTTTGGATATTATTACTATGTTTATTTCTAATTTTTTGTCTTTTGAAAATACTTTTTGTACATGTATTTTTAGGAAAAGCATTCAACACGAAAGTTGTAGATCTCGACGAGATCTATAACTTTCGTGGTGAACACTTTTCCTAAAAATGCATATACAAGACGTACATTAGAAATACGCTAAGATTTCGCGTCTTTTAGAAATACGTCTTATACATACATTTTTAGGAAAAGTGTTCAACACGAAAGTTGTAGATTTCCTAAAAATGCATGTACAAGTAGTATTTTCAAAAGACGCGAAAAATTAGGAGTAAACTTAGTGCTAATATCCAAAAGTATAGTGCTAATAACAATCGCCCTGTTTTAACTTCATTCCGTTCCAAAAGGATCAAATTAGAAGTGTTTGAAAACAACTAAAATAATCTCACTTTAAAACGGGCGGTTTAAAATTTAATTATTTTCTCCATTTTAAAAAAGTCAAGTAAACCTTCATTCTCCCTTTCAAAATGGTTGTTTGGAATAATTTTTTATTTTATTTTATTTTATTTAATCAACTTAATTTCTATAAAAAATATAATTAATTCCATAAATTTGTAAAAAAAATCATAAATATAATACTTAATTTTGTTTTTAAAAATTGAGAAAAAAATCGGCCCAAAATAAATAAAATTCATGCGAATATAATTTTAAAAATAATTTAAACAGTCATCGAAAACGGAGATTACACAAACAAAATCTCATTTTAAAACTACAGTTTTTAAAATACAGTTTAACATTTTCTTTTTGAACTTCCTCCTTTTAAAACAGCATTGATATTCCAAACAAAGCCTGAGTTTTAGCGACTTCTGTTTGCTCTGGTTTTAAATCGGGTCCTTTTTGAAGGGAGATTGGAGCCTCTCTGGACCAGTTGAAAAGAGAGACACCATTTCAATTTAAATTGGAAACGGAGCCGAAACGAAAATCCTAAACAATGCCAAACACTAAGGCTTCAATTGAGAGAGCAGCTACGGTTGTGAAAGAAATGGTTATAAATGAAGATTTGTAAATGCAGCTGTTGAAAACTTATTGTTGTAAATGAAGATTTGTTTGGATAGTCTGTATTTACAAAACTGTTCAGAATAGTGAACCGTTTAGTAGAACAACGGTGGCAATTTATAAAAAAATTTATAATAATTTTTTTTTCTATTATACAATTTTTTTAAAAAAATCTAATATATATATTAAATTATTGAAAATAATTAATTGGAAAAAAAATAAATATTTATATATATATATATATATATATATATTTTAATACATATATTGATAGGAATGAGACTATTTTTATAGAGTTTTGGGGTGCGGATAGCCCACTGCTCATGATCCCCACTATTTTACTATGGGCATGGTTTGACCGTCGCGCGTGATAAAGTAGTGGGGATCATGATCTCCACAAGAGGTGCACCTCGTGGTCGGCCGCGCCCGGCCCTCCGGCCGGGCACACTCGACCGACCCCCCCCCTCGCGCCGATCCCGGTTGGCCAAGCCTTGTGGCTGGCCGGTGATAGCCTCGTGGTCATCGCTCAGTATCAGCACCATGCCCGTCAGCCGGTGTCGGGGTCGCACCCGGCGTGCCAGCCAATTGCGGCCGGGCGGCCCCTCTGTCTTCGGTCGGCTGGTCGCATGTCAGGCCAGTGTCGCGTTGGTGGCCCGCCGCCATCGCCAGGAGAAGGTGGTCGACCGCCCCTCACGCCCTCTTTGGGCGACATCCCGACCGCCTCCCTCGCCTGTCGTCTCTCTTTACTATTCGATCAGGCCCGCCACGATTGCGACCGTTTGTTGCGTGGGTAACCACCTGTGTAACCGTCGCCGGTAGTGGGGGAGCCATGTTTAGTGGGGGCCTTCATTTAGTATAATATAATATGCGGATATTTTGCACCCAAAGTTATGGTTAAAATAATAATGTTAGTGGTTACGGTGTGCGGATGGCCGCATAACCATCTCCTAGAGGCTATAAAAAGGCTCTCAGGCCTCCTCATTTCTCACGTTTCTCCTTTATGCTTTCTTCTTCCTCATGTTAGAGCTCTGTCAGCATTCTCTAATGAGCCACCATTCCTCTACCAGAATTCTCCAACAAACCACCATTCCTCCACCAGAATTCTCCAACGAGACGTCGTTCCTCCACCAGAATTCTCCTGCGTAGCAACCGCCGCTCCACCAGAAACTCGGTTAAGTCTGCAACATCACCACGAAGAAGACGCTCTGCCCGTTGTTGGAAGAAAGTCTCGTTCGTGCTCAGCCTCCAGGAAGCCCGCTCCAAACTCATTTTACGCGTCCGCGCACATCCTCGCACTAAGATCGTGAAAGTTAAATCTTGCGTGGAGCAGCTTGTTGACCGTCGAGCGCCAAAGATTCTCTCATCTCCAAAGTGTAATGAGGAGCGGCCTGTCGCCCCCAATTCTACTAACAAGTTATAACCTGAAACTAATAGTGAAGTTTGACTGGCACAAATCCGGTCGCGTGGTTTTTTACCCGGTAGAGGGATTTTCCACGTAAAAAATTGTTTTGTGCATTTGATTTCTTACTCTGTGACTGATTGCACACTCGATCGTTCCCGGGCTTAGACGGTCGCATCTAGGCCAGTTTAGGAGTGTCGAATTAGACCGCAATAGTTTGGTGTCGTTTGTGGGAAGTAAGTTCCTAGCATCCTCGGAAGACAGTTTCCAGTGCCCAACAATACTCGTAGCTAACCGAGATGACAAGAGACAAGACTAGTACCAACCAAAAAACAGCAGGAAAAGGCACGGAAAGCACCAGATCCTTCCCCTCCCGTATTGATAAGTCCAGGCAAGGGGAAGCCATTGGCAAGCTTGAGGATGCATTTGCAAAGCACGTTATGCAGATAAATGAACTCCAAGCCCAGATACTGGCTGTTTTCCAGGAAGTAAAGCAGCCTTTTGTTGTGTCACTCAAGCTAGTTGATTTGCCACAACTAGTGGCACTCTCTTCTTTGACCAAACATCCCCCCCCCCCCGCAAGGCATACGACATAGAAAAACAGTTTTCTAGCGCAAGCAGCTTACCAACTCCTGCAACATCAGCCCGAGGGACGGAAGATTGCCACCACGATTATCCCCTATATGACAAAGATCTCAGAAACAAGATGAATTATACCACACCTATCAAGGAGCAAGGGTCGGGCAAGCATCCTGCCCCAATATATTTTGATCTACTATACTACAACTCGCCGGCTTCTTTCGTAGAACCCGCTTCAGAAGGCTACTTAGAAGTTGAAAGGTTCAGTGGGACAAGCAATTCTCTGGCACACATTGGGCGTTACGAGCCTACCATGTATGCTCGCAACGCCTTAGATCAGCTTATGTGCCAAACATTTCCGGCCACGCTAAATGGACGAGCTCAAACTTGGTTCCATTCTCTACGAAAAGAGAGGATAAATAGCTACGTCGAATTGACTGACCTCTTTGTCAAAAATTCATTGCAGACCAGACATCCACGCCTGGAAATCCAAGCTTACCTAAAACTTAGAAGAGAAAACGAAGAAGCAATCCGTGCTCTGAGCTGAAGAAAAGTTGTAGACAACGCACAAGTGCATGCCAAACAAAAGAGACCCGCCGACATTTCACGCCCCTCAACATCCCCCAGGTTGTGATCTTCCAAGTTATTCGCAATCACCCTGCCCTGCAAAAGCCCATGCCGTTTGCCCAAAATCGAGGAGATCTATAAAGGTACTGTGAATATTACCGAGGGCCCGGTCATGACATAGAAGAATGCAATCACATAAGGGAAAAAATTCAGCGACTCGTCTGCCTTGGGGCAGTTGATCAGTTTTTATTGAAAAAAGAAAAGCAAGATCCTACACAGAATCTACAAAGTATTACCATAATCATTGGTGAACCAACAACCAGAATGAACCAAGTCTTGGTAGACGAGGGGGTAACAACCAATGTGTTATTTATGTCAACACTACTTCAGCTTAAGCTAACAAATAAGGACCTTAAGCTAAGGGCAGCCGCCACACGTAACCCTGGGAGCGCTCCAGTTCCGTTCATGTGCACCATCAATCTTCTAGTCACTTTAGTAGAAGAACCCGTATAAGCAACCTACGATGTGCAATTCATTGTTATTCAAGCATATTCTAACTACAATGCAATACTTCAGCAATCACTCATGGACGCTCATCAAGCTCGTTCACGTCACTTTTATCCTTGAATTATTGTCTTCCATTCCTAGTTTTTTCATTTTCTTGTTTCCATGTTTTCTTATTTTCTAATTTCAATATTGTAAAAAGTCGTCAGCCATAACTCGCACAAATTATGTTTTAGTAATGAATGTTACATTAGGTTTTCTTTCAGTATTGTCTCAACGAAACTTGGGAAGACTATGCATGCGGTTTGAACGAGACAAATCTTCATCGAATCTGCCTTTCTATGCCTCGTTGTCTCCTGAGCCTGCCCCCTTGCGATCGACACCAACCATTTGTTAAGACTGCGTATGTGGTTTGAATGAGAAAGTTCTTCACCGAACCTGCCTTAAATGCCTTGTCATCACCTGGGCCTTCCCCCTTGCGACTGACACCAACCACTTGATAAGACTGCGTATGCGGTTTGAATGAGACAGTTCTTCACTGAACCAGCCATTCCACGCCTCATCGTCATCTGGGCCTGTCCCCTCACGATCGACACCAAATAGAATTTAATTAAGATGGACACACAACCAGATTGAGCAAATGAGCTCTTCATTGTCACCGCGTACCTAAATTTCACAAACTACTAGCATTCATACAAGTAAGAGAAAAGCTAGGAAACAATAATGTCATACAAATACAGACATAAAACACACAACCTACGACCTCAGAAGGGCAACAAAGAACGCTCACATGTCCGAAAGACAAAACAAACATACACTATCATATAATAAACTTAGCTAAAGAAAATATCAACATACAAGAGTAAAAGGCTTAAGCTACTACTCATCGACTGCATCTGCATCAAAATCAGGACTTGAGTTTTCATCATCTGAGATATCATCAAAGCTGAGGTCGGACACATCACACTTCAAGCTCATGACAATGAGGCAAAAACCCTTCGACACTCCACGTCTAAGTGCAAGTCAGTGAGCATCTTCCATCTGAGCCTCCACCTCTCTAGTACAGATCTCCTTACGAATCTCCTCGCCAATCAAGCAACTATCACACATGTAGTCCAAGGAATCCATATACTCAGCAAGCCTAATGGCCTTCAGCTTTGACACCCATTCATCAGAAGAAAGTATCTCCACTTGAGTCTTCGAAGCCCCAATCTCTGTATCCAAACGAGAAGTCTCCCCTTGGGCAGTCTTCAACTACTGTGTGGTTTTATCCATGTTGAAATTTGAGGAAATTGGGCGTTCTGAATTTCTAGTCACAGAGTTTACTGGTCTCTATGCACTGGCGGTTTGGTATAGAGAACAGAGTGTTGAAGCTTGAAGAGACCGGGCGGTCTGTTATCTATTCGCAGCGGTCTACTAGTTTCTATGTTCTAGTAGTTTGACCTTGCAAACAATTATTGCTATCGTGTGGCTATCCGCAGCTGTGGTCAGGATCTTCCCACAACAGCGGTCTGGTGGTTAGCCACGGTAGTGGTCTGGAGGTTAGCCGTATCAGCGGTCTGGTGGTTAGCCGCAATAGTGGTCTAGAAGTTAGCCGCAACAGCGGTCTGGTGGTTAGCCGCAGCAGTTGTACAACCCCGTGTTCACCGAAGGGGCTCAGGTAACCAGGCGGGCCGCCCCCGATCCGCACATCTAAGGGTGGGCCGCCCCCGACCCGCGCATCAAAGGGTTGCCCTAGCGAGCCAGCCTGGCCCGCACCCTCATAGGCGGGTCAGTTCGCTCCCTCCCAGCGAGCCAGCCCTGCCCGCGCCTATGTTGGCGGGCCAGCCCCGCCCACCTCTCCCAGGCGGGTCGACCCGCGCCCTCCCGGCGAGCCGGCCCCGGCCCGCGCCTCACGCCGAGTGGAGGCAGTGAAGGGCTGCTCGCTCGATTCCCAACGGGGAGGACCTCTTACTGTCTTACCCCATTGGCCTGCCCCTAGCCGGTCAATACAACGGGGTCTCGCTGTTGGTAGACCCAGGTGGGCTGCATATAGCTGTTTAGAACAGCGGAGTTCGGCTGTTGGCAGGCTAGCCCGAGGGGATTTTAGTAATTTCAAGACAGCAGAGGTTAGTTATTTATAGACCATCTTCAAAAGCCTATAAATAGGACCCAAGGGGTACCTCAGAAGGCAGGCTTACTTGCTCCCTGGTCTTCTAGCACTTTCTGAGGTACCTTAGCCCGACATTTGGCTAAGGAGGGGAAGCGCTCAGTGATCTTCCGGGTTTATGGTGGGACCTCCGAGCCGGGCCCTTGGTCTAGTCCTTTGCTCTCTTTTCCTTTGTTGTTTTTCTTGCAGGAGCGAAGTAGGTGCGCGACCACCCCTTCCCCAAGGGTGAACTCCACAAGAGACCGATTTTCCGGTTTCAACATTTTGGTGCGGTGAGCATGGAGCGTGGTCAGCACAGAAAACCTTCAGCGAGCTCGATGACGGGAGGAGAAGGGCAAGGATCAGACAGGACTGACTTGTCGCCCCCTCCCCCTCTCGCCACCATGGGGATGTTTGAGGACTTCAGGCATGAGGTACTTGGCCTGGTTTGGTTCGCACTCGGTACGCGCGCCGAGTGCTCGACTCCAGCAATCCCGGTCCTCGCGGATCCGGTACTCGGCGAGGTCGCTCCCGCCCGGCGAGCGGGGAAGGAAATAGCCGAAGAGAACCGGGGTGCCGAGCTCCCCGGGCGAGTACTCTTCCCTGGGTCGGGGAGCAGTGATGGACTCGGCGAGTTGGGGGCGCGAGATCCTCCCGCTCGGCAAGTGGGGGGAGAGAGCCCCTTCAGCGAGCTGGTCTCCTCAGCGCCAGTTCCAGACGGGTTCAGGGAGCCCGAGATGTCCTACTACACCGGGAAGGGAGACCCAGTCCAGCATGTCCAATGGTTCGAGGATGTGGTCTCGATCTGGCAGATGTCGGACGGCTTCAAATGCAGGCTCTTCACCATCACCCTAAAGGAGAAGGCCAGGGAATGGTTTCACCAGCTGCCGGTCAGTTCCATCTACTGCTTCGAGGATCTCCGTCGGGGGTTCATGCTGAGGTTTACAACCTCGAAGAAGAGGAAGAGGGAGTCGAAGTCCCTATTCCGCATCAAGCAGGGGGTGAATGAGACCCTGGGGAGCTATGTCGATCGCTTCCAGGAGGAAGTCACCCAGGTTTAGGAGATGGCAAACCATACTTTGATGATGGCCTTCACCCTGGGATTGCAGCAGGGTTTTTTCTGAATTGAATTGAAGAGGATACCCCCCTCTCATTCGAAGAGTTGATGGAGAGGGCGGCAAGGGAGGTCGACGGGGAGGCATCGAACCCGGAGTTTGCCCGGAGGCTGGCCAGGTGGGCCATGGAAGAGGAGAGACCCAGAGGAGGAAGAGGCCAGGAGGAGAGAAGGGCCGAGCCCCGGCAGAGGGAGCAGCCACAACAGCAACCCAAGTGGGGGCGCCAGGAGCCGAATCATCGGCTGGGGTGGAGGCCTGAATGACAGGAGCAGGGGGCGAGGAGAGGGTTCCGCGGAGGGGACTACCGCCAGGGAGGCCAGGGCCAGTTCTACCCTCCAGGTGGGAGGCAGGGCCAGAGGCCCCCCCTCCCCGACCAAGAGAAGGCTATGGCCGTAGCCCTGGGGGAGAGGAGAAGAGCAGTGCGGAGGAGAAGAAGGGAGTTTAGGGTGGAGTTACCCTACTGTGACTTCTATCAGGAGGAAGGGCACGCCACGGCCACGTGCCCGGAGTTCCTCGAGATGAGGGGAAACAGGGAGCAACAGCAGCAGCGAGACCGCCAAGGGGTGCAGATTGAGGAGGTCCTGCCTCGGGCAGAAGAGGACAGGTGCGAAGACCGGGCATATGTGGGGACCCGGGGATGGATCAGAGCGATCTATGGAGGGACGGGGATTGAGGCTTCCCGCAAGGCGAGCATCCACACCATGTACCGAAGGAGCGTTGGCTCCACGTCCCAGACCCCTCCCCCGGAAGAAAAAATCACCTTCACGGTCCAAGATATGTCGGGTCACGAGGACCCCTTCTGCGACGCGTTGGTCATCCAGACATCCATCGAAGATTTCACCGTCTCCCGGATCCTCGTCGACAACGGGAGCTCTGTCAACGTCATCTTCAAGAAAGCGTTTGACGCGATGAAGGTGGAGGCCAGGAGGGTGTTAGCCTCAGATGGGCCCCTGTTCGGCTTCTCGGGGGAGAGGAAGGAGGTCGAAGGAGTGGTAGGACTCCACGTCTCCCTGGAAGGGCAGTCCCGCAATTGCAAGTTCGTCATTATGGACGCTCCCAGTAGCTACAGCGCCATCTTCGGGAGGCCCCTCATCAGCGCCTTCCGCTGCGTCCCCTCATCCTTCCACCAATGCTTGAAGTTCAACGTCGAGGGGTCCAGATCCGGGTTCGTGGATACCCCAGGATGGCGAGGGAGTGCTATGTCACCGCCGTAAACTCCATCTCGTGGCAGGAGGGTGCTGAAGATATGGGACGAAGGATGGAGGAGGCAGAGCAGAGGGTCGGTCCAGTGGAGATGGAGGTGGAGAGGATCCTCACCCAGTCGGAGGAGTTGAAGGAAGTTCGGGAGCCGGCCGAGGCAATGGTCGTGGAGGAAGCTGAGGAAGAGACCTTCGCCCCTGGAGGAGGGGAGGTTGAAGAATGGGGGGAGCGGCCTCGCCTGGAAGCAGCGGAAGAGGTGGTGGAGATGGAGGTTCTCACCCTTCGAGGCAAGGTGGAGAAGGTTCGCGTCAGCGGGGGGCTGACCCCGGAGGCCCAAGCAAGATGCTGGAGTGCATCCAGAGGAACGTGGACATCTTTGCCTGGAGCGCTGTAGAGATGCCCGGGATCGACGCCGACGTAGCCTGCCATCGTCTCAACCTGGATCCGGAGGCTCGCCCCATCCAGCAGAAGAAGAGGCCTATCGCGGATAGGTTGGCCGAGCCGATTCGAGAGGAGGTGGCCAAGCTCCTTAGGGCCGGTTTTGTATCCGAGATCCAATACCCCGGCTGGGTCTCCAATATTGTAATAGTTAAAAAAGGAGACGGCTGGTGCCGTATGTGTGTTGATTTTTTGCTTCTTAATAAATCATGCCCTAAGGATTGTTACCCCTTGCCTCGGATCAACGCGCTGGTTGACTCAGCCGTCGGTTTCCCTGTAATGAGTTTTTTAGATGCGTTTTCATGTTATCACCAGATCAGGATGTACCCTCCCGATATCAAAGATGTCTCCTTCATCACCGGGGATGGATGCTACTGTTATAAAATGATGCCCTTCGGGCTAAAGAACGCAGGGGCGACTTATCAAAAAATGATGGACAGGGTCTTTCGAGAGCAGAAGGGAAGGAACTTGGAGGTGTACGTTGACGACCTCATGATCAAGAGTCGAGACAACGACTCTCACCTCCAGGATCTGGAAGAAACCTTCGCCACCCTGCACGAGTACAAGATGAGGCTGAATCCCTTGAAGTGCATCTTCGGGGCGAGCAGGGGCAAATTTCTTGGCCACCTCCTCACCCCCGCTGGAGTAGAACCCAACCCCGATAAGGTCCGGGCGATTATGGAATTGGGGTCACCTCAGGATGCAAAGGAGGTGCAGCGATTGACGGGGAAGCTGGCGGGGTTGAGCAGGTTCATCTCCCGGGCCGGGGAGAAGTGCTCTCCCTTCTTCAAGACCTTGAGAGGAGGACGGAAGTTCGAATGGACCTCTGAGTGCGAGGAGGCGTTCAGGGCCTTGAAGAGGCAGTTGACTCAGGCCCCCTTGCTCCAGGGGCCAAAGGAGGGGGAGGACTTATTCTTGTATTTGGGGGTCGGGGCGGAGACCGTGAGTTCTGTCTTAGTTCGGGAAGAGGGGAGGAAATAGCTCCCGGTTTATTATGTGAGCAGGGTGCTGAGGAAGGCCGAGCTCCGCTATCCTATCCTGGTGAAGCTGGCTTTCGCCCTCATCATCTCGGCCCGGAGGCTCCGGCCCTACTTCCAGGCACACTCGATCTAAGTGGTGACTGACCACCACCTCCGCAGCATCTTCGAAGTGGTGGAGCATTCAGGCAGATTAGCTAAGTGGTCGGTAGAGTTGAGCGAGTTCGACGTCTCCTTCGTTCCTCGCCTCTCGATCAAGGCCCAAGCTATGACCGACTTCTTGGCTGACTATGTGGTCGAGGTGGCGGAGGAAGAACTCACTCGCCCGGTTCCTTGGAGGGTCATGGTGGACGGTGCTTCAGGGAGGCATTCCCTTGGGGCAAGAATCATCTTGGAGAGCCCCCAGGGAATGAGGATCGAGCAGATAGTGGTGATACACTTTCCCATCACCAACAATCAGGCCGAGTACGAGGCCGTGATTGCTGGTCTGCGTTTGGCCAGGGAACTAGGCGTGCATGATGTGGAGGTCCTCACTGACTCCATGGTGGTGGCTTCCCAGATTAACGGGGAGTTTGAGGCAAGGGAGCCGACTCTGCAGCTCTACTTGGCCAAGGTAAAGGGAGTCATCAACACCTTCCAGACCTTTTCCATTCGACACGTGCCCAGGGAAGAGAGCGAGCAAGTAGATCAGCTGGCGAAGCATGGCCCCCGGGTGGGGGGTACCCTGAAAGAAAAGGGATAGATACTACTCTAGAGGGGGGGTGAATAGAATAATCAAAAATTGCACTAGCAAAGTTGACTGTCTACTTAACTCCCTTGGAGTTAATTGCGGAATGAAGGTTATAGATATTTGAGAAGTAACCCTAAAGCCTAACACAAGTGTTGTGCACAAAAGACAGCCAACTATAATTACAGTTAAGGCTTGGAATCCTAAACAGCAACTAGCAAACCTAGTTAAAACTAATCACAGCCAACAACACAAGTAATAAATCAAACAACCAGACGACACAAGGGAATTTATAGTGGTTCCCCAAACAACTTGGGTACGTCCACTCTTCTACCAACAAGGTAGGAATCCACTCAGGTTTTTGATCAGGTGCCCTGCCACCAACAAGATCTGCTTCAGGTAGATCTAAAAACCCTTTAGACTTTTGATCAGGTGTCTAAAAATCAACACAGGTTTTTGATCAGGTGCCCTGCCACCAAGGTATACTTTTGAAGGGAGTAATAACCCTTTACAGGAGGGGGAAAGGAGGTTAAAATGTCTTCTCTATTTTAAATAGAATTAGAGAAGCTCAAGAACTTGCACTGAGCTAGAAAGCTCTAAAGAGTCAAGGCTCCCCCTGGCTAAAAGGATGTCCAGGTGAAGTCTTGCTTCAGTGCAGAAAACACTTCAGAAAATCTGAAGGAAAAAGCTACAAGAAGATAATAAATATGAAATGAAAATTCTTCTTCAGGCAGCTATCTTCTTCTTCTTCTTCAAAAAGCTCTGAGTGAAGATCTTCCTGGAGGCAGGAGAACTCAGGTTGAAGAAGAGTGAAGAGCTAAAACTTCTTCTCAGTTGAATGTGAACGTGCTGAGAGCAGTTGTAAACTGTAAGTTGTAAGCTTGAATGCTGCTGTTAACTTTTGAACTCCTTTTCCTGAATGAACTCTCTTTTTCTATATGAACTGGTTTTTGGCTATGAACTAGTTGATTTCTTTCTCCAAAGAATTCTTTATATAGCAGCAACAACAACAGCTCTAATTTGAGTTTGAATCTTGTCTTCTACTGAAATCTGCAAGCTGGGCTGCAAATAGCATAAAGCAAGAACAAAAACTACATACAGATATCCTATAAGAGGATAAAGCTTTCTAAGAAGCTGCAAGTAACTCTGATAAAATAATACTAGAGAAAGTCACATCAGAAGAGACTCTTTACGGCCAAAGAAGACTTTTTGAGTCTAACGGCTATAAAGGACAGCCTGGCAGATAAAGTAGAAAACATATTTCAACTAATAAGACAAACAACTTTGTCAGAAAAAGATTGGCTCATGCATAAGGAATGGAACAGATATTGCATGGAAATAATATCATAAATTTATTCAAATAATCTTTTGTAAAATATGCCAAAATAAATCACATCATAGAAGATGACAAAATTACTCAAGACATACAGCAAAACGTCGAACGACCCTCGGAGATCGTCGACCGAAGCACAGAGATCGTCGACCTATCAGACAGATAGTCGAACGATACAGATAGTCGAACTATCAAAGAAGATAGTCGAACTACCTCAGCAGATAGTCGACCTATCAGAACAGATAGTCGAGCTATCAGATAGTCGATCTATCAAGGCAGATAGTCGAGCTATCAAGCAAAACAGATAGTCGACCTATCAAACAGATAGTCGAACTATCAAAGAAAACAGATAGTCGACCTATCAACAGATAGTCGAACTATCAAAGAAAACAAATAGTCGACCTATCAACAGATAGTCGAACTATCAAAGAGAATAGATAGTCGACCTATCAAACAGATAGTCGAACTATCAGATAGTTGAACTATCCAAGCAGATAGTTGAACTATCAAGAAGAGCAGATAGTCGACCTATCAACAGATAGTCGAACTATCAAAGACAACAGATAGTCGACCTATCAAGCAGATATTCGAGCTATCAGGAAGATGATCGTCGATCGGCTGATCGACGATAGTCGAGCGACGTTCGACCATAGTCGAACAAAAAAACAACTTAACCAAATTTTCATCTGGAAAAGTGACAAGTCTAAACTAGAGCAAACTAACTAATCAACTAACCTTTGACCATAGATAAATCTTGGGTCAAGAGACTAAAAGAGAAGACTGAACTCAAATCAAAACTAGGGTACCAACATACCCTCACAGATCTCTTCAGCCCATCCATCGAAGAGGAGGAGCTGATGGAGGTGGAGCAGCACCCCTCATGGATGGATCCCTTCACGACGTACCTGTCAACTGGGGAGTATCCAGAAGGGATGGACAGGAAAAGGCTCAAGTACAAGTCGGCGTATTATATCATGCGAGACGACCAACTATACCGAAAGACCCTCTCCGAGATGTTGGCACGCTGCGTGGCCGAGGGGGAGGTCCCGACGATCTTGGAAGAAACTCACTCCGGGGAGTACGGGAGCCATTCCGGGAGTCGAACCTTGGAAGGTCGTATCATCAGACAAGGGTATTTTTGGCCGACCCTGAGCCGGGATGCGGCGAAGTTCGCGAAGGAATGCCACAAGTGCCAGTTGTTCGCCCCCTCCAGCTACAGCCAACCAAACGCCTCAGGAGTATCACGGCCACCTGGCCATTTGCCATCTGGGGAATGGACTTGGTTGGGCCCTTCCCCCAGGATAGCGGCTAGAGAAGGTTCCTGCTCGTGATGATTGATTACTTCTCTAAGTGGTTGGAAGTTAAGGCGTTGGCCAAGGTAACCTCCCAGGTCATCAGGAACTTCGTATGGGGGGAGATCATCTGCCGTCATGGGTTGCCTCAGGCCATCGTCACGGACAACGGCCCTTAGTTCGCCAGCGCTGAGTTCGTCAGCTTCTGCGAACAGCTTGGGATCGACCTTAGGTTTGCCTCGATTCATCACCCCAGGAGCAACGGATAGGTAGAGGCGGCGAACAAGGTCATTGTTAACCTCCTCAAAAAGAAGGTAGAGAATCTGAGAGGAAGCTGGGTGGAGCAACTCCCTTCGGTCCTCTGGGCCCTTAGAACCAAACCTAATACGGCGACAAGAAAGACTCCTTTCAAGCTCTCTCATGGGTGCGAGGCGGTGCTTCCAGTAGAGTTCGAGGTTCGAACCCCCGGGTGGTCGAGGCCGGAGAGGGCAGAGAGGAATGGAGGACTGAGAATGAGGAGGAACTGCGGCTCTCACTCGACATAGTTGAGGAATCGCGAGATCTCTCAGCCATCGGGCAAGAGTAAGTGAAGAGGAGAATGGCCAAATACTTCGACAAGCACGTCAGAGTCAAACAATTCGCGGAAGAAGACTTGGTCTTGAGAAAGGTGGATGCGGTAGGGAGGTCAACCACCGTGGGGAAGCTCAATCCCAACTGGGAGGGACCGTACATCGTATAGGAGGCGTTGAAGTCAGGAGGGTACCGCCTCCGTAATGTGGAGGGCGAGACCCTGAGTCTCACTTGGAGTGGTGATGACTTGAAGCATTTTTCCCCTGAATCATGTAAACGTCGCTTCAGTTTTCTAATAAAGCTTCTGTTGATGAACTTGTGCCCCGACGATGAAAAACGCAAACGCAAGTCTGCCTCAGACCCCGAGCAGATCCCGCTGCCATGCTCCCATCAAGCTTACAGGTCTGGATGTCACTCAGAGGAGTCTGCCTCAGACCCCGAGCAGATCCCGCTGCCAGGCTCCCATCAAGCTGGCAGGGCTGGATGTCACTCGGAGGAGTCTGCCTTAGACCCCGAGCAGATCCCGCTGCCAGGCTCCCATCAAGCTGGCAGGGCTTGATGTCACTCGGAGGAGTCTGCCCAGACCCCGAGCAGATCCCGCTGCCAGGCTCCCATCAAGCTGGCAGGGCTGGATGTCACTCGGAGGAGTCTGCCTCAAACCCCGAGCAGATCCCGCTGCCAGGCTCCCATCAAGCTGGCAGGGCTGGATGTCACTCGGAGGAGTCTGCCTCAGACCCCGAGCAGATCCCGCTGCCAGGCTCCCATCAAGCTGGCAGGGCTGGATGTCACTCGGAGGAGTCTGCCTCAGACCCCGAGCAGATCCCGCTGCCAGGCTCCCATCAAGCTGGCAGGGCTGGATGTCACTCTGAGAAGTCTGCCTCAGACTCCGAGCAGATCCCGCTGCCAGGCTCCCATCAAGCTGGCAGGGCTGGATGCCACTCGAAGGAGTCTGCCTTAGACCCCGAGCAGATCCCGCTGCCAGGCTCCCATCAAGTTGGCAGGGCTGGATGTCACTCAGAGGAGTCTGCCTCAGACCCCGAGCAGATCCCGCTGCTAGGCTCCCATCAAGCTGGCAGGGCTGGATGTCACTCGGAGGAGTCTGCCTCAAACCCCGAGCAGATCCCGCTGCCAGGCTCCCATCAAGCTGGCAGGGCTGGATGTCACTCGGAGGAGTCTGCCTCAGACCCCGAGCAGATCCCGCTGCAAGGCTCCCATCAAGCTGGCAGGGCTGGATGTCACTCGGAGGAGTCTGCCTGAGACCCTGAGCAGATCCCGCTGCCAGGCTCCCATCAAGCTGGCAGGGCTGGATGTCACTCGGAGGAGTCTGCCTCAGACCCCGAACAGATCCCGCTGTCAGGCTCCCATCAAGCTGGCAGGGCTGGATGTCACTTGGAGGAGTCTGCCTCAGACCCCGAACAGATCCCACTGTCAGGCTCCCATCAAGCTGACAGGGCTGGATGTCACTCGGAGGAGTCTGCCTTAGACCCCGAGTAGATCCCGCTGCCAGGCTCCCATCAAGTTGACAGTGCTGGATGTCACTCGGAGGAGTCTGCCCCAGACCCCGAACAGATCCCGCTACAAGGCTCCCATCAAGCTGGCAGGGCTGGATGTCACTCGGAGGAACCTTTCTCAGATCCCGAACAGATCCCGCTGCCAGGCTCCCATCAAGCTGGCAGAGCTGGATGTCACTCGGAGGAGTCTGCCTTGGACCCCGAGCAGATTCTCTTTCTCGGCAGAGAGCCTCGAATGAATCGGCGGGTCGACGAGGGGATCCCGGCATGATGGGGAGTAAGGGGGGCCGGTCCGGCCTAGAGATCGGCGAGCCCCCAGAGAGGAGGGCCCGGACGGCGAGAACCCGACCGCGCCAATGCCCCCGGAAGCCGGCTCGCCCAAAGTCCAAACGCGCGCCAGGCTTTTCTCACCCACCCAATGATGTGGATGGGTTAGTGAGCCCGAATGGAATTGGCAAGTCGCTCCCTCGCGTCGCGACCACCCAACCTACCCCTCGCTCCTAAGCCTAAGTTCAGAGTTTAAAGCAAGCGGATGACCTCACTCCCTCGCTCACTGTTGCGACGTCCATAAGAACATTCAAGGATAAAAGAAATCATAATTAGCGTGAGAATCAAGAGGCGAGTGCAAGAAATAAGGATATTCGCATTTCAGATCAAAAAAGAGTTTTGTACATTGGCAAAATTCAAAAGAGATAAGGCTATTACAAAAACTGGGCTCTGGCCCGCGTCACCACCACGGCAAAAGTGGGACGAATGCAAGCTCTCGACAAGGCAAGCCCTGAGCGGCGGGCCCTTATATGGGGTGGTATGGCCCATGTCCCGGCTCCGGTACCGGAAGAAACAGCTCCGGTACCACCTCGCTCGCCAAAAGCTTGGCACCGTCGTCCTTGATAAGGTTGGCCCTCTACAGCGTCCGGAGGGTGTACTTTGCGGCGTTGGCCGCGTTATTCTGCATCATCACTTCGATCTCATGGTCGCTGTAATGAGCGAGCTGGGAGCCGCTTGTAGATGGCGGCGGGGCGGCTGCTGCAGCCTCCAGCGCGTCCACTCGCCTCTGAAGCGCCTGCTTCTCCTGTTGGAGGGTGGCGATCTCAGTACCCAGCCGTCTGGCAGTCGCCGCGTCCTGTGAAAAGGAGAAAAACTGAGTTAAGTTATGCGGGAGGGAGTAAAGGTTGAGGCGAGTCAAGGAACCTACCGCTCCACCTAGGTACTGAGCGAGAGCGGCCTCCGCCGCATCAGCCCGCTTCCGCTGCTCGTCCGCCTCTTCTTGAGCTAGTTGGCGGGCCGCCTCCTTCTCGTCGATGAGCTTGGTGAGGGATAGAGCGCTCTTGTCCAGCCAAAGACATCGCCGGCTGACCATATGGGCCAGCTCGAGGCTGCGAAACTGGGCCTGCACGCTTTCATAAATCAGCACCCGAGTCGCCTTCTCGTCGTAAACGGCGGCATCCTCTCGCCCGTAGACGCCGAAGGAGAGGTTGTAGGCGTCCCCGCTGCTGGAGTCATCCTCCAACCAGCTCGGCAGCAGCGAGGATACGTAGACCCTGTTTGTCTCCTTATCCCACTGAAGCAGCGGGACTCCGTCCTCGTCGGCGGGCCCCTCACCGTAACCAAAATTACGATGGCCCCGGGGGATTGCCTTCCCGGCTGTCCGAACCTCCTCCGGCGGCTGCTACGTGCCCGCCTCTCCGCCTGAAGATCTGACGGCCGGAGAGGCCGCGGGGGCGGGAACGGCGGACGGTTGGCTCGCGGGGGCCTTACCCTTGTCTTGAGCCGGGGGAGGAGAGCCACCCTCCTTTTTTGACTTCTTAGGCGGTGGCGGATCCTGGGGCTGTTCGCGGCTGGGCCTCTTCGCGGGGGAGGGGGTCGAGAACTCGCGATGGGCGGCAGCCGCCGCCTCAGCCCGCGCTAGCTCGCCGGGGGCGAGTCGCGCGCTCTCATACGGCGGATGGATAGGGATGTCGCGCTCGCCTACAGGAAGTGGAACTTAGAAAAAATTCGAAGAATTCAAGGATGCGTAGATAAGGCGAGCCGCTTACCTTCACCGGGCGGGACAGGGACGAGGTCGTTCAGGTTCCTACGTAGGTAGGCCACCTCGAAGTTCTTCCCGACGAAGAACCCGAACAGCCCCGCTTCGTGACCCCTAGGGCCGGGGGGCGGTAGCTCGCCTCGCTGAGCTGGACCGGCGAAAAGGGGATGTTGCCGAAGTCCCCCTTAACGAAAATAAACTTCTTAAGCCAGTTGTGGCTCTTATTGACGGTTTCCCGCACTTTGACATGGCTGCTGGCGAAGCAGGCGGTCCCGTCCTTATTCGCCCGAAAAGAGAACAGCTTGCGGAATACCACGAGGCTGAACTCTATTTTCTCCTCTCGCAGGTAGCAGGCGAACCCGACGATCACTGCGATGGAGTTCGGGGTCATTTGCCCGGGAACCACCTTATAATACTTGAAGATTTGGTGGACCTTCGGCCATAGGGGTAGCCGAAGGCCCGCCTCAAAATGGGCAATCGGGAACGCGAGCTCGCCAGCGAATAGCTCGTTCATTCGTTCCTCCTTCCTGGGTCGCCTAGCCTCAAAACCTGGCGGGACGAAGTGGCCGACCGCGTCTACAAATTCCCTCTCCGTAAGGACGGCGAGAGGGAAATCATGATCGGAGAAGGTCCAAGCGCATTTGGCCCTCCCCTTCGTCATGGGCTAAGAGGGAAAGAAGAAGTATTAAATGCGGTAGGTGAGGAAGGGCCGTCATGGGCTATTTATAGGGTGAGAAAGGGCGGGAAAAAGCCTTCTTGGGCGGGAAAGTGCGGATAGCAATAAGGCCCTGACGTTTCGACTTCCGAACCCAAGCCGGGTTCTCGCCAACCCGTCAGTCCGCCGCAAACCGCCCGCACTCGCACCCGCATGATTAAACAGCAGCCACCGAGCGGGCCAGTTCTGACCCGCGCACGAGCCACCTGCCACGAGACTCGCGAACAACCGGCTCGCCTTCGCCAGAACAGGAAAAGGGCCCGACGAGGCGACTCGGCAAGGCCGAGCCCGCGTGAGGGAAGGTCGGCCGAGTCAGGGCATCTCGCCCGCACAATCCACAGAGGTCTGAACGATAGCGCAACCCAGAGAAAATTGCAATAAATATTAGCTCGCGACAGACGAAAGTAGTCCTGAATTATTACAAATATCTAGACTGACAGAAGTAAAGAGATGAACACCATGAGCGTTACCGCTGCATGCGGGGCGACCCGGACCTGGCGGATAACGACCGACGAGGGGAGGGTGAACTCAACGCGGGATCCATTTCCACCTACCTCCCCTCCCCGTGCTGGTTCTGGGCGGTACGCGAGGATAGTGATACTCGCGGACCGCCGACAGCTCCCGCTGGGTCCTATTGATCTGCTCCGAGGCCCGCCTAAGTCGCCCCTCGGCTCGCGTGATATGCACACCCGGAGAAGTCGCCTCGTCCTCGTCAGAAGAAAGTCTCGCTCCTTCCAAAGCCGCGAGTCGCTCCTCCGTCTCAGCCTTATCTTTCTCCACTCTGTCGAAGACCTCCCGTAGCAGTAGCATGTGCTTTTGAAACAGTTGCTTTACCTGCTTCTTCATCCTCTCGGAATCACGCGGGTCTCCCAGGTACTCGGAGATGATGTCCGCATCTGGGGGGGAGAGTACCCTCCGCTCATCTCAGTGTCAGACGAAGATACCACGTTTTAACCTGCAGAGGTAAGATCAGAAGGAGCGATGACCGCAAGCAGACCAAAGTCAGAGGGTTTACCTGGCGTCGGTATGCCGCCCACATCATCTGTAGGCCTGGAGGTGCCTGACCGATCGTGGAAGGGTTCTCCTCCAAGAGTAACGAAGGGTTTTCCCAGACCGTGGCGCCTTGTCGACGGAGGCACCACAGGAGGGACAGGTTCCTGCGGCAAGGGACTAGTCACCCGATTGGCCGCCGCCAGAGCGGAATGCCCGGGATCTCCCTCGTCTGCCCTGACTCCCCGAGACGTCTCCTATTAAAAGAAAAGAAAAGTCAAGAAGTGGGGGAGGGAAGGATAAAGCAAGGGAAGCACATATACCTCAGGGATGACCTCAGCACCGCTGGTCGAGCTGGAGATAGGGTCGTCGCGCCCTGAAGACTGCTGGACGATCTTCGCTTTCTTTGGCTTAAAAAGGGGGCCAGGCGACCCGCGCGCTAGCCACGGGGTGGCTTCGAGAGCCGCATCCCAGACACCCTCCCTCGCAGCCGCCAAACGAGCCCACATCTCCTCATACATAGGCATCCCACGATTATAGATTGCGGAAGGGAGGAAAGAAGAGGAATTACCCCAGAGGCGGGACAGCTTATTTATAGCGAGGAGGTGGGCCCCACCAAAAGATTCCCTCCAGCTCAGCAAGGTTTTCGCCGAACACGTGAGGGTTGGATGTTTCTTTCCGAGCCTTTTTCAAAATCTCGCAAAGAGCGGGGATTATGTTCAATCCCGTGTTCGCCGAAGGGGCTCAGGTAACCAGGCGGGCCGCCCCCGACCCGCGCATCAAAGGGTGGGCCTCCCCCGACCCGCGCATCAAAGGGTTGCCCTAGCGAGCCAGCTTGACCCGCACCCTCCTAGGCGGGTCAGTTCGCTCCCTCCCAGCGAGCCAGCCCTTCCCGCTCCTATGTTGGCGGGCCAACCCCGCCCGCCTCTCACAGGCGGGTCAGCCCGCGCCCTCCCGGCGAGCCGGCCCCGGCCCGCGCCTCACGCCGAGTGGAGGCAGTGAAGGGTTGCGATTCCCAACGGGGAGGACCTCTTACTGTCTTACCCCATTGGCCTGCCCCTAGCCGGTCAATACAGCGGGGTCTCGCTGTTGGCAGACCCAGGTGGGCTGCATATAGCTGTTTAGAACAACGGAGTTCGGCTGTTGCCAGGCCAGCCCGAGGGGCTTTTAGTAATTTGAAGACAGCAGAGTTTAGTTATTTACAGACCATCTTCAAAATCCTATAAATAGGACACAAGGAGTACCTCAGAAGGCAGGCTTACTTGCTCCCCAGTCTTCTAGCGCTTTCTGAGGTACCTTAACCCGACATTTGGCTAAGGAGGGGAAGCACTCAGTGATCTTCCGGGTTTGTGGTGGGACCTCCGAGCCGGGCCCTTGGTTTAGTCCTTTGCTCTTTTTTCCTTTGTTGTTTTTCATGCAGGAGCGAAGTAGGTGCGCGACCACCCCTTCCCCAAGGGTGAACTCCACAAGAGACCGATTTTCCGGTTTCAACAGCAGCGGTCTTGAGGTTAGACGCAACAACGGTCTGGAGGTTAGCTGCAGTAGCGGTCTGGAGGTTAGTCGCAACAGCGGTCTGGTGGTTAACCGCAACAGTGGTCTGGAGGTTAGTCACGACTGGAGATCATCGGCTTCTCAGGATATGTATTCTCCATTATATAGCCTTACGGTTTGATAGTGTCAAACTGCATAGCCCGCGAGCCTTGTATTTATTCCAACATCATTTGTTATATTCTCTCATCTCCCCTATTTTCTATAAATAAGGGGGCATACTTTTGTATTATTTATCTTTTTGGAGCAATAAAATTTGCTTTTTATTTAGCTCTTTTTACATGGTATCAGAGCTAACCGATCATTTGCTCCTCTTTGCTCGTGATTTCTTTTTATAACCGCGTGTTGTCTCTTTCTCGCGTGCCCTCCCTTTCTAATCTCTCTTCTTTGCTACCTATTCTGTTCGCACGGCCTTTGCAGTCTCTTTCCCGCATGCCCTCCCTTGCTAGTCGCTCTTCTTTGCGGCTTGTTTTGTCCGCACGACTTTTTTCTTTTTTTGCGTTCGTGTGGGTTGTTTTCTCTACCCGTGCAGTTTCCTGTTGCTTTCTATGGACACTCCTGCTCTCTCATCTTCTACTCCATCTGCTCCTCCTTCTATTTTACTTATTTTATTTCTATTTCAGATAATTTGGGTGTTGCTTCGAAGCTTACTGGTCTCAATTACCCTGACTGGAGTGTGTCCTTTGTTTTCCTATTACGCTCTCAACATAAGCGCCACCATTTAACTAATGATCCCCCTGCTTATGACTCTACCTCTTTCGATGATTGGGATGCTAGTGATGCCTTGGTGCGAACATGGTTAGCCAATAGTTTGTTTGATGAGTGCCTTCCTATCATTCGACATGATACGATAATCAAGGCTGTCTGAAATCATCTTGTTGCCTTGTATTCCAAGGGTGCGCAGACTTTACGCATCTATACTTTATATGCGTATATTTTTGCCTGACCTATCATGACTCCGGTCGTGGCCTATCAAGAAGTTCAAACTCTTGCTGCTGAACTTCTTCAACATCGACCATTTTCTGCAGATCTCGCCGAGCAACATAAACACTTTTAAGAACTTCTTGTTATTTGCTACTTGCTTCGTTTGCCAGAATTTTATGATATTATTTGACAATAGATTCTTGGAGAGGCTGACACTCCGACTCTGGATGCTACTATTGCTTGCATATCTGTTATTACTACACTTCTTCAACATCCATTACTTCCATCTCCTGATACTGTTGCTCATCCGACTCGTCATGATATCTCTGGTGGTCGAGGGGACCGTACTGGTGGTCGTGGTTACTCTAAGTATCTCTGCTCTCATTGTGGTAAGGTTGGTCACCTGGTTGATCGTTGCTGGGCTAAAAATCCTTGTCTTCGCCTTACTTCGGCTGAAACCCCCTCCAAGAAGTCCACTTCTTCTCTTGCCACCTCTTCGGGTGCTGCTCAATTGACCACTATGGGTAGGTGGCTTATTGATTTTGGTGCAACTAGTCATATGACAAAGAATTCTCATGTTTTTTCTCGATTACAAAAACATAACAGGTTCCCTCCAGTTCTTATTGTGGATGGTTCATCGTCTCTTATTTGTGGATCTGGCATTGTGCATGTCACTCCTTCTTTCCAGCTTGAGGATACTCTTTATGTCCCGAATTTTCCTTGCAACCTTCTTTCTGTTCCTTCTCTTTGCAAAAAGTTGAATTGTGTGGTTATTTTTACTACGTCTACTTGTTCTTTTCAGAATTCTCACTCCAAGGAAAGGATTGCTATTGGGACTTAAAGCGGCGGCTTGTTCTACCTTGATAATGTTTCGTCCTTTTCTGCCTCTTCTTCTCTTATTCAGTGGCATCTTTGCCATGCACATCCTTCTCCTCGGATTCTTTATCAGCTTCTGCCTAATGTACCGAGGGGGGACTCTTCTCTTCATTTTGAGGCTTGTCAGTTTGGCAAACATAACCGTTCTACTTTTCCAGCTAAGCACGAACGTAGTTCTTCTCATCCTTTTGAACTTGTTCATTTAGATGTTTGGGGTTTTGCTCCTATCCGAACTATTGGTATGTGTAGTTTCTATTTTGTTACCTTTATTGATAACTATTTTAGATGTACAAGGTTTTATTTATTATAAGAATGCTCTGAACTTTTTTCCTGTTTCACCGCGTTCTATAATGAGATACGTACACAGTTTTATGTCCCTATTAAGATACTTCGTACTGATAATGCTAAAGAGTATTTAAGTCATCAGTTTACATTATTTTGCATGCATCATGACATTATACATCAAACTAGTTATCCTTACACCTCTCAACAGAATGGCATTGCTGAACACAAAAACTGACATCTCATGGATATCGCTTGTAGCCTCTCACATATATGCATGTTCCCCAGTCCTATTAGGGTCGTGCTGTTCTTCTTTCATGTTTCCTTATAAACTAAGTTTCGTCTTCGGTTCCCAATGACAAACTATTCTCGATTATGTATCCTGATGCGAATCTGTTTCCTTTACCTCCTCGTATCTTTGGATGCACTGCGTTTGCCCAGTCTCCTTCTTCTAGTCGCGACAAACACTCTCCTCGTTCTATAAAGTGCATCTTTCTACGCTATTGTCCTACACAGAAAGGCTACAAGTGTTATGATCCTATACTTCGGAAACAATTTGTTTCCGCAGACGTCATATTCTTTGAGGATGCTCCATTCTTTTCTCCTACATCTACTCTTTCACTATCTGATGATTCTTCTTTTCTTATTGTATCGGCACCTCATCTTGAGCCATCCCTTCTTTTTTCTCCACCTGTCTGATTCTTCGGATGAGCCACTACCAACAGATCCTAGGCCAGCAGTCTTTCCTTTGGATGGATTTGATATAGTAGACAAGTTCGATCTTGATCTTCCGATTGCTCTTCGGAAAGGTGTTTGAACTTACACTCAACATCATATTCGGGATGTGGTTTCTTATGTGCGACAATTTCCTTCTTGCAAAAGCTTTGCTCTCGCTCTCCCGGTCAATATTATTTTAGCTACCTATTAAGAAGCTCTTGCTATTCCATATTGGAAAGCTGCTATGGATGAGTAGATGAAAACTCTCAATGAATGAGGTACTTGGACTCTTGTTCATACCCCTCTAGGGGATGATGTGGTTGGCTGTCGCTGTTCTTTGTGATCAAATTTCTTCCTGATGGTACTATTGACCGTTACAAGGCTCGACTTGTTGCCAAGGGTTTTACACAGACATATGGTGTGGATTTCTTTAATACTTTCTCTTCTATTGCTCAGATTACTATAATCTGTGTTCTCTTTTCTGTGCCTGTCAACAGACACTGGGAAATGTCTCAGTTGAATGTGAAAAATGCATTTCTTTATGGTGATTTACAGGAAATAGTCTATATAGAGAAACCTCTGGGGAATGTTGCTCAGGGGGAGTCTTAGGTATGTAAACTGTAGAAGGATATTTATGGTCTTAAGCAAAGTCTAAGGGCCTGGTTTGAAAAGTTCAACGAAGTTATTTCTGTTATTGGGTTTGCTCAGAGTGTTGCAGATCACTCTTTATTCATTCGCAAAATCTCGTCTGATCTTGCTATTCTTGTGGTTTATGTGGATGACATTCTTCTTATTTGGGATGATAGAAAGGGTGTTGATATGACAAATAAACATCTTCTTCTGTATTTTGTTACCAAAGATATGTGGTCTCCAAAATATTTTTTTGGGGATTGAGATATCTACAAAGCCCGGTTCCATAGATCTTACACAGCGGAAGTATGTCTTGGATCTCTTAAAAGTGACAGGTCTCCTTGGGGCTAAACCTGCCCAATCTCCAATGGTTGTTAGAGATGACAAGTGTTGGAGAGAGGACTCACCTCTTCTTAAAGTTTTCACCAGATACAGACGACTTGTGGGGAAACTCATTTATCTGACAGTCATAAGATTGGGTATTTGTTATGTAGTGGGAAGAGTGAGTCAGTTTATGCAGGTTCCTAAGGAGTGAAATCTACAGTCAGCTATAAAGATCCTAGAGTATGTGAAAGGTGCTCCATAAAAAGGATTTCTATTTTAGAAAATGGGACATTTGAAAATTGAGGTCTACTCTAATGCTATCTATGTAGATGATAAGGAAGATAACAAGTCTACGTTTGAGTTCTATACCTTTGTTGGAGGGAATTTGGTCAGCTGGAAGAGCAAGAAACATGTTGTAGTTTCTAGGTCAAGTGTGGAAGCCGAGTATAGAAGCATGACTTTAACTACTTGTGAGTTGTAGTGGTTACAGGCACTTATGCTTGCTTTATGAGAGGTTTATGATCATCCCCTACCTATGTTATGTGATAATAAGGCAGCCATATATATTTCGAGGAATCCAATCTTTCATGAGAGGACAAAGTATATTGAAGTGAATTGTCATTTTATTAGAGAGGAGATATTGAAGAATCAAATAAACACATTATTTGTTACCTAAGAGAGAGCTAGCTTATTTCTTCACCAAACTAGTTACTCCTTTTGAGGAAGTTTGTAGCAAGCTGGGCATGGTTGATAATGCTCCAACTTGAGGGGAAGTGTTGAAACTTGAGGAAACCGCGTGGTCTCTATTTCAAGTCGCAACGGTTTATCGATCTCTGTGCTTTGGCGATTTGGCATAGCGAATAGAGTGTTGAAGCTCGAGGAGACTGGGCGGTCTGTTACCTAGTCGCAACGGTGTACTAGTTTCTATATTATGGCGGTTTGGCTTAGAAAACATTTGTTGCGGTCTTGTGGCTACCCACGGCTGTGGTCAGGTTCTTCCCATAGAAGCAGTCTGATGGTTAGCTGCCACAGCGGTTTGGAGGTTAGTCGCAGCAACGGTCTGGTGGTTAGCCGTAGCAGCGGTCTGGAGGTTAGCCACAGCAGCAGTCTGGAGGTTAGCCATAGTAGTGGTCTTGTGGTTAGCCACAACAGCGGTCTAGAGGTTAGTCGCAGCAGGAGGTCAGCGACTTCCTAGGATATGTATTCTCCATTATATAGCCTTGCGGTTTGATAGTGTCAAACCACATTACCCATGTGGCTTGTGTTTATTCCCACATTGCTTGTTGTATTCTCTCATTTCCCCCATTTTCTATAAATAAGGGGACATACCTTTGTATTATTTATCTTTTTGGAACAATAAAATTTATATTTTAGCTCTTTTTACAATCCACAAGAGACTCCTCCACCTCCAATGCTGCTCAAGCCTCATCCAGCTCTATCTTCAGCTCTGACTCGATCCATTGAAACCCACAGAAACCTCGATAATGATCCTCTCTCAAAGCAGCAAGAGAGCCCTCCACCGTCTGGAGCTTCTCTTGGATGGCTAAGTATCCATCCTTCAAGCTCACGTAATGATCATTCCACGTGAAAGCAATATGAGCCTGAGCTTCAATCTACAAGTAGAAAGGAAAAAGTCAATACGACACAAAGAAACAAAAATAAAAAGCCCAAAACAAGCAAGCTCACTTACCACATCGCTCATTACCTTCAAAGAAGAAGACACTCGCAGAGCTGAAGCCTCTAAAGGGGAAGCTTGGGGGGCAGAGCCCCCAACACCTCCACATCAGCATCAATAGGAGTGGTCTCGCCTCGGCAACCAAAAGGAATTGCCTCATCCTGAGAAGCTTTTCGCTTCGAAGAAGATGGAGGTTCTATACCTGTTGGAACCCACGGTCTGTATCTCTTTAGTTTGACAATATCAAATCTCAAGTTGTATTTGATCATACTTGTGTTGGGTATAGTGTGCAGGTTTACGGGTATGAAGAACCATATTTCCATTGACCTATCGTCGGACGCTAGACCTATCTTTGGCGCTAGTGACGTGGGATTAAAGTTGAGCACGTAATGATTCCTCTTCGTGACCTACCACCGGGCGCTAGCCATTTCGACAACGTCGAGAAGAAACGGCTACCGCCGAGCTCTAGCCTTACCGCGCTATGATATCCAAAAGCGCCAAAAAAATATTTTAGGATTTTTTCCAAATTTTCATTTAGCGACACTGCATGAAAAATACCTACCACCGGCGGTAGCTTATTTAAAAGAGACTATACAAGCATGCTTTTCTTTTCCCGAGGAGACAAGAAGGAGAATTACACGCCTAGGGTTCGACCACCGCCTCTGCTATTGTGTACCATCATTTCCATGCAAGGAAAAGTGAAATTTCTTCTTCTTGTTTGTGATTGAAGAACTCCGAAGAGCGAAGTCTCCAACGACCATCAATAGTTTATTGAGTGCAAGAAGAACGACATTCAAAAGCATCGATCGCGCACCGATCTACGAAGGAATTATTCTTTGAGCTAACTTATTTATCTTTATTTATACTTTTCTCTTTTCTAATCGTTGTGTGTGTGAGGAAAATCGACCAGGGAGGTCGTCAGAATCCGGGAAGGATTTCGTAGGAAATCATCATGGGAGGACGTTTAGATCTAGGAGACCTAGTGGGCGCTAAGACCCTTTCTGTGAGGAAGGTGAAGAGCTGACTCGACAATCTTCTTGGGAAGAAGAGAGAGCTAACTGGTCCTGGGTTAGGGTCGGTATAGAAACCAAAAGAGAATTGTTTGTTTCATCGCCCCCGATCTCCGGTGTCACAGAGATCTAGTTGTATTGCAGTTCTAAGACCCCTTTTTTTTCAACCATCGGGGTCTTATGCCTAGAATTGTCGCTTTGCGGTGGCACCGAAACTCGGGAAGGCCGCCACTACAAAACGCCAATTCTGTCGGCCTTTTTCGATCACAACAAAGAGAGAAGTAAAAATAACATGTCCATATAATCATATATGAAAGAAAATCACAGCAAGTCCATCAATACATAGAAAGTAGAGTACTGCGAAAGATCAGTACAGATGAAATATAAAAACGGGCTTAAGCCCGGTACATCAGATCCTCACTACATATCACTCGCAGAAGCTATAAGATAGTACTAAACACTAACGGAGCTGGTCACAAGTACTCTGGAACTAGACTGGCCCACCTCATGCGCACCGTACTCCGCTGATGCTGGTTCCTGGGCTGCTGGTCCCTGTCTCCCATCCGGAGCTCCTGTAATATTGTGGTCCGAAAACCATCAGTCATAAAGACTAAGTCCTATCATACCCTACCCCTCCCCCCACGACTCCTAGGCACCGAGCGGAGAGGAGGAAAGGGAAGCTACAATGGTGGAGAATAAGTAAGGTGGGTGACAGCGGAACTAGTCTAGCAGTAAATATATATTATATAAACAGCTAAGTATGAAAGGTACATCTAACAGTTCTAAAATAGTGAGCAGTAAGGTAAACATGTAGTAAATCAATATATATATTAAAGGACAAGTATAAATTAAATATGTAACCTTAACTTATATGAATGCCCATACAAACTTATAAGTTACGGGGTCTTCTGCAAGGCTTCCATCATATCAAAAGTCTCATACCGATTTATACGTTGGGTGTCGGTTGTATGTAAATATGAGTGTAGTGATATGCTATGCCATGATTCATGCAAGTACAACTCACGCACACGACTCTATGCGCACAGACCTTTAGTTCCCCCTGTTCGGGCAGCTAGCTCCACTCCCAGGAACCTCCATAGTGGAAAATGGAGACAGTGGGTCGGGCCTCCCACTCCTAGGCGGGTATCCACACTACCGGGTCTAGCCCTTCCGTACGCCCCTAGAAGAACACAACCTAGAGTATCCGCATACTAGTGATGACTGTATCCACCAGACTTTCTTTGGCTAAGTGTCCCACACCGCCGAGTCTACGTACTGACGTCGGTGTGAACGATAGTCAAATACCGAAGACCCACCACCTTATTCTGTATTTAAACCCTCGAGCCCTCGGCTCCCAGGACTGTCCCGTCCGTGCATCTAACTTCAGAAACTACCGACTGAAAGACAATTAAACCAACCTATTCAACCTCCCTAACTACCGGGGTGTGTGAATGTGAAACTCTGGTTATACTAGTTGCTTTTAGTTTATTATTCATACGGTTTACGTTAGCCCAGGACTGCCCCCGGCATACCCCGTGAAGTGATCTCAAAGGGCACTAGTAACTATGATGGTAACTGAATCCCATCGTTCCCTTTCGCAAGGAACTTACTTTTATTGGTTAATACCCATTACCCGATCACTTTTAAATTACTTTGGATCTAACCATAGTGTATTAAGACTCTTCCGCTCCTACCGAGGAGGATGATCTTTCGTCGATCCCGAGCATCTCTTATGACTAGACAACCTACCACCCTATCCCTGTCTTGACCACTAAGGGTACATTCTTATTCTTTCCTAGTCATCTTGCTAATACTCCAATCCCCAAGATCATTTTGCACCTTAATATAACTTATGCAGTTTCAGGTATGTATAAGGCTCCATAAAATTATGACAAATACTAAACAACAAATTAACAGCAAATCCAAATCTCATATAATTTTTGCAAGGTTTAAATCATTATTCCTTAATTTTGCACTATTTTATAAATCATAAATTAAAGGGGCAAGTAATGCATTTAAGCTTCCAAAAATTATACAAAAATTCCAGTATGACAATTTATACCCTAAAAATATCCTGACAAAGTTTCATAATTTTACAGCCATAAATGAGCTCTGAATAAATTATTTACCAAAATTGCCCTTTTTTATACTTGTAAAAGAAGTACTAAAAATAATGTTCCAAAATTCTCAATTAAATTTCCAGGGGTTCATACTAACTTTAAAACTACAATACCCAAGTTTCACCACAGTTCAGTGAGTTTTAATAACTTTTTCTATCACTACAAGATTTGTGCCCTAAACTAAGGTTAGGGTTTTGAGGGACTTATTCACTTTAAAATCCATTTAGATTTCTGCTAGAGGATTCTAACTACCCTAGAATCCTCTCCACCAAGTTTCAAATCATATCAAGGTCATTTGACCACCTGCCCTTCACAAACCACCAAGAACCATCCTTAGGGTTTTGCCATGGGTCCTAGGGCAAATCTACCCCAATCCACCTCAAAATCCATGAGAGGGTGCTAGAAATCATTCCTAGTCAGTGGTCAAAATCTCAGCCTCTGTTGAGATGATTTGACCACTCAAATCACAAAGTACACTTTTGACCTAAAACCCCTTAATAGGGCAAAGCTTAGGTTTGTTCATTTCCAATCTAAGACATTTCTAAATGAGATGAAATTTTTACCAGAGCCCTAATATGCTCTCTAAGACCCCCCCCACCCAAATTTGGGGGAATTTTGAGGTGTTTAAGACACCTAATTAATTTATACATGGATTATTAAATTTTTCTAAAAACTATAGAAAAATATTCTCCAAAAATTCTGATTTTTGGATATGTCCTAGGTATGGCTAATAATAGCCCATAACCCAAATTTCAAGTCATTTGGATGTCTGGATTGATGTGGGCATCCAAATCAATCTCAGGACAGCCCTATGAATAGACCTCACCAAAATGAGTGCTGTGGTCTAACCAAGACTCCAAATTGGGTGAAATCAAATTTTAAATTAAACTAGACATCAAGGGCTACATTTTCTATGTTGACCACCTTTTCTGTAGAGGGGTATAAGTATTTTTAAAAATTAAATCTATACAATGCAATTATAATCATAGAAAAATAATAAATAGAATAAAATTCTTGCACGAATCTTGAAGCAGCATCTAAGGGCTGCTGCTCATCTTCAAGCTCCAGCCAAGGTACGGGATTAGTCCGACCTGGAGCTCATTCCAGACGTTGCCACCAGCCATCCAGCCTCCTCCCTGGCCGTCCACCGCCACCGCCACCTCCGTTGAGGTGGTGGCCATCACCGGGCGGCGGCACAGCCGTCGGAGAGGTGCTTTCCGACGACCCAGAGCTATGTTCTTGCGGGAAAAGGCCAGGAAGAGAAGCTCTTCCCGATCAGGCTCAGTTGAGCCCGATTTTTAATCCTAAGGAAAGCTATGATCTACCCGTAGAGAGAGAGGAGGGGAGGACCTTGTTCGCGGGCTGGAGGCGTGCAGATCGACGGAAAGCCATTTTCGATGGTGGCGCGCTCGACTTCTGCAACAGCACGGTGGGAGGGCTCGAAATCTTCAGGTAAAGGCTGGGAAACATTCCTCTTGGGCCACTGATGGTGTTTAAAGGCTTGGTTAAGGAGGGGAGAGGCCAAAACTTCAATGACTATTAATGCCATTGAAAGCTTGGCTCGGCCATGGAGGAGGTGGGGTGAACCTGACTTAATCCAGCCAAGTAACGGCTGGAAACTCCTCCTCTTCCCTAGAGGAGTTGAATCTAGCCATTAAAGAGGAGGGGAAGGGGGCCATGACATCAAGTGCCATTATTGGCCATGAAAGCCGGTGCTCGGCCATAGCTGAAGCTTTCTGCATGTTCATAACCGCCGGCCACGTGGCCTACCTCCATTTGACCGGTCAATATTTTTAAATAAGACGTAATTAGGTGTTAATAGAGAAACGGCTAATTTTAAAACATCCTGGACCCACTTCCCGAAATGGTCCGGTTCAGCTGAACCAGCAAACAAGCTAAAACAGCCGAAAAAAATTCTAAGTAAAATGGCGTTGAGTGAGCTCAGATCACTCAACGCCATCCAGCCTACGGCATTGAGTGAGCTCAGCTCACTCAACGCCATCCAGACTACGGCGTTGAGTGAGCTCAGCTCACTCAACGCCATCCAGTCTACACAGGATGGCGTTGAGTGCAGTCAGTGCACTCAACGCCGTTCAACTTATGGCGTTGAGTGCACTCGACACACTCAACACCATCCAACCTAAAAGATGGCGTTGAGTGCAGTCAGTGCACTCAACGCCATTCTGCTTATGGCATTGAGTTCACTCGACGCAGTCAACGCCAGCCAACCTTTGGCGTTGAGTGTACTCGACACACTCAACGCCCAAGCTCAAATCCTGTTTTAGGTAAATTTCTGACCTACTATTTGCGGACCAAGGTGATTTTCACCTTGAGCCCGGGTCACTTGGCCTCCTTGGGCTTCATAGGGTTTTGTCATGACTTGGTCACGACAAAAACTCTCCTAGGGGTCTGGTCGGAAATGGGATGTTACAAATCCCAATATACAAAAATAGAAATTTCGTCCCCGAAATTAAGGTTAAGCATACGGGGGTTTTTACTGGAATAGAAGAAATTGTAACATCCCTATGGTTTAAGGTATACCTAACTCGAAGAGTTCCGGATATTTTTGCTGCATCAAGTCCTGTGGCTCTCATGTATTCTCCTCCTTCCCATGATTGCTCCACAAAACCTTGACTAACGGAACCTTCTTACGTCGCAAGACCTGCACTGCCGTGTCATCGATCCTGATCGGCTCCAAGTTGACTGATCGATCTAGAGGCCATCAGGCTGTCTGCTGTAGAAATCAGCTGCTCAGGGCATAACAGAGCTCTCCATAGTGAGGAGACATGGAAGACGTCATGCAATCCTGCTAGCTCCGACAGTAGCTCTAGTCTATAAGCCAAGGGGCCGACCCGCTCTAGGATCCTGTAAGGCCCCATATATCTTGGACTGAGCTTCTTTCGCCCGCGAACCCGCGAGACTCCGTGCATCGGCGTATCTTCAAGAAAACTCGGTCTCCTACCCGGAACTCCACCTGATGATGCCTCACATCATAGTATTTTGCCTGCCTACTCTGAGCTTCCAACATCCTGTCCCGGATCAACCTAATCTGAGCATCCGTATCCCCCATAAACTCCGAGCCTAGTGCCTGCGGATCCTCATCCTGAACCCATGATAGTGGGGTCCTGTACCTCCGTCCATACAACGCCTCGTATGGATCCATGTCTATGCTATTCTGATGGGCGTTGTTATACGAAAACTCGACCAGTGGCAGCAACCTCTCCCAAGGCTCGCCACGGTCCAAAATACACAGGCGCAAAAGATCTTCCAGTGTACGGTTAGTGTGCTCCGTCTGCCCGTCGGTATGAGGGTGAAAAGCCGTGCTGAATATCAACCGAGAACCCAGATAGGCCTGAACTGACCTCCAATCCCTGGATGTAAACCGCCCATCCCGATCCGAAACGATAGTCTTGGGCACCCCATGATAACGCACAAAATGCTCAATGAACCTCCGTACTAATACACCAACCGAGGTATCTTTCGCCACTGGAATGAATCTGGCCACCTTCGTTAGCCTGTCCACTATCACCCAGATCGAGTCATTTCCCGCACGGGATTGAGGTAGCCCATGTATGAAATCCATGGCTATATCCTCAAATTTCCACTCCGGCACCGGAAGTGGCTGCAGCAAGCCGGTCGGATTCCTACACTCTGCCTTTACGAGTTGGCAGGCCTCGCAATGCATCATAAAGTACGTAATGTCCTTCATACCCGACCAGTACATCGTCCTCTTCAAATCTTTTACCATCTTGGTGATTCCCGGGTGCACCGAGTATCGGCTGCAGTGAGCTTCCGTCATAATGTCCTTCCGGATTTGGCCTCTTGCCGGTATGTAGACCCTGCCTCTGAAACACAGGAGACCATCCCTCAAAGAGTAATCTACTGTCGTGCCTTCCTCCAAGGCTCTGAATATCGGCTCAGCCCTCACATCCAGCTTCTGCCCATCTCTGATGTGGTCCCGAATATCATCAGTGGTAACCATCAATCCCAGGTACTCCATGTATAACTCCGGGTCATCCTCGGACACTAGTGATATCTGCATCTCCTCAAATGATTTAACTAACTCCAAGGTCATCAGCTGCGGGCCTACTCCTGACGTACTCGCTCTCCAGCTCAAAGCATCTGCGACCACGTTTGCCTTCTCCGGATGGTAGTGCATGGTATACTGGTAGTCCGACAGAAACTCCACCCAGCATCTCTGTCTGATGTTTAACTCCTTCTGTGTGTCTACGTATTTCAAGTTCTTGTGGTCTGAGAAGATGTCGCAATGAACTCCGTAGAGGTAGTGCCGCCAGGTCTTAAGAGCAAAAACAACTGCCCCCATCTCCAAGTCGTGCACGGGGTAGTTCTGTTCATGCTTCTTCAGCTGATGGGAGGCGTAGGTTATTACATGCCCGTTCTGCATCAGAACCACCCATCCCCTGATGGGAAGCATCTGTGTACACCTTAAATCCTTCCTTCCCTGATGGAAGGGCAAGGATGGGAGCTGAGGTAAGACGATCCTTCAGCTCCTGAAAAGCAGATTCGCATCGTGGCCTTCAAATAAAAGGAGACTCCTTCTTCGTCAGAGACGTAAGAGGGAGGGCAATCTGAGAGAACCCCTTTACGAACTTCCGGTAATAACCGGCAAGTCCTAAGAAACTTCGAACATCCGAGGCTGTCTTTAGTGGTGGTCAATCCCGTACTGCCTGGACCTTCGCTGGATCTACTGCCAAACCTGCTCCACTAATGACATGGCCAAAAAAGTCCACCTCCTTTAGCCAGAACTGACACTTGCTGTACTTGGCATACATCTTATGCTCCCGCAGCTTCTCCAAGGTCAAGGCCAGATGCCTCGCGTGCTCCTCCTCCGACCTCGAATAGATAAGGATGTTGTCGATTAATACAATAACGAAGACATCCAGATACTCTTCGAACACCCAGTTCATCAAGGTCATGAATGCGGAGGGTGCATTCGTGAGCCCGAAAGGCATCACGGTAAACTCGTACAAACCATATCTGCTGCTGAAGGCCGTCTTCGGGATGTCCTCCTCCCGAATGCGAAGCTGGTAGTACCCCGATCTCAGATCCAGCTTTGAGAACCAATGGGCTCCCTCTAGCTGGTCAAATAGCTCGTCTATCCTTGGCAAGGGATAAGTATTCCAGACCGTCAACCTGTTCAGGGCCCGGTAATCTATACACAGTCGAAGAGTCCCGTCCTTCTTCTTGACAAATAACACCGGAGCTCCCCATGGTGAAGAGCTAGGCCGTACGAACCCGTCCTCCACTAACTCCTGAAGCTGGCTTCGAAATTCCACCAACTCCTTAGGGGCCATTCGATAGGGAGCTCTGGATACCGGCTTATCCCCCAGTATGAGCTGAATCTGGAAGTCCCTCTCTCGGTGTGGGGGTAGCCCTGGTAGTTTCTCCGGAAAAACATTAGCAAAGTCTCGCACTACTGGAATATCTGAAATAGAGTCCTGGGCCACGACCGCCTCAAAAAGAACCTGATAAACCTCCTCCCCCTACAGATGGGCCTTGATGGCCTGCATAGGTGATAATAATATGCGGGGTGCTGGTATAATACCTTCGATAACAATGAAGGAGTCCCCATGCCTCACGGTGATCCTCTTCGCCACGCAGTCAATCTGGGCATGGTTCCAGTACAACCATGTCATGCCCATGATCAGATCGTAATCTAGCATCCTCAGAATCGTCGCTGGTGCCTCAAACGCCTTCCCGCCGATCTCCGCCTCCATATTGCAATGGGTAGAGGTCATTAGCTCTGATCCATCGGGTAAGCGCACCCTCATTACCTTTCCGGTGAACTGCTCCACGCCTTCCAGTCCTTTCACAAAATCTTCCAACACAAACGAGTGCGAAGAACCGGTGTCGAAGAGCGTGTGAGCGGGCTTACCGCCGATAAAAACTATGTCTGAGGTAATTAAGTGTCTTAGTATTCTGGTTATAGTTGTCTTCTCTTAGTTTATAACTAGATTATGTCTAGAAAACTAGTTCCTAGGAAGGGAAAGAAAATTTTAAAAGTACTGACATACCTGCGATAACCTGCTCTGGGTTCCGGGGTTGTGTCAGGTCTAGAGCATACACCTGCTCCCTCTTTGGCCTGTGGCCTCGGCCCTGATATCCTCATCCTCGATCGTGTCCTCAGCCGCCAAACTTTCAGGGAGGTGGGGCGCCCTGAAGTGCTGGTGGGGGTGCTCGCCTCATAGGACAATTCCTCTTGATATGCCCCGGCTGATTGCACTGAAAGCACACCGGTGCCTTATCTGCTGTCCTTGGCATCTCCAGCATCTATAAGGGCTGGGGAGCCAATACCCCCTGACTCTTCTGTTCCTGCCCAATCTCCTGATGAGGTTGATCCCCGTTCCTTCTCTCCCCAATAACCTGGCCTCGAGGACGGTCTCTACGACCTCCAATCACTACATCGTCAGCCGGTCTCTTCCAGCTCTTGATTGTAAGCTGATCCACTTCTCTCTTTTTAGCCATCTCCAGAATCCTGGCCAAACTCCCCTCTGAGACGAAGAGGAGGGTCTGTCTCATGTCGTCTTGTAGCCCCTTGTAAAACCTCTTGGCATAACAAGCGTCGTCCAACTAATAAGCGTCCACATAGCGGGCCAGGTGAGTAAACTCCTGATAATACTCCAGCACCATCCTGTTCCCCTGCCTCAACCACAGGAACCTATCCTCCAGCTCGTCCCTCACCGACTGAGGTACGAAATGTCCCAGGAGTGCTGCTCTAAACTCTTCCCAAGTAACATCTGCGCAATCCATACCCGCAAAGGTGGTGTCTAGCTGTGATTTCCACCACCTCTTCCCACGTGACTCCAGGCAGGAGATTGCCAAAGAAACCGCCTCCTCAGTGGGGCATCGAATCCCCGCAAGCATCTCATAGATGGTATCCAACCATTCCTCCGTGCGTACTGCCGACTCCGTCCCCAGGTAGGATGGAGGGAAATGTCCCCGGAAGACACTCATCCAGTTGGCCCCGGGGTTTGGCTGTGGAGCCGGGGTTTGCTGAGCTCTGAAGGCCTCCAGAATGGCCGTCAGTGTTTGCCCCATCTCCGTCTGCTGGAATGGAGCTGGAGCCGACGGAGGTGGGACCACATTCGGAGCCTGAGGTGTCCCTTGCTGTGGAGTAGGGTTCGTCGTAGGCTACAAGGAAAAATTCCATTCGTTAGACATCGTATGCAAGGAATATAAGAAAGGGGTAAGATTAGACTTTACATGTGATTTCCCTTATGGGAACACCACTGCTTCCGCTGCTAGTTTGTCCACAAACTAAGCTCGCATGGGGGTGGCCCAAGGTTTTGTGGACTACTTCTCTTTCGATCGAGGTCTCCTCTGATACCACTTGTAAGACCCCATTTTTTTCTTTTTCAACCATCGGGGTCTTATGCCCAGTATTGCTGTTTTGCGGTGGCACCGACACTCGGGAAGGCCACCACTACAAAACTCCAATTTTGCCGGCGTTTTTCTATCACAACAGAGAGAGAAGTAAAAATAACATGTCCACATAATCATATATGAAAGAAAATCACAGCAAGTCCATCAATACATAGAAAGTAGAGTACTGCGAAAAATCAGTACACATGAAATATAAAAACGGGCTTAAGCCCGATACATCAAATCCTCACTATATATCACTCGCGGAAGCTATAAGATAGTACTAAATACTCACGGAGCTGGTCACAGGTACTCTGGAACTAGACTGGCCCACCTCCATGCGCACCGTACTCCGCTGGTGCTGGTCCCTGTCTCCCATTCGGAGCTCCTGTAATATTATGGTCCGAAAACCATTAGTCATAAAGACTAAGTCCTATCATCCCCTCCCCCTCCCCCCCACGGCTCCTAGGCACCGAGCAGAGAGGAGGAAAGGGAAGCTACAATGGTAGAGAATAAGCAAGGCGGGTGACAGCGGAACTAGTCTAGCAGCAAATATATATTGTACAAGCAGCTAAGTATGAAAGGTACATCTAGCAGTTCTTAAATAGTGAGCAGTAAGGTAAATATATAGTAAATCAATATATATATGAAAGGACAAGTAGAAATTAAATATGTAACTTTAACTTATATGAATGCCCATACAAACTTATAAGTTAACGGATCTTCTGCAAGGCTCCCATCGTATAAAAAGTCACATACCGATTTATACGTTGGGGTGTCAGTTATATGTAAATATGAGTGTAGTGATATGCTATGCCATGATTCATGCAAGTGCAACTCACGCATACGACTCTATGCGCACAGACCTTTAGTTCCCCCAATTCGGGCAGCTAGCTTCACTCCCAGGAACCTCCGTAGTGGAAAATGGAGACAGTGGGTCGGGCCTCCCACTTCTAGGCGGGTATCCACACTACCGGGCCTAGCCCTTCCGTACGCCCCTAGAAGAACACAACCTAGAGTATCCGTATACTAGTGCTGGCTTTATCCACCAGACTTTCTTTGGCTAAGTGTCCCACACCGTCGAGTCTACGTACTGACGTTGGTGTGAACGACAGTCAAATACCGAAGGCCCACCACCTTATTCTGTATTTAAACCCTCGAGCCCTCGGCTCCCCGGACTGTCCCGTCTGTGTATCTACCTTCAGAAGCTACCGACTGAAAGACAATTAAACCAACCTATTCAACCTCCCTAACTACCGGGGTGTGTGAATGTGAAATTCTGGTTATACTAATTGCTCTTTTAGTTTATTATTCCTACGGTTTACGTTAACCCAGGACTGCCCCCGGCATACCCCGTGAAGGGCTCTCAAAGGGAACTAGGAACTATGATGGTAGCTGAAGCCCATCGTTCCCTTTCGCAAGGCACTTACTTTTATTGGTTAATACACATTACCCGATCCCTTTTAAATTACTTTGGATCTAACCCTAGTGTATTAAGACTCTTCCGCTCCTATCGGGGAGGTCAATCTTTCGTCGATCCCGAGCACCTCTTATGATTAGACAACCTACCACCCTATCCCTGTATTTACCACTAAGGGTACATTCTTATTCATTCATAGTCATCTTGCTAATACTCCAATCTCCAAGATCATTTTGCACCTTAATATAACTTATACAGTTTCGACTAAACGCAGACCATTCTAAGATATATGAGATGCACATAGGGAGGTACTCCAAATTGTTTTCCAAAACTCCTATAAAATTTACTGGAGGTCTATCATGTCCTACTTAGTCTAAAATCAGATATTCATAATTTTCCTAATTTAACCTATATTTAATTATTTTCTTCCAAAACTATAATATGGAGATTTTGAACATGAAGTACACTTTTTAGGTTTGTATAAGGCTCCACAAAATTATGACAAATACTATACAGCAAATTAACAGCAAATCCAAATCTCATATAATTTTTGCAAGGTTTAAATCATTATTCCTTAATTTTTGACTATTTTATAAATCATAAATTAAAGGGGCAAGTAATGCATTTAAGCTTCCAAAAATTATACAAAAATTCCAGTATGACAATTTATGCCCTACAAATATCCTGACAAAGTTTCATAATTTTACAGCCATAAATGAGCTCTGAATAAATTATTTACCAAAATTGCCCTTTTTCATACTTGTAAAAGAAGTACTAAAAATAATGTTCCAAAATTCTCAATTAAATTTCCAAGGATTTATACTAACTTTAAAACTATACTACCCAAGTTTCACCACAGTTCAGTGAGTTTTAATAACTTTTTCTATCATTACAAGATTTATGCCCTAAACTAGGGTTAGGGTTTTGAGAGACTTATTCACTTTAAAATCCATTTAGATTTCTGCCAGAGGATTCTAGCTACCATAGAATCCTCTCTACCAAGTTTTAAATCATATCAAGGCCATTTGACCACCTGCCCTTCACAAACTACCAAGAACCATCCTTAGGGTTTGGCCTTGGATCATAGGGTAAATCTACCCCAATCCACCTCAAAATCCATGAGAGGGTGCTAGAAATCATTCCTAGTCAGTGGTCAAAATCTCAGCCTCTGTTGAGGTGATTTGACCACTCAAATCACAAAGTGTACTTTTGACCTAAAATCCCTTAATAGGGCAAAGCTTAGGTTTGTTCATTTCCAATCTAATACATCTTCAAATGAGATGGAATTTTTACCAGAGCCCTAATATACTCTCTATGACCCCCCAACCCAAATTTGGGGTGATTTTAAGGTGTTTAAGACACCTGATTAATTTATACATAGATTATTAAATTTTTCTAAAAACTATAGAAAAATATTCTCCAAAATTTTTGATTTTTGGATATGTCCTAGGTATGGCTAATAATAGCCCATACCCCAAATTTCAAGTCATTTGGATGTCTGGATTGATGTGAACATCCAAATCAATCTCAGGACAACCCTAAGATATACCTCACCAAAATGAGTGCTGTGGTCTAACCAGGACTCCAAATTGAGTGAAATTAATTTTAAATTAAACTATACATCAAGGGCTACATTTTCTATGTTGACCACGTTTTCTGTAGAGGGGTCAAAGTATTTTTAAAAATTAAATCTATACACTGCAATTATAATCACAGAAAACAATAAATAGAATAAAATTCTTACACGAATCTTGAAGCAGCATCCAAGGGCTGCTGCTCATCTTCAAGCTCCAGCCAAGGGACGGGATTAGTCCGACCTGGATCTCATTCCAGATGTTACCGCCGGCAATCCAGCCTCCTCCCTGGACGACCACCGCCACCACTACCTCCAATGAGGTGGTGGCCATCGCTGGGCGGCGGCACGGCCGCTGGAGAGGTGCTTTCCGGCGACCCAGAGCTATGTTTTTGCATAAAAAGGCCAGTAAGAGAAGCTCTTCCCGATCTGGCTCAGTTGAGCCCAATTTTTAATCCTAAGAAAAGCTATGATCTACCCGTAGAGAGAGAGAGAGGAGGGGAGGACCTTGTTCGAGGGCTGGAGGCGTGCAGATCGACGGAAAGCCATTTCCGATGGTGGCGCCGCTCGACTTTTGCAACAGAATGGTGGGAGGGCTCGAAATCTTCAGGTACAGGTTGAGAAACGTTCCTCTTAGGCCACTGATGGTGTTTAAAGGCTTGGTTAAGGAGGGGAGAGGCCAACACTTCAATAGCCATTAATGCCATTGAAAGCTTGGCTCGGCCATGGAGGAGGTGGGGTGAACCTGGCTTAATCCCGCCAAGTAACGGCTGGAAACTCCTCCTCTTCCCTAGAGGAGTTGAATCCAGCCATTAAAGAGAAGGGGAAGGGGGCCACGACATCAAGTGCCATTATTGGCCATGAAAGCCGGTGCTCGTCCATGGCTGAAGCTTTTTGCATGTTCATAACCGTCGGCCACGTGGCCTACCTCCATTTGACCGGTCAATATTTTTAAATAAGGCTTAATTAGGTGCTAATAGAGAAATGACTTATTTTAAGACATCCTGGCCCGCTTCCCGAAATGGTCCGGTTCAGCTGAACCAGCAAACAAGCTAAAACAGCCGAAAAAAATTCTAATTAAAATGGCGTTGAGTGAGCTCAGCTCACTCAACGCCATTTAGCCTACGACATTGAGTGAGCTCTGCTCACTCAACGCCATCCCGCCTACGGCGTTAAGTGAGCTCAGCTCACTCAACGCCATCCAGACTACGGCGTTGAGTGAGCTCAGCTCACTCAACGCCATCCAGACTACGACGTTGAGTGAGCTCAGCTCACTCAATGCCATCCAGACTATAGAGTTGAGTAAGCTCAGCTCACTCAACGCCATCCAGTCTACACACGATGGCGTTGAGTGCAGCTAGTGCACTCAACGCCGTTCAGCTTATGGCGTTGAGTGCACTCGATGCACTCAACGCCATCCAGCCTGAAAGATGGCGTTGAGTGCAGTCAGTGCACTCAACGCCATTCTGCTTATGGCGTTGAGTGCACTCGACGCACTCAACGCAAGCTAGCCTTTGGTGTTAAGTGCACTCGACGCACTCAACGCCCAAGCCCAAATCCTGTTTTAGGTAAATTTCTGACCTACTATTTGCAGACCAAGGTGATTTTCACCTTGAGCCCGGGTCACTTGGCCTCCTTGAGCTTTCTAGGGTTTTGTCATGACTTAGTCATGACAAAACCTCTCCTAGGGGTTCGATCGGAAATGGGATGTTACAGTTATAAACCTCTTTTTAGTTTTGAATAAACTTAAAGTTTCTTTATTTCATCGTGAATTCGTAGTTGCTTGTTACTAGGGTATTGAGGGTTGTGTGGAAAATTATAAAACAATTTTTTACAGGAAAAAGTGTTTTTGTGACCTACCGTCACGCGGTTGTAGCCTATCACCCCGCGGTAGCTTCCAAAATAGGTTGCCCTGCTGAAATTCATTTTAATTCTTAATTTAATTGAAAACTTTATACACCCCCCTCTAAGGTTGGCCAACATATCCAAAAAGTGGTATTAGAGCCAGGTTATTCCAAAAACGATTTCACCGTCGGGAATAATGACTAACCTTGATCTCGAATCTACTAGAGGGGATGGAAGTTTGTACATAAAAAATTCATTAACAACACCTCTATTTATAGGGGTGAACTATAACGTGTGGAGAATTCTTATGAGAAAATTCCTTATATTGTTAGATATAGAAGTTTGGAACATGACTAGTATCAAGCCCCCAAATAATTTAAATAAGCATGAATGTTATTTAAATGCCAAAACTATGAATGATTTATTTTGTGGGCTTGGTCAATACATTTTCAAACTCATCTACAATCTACCGACTGCATATAATATATGGAAGTTTCTTGATATCACTTATAGTGTTCCTTCTATAGATAATGAATCTGAGCGATTTTTTGTGGATCCAAGTGAATAATCAAATGAAGACTTGCTCTTGGAGGAAGACATGACAACAACATCAAGGAAAAGGGAAGATGAAATTTCAAATGTGGATGATGAATTCCAAGAAAAAATCAAAGGAACTTTATGCTCCAATCTTGCCTCATCCAAGAGCATTGTAAGGAAATCAAATTCCCTTTTTGCTTGTAATTCTATTTCTACATTGCATGTGCTAGATGTTACTATACATAGAATTAAGAAATTGAAAATTATTAATTCAAATCTACGACTAAAAAATAAAAATTTAAAAGAACAACTTAATGTAAAATCCAATTACAATGTGTCTAGCACTTGCAAGTTCCTTAGTTGAAAATCCTACACTGTGTACTTATTGTAATATTATAATGGAAAAACACAAGGATCTTGAAAAAGAGTTTCTTTTTACAAAAGAACAAGATGAAAAATTATGTTTAAAAAATTCATCATTAAAAAGTGATTGTGTTAGATGCAAGAATTATAAAATAAAAATTAATGAAATGAATGAAACATTTGAAGATTTTAGAAATGACTACAAAACACATTAATTCATTAACCTCAATTCTTAACAATAGTACAATCATGTATAATAAAGCTAGACATAATCTCAAAATTAAAAATAAAGAATCTGAAACAAAAATTAATATGCTTAGGAAAATTATGATTAAAATCTCACAAAACATAATTCCAAAATTTCAAGCAAAACCCAAAAGCATGTTTAATATAAATTTTCATATAATAACTAAGCCGAACAAAAGGAGTGAAATACATCAAACACGTGCAAATGAAATTCCAAAACATAAAAATCATCTTCATTTGCAAAATCAATTCACTCCTAATTTAAAATCAAATGAACATAAATTTCCTTTAAAGAATCATTACACTGTGAGTCTTTATGTTAAGCGACATAATTTTAACTTGGAAAATAATTTCAATATATCTAAATCTCCAACACAATATTGTTCAATTGAAGATCATCACATAAAGATTCATAAAAATCATAATGACAATTTGCAACATAAAAATGATATTAAATCAAAGTATGAATGAATACCCATTAGTAAAATGACACGCCACTTTCAAAAGAAATGGCACATTCATCCTTACCTCCCCATAAGCCATCACAAAGTATTTGGGTATCCAAGGGAATCGCCTCACACAGTCTCACTTGGATATCTAAATCTCCTATCTTTTAGTATCCACCAATTGCGTGAAGTAAAATCATAATGAAATGTACTATATTTTTACTTCACGATGTGCTTATTTTTGTCGTTTTTTTGTTCTTGCATTTATTTATTTGAGCTAACACGATTTATGATCATATTAGATATATGATATGATATGACTTAGACTAGTTAAGCCTAATTTCTTAACAAATAATATTGAATGTAATTGAATAAAAAGTCAGCATTTCAAGTGACCTACTTATCTTAGTTTCCTAGCACTAGCTATAATGAAGGCTAATGAATATTGAGTTAGGAGGTCCATCTTGGGCGCATACAGATCAATTGTATATGTGTTAAAACATATATAACATTGACATGGTTACACTAATTTATCATTATAAAATCGTCTCTTATTATAGGAAAACATCACTGTTCATGCTAGTTATATCATATCATGATTTGCTAAAGTAAAACTGAATGTGCTCTGTATAATACATTAACAAGGATGAATGTGAGGATCACATACACCACAATGATTTAGTGTAATCAATTAATATGCTAAACTCTAATTCTATCTAATTCAACAACAAAATTCATAAGAGTGCTTTAAAATAATCTTGAATTGGCTGTGTCTATTAATCTCAAGAATTATAAATCATGTGATAAATATTGGTATCATTGTATCGCACTTTAGAATAATATTGGTGTATTCTGTATGTGAAGTGCTTCACGTATATTTGCATGTGTTTCTTTCTTATGAAGATCATAGAATCAATTGTGCACCGATAAAAATAAAATCACATATTGTTTATCACATCGATTTTTACTGAATACATGCGACAACCTTTCAAAAAAATCATTTCTTTTTGAAAACATAACACTACATTTTGTATTCGTACTCATCACTCTAGCAATACCATATGGTATATGTTAAATTAAATATCTATGCTATGAACTTTATTGTTTGTTATGCTAACTCTTTAAAAATTTAGAATATTAAAAGTGGAAATTATGATATCTATGTAATTGACTGCATGAACAAAAAAATGTAACTGGATTTAATATCAACAATCTGTAAAACTACAATAAATCCAAACTCTTATCATGCATTGGTATCATAGTTCTATATATGTATCCTTAGGAATTAAATGCATAGGTATGACCACGATTGTAATGCCCCCGATTTTTTTCGATGATTTTGTTTGATTTGGTATCGTTGTATTTATGACGTCGTGGCGTTACTTTTAACGTCAAGTTGACGGCGCATCGCCGTTAAGGCATTTTCGCGTCCGTGCGGCCAAGTCGGCCAAATTCTTGAAGTTATTAGAAAATTTTGCATTTGGAATTCAAGTTGAATAATTTTGGACTTGCTCGTCAAGTTTCGTTGCAATTCAAGCGATATTCGCGCCTCGGCGATTTTCCGAAGTTTTGGGGTAAATTATGTTTGTTGTATACTTTGAAAATTTATATCTCGGGAATGGCTCGACGGATTTTGGTTTTGACATTGTTGTTGTGTTCGTTTCGTCAGTGTTCGCCTACGGTACAAATTTCGTTTGATTCGGCGCGCGTTCGAGCCTCCGTTTTGAACTCGTGTTTTTTTATTCAAAAATATATAAATATGATTATTTTAATATTATAGTACTATTCAAAAATGTCTTTTACTATTCATTCATATAGTTTGATCAAAATGTTATATTTGCAAAGAATTTGTTCATCATGCAAAATTACTCGAGTCCCTGTTTTTTTTTCTTTTGAGTGATATCAGCTCTACTCAAGTGATATCACTGTTCATGTAAAAGAATTCTGTCAAGTTCTCGAGTGATTAATTTATACCTACTCGAGTGGTTTTTGTTGTCACGAGTGCTTCTTCTTCAGTTACTCGAGTCCTGTTTATTTCACTCTGAGTCCTGTTTATTTCACTCGAGTTCCTGTATTGAACTACTCGAGTAGCCATTTTGAACTACTGAGTAGCCATTTTGAACTACTCGAGTAGTCGTTTTCTATCTCTCGAGTACCCGTAAGCTTGTTCTCGTATAGTCCGTTGCAGTTTGTGTTCGGGAGCTTTTTTGAGGGTCAAAACGATATCGTATGGAAAAATTGTTAACATGAAATTTGTTTGTCTCGACGGGATCTCCAACTTTCATGTTGGGCAATTTTCGATTTGAAGTCATCCTAAACCTTTATTTTTGTCTTCCGCGCACCCGCGCGTATATAGTTTGTTTTAGACAGAATGTTTTATAAACATATATATATATATATATATATATATATATATATATATACAAGTGACAGACACGGGCCTTCGGTCCTGGGGGCATTCGGTCCTGGGGGCATTCGGCGGGGTGCGACAATCGACGGGGTGCGACATTCGGCAGGGTGCGACATTCGTCGGGATGCGACATTCGCCAGTGGTGCGATATTTGTCGTGGGGACGACATTTGTCGTGGGAGGCGACATTTGTCGTGAGCAGCGACATTTGTCGTGGGCGACAACATTTGTCGTGGACAGTATCCTCCCCTATGGTCTCGCGCGACAGTACCCGACCGACGACGACGGGCTTTGCCCGCTCCCGACGAGCTTTGCCCGCTCCCGACGGGCTCCGTCCGCTCCCGACAGGCTCAGCGCGCTCCCGGCGGGCTCTGCCCGACCCACAATATATACATATGAGTACTCAAAATGACCTTAAAAAATATAAATCAAGAATACAATTTTTATTTTGTAAAACAAATTATATTTTAACGTTAAAACATTAATTTTTCTCTTGTCATTTCTAACTAGAGACAGTAGATTTAGGGTATCTAAATTTTTATTTTTTGTATTTTAATATTGTAAAGTTGTGTAATTACCTAAAAGTATGTTGTCATTATAATATACTAATATAAAGTTTGGTATAATTGTGTAATTATGAATACAACTATAAGGGCAGTATAGGGACATCCAACAATGTTTCACCAAAGAGTAATTTTCGTATATTAGTAGAGATATATGTATATATATACATATTTATACTATTAGAGAAAACTTCATCTTCTCCAATCTTTTTCCTCCCGAACCAGAGCGGCGTGAGCATGAGAGAGAAAATATTTCGAGAACCTTCCTGTGGCCGCCGACGGTGCTCCGGTGCTCGAAATCTTCATCCGAACATAAATCCGGAAAGCTTTCGCCGAGAGCTACGCCATCGTGGTAATATCTTCCCTGTTTCTTGAGATTTCTCGTTAGGTTTTTTCGGCCCTAACCCCTTTTCCGCCATTTTTTATCTAGATCTCAACTTCTCCCGTATTCTTTTGCCCCAATCTACGACGCGGAGCGATTCAGAGAACTTTTCTGGTACAACCAAGACAAGTGGTGGTTTTCCTTCGTTGTTCCTTGTCCGGTTTGATGGTAACCATTATGCTTTTGTTCCTTAATTTTCTTGCCTTTTGTGTTGTCTTTCCAAACTATGGTTATGTTTAATATTTCTTGAAGATCACTCAAAATTATAAAATCTGGTTATGGTAATTTCGATCTTGACTAGGTGCGTATAACCGTCCTTAGAATGTTTTATCGGTGAATTAAATGGTTTCGTCTATCGTTGTTGGACGTGTTAGTGTCTATATAGGATTGTAAATCATTTCTAAAGGTTGATCAACCATGTCTTTAATCTAGAAATGTCATGTAGAATCCGATGTGCCAAGTCCCGGAGATGTTGGTGTTGTGGTTTCTTTTGTTTTTCCTTGGTTTCGGAAGTTAGTGGGCGTAACCACATCCGCAAGGTTGTTTCCTTTATTAGTACATTTTGGAACTCTTCCGGTGTTCTGGGCATCTGCGGTGTATGGTGGAGTGTATGAATCTCTCCCGCATTTAAACGGATTTAATCTTCGTGAGGGGTGTGTCCAGCTAAGTGACCATCTCGCCCATGTTTTTAGGTAGAGTGACCACAAGTGGCTAATAAAGGTTATGCATTTTCTTCCTTATGATTTACTCATATTCGTCACCTTATTGCCTTGCGCACATGGTGTGTTTGCGATGTACGTGACGATTCACGTAAGTGTTCTTTTCCTGTTTGATGCTTACTTTGTACTTTATGTCAGTATTTTTCGTCTTGTGTCGGTACCCCTTATGACCTTTGTTTACTTTTGCTTAATTTTCTGCCACCATTTGTACCTACTTGCTGAGGCGTTCTGTTTTTTTTTGGAATGCCTTAGATTCAGAGCCGTAGCAGGTAGTGGAGTTGGTTTTGGACTCTCTTAGCCGTAGTGTCAGTTGTGGTTTTGCACCTCGCCGTAGCGAGGTAGTTGTCGTTCAGTTTTCTTTTTCCTAGTTCAGACATACAATTATTGTAACACCCCAAAATTATCGTAGGAGCGACGGGGATCGATTTTGGCCAAGTCGGGTTTTTGGTGCAGGTGATACGGGCCCCGACACGGGCGTATCGGAGGCCGTGTCGGGCGTGTCGAGCTCGAGTCGTCGAACTGGCCGTGTAGTCGACCAGTGTAGGTCGACGATGGTCGTGTGGAGGGACACGGCCTAGGACACGGGCGTGTCCCAGGCTGTGTCACTCAAGGGAATCGTCGAAGTGGTACACGGGCCGTGACACGGGCACAGACACGGGTGTGTCAGATGTGACACGGGCGTGTCCGATGCCGTGTCGCAAGGCCGTGTACCCCTCTGACTGCAAAACGTTGATTTATTGCACATGGGGGGCGTGACACGGGTCCCGACACGGGCGTGTCGCAGGCGACACGGGCGTGTCGGAGGCCGTGTCACATGCCGTGTGTTGGTTTTTAATTTGGGTCGAGACGGCGAATGAGCTACACGGCCAGGCACACGGCCGTGTGCCAACCCGTGTTCGGCCCAGATTTTATGATTTTGGATTTAATCCGGGCCGTTCGTTTCCTTGGCTTTGGATCCGACGGTGGGGGGCTGCTCCTGAGGGGTTTTAGCCGGGAATAGGGTTTTGAAACCCTTATTTCTCTTGGATAATCTCTCTCTAAGTTTTAGAGAGAGGGGAGAGCAAGTTTGGAGGAGGAGTCCAAGATCCGGCCGCCGGGAGAGCTTCGGAGCTCCGAATCGCGATCCGAGTCCAGATCCGCGGAGGCGACGCCGTTGCGGTGCTTTCCAACCGTATAGTTTTCGATGGCGCCGCGGAAGAATGCAAGGGTAACGATTTCTCATCCTTGGGCATGTGAAGCCCTCTTTTCCTTTGCATAGGAAGCCCGCTCTCGCGAGTGAGCGAAGAGTTGGAGCATTCCTTGGGGTAGATATGTGAAGTCCCCCTTGTGTAGAGTCCGTATGCGTAAACGGACATAAGCATTGTGTGTGAAGCCTATCCGGACAAGTAGGGCCGGATCGGTGATGTTGCATTGCATATGAACCGGGGAAGACTCCGGGTGTTTGGGTGTTTTTCGGGTTTTCTACGTGGTAGATTGCATCAGGGAGCCTTGGAGATTAACTCCAAGGTGCACCCAGAAAACTGGGCAAAAGCGGGTTTTGCCAACACGGTGGCCGGGGAGCCAACGTGAACATAACCGGGTTATGTGATTGTTGTGGCGGAAACGGGACTCGGTGAGTCTTGACCTGCGCATATGGCTTAAATTGCCGTTGCGATATGAGCACGGGTCAGGCGGAACCGTACCCGGGCTATGTCGTTCGGTAGGACCGTTGGCATGGATGAGGGTCTTCGGCGGTCTATGGCTTAAATTGCCGCGACCAAGGCCAGGAAGGCAAAATGCTCATATGGATGACCGTCCAAGAGGCGGTGGTGGATTGAGAACGTCTATGGCTTGAATTGACGTGACGTTGGCCGGTTCGCCGAGAATGTGCCCTGAGTGCACGGGGTGTGTGGCCGTGCGAGCCTACGCCTGTGTTGATGTGTGTTCACATTAATATATTGCCTATACTAATAAAGTGCAGGGAAAGAGCATCGCCGCCCCGATTTTGGGGGGCGGGATCGTTATAATTTGGTCAGCATAGCTGACCGTTGCTTTTGTTTGCCACTGGGCGGTGGTTTGTGGCTTGCAGGTGATGCGGAGTAGAGCGGGAAATAGCGGGCTAAAGCCCTTGTTGCTGTGCCGGCCCTCGAAGGCCTAATTGCTTATGTTTCTTTCCCATTTTCATGTATGGCCGGCCTGCGTGCCGAAGTTTGGAAAACACTATTTTGTTAAGTGAACAATGTAAGGCCTTAAGGCCAGTTCTCTTTTGTGTATGATTACATTCCTGAGTTGGTAGTGGACATTCATGCTTTGTAGCAGGGTTCTTATTTCTTTTGCAACTTAATAATTTGCTTCCGCTAGGTGTTGTGTAGGACGACATGATTGGTTGAATGGTTTCAACGCGTAACCAACCGGTCTGTCCGTAGTATATGGCGTCGGCCCCGGCCGGACCTACTGCTATATGCTATGCGACGGATAGGGGTGTTACAATTATACTGTGAGTTCGTGTCAGATTGTTGACGCCCACAGAGTTGTTGATTTTGCCACTTGCTAATTGATGTGGTTTTCTTCTTCTTTGATTTGGATTACTTTCTCTCTGGGATGATTTATTGCTAGGACTGCATGTTAGATATTTTTTTAAGCTTATAAAAACTTATTATTAGTAAAGCATCCATGCAACCTCTTTTAAAACTAAGTCACTATTTTCCTGATTAGTGTAAAGATTTTTTTCTTATACTTATTATAAATCTAGAGTCTGCTTAGCATGAGTTGTTCCTCGGGGACATTTATACTCATGTAGGATGTTAGAGTCAATTTAAAATAAGTATCTTCCGCAAGCGTATAAATTATATTTTTGAATTGTGGACTAGATGATCCACTGAGCCGAGGTATACGGCTACCTTCTTAATTTAAACTGGATTTCAGTCATATTAACTTATGTTTTCTTTTAAACTGTAGAGTTTGGAGTCTTGCCTGAACATCTGCAGTTATCCCCTGCACGGCGTGGCATCACGACACGTATTTTCCCGTACTCTGATATAATTAAATTGTTGGGAAAATGCGGGTTGTGACAGCGATCATTCACCAATTGTTTTGTGTCTCATAATATCAGGGGCGTAGGGTTGCATGCATTAGGGACGCTAACCTATAAACCGTGTTTTGCCCTTAATCGAGGACGGTTCTAGTAGGGCCATGAGAGGCACTAGGGGGAAAGAATGCTAGGTTGAGCGGGTCTCTTTTGTATGCATATGGGATTAACACCCCAACCTACGACATTTGTGCAGCTCCTCATGCCCATCCGTCGCTTAATATGGGGCTGGTTGTAGTCACATAGTTTGGGTAGTTATAATCTTGAACATGCTTATATCATATTATATGTATGACTATTATCTCACTATAGGTCATGATTCTTTATTTCAAGCATATTTGGCCAGTACGAACATGTGAACCTTGCGTTTTTGCATACTATATACTTCCGAGTCATGATTTTTTTTGTAAAACATAAGTATTTTCAAAAATAATTTGTATGACACCGTATGGCTAATAGGTATAGTCTTCAATTTTGATAAGACATCTCAAAACTCATTGCGGATAAAGGTGTCCTGTAACACCTCTGTCCGTCACATGAAATATAATAGAGGGTCCGGTCGGGCCCCACACCATATTCCGCAGACAGTCGATGACGTTGTTTATGAATATCAAAAATAGGTACACGCATCCTAACTCAGAGCATTCTGGCGGAAGCATTAGGGGTTATTATTGAACTCATCACACATCAATGTCCACTATATATAAACAACCACATTTATATATCACAGGAATGTATATAGAAATACACAAAAGAGTTTGGCCTTAAGGCTTTACAGTTAAACTTCATAAGTGTGGTTTACATACATCAGCGCGCAGGCCGACCACATATGAAAATAGTAAAACTATTCTTCTTGGCCTTCGAGGGCCGGCAAAGCAGCAAGGGCTTCAACCCTCTATTTCCCGCTCGGCACCCTAACACCTGCACAGATACAATCCACCACGAGGGTGGCAAACAAGGCAACGATCAACTTTAGCTGACCAATTTTATAACGACCCCACCCCTTACTCGGGGCGGTGATTATCCTTCCCTGCAAGCAATGCAATAACAACAGATATATCACAAGAAAGTGCACGACCACACATTTCAATATATCACAAATGTCAGCCACACGGCCTGACGCTCCGTACACTCAGGGCACATTATCGTGTACCGGAAAACCAGGGTCCCACCAATCATTGAGCATTCATGCTCGACGGACTACAACCAGAGACTTTAGTCTTGATGACGTACAACCCAAGACTCTCATTATGTGATTCTAACGAACGCCAATATCCGAGGCACTCAAGTTTGATATCCATAATGCGGAGATAGTTCAGCTTTTACCCATCGCTCAAATCGCCAATTCAATGTCTAGACTGACGCGAGTCAGCTTCCCCTTATCCGTTCTAGGGGTGCAACTCGGATCGGTTCAGTTCGGTTCCCCTCAAAACCAGGAACCGACCCATGTATGTTCGGTTCCAAGTTTTTGGAACTGGAACCGACCCACGGTTCTAAAAACTAGAACCGGATCCGAACCAAATTGTTCGGTTCGGTTCCGGTTCGGTTCTCGGTTCTACTCACCTTCAACAAAATATTGAACCATGATGTTTATATGTGAAAAATAAAGACGAGTTAATTCTTAATTGCTTACTTTAAAGACGAGTTAATTCTTAATCAAAGCTTGAAGAACAAAGAAAAAACTAGAGTAGAAGGTAAGTCATTCAATTGCTTGCTTGCTCAAAGGTAAACTACTAGAAGATGGATAACCTGAGTGATAATGAGTGGCCTTATAAACAATACAGGAAACAAAACATAAACACTTAAACATCAAACTTGATATTAATCCATGCTCTCAAATTGATAATTCAAATTTCAAACAAAAAATAGAAAACATGTTCTCAAAAATTAAAGATCAAACTTGATATTAATTCATGCTCTCAAATTGATAATTCAAATTTCGAACAATAAATAGAAAACATGTTCTCAAAAATTAAAGATCAAACTTGATATTAATTCATGCACCAAGCCAATCCTGTGACCTTGTAATCATCAATCTCTTTCAGAAGCTTCTTGCTCAGCACAAATTACTACAAAAAAAACAAATTATGTATTAATTTTGATAAAAAATTCACTATATATTTTAAATTAAAAACAATAAGAGTCAATATCGAATATCATGACCACTTTCAAGCTCTTCTATTTGATGCAAGTCTTCCTCATTTTCTAAAGACAATGGAGATGCTCGTAACCAATCTTGAGTACATACCAAACCTTCGACAATCTTTGGCGAGAGCGAACTACGAAATCGATCAAGAACACGCCCACCTGTACTGAAAGCTGACTCTGATGCAATAGTGGAAACTGGTATTGCTAGGATATCTTTAGCAAGTGATGAAAGAATTTATACTTGCTTGAATTCACTTTCCACCAATTTAATATATCAAACTCTGGTGATAGATCATCTAAATCACAATCTTCTTTCAAATACTTATCTAACTCCGATTGGTTAGAAGAAGTTTGAAGTGCCCGCTTTCTCTCCAAAAACACTGCTCGCAATTGTCTCATTTCATTCAAGGAACTGACATTGGGAGAATTATGTGTTTGGTCCAAATCCATGTTCTCAACTCTAGAAGTGTTTGAAGTTGAAGGCATAGTATCAAGTTTCTTATAATACTCAAACAAATCCTTAAAAACCTTTAAAACCTTGTTCATCAACTCATTAACTTGTTCTTTGGCGAAGAAAAACTCGTAACAATGCCTAACAAATTCAAGTTTATTTCGCGGATCAAGCACCGATGCAATCACAAGCAATATGCTCACCTTATCGATGTTACCCCAATATTTTTCAAATTTGGCCTTCATTTTGATTGCCATTGTTTGATGATTAATATTTGAGGATGCAATCCATTCATTCAATGCATGCCCAATGAAAAAAACTTGCTCAAAATACACACTTGAAGTAACATATGATGAACCGGAGAATAAATTACTAGCAATATAAAATTTCTCTAAAAAAGAGACCAATAACTTAGCATTCTCCCAGTCATAACTTTGAGGAGGCCCATTTTCTAAGTCAATAGAAAATTCTGAAACTTCATCTTCAAACCTTTCAAAAGCTCTTTGAAACTTGATTGCTACTTGTAACATTTGATATGTAGAGTTCCATCTAGTAGGTACGTCTAAGCAAACTGAACCTTTATATTCTATTTTTTCTTTTTCACAACAAATTTTAAATTGATGTGATCTCATAGGAGAACTTCTTACATACTTCACCGCCTCACGAACTCTTGCTACTGTATCTATTTTTTCATTCATGCCATCCTTCACAATTAAGTTTAGAATATGACATGCACATCTCATGTGAAAAAATTCTCCATCCAAAGATAAATATGTTTTTTCATTTAATTTTCTTCTCAAATGATCAATTGCAACTGTATTTGAGCTGGCATTATCCACGGTTAGAGTGCATACTCTATCTATCTCCCATTCTAATATGCATGATTCTAAGACCTTGCCAAGTTCTTTACCTTTATGACTTGAGATAACACAAAAATTAAGAATCCTTTTTTGCAGCTTCCAATCTTCGTCAATAAAGTGAGCTGTGAGACACAAGTAGGAGAGATTTTGTAAGGATGTCCAACAATCTGTAGTTAAACTTACAGCAGCTTTCATGTTCACAAGTGTTTTTTTTAGTTTCGTCTTTTCAGTAGTATATATTCTCATGCAATCTCTTGTCAGTGTAGTGCGTGAAATCAATTTAAATCTCGGTTGGAGCATTCTCATGAGATAAAGAAAACCGTCTGTTTCAATAGTTTTAAAAGGCAACTCAGTTGTAATAATTCATTTAGCAAGAGCCATCCTACAAGACTCTTGATCAAACTTCCAAGAATGTAGATAATCAATTGATGTTATGTCAGTTCCCTCGCCACCTTTCTTCTCAAAACTCAATAATTTTTGTTTTTTGTCGACTTCATTGTATGGATATTTGCTACAATTCTTTAAATGTTTCCACAGATTACTAGTACCATTAATACTTGCACAGCCATACGCTTTACTGCAATAGTTACATACAGCTTTCTCAGCCTTCTCAGTATCTTTGTTCTTAATTTTAGAAAAATGACCCCATATATTGGACTTGGTCTTGTAATCCCTTTTTTGTGAATTAATTGTGCAAGGTACATTGGTCCCATCTATAGTTGTAGTGGTCTCATCAGTAATAACTGTATCACATGCTACATGCTGGGCCCTAATTTCATTTGTGTCTCCCACACTAGACATCTTAGGATGTAAATATTTTCCTGAGTAGACAAATTAAGTATGAGAAAAACTACTAAAAAACAGTACAACACACATGTAAGCACCAAATAACAGGAAGAACAGAGATATTAGGTCTGTGCAAGTAAAACACACATGTAAGTACCGCATCTTCAAATCGAATAAATTACAACATTTAGGAAAATTTAAAAACAGCCATACGGATTAGTGAAGCACCTAGCACTCTAGCACAGCCATAAGTACCCCTAACTCTAACAGCCTAACAGGAAACTATTACTAAAACCACAGCAAGTATCACAATGCTCGAACAAAGTGGAGTCTATGCTTCACATCGTATAGAATTTGAAGAGTAGACTTATAAAACATTTTAATAAAGGATGCACAAATATTACAGAAATTATAGAGAATGAGAAAAAAATCAAACTAAATACTCTCCACAATAATCGCCTGCATGGCTCTGCATTTCAAGATAATTAAAACTGAGAATTACCTCTAAATCGTTGTCGTGAGATGTTGTCTGTTGAATGGAGCTTTACAGTTTGCTTCTCTAAGAACATGGGAGCAAGAAAGGGAATCTGAATTAGATGGCTCTCAAGATCTTGGGCTAGTTGTTGGCCTCTACTCTCTCAAAGTGATTGCGAAGTGTACCTGAGGGAGAATCAGTTTAGATAGACGGCAAAAATTTTGGAGCAGCGTCGGGAGAGTTGGAGCGGTGATGGTTGTCAAAGGCGAAGTGTACCTGAGCAGGTTGTTGGAGGAATATAATTGAGGACGGGCGACGCTCACTGCTCAGCATGAGAGAAGATGTCGGAGAGGCGATAGACGTGATGCGATTGCGGCTGGAAGAGATAGCGGGGGAGTGTTAGGTCGCGTGACTCGCGTTGGGCGGGGGGGGGGGGGGGGGGGAAGAATGGGGGTATCGGGATTTAGCAAGCAGAGGCCTGTGCGATGCTGCGATGTATCTTCTCCCAGCGGCTAGATAAATGTGTAACCCTAACCGGCTAATCCGGTAAACTCGATGAGTAGGACTGAGTATCGGACCGGGAAGAAAATTATAATCCTAATTCCTAACCGGACTGTGCAAGTAAACAGGGTTTTTAAAAAAAAAATTTAATTATAGGTTCGGTTCGGTTTTCGGGTACACGACCACAAGAACCGAGAACCGAACCGAACCGACGGTTCTAGTATTTTCTAGATCCATATCTGAACCATGTAAAACGAGAACCGATCCGAACCGTCGGGTTCGGTTCGGTTTCGGTTCTTCGGATATTTTTGCACAGGCCTAATCCGTTCGGCACAAAGGCCTTTAAGAGCTCGCAACTCACAATAGCCACACTGTCCTCCAAGGATTGGCTTCAAAATCAAACATTACGTAATCACAAGCAATTACCAGAATAACAGTCCAACAAGCAAACCTGCAGTGCCAGAAACACTAGTCTTTCACAGCATACAATAAAATAGCTCACCAAGATCTATCGCCATCGGCGATACATACTATCGCCTGACGATATTGAGCAGTTCTCAAAATAGTGGAATTTCTTGGGTATTTTCTTGGAGTACAACTCACAGTACTTCTTGTTACTCCACTGCATAAGCAAAACCCGTAGTCCCCGTAACCTACTCGTTTTATACGGAGAGTCTTCTCCAGTTTGCAAAAAAATATCACTAATCCAGACCAACATGTCCGGATGAGATTCACATAACATGCATATTCCGTACTACACATTTCCGGATCTATATGCAAATTAAATGGGGATCATACCGATCGACCCAAAGGAATCCACCATTTTTCCACCTTTTTGGTGTGGGGTTCCATGCAGGTATGCGTATTGAGGACTTCACTTATCCAGGATAAAATCGTTATCCTTGTAGTTCTCTTTGGAGCCATGACATTTGAGTTTTATCCGATTGGAAATGCGCACGATGATTTCCTCTCCACGAACCTAGCTTCAGATCTTGATTCTGATGAGGGAATCCTCTTCAGCACCTTCACAAAGCTCAGCCCAGCACCTTAGATCCAGCACAAACTCAACCTTCTTCCTTAGCTTTCCTTTCTCAAGGAGAGGATGAAATGAGGAGAGAGAGTAATAAGGAAATAATGATCTCCTCAATCCACACCCCTCTACTTAAGTGACTTCGGGTTTAACACCAGCCACACGATTAATCCATCAAAATGAAGCAAAGACTAAGATTTGAGTTGACTGGTCAACTTTGGCACTATCGCCTGACGATATCGGCTATCGCCACTTGGCGACATCAACTTAACCGCTTTGACCCAGGTCAACCACCGTTTATTGGCCGCTTAACAGCTAATCCGACACATGTCTCACGCCACGTGGCACTATAGCCCAGTGATATCCACTGTAGCCACTTGGCGATATAATTCGACGATTCGTCAAGTGTGTCGAGAGCGTCGAGAGCCGACTCAACGCTTTATCGTTATCGCCACCAGGCGATACCCATTATCGCCCGACAATAGTGACAAAAGTTTTGCTGTCAAATTTGGGGTGTTACAACCCTCCTCTCCTTACGTAAATTTCGTCCCGAAATTTACACACAGCTATAAGAAAGACAACAACTTAAATGTTACAATAACTTTTATTCATAAAAATATTGTTATAACAATGTTACACAAACTACTCGGGATATTCAGTACACATGGTTTGCTCCTGCTCCCACGTTAGCTCCTCACAACCACAGTTGTCCCACTGGACCCTGACCATCTTAATTGTCTTGTTCCGCAGCTGCTTAACTGTCTTATCCTCGATCCGAATGGGCCTAACTTTTGTCATTAGCCCAGATTCGACCAGTACCTCGATCATTCACAATCACTTGAGATGGCTCTTTCACGGCTTTTCGAAGCACTGATATGTGGAACACATCATGCAAGCCAATCAGTTCTGCCAAAAGAGCTAGCTGATAGACAGCTTCTCGAACTCGCTCCACTACTTCGAACAGACCAAGATACCTCAGACTTAACTTTTTCAAACACTGAATCCTTGACACGCCCTTAAATGGCTTGATCTTTGAGTATACCCAATCGCCCACCGAAAATTTCACCTTTCGGTGTTTGGCGTTGTAGTATTTCGCCTGCCTATCTTGGACTATTAATAGTTGCTCTCAAATAGTACATATGGTCAAATTTGCATCTTCGACCTCTTTACATTTATAGAGCTTTGGCTCACCTGTTTCCGCCCAAGCTAACGGTGTACGACACTTTCTACTATATAAAGCTTCAAAGGGCGTCATTTGAATACTAGCTTGATAGCTATTATTGTAGGCGAATCAATCATATAGAGGTGATCTTCCCACCTCTTCCCGAAATCCAGGTTGCATATATGGATCATATCCTCCATTGTTCTGTTGGTCCTCTCAGTCTGGCCATCCGTTTGCGGATGAAAAGCCGTACTGAACTTTAGTTTAGTCCCTAACAACTAATGGATTAGCCTCCAATCATTTTAAGTAAAGCATCCATCTCGATCACTTACGATGCTATGGGGCATGCCGTGCAATCGTACGATATTATCCACATACAACTTAGCAAATTTCTCAACTGAATCATCCTTCCTATTTGGTATGAAGTGTGACACCTTTGATAGTCAGTCAACGATCACCCACACAACATCGTTTTTGCTCTATGATCTCGGCAACCCATGCACGAAATCCATAGAAATGTCATCGCACTTCTATTCTGGAATAGACAGCGACTTCAGGAAACCTCCAGGTTTCTGGCATTTAGCTTTCACCAAAGCACAAGTTTGACATTTTGCTACATAGAAAGCTATGTCTTTCTTCATGCCCGACCACCAAAACATCTTCTTCATGTCCTTGTACATATTTGTGCTCCCTAGGTGAATTGAATACTTAGTGAAGTGAGCTTCATACATCAATTCTTCTCTTAGATTACCCAAACTCGAGACGCACAAATGACTGTATTTCCGCAAAAGGCCGTCATCCAAGGAAAACTGGGAATCTGACCCATCCGCTGCATAGCGTTTTAGACTCTCATCCTGTTCCGTTGTTCGCCGAACCCTGTCCTCAAGGTCATACTGTACCTCCATCACGTTCAGGCATGCATTTGCAGTGAAATTCTTGTCAACACAAGAAATAACTAAAGCTTCCAGCTCCTGGATCAGACACTTATCATGCATTTACAACCAATTTTCCCTTGTTGGAGTCCTACCACTCAAGGCATTTACGACCACGTTTCTCTTCCCGGGAGTATAGTGTATTTGGAAGGTGTAGTCCTCGAGTAATTCCATCCACCTCCGCTGTCGCATATAGAGATCCTTCTGATCCAAAAGATACTTCAGGTTCTTATAGTCTGTTAATATATCAACTTTCACGCCATATAAGTAATGACGCCACAGTTTAAGTGCAAAAATCACCGCTGCCAACTCCATGTCATGGAGCTCTGGTGGGGAATTTTTTTTGAAAAAAAAGAGAGTGAGGTGGGGTAGTTTCGCTCATGCACTTTCAACTAGCGTGAGCCATAAGCTATCACTTTTCTAAACTGAAGAAGAGCGCAGCTTAGGCCGCTCCCTGATGCATCACTATAAATTTCATAGCCGTCTGTACCATATGGCGAACTCAAAATTGGCGCCGTGGTCAAACGAATCTTCAACTCTTCAAAAGTTCGCGCTCACTCGGGCTTCCAGACGAACTTTTGCTCTTTCCTCGTTAGTGTGGTGAGAGGCAAGGCTATTCGTGAAAAGTTCTCTATAAAGCGCATGTAGTAGCCCGCTAGTACAAGGAAACTCCTGACTTCGGCTACAAAAGACAACACCGGCCACTCCCGTATCGCAACTATCTTCGCAGGATCCACCGTAATGCCCTTTCCACTAACCACATGGCCAAGAAAGGACACTGACGACAACTGGAACTCACACTTCGAGAACTTATCGTAGAGCTTATTTCTCCTAAGGGTGAGCAACCCTATCCGTAAATGGTTCGCATGGTCTTCTTCTGACTGAGAGTACACTAATATGTCGTCAATAAAGATGATCACAAATAAGTCCAAGTACTCTCAGAACGTTCGGTGCATTAGATTCATGAACACCGATGGCGCATTATATAGCCCAAACGACATCACAGTGAACTCGTAATGACCGTAGCGTGTTCCAAACGCTGTCTTGGGAATGTCACATTCCCGAATCCTCAACTGGTAGTAGTCAGACATCAAATCTAGCTTCGAGTACACCGTTGAACCCACCAGTTGGTCGCAAAAGTCGTCTATCCGTGGAATCAGATACTTATTCTTTTTTGTTAACTTGTTCAACTCTCGATAGTCGATGCACAACCACACGCTTCCGTCCTTATTTTTCACAAAAAGAACCGGTGTGCTCCAAGGTGACATACTTGGGCATATATATCCTTGCTCTAGCAGCTCTTGCAATCAAACCTTATGTTCTGCCATTTCCTTTGCCGCTACTCGGTACAGCGAGCGAGCCACAAGTTTCGCACCAGACACCAACTCGATAGCAAAGTCTATTTCCCGTTGGGGAGGTAACTCCGGAAGATCCTTCGAAAACACATCTGCATACTCCGATATAATCGTAACATCACTCAAACTGGTCTTCAACTCAACAACCTCTAAAAGCGTGAAGAATAACTCCGCGCCCTTTCGAACAACCTTGACTACTTGGAGAACAGACATCAATATCTTGCTCGATCCTCGCATACCAGCGAACTTAGTCTATCGTTCAGTGTTCAATCCCAGTGTGACCGCCTTAGAGTTGTAATCTATACCAGTACGCTCCTCCGCGAGCTAGTTCGTACCTAGGATCACATCAAACCTAACTACTGCTAACATAAATGCTTCCATCTAAACGACATGACTTCACAACAACACCATAACACCAAACTTTTTATCCGTGTTCACTGCTACTTTTAAGGCAATTTTATCCCAATTTCATATTTATTATACAAATATAAGCACAAAAGTAATACATTAAGCCCCAATCAAAAGACTAACAACATGTTTGTACGCGCAAAACATGCACTGTATACATTATTACATACTAGTAAATGTACAGTACACGATCACAATTATTTATGCACATAAACTCGACATTCTCTTTCAGTTTGTTGTCATCTTTGGGCCATTTCGGCAGTCTCGGGCCATATGTCCCTCTTTGCCACACAAGTAGCAAGTACGTGGAGTTCGCCCCGCACCTGCTCTAGCCTTAAACTTCTTTGGCTTCCGGCCACCACCCCAACACTCTCGGGCAAGATGTACTTTCTTGCCACATGTAAAACACACAAGAGTTGTTCGTCCCGACGCTGCTCCAGACGTCAGAGAAGGAGCCACTTCAGAAGTTTTTAAATTCTTCCATCGTTGATATCCCGACTCGGAGAAACTAGGTATCTGGTTTACTGGTGTCTGGTGGACTTTGTCCAAGTCTATCTCCAACGACCTAGCTGACTGAACTAATGTCTGTAATCCCATTAACTTTGGACCCAACAACAAAAGTCGTAGTTCCTAACATAGACCATTATAAAACCTGTTGATCTTCGTCTCCTCAGTTTCAAACCGAAACTCTACTTGTTGTCTTAACACAACAAATGCACGAAAGTACTCTTCGATCGTGTGCGGTCCTTGCATCAAACACATATTCAACGGCTAAGCCGATGCTCTTCTGCTGGAAATCGGCTCAAATAGACCAACCAGCATTGCCGCCACCCGAGGGACAAGGGGCTGTACCTGTCGTTCAGGTTGGGCCTTGATCATTGCAAAGACCACATCCGCTATCCACCGAGCTATTCCTTCCGAGAGATGAGGAATGGATACCTAAACTGGTGCCACACTCTCAATAGAACGATTGGGCTCCGACTGCCCAACACCACTTCTAGTCACCTTTAAGTGTAAAATACATAATTTAGCGACAACTCAGAAGCAAACAACAACTATTAGGAACGCACGGGTTCCTCAAACAGGTGTATTTTCATTCCTAAGTGGACATTCGTGAGTTATTTTATTTTATAACGGTAAGCACATACACATGCTCGCCACCCCTCAAAAGAATTCGACCATGAATTCATAGGAGGACGATCTAGACAAGCTGATACCAAATTGTAACACCTCCGTCCGTCACATGAAATATAACAGAGGGTCCGGTCGGGGCCCCACGCCATATTCCGTAGACAGTCGGCGATGTTACTTATGAATATCAAAAACCAGTACACGCATCCTAACTCAGTGCATTCTAGCGGAAGCTTTAAGGGTTATTATTGAACTCATCACACATGAATGTCCACTATATATAAACAACCACATTTATGTATAACAGGAATATATATAGAAATACACAAAAGAGTTTGGCCTTAAGCCCTTAAAGTTAAACTTCAAAAGTGTGGTTTACATACATCGGCGCGTAGGCCGGCCACACATAAAAACAGTAAACCTATTACTCTTGGCCTTCGAGGGACAACAAAGCAGTAAGGGCTTCAGCCCGCTATTTCCCGCTCGACACCCCAACACCTGCACAAAGACAATCCACCACGAGGGTGGAAAACAAGGCAACGACCAGCTTTAGCTGACCAATTTTATAATGACCCTACCCCTTAATCGGGGCGGTGATTCTCCTTCCCTACAAGCAATGCAATAACAACAGATATATCACAAGAAAGTACACAACCACACATTTCAATATATCACAAACGTCAGCCGCACGGCCCGACGCTCCGTGCACTCAGGGCACATTATCGGTGTACCGGAAAACCAGGGTCCCACCAATCATTGAGCATTCATGCTCGACGGCCTATGGCCGGAGACTTTAGTCTTGATGGCGTACAACCCAAGACTCTCATTATGTGATCCTAACAAATGCCAATATCCCATACACTCAAGTTAGACATCCATAATGCAGAGACAGTTCAACATTTACCCGTTGTTCAAATCGTCAATTCAATGTCTAGACTGACGCGGGTCAGTTTCACCTTATCTATTCAGCACAAAGGCCTTTAAGAGCTCGCAACTCACAATATCCACACTGTACTCCAAGGACTGGCTTCACAATCAAACATTACGTAATCACAAGCAATTATCAGAACAATAGTCCAGCAAGCAAACCTGTAGTGCCAGAACCACTGGTCTTTCACATCATACAACAAAATAGCTCACCAAGAGCTATCTCCATCGGCGATACCCACTATCGCCCGATGATATTGAGCAGTTCTCAAAATAGTGGAATTTCTTGGGTATTTTCCCGGAGTACAACTAACAGTACTTCTTATTAATCCACTGCACAAGCAAAACCCGTAGACCCCGTAACCTACTCGTTTTATACGCGGAGTCTTCTCCGGTTCTCAAAATAAAGTATCACCAATCCAGACCAATCTGTCAGGATGAGCTTCACACAACATGCCTATTACTACACATTTCCGGATTTATATTCAAATTAAATGGGGATCATACCGATTGACCCAAAAGAATCCACCCTTTTTCCACCTTTTTGGTGAGGGGTTCCATGCAGGTATGCTTATTGAGGACTTCATTTGTCCAGGAGAAAATCGTTACTCTTATAGTTCTCTTTGGAGCCATGGCGTTTGAGTTTTATCCGGTTGGAAATGTGCACAATGATTTCCTCTCCACGAACCTAGCTTCAGATCTTGATTCCGATGAGGGAATCCTCTTCAGCACCTTCACAAAGCTCAGCCCAGCACCTTAGCTCCAGCACAAACTCAACCTTCTTCCTTAGCTTTCCTTTCTCAATGAGAGGATGAAATGAGGAGAGAGAGTAAGAAGGAAATAATGATCTCCTCAATCCACACCCCTCTACTTAAGTGACCTCGGGTTTTACCCCAGCCACACTATTAATCCATCAAAACGAAGCAAAGGACAAGATTTGAGTTGACTGGTCAACTTTGGCGCTATCGCCTGACGACATCGAATGTCGCCACTTGGCGACATTGACTTAACCGCTTTGACCCTGGTCAACCACCGCTTATTGGCCGCTTAACAGCCAATCCGACACATGTCTCACACCACGTGGCAGTATCGCTCGATGATATCCACTGTCTCCACTTGGCGATATCATTCGACGATTCATCGAGTGCATCGAGTGCGTCGAGAGCCGACTCAATGCTTTATCGCTATCGCCACTAGGCAATACCCACTATCGCCCGACGATAGTGACAAAAGTTTTGCTGTCAAATTTGGGGTGTTACATGTCCCTCATGTTAGAGAATATGAATTCACGAAATCAAAGCAAAAGATAGCAAAAACGAGTCTTGTTTTCATAAATCGAGTCTCTGGTTGTTATCACCCGACATTTGTACTATCACTGGCGATAGTGTTTCTTTCATGTTAAGCCTCGTTTTCTTTCTTCTAATCTTCCTTTGATTATTTCATTTTTTTATTATGTATTTTTGTTTCCGTTCCACTTCATGCTTTGTTTTTTTTAAAAAAACTCCTAAAAATTATAAAATCCCAAAATTACAAAAACATTTTTTTGACTTTGTTCTTGTGTGTGTTTATTTCTTAAAAAAGGGGAACTGAAACAAAAATGACACGATCTTTATTTTTGGGACATGGATGACTGAAACTGAAAGCATAAAGTTACATGCAATGTTTGATTTAGGATTGCTAAACTCTGGTTAACACTGTATGTTTGTGTCATGATGTGTCTAATCTATTGGTACTTAGCTACTGAGTGCGACTGAACATGATAGTATATGTTGAACATGCCTCTAGATATGTATGAGGATTTAAGTAGTATAATGACATTTCACTAATCACATATCCCTAGAAAATGCACTCTTGTAAAAATTTCAAAGCCTACATGTTATAACTCGTGATATTGTGTCTAACATGCTATGAATGACTTCAAAAATCAATGTCACATTGTTCATTTTTCATATATAGAGTTTAGAACTTTGGAACAATATTACAGTAACAAGGTCTTTGTATACAAGTTAAAGTGTATCTATCTATGTGTATAGAGTTTGATTGATTTAAGAATTTTAAAAAAAATAGTATAACTTGATAGTAAACAAAAAAGAGAAAACTCATATATATGCTATCAAAATATCTGTCAAGGATACCCCCAAGCACTATTCATTTCTCTTGATAAGCCTCTATGAGCATTGGGAGGATGAACACCTTGGTCTTTGTAATCATTTCGATCTTGTGCAAAGACAGTAAATTGAGTTAGAGTCCATTGTTCTAGTCTTGGTACATTGTAGATAGAAACGTGACACGATTTTTTACTACATCACTCTTGTATTAGCATATTGATTTATTGAGATAAAATATATATTGATGATTATTTCTACATGATGTTTTTTCTTTGATGCTACACATACACCTGTCATTATTCTATCTATCTCTTCTATGCATAAGAAATGGTCTTAAATTGCATTGACTATATATCGCACAAGTGTTCTAGTACTATACAACCCCATATCCGACGAGTAGTGGTCGACAGGAGCCAGATCAGCCAAAGTCCAGTAGTCTGGGTCCTAGGCGAGCCGTAGGGAGGCGAGATCCCTAGAAGCCCCTTCGGCTCGCCCAAGTGGGGTGGATCATATGAGGGGCGAGTGGAGCAGGTTGGCTCGCACTCGCTCCAGGGGATCATTGAGCAGTAGGCGAGTGGAGCAGGTCGGCTCGCACTCGCCCCAGGGGCTCGGCGAGCAGCGAGCGAGTAGGGCAGGCTGGGCTTGCACTCGCCCAGGGCTGGGAAGAGGCGGCGAGTACCAGCTCCATCAAGCACTCACCGCCCCCGGCGAGTGGAGGTTCCAGAGGGCCACCTGCCCAGTCTCTTGTGATGTGTTTTTACCACTCCACGCCGAGCCCTTGGGCCTGTCCCCTGTTCTTTTTCCTTAGTCGATTGGCTCGCGAGAGAGAAGTAAGTGTGCGATCACCCATTCCCCAAAGGTTAACTCCATAGAGATCGAGTTTTGGGTTTCAACATTTTTGGTGTGGTGAGCGTGGAGAGTGGTCAGCACAGAAAATCTTCAATAGACTCGATGATTGGAGGAGGAGAAGGGAAAGGTTCAGACAGGGCCGACTCGCTATCCCCTCCCCCTCTCGCCATGGTGGGGATGTTCGAGGAGTTCTGGCAGGAGGTGCTTGGCCTCTTCAAGTTCGCACTCGGTGCGCGTGCCGAGTGCTCGACACCAGTTGTCTCAGTCGCCACCCCAGCTCTAGACGAGGATGCCCCGACTTGGCGAGCTGAGAAGGAGGTCGCAGAGGAGGGGAGTGGGCGCAATCTCCCCTGGCGAGTACTCTTCCCTGGGTTGGCGAGTGGAGGCAACCCCTTTAGTGAGTTGGTTTCTTCTGCTCTAGTTCCGGAGGGGTTCAAGGAGCCGAAGATGTCCTACTACACCGGGAAGGATGACCCGGTCTAGCACATCTAACGGTTTGAGGATGTGGTTTCGATAAGACAGATGTCGGATGCCTTCAAGTGCAGACTCTTCGCCATCACCCTCAAGGAAAAGGTGAGGGAGTGGTTCCACCAGCTACCGGTCAACTTAATCTACTGCTTCGAGGACCTGCGTCGGGGGTTCATGTTGAGGTTCACCACTTCCAAGAAGAGGAAGAAGGAGTCAGAGTCCCTGTTCCACATCAAGCAGGGGGTGAACGAGACCCTGGGGAGTTACGTGGATCGGTTCTAGGAGGAGGTCACCCAGGTCCAGGAGATGTCAGGACATACCCTGATGATGGCCTTCACCTTGGGGCTGCAGCAGCCCCTTTAGTGAGTTAGTTTCTTCAGGATGGAACTGAAGAGGGTGTCGCCTCTCTCCTACGAGGAGTTGATGGAGAGGGCATCAAGGGAAGTCGATGGGGAGGCGTCAAAACCCCGAGTTCGCGAATAAGTTGGCCAAGTGGGTTACGGAGGAGGAAAAGGGGCCGGGAGGTGGCCAAGGTCAGGAGGTGAGGAGAGCTCAACCCCGACAACGGGAATAACAACAACAACAACATCAACAGTAGCCGAGGTGGGGGTGTCAGGAGCCGAATAATCGGCCCGGCTGGAGGCAGCAAGAGTGGCAGGATCAGGGCCAGTGGAGAGGTTTCCATGGAGGAGACAACCGCCAGGGGGGCCAGGGTCAGCTTTATAATCTAGGAGGGAGGCAGGGCTAGAGGCCTCCTCTCCCCGATCAACATCAGGCTATGGTGATAGCCATGCAAAGATGGAGAGGTCAGTAGAGGAGGATACGGGAGGTTAGGGTGGAGTTACCTTACTGCGACTTCCACCAGGAGGAGGGGCATGCTACGAACACGTGCCCAGAGTTCCTCAAGATGAGGGGAAATAGGGAGCAATATTAGCAGCAGGACTGCCAGGGAGTGTGGATTGAAGAGGTCCGGCCTCCGGCAGAGGAGGACAGTTGTGAGGACCGGGCCGATGTGGGAGCCTGAGGAGGGATCAGGGTGATCCAATGGGGGTGGGGGGGGTGGGTGGGTGGGTCGAGGCTTCCTAAAAGGCAAGCCTCCACACTATGTACCGCCAGAGCGTTGGCTCCACATCCCAGACCCCACCCCCGGATGAGAAGATCACCTTCTAAAGGAAAGACATGCCAGATCATGAGGATCCCTTCTACGATGCGTTGGTAATCCAGAATGCGGTCGATAATTTCACCGTCTCCTGGATCCTCATCGATAATGGGAGCTCGGTCAAAGTCATATTCAAGAAGGCATTTGACGCGATGAAGGTGGAGGCTAAGAGGGTGCTGGCCTCAGATGGGCCCCTATTTGGATTCTCGGGAGAAAAGAAGGAGGTGGAAGGAGGAGTGGGGCTCCACGTCACTCTGGGGGCAGTCCCGAAACTACAGGTTCGTCATCATGGATGCTCCTATTAGCTACAATGCCATTTTCGGATGGCCCCTCATCAACGCCTTCCGCTACATCCCCTCATCCTTCCACCAATGCTTGAAGTTTAACACCGAGGGGATCCAGGTCCAGGTCCGAGGAGACCCCAAGGTGGCGAGGGAGTGCTACGTCACCGCGGTGAACTCCATTCATTGGCAGGAGGGGGCCGAGGAGATGGAGCAGAGAATGGAGGTGGCAGAGAAGGAGGCAGGAGGAGTGGAGATGTAAGTGTAAGAGAACCGCGCCCAGGTGGGGGTGGCGAAGGAAATCCAGGAGGAGTCGGTCGAGATAATGGTCGTGGAAGAGGCTGAGGAGGAGGTCCTTATCCCAGGAGAGGGGTACGTTGGAGAATGGGGAAAGCAGTCTTGTTTGGAGGCTACAGAAGAGGTGGTGGAGATGGAAGTTCTCACCCTTGGAGGCAAAGTGGAGAAGGTGCGCGCGCATCAGCGGGGGGCTGACCCCGATGGACCAGGAGAGGATGTTGGCATGCATCCAGAAGAACATAAACATCTTTGCTTAGAGCTTAGTAGAGATGCCGAGGATTGATGCAGATGTTGCCTGTCACTGCCTCAACCTGGATCCAGAAGCTCGCCCCATCCAACAGAAAAAGAGGTCCATCACGGACAAGCTAGCTGAACCTATCAGGGAGGAGGTGGCCAAGCTCCTGAAAGCTGGCTTTGTAAGCGAAATCCAATACCCCGGCTGAGTCTCCAACATTGTAATGGTTAAAAAAGGAGACGGTCGGTGGAGAATGTGTGTTGATTTTTCTTTGCTAAATAAATCATGTCCTAAGGATTGTTATCCCTCGCCTCGAATCGACGCGCTGGTTGACGCATCCGTCAGTTTTCCTATAATGAGTTTTTTAGATGCATTTTCAGGTTATCATCAAATGAGGATGCACCCTCCTGATATAAAAGATGTCTCCTTCATCACAAGGGATATGTGCTACTGTTGCAAGATGATGCCCTTTGGGTTGAAAAATGCAGGTGCGACATACCAAAAGATGATGGATCGGGTCTTCCAGGAGCAAAAGGGGAGGAACCTGTAGGTGTATGTGGATGATCTGATGATCAAAAGTCGAGAGGCATACTCTCACCTTCGGGACCTGGAGGAGACCTTCGACACCTTGTACAAATACAAGATGAGGCTGAACCCCTTGAAGTGTGTCTTTGGGGCCAGCAGGGGCAAGTTACTGGGCCACCTTCTCACCCCCGCAGGGGTGGAGCCGAATCGTGACAAGGTCAAGGTGATCATGGAATTGGGGTCGCCTCGGAATGTAAAGGAGGTCCAGCGGCTAACAGGAAAGTTAGCAGGGCTAAGCAGATTACTTTCCCAGGCTGAGGAGAAGTGTTCTCCCTTCTTCAAAGCATTGAGGGGAGGCAAGAAGTTTGAATGGACTAAGGAATGATAGGAGGCGTTCCAAGCCTTGAAGAGGCAGTTAACTCAGGCCCCCTGCTCCAAGGGCTGAAGGAGGGGGAGGATCTGTCTTTGTATCTCAGGGTCGGAGTAGAGGCCTTGAGCTCCGTTCTGGTTCGGGAAGAAGGGAAGAAGCACCTACCCATATACTACGTAAGTTGGGTACTGAGTAAGGCAGAGCTTCGTTATACCATCTTGGAGAAGCTGGCCTTTACTCTAGTCATCTCGGCTCGGAGGCTCCAGCCTTACTTCCAAGCACACTCTATCCGGGTGGTGACAGACCACCCTTTCCGCAACATCTTCAAGGGGGTGGAGAATTCAGGCAGATTGGCGAAATGGTTAGTAGAGTTGAGTGAGTTCGATATCTCCTTTATCCCCCACTTCTCGATCAAGGCCCAGGCAATGTCCAACTTTCATGCAGATTATGTGGTCGAGGTGGCGAAAACAGAACTCACTCGCCCGGTTCCCTAGAAGGTGATGGTAGATGGCGCTTCGGGAAGGAATTCCTTGGGGGTAAGGGTAATCTTGGAGAGCCCCCAAGGAATGAGGATCAATCAAACATTAGTTGTGCACTTTCCCATCACAAACAATCAAGACGAGTATGAGGCAGTGATAACAGGATTGCGCCTGAACAGGGAGCTGGGAGTGTAATGCCCTCGTTTGTCTTATGAAATATAACAGAGGGTCCGGCCGGAGCCCCCACGACATATTCCACAAAAAAGCAGGAACATCACTAGTGAATATCATCTTACTACTCGCACCCTAACTCAGAGCATGCTAGCGGAATATTTTAAGTTAGTTGAACTCATAACAACACGAATGTACACTATATATAAATTAACCTTTATATATATCTCAATAGGAATGTTTACAAGTATACACACTACTCTTAGCCTTAAGGCCTTACAATTCCTCTTAACAGGTGTGGATTACATACATCAGCACGCAGGCCGGCCACAAATGAATTACAACCAATTTCATTAGCCTTCATGGGCGAGCTTAGCAGCACAAGCAACGGTCCGCTATATCCATCTCCGCTCTCCAGCCCCTTCAAACGGAATAATCCACCAAGCGGTGACAAACAAGGCAACGGTCAGCATTCAGCTGACCAATTATAACGACTCTACCCCTTACCCGGGACAACGGTTCCTTCCCTGCATTTAGTGCATAACAACATCTATATATCTCAAGCATATATAGCTCAAACAAGTGCATACAAGCATAACCATATCACACACGTCGACCTCACTGCCAAACGCGCCGTGCACTCAGGGCACCTTCTCGGTGTACCACTATCCTTGGTCCACCGCCGCTCTTGAGGCGCTTAACCTGACGGCAATTGTCACAACCCGCATTTTCTCCGAATTAAGAATTATCAGAGTAAGAGAAAACACGCGTCATGATGCCACATCAAGCAGGGGATAACTGCTGACGCTCAGGCAAAACCAACTACCAACTTAATGAAAGAAAATCATGTGATTAATGATTAGAAAATCAGTTATATTTTAGAGACCGTATCCCTCGGCTCAGTGGATCACCTAGTCCACAAAAGAAAAACTATATTTATACGCTGCGGAAAAATACTTTATTTAGGTTTGACATCCGAAAGAGCACATAAGGGTCCCAAGAGAACCACTCATGCTATGCAAGACCCTACATTTAATTTATATAATATATAAGAAAACGGTCTTTATACGTGATTTGGAAAATAGTGAATACGTCTTATAAAACATGCTGATCAAGAGCTTTATTTATAATAATAATTATAGTTTAAAAATAACTAGCAACCTAGCATAAAACCTTCTCAGAGCAAGTAGACTATCTCCAGAAAACGGTAGCAGCATAAGTAAATATATCCAGTACAAAGGTAAAAAAACTACCAGTGAGCGCCAACAACCTGACACGAACCCACTGACATATATGTATGTATGTAAGAAAGTACTGAATAACTACCTCACCAACACGGCAAACGGAACACCAAGGTCCAAGAGACCACCAACACCACCACTGCAAACTAGCCACCCAACTGGCTACGGCTCAGAACCTGGGGTATTCCAAAAGAAAACAGAATACCTCAGCAAGCTAAACAAAGTAAAACTGCATGAAAGAGTCAACCAAAAGGGGAAAAGTACCTGTAAAACGTGCAGTAGAAAGAGTCACAACTGCCCAAAACAGGACAACAAGAAAAGCACTACGTGCGAGGAAACAGCAACAACCCAGCCCAGGAACAACATCCTGCAGGGCCTACTAAGCTACCAAGAGCCCAAAGTGCTGCAAACTACCAAGGAAGAAACTTCTAACACCCTAAACTGTGTGAGGTGGTAGTAGCAAAATCAAACAACGAGGAACCAGATTGGAGGCAAACTCAGTCCCCCCATCCACCATGTCCAAGTCAACAAGCTCGAGGGTCTACACGTGAAAGCACAAGGGACCTTCCACCCACACATGCCCAGCCCGTACCTGGAGCAAGAAAAACACGAGTGGCCTTGACTAAATTACACAACTCCACCCCCATAAAGAGCTACAAACCACCACTACTACCCACGACCCAAGATTCGGCCATTAGGAAAGAGAAACATGACCGACAAGAAAATTACAAATATAAACAAGGAATTCACTCGGGAACGTAAATCGAGGAAAGAGAAAAAGAAAGTGTTGAAATGACTCAACACGACGTGGCGCTGGGTCCTCTCGACACCGCATTGAGTGAGCTTCACCCACTCAACGTGCCACGCAAGGCGAACTATCACAACAATAACTCTTACCTTACTACCTTAACACTACACAAAACACTCATGCCCACCTAACCCGCGTATCGACGCCAGCTAAATACGGAGCGAAAGGAAATATTCAAAGCGCACGATCGGTGGCGCACGATCAGTGGTCGTGCGCAATCATTGGTTGATGGTCGTGCGAAGTGAACCAGGGAAACCTGACAGAAAACCTAGCAACTGTGCACGATCAGTGTCGCACGACCACTGGTCGTGCGCACTGTTGTCAGCGCTCGTGCGATTGCCGAGACAAAACATTGGAAAATAAAAAGACAGCCGCGCACGAACAGAGGCACACGACCAGTGGTCGTGCGCCCTAACGGTTGATGACCGTGCGCGGGTAACCTGTACCGTTGGGATTTCCCGGACGACACCGGAACGCGCACACGACCCACGCAACTACAGTAGCAGTAGGAAACTACCAACGACGCGCGCCACTACCATTCAAACTATGACTAATCATTCGAGACGGAAAAATAGGAGATAAAATGATAGAAACAATAGGCTTTAAATAAAAGAAAACAACTTGGCAAGGGCAAGAACACCACTTGCCTCGATTTCCGGTGAAGCTTGGTCGGCTTTCCCTCCTCTTCACGCTGCACTAGAAAGAGCAGCACCAAAAACTCACCTAACAAGCAAATCCGAACTTTAATGGCGGAAACCTCAAAAACCAAAAATTCCAATCCCCCTAAAGCTCCACGAAAATCGAATTTCTTACCGTAGGAATGAAGGTCTCGACGAGAGCAATCCGAATCCACTCTCGGAATCGAATTCCGTCCACAAACGCTCCGGGAATCGGCGGTGGAAGGCAAGGCTCGGCGGTTTCTCCGTTTCCTCTCGTACAGGGGCGGCGGTTTCAAGTGGGGAAGATGATGATCGGGCTTAAATTTCTATCCTATATATATATATTAATATATAATAATATAATTAATTACAAAATTACATAAAGCACCAAAACGACGCGAAAACCGAACTACCTCGGAATTCGACGAAATTCGCACCGTAGCTAAATACCCACGCTACGAACACAACGGCGAAGTCGAAATTAATTTTCGACGAACAGAACTCGAGTTATACCCAAATGAAGCCAAACACCAACAGCCCCCCGAGAGGCCACACCGGGTCACCCAAAACGACTCGGCTTGCTAGGGAGATCTTGCCAACAGGCTACAGAAATAGGGCACTCAGTTCTAAGGAGCTAAACCACACTCCACAAATGGCACAAGCCACGGAAACGCGTCATCGTAACGCCAAACGAGAATAAAAATAAACGCAGAAAAATCGGGGGCGTTACAGTCACTCCCCCTAAAAGAAAGTTTTGTCCCGAAACTTTACGCACAACACTCATACTAAAGAAAGAAAAGTAACCATTAGGAGTTACAAGAAGGGAAACATACCGATCAAATCAGGGAAACAGGTGAGGGTAAGCCCTCCTCATGGCCGACTCTAGCTCCCAAGTCGCGCTCTCCAAATCCTGATTTTTCCACAGAACTTTCACCATCGGTATGGACTTCTTTCGCAGCACTCGCTCCTGAGTATCCAAAATACGAACCGGCACCTCAACAAAAGAGAGGTTGGGCTCCAACTGGGGCACAACGTCCAAGACCTGCCCACTACTGCGCACACACTTCCGCAATTGGCTAACATGAAATACATTATGAACTCCTGGGAAGTTTGCTGGCAAACCCAATCTATAAGCTGACACGCCAATCCGTTCCAAGATCTCGAACGGGCCCACATACCTTGGGTCCAATTTCCGATTCTTACCAAACCTCTTTACACCCACCATTGGGGAAACCTTAAGAAATATAAGGTCCCCTATAGAGAACTCCAAAGCAGACCTACGCCGATTGGCGTTCTTTTCGTACCTCTCCTAAGCTATACGAAGCTTCTCTCGAATAAGCTTCACGGCGACTTCCATATCCTCCAGCGCATCAGGACCCAACAACGGCCTCTCACCAGCCTCGGCCCAAAACAACGGAGTCCTACAGCGCCTCCCATACAAGGCTTCGAACGGAGCCATCTGCAAACTTTCCTGATAACTGTTGTTGTAAGCAAATTCCATAAGTCACAGCCGCTCATCCCATGCTCCGCCGTGGTCTAAAATATAGCATCGGATCATATCCTCAACAATCTGATTCACCCGCTCCGTCTGCCCATTGGTCTGTGGGTGGTACGCAGTAGAATATCTCAGATCCGTACCCAAACCCTCCTGCAGACTCTGCCAAAAACGAGAAGTAAATCGGGAGTCTCGATCAGAAATGATGCTAACCGGCACACCGTGGAGTCGGATGACTTCATTCAAGTACAACTCCGCTATCTTCTTCATCGGGTAATCAATCTTATAAGACACGAAGTGAGCACACTTCGTCAATCTATCCACTATAACCCAAACAGAATCAAATCCCCTCGGAGATTTTGGTAAGCCCGTAATGAAGTCCATAGATATACTCTCCCACTTCCAAGTCGGGATCTCTAACGGGGTCAACTTGCCACCAGGCCTTCCATGATCGGCCTTCACGCGCTTGCAAGTGTGGCACTCAGCAACAAATCGGGCTATATCACCTTTCATGCCATACCACCAGGCAATTTGCCTTAAGTCACGGTACATCTTCGTAGATCCTGGATGATAGGCAACGCTAGATCCATGAGCCTCTCTGCAAATCATACCTCTAATATCCCCAACGGCGGGGATGCAAAACCTGCCGCGGTACTTAAAAGTACCCGCATCATCGATAGCAAAATCTGGCAACTCTCCCTTCTCTGTCCTGATGAACAAGTGCAACAGATCCGGGTTGTCCTTCTGGTGCAGTCTGGTCAAAGAAATCCAGGACGGCTCTGCCACTGACAAACTACTCTGCAAACCATAGCATCCCACTGAAATATCCATAAGGAGGAACTCGTCAACTAACCGATCGGCGGAGAGGTTAAAGATCTTTCCCGTCTTTCGGCTCAGGGCGTCAGCCACCACATTGGCCTTGCCCGGATGATACTGGATCTCTACCTCATAATCGGCCACATACTCTAGCCACCGCCGCTGGCGCAGATTCAACTCCTTCTGCGTGAACACGTACTTCAGGCTCTTGTGGTCAGTGAAGATCTTGCACTGAGCCCCATAAAGTAGGTGTCTCCACAGCTTCAATGCATAAATAACCGCTGCGAACTCAAGGTCAAGCGTAGGATAATTCTTTTCATGAGTCTTCAGCTGCCTTGACCCATAGACAATCACCTTCCCAACTTGCATTAATACGCATCCCAGACCTACAAGCGAAGCATCCACATATACATCATAATCCACACCCTCAATAGGCAGGGTCAGAACGGGGGCAGTGCACAATCTCTTCTTTAGCTCCAGAAAAGCCTCCTCGCACTTTTCGCTCCAAACAAATGCCACATTCTTCTGAGTCAGCTTGGTCAACGGTGCAGCTAGGGAAGAGAAACCCTCCACAAATCTTCTGTAATATCCAGCCAACCCTAAGAAACTCCTGATCTCCTTAGGCGTACTTGGCCTACTCCAATCCATCACTGCTGCAATCTTTTCTGGATCGACCGAGATCCCTTCCTTGCTCACCACGTGGCCTAGAAAAGAAACCTGAGGCAACCAAAATTCGCACTTGCTCAACTTGGCAAATAACTTATGGTTCCTCAACTCTGAAAGGATCAAACGCAAATGCTGCTCATGCTCCTCAGCACTACGAGAATAAACTAACACGTCATCAATGAAGACCACAACGAACTTGTCGAGGAAATCCTTGAACACCCTGTTCATCATATCCATGAAGGCTGATGGTGCGTTGGTCAGACCAAACGACATCACCAAAAACTCAAAGTGTCCATGCCTCGATCTAAACGCAGTCCGTGGAATATCCGCCTCACGGATCCTGAGCTGATGATAACCAGAACGAAGATCGATCTTGGAGAACACCGTGCTACCGCGCAACTGGTCAAATAAATCATCGATCCTCGACAGAGGGTATCTGTTCTTAATAGTGACCTTGTTCAATTCTCTATAGTCGATGCAAAGCCGCATCGACCCATCTTTCATCTTTACAAACAAAACAGGAGCACCCCAAGGCGACGAACTCTGCCTGATAAAACCTTTAGCCAACAGCTCATCCAACTGACCTCGCAACTCCTCTAACTCACGAGGGGCCATCCGGTACGGCGCCTTAGCAATAGGACGCGTACCCGGCTCCAAATCGATCACAAACTCCACATCCCGCTTGGGAGGAAGACCAGGAAGGTCATCAGGAAAAACATCGACGAAACCACAAACAATAGGAATCTCCTCCAAGCGTGGTACGCTAATAGCGGTTTCAACCGCCGAGACTAAACAAGCACAACAACCAGAAAGAAACAACCTCTGAGCACATACCGCAGAGATGACAGGAGAATCCTGACACGGATCAGCATACACGCTGCCGGGCTGACCGTCGTCCCTGATGAAGTCCAAGCGCTTTCCTTTGCACTGAATGACTGCATCATACCTAGAGAGCCAGTCCATGCCCAAAATAACATCGAAGTCCTCCAGATCAATCATCTTCAGGTCCGCCTTCGCAAGAAAGTTCCCCAACAAAACAGGGCAATCCAAAATGCCCAAATCTGACAACACAGATTCACCAGAGGGAAACTTGACACGGAAGGAATCCCGAACACGATCTAAGGTCAACCGATGTCGCTCCACAAAGGCTCTAGCCACGAACGAGTGGGTAGCGCCGGAGTGAAACAGAACCCGCGCCCAGCGGTTCTTTACCTTAAATTTCCCTATAGGAGCATAGAAGACTAAGGAACTACCACAACAATACTGCAAACATTCTAGCAAATAGAACTACCAGGCTGAAAAAACAACAAATAACTAACTTGAGATGACCTAGGTCGAAGCCTGAGCCTCCTCGGAAGAGATCACGTTCAGCTTCCCCTTTCCCTTGTCCACACGCTGAGGTGGAGGTAAAGCCTGTAACGGAACTGCAGGAAGAGCTGGCTGAAACTGAGGACACCTCGACTTGATGTGACCCTTCTGCCCACACTGAAAGCAGACTTTATCCTTGGTCCAACACTGGGCCGCATCATGGCCGGATCGCTTGCAAATGGAACAGGAGACATCTCTCCTAGGAGCACCCTGAATCGTATGAACCTGCTCCTTCCTCTGAGCTGCTGCCTTCTTGAAACATTTCTCGGCAGGGTGGCCTGACCGGCCACAGAAGCTGCACTCCACCTTGCCCCTCTTTCCCGGAGCCGCACCGGGTACCTGGGGTTTCTTCTCCTCCACCGACTTTCTCTTGTCCAACCTCATTTGCTGGCCTCTGCTCTTCGCGGTCTCAATAGCCTCCACCTTCAGAGCAGCCTCTACTACACCTGCATAAGTCTCTGACCCATAAGCACTGGTCAACTGCTGCACCTCGCTCCTCAAACCACCGAGAAATCGCTTAACTCGATCAGTCTCAACGCTGACCAATCCCGGGGCAAAACAGCTCAACTTGCTGAACTCTATCTCATACTCACCCACCGTGAGTTGCCTTTGCTTCAGATGGAGGAAGTCGTTCATAAGGCGGTCACGCTCGACCGAGGGTAAGAACTTCCTCAACAGCATCTCCTTGAACACCTCCCAAAAGCATCCGGCTACCAAGCTCTCCTTCTCTCTCAGCCACCAACTCTTAGCCAAACCTTTAAGCTGATAGGCGGCTATCATCACCCTCTGATCATCCGCAATCCCTGAGTACGAGAACATCTCCTCCATGGAGATCAGCCAGTCGTCTATCACCATGAAATCTGCCTTCCCATCATAAGTGGGAGGACTCAGCCTCTGAAACTGCGAGATGAAGGCCATCTCTGCTGGCACCACCACTGGAGGTCTCAAGGGTGTAGGAGGAGGAGGAACAGCTAACCCCCCCGCAGGGACTTGCACACCCTGAGTCTGACCTGCCACGACAGCCACCAAAGACTGAATCTGGGCTTGCACCTCCTCCAACTGCCTGCCCATAGCTTCGCTACTCAGACGCAGACTCTCGATCACCGCATCGTTCTGAGCCCCAGATGACTCACCCTCAGACAGGGGAGTCGATCGAGTCGCAGGACGCCTTGCCATTCTAAAATCATAACAACACAAATTAGACCCTAATACAACGTCTAGAACCAAATACAAGTACAGACAATACATATATAAATATAGACTTAAAGCTACTAAACTTGCTCTGAGAGTTTATCTTTTTAACAAAAGTTAGATGTTATGCCCTAACCTAGGATGGTTAACCACCACCTTATTAACTCTTGTGCCTAGATCGGGAATGCATGACTTTTATATTAATTTGAAAACTTATGTGTGTACATATGTCATCCTGCAAATCTTTAGCTTGGCACGTTGTGCTTATGCAATGATATGTTATGCATGATTGTGTTATGCATTCTAAAAAGGCCCTAATGCATGTTATGAGCGGCGTACACATGAAAATGTTATGCATCCCATACTACATAACATTCTCATGCAACGAAAAAGAAAACGTGCTACTCGCAGCTATGTGGTGAGGTTATGCATCCCATACTACATAACCCTCACATATTGCCCCTATGGTGGATCCATATACGAACACATATTATGCATCCCATACTACATAATATGCCCCGTATACTTCATGTTATGCTATGAGTGTAGTGTTCGTGCTTTTGCCAAGACGTGCTGATGACATATCGATGTGTGAATGACATGATGCTGAACTACTAAAAAGCAAACAAAGGAGGGTTGCTCAACTAAATTGTCAAGCAACCTCCCTCTGATACCAACTGTCACAACCCGCATTTTCTCCGAATTAAGAATTATCAGAGTAAGAGAAAACACGCGTCATGATGCCACGTCAAGCAGGGGATAACTGCTGACGCTCAGGCAAAACCAACTACCAACTTAATGAAAGAAAATCATGTGATTAATGATTAGAAAATCAGTTATATTTTAGAGACCGTATCCCTCGGCTCAGTGGATCACCTAGTCCACAAAAGAAAAACTATATTTATACGCTGCGGAAAAATACTTTATTTAGGTTTGACATCCTAAAGAGCACATAAGGGTCCCAAGAGAACCACTCATGCTATGCAAGACCCTACATTTAATTTATATAATATATAAAAAAACGGTCTTTATACGTGATTTGGAAAATAGTGAATACGTTTTATAAAACATGCTGATCATGAGCTTTATTTATAATAATAATTATAGTTTAAAAATAACTAGCAACCTAGCATAAAACCTTCTCAGAGCAAGTAGACTATCTCCAGAAAACGGTAGCAGCATAAGTAAATATATCCAGTACAAAGGTAAAAAAACTACCAGTGAGCGCCAACAACTTGACACGAACCCACTGGCATATATGTATGTCTGTAAGAAAGTACTGAAAAACTACCTCACCAACACGGCAAACGGAACACCAAGGTCCAAGAGACCACCAACACCACCACTGCAAACTAGCCACCCAACTGGCTACGGCTCAGAACCTGGGGTATTCCAAAAGAAAACAGAATACCTTAGCAAGCTAAACAAAGTAAAACTGCATGAAAGAGTCAACCAAAAGGGGAAAAGTACCAGTAAAATGTGCAGTAGAAAGAGTCACAACTGCCCAAAACAGGACAACAAGAAAAGCACTACGTGCGAGGAAACAGCAACAACCCAGCCCAGGAACAACATCCTGCAGGGCCTACTAGGCTACCAAGAGCCCAAAGTGCTGCAAACTACCAAGGAAGAAACTTCTAACACCCTAAACTGTGGGAGGTGGTAGTAGCAAAATCAAACAACGAGGAACCGGATTGGAGGCAAACTCAGTCCCCCCATCCACCATGTCCAAGTCAACAAGCTCGAGGGTCTACACGTGAAAGCACAAGGGACCTTCCACCCACACATGCCCAGCCCGTACCTGGAGCAAGAAAAACACGAGTGGCCTTGGCTAAATTACACAACTCCACCCCCATAAAGAGCTACAAACCACCACTACTACCCACGACCCACGATTCGGCCATTAGGAAAGAGAAACATGACCGACAAGGAAATTACAAATATAAACAAGGAATTCACTCGGGAACGTAAATCGAGGAAAGAGAAAAAGAAAGTGTTGAAATGACTCAACACGACGTGGCGCTGGGTCCTCTCGACACCGCATTGAGTGAGCTTCACCCACTCAACGTGCCACGCAAGGTGAACTATCACAACAATAACTCTTACCTTACTACCTTAACACTACACAAAACACTCATGCCCACCTAACCCGCGTATCGACGCCAGCTAAATACGGAGCGAAAGGAAATATTCAAAGCGCACGATCGGTGGCGCACGATCAGTGGTCGTGCGCAATCATTGGTTGATGGTCGTGCAAAGTGAACCAGGGAAACCTGACAGAAAACCTAGCAACTGCGCACGATCAGTGTCGCACGACCACTGGTCGTGCGCACTGTTGTCAGCGCTCGTGCGATTGCCGAGACAGAACATTGGAAAATAAAAAGACAGCCGCGCACGAACAGAGGCACACGACCAGTGGTCGTGCGCCCTAACGGTTGATGACCGTGCGCGGGTAACCTGTACCGTTGGGATTTCCCGGACGACACCGGAACGCGCACACGACCCACGCAACTACAGTAGCAGTAGGAAACTACCAACGACGCGCGCCACTACCATTCAAACTATGACTAATCATTCGAGACGGAAAAATAGGAGATAAAACGATAGAAACAATAGGCTTTAAACAAAAGAAAACAACTTGGCAAGGGCAAGAACACCACTTGCCTCAATTTCCGGCGAAGCTTGGTCGGCTTTCCCTCCTCTTCACGCTGCACTAGAAAGAGCAGCACCAAAAACTCACCTAACAAGCAAATCCGAACTTTAATGGCGGAAACCTCAAAAACCAAAAATTCCAATCCCCCTAAAGCTCCACGAAAATCGAATTTCTTACCGTAGGAATGAAGGTCTCGACGAGAGCAATCCGAATCCACTCTCGGAATCGAATTCCGTCCACAAACGCTCCGGGAATCGGCGGTGGAAGGCAAGGCTCGGCGATTTCTCCGTTTCCTCTCGTACAGGGGCGGCGGTTTCAAGTGGGGAAGATGATGATCGGGCTTAAATTTCTATCCTATATATATATATATTAATATATAATAATATAATTAATTACAAAATTACATAAAACACCAAAACGACGCGAAAACCGAACTACCTCGGAATTCGACGAAATTCGCACCGTAGCTAAATACTCACGCTACGAACACAACGGCGAAGTCGAAATTAATTTTCGACGAACAGAACTCGAGTTATACCCAAATGAAGCCAAACACCAACATCCCCCCGAGAGGCCACACCGGGTCACCCAAAATGACTCGGATTGCTAGGGAGATCTTGCCAACAGGCTACAGAATAGGGCACTCAGTTCTAAGGAGCTAAACCACACTCCACAAATGGCACAAGCCACGGAAACGCGTCATCGTAACGCCAAACGAGAATAAAAATAAACGCAGAAAAATCGGGGGCGTTACAGCAATGGAGCAATAGTCTAACCAGTGCGCAGACCGACGACCCTCTCACCCATTCTGTTCAGAGTGTTCCAGCTCACGACAATCATGAGCATTCTTGAACCAACGAGCCCATTCCGGTCTCCCAATTGATCACACGAGTCAATCCGGGATGCAGGACAGAGACTCCCATCATACTTTCCGACGAGCCAACCGCTCTCAATCGTACTAGCATAACACATGTCCAGGTCCACCAAACACCGTTGCTTATATCGTCATCACATGACGCAGGTCGATTATCCCCCTTTCCTGTTTGGCACGCAGCCTATATGGGAGCACATGCTCTCACAAAAGTGCACATTTATTGTAATACCCCTAGCCGATCCAACGTGACGATGTCACGGGTCCGCTCTAGGCGACGCTACCGGGCTGCCGCCCAAGCACCCCAACCCCTCTCCAACCCACTAGAAGGTTGTTGGTGGCCACAACCTCCCTCTGATGAGACAAACTCGATAGTCAAGCGCGCACCACAGAAACTTCTCAGGAGATCACCCATCCCAGTACTACTCCAGCCCAAGCACACTTAACTATAGAGTTCTTCCAACTCTTATAACTAGTTGAGCTGCAGTGAGAGCATGTGCTCCCATGTAGGCTGCGTGCCAAACAGGAAAGGGGGATAATCAACCCACATCATGCGACGACGATATGAGCAACGGTGTTCGGTGGACCTGGACCTGTGTTATGCTAGTACGATTGAGAGTGGTTGGATCGTCGAAAAGTATGATGGGAGTCTCCGGCCTGCGTCCTGGATGGACTCGTGTGATCGATTGGGATACCGGAATGGGCTCGTCGGTTCGAGAATGCTCATGATTGCTGTGAGGTGGAACACTCTGAACGGAATGGGTGAGAGGGTCGCCGGTCTGCGCACTGGTTGGACTATTGCTCCATTGCCGTCAGGTTAAGCGCCTCAAGAGAGGCGGTGGACCCAGGGTAGTGGTACGCCGAGAAGGTTCCCTGAGTGCACGACGCGTTTGGTAGTGAGGCCGGCATGTGTGATATGGTTATGCTTGTATGCACTTGTTTGAGCTATATATGCTTGAGATATATAGATGTTGTTATGCACTACATGAAGGAAGGAACCACTGCCCCGAGTAAGGGGTAGGGTCGTTATAAGTGGTCAGCTGAATGCTGATGGTTACCTTATTTGCCACCAGTTGGTGGATTGTTCCGTTTGCAGGGGCTGGAGAGCGGAGATGGATATAGCAGACCATTTCTTGTGCTGCTAAGCTCGCCCATGAAGGCTAATGAAATTGGTTGTAATTCATGTGTGGCCGTCCTGCGTACCGATGTATGTAATCCACACCCGTTAAGAGGAATTTTAAGGCCTTAAGGCCAAGAGTAGTGTGTATACTTGTAAACATTCCTATTGAGATATATATAAAGGTAGATTTATATATAGTGGACATTCGTGTTGTTATGAGTTCAACTAACTTAAAATATTCCGCTAGCATGCTCTGAGTTAGGGTACGAGTAGTAAGATGATATTCACTAGTGATATTCCCGCTTGTTTGTGGAATATGTCGTGAGGTCCCGACCGGACCCTATGTTATATTTCATAAGACAAACCGTGGCGTTATATGGAGTGTATGATGTGGAGTTCCTCACTGACTCCATGGTGGTGGCTTATCAGATCAGTGGGAAGTTTTAAACAAGGGATCCAACTCTCCAGTTATACTTGACAAAGGTGATGGGGGTCATCGACATGTTCCATACCTTCTCCATCCGACATGTGCCTAGGGAGGAAAATGAGCAGGCTGATCAATTGGCCAAGCATTGTCCCTTGATGGGGGCCGGGGGTACCATCACCGACCTATTCCGCCTGTCCATCGAAGAGGGAGAGTTGATGGAGGTGGACGAACACCCTTCGTGGATGGATCCATTCGCAACATTCCTATCCACAGGGGAGTTCCCGGAAGGGATGGATAAGAAGAAGTTCAAGCACAAGTCGGCATATTACCTTATGCACGACGGGCTATTGTATAGGAAGACTCTTTCGAGGATGTTGGCACGTTGAGTGGCCCAGAGGGAGGTCCAAAGAATTTTGGAGGAGGTCCATTCCGGGGAGTGTGGAAGCCACTCAGGGAGTAGAACCTTGGAAGGAAGGGTCATCCGACACGGGTATTTTTGTTCGACCCTAGGCCGGGATGCCGCGGATTTCACAAAGAAATGCTACAAGTGTCAGCTGTTTGCCCCCAAACTTCAACCAGCTCAGCGGCTCAGGAGTATCACGACCCCTTGGCCCTTCGCCAGATAAGGAATGGATTTGGTAGGACCTTTCCCCCAGGCCAGCGGGTAGAGGATGTTCCTGTTGGTGATGATCGATTATTTTTCTAAGTGGCTGGAATTTAATACATTGTCCAAGGTGATCTCCCAGGTAATCAGGAACTTCGTATGGGGGGGGGAGATCATCTGCCGGCACGGTCTGCCCTAGGCCATAGTCACAGATAATGGGCCTCAGTTCGTTAGCATCGAGTTCATCAACTTCTGCAGGTAGCTCGGGATCGATCTCAAGTTCACCTCGATATACAATCCCAGGAGCAACGGGCAGGTGGAGGCGGCGAACAAAATCATCGTCAACCTCCTCAAGAAGAAAGTGGAGAATTTGAGGGGTAGCTGGGTGGAGAAGCTTCCTTCGGTTATCTGGGCCCTGAGAACTACTCCCAACACGACCATAGGGGAGACCCCCTTCAAGCTCTCCCACGGCTGCGAGGTCATACTTCCAATAGAGTTCGAGGTCCAGACACCTCGGGTGGTCGAGGCGGAAGAAGGAAGGGAAGAATGGCAGGCCGAGAACAAGGAGGAGCTACGACTCTCCCTATATATGGTGGATGAGCTACGTGATCTGTCTGCCATCCGGCAGGAGGAGGTAAAATGAAGAATGGCCAGATACTTCGACAAGCACATTAGGGTCAAACAGTACGCGGAAGGGGATTTGGTCCTGAAGAAGGTGGATGCGGTAGGAAGATCAGTCGCAGTGGGGAAGCTCAACCCTAACTGGGAAGGACTATACATTGTCGGGGAGGCTCTAAGGTCAGGAGAGTACCGTCTCTGGAATGTGGAGGGCGATACCCTAAGTCACACCTGGAGTGGTGATGACTTGAAATGTTTTTACCCGTGAAAGCATGTACGTACTCTTCTTTAATGAATGAGAAATTCTTTGATCCTCCAATTCTTCTGTAGATGGAACTTGAGGCGTGTCTTTTTATCAAGTCACGTCCTGACATGCTCCCGCTGCCAGACTCCCACCTAGCTGGGAGAACCGAGGTCCTCAGAGAAAAGTTATCTCTCTCTGGGGTTAGGTCCCGGGATGCTCCCGCTGCAAGGCTTCCACCTAGTTGGCAGGGCCAAGATCCCCGTTGGACATTGTTATGACCCTGGGGCTGAGTCCGGTTGATGCTCAACATCCGCCGTCAGGCTCTCACCTAGCTGATTAGGCCGGTGGTAGCGCTCGGAGGTTGGACAAAGAAAAGTTATCTCGCTCTGGGGTTAGGTCTTGGGATGATCCCGCTGTCAGGATTCCACCTAGCTGGCAGGGTCGGGATCCCCGTTGGACGTCATTATGACCCTGGGGATGAGTCCGGTTGATGCTAAACACCCGCCGTCAGACTCTCACCTAGCTGATTGAGTCGGTGGTAGTGCATGGAGGTTAGCCAAAGGAAAGTTATCTTGCTATGGGGTTAGATCCCGGGACATTCCCGCTGTCAGGCTTCCACCTAGCTGGCAGGGTCGGGATCCCCATTGGACGTCGTTATGACCCTCGGGATGAGTCTCGAGATGCTTCCGCCATCTGGCTTCCACCTAGCTGACAGGGCTGGGATTCTCGGTGGACGTAGTGATATCTAAAGCCGGGACCCAGGCATTCGAACTTCAGAGGCAAAGATCACAGGGATAATAAAGAGTTGAGCCCGACAATCCCCAGGCGAGCCGGAAAAGGCGAGTTGAGACCTTGGCAGGTCGGTGAGCCGAGACTTTTATCAGCAATTACACTCCAGCCTGGCAAGGTTTTACTTGGAAGATTCTCTGCTTTTCGTCAAGTCTCAAAAAATAAGAATTGTCACAGGCAAGCTGGGTATTCGCGGGCCCAGCTCGGCAAACAATCCAGCCCAACTACCATTGGGTGAATATCTAAAGGCAGGGTAAAGGGGATGGCGAGCTGAGGTCTCAACATCTATTGAGGAAGGCGAGAGGAGGCGGTCCTCTGTGGTACATTTCCATCCTCTTAAAAATTTTATTTGGGAGTTTCTAAACAACTTCAGCTTGACATTGGAGAGAAAGAAGAGTGCTCGCGGATGAGCTGGGTAGTCACAATCCTAGCACTATGAGTAATTCACCTCTTGATTGTCCGGGTTGGCGAGCTCCAAAGGTCTCCCCGCGGGTATGAATCCTAACTCATACATTTTAGCGGCCCATTCCACCCTAGTGAGGTCGCTCTATGGAGGAGGGCAGCTCGCAGGCGAGTACATCACAGTAAGTAAGTTCAAAAAAAAAAGATCGACAAATTCGGTCCAAATCATTTTTTTCATTAGCAAACGTTATGTTACAAAATGGAGAACTCGCCTCGGCGAGGTTAAAAAAAGGGAGAAAAGAATTACAGCAGAAGAAAGAACAAAAATGAGAAGGAGGTGCGAGTCTGCTCTCGCACTCCCCTCAGGGCGGGTGGTCCTCGCCCTCCCCTCTGGATAGGCAGCTATCCTTGTAACCCTTAACCTCCTTGAAGAGTGACTCAAAAATTTCCTCCTTATCGCTGGGAGGGGTAGCCGGTGGGAATAAGTTCGATACAAGGTCCCTCGCCGCGATCTCCTCGCATCCCTCCACTAACACCTCCATATCTTTCATCATTTGTAGGGTGTAGTCGGCGGTGCCGATGGAGTTGACTCACAGCTTCTTGGCGACCTCCGCCTTGTCGAAAATCTTTTGCCTCTTGGGGGGAATGCTCGGCTCACCGCCGACCTGGGGAAAGAAGATGTCCATCTGGCGGATGAGCTCACTCTGGAGCTCCTTGTTCTCTGCCTTTAGTTTTTTTATTCTCCTTCTACAGCTCGGTGGCACGAACCTCAAACTCGGAGGCGCGAGCTTGCAGCTCGCTCGCAGCTTCAGTATCCTGGGAAGAAGGGTAAGATAAGATCAATATGCATGAAAAATCCTAAGTGAAAAAGGAAGGGGGTAGCCGACGCTTACCATCCCGCCGACCTCTTTTGCGTCGGCAATGCCAAGCCACCTCACCAGATCGATAACATTATCCTTGGCGAGGCCGCTCTCCTGCTCGGCTTTCAGCAGATGGTGGTTGAGGTTGAAGCCGCGGAGGACCACCATATGATGCATCTCCAAGGCCTGCATCTGGGCTTACAGGCCTTCACGGCCGAGCTGCCGAAGAGTCAGGCCCTTGTAGGACTCGACATCCTCGCACCCAAACATGCCGAAGCCAAGCACATAGGCATGCCCAGAAGCAGGTTGGCCCCTTGACAGGGATGGATGGAGTGATGAGATGGAAACCCTGTGGGTCTGCTCATCCCATCGAACCATCGGCCCGTCGGACGAGTCTTTTGATCTTCCCCAAAAGTCAAAAAGGGGGTAGATCTTTTGCAGGCCCAGATCGCAGGCCACAGTTTCCACTGCAGCAAGGGGAGCGGAGGGCTCACCACCCTCCTAGTCTGTCCTCGGCGAGTCCTTCATTGAGCTATTTGGAGACCCTTCGGGTGTGGTCTCCGACGAGCTCATGTATTTTAGTTGTTGATGTTGTTGTCTCGTCTTGGAGACCACCAGAGCTTTCTTCAGCTTTTTCCGCGGCGGGGGGAGGCGAGGTGAACCGGATCCAACGCAGTTAGGTCGCCTCTTGGTGGAGGAAGGTCCACCATACCCCAGCTTGCCTCGACAGACCGCCGCGGCTGCTCGCTCGGGCGCGAGTGTGTCCACAAAGAGTTCCGAGTTCGTATGGGGCGGATGATCGGGAATTGATCGCTCCCCAACAAAAAATGTCTTGAGTTAGAAAGAGATAATCATAGGCGAGCCCGTAAAGAGAAAAGGGAAAGTATACATTCGTTAGGGAGGACCGGGGGAAGCGAGTTGATGCCCCTCCGTAGGAAGGCGATCCCGAAGTCCTTCTCAAGGAAGAACTTGTGCAGCTCGACATCAACACCTGATACCGTCGGGGGGAGGTACACCTCCTTGCTCTTCTAATGGGGAGGGGGGAGAAGGGTATGTTGCCCAGGTCGCCCTTGATGAAGATGATATTGGATACCCAGTTATGATTCTTGTTTGCGGTCTCGCGAACCTTGATTTACGAGCTCATCAGATAGGCGACCCCATCGTTGGTCACGAGGTAGGTGAAGAGCTTGCGGAAGACGGTGAGATTGAATTCAATCCGCTCCCGACAGAATAAGTAGGCGAATGTGACCATCATGGTGATCACATTCGGGTTCAGTTGCGCCGACCCCGAGCCGAAATACTTGAGGATCTGGCGGATTTCTGCCCAGAGGGGCAAGCACAACCCCACCTCAAAGTGCGAGATGGGGAAGGCGATCTCATCCTCATAGAATGAATTAATGGCCTCGCCCTCTGCATGCTGGTGCGCCTCATAGCCAGGGGGCACGTACTCGGCTTTGAAATTGGTGAGCTTGCGCTCGGTGGTATTTCCCTCGAAGAAAAGGTAGTCGGTAAATTGCCGGGCGCACTTGGAATGCCCGTTGGCATCATGTCGCGTCTTGCCCATGTCCGCAAAAGGGTTGGGGTGCGAGAGAATGTAGCGAGAAGAGCAGCAGGGGGGTATGAATGCAATAGAGACGATGGCCCAGGGGGTTGGTGAGAGGGCCTATTTATAGAAAACCGGATTTATGGCTGAGCTGACCGGTCAGTCCAGCTCACCAGCCCCAACTCGCCGACCCGGTGACCTGGCTTATCCTAATGCGAGCTGAACCTAGATGACACAAAATATTATTTCAAGCAGCATATTGAGTTCTAAAAATTATTCAAGTTGTTACAGACAAGGACATTTGCAGCCCCGAGAAGGAGGAAATTCATAACAAGCAAAAGAAAGTTCCGTCAACACGCGCGAGCTGGGGGTGCTGGGGGGCGAGGGCCGGTAGGCTCAGCTAGGGAGCCATTTCCATCTACCCCAGCCTCGCGCCCCATCCACGAAGGTCGGCATGGGTTGAGGAACTCGCAGACCAGGTCCAGGTCCCGACTGAATGTCTGCAGGTTTTCATCAAGTCTCACAATAACTAGGGTGGGAGACATCATCTCGCTCTCTGAGCCGTGTTCCATCTTATCTACGAGCAGCACATAGTCTTGCTCCAGCGCCTGCAGTCTCTGCTTGCTATATGCATTGTCCACTCGAATTTAGTGCAAGGAGGCGTCCCACTTCTTCAGCACTTCTACTACTCGGCGCCTCAGCTCGACAGGATCCAGTGAGTCATCCAAGAATCTTTCCATCACCCCGAGGTCCGGGGGTGGTGAGCAGCGATCCAGTTCTGAAGATTCCTCGACTTCAGATGGAGCAGAGAGACCTGCAAAAACAATCAACTCCGGTAGAAAGAGGGTGCGAATGCAATAAAGATGCCTATGCAAAATGTTCTCGTAAAAGTGGAGCTTACGAGATGAGCTCGACATTCCTGGGGGGGGGGGGGTGTGCGAAGGAGGTAAGGCTAAGTTTTTACCGCGACCCGTAGGATGGATTCCTGGGGAGATGAGGTTGAAGTTGGGAACTTCTATTTCTCCGGGACCTCCCTCGGCGAATACAGGAGAGGGCGTGCACTGCTGAGGGGGAAGCGTGAACTGGCGACTTGAACTTCAGCGGGTCCAACCCCGTGGTCCCAAATGGAGGTGATTTGCCCAGCAGGCGAGTGTCAGGGGTAGTCTGAGGCCGCAAGTCATCGTGTGGGGCGTGGACTCGCGACGTGGAGGTCTCGGCATTGGTCTGACGGTTCTCAGGGTCAGCTGGAATGTCGATGAACATTTTCCCCTTGGGGTCAGCAACTTGTTTAGAGGGGGAGGCGAGCCCGGGAGTCAAGGAGGATTCCAGGTCGTGGTAGGAGGATTCCAGGTCATGGTAGACGGATTCAACATCTTTTGGGATGGACTTAGCCTTCTTGGCAGGATTGGATTTCGTCGGCTCGTACAGTGCAACATTGGGAGGCATGTCAACTAGCGCGGTAGAGCGAGTGTCGTTGAGCTCGTGGGCACGACTAAGCTTCTCTTGGAGCTCTTTGGAGAGAGGCATCTAGGCAAGGCTCAAGTAAGGGGAATGATGGAGTCCACCCAGGTACGTGGGAATGTATTTATAGCTTCTGGTGGAGCCCACCAAAAGATTCTATAGCCCCTGTCGCACTCGCCGCATATTGCGAGGTTGGATGATTCTTTCCGAGCTTGGGCCAACCTCGCAAAGAGCGAGGATTATGTACAACCCTATATCCGGCGAGTGGTGGTCGACAGGAGCTAGATCGGTCAAAGTCCAGCAGTCCAAGTCCTAGGCTAGCCAGAGGGAGGCGAGATCCCTGGAAGCCCCTTCGGCTTGCCTAAGTGGGGTGGATCGTATGAGGGTTGAGTGGAGCAGGTCGGCTCGCACTCGCCCTTGGGGCTCAGCGAGTAGCGGGCGAGTGGAGTAGGTCGGCTCGCACTCTCCCTAGGGGCTCGACGAGCAGCGGGCGAGTGGGGTAGGCCGGGCCTGCACTCGCCTAGGGCTGGGAAGAGGCGGCGAGTGCCAGCTCCATCGAGCACTCGCTGCCCCCGGCGAGTGGAGGTTTTAGAGGGCCACTCGCCCAGTCTCTTGTGATGTGATTTTACCACTCCACCCCCGCTGGTCTGTCTATAGCCTTCTAGAATAGCGGAGTTACGCTGTTGGAAGGCTGACCTGGACTGCATATAGCTACTTAAAACATCGGAGGTTGGCTATTTGCAGGCCATTTTCATAAATCTATAATTAGACCCAAGGGGGTACCTCAGAAAGCATGCTTACTTGTGCCCATGTCTTCTTGCGCTTTTTGAGGTATCCTTAGCTCGACATTTGGCTAGGGAGGGGAAGCACTCTAAGATCTTCCGGGGGTGTGGTGGGACCTCCATGCCGAGCTCTTGGGTCTGTTCCATGTTCTTTTTCCTTATTCGTTTGTCTCGCGAGAGAGAAGTAAGTGTGCGATCACCCCTTCCCCAAGGGTGAAATCCACAGAGACCGAGTTTTCGGTTTCAACAAGTACACGATTACTATTCATGACGCTTACAATGTTACGTTATATTAACTCTATAAATCACCTGATATTGTCTGCCAAATTTTGTGTATTTAGATTCACATGCTTTGTCCAAATATTTCTTATGCTCTGCTAATAGTTAAATCCAATGTTTTGCTTGTGCTAGGTCTATAATCATTGTGCCCCACTCGTATTTTCTCCCATGCATTTATGTATGCTTTCCAAAAACTTCATCTCTCTCCTTAATCACAAGCCACTTTCGTTAATCCCCAACCTCTTTCAATAATATAAAAAGGGGGAGATTTGTTTGTTCATGAGTAAGTCCTATACCAGTCACCTATGAGAAGATCACGTGTAGGGGGAGCACACATATAGGGGGATCACACATATAGGAGGAGCACACATGTAGGGAGAGTCGTACTTTTGTCACACTAGACAATCTTGATTCATAATCCATGTTATATTTCATGCTTATTGTTGGATTATACTATATCATGCTTCTAATGATTTATATCTCATGAACAAAATTTGATATTATCAAAAGAGGGAGTTTGTTGCAACCCATGGTCCACATATCTTTAGTTTGATAATATCAAATCTCAAGTTGTATTTAATCATACTTGTGTTGGGTACAATGTGCAGTTTTACATGTATGAAGAACCATATTTCCAATGTCCGTGACCTACCGCCGGGCGCTATACCTACCGCTGGCGCTAGCGGCGCAGGACTAACATTGAGCGCGCAATGATTCCTCTCTATGACCTACCACCGGGTGCTAGACATTTCGATAACGTCAAAAATAAACAGCTACCGCCGGGTGCTAGCCTTACCACGCTGCGATATCCAAAAGTGGCGAAATAATATTTTAGGATTTTTTTTCTAAATTGCTGGACAGCTGGCGACACCGCGTGAAAAAGACCTACCATTGGGCGCTATTGTAATCGCCAGCGGTAGCTTATTTAAAAAGAGATTATAAAATCACATGTTTCTTTTCCTGAGGAGACAAGAAGGAGAATTACACACCTAGGGTTCGGTCACCGCTTCTGCTGTTGCAAACCACCGTCTCCATGCAAGGAAAAGTGAAATTTCTCCCTTCCATTCGTGATTGAAGAACTCCGAAGAGCGAAATCTCCAACGACCATCAGCAGTTGATCAAGTGTAAGAAGAACGACATTCAGAAGCATCGATCGCGCACCGCTCTACGGAGGAATTCTTCTTTGAGGGAGCAATATTTTCTATTTTTTTTTGTTATTTGTACTTTTTTCTTTTTTAATCGTTGTGTGTGTGAGGAAAATCGACCGAGGAGGTCGTCGGAATCCGGGAAGGATTCCGTAGGAAATTGTCCTGCAAGAATGTCTAGATCTGAGAGATCTAGTGAGCTCTAAGACCCTTCCTGGGAGGAAGGTGAGGATCCAACTCGTCAATCTTCTTGGGAAGAAGAGAGAGAGAGTCAACCAGTCCTGAGTGAGGGTTAGTATAGAAACCAGAAGAGAATTGTTTGTTTCATCGCCTCCGATCTCCGGCGTCACAGAGATCTAGTTGTATTATTGTAAACCTCTTTTTAGTTTTGAATAAAATTAAAGTTCCTTTATTTCATCTTGAATTCGTGGTTGCTTGTTACTAGGGTATTGAAGGTTGTGTGTAAAATCGAAAAATAATTTTTACAGGGAAAAAATATTACTATGACCTACCGCCGCGCGGTAGTAGCCTACCGTCCCGTGGTAACTTCCAGAATAGGTTGCCCTGCTGAAATTCATTTTAATTCAAAATTTAATTGAAAACCTTATTCACCTCCCTCCCCCTCTAAGGTTGGTCACCAGATCCAACAATACCCTCATCATTACAACTAGCCATAGTAACCTTCATTTTCCAGTCACGAATTGAAGGCGCCCTGGATGCCCACTCAAGATCAACAGATACACCATACTGCAATAGACATATCTCCTCCATGAATAAGGAGATGCTAAATAAATGAATGACCAACTCTCGAGGCTTAGTAAATCCAAGCATCAGGGAGAACCCCCGCTTTTTCCCCTTATGGTGACAACAACAGTCAGGCAGCGCATTCCATAGTTCTGGCAAGCCCCAAGAGTTCTTGACATAACCAAACAAGGTATTCCCATGAAGACGATCTGTCCCGGTCTCAAAGTCAAGCCAAATTTTATTGCTGAAGATTTTGACATGACCGCTACCATCAATGCGGACATCACACCAATCTCTGAACTAATTGAAGGAAAATTTTGAGTCATATTCTCTAAAGAATACGACTAATCCCATAAGGCGCACCATCCCAAGCATTGTGAACTGGATCATCAGAACACTGCAAAACTTTAGTATATCAATCACTTCCTTGCATGGCGGAAAATGGAAGCCCGATCTCAGAGCGGTCTCGCACACCGTCAAACAGCCTCTCGGTGGATTTTAGACCCTCTCCTCAACACACAATATCCTCACCTTAAGATCAATGGGTAATCAGTATATCTTCCTCCAAATCATAATTTGATCATCAGAAAGTGACGAGCGCAGACGTATGGTCTCGTGGGACGCTTTGAAGCCAAAAATGGAAGGAAAACAAAAGTTAAAATTCAACAATCAAAATAAGGGCGTTCAATGGAACAGTCACCCCATCTCCACAAGGTTAAGTCACACACTCCAAAGAATGCGCGCCCACATACAAAGATCCCGCACACCTTCAGATACACACACACGTAAAGGCCACATGCTCCTCGGGTGCGGGAGCACGCACAATCGCACACCTATAGGTGCGCATGCACGCGCTTGGACACACACACCTATAGGTCAGTGCGCACACAACTTCAAATGTATGCACGCACGCGATCGCGCACCTTCAGGTGCATGCAAGCACCTTCAAGTTCACGCGCGCGCGACCGCTCACACTTACAGGTGAGCGCGCGCGACCTCGCGCACCTTCAGGTGCACGCATGTGCGATCGCACGCACCTTAGGTGCGCACCCCCGCGTGCACCTACCGGTGCGTGCACGAACGTGCGCACTATCAGGTGCTCATGTGACCGCACACACCATTGATGTAGTGGTCCAAAGCCGCCCCGCTCTAGTTCTACACCAGAGGAATATGTCCGGTCCCACCACCAGGCTGCATCCCAAGCACCCCACTCATGACCGTACATATTCTCAGTGCAGCGGGATGTTGAGGCAAAGTCTCGAACCCAGCCCCCTTGATAAATCCCTTTCCTAACAGGGACTATCACCAACTGATCTGTTAGGAAAGGGATTTATCAAGGGGCTGGGTCCGAGGCTCCGCCTAAACATCCCGTCGTATTGAGAATATGTGCGGTCATCGGTGGGGTGCTTGGGCTGCAGCCCAGTGGTGGGACCAGACGTGTTCCTCTAGTGCAGAAACAGAGCGTGGCGGATCTGGAACACTACATAAAAATGCTCTTTTTTGATATAGTGGTCCAGAGCCGCCCCGCTCTGGCTCCACTCCAGAGGAACATGTCCGGTCCCACCACCGGGCTGCAACCCAACATATGTTTGAAGCCTACAGACTCATTTGTATAAACAGTGGCTGTGACCTATGCTTACTCTGATAAATATATATATTGTTATATATATGTGTGACTTTCTGTTATTGCTTCTGCAAATCTATGATGTGATGCGAATGTTGTGATTCAAGCTAGAAAAGACGGCCAACTAGTGTTTGGTAGAGTGGGTCGTTGCTACTTGGGATGCAATGGGTGGACGTCTTGGGCAGTAAGACCCGTCTCCGACCCGACTCAACCCGAGCAAGGGGTGGGAGAGAGAGCCTTGCACCGATAGACCATTTTATTCCCCAAATAGACCTGCAGAAATCCAAGAACGTTTCTTCTTTCTTTATCAAGGGAGTTTGTCTATCGTAGAATACAAACGTGAATTCTGCCACATGTCACATTTCGCAAGCGCCTTTACTGAGAATGATTCTGTTCAAGCTGATAGATTCTTCTGAAGACTTCGAGACTCTATACGCCAACCACTAATCATGGCTTCTGATTTTAGCTTCGAGATAATTGTCCATCTGGCCAAAAATATGGAGGGTGACCAAAGATGGTTCAGGAAAGGCATCACCTCAAAAGAGGCTTTGAAGGATCAACTTCAAAATAAGGGACAAATTATTGACATCAACAACCCCAAGAGAGGGATAGGTGGGGAGGAAGGAGAGATGATCAAGGAAGAAGAAGATACGATAGAAATCGAGGCAGGTGTGATCAACAACCACAACAACTCCAAAGATAGGGGCAGGGTCAAGCTCAACCTCCCCATCACGAACTGACCCATAACAATGAACAAAACATGTAACCTTACATTACGCGATGCTATTCTTGCAATCAACCAGGAAATTTCTATTGCAATTGTTTGAATGCGGGCAGATAGAATAACCATGACCAACGGGCAACCGAGACCCACGGTGTGGGAACCACGAAAGAGGCCGGTGGAGAGGACAACCAAACCGAACAGCCCACAGGAAAAATCCCCATCCCCAAGCATATGCTATGGATTTGGGAATGAGACCACACATCCCAATACATGGTGATAGGTACACGAGTAATAATATTTCTGACATTTTAAGAATGTCGCATCCTTAACTTTTATGCAAACATGCCTTCTCTTTGTGAATCAAAAGCCGCAAAACATTATTTAATATTCAAGCTTCACAGTCTTTCATTGCTCGTAAATTCATCAGTCACGAATTGGGATCACTTATGTTTATGGGAGCCCAGATTCTACAAATTTCAAATTTTGATCCAATTCTTGGGATGGATTGGTTAATTGAGTACGGAGCCCAGATTGACTGTTGCAAAAAGGAAGTGTTACTCTCTCAACTGAATGGATCTATCTACCTGTTCAAAGGTATTCCCTGTATCACGCACAATCTATTAAACTTCGTACAAGCCACCAAGGAACTCCCGCAAGGCTTGAAAATTAATGCAATATACTTTGAAAAATTACCTGGCTTGCCTCCTCATCAGGAAGTATATTTCTAAATCAATTTACTACCAGGAACCTGAACTGTATCTAAAGCTCCTTATCGTATGGCACCTAAGAAGCTCGCCATATTTAGAACTCAATTATACGAATTAGTAAATTTAAGATTCGTGCAACCATGTTGCTCACCCTGAGGAGCCCATGTTCTATTTGTGAAATAGAAAGATGGCTCCCTAAGGCTCTGTATCAACTACCAAGAATTAAATCGGTTAACAGTAAGGAATACTTATCCTATTCCATGTATAGACGAGCTCTTCGATCAACTCCAAGGAGCAAGAGTATTTTCCTAACTAGACTTACGGTCTGGATACTATCAACTATGCGTAGAAGAAGGAGATATTCTAAAAATGGCCTTGAATTCCAAATACGGGCACTACAAATTCACAGTCATGCCTTTTGGTTTGACTAATGCCCCTTCTATTTTTATGGCTCAAATCAATAAAGTATTCAAAGAATACCTCGACCTCTTTGTAATCATGTTTAATAACGATTTTCTTGTGTACTCCTCTTTAGAAGAATAACACTCCATCCACCTGAACCATGTATTTAGAAAACTAAAGGATCACAAATTATATGCTAAATTCAGCAAATATGAATTTTGTCTCCCTAAACTTAAATTACTCGGGCGCGTGATCAACACCAAGGGTATTGCAGTCGATCCAACAAAAGTTAAGGCAGTGCGAGATTGGCCTCCTCTCAAATCTGCAGCTGATATAAGAAGTTTCATAGGAATAACCAGATATTACCGAAAATTTGTTGAGGGATTCTCTAGAGTCGCATTACCCTTAACTTCTCTTACAAAGTAAGATGTGTGGTTCATTTGGTCACCGGAATGTGAAGCAGTGTTCTAGGAACTAAAGTATCGACTCACCTCAACACCAATACTTACAATACTAACCAGGTAGGATGAATTCCAAATCTATACAAACATATCTCTGCGAGGACTAGAAGTCGTGATCATGCAACATGGATGGGTGGTTGCCTATGCCTCAGGACATCTTAAAGTTCACGAGCAAAATTATCCCACTTATGATCTACAACTGGGAGCAGTGGTGTTTGCTCTAAAAATATGGCGACACTACTTATACAGAGTCAACTACAAAATATTCTTTGATTACAAGAGTCTAATACGTCTTTACTCAGAAGAAACTCAATCTGAGACAACATCGATGGTTGGAATTCCTCTGTGACTATAGCTTCACACTCCAATATCACCATGGGAAGACGAATGTCATGGCTGTTGCTCTATGCCAATGACTCTGGACTACATGCAATTGATTAGAAGGGATGATGGAAGACTTGACTAAATTCCTGGAGAAGCTCGACAACAATATCATCACCACACAAGCTCCTCTTTCCTCAATTAACCATCTCTTTTGGGTCGAAGACAAGTGTGACCTATGGGATAGAACTTGGGTAGCCCAACCTGAGGATCCTATGTTTGATGAATTTTTTGGGGCACTACAAAAAGTACCTAACCCCAACTTCAATCTTTAGGATGTTCTTCTATACTTCCAACATTGCATTTGTATACCTATGGTCGGACAATTTTTCGCATGAAATTCTCTTCGAAGCCAATTGCACCAAGTATTTCATGCACCTAGGTTTCACCAAAATGTATGATGGCTTAAAGAAAATTTTTTGGTGGCCCGATATGAAGAAAGACAGGATCACCTTCGCCACCCACTGCCACGCCTGCCAATTAGTCAAAGATGAGTGCAGAAGACCTGGTGGCCTACTACAACCATTCCCCATATCAGAATGGAAGTTTGAAGATATATTCATGGATTTTATCCATGAGTTACCTCTCTCAAGGTCTAAAATGACTTAATTTGGGTCATTGTCGACCGTTTGACAAAGGTTGCATGATTTATACCAAACCAAAAGGAAGATGACATCCACGTATTAGTACGCCTCTTCATGGAAGATTGATAGTTTTACTTTCAAGACAACCTAAACACCTAGAGGGGGGGTGAATAGGTTCTAATTTATTGTCTATAAATCTAGGCAGAATTCAATTACAATTTAAAACATCTAGTACAGCATTCACAGACAACTAAGCATCACAGATTGCACAATGTTTTATAGTGGTTCCCCAAGGTCTGGGTACATCCACTTTCCCCCTTCACCTATCTAGCAATATGCTAGATTCGGCCAAACTTCCACTATACTCAGATCCTCAGATCCTACAGCTCAGAACCAGGATAGGTTCCTACAACTCAGGATCAATAACCCTACCTCAGCCTTGCCTCAAGGCCTACCACTCAGAGAATAACTTTCTCCTACACTCAGGCAAATAGCCCTACCACTCAGAGATCACCTCTCCTACACTCAGCCTTTATAACACAGGCTTACAACTCAGATCTGTGTAAACAGATCCTACAGAAATTTAGAAAAAGGTATTTTGATGTCTTGCCTTTGTTGAGAGAGAAGAGGACAAGACACTTCTTGATCAGCTGATGAAATCAACTGAATCTGAGCTTTCTTCAAAGCTTCTTGAATCTGAACTTAGCTGAGTTGATTTCCAAACAGCTTCTTGAGAAACCACTGATGGCTTCCTTCTTCTTCTTCAAGATGACTGGATCTCCCTCTATCCAACACCTCTTTTGATACTTCAGACTTCTTCTTCTTAGACCTTCTGAAGAAGATCTTCTTTTTCACTTTCTTGAATTGAAACTTCAACAGGATCGTAATCCTTCTGTTTCTTCTTGTTAGATCTTCTTCTATAATTTTTCTTAGCTTAGCTGCTTTTTAATTCCTTCTGAATGTGTCTATTTATAGACTTTCTTCATGGTAACCGGCTGATCCGGTTTCTAACTGTTTTCTGACAGGTCTGACAGCTTCAGTTAAACGGTGGCAACCCACAGCTGTCAAGTCTTCAAACAGTTCTTGTACCTTAGCCTTGGACAGCAAAATGTCGAGATAGTCAGTTAGAAAGTGTCGAGACCAATCTGTCTATCTATGTCGACACAAGTGACTTTGGTGTCGACACAGTCTTTGATGATGTCGACTAAGTTGCCTTTAAGTCGACACATCTTCTTCAGAAAATAACTTGGTCTAGACTATGCAGTGTGTCGACACAAGTCCTGTGTGTCGACACAGTTGTTGTAGATTCAGAACTCAGCATGTGTCGACTCAGCCTTCAGGTGTCGACACAGCAATCTTCAATCCTGCCAAAATGTGTCGACTCAGTCTTCTGGTGTCGACACAAGCATAGTCGACTTCTGCCAATATGTGTCGACACAGTCTTCTGGTGTCGACACATCCACCCAGTGTCGACACAGTTGTGGTCGACTATCTTCTTCTGTGAGTCGACTATCTTTCTCTGGTCGACTATCTTTCACTAGTCGACTATCTTTCACGGTGTCGACTAACCTTCTCTGGTCGACTATCTTTCACGGTGTCGACTAACCTTCTCTGGTCGACTATCTTTCACGGTGTCGACTATCTTTCACGGTGTCGACACCGCTTCCCCGTGCTGAGGTCGACGATTTTCTTTATGTATCGACACTGCTTCCCAGTGTCGACATAAATGTGGTCGACTATCATTCTCTGTGTCGACACTGATATTCTGAAGTGTCGACACAAATATTCTGAAGTGTCGACACAAATATTCTGAAGTGTCGACACAAATATTCTGAAGTGTCGACACAATTTCTTCAGGTGTCGACATGTGGACTTAGAATATCTTTCTGCATTCTTTAATACTTCTTCACCTGCACATGTCAACTCAAAACAACATCAAATACACCTTGATGTATATCATTGAGCTAAGTTGGGCTTCTTCAAATCATGTACACATTTTCCAATGTACCCAACAATCTCCCCCTATTTGGAGAAGTCATAACCCTATAGCCAATGATAGACACCATTTATAAAAAGTATAAACTGATGATATATGACATAACAGGAATACTTAATATAAACAAAACATAAAAACAATCCATCACAGAATGAACATTATATGATGCCAAACAACATTTTGTTTATAACTTGATAATGTTTGAATACAGAGAATTACATTTAATGATTTAATCAAAACATTACAAAATACTTTGAAAGAACCAAAAAAACTAAGACTGATCAGGCTCTTTAATGACAATCCCTTTGCCAGATAGAACTTGAGCCTTCACAGGAGCTTCAGAATCTTCAGCTGGCTTCTTGCCTTTTAGATCAGCCTTCTTCTTTGCTTCTTCCTTGAGCCTTTGCCTTTCAAAATAATGAAAGGGCTTTGCGAAATATTTGCTTGGCTCCTGAGCATCTGTAGGCAGCCTACCCAGCTTGGCTTTTCTTCTAAACTGTACAATGGCCTCTTGCCTGGCTTCATACTTCTGCCATTCCATCTCATTGTACCACTTGCCTCTTTCCTGCACTTGGTCTTTGACAGCCTTCCATGCAGTGAGTATTATATTTCTGGAAGTAGGACTCCACTGCTCAAAGTCTGGCTTAAGTTCAGCCTGCTCTCTAAACCTTTTCTTAGATAGAAGAGCATCTTGCTGGTCTTTCAAAGTAGCCTCAGGCTTATCAACCTTCCCAATAACAATATTAGTAAACTCCTTTGGAGGACTATACATCCCTTGAACCTGCTGATCAATCATATCAAAATCTGGAGGGGGGTAAATGACTTGGGCAACCTCAGGTTGATTGCCTTCAAGTAGACTTGTTTGTATTCCTGACTCAGCCACCATAGCATCATCACACAATGGGGGATATCCTAATGTGGCTCGAATACTATTGGTCACCCATTTGGAGTGCTCTGAGCCTGCATGAACTAGCATCCTCTCCCCCTTTATGGCTTCTCTAGAAACATGATCTCTGAGATCTTCCTTTTGAAATCTGATTTGGCCATCCAGATAATTGACACCCTCTTTAAAAAATGGTTTTAACTTTTGAAGCTTTTCAGATATTTCTTTTTGAGAGGTAGTGATTGCAGTCTTAACAGAAGCAATAGCAGCTTGAAAGTTCTTATCAAATTCTTCCATTTCTTTTGTTCTATCTGCAGGCAGGCCTGGAACAATCTTTTTCAATTCCTCTATTATCTCATGATGAGATTCAGTTAAATTATCATTCATTCTTAACTGATTTTCCAAGACATAGCTTTGTTTTAAAGCAATGTCATCCACCTTAGGGATGATAGTCTGTTGTTGTTTTGCCAGATATACCACAGCATTACCTCCCTTATGGAAGCAATCTGTCATTTCCTTCTTATGCATATTGACCTCAAACCTAATTGATTTTATATCTTGAGCTAAGTCAAACTGCATAGACTTGTTGTTCTCATCAACATATTTTTCAATGGCTACCCTGTGTTCATCCAATTTCACTTGCAAATCTACCAAGAACTTGTTATAATCAAAGGCAGAAGGAGTGTGATGTGCTGTAGACTGTAGAGCCTGCTTATAGCTCTTGTTCCTTCTCTGAAAGACCATAAGTTTTCTCTTTTTAGCCACCCTGGCTTCTTCAGTCTCTGAATCAGAAGTGCTATCAATTTGAACTCTTTCTTTGGGAGGAGGAGAAAACAGCTGCTTCAGTGCCATGTTGTACAGTCTCAACATGCACTGGCTCCCCCTCAATTTCTTGCTCCACTTCCAGACTATCAGTAATTATTTCATCATTTGGAAATAACTCCTCCAGAGTATATTCCTTCTGGGCTTGTTCATTTGCAGTATTCAAATTTGGAGATTGATGAATTAGAGCATCTTCTAGCACTTGCTCCCCCTGGACCTGTGCAGAAATAGAAATATTAGAAATCTCTTTTGTAGGAAAATACACCAGCTCCCCCTGCACCTGTACCTGGTCATGAGTAGATACAGTTTGTGTAGGTGAATAAACTTGCTGAGCTGGTATACTTACTTCTTCTTCTTGAACTGCAGGTATTGTGGCATCCTGAACTTGTATAGATGCAGGCTGATCTTCAACCTCCAGTCTTACTTGCTCTTCTTGTGGATGCCCAGAACTGGTAGCATGACCTGGGGATTTCTCAGGGGAATCCTGCCTTTCCACTTCAGGCATCTCTTTGGTCAGCACCCTATCCCATCTGGAGAACAATCTCATGTCCATCCTTCTCATGTGATTAATTTTAGTTCCAGGTTGTTGTTGCATAACCTCAGGAATCTCCTTACTTAGATATATACTCATTATCCTAGCCAGATTTGGCTTCTTGATCCCTTCCTTAATCTTTTCAAAAATTACAGATGACCAATCCGTTGGAATTGTAAACACAATCCTGGTCATTAGGCTGAACATATAGGCAGAAATCCTATCATGTCCACCTGACTTGCACAGAATAACCTTTCCTACTACTTCTGACAGGAACTTGCCTTGTTGATTCATTCCTTTCCGATTGAACGCAGCTCCAATTTTCATGGTGGATTCCAATCCACACCATTGAAGAGCCTCCCTAGATTTAGAAGCAGGGACATCCTCTTCATTCTCAATTGTAGATAATTGCAGAATTGTTCTTATCTTACTCGGTGTAATCTCCACAGGTGACCCATGAACTGTGGATTTTATTTCATGACTTTCAGAGTTTACAGAGGCAGAGGTAAAGAACTCATGCACCTCCTTCTTCCATATCTTTGAAGGTTCGGAGACCAGAAATTCTAAACCAGAGTCGGAGAGGAGAGAGATAACCCCAAGAACATCTGGAGGGGCAGCTGCAAAGGCCTGGCGCACCAACTCATATCCTTCATTCACATTATCTTCAATCTTCGGCGCCATTGATCAGTCGAGAAAGCTTGAAAGATGAAAGAAAGAGAGAGAGAGAGAGAATGTCGACACAGGGTTTCGAAAACCTTGTAAGCGTGTCGACAGAATGAGTTTTTGACCTATTTATACCTTCTGTTTAAAGAAGATCAAAAGTCGCCAAAAACAGACTATAAGTATCGACACAGATGGATTGTGTCGACACAAGCTTCTATTGTCTCGACTACAAGTTCATCTACTATGTGTCGACACCAATTTGCGGTTATGTCGACACTAGGGATATATAGTAGAGCATCAGAAATTCTGTGTCGACTCTTAGTATAAGTGTCGACACAAAATCTGTAGGTGTCGACACCACTATCCTGGTGAAGTCGACACTACATTCCTGGATAAGTCGACAATAAGATTCTCAAGTGTCGACACATATTTTCTGTGTCGACACAATATCTCTGACTTGTCGACATTACTACCCTGAGTCGACACATAATTACTGAATGTGTCGACACCATCTTACTTAGCCAATTTCTGTTTGTTCATCACAACTTATAAGTACAACAAAGTACTTTATACTACTTCAATGTGTCTTAATATCACTTGAATGTCTTGTTACCACTTTAACTTTATTGTTGATGATTTTGTGATTACACTAATCAATGGTTAACATACCTAATTCAATTTTGAATTTATTGAATTTTGTCTCATCTAGGGGCTTAGTAAACACATCTGCTATTTGATAATCTGTTTTCACAAATTCCAATGAGATGTCTTCTTTTTCTACATGTTCTCTAAGAAAATGGTATTTTATTTCTATATGCTTAGTTCTACTATGAGAAACAGGATTATTAGCAATAGAAATTGCACTCTTAGAATCACACAAAAGAGGTGTTCTACTTACTTGAATACCATAATCCTTTAGCTGATGCTGCATCCATAATAGCTGTGCACAGCAGCTTCCAGCAGCAACATACTCTGACTCAGCTGTGGAAATTGCCACACTAGTCTGCTTCTTACTACTCCATGATATTAGTCTTCCTCCCAGGAATTGACAAGTACCTGTAGTACTCTTTCTATCCTCTCTACATCCTGCAAAATCTGCATCTGAATAGCCTGTTAGTTGAAAATCTCTATTCCTAGGGTACCAAAGACCTAGATTAGGTGTGCCCTTAAGATATCTCAGAATCCTTTTGACTGCAGTATAATGAGATTCTTTAGGACATGCTTGGTACCTAGCACAAACACATGTAGCATACATAATATCTGGTATACTAGCAGTGAGATATAGTAGTGAGCCAACTATTCCTCTATACAAAGTCTCATCAACAGGTTTACCTGCATCATCTTTGCATATAGGCATACTTGTTCCCATAGGAGTTCTCATGGTGGAGGATGACTCCATACCATATTTCTTAATCAATTCTTTGGTGAACTTAGACTGGGATATGGACAAGCCATCATCAGTCTGTCTTACTTGGAGTCCCAAGAAGAATTTCAATTCCCCCATACTGCTCATCTCAAACTTCCCTTGCATAAGTTTGGCAAACTTTTTACAAAGGTTGTTTTCAGTAGATCCAAAGATTATGTCATCAACATAGATCTGAACTAAGATGATCTTGCCTTTGGATTCCCTAAGGAATAGAGTTTTGTCAATTTTTCCTCTTGAGAATTTATTCTCAATAAGGAAAGTAGACAGGGTTTCATACCAAGCCCTTGGGGCTTGCTTTAACCCATACAAAGCTTTCCTAAGCTTATAAACAAAATCAGGTTTAAGAGGATCTACAAAACCTGATGGCTGCTCTACATATACTTCTTCTTTAAGATCACCATTCAGAAATGCTGACTTCACATCCATCTGGTATACTTTGAAGTCTTGATAGGCTGCATAGGCAAGGAATATTCTGATTGCCTCCAGCCTTGCTACTGGAGCAAAGGTTTGATCAAAGTCAATCCCTTCTTCCTGCCTGTATCCTTTTGCAACCAATCTTGCTTTATTCTTTACTATTATTCCACTTTCATCTAGCTTGTTCCTATAGATCCATTTTGTGCCAATTATGTTGTGGCCTCTTGGTTTAGGAACAAGCTCCCAGACATTGCACCTTCTGAATTGATTCAGCTCCTCTTGCATAGCATCAATCCAGTACTGGTCTTGGATAGCTTCTTCAAACTTCTTAGACTCCAATTGTGACAGGAAACTTGAATGTAGAACTGTGTTTTGATTTCTGCTTCTAGTTTGCATCCCTTGTCTTGGATCACCTATTATCTGATCAGCTGGATGATCTCTTAAATGTCTTGTAGCTGGAGGAAGATTTCCTTATGGTTGAACATCTCCAGCTCCTTCATTTAACTGATTCTCTTGATTTTCATCAGCTTCTATAGTGTCTTGTTCTCCCCCTGGTGAAGCCTTCATTTTCCAATGCCCCATCTTCCTTTGATACTTCAGTAATGGAAAGCTTGTCCATACTTTTGCTTATACCTGTTGAGTCATTTGATCTACAAGACAACTCACAGTTGATTAATCTTGTTTCATCAAACACAACATGCACAGATTCTTCAATAACTTGAGTGGTCAAGTTGAAGACTCTATAGGCCTTACTATTTGTGCTGTACCCAACAAATATCCCATCCTGGGATTTGGCAGCAAACTTAGTCAAATATGACTTGCCATTGTTAAGTATATAACACTTACAACCAAAGATCCTAAAGTAAGATAGATTTGGTTTTCTGCCTTTCACAATCTCATAGGGAGTCATTTTGTGGCTTTTGGTGATAGTAGCCCTATTGATTACATGACAAGCAGTGTTAACTGCCTCAGCCCAAAAATATTCTGGGAGAGAGGTGTCACTCAATAGAGTTCTACCAGCTTCAATTAATGTTCTATTCTTTCTTTCAGCAATTCCATTTTGCTGAGGTGTTCTAGGTGAGGAGAACTCTTGGAAAATCCCAAAGTCTTTACACAAGTTTGTTATGCTTTCAGATTGAAACTCAGTACCATGGTCACTTCTGATTTTGACCACTGTACTATTCAGTTCATTCTGAATTTGCTTTACAAAATTAAGTAATACACTTGGGGTTTCAGATTTTTGTCTCAGAAAGAACACCCATGTAAATCTAGAATAGTCATCTACAACCACAAAAGTGTAGACCTTCCTACCTAGACTATGAACTGGCATAGGACCAAAAAGATCCATATGCAAGAGGTATAAGCACCTCACAGAATCCTTGTTTTCAAGGCTTTGAAAGGAGGATTTTGTCTGCTTTCCCTTTTGACAAGCTGAGCATATCCCTTCCTTTATACACTTAATTTGAGGTCCATTCCTCACTAGTCTTTGCTAAAGAGTTGGCCAATTGTCTTGTAGTTTAGATGAGCCAATCTCTTGTGCCACTTAACACAATGAGAAGCATTGTCATCAGCTACAAGACAGATGGGAGAAGCCTTATTCTCACATTCAAAATTAAGACAATATACATTTCTCTTCCTATACCCAGTCAATATGATCTTTTGATCACTTGACCTCTTGATATGACATCCATCTTTAACAAATGAAATGTCATATCCTAAATCACTTAGCTGGCTTATGCTTATTAGATTATGTTTCAAACCTTTTACATAAGCCACTTGAGTGATAGTAATTAGGTTAGAAGAAATGTTACCAAACCCTTTGATGACTCCTTTTTCAGATCCACCAAAGATCACTTTAGGTCCATCTTTGACAGATGAATACTCCTTCAGCAGCCCCTTTGTTCCAGTCATATGCCTGGAACAACCACTATCCAAGTACCATATAGGGGCATGGTTACTTGGATTCACCTGCAACATATAATTACTTACCCTTAGAACCCAAGTAAGTCTTGGGTCCTTGGTTCAGGTTAGCATTAATAAAGCTATCATAACCTCTTCTAACAGGTAGACTATTATTCTTTATAACACTTGTGTTATACCAGCAGTCTAATGCAAAATGGCCTCTCTTGCCACAACACCAGCATTCAAACTTATTGTATCTAGATCTAGATACATCCTTGTCAGAAGAATTTCTGTTCATTGCTGGTGCTGTAGCAACTTCACCTACTGATTTCTTAAAACCATTGGGTTTATGACCATAGGTAGGCCTGCTTGCATTTACACCCTTGTTCTTCAGAACATTAGTCTTAATATGACCTTGAATGTCTTCATGATCATATTTGTTAGAAGGCACTTTCACCTTACTAAACTTTATGGGGACTGAAAGGTTTAGTGGCTGAACAGGAGCTTTGCCTTTCCTCTTGAATCTGCCAGCCCTGGAGTTACCTTTAAATCCTAATCCAGCCTTACCCTTTTGAGTGACAAATTCATCTATCAAGGGTAAGACAGATTTTGGCTTAGAGTAACTAGCCACTAAATCCCTTTCAATTCTAAGTCTGGCCTCCAGACTCTTCACTTGATCATTAGTATAATTAATTGTGCCCATCTGAATAATAGTTATATTCTTCAGCTTGGCAATTTCATTTAATTTTTGATCAATAACTTTTTCTAACTCAGTTGTAGCAACCCTTAGTTCAGCAATTTCCTGAGCCTGAGATTTAACCAGGTTCTTGCTTTTCTTAAGGGCCTGCAACAGGTCCCCATACTTGTCTATCAATTGATAGACATCTCCTTCAGATTCAGATGCATCTACATCTGTTGATGCAGATGTAGCTGATTCTTCACTTGTACAACAAACAGATGTAATAGAAGGACATTGTACCTTATTATGACCAGACTGATTCTGGCATATGTCCTCTTCTGATCCTGCCATCAGCCCCATACACTGATGATCCTTTTGTTCATTGATGGAGTCTAGCAACTGCAGAAACTCCTCTTCTTCAGATGCAGCATATAGTCCAATATATGCTTCAGCTTCAGATTCTGACTCTGAAGTTGACTGGTCTGTTAGACTCTTATCTTTCTTTGCAACAAAGGATTTCTCCTTCTTGCCTTTCTGATAAGTCTTCTTTTTGTCTGAAGATTCCTTTCTCTTATCAGGACAGTCAGCCACTACATGTCCAGGCCTATTGCAACAATAGCAGACAATCTTTGAAGTAGTGGCTTTGCTGGGCTTTGATCTGCTCTTCTCTTTCATTAATGACCTTTTCTTCTGATAATAGTCATCAACTTGCTGTGATGTGGAAGACCTAGACTTCCATTGCTTCTTTTTCAAGAACCTTTGGAATTGCCTTGTGAATGCAGCAAAGTCTGCATCTGAATCACAGCTTTCTGAACCCTTATCTGAATTCTCAGAACTATCTTCTGCAACTTCCTTAGGAGGAGATGGTGATTTCCTCCTATTCTTTCTAGTGGCTTCTGCATTGAATGCCACAGTCTTTTCTCTATGCTCTCCTCTTGAATTCTTTTCCTCCTCCTTCCTCACCATAAGTTGCATTTCATAGGATATCAACTTTCCAAACAAGGTGGGAGGAGATATCTCTGCCAATTTAGCCACTTCTCTTATGGCACAGATCTTTGTGTCCCAATCCTTTGTTAAGGATCTCAAGAATTTGTCATTCAGTTCATAAGTACTGAAGACTCTTCCATAGGACATAAGCTCATTCACAATTCTATAGAATTTCTTATAGCACTCAGTTATGCTATCAGATTTTCCTTGTCTAAAACTTTCATACTCCTGATTGAGCATAAATTTCCTGTCCTGCCTCACTTCTTCAGATCCCTCCATGTAGACAATCAATGTGTCCCACATCTCTTTGGAGGTCTTGCAGTGAATCAGATTCTGAAATGTTGAATCATCTATGGCACTAACAATAATGTTCTGAGCTCTTTTATCCATGGTTGCCAAGATGATTTCATCCTTGGTCATTTCTGAATAACTCTTTGGAGTTTGGATATTTGCATCAAGAACTGATACCTTCATTGGAATGAAGGGGCCTTCCTGTACTGTGATGTAAATTCTTGGGTCAGATGCTTCCATAAACAGTCTGACTCTTTCTTTCCAAATTCCAAAAATTTCTTTCTTGCATATGGGTAATTTCATAGACCCTAGCTCCTTATGATTCTCACCAGAACCCATCTTTTTGAATCTTGATTCTGCCTATCAGATCTACCTCAGACTGTTAAGTCCTTTTTGAGGAACCTCCATCTGATACCACTTGATAGTTTTACTTTCAAGACAACCTAAACACCTAGAGGGGGGGGGGGGTGAATAGGTTCTAATTTATTGTCTATAAATCTAGGCAGAATTCAATTACAATTTAAAACATCTAGCACAGCATTCACAGACAACTAAGCATCACAGATTGCACAATGTTTTATAGTGGTTCCCCAAGTTCTGGGTACATCCACTTTCCCCCTTCACCTATCTAGCAATATGCTAGATTCGGTCAAACTTCCACTATACTCAGATCCTCAGATCCTACAGCTCAGAACCAGGATAGGTTCCTACAACTCAAGCTCAACAGCCCTACCTCAGCCTTGCCTCAAGGCCTACCACTCAGAGAATAACTTTCTCCTACACTCAGGCAAATAGCCCTACCACTCAGAGATCACCTCTCCTACACTCGGCCTTTATAACACAGGCTTACAACTCAGATCTGTGTAAACAGATCCTACAGAAATTTAGAAAAAGGTATTTTGATGTCTTGCCTTTGTTGAGAGAGAAGAGGACAAGACACTTCTTGATCAGCTGATGAAATCAACTGAATCTGAGCTTTCTTCAAAGCTTCTTGAATCTGAACTTAGCTGAGTTGATTTCCAAACAGCTTCTTGAGAAACCACTGATGGCTTCCTTCTTCTTCTTCAAGATGACTGGATCTCCCTCTATCCAACACCTCTTTTGATACTTCAGACTTCTTCTTCTTAGACCTTCTGAAGAAGATCTTCTTTTTCACTTTCTTGAATTGAAACTTCAACAGGATCGTAATCCTTCTGTTTCTTCTTCTTAGATCTTCTTCTATAATTTTTCTTAGCTTAGCTGCTTTTTAATTCCTTCTGAATGTGTCTATTTATAGACTTTCTTCATGGTAACCAGCTGATCCGGTTTCTAACTGTTTTCTGACAGGTCTGACAGCTTCAGTTAAACGGTGGCAACCCACAGCTGTCAAGTCTTCAAACAGTTCTTGTACCTTAGCCTTGGACAGCAAAATGTCGAGACAGTCAGTTAGAAAGTGTCGAGACCAATCTGTCTATCTGTGTCGACACAAGTGACTTTGGTGTCGACACAGTTTTTGATGATGTCGACTAAGTTGCCTTTAAGTCGACACAGCTTCTTCAGAAAATAACTTGGTCTAGACTCTGCAGTGTGTCGACACAAGTCCTGTGTGTCGACACAGTTGTTGTAGATTCAGAACTCAGCATGTGTCGACTCAGCCTTCAGGTGTCGACACAGCAATCTTCAATCCTGCCAAAATGTGTCGACTCAGTCTTCTGGTGTCGACACAAGCATAGTCGACTTCTGCCAATATGTGTCGACACAGTCTTCTGGTGTCGACACATCCACCCAGTGTCGACACAGTTGTGGTCGACTATCTTCTTCTGTGAGTCGACTATCTTTCTCTGGTCGACTATCTTTCACTAGCCGACTATCTTTCACGGTGTCGACTAACCTTCTCTGGTCGACTATCTTTCACGGTGTCGACTAACCTTCTCTGGTTGACTATCTTTCACGGTGTCGACTATATTTCACGGTGTCGACACCGCTTCCCAGTGCTGAGGTCGACGATTTTCTTTATGTGTCGACACTGCTTCCCAGTGTCGACATAAATGTGGTCGACTATCATTCTCTGTGTCGACACTGATATTCTGAAGTGTCGACACAAATATTCTGAAGTGTCGACACAAATATTCTGAAGTGTCGACACAAATATTCTGAAGTGTCGACACAATTTCTTCAGGTGTCGACATGTGGACTTAGAATATCTTTCTGCATTCTTTAATACTTCTTCACCTGCACATGTCAACTCAAAACAACATCAAATACACCTTGATGTATATCATTGAGCTAAGTTGGGCTTCTTCAAATCAGGTACACATTTTCCAATGTACCCAACAAAGATGTAATTAGATACCATGGAGTGCCAAAATCAATTGTACCGGATCGAGATGGGAGATTTGTCTAAGGACTGGTAAGGGGTACATGCTTACTTAGGTACAAAGTTAAAGTCTAGCACTGCCTTTCACCCCCAGTCTGACGGTCAGACGAAAAGGACTAACAGAACATTAGAAGATTTACTTCGTCCTCGTATTGTTAATCAGCGTGACTCATGAGAATGTCTCATACCCATATTGGAATTCTCCTGTAATAATATTCATCAATCAAGCATTGGCATGGCTCTATACGAGGCCTTATCATGAGCACAAGATGGAGATATGAGAGTCTTAGGCATGGTATATATTGACGATGCAACAACAACAGTTCGTCTAATCTGAGATCGACTACTAGAAGATCAGAGCCATCAATTAAAGTATTATGATTTCAAGCACCAACATGTGGAATTTGCGATAGGGGATTTTGTTTATCTAAATATTCGACCCTGGCATGGAGTCTCTTGGCTCAAAAGACAAAAAAATCTCAGTCCCAGGTATACGAGTCTGTATCCTATCATCGAGAGAATTGGTGTGGAGGCATACCGACTCGACCTACCTTCAGAACTAGAAGGATTTCACGACGTATTCCATGTTTCATCATTACGGTGCGCTCTAAGGGACCCATAATAGCAGATATCAAAACTACCACATCCCATCGAGCCAGATTGATCCATAGCCTTGATGCCTGTACGAATTGTTGACATTGAGGTTCGAAGCCTCTGGAGAAAGAAGGTGCCCCTAGTTCATGTTATCAGGGATAATTGTGTATGAGAAGAAACCACCTGGGAACCAAAAAATACAATGAGAGAGAAATACCCACATCTCTTCACTCAAGGTACGAATACAATATCTTTGTAGTTTTACGTATATAAACTACTTAGAAATCCTATAACCAACCCAAATTTTTGGGGATGAAAAACAATGATTTTTATTGGTTTTGTAACATGGCTCAAAATTCTCTAGGCCCCTATATAATAAACATGAGCCAACAAGGACTAGTCCATCGCCGCCAAGGTCCTTCCTTATATTATAAACATACAACAGTTCCAGTAAATTTTCAGAAGCATAAATCTTATTAAAAATGTAAATATACTCCAAAAATTTTTGGAAAAATTTATTTCAGCAAGCACCAAGACGCTTTGCTCCTATTATAGTAAAATCATTATTTTTATCGTAAATAATTAATTATTAAAAACACTATTTTTCTCTAAATACGCTCTAAAAATTAATTTAGGGCTACTGGGCCATGCCCTTATTCCAAGGATAATTATTTGAAGGCCCACGAAAACCCCATCAACCATCTCAAAGTTTTAGGCCCCCATGAAATTATTTCACTATTTTAGTTTCTAATTTATTATATAAATATGTTAAAGTCTCATTAATTCTAACGTATTAAAGAGGGAGGAATAATTATTTTACCTTTCCTAAATTTTAGGCGTGTTACTCTCACATAGAACTAGGTGAGAGAATAAATAAAAGAGTTTGGGAGTGGGCCCAGCCTCTTCATTTCGAAAATGTTTTGAATTTTTTATTGAAGCCGACCTTTCTTGCAGGTCCCCGAGCGAAACCCTAAAAGTTTTACTTCCGGCTTGTCCTCCTCAAGCCGCGTCACCCTACATTGCTCATCCTGCATCCTTCCTCCAGCGACGCTAACAATTTTGCTACACCGTCACGTGGCGCGGGCCTTGACACTATTCTTTCGGAGTATTGCACCAACTAATCCCCTGGCTCCTCTGGCATACTAAGGAGTTTCCGGTCCAAACGAACTTGCAACAGTCATTTTCTTCCTCCAGTGGTGGTTAAAAGCCGCATTTGATCTTAAATTGTGATATTGAAAGTATGTTCCACTAAAGAAGTTGTTATACCTTAAATCTTTCATTTTTGAAGTGTTTATTTTTTTAATTTTTAAACCGTCCAATAATACTATGTAGTACTGTCATATTTGTGAGTATTTAACTTAAATACTCCTAGATTTAATCATGTTTATACAAAATACTGTATGTGTAGTTCATGTCAAATTGTGAGTATCTACTTTTTCCATCCAATACTACTGTGTTGTACTGTCAAAATTATGAGTATTTAACTTAAATACTCCCAGATTTGACATTGTTTGTATAAAATACTATTTGTAATACTGTACAGACAGTATGTAGTTAGGCATGTACAAAAAGACCGGTCCCAACGGGACCGGTTGGGACCGACCCGGTAAGGACTGGCTCGAGACCGGTCCCGGTTAGGACCGGTCCGGTCCCGGACCGGTCCCAGGGGGCCTAACAAGGCCCCCTTTTTTTTCCCTGGAACCGGTCCAAGACCGGTCCCAGGAAAAGACCGGTCCTGGACCGGTCCAAGGCAAAGACCAGTCCAAGACCAGTTTAAGACCGGTCTTGGACCGGTCCAAGGCTTATTACCTGGCAGCTTTGCTGCCAGGTAATAATTGCCTAGGCAGCTATGCTGCCTAGGAAATTATTACCTGACAGCAAAGCTGCCAGGTAATAATTTCTGGCAGCAGCCAGCAGGGGAGGCTACCAGCCTCCCCAACGGCTCTAATTAGAGCCGTTGTTAAACGACTCTAATTAGAGCGGTTTTTTTTACTTTTATTATTATTATTATTTTTAGTTTTTTTTTAATAATTTTTTATTAATAAATAAAAAAAAACTAAATTAAAATAATTAAAAAAAAAAAAAAAAAATAATTGGGCTAGCCCGGGACCGGACCGGTCCAGGACCGGTTTGGGACCGGTTTGGGACCTGTATTCCGATCCCGGCAGTCCCCCTTTTAAGGGGGAAGACCGGTCCTGGACCGGGACCAGTTTTGCCAGGGACCGGGAGGGACCGGTTTTTATCTGGCCCGGGGGTCTTTTTGTGCACGCCTATATGTAGTACTATCAAATTTGGAAGTATTTAACTTAAATACTTCCAGATTTAAATTAAATACTGTCTGTAATACTCCTAGATTTAATCATGCTTGTACAAAATACTGCATGTGTAGTTCATGTCAAATTTGTGAGTATCTACTTTTTCTCATCCAATACTACTATGCAGTACTGTCAAAATTGTGAGTATTTAACTTAAATACTCCCAGATTTGACATTGTTTATATAAAATACTGCCTGTAATATTGTACAGATAATATGTAGTACTGTCAAATTTGGGAGTACTTAACTTAAATACTTCCAGATTTAAATTAAATACTGTCTGTAATACTCCTAGATTTAATCATGCTTGTACAAAATACTGTATGTGTAGTTCATGTCAAATTTGTGAGTATCTACTTTTTCCCATCAATACTATGGTGTAGTACTGTCAAAATTGTGAGTGTTTAACTTAAATACTCCCAGATTTGACATTGTTTGTATAAAATACTGTCTGTAATACTGTACAGACAGTATGCAGTACTGTCAAATTTGGGAGTATTTAACTTAACTACTTTCAGATTTAAATTAAATACTGTCTATAATACTCGTAGATTTAACCATGCTTGTACAAAATACTATATGTGTAGTTCATGTCAAATTTGTGAGTATCTACTTTTTCCCATTCAATATTACTGTGTAGTACTGTCAAAATTCGGTGTATTTAACTGAAATATTCCCAGATTTGACATTGTTTGTATAAAATCATGTCTGTAATACTGTATAGATAGTATGTAGTGCTGTCAAATTTGGAAGCATTTAACTTAAATACTTCCAGATTTAGATTAAATACTGTATGTAATGCTGGACCAAGTTTCTGTATCTATAAATAGATTGTACAAAGTACCACTTTGGAAAATTTAACAAAACATGGTCCTTCATCTGTAATTTATTAGTTACAAATAAGCAATGAGGTTCATTTTCCTGTTATTCTTTAACTATTGACTGTAAATATTTTCGCATCAAATGCTACTTTGTAGTACTGTCAAATCTGGGAGTATTTAACTTTAATACTCCCAGATTTGACCTTATTTGTATAAAATATTGTCTGTAATACTGTATTATGTTTCTATATCAATAAATCAATTACACAAAGAACCACATTGGAAAATTTGACACAGCTGGTCCTTCATCTTTAATTTATTAGATATAAATAAGTAATGACATCCATTTTCATGTTTTCCCATCCAATAATATTTTGTTGTAATGTCAAATTTATGAGTATTTAACTTAAATACTCCCACATTTAACCTTGTTTGTATAAAATACTATGTGTAATTCTGTGCCAAGTTTCCATATCAATAATTTGATTGCACAAAGTCCCACATTGGAAAATTTGACACAACTTGGTCCTTCATCTTTCATGTAATAGTTAAAGATGAATTTGACTCAACTTGATCCTTCATTTTATTTACAAGATAGAAATAAGAAATGAGGTCCATTTTAATGTTTTTCATTAACAGTTAAAGGTGAATTTCTTTCCTTCCAAAACAACTGTATTATACTGTCAAATTGAAGAGTATTAAACTTAAATACTCCCATATTTAACCTTGTTTGTACCAAATACTGGGTCTAATACTGTACCAACTTTCTGGTAGTATTGTGTAATACTGTACCAAGTTTCTGTGTCTATAAATAGATTGTACAAAGTAATACAGTGGAAATGTTGACAGAACTTGGTCCTTCTTTTGTAATTTATTAGATAGAAAAAAAGCAATACTGTCCATTTTGATCTTAATCTGATGGAGTTTTAGGAATTTATTTTGATTATTTATTCATCCATTAGTATCGTCTTGTACTCGCAAATGTAAAAAAGGGATTGTTTTGTCGTTTCAATTTTTTTATAGGTTTACATCGTACTTATGCCCAAATAAAATTGTGATTTTAAACGTATTTAAATGACAGACTACTTTTGAAATTGTCTATCTATTATGGTTCCACTAAACAAGTTCTTGATCTTTATGACTTATAGTCTTATAGGGTTAAATGCACAATGTTTTGCATCTTATGTTTTGTATCGTCAAATATGGATGTATTTAAGTTAAATACCCCCATCTTTAACAGTGTTTGTAGAAAAATCTATGTCTAATCCTGCTACTGCGCATTTGCTATTTTCAGATGAGTTGTTCCCAAACCTTTAATTGTAGGTACGACATATCTTCTTTCAAAGAACGCGCAAAGCCAATCTTAGATGTTATTAATGAGGGGTCCAAGAATTATCTATGCCAAAGTGGTATACTACAATTATTTGTTATTCCAGATCTAAAGAAAAACCTTCCATTGCTCACCACATTGGTGAAAGCTTACTCAAGGAAGCATAAAGTGTTTCTTCTGGGCAATGTCTATGTGAAGTTCACCGCCAATCAAGTTGCGTTGATGTTAGGTTTACCAAATCGTGGAGTTGAATTTAATTTTAAAAGACGACCATTTGCTGCCTACGAGCAGAAAGATTTACTTGTTGATATGGAACGACTATCAGAGGCCGACTGGTCAGAAGATATAGAGAAGAGCTGAGTGGATATTTTGGTAAAATATCTTCTTTCCTAGCTTTTTTCCCCCTGCAGGTTTTAAAAATTTCACAATGTATACATATTTTTGGCGGAGTAGAAGAGTTTCAAACATACAATTGATCGCTCACAGTGCATAAATTTATGCACCCATAGTTCAGGCTTTTGAGTCTTAAAGCATCTACCAGAGGTCCTGAGGATAACATAGGATACTTGGAAGGATGTTCGATATTGTTGTTGGTACGAATTTGTGTGTTGTTTATTAACTTACATTGATTAGCAATGAAAGTTAAGCTCCAACTTTATAATTTATAGGTGTGGTTCTTAGTGGTAACAAAGGTGGCAGAAGTCTTTGATGATATGGTTAGACCACGAATGAATCAGTGGTTTTCTAAGATTAGCTTCCACGCTAAATTTTGTTCAGCGTTAAAGTCCATGCTGATGGACACTCGTATGGTTAGTCTACAAGTCCGTTCCTCTTAATTTATACATTCCACAGTTTTAAGTTGTTGTATTAAGACTTCTATTATATTATTTCTACTAAAACTAGGTTCCAGTACATTTGTAAATTTTCTTCCACGTGAGCAGCAACTTCTTGGAGTTGAGGATGAAGGGATTTCTGATTTTGAGAATTCTTCCAACAACGAAGAAGATGAAGAAGAGGAGGTAGATGAGGAAAAAAAATGAAAGTATTGAGAACCATATACCGAGGTTTGTCGCTAATAAGATTGGGAAGATTAACGATAGGCGATGGAAAAAGTGGAAGAAGAAAGTCAAAGAAGAGAAGAAGAAGGAAACAGATAAGGGGTTCCTAAGAGAAAGAAAGAGTATAAGAGTTGACATAGATTTAAAAGTAAGGTAATGTGCTGATGAGCTGCGCCAATTTGGTAATCAAGAAATTACTGAGTTACAAAGATACTTTGAAAAAAGATTTGATGCATTAGCGTCCACAAGTTGGGATCCGACTTCAGGCACTGAGCAATCCCACAATGTGTCAAAGAAAAACAATGAATTAGTAATCCACACAACAACATCCCCACATTCTTCACCGCCGCATGTTTATTTGAAGAGTCCACAAACACCACATAAGCGTAGCTTGATTAAAGCTATCAAAGAGTGGCCAGACAGAAAGAGAAGTGTAGGATTCTCTCCAACTAAAGATGCATTTCAATTTCCGGGGAGAGCTTTGATTTCATCCAAAAATCAAGCCATGATAGATCATTTAATGAAAAAAAATACTCAGCTAGGTAAATATAGATTGACCAATTTTCTAAAACATGATGAAGATCTACGCCATTGTTGTAGTACCAACATCATATTCTATTTGCATTGTTGTAGTACTGACATCATATTTCGGCATGGAAATTTGCAAATGTTTTGCTCTGATTTGGAAGCACTACTATGGACTGGATGGCTTAGTGACCTCCACCTAAATGCATACAACGTTGTCTTGAGCATGCAAAATGCTAAATACCTAGAATGTGTAAAGCCGTTTCTTTATATCCTTCACTCATGCTGTGAGTGAATATCTGTTTTCATTTTATTTCATTACTTCACAACCATGGTGAATTATGTGACATTACACCTTCTCGCATCCTACACATGACAATCTCACTACCTTATATTAATAGTAGTACTATGTCACATTAATACTCTCATAATTAATAGTATTTCAATTGACATTAGTGATCACAACTCTATTTTGCTGCAATTTAGAACAGCCAAATTTAGAGGGAGAAAGAATTTGCTGAGTCACATTACAAAGGATTCTATAATGTACTCAGATTTACTCCTAATTCCCATTCATGTTAACGAGCATTGGGCTCTAGTTGTTGGCAACATGAAAGACGAAATATGGGAGCTTTATGACTCGTTGCCTAATCCAGTACATCTAAGGAGTATAGATGAAGTGGTGAGAATGACAAGCTAACATTTCATTTTGGTCACCTTCAATTCATCAACAAATTTATATTGTTCTTTTGTTGAAGCTTAAGTTTCTGCATGAGGATGTTGGCGAAAGTCTTCCAGCCACAGTGCATGAATGGCTGATTATACCTGTGGAAGGAATCCCAACACAAGAGGGCGGGGATGACTGTGGAGTGTTCGTTCATATGTTTATGAAAATGAGTGTTAGCCGGAAGAAGAGTAGTTGGCAGAAAACTCAAAACTGGCAGAAAAAATGCCGCAATTTCGAGCTGAAATTGCGGTTGAAATGCTTCAGTCGTGTTGTTAGGCGAAAGACTTGAACAAAGAGTGAGACTTGCCTAGATAATGTGTTAAACAATTGTAGCTTTGGGGTGGTTTATTTAAGCAGACTTTTAACATTCCACACATTATGCTGCGCTAATTAGAAAATATTCTCGTGGACAACTTGATTAGTAGGGTTTGGAATTAATAATACTGCAAGTATATGACAGTAATACTGTTATACTTTACAGTATTTTAATTCAATTTGTCAAAAGCGACAACTTGAAAGAATTTCATCTCGTTAGAAGTAGTTTTAATGATAGCCACATTGTGCCGCACTAATTAGAAAATATTGTTTTGGACAACTTGATTGGCATGGTTGGATAGTAATACTCCCAGTATATCACAGTAATACTATCATACTTTACAGTATTATAATTAAATTTGGCAAAGTGACAGCTTGAAAGAATTTCATTCCGTTAGAAGTAGTTTTAATGATAGCCAGATTTGGATGAATGTTAGATTAATCTTATAGGCAATTCATGACTTTAATACTGCCGGTATTAGATTAGCTTAAATTTTTTAACAATAGAGTTTTTCTAACCATAATGTTGTGTCCGAATTAAAACATAACTGCTGTTTTCATATTTTAGGTGCGTTATATCAAATGCAAGAATTTCTAGAATTTTGCATCGTATGATATTGTTATCAAAATGCTTATATGCAAGTAATTTTCTGTTAGAAGTAGTAAAGCATTGCACAAAAACATAGTTAGACAGTACAGTGCAGAACTGTTAAATTAACAATTTGCGGGAGGTTGTACACATATCAGTTCTTGAACACATCAGGGATACAAGAAAATGAGTAAGGAATATTAATAGAGAAATCATCATTAATAGAGAAGTCGTGGCTTAGATTCACAAACACAAGAGTTTGTAGAGAATTTGGATCCCTATCACCAGAAGCAAGGTCCGCAAAATTATGTTCTTTTGGTAATTCATTATCTTCAACAATAACTGGTGCTTTAGCTTTAAGAATCTGACTCCGCTCTGTATGACATTTAAAAACATATATAATGCACGAAAAATAAGATAACGAATTAACAAATAGTAGGATAACATATTTATTTTTTTCGAAGAACTTTCCCAATAATTCTTCAGTCGTGCGTTACTGACTCCTTTACGTCGCATGGATGGTGGATCATTTATGACGATCTTCCTTTGGTTATTAGAAGTTGAGATTCCCTTCTCATCATACTACAATATTTCATCTAAAGATATGCCCACTTCGTTTAGAACATTAACTAGGTAGTCCTTAGCATTTTGACTATTTTCAATACGATTACACATATCATAAGTGTATCACATGACTTGATTTATGTAAAGAACAGTAGAACCATGGTTAGTAGAACTACTATGCTTGTTTAGATAGAAACCCTTCTTCGCATGCAATGTAAATCACTTAAGTATGTACTTTTCTGGAATCTGATTCTCGTTCCGAATATATAAACACGTAATACATGTTTGCATAACAAACCAGTTGTTTGAAAGCCACAACAAGAGCAATCCACATCATTAGTTTTTGTATCTAATGTCACAAACCACTGTCCATCAACATAAGTACCATTGAATTTTTTTATGATGTATGCTATTTGTGCTGTCTTGCACATTCTGACATCAACAACTACCAAGCGAACTGCCCCTTCGAAAAAATCATTCTCAAATTTGGTATAAATTTTTCTAATGTATACCTTGCTCATTTGTCTCAGTATTGAAGAGATTTTGAATTTAAGAGTGATACTCAATTGTTTACCTCTAAACTCTTGTTCGTGTTCATTCCTGCGCCAACTTTAAATTAATGTTTTCATTCCAAGAAAACATTCAACCAATGAACTTGTTGCTTTTGAGCATCCATGCAAACGATTATTTGCAGGCTCACTTCGTTGAGTGGATAAAATGCCAAGATCTAATATTTCTTTGTTAAAGGCAGTTGAACATTTCCGCCTAATCTTAAAAAGATCATTAAGCCATCGATTACCATGCAAATTGCCATGAAATAACATCTCTCTCCAATTTGTTTCAAATTCCAGTTCACTATCACATTTTCTCATGCAACTGTAACATAAAGATCGAATACACTTATCTTGATTGAAACTTGGTACCTTAGATGATGCTTTCTTTGAAATGTGCCATTGGCACAATCGAGGTCGAGTTGATGTCAAGACTTTCTTAATAGCTACATCCATCACTTGATCTTGATCAGTGAAAATTGTTATGGGTTGCTTATCCCCAACAAATTTTAGGAAGTTTTCGAAACCCAACAAAATGATTCAATCGTCTCCTCCGCTACGAATGCCCCTCCAATGGAAACATTTTGCCAGTGGTGACACACTGCAATAAAAGGAGCACATGCCAGGTTGTACTTGTTCATCCTATAGGTGATGTCGAATATAATTACATCTCTAAAACATTCATAATCAAGCTTTCTCTGACCATCAATCCAAAAAAAAAGTGCGCAACCGATTTTCCTCATCTGTCTGCACATCAAAAGAGAACATATTATCCTCAAGTTGTGTTTCTTTGAATATTTCCAACAATCGGGCTGCATCCCCAGTCTCTATTAAGGCTCTCTTCTGTCGATGTACATAATTATATGCATCTGTTTTAGAGAATCCCACATTCTGAGGCCCGCCAACTTCGTCTGCTAAAAAATTATATGCATGAACGGGTCTAATACCGTCTCTCATCATATTTTTAATGAGCGCTTCTTGGTGATCAGATATATGATGATGCATTCTCAATAAATGTGTATCCACCAATGGAGCCAGTGGGTGATTGTGTTCTTCAACAAACTTAGAAATTTGCCAGTTTTTCCTTCTTTATCAGCTATAAAGTGTAGGCACGTCAAACATCCGGTTCGAGTATCAAGTTTGTGATACTTCCTATGCACCTCACCCCCCGCCTTCAAAAATTTATAGTCAGCTTTTGCGCAACAATATTCACGACCTTTAATAATCCTTGTATGATTCCAATAATAAATATGTTGTTTTCGGATACCAAAACCCATATTTTTAGCATACTCAACATACATTGCGTATGCTTCTTCATCAATATGAGCTGTACGAAACACTCTTGCATCATTGCTTCCCTGCATAGAAAAATAATGAAGTATTTATCTACAATACTATAATAAAAGTCTCGAATATGCACTCAGAGTGCAAACACCAAAATTATAATAAAATTTGGATGTAACATACCGTTTGAGAAGCATGATCAATTTTCTCACATTGGGTATTGGTTTCCATATCATTATAATGAACGCTATGGAAATCATTTTCAGTGCATATTTCCTGTATTTGAACAAAAAGTATTGGTAATTACTCTTAACATAACTTCTTGCAAGGTAGATATCAGCTACTGTCATACTGTACTAAGCTTAATTTTTTTTCTTGGAAACAATTAAATACGGCCGTATATAAGAACAATACCATATTAAATACTGATATATCATTCTTAGAAAGAATTTCTAAAATGAACTACGCTACATTCATGGAAAAGGTATGCATCATATTATATGGATCATCAACTTTCTTGAAATGCAGATCATATACCTCCATAGCTATTTTCTTGCAATTGTACTACAATGTGTAAGAAACCCTATTCGCGTATCTGTAATGGTTCGCTAGAGAAGATGGATGAGGTTCGCCTGAGAAGAAGGATGAGGCCATGATTTTTGGGGACTCGAATAGATAGTGTACTCGTTCGCCGGAGGAGGCGCGACGCTGTAATGGTTATTCGCCGGAGGAGAATGTTGAGGCGGTGATTTGTTGGGGTGGGGATAGGGTTTCGTTGTTCTACAAAGTGTCAGAGGAGAAGGCTGAGGCCGGGTTTCGTTGTTCTACAGAAGGGAAAATCTGGAAAACATTTCGAGCCCTAAATCCGGCCGAATTTTTCAAAAATGTTTTCGGAATGAAGAGGCTAGGCCTCACTCCCAAACTCACCTATTTATTCTCCCACCTAGTTCTATGTGAGAGTAACGCACCTAAAATGTTTTCCTCCCTAAGTAGCCAAACTCTCCACTTGGTTGTGGGCGGCATCATGCATTGAAGGGGGCATTTAAGAGGGAAAGAAAGAGACGAACCCCCTCCCCTCTATTTAAAGAACCATTCACAACCATAAACGCCCACATTCCCTCTAAGCAAACTCTGACCCGACCTATTATCTCCCCCAGCCATACTCTAGCAAAATTCCGGCGACCTCCCCCCCTCTAGCACCAATGGGCGAACAATTGCTCCAATCTCCCCGCTATACCTCATGTAAGATCCCCAAACTTCCCAACTTTCAGGATATTTGGAGAAGCTCGAATACGCCCTCTCAGCCGAAAAAATGCAGAAAATGGAGGGGCAGTGGTGGCAGTGTTTTACCCCTCCTCCACGGTGCACTCTACGCCCACCACCAATAACCCAAGCACCCCCCACCCAGAGCCCCGTACTCTGGTGAGTTTTTTTGGGTGCGGAGGCAACCCACAAGGGGTTGCTGATGGCAGCCTGATACGCCAGATAGGAACTAGAGACAGAATGCCCTCCAAATTGAGGCATTTAACGACCTCTAGAGTTTGACCACCGGAAGGCACCACCCCGACAAACCGACCGGTGGTGATGGCCTTCGGGTTAAGGCTGCCGACTATTTGTAGTTTGGCCCAAAATAGGAGGGTGGCGGAACACTGCCGCCACCTCCCATATTTATTATTTTTGGGACCGACGATGGTGGATCCTATAACGGCCTCCCTAAAACATGACTCAAAAGGACGAATTGCAACACCCCCATCATCCATCTTGAAAGGGTTCAGGATCAATAGGTCTGCAGACCGTACACTCCAACCCATCTTCGGTCCACCGACGAGTTGTTGGAGGACGTGCCTACCTAAGATGAGCGAAACTCGATAGTTAAGTGGACAACACAGGGACTTCCTAGAAGGTCACCCATTTGGAGACTACTCTCACCCATGCTGCAACTCATTTGGTGATGAGAAGTGGAAGAATTCCATAGTTAAGCATGCTCTGGTGGGAGTAGTCTTAAGATGAGTGACATTCTGGAAAGTCCCCATATTGTCCACTAAACTATCGAGTTTCGCTTATTTAAGGGAGGCACTTTTTTTATAACGGCCTCCCCAACACATGGCTCGAATGGATGATAGCCAGTACCCCCGACATCTTGCTCGAAAGGGTTCAGCTTCAACAGGTCTGTAGACCAGACACCACAGCCCCTCTCTAGTCCGTAGACAGGTTATTGGAGGTCGCAACCTTCCTTTGATAAGAAGTGATCTAGTTAATCGCCCCTACGGGAACTTCCCAAGAGGTCACCCATCCTTGAACTACTCCCATTCGAGCACACTTAACTATAAAGTTCTTTCACTTCTCATCACCATTTGAGCTGTTGCTCAATTAATGATGAGAGGTGGAAGAACTCCATAAATATGCGTGCTCGGGTGGGAGTTGTCTTGGGATGGGTGACCTTCTAGGAAGTCCCTGTGTTGTCCACCTAACTATCAAGTTTCTCTCTTTTAAAGGAGGCACTTCCTCCAACAACTTGCTAGTGGACCAGAGACGGGTTGGGTTGTACGGTCTGCAGACTTGTTGAGACTGAACTCTTTCGAGCTGGATACTGGAGGTGTTGATGATTGTCCTTTTGAGCCGTGTGATTGGGAGGCCGTTACAAAAAAGTTCGCTTTTTTGTACGGTCTGCACTTTTTTTTTGTAACGGCCTCCCCAACACATGGCTCGAAAGGATGACCACTAGCACCCCCAACATCTAGCTCGAAAGGGTTTAGCCTTAACAGTTCTGCATACCGTGCAACTTAACCAATCTCCATGCCCACCAGCAGGTTGTTGGAGGTCGCATCCTCCCTTCGATGAGAGAAAGCAAGTCAAGCGGGTAGAATAGGGATTTTCCAAGAGGTCACCCATCCTATGACTACTACAGTCAAAACACGCCTAACTATAAAGTTCTTTTCACTTCTTATCACAAATTAAGTTGTAATGAGTGACCCCCTGGGAAGTCCCTGTAGGGGTGAGTAACTGGATCACTTCTCATCAAAAGGGTGGTTACGGCCTCCAACAACCCGCCTGTGGGAATGAAGAGATGTTGGGGTGCATTATCTACAGATTAGTTCAACCTGAACCCTTTCGAGCTAGATGCTGGAGGTGCCAGCGGCCATTCTTGTGTGTTGTGTGCTGGGGTGGGCGTTACAAAAAAATGCACTTCTTATAATGGCCTCGCCAACACACAACTCGAAAGGACGATCGCCGACACCCCCAACATGCAGCTCAAAAGGGTTCAGCCTCAACCGGTCTGTAGACCATGTACCCCAACCAATCTCCATGCCCATCGACGGGTTGTTGGAGGCCGCAACCTCCCTTTAATGAGGGAAAGTCAAGTTAAGTAGATAGCATATGGACTTCCCCGGAGGGAACCCATCTCAGTACTACTCTAGCCCGAGCACGCTTAATAATGAAGTACTTTCACTACTAATCACCAATTGAGTTGCAACCCTCGGTTCTCTGATACCATTCCCCATAAAAACCATGGGGATCCTTGTGCCCAATGCGAGCGTCCCCCCAAAAAGTTTGTGTAATCGGAAGAGGAGTCACTCTCTTACCTATCACATAACCCAATTGGCGGAATACTCGTCTTGTAAGGCTATGCATCATCACAAAAGCACTCACAGAGTATAAAATTTTGCAGAAGCATTATATCACAGAGCATATTAACATGATAAGGAAATAATAATAGCTATAAATGAAACCCACAAAAGGGTATATAAGGTCCAGCAGTAGAAAACATTAAGATCATATAATGTCCAGTAGTAGAAAACGTTAAGATCATATAAGGTCCAAAGCACCTAGTCCAAAGACAATAAAATGAAGACTCTCATCCTCTCCTCTCCATAGAGTAGTACCCTCATGTCCTCATAAATCTCTCAAGCTGGCTCAGGGAACTCCTCACCTGCGGGCGCATGTCTATACTCCTCCATCCGCTACTGCTCCATCGATGGGCTTTAGTCAACCCGACCAAGCCCAGGCTTTCATTTAATTGGGCTTGGGCCGAGCTCGGGCTGGCTTTAGCAGCTACCACCGGGAAGGGGCCTGATCTTGCTCTTAGGGCCGGGCTGGGGCTTGCCGGGCCCGACTTTTATATTTTTTAATTATCAATTAAAATATTTATAGATATTGAATTATTTTTTAAAAAATTATATATTAAAAATTTATAATTATTAATTTATTACGATAATAAAAAATTTCTCATCTCATGTACAAAAAATTGAATTTATATTAATTTTGAACAAAAATAAATTATATTTACAATTTACATTAATTGAAAAAAAATGAAATTTATTATTATTAATAATTTTAAATAAAGAAAATTACAAAATTTATTAACTTAACAAAACACACGAAATACATTTTTTCATCGGTCATAGATGAATGTGTGATGCACTTAATTATCTCTTAAATTTATTATGTCCATCTCGTCTTCTATCTCTTCTGAGCTATCCTCTAATATTATAACGTGTTGCTTCCTTTTCATAGCATGAAAGTAGTCATTTTAGCAGATGTACATTTCCAGATATTCTTTGTTAAGACGACTTCTCCGCTCGTTCAAAAATATGCCATTAAAAGAAAAATGCGAACTCTGAAGCTACCGTACTATCTTGGATTTTTAGTAAATCACGAGCCATATAGGCCAAAATAGGATAAATATAACTATACTTTTCAAAAATTTTAAGAGATCGAAGTTTTTAATCTCCCCCGTGCTTATAAAATCGTGGAATTGTGTTTTACTATACAATTCTAAATCATTTAAATTACTTGATGTGCACGCTTTTTTCTTCTGAAAACTAATTCTAAAATTTTATTTTTAAAAGTATATTTTGTTTTTGGTTACGATATTTCTTCCCGTAGTTGCGAGCCGTATAAGTTATCATAATAATTATAACACTCGGTAAAAAAGTACTAAATTTTGAAATACTACCGTCATCTTAATCATCAAAACTTAAATTTAAGTTTAAATTAGTATTGATTTCATCTATCAAATTTTCTACGTCGTCTATGCCGAATAACAGATTTAATTCGACAGTGCATGAAAACATGTCAAACATTTCTCTATAATATTTTTAAAAAAATTTCTTCCATTATTTCAATTAATGGAAGTCACTCATTGCGTTGCTTATAATAATTAAATTTTTATGTGATATTTATAAAATTTTCAATTACTAGTGAGCTAGTCAGATAATACACGTCAGATTAAAAAATAGTCGTCCTATAAAAGAATTTTAATAAATTCATATAATTTGGTAATACGTCACAATCGACACTGGTAAAATCATGAGTATTTACCATATTATAATATTTTATAAGAAGTATTTTTTGTCGAAACATTTTTTTAATATTTTATATGTTTAGTTTCATTTAATAAGCATATCAAATTGAGGATTCAAATATTTTTTACAATGTGCATTTACAAATTTTTTTAAAATGTTGACATCATTGCATAATACTATAAATAACTTTTAGCATAAGACGAATTTTCTCAATATAAGGTTCCATGGTGGCTAAACTATCTTATAACATATTATGCGCTCATTTAGCTCCCATAAAATGGGATCGATCTAATGACACATGATATAAATATACAATAATCCTACTTTTATGCTAATACTTTAAACGTCACCCGTTAAACTCACACGTCTTTCAAAAGTTTCAAAATAATTGATTAATGATTTCTTTGATTCTAAATAGGATTTAATGACGTCACGTCTAAGAGAGGCTCTACTTATCTATTGATATTTGAGTTGAAGCCCTTTATGTATGTATTTTGTCGCATCCTCATTGTCGTAGTGACTGAATGACAACCCACGTCTAATGACATGTTTCATCTGCAGATCTCATTGTCGAAGTTGATCGTACGTCCTGCTCCTGAAATTTGGGTCTAGCTGGACTCGGGAGATTGTTTCGAAACACAAGCCTTAATGTGTCTTGCTAGTGTCGAGTTGTCGATAAGGGTCAATAACTTCGAGCATAATTTATACCGCGCCTTGTATTCGACGCTGATTTAAACCTTATCGAAATGCTCCCAAACTGGCGTCGTATGATTGTGCTCCACAACTACATACGTAGTTTATGTAGACGATATAGGCGTTGAGGAGGGAGATGTCATGCTAGCGTACGCTTGAGAGAGACTAGACGACACTTAATTTCAAGTGATAAAATTTAATCGAGAGAGTGTGAGAGAGAATGAGTCAGAGAGAGAAGAGAGTGAGAGTTGTGGGGGGGGGGGTTATAAAAAAGTTAATTGTTTTATAAAAAAATTAGCCTAGGCCCTAGGTTGTGCTGTTGTACAATAGTACATCAGCTGACTGTTGTATTGATGTACAATAGCAGTGGGCCAGGCGACCCAGGCCAACTCAATAGCTCTTATAAGAGTCGTTGATTAACGACACTTATACGAGTCGAATCAACGTCTCTTATAAGAGCCGTTAGTTCTTTGCGCTTGTGCTTAGGTCGGGCTTTACCCGGGCCTGGGCCAACCCGAAATTCGGGCTTTGCCCGGGCCGGGCAATTCCTCCATAGCTGGGCCCTGACTCCGACCTAGGCTCGAGTCGGGCTTTTCGGGCCCAGACGGGCTCTTTCCAAGCTGGGCCATTGGGCTCGATCTTTTTGTACACGAGTATATATATATATATACTCAGGCCCCTCTCCCCCTTTCCAAGCTGGCCCAGTCGGGCTTTTCCCGGGTGTGGGTTTGACTGTCGCGTGCGTGGCCCAGGCCCCTCTCCCCTTCTCCCTCTCCTCCGGTTGGACTCCACGACTCGACGCAGTTTTCGGCCGGCAAGGAGGCCGCACCTCACGACCGCTTTTTTGCGGCCGCATGGTGCGGCCACTCTGCCGATCTTCTTAATCGGTAGGGACGCGCCCCTCCCACAGATGCTGTAATGACCGTGGGAGGCCGCGAGTGGTGGCTGGCCACGCCCGGTACTTTGAATGGGCACTCTTGGCAAGCCGCCCCCCGCGCGGTCAGGTTCCGGCTGGCTGCACCTTGCGTCTGACCATTAGCATCTTCTCGGCCGACGTCGGCCGCGCAAGACGCAGTTGGTGCCGGGACCGAGCCCAACACACTAATCGGGTGCGCCCATCTGTCCGCGCCCTACCCCCGCCGGCTCCGACCGGCCGCTTTTCGCGGTCGATCGATGTCGCGCTGGTGGGTGGAGGCCAACCGATGCCGCACCGAAAATTTGCGGCCAGAGTGGGGGTATGCCGCCTCCCTCGTCCATAAGAGACAGCTCTCGCATTGGCCATGGTACTGTGCCCTTCCTCCTCCATTCAATCGGCCCCTCCACAATCACAACCATCAGTTTCGGGGAACAATCGCTCGCATAACTTCCACCGTTAGTGGGGGGCATCATGATCATAATGACGATTTGCATTTAATAAATATCGGTTGATATATATATATATATATATATATATATATATATATATATATATATATATATATATATGCCCAAAACTATGCTTAATATTATAATTTTTGTTGTTATGGTGTGCAGATAGCCGTATAACCATTGAAACCATATCTTGGAGGCTATAAAAAGGCTCACAGGCCTCCTCATTTCTCAAATTTCTCCTGGGTGCTTTCTTCTTTCTCAGGAAAGAGCTTTGCCAGAATTCTCCTATGAGCCACTGCTTCTCCACCAGAATTCTCCATCGAGCCACCGTCCCTCGATCAGTATCCTCCCGTATGCCACCGTCGCTCCACTAGAAACTCGGCAAAGTCCACAACATAACAACAAAGAAGACACTCTGCCCGTTGTAGGAGGAAATCCTCATTCATGCTCAGCCTCCAGAAAGTATGCTCCAACCTCACTTGCGCGTTCTGCGCCCGTTTACACTCCAAGATTGTGAAATCTAAACCTCGTGTAGAGCAGCCCATTTCCCACCGAGCGCCAAAGATTTTCTCTCATCTACAAAGTGTAACGAGCAACGGCTTACCACCCTCAATTCTACAAACAAGTTGTAACCTGAGCTGATAGTGGAGTTGACCGACACAGATCCGGTCACATGGTTTTTTACCTGGTTGAGGGATTTTTCCACGTAAAAATTTCCTTGTGCACTTACTTCTTACTCTGTGACTGATTGCACACTCGACTGCTCCCGAGCTAAGGTGGTTGCAATCTAGGCTGGTTTAGGAGTGTCGAGTTAGACTATAACAGTTTGGCACTGTCTATGGGAACCGAATTCCCAGCATCCTTACAAGACAATACTCTCAACTCAGTAGTACTCAAGGCCAACTTCAATGGCAAAAAGAAGTGTTCGAACTTTCGAGGGATCCGTCCCGGGGGGACGTAAGGAGCCGATTCACTCTCATTCACTTATCAATGAGCCACTCAAGGTAGAAGCTATACTTGCGCCCGTGGAGGCTTTGGAAGGATGTGTATGACAGATGGAGGAGAAGCAGCTAGAGATGTTAGCTCTCCTCAAAAATTTAGGAGCGCCTCCTGCTCCTCTCCAGCCGCCATCACCAGTCAACACCCCGCCTCTAGTACTAAATCATGCTCCAGTGCAAGAAGCTCCTCATAGGGAGGAAATGTTAGAAGAACTCTCTAACATGTCTAGTTATACTCATCCTATTCATAGGGGAAATGGAGTCGGTCACCTTTGTCAATACGCGTAAGAGGAAGCATGAGTGCCACTAGACGGAAGGATCACCCGTAAAGAGAAATATGAAGTGATTGCTAAGGAATGCAGACACGTCGGGCGGCGAGATGCTCTTGCTCGCCGTCTTCTTTGCGGAGGTTCCCTGCTCTCACCCCATGTTCTAGCCCATCTGATCCCACATGGTTTCAAATTTCCAAATATTGAGATGTTCGATGGGACCGATGACCCGCTGGAACATATCAACCACTTCACTACCATCATGAGAATCTGCAATGCCCTAGATCAGCTGCTCTGCCAAGTGTTTCCAGCAACACTGAAAGGACAAGCTCTTACCATGTTCCACTCTTTGAGAGAGGGGGTCATCGATAATTTCACAGAATTGGCAAGACAATTCACTTATCAGTTTGTCGATAATCGAAGAATTGTTTGAGATACCTCACATTTGTCAGGAATCAGCTAGAATTAAGGGGAATTCCTGAAGGACTTTTTCTGCAGGTTTACCGCTGAAGCACTTCAAATTTTGGGGGTCGACCTTGAACTCTTAAGGGGGTTATTTCTTGGAGGGCTCCGCCCAAGTGGCTTTTATTTGGCCCTAATGAGAGAAACATTCCCTAGCTATCCGGATCTCGTGCATCAGGCGGAGGCACAAATTTTTGCCGATGAAGCTATTGAAGGGCACCATCAACAGTTTGAAGGAGGTCAGAAGAGGAGAAGGGGGGCAGGAGCAGACCCCTAAGATTTAGGAAGAAAGACGCAGAGAAGAGCATCAAAATGGCCAGTATCGGTGCGACTTCTAGAGGGAGCAGCCGCCTCGAGAGTATACACCACTAAACACCATGTGCACTATTGTACTTTATGCAATTCAGGATAACCCAACCCTTTATCGACCCAAAGTGCCAATTCCAAATCCTAGGAATTACCAGTCAAAGTACTGCGAGTTCCACCATGAGACCGGACACACCACTGAGGAATGTACCAGGATAAAAGATGAGATTGAACGACTGGTCCTACAAGGGCTTCTCGATAGGTTTTTACAAGGGCATATGCAAGATCAACAAGTACCCCCCAGACAAGCAAGAGAGCAGCAGGCCGCTCCGCAAGGGGAATTCGAAGGAAGACAAATGGTGGGAATATTGAGACTATTGCCGGATCCCAATTCTCTCTACCAGATACTCTCCGTAGATGTCTAAGAAGGAAGGCACATGGATAATGATCCAGATAAGATTCTACTATCACATTTGGGGATGAAGACCTCAAAGGACTGCGATCACCTCACCAAGGCCCGCTCGTGATTAATGCAGGAATTGGCAATCCCTGCTATGACATCAAAAGAATACTTGTGGATAATGAAAGCTCAATCGACGTCTTATTTCTATCAACTCTCCAAAATATGAAACTTGCCAATAACACCTTAGTCCGGCAGTAGGACCTGTTTATGACTTTAACAATTACCCAGTTCCAGTTAATGGGATGATCACCTTGTTGGGAGAATTTCTAAGGCAGGACACGCATAATACTCAGTTCATCGTTGTAGATTCAAGCAGCTTACAACGCTATCTTCGAAAACCAATCCAGTCCATCTTCAGAGCCATCTCGTCGATTCCACACCTTGCAATGAAGTTCCCGACCACTGGAGGAGTGGGGGTCATTCGTGGGAATCAGGAAGATGCTCGTACTTGCTACTCCAAACAAGCTCAACTAGTAGAGAGAACTGCCCTCAACATCGATGATTTTGATTTGCGAGATGAAACAATTGTACAGTGTTGAGCACCCATAGAAGGACTGATCGAGGTAACACTTTCTGACCATAACCCAACCCGCACAGTTCAACTTGGATCCCTTCTTCCACAGTAAGAAAAAGAGGAGCTTGCAGCCAATCTCAGGGAAAACAAAGATATTTTCACTTGGAGACCTGAAGATATGCCTGGAGTGGATTCGCAGGTCATACAACTTTTTAAATATCAACCCTAAATGCAAGACAGTCATTCAAAAGAAGAGAAATTTTGCTCCTGAGCGACACCAGATGATTGAAGAGGAAGTGGGAAATCTTCTGGATGCGCAGTTTATTCGAGAGGTAGAATTCCCCACTTGGCTAGATAATGTGGCCATAGTTAAGAAAGCCTCCGGGAAGTGGAGGATGTGCATTGATTATACCAAACTTAATCAAGCCTGTCCAGAAGATAGTTTTCCTCTCCCAAGGATCGACCAGCGCTTTGACTCAACCGCTGGTCATCAACTCCTCAGTTTCATAGATGCATATTCTATCTACAACCCAATCAGAATGAACCCAAAATATGAAGATCACACTGCGTTTAGGACTAACGAAGGAATTTATTTCTTCAAAGTGATGCCCTTCGTCCTTAAAAACACCAGAGCTACCTACCAACGACTAATGAACAAGGTGTTCAAGGATCTTATTGGGAAGACTATGGAAGTATACATAGATGGCATGCTGGTCAAGAATATCCATCAAAGTGACCATCTGAAAGATCTGGAGAAGTGTTTTGGGATCCTTCGCCGGTTTGGTATGAAGCTCAACCCAAGCATATGTGCATTTGGTGTTTCGTCAGGCAAGTTTTTGGGGTTCATGGTGACCCATTGGGGAATAGAGGCAAACCTGGAAAAGATCAGAGCAATTGAAGACATATCACCTCCTCGCTCTATAAAATAAGTACAACATCTAAATGGAAGGATTACTGCGCTCTCATGATTTTTAGCACGAACCGGCGATAAGTATCTTCCTGTACAACCCATATTCGAGGGTGGACCCCTCTAGAACCAATTAAGGAAGGGTCAAAGTCAACAACATAAGACAAAAGTCAGAGTCAACATATAAGATAATAGAAGGCCTAGACGAGTATGGAGCGATACCCTTGCATACTCGCCGAGTAAGCGACTAGGGTGGTTACTCGCCCAGCCGAGCGAGCTCCCCTAAAAAGTCGCCTAGTCGTCAGGGGTGGGGCTATAAGTAAGACCCTCCCTCTTTGGATTTGCATATAAATAGGACCCCAAAGGTATGAGGAGACGGGCTTCGGAATCTTGCAAAAGATCTTGAGCACCTCATTTCCAAGACTTCGAGCTGAGCATTTTGATCTCTTATTCAGAGAGACAGGTCGCGAGTTTGTGACTATCTATCTTAGACATCGTGACTTTGTTGTCAGCTAGTATGCCTCGTACCATGCTCGATCATTTTTGGTTGTTGAGGGGAAGCTTCTTATAAGCATCCGGGTACGTGGCGGAACCTCCTTGATAGTTTTACTTTCAAGACTACCTAAACACCTAGAGGGGGGGGGGTGTGAATAGGTACTAATTATTGTTTTAACTTAAAGCAGAATATAACTACAATGTTGTAATATAGAAAAAAAAATTTGCAGCAAACTAAGCACACACAATCACAGATTCTACAGCTGCATAATTCACAGATTGCACACAGAATTTATAGTGGTTCCCCAAGGTCTGGGTACATACACTTCCCCCTTCACCTATCTAGCAGTGTGCTAGATTCGGCCTAACTTCTTCCTTTAACTCAGATCCTCAGATCCTACAGCTCAGAATCCAGAATGATTCCTACAACTCAGAACCTTATAAGGTTCCTACAACTCAGGCTAACAATCCCTACCTTAGCCTTGCCACAAGGCCTACAGCTCAGAGAATACCTTCTCCTACAACTCAGGCATAAACAACCCTACCACTCAGAGAACAAATCTCCTACACTCAGCCTTTATAAAAACATGCTTACAACTCAGATCTATGAATAGATCCTACAAAATTTGATAAGGAATTTTTATAACCTCTTACCACAGTTGAGAGAGAAGGGATAAGAACTTTCTTGATCAGCTTCTTAAAGAGGCTGATGGCTGAAATCAACTTGATCTTAGCTTTCTTCAAAACTTCTTGAATCTGAACTTAGTTGGGTTGATTTCCTTTGAATATCACTGACTGACAGCTTTCTCCTTAGATTCCAGAAATAGATCTGAATCTTCTTGACAGAATAGTTCAGTATCTGCTTCTTGATAGACCTGTGATTGTCTCCTTCTTGACTTCAAATAGCTGGAACTCTCTCTTTCCAAACCTCTTGAAGATACTTTTGAATTCTAGATTGAATTCAACTTAGACTGAATCTGAGTGGATGATCACTTCAGAATGTCTCCTTAGATCTTCTTACGAAGATCTTCTTCTTTGTGACTTGTACTTTCTTGATCAGAGATCAATCTCTAATTGTGTTAGTGGTGATAATTAATTATTATCTATATCTTCATCCTTCTTCTGAATCCATCTATTTATAGACTTCATCCATGGTAACCGGCTGATCCGGTTTATAACTAACTTCTGACAAGTCTGTTAGCTTCAGTAAACCTATTGTAACTCACAGCTGTCAAGTCATCAAACAGATCTTGAGCCTTTGTCTTTGTCAGCAAAGCGTCAAGTCTGTCTGTCATAAAGTGTCGAGACCATCTGTCAATATGTGTCGAGACCATCTGTCAATATGTGTCGAGACCATCTGTCAATATGTGTCGAGACCATTTGTCAATATTTGTCGACACAAGTGACTTAAGTGTCGACACAGACTTTGGTGGTGTCGACATAGTTGCCTTGATGTCGACACAGCTTCTTGATACTGCTTCTTGAGAATGTGTCGACACTGATTATTTGTGTCGACACAAACACTTCACCATTCATCAGCAATCAACTTGGTCTAGACTCAGCTGTGTGTCGACACAAGTCCTGTGTGTCGACACAGTTGATGTAGATTTAGAACATAGCGTGTGTCGACACTGCCTCTAGGTGTCGACACAGTTGTTGTCGACTCTGCCTCTGTGTGTCGACACAGCCTCCTGGTGTCGACACAGTTGATGTCGTCTGACTATTTCTATGTGTCGACACTGCCTCCCGGTGTCGACACAAATTCACTGAGGTGTCGACACAGCCATTTCCAAGTGTCGACACAATCTTACTGAAGTGTTGACACAACTTCCTCAGGTGTCGACATATGGACTTAGAATTTTTTTTTTGCATTTTAGCACATTCTTAACCCGCGCGTATAAACTTAAAATAACATCAAATACACCTTGATGTATATCATTGAGCTAAGTTTGACTTGTCCAAATCAGGTACACATTTTTCAATGTACCCAACAATCTCACCCTATTTGGTGAATTCATAACCCTTTAGCCAATGATATACACCACTTGGAAAATAAACAAGATGATGTACATAAGCATTATATTACTGGGTACTTAATAAACAAAACACATATCATAGTTACATCACAGAATAAAGATGTAAAAGTAAATGATCACAGAACAATGTTTTGTATATCAACTCAAAAATGTTTGTTACAAAATGTTTACATTGATTTCTCTAACAAACAAACAATTTACATAGTTCTTGGACAAAAAAAAATAAAGCTTACACTAAGGCTGGGCTAGCTCCTTGATGATTTGTATCTTCCATGAGCTTCTTGCCTTTCAAATCAGTCTTTTCTGTGCCTCAGCCTTTATCCTTTGCCTTTCAAAATAATGAAAATGCTTGGGAAAATACTTGCTAGGCTCTTGAGCATCAGGAGGTAGCTTCCCACTCTTAGCCTTTCTCCTATATTGAAGTATGGCTTCTTGTCTGGCTTCATACTTTTGCCATTCTTGCTCATTGTACCATTTACCCCTTTCATGTACTTGGTCTTTGATAGCTTTCCATGCAATTAATATGATATTCCTTGATGTGGGGCTCAACTACTCAAAGTATGGCTTTAGCTCAGCTTGCTCTCTGAATCTTTTCTTTGATAACTGAGCATCTTGCCGAGCTTTGATAACAACATCTGGCATATCCACCTTTTCAAGAATAACATTTGTAACTTCCTGTGGAGGGCTGTACATAGTTTGCACTTGCTGATGAATCATGTCAAGATATGAAGGGGGGTAAATAACTTGGGCAACCTCAGGTTGATTACCTTCAAGTAGAATTGGTTGCACCCCTGACTCAACCATATTATCATCATCACACTAGGGTGGATATCCAAGAGTGGCTCTGATACTGTTGGTTATCCATTTTGCATGTTCAGAGCCAGCATAGACTAATACCCTCTCCCCCTTTATAACTTCTCTGGCAATGTGCTCTCTTAAATCACCTTTTTGAAACCTCACCTGAGTAACAAGAGAATTGACACTAGTTTTTTTTAAAAAAATTTAAGGTAAGAAAAGTTTCACCATATTTTTGAAAGCTTACCTGATCATCAAGATAATTTACACCATCTTTATAAAATGTTTTTAACTTTAGGAGCTGATCAGAGATAGTTTTCTGAGATGTTGAAATAGCTGACTTAACAGAATCCAATGCCTCTTTTAGCTTCTGATCAAATTCCTCCTTCTCCTTAGCCCTTGTTTTAGTCATGGCAATAACAGTATTTGTAAACTCAATTACTATGACATTGTGAGATTCTGTCAGATTGTCATTCATTCTTATTTTATTTTCAAGGACATAGCCTTGTTTGACAACCATCTCATCCACTTGCTTCTTTATTTCTACTTGTTGCTTTGAAAGAAATACCACAGCATTGCCTCCCTTGTAGAAGCAATCTGTCATCTCTCTTTTATTCTGATTAACTTCAAATCTTATAGATTTTATATCTTGTGTCAGATCAAATTGAAGAGCCTTATGGCTTTCATCCACATACTTTTCAAGAGCCAATCTCTGCTCATCCATTTTGACTTGTAAATCCACCAAAAGTTTGTTGTAATCAATTGCAGGTGCTGGTTGGGAAGAAGTAGCTTGTAAAGCCTGCTTATAGCTTTGACTTCTTCTCTTAAATACCATTAATTTTCTCTTCTTTGCCTCCCTAACTTCTTCATGCTCAGATTCTGAAGAACTGTCAATATTAACCTTCTCTTGGGGAGTGGAAGAAATTTCTTTCTCAACTACTTGTTGCTCTTCCTCTATATCAACCTGCTCCCCCTCAACCTTTACTTGCTCCCACTCAAATCTTAGGGTCTCCATTTTATCTGTTTCTCCTCCAAGATCAGAAAACAGCTCTTCAAGAGTGAATTCTTGTTGTGTGAGAGCAGGAGATTGTACTTTCTCAGCAGCAGCAGCAACTCCATAAATATCAAGATCAGTTTGAGGAACAATGTCCTCTGATAAATTGATTCTTTCTTCCTCTTTCACTTGTTCAGAATGTGTCTTCCCCTTCAAATGTGCAGTAATTGGCTCCCCCTGCACCTGTGCAGATATAGTCTCTTCCTGGACTTGGGTAGTCACACTCAGATCCTGAACTTGTGCTCTAACTTGCTCTTCCTGGTCTTGTGCATTTTCATGACCATGCTCAGGCATCTCTTTTGAAAGAACTCTATCCCACCTGGAGAATAACCTTATGTCCATTCTCCTCATGTAGTTTATCTTTGATCCAGGAATCTGTTGCATGACCTCTGAAATTATTCCAGCCAGGTACAGACTCATGATCCTAGCCAAGTTTGGCTTCTTGATTCCTTCTTTAATCTTATCAAACAGTACTGCAGACCAATTGGTTTGAATTTTAAAGATTACCCTTGTCATCAGGCTGAACATATAGGCTGATATCCTATCATGGCCACATGGTTTACATAAGATCACTTTACCTATTATTTCAGACAGGAATTTCCCCTGATAATTCATGCTCTTCCTGTTGATGGCAGATCCTATTTTTATGGTTGGATCCAATCCACACCATTGAAGCGCCTCCCTAGTCCTTGAGGCTAGCACCTCTTCCTCCTCATGTATTCTAGGAAGATGGAGAATCTTGCTCAACCTTTTCTGAGATAGCTTGACTTTTTCTCCATTTACAGTGGATTTGATCTTCAACCCAGTTGAGTCCAGTGATGCAGCAGTATAGAACTCAAATACTTCTTTCTTCCATATCTTAGTAGGTTCAGAGAGAAGATATTCTAATCCATTTTCTGCAAGAAGTGAAATGACCTGTTTGATCTCTGAGTCGGCATCGTCGAATGCATGCCTAACCAACTCATATCCTTCATTGACGTTGTCTTCAACCTTGGGCGCCATTGGAATGAAGAGAAAGCTTGGTTGGAGAGAAGAGAGATTATCGACACAAGGTTTTTGTCTCAAAACCCTGGTGAGTGTGTCGACAGAATAAGTTATTGACCTATTTATACCCTTCTAATCAAAGAAGATCAAAAGGCGGGCAAAAACTGTCTAAAAAGTGTCGACACTGTTAAAAAGTGTCGACACACACTTCTATTGTCTCGACCACGGCGCTGACTACTATATGTCGACACCAATTGATGATATGTCGACACTGGAGATACTTAGTAGTTCATCAGAAATTCTGTGTCGACTCTTATTATAAGTGTCGACACAAAATCTGTAAGTGTCGACACCATTAATCTGGTTGTGTCGACACTACATTTCTGGATGTGTCGACTCTTTGTCCCTTAGGTGTCGACACTTTTACTCTGTGTCGACACAATTTTCCTGAATTGTCGACATAACTTTTCTGTGTCGACACTTTATTACTAAATGTGTCGACACAATTTTACTTAGCCAATTTTTTGTAAACTAACCTATGGTCAGCATTCCTAATTCAATTTTAAATCTATTGAATTTAGTTTCATCCAGAGGCTTAGTAAATATATCTGCAATTTGATAATCAGTTTTAACAAATTCTAATGAGATGTCTTTTTTTTTTCTACATGTTCTCTAAGAAAATGGTATTTTATCTCTATATGCTTAGTCCTACTATGTGAAACAGGATTGTTTGCAATAGAAATAGCACTTTTAGAATCACACAATAAAGGTGTTCTACTTACTTGAATACCATAGTCCCTTAGCTGATGTTGAATCCACAACAACTGTGCACAGCAACTTCCTACTGCCACATATTCAGACTCAGCTGGGGATATTGCCACACTAGTCTGCTTCTTACTTCTCCAAGATATCAATCTTCCTCCCAAGAATTGGCATGTACCTGTAGTACTTTTTCTATCTTCTCTACAGCCTGCAAAATCTGCATCTGAATAACCTGTTAGTAGAAAATCTCCATTCCTAGGATACCAAAGGCCTAGATTAGGTGTGCCCTTTAGATATCTCAAAATCCTCTTGACTGCAGTATAATGTGATTCTTTAGGGCATGCTTGGTACCTAGCACAGACACATGTTGCATACATAATGTCTGGTCTACTAGTAGTGAGATATAATAGAGAGCCAATTATTCCTCTATACAAAGACTCATCTACAGGTTTACCTGCATCATCTTTGCATATAGGCATACTTGTTCCCATATGAGTTCTCATGGTGGAGGATGATTCCATACCATACTTCTTAATTAACTCCTTGGTGAACTTAGACTGGGATATGGACAATCCATCATCAGTCTATCTTACTTGGAGTCCCAAGAAGAACTTAAGTTCCCCCATACTGCTCATTTCAAACTTCCCTTGCATAAGTTTGGCAAACTTCTTGCAAAGGTTGTTCTCTGTAGAACCAAAAATTATGTCATCTACATAGATCTGAACTAAGATTATCTTCCCTTTAGATTCCCTTAGGAATAGAGTTTTGTCTATTTTACCTCTTGAGAATTTGTCCTCAATAAGGAAAGTAGACAGGGTTTCATACCAAGCCCTTGGGGCTTGCTTTAACCCATACAATGCTTTCCTAAGTCTATAGACATAACCAGGTTTAAGAGAATCTACAAAAACTGATGGCTGCTCTACATAGACTTCTTCTTTTAGATCACCATTCAGGAATGCTGATTTCACATCCATTTGATATATCTTGAAGCCTTGATATGCTGCATAGGCAAGGAACATTCTGATTACTTCTAGTCTTGCTACTGGGGCAAATGTTTGATCAAAGTCTATTCCCTCTTCCTACCTGTATCCTTATGCAACCAATCTTGCTTTATTCTTCACAATAACTCCATTTTAATCCAACTTGTTTCTAAAAATCCACTTTATACCAATGATGTTGTGGTCTTTTGGTTTAGGAACCAACTCCTAGACCTTCCATCTTCTAAACTGATTAAGCTCCTATTGCATAACATTAATCCAGTGTTGGTCTTGGATAGCTTCTTCAAATTTCTTTGGCTCTAGTTGAGATAGAAAACTTGAGTGCAGGACTGTATTCATATTTATACTTCTGGTTTGCACTCCATGTCTTGGATCACCAATTATCTGATTTGCTGGATGATCCTTTAGATGTCTTACAGCTGGAGGTAAAATTCCTTCTGGCTGAACACCTCCAGTTTAATCATTATGCTGCACCTCTTGGTTGTCATCAGCTTCTAGATAGTCTTGTACTCCCCCTGGACAGTAGTCATCATTTTCCAATCCTTCATCTGCAGTTGAGCCTTCTGCAATGGAAAGCTTGTCCATTCTATTGCTTATACCTGTTGGACTGCATGAACTACAAGGCAACTCACTGTTGATTAATCTAGTTTCATTAAATACAACATGTACAGATTCTTCTACAACCTGTGTAATCAAGTTGTAGACCCTATAAGCCTTACTATTGTTGCTGTACCCAACAAATATCCCATCTTGGGATTTGGCAGCAAACTTAGTTAGATAAGACTTGCCATTGTTAAGGATATAACACTTGCAACCAAAGATTCTAAAATGGGATAGATTTGGTTTTCTACTTTTCATGATCTCATAGAGAGTCATTTTGTGGTACTTGGTGATAGAAGCCTTGTTGAGCACATGACATGCAGTGTTTACTGCCTCAGCCCATAAATACTTTGGGAGAGAAGTGTCACTCAATAGTGTTCTACCAGCTTTAATCAATTTCCTATTCTTTCTTTCAGCAATACCCTTTTTCTGAGGTGTTCTAGGTGAGGAGAATTCTTGAAAAATCCCAAACTCTTCACACAATCTTGTCATACTTTCAGATTGAAATTCAGTGCCATGTTCACTTCTGATTTTGACCACTGTACTATCCAGTTCATTCTGAATTTGTCTGACAAAACTGTGTAAAACACTTGGGGTTTCAGATTTCTGTCTTAGAAAGAACACCCAAGAATATCTAGAATAGTCATCTACAACCATAAAAGTGTAGACCTTCCTACCTAGACTATGAACTGGCATAGGACCAAAAAGATCCATATGTAAGAGGTATTGACACCTCACTAAATATTTGTTTTCAAGGCTATGAAAGGAGGATTTTGTCTGCTTGCCCTTTTGACAAGCTGAACATATCCCTTCCTTTATACACTTAACTTGAGGACCATTCCTCACTAACTCTTTGCTAAAGAGTTGGCCAATTATTTTGTAGTTAAGATGAGCTAGCCTCTTGTACCATTTGACACAATGAGATGCTTTATCATCAACTACAAGACAAATAGGAGAACCTTTGTTCTCATACCCAAAATCAAGACAATAAACATTTCTCTTTCTATATCCTGTCAAAATGATCTTTTGATCACTTGACCTTTTGATATGACATCCATTCTTAACAAATGAAATGTCATATCCTAGATCACTCAGCTGACTTATGCTTATCAGGTTGTGTTTCAAACCTTTTACATAAGCCACTTGAGTGATGGTAATTTGGATGGAAGAGATGTTACCAAATCCTTTGATGATTCCTCTTTCAGATCCACCAAAGATTACTTTAGGCCCATCCTTGATAGGTGTGTACTCCTTCAGTAGCCTCTTTGTTCCAGTCATGTGCCTGGAACATCCACTGTCCAAGTATCATATGGGGGCATGACAACTTGGATTTTCCTGCAATACAGAATTACTTTCCCTTAGAACCCAAGTAAGTCTTGGGTCCTTGGTTCAAGTTAGCTTCCTTCATATCAAATCTACCAGCAACTCTTCTAACTGGTAGACTGTTGTTCTTCCTGACACTTATGTTATGCCAGCAGTCTAAGGCAAAATGGCCTGTCTTGCCACAACACCAACATTCATACTTGTTGTATCTAGGTCTAGATACATTTTTAACAGAAGAATTTCTGTTCTGTGCTGGTGCTGCTGCAGCTACACCCACTGGTTTCTTATAACAATCGGGTTTATGAACATGGGCTGACTTATTGGCATTAATACCCTTGTTATTCAGAACATCAGTCTTATTATGACCATGAATGTTTTCAAGATCATTTTTGTTAGAAGACACTTGTACCTTTCTAAACATTACAGGAACTTTAAAATTTACTGGCTGGACTGGTGCTTTGCCTTTTCTCTTGAAATGGGCAGCCCTGGTGTTACCTTTAAAGCCTATTCCTGCCTTACCCTTTTGAGCCACAAACTCATCTATTAAGGGTAAGACAGATTTTGGCTTGGAGTAACTAGCCACCAAATCTTTCTTCTTTTGAAGTCTGACTTCCAGACTTCTAATTAGATCATTTTTATATGTGATTGTACCCATCTGAATAATAGTAATTGTTTTCAGCTTGGCAACCTCATTCATTTTATGATCCAATTCTTTCTCTAAGCCAGATGCAGTCATCTTAAGATCTGCAATTTTCTTAGCCTGAGTTTTGGCCAGGTTCTTGCTTTTCTTTAGAGCCTGCAACAAGTCCCCATATTCATCTATCAACTGATGAATATCTCCTTCAGATTCAGATCCATTCACATAACTTGATGTAGATGTATCTGACTCTGTGCCAGTACTACAAACTGAATTACTAGACAAACATTGTACCTTACTAGGACCAGGCTGATCCTGGCACTTGTTGTCTTCTGATTCAGCCATCAGTCCCTTGCACTGATGGTCTTCTTATTCATAGATGGAGTTCAGCAATTGCATAAACTTATCTTCTTCACTAGCTGCATACATTCCAATGTATGCTTCTGCTTCAGATTCTGATTCTAAGGAGGATTGATCTGTAAGACTCTTCTCCTTCTTAGCAACAAAGGATTTCTCCTTCTTGCCTTTTGTTGAGTCTTCTTTCTGTCTGCTGACTCCTTCCTCTTTTCTGGACACTCAGCCACCACATGTCCTGACCTATTGCAGCAATAATAAACAATTTTTGATGTTGTAGCTTTGCTGGGCTTAGACATGCTCTTTTCCTTTCTTGATGATTTTCTCTTTTGATAGTAGTCATCAACTGGCTGTGATGTGGAGGGCCTTGACTTCCACTGCTTCTTCTTCAAGAACCTTTGAAACTGCCTTGTAAAGGTAGCAAAATCTGCATCTGAATCACTGCTATCTGAGTTCTGATTGTCTTAATTCTCTGAGATAACTTCAGCAACTTCCTCAGGAGGTGATGGAGATATCCTTCTATTCTTTCTAGTGGCTTCAACCTTGAAGGCCACATGTTGAAGCCAAAATTGACCGAAGTCAAAATTGACTTCCGTGGAGTTCGGGGTCCCAAAAAAGGGGTGACCGCACACCTACTACACTCAAATGAACGATCTAGGCTCTAGACTAGGAACGTAAGGGACAGACCCAAGGTCTCAGCGTGGAGGACCCACCGCATACCCGGAAGACTAACGAACTCTTCCCCTCCCAAGCCAAAGGCTGAGCTAAGACACCTTCGGAGGGCGCTCTTGGCCGACCGGAACATCTAAGGAGGGTCTCAAGACCAACTCTCTCCTATCCAGATGTGCCTCCTTGGGTCTATACAAAATGCTCCTCAAACGCGCTACTAAAGGCGCAACATCGCCGAGCAATTCTATAACACGCTGCCCAACTGGGCTGCAAACAGCGCGACTCCGCTGCCTTAAGAGGCTATCAACAGGCCAACAGGGGCTTCCCGGCATAAACCTCGGGGCTCCCACGGGACGAGCGGTTCACGAGCACGCCGCTCGCCCAAAATAAAAAGAAGTAAGTTATACACACACAGAGCATCACAGATTATAAATTTACAGGAATATAAATTCCATACATCGGCACGCAGGCCGGCAATATAAATAAAAGAAAGGCCTTCGAGGGCCGGCACGAGCTTGGGCTTAAGCCCGCTATTCCCCGCTTGGTACTGCAACACCTGTACGCCAGCGTCTCGACGAACGACTGCCAGCTGAACTACAATCGGCTAACATAAGCGGGCCAAACATATTTCGTACACCCCCTTTTTTGGGGCTACGGTGCGCATTCCCTGCAAATAGACAATATCCAAATTCCTCGGAGTCTTCTCCGGGAACCCCAGAACATCACCGATCCGGCTCATACGTCCGGACGGGCTTCACACAGAACATCACCAATTCGGCTCGTACGTCCGAATGGGCTTCGCACAGCACATCACCAATTCGGCTCGTACGTCCGAATGGGCTTCACACAGCACATCACCAATTCGGCTCGTACGTCCGAATGGGCTTCACACAGCACATCACCAATTCGGCTCGTACGTCCGAATGGGCTTCACACAGCATGCCTAAATCCGTACTCACACTTCCGGATACTAGATGCAATTAATAGCGGGGACGTACACGTCAACCCGTCGGATAGCTCCCTTCCCCCACCCGTTGGTGGAGAGGGGCTTCCATGCAAATGTAAATCGAGGGCTTCACCTGCCCGAGTAGAAACATCGTTACCCTTGGCGCGTGCTTGGCGGCGGTGCCGGTGGCCGTTCTCCCTTTTAGGCCGAGCTTTGCTCGAGGCGGCGATGGCGGTGGTCGGCCTTCTTTTTAGGTCGAGCCCTTGCTCGAGGCGACGATGACGGTGGCCGATCTCCTTTTTAGGCCGAGCCTTGCTCGAGATGACGACGGGAAGAGGGGGCCGAGGGGAGCTCGGCCCCGCTTGAGGCGGCGACGAGAAGAAGAAGGGGCCGAGAGGAGCTCGGCCCCGCTTGAGGCGGCCTGGAAGAAGAAAGGGGCCGAGAGGAGCTCGGCCCCGCTGGAGGCGGCCTGGAAGAGGAAGGGGCCGAGAGGAGCTCGGCCCCGCTTGAGGCGGCCTGGAAGAAGAAAGGGGCCGAGAGGAGCTCGGCCCCGCTGGAGGCGGCCTGGAAGAGGAAGGGGCCGAGAGGAGCTCGGCCCCCGCTTGAGGCGGCCTGGAAGAAGAAAGGGGGCGGCTCGGGCTAAGAAGCCGGCGGCGGCCATGGCAGAGAGAGAGGGAGGCAGGGCTTTTGCTCGGGCTTGCCGGCGGCGGGAGAGGAGGAGGAGGCCGGTGTTGGCGTCGGGTTGCCGGCGACGGGAGAGGAGGAGGCCGAGCATGGCGCGGGCTTGCCGGCGATGGAGAGGAGGAGGCCGAGCATGGCGCGGGCTTGCCGGCGACGGGAGAGGAGGAGGCCGAGCATGGCGCGGGCTTGCCGGCGACGGGAGAGGAGGAGGCCGAGCATGGCGCGGGCTTGCCGGCGACGGGAGAGGAGGAGGCCGAGCATGGCGCGGGCTTGCCGGCGACGGGAGAGGAGGAGGCCGAGCATGGCGCGGGCTTGCCGGCGACGGGAGAGGAGGAGGCCGAGCATGGCGCGGGCTTGCCGCGACGGGAGAGGAGGAGGCCGAGCATGGCGCGGGCTTGCCGGCGACGGGAGAGGAGGAGGCCGAGCATGGCGCGGGCTTACCGGCGACGGGAGAGGAGGAGGAGCGGCGGGCTGGCGTCGGGGTGCTGAGGCTGACGGCTGGAGAGGAGGAGGCCGAGCATGGCTCTTCTCTTGCCCTAAAACCCCGATCTCCTCCCTCTTTTTTCCTTTTTTCTGCTTTTTTTATCCTCCTGCTGCGTGTACCCCGCCCCCCTCTCTTTCCTTCTTTCTTTTTTGTTCAATCTATTATCATATATATAATATAATATATTATATTATATGTATTATATAATAAGTATACATATATATTATATGCCCATAATACATATATACATATATATTATATTAATAAAAATCATAAGCCCATAAACACCCGCACGCTCGCATGAGCTCCCGCGCGTCTTCGAATGGGGTTGCGCTAAAACGTCGCTCGTAGCATGTCCCGAGTCCGTCACTTGGGGAGGATCCCGCTCGCCCGGATACGGGGTTGTCCCAAAAAAGGGGTGACCGCACACCTACTACACTCAAATGAACGATCTAGGCTCTAGACTAGGAACGTAAGGGACAGACCCAAGGTCTCAGCGTGGAGGACCCACCGCATATCCGGAAGACTAACGAACTCTTCCCCTCCCAAGCCAAAGGCTGAGCTAAGACACCTTCGGAGGGCGCTCTTGGCCGACCGGAACATCTAAGGAGGGTCTCAAGACCAACTCTCTCCTATCCAGATGTGCCTCCTTGGGTCTATACAAAATGCTCCTCAAACGCGCTACTAAAGGCGCAACATCGCCGAGCAATTCTATAACACGCTGCCCAACTGGGCTGCAAACAGCGCGACTCCGCTGCCTTAAGAGGCTATCAACAGGCCAACAGGGGCTTCCCGGCATAAACCTCGGGGCTCCCACGGGACAAGCGGTTCACGAGCACGCCGCTCGCCCAAAACAAAAAGAAGTAAGTTATACACACACAGAGCATCACAGATTATAAATTTACAGGAATATAAATTCCATACATCGGCACGCAGGCCGGCAATATAAATAAAAGAAAGGCCTTCGAGGGCCGGCACGAGCTTGGGCTTAAGCCCGCTATTCCCCGCTTGGTACTGCAACACCTGTACGCCAGCGTCTCGACGAACGACTGCCAGCTGAACTACAATCGGCTAACATAAGCGGGCCAAACATATTTCGTACACCCCCTTTTTTGGGGCTACGGTGCGCATTCCCTGCAAATAGACAATATCCAAATTCCTCGGAGTCTTCTCCGGGAACCCCAGAACATCACCGATCCGGCTCATACGTCCGGACGGGCTTCACACAGAACATCACCAATTCGGCTCGTACGTCCGAATGGGCTTCGCACAGCACATCACCAATTCGGCTCGTACGTCCGAATGGGCTTCACACAGCACATCACCAATTCGGCTCGTACGTCCGAATGGGCTTCACACAGCACATCACCAATTCGGCTCGTACGTCCGAATGAGCTTCACACAGCATGCCTAAATCCGTACTCACACTTCCGGATACTAGATGCAATTAATAGCGGGGACGTACACGTCAACCCGTCGGATAGCTCCCTTCCCCCACCCGTTGGTGGAGAGGGGCTTCCATGCAAATGTAAATCGAGGGCTTCACCTGCCCGAGTAGAAACATCGTTACCCTTGGCGCGTGCTTGGCGGCGGTGCCGGTGGCCGTTCTCCCTTTTAGGCCGAGCTTTGCTCGAGGCGGCGATGGCGGTGGTCGGCCTTCTTTTTAGGTCGAGCCCTTGCTCGAGACGACGATGACGGTGGCCGATCTCCTTTTTAGGCCGAGCCTTGCTCGAGATGACGACGGGAAGAGGGGGCCGAGGGGAGCTCGGCCCCGCTTGAGGCGGCGACGAGAAGAAGAAGGGCCGAGAGGAGCTCGGCCCCGCTTGAGGCGGCCTGGAAGAAGAAAGGGGCCGAGAGGAGCTCGGCCCCGCTGGAGGCGGCCTGGAAGAGGAAGGGGTCGAGAGGAGCTCGGCCCCGCTTGAGGCGGCCTGGAAGAAGAAAGGGGCCGAGAGGAGCTCGGCCCCGCTGGAGGCGGCCTGGAAGAGGAAGGGGCCGAGAGGAGCTCGGCCCCCGCTTGAGGCGGCCTGGAAGAAGAAAGGGGGCGGCTCGGGCTAAGAAGCCGGCGGCGGCCATGGCAGAGAGAGAGGGAGGCAGGGCTTTTGCTCGGGCTTGCCGGCGGCGGGAGAGGAGGAGGAGGCCGGTGTTGGCGTCGGGTTGCCGGCGACGGGAGAGGAGGAGGCCGAGCATGGCGCGGGCTTGCCGGCGATGGGAGAGGAGGAGGCCGAGCATGGCGCGGGCTTGCCGGCGACGGGAGAGGAGGAGGCCGAGCATGGCGCGGGCTTGCCGGCGACGGGAGAGGAGGAGGCCGAGCATGGCGCGGGCTTGCCGGCGACGGGAGAGGAGGAGGCCGAGCATGGCGCGGGCTTGCCGGCGACGGGAGAGGAGGAGGCCGAGCATGGCGCGGGCTTGCCGGCGACGGGAGAGGAGGAGGCCGAGCATGGCGCGGGCTTGCCGGCGACGGGAGAGGAGGAGGCCGAGCATGGCGCGGGCTTGCCGGCGACGGGAGAGGAGGAGGCCGAGCATGGCGCGGGCTTGCCGGCGACGGAGAGGAGGAGGAGCGGCGGGCTGGCGTCGGGGTGCTGAGGCTGACGGCTGGAGAGGAGGAGGCCGAGCATGGCTCTTCTCTTGCCCTAAAACCCCGATCTCCTCCCTCTTTTTTCCTTTTTTCTGCTTTTTTTATCCTCCTGCTGCCTGTACCCCGCCCCCCTCTCTTTCCTTCTTTCTTTTTTGTTCAATCTATTATCATATATATAATATAATATATTATATTATATGTATTATATAATAAGTATACATATATATTATATGCCCATAATACATATATACATATATATTATATTAATAAAAATCATAAGCCCATAAACACCCGCACGCTCGCATGAGCTCCCGCGCGTCTTCGAATGGGGTTGCGCTAAAACGTCGCTCGTAGCATGTCCCGAGTCCGTCACTTGGGGAGGATCCCGCTCGCCCGGATACGGGGTTGTACACAATCCCCGCTCTTTGTGAGGTTGGTACAAGCTCGGAAAGAAATGTCCAACCCCAAGTATCCGGCGAGTGGGAGCCGACCCAAAGAAAAATTTTGAGAGAAATCGGAAAACTGCACTTAGGACACTAATCTCTTCGTACCCATTTTGATCATTCTGAACCACTCGATACTTGTAACGCTCCTTGCTACCGAACTGCCCTTATACCCTTACTTACAATAAGTATACCTGGGGCCGAGCCCGGCTCGAGGCGTCGATGAAGTGGCTAAACCAGAACATCTCAAAAGCCAACCTTTCCCCCACAGGCGAGCCTTCGGACCTGCCAGCTTGATGGGAGCCTGCGCAGCGGGTCTACCTGGGGCCGAGCCCGGCTCGGGGTGTCGATGACGTGGCTAAACCAGAACATCTCAAAAGCCAACCTTTCCCCCACAGGCGAGCCTTCGGACCTGCCAGCTTGATGGGAGCCTGCGCAGCGGGTCTACCTAGGGCCGAGCCCGGCTCGGGGTGTCGATGACGTGGCTAAACCCGAACATCTCAAAGCCAACCTTTCCCCCACAGGCGAGCCTTCGGACCTGCCAGCTTGATGGGAGCCTGCGCAGCGGGTCTACCTGGGGCCGAGCCCGGCTCGGGGTGTCGATGACGTGGCTAAACCAGAACATCTCAAAAGCCAACCTTTCCCCCACAGGCGAGCCTTCGGACCTGCCAGCTTGATGGGAGCCTGCGCAGCGGGTCTACCTGGGGCCGAGCCCGGCTCGGGGTGTCAATGACGTGGCTAAACCAGAACATCTCAAAGCCAACCTTTCCCCCACAGGCGAGCCTTCGGACCTGCCAGCTTGATGGGAGCCTGTGCAGCGGGTCTACCTGGGGCCGAGCCCGGCTCGGGGTGTCGATGACGTGGCTAAACCAGAACATCTCAAAGCCAACCTTTCCCCCACAGGCGAGCCTTCGGACCTGCCAGCTTGATGGGAGCCTGCGCAGCGGGTCTACCTGGGGCCGAGCCCGGCTCGGGGTGTCGATGACGTGGCTAAACCAGAACATCTCAAAGCCAACCTTTCCCCCACAGGCGAGCCTTCGGACCTGCCAGCTTGATGGGAGCCTGCGCAGCGGGTCTACCTGGGGCCGAGCCCGGCTCGGGGTGTCGATGACGTGGCTAAACCAGAACATCTCAAAGCCAACCTTTCCCCCACAGGCGAGCCTTCGGACCTGCCAGCTTGATGGGAGCCTGCGCAGCGGGTCTACCTGGGGCCGAGCCCGGCTCGGGGTGTCGATGACGTGGCTAAACCAGAACATCTCAAAGCCAACCTTTCCCCCACAGGCGAGCCTTCGGACCTGCCAGCTTGATGGGAGCCTGCGCAGCGGGTCTACCTGGGGCCGAGCCCGGCTCGGGGTGTCGATGACGTGGCTAAACCAGAACATCTCAAAGCCAACCTTTCCCCCACAGGCGAGCCTTCGGACCTGCCAGCTTGATGGGAGCCTGCGCAGCGGGTCTACCTGGGGCCGAGCCCGGCTCGGGGTGTCGATGACGTGGCTAAACCAGAACATCTCAAAGCCAACCTTTCCCCCACAGGCGAGCCTTCGGACCTGCCAGCTTGATGGGAGCCTGCGCAGCGGGTCTACCTGGGGCCGAGCCCGGCTCGGGGTGTCGATGACCTGGGGCCGAGCCCGGCTCGGGGGTGTCGATGACGTGGCTAAACCAGAACATCTCAAAGCCAACCTTTCCCCCACAGAACATCTCAAAGCCAACCTTTCCCCCACAGGCGAGCCTTCGGACCTGCCAGCTTGATGGGAGCCTGCGCAGCGGGTCTACCTGGGGCCGAGCCCGGCTCGGGGTGTCGATGACGTGGCTAAACCAGAACATCTCAAAGCCAACCTTTCCCCCACAGGCGAGCCTTCGGACCTGCCAGCTTGATGGGAGCCTGCGCAGCGGGTCTACCTGGGGCCGAGCCCGGCTCGGGGTGTCGATGACGTGGCTAAACCAGAACATCTCAAAGCCAACCTTTCCCCCACAGGCGAGCCTTCGGACCTGCCAGCTTGATGGGAGCCTGCGCAGCGGGTCTACCTGGGGCCGAGCCCGGCTCGGGGTGTCGATGACGTGGCTAAACCAGAACATCTCAAAGCCAACCTTTCCCCCACAGGCGAGCCTTCGGACCTGCCAGCTTGATGGGAGCCTGCGCAGCGGGTCTAACCTGGGGCCGAGCCCGGCTCGGGTGTCGATGACGTGGCTAAACCAGAACATCTCAAAGCCAACCTTTCCCCCACAGGCGAGCCTTCGGACCTGCCAGCTTGATGGGAGCCTGCGCAGCGGGTCTACCTGGGGCCGAGCCCGGCTCGGGGTGTCGATGACGTGGCTAAACCAGAACATCTCAAAGCCAACCTTTCCCCCACAGGCGAGCCTTCGGACCTGCCAGCTTGATGGGAGCCTGCGCAGCGGGTCTACCTGGGGCCGAGCCCGGCTCGGGGTGTCGATGACGTGGCTAAACCAGAACATCTCAAAGCCAACCTTTCCCCCACAGGCGAGCCTTCGGACCTGCCAGCTTGATGGGAGCCTGGGGTGTCGATGACAAACCAGAACATCTCAAAGCCAACCTTTCCCCCACAGGGAGCCTCTACTTGATGGGAGCTGGGGCCGAGCCCGGCTCGGGGTGTCGATGACGTGGCTAAACCAGAACATCTCAAAGCCAACCTTTCCCCCACAGGCGAGCCTTCGGACCTGCCAGCTTGATGGGAGCCTGCGCAGCGGGGGGCCGAGCCCGGCTCTACCTGGGGCCGAGCCCGGCTCGGGGTGTCGATGACGTGGCTAAACCAGAACATCTCAAAGCCAACCTTTCCCCCACAGGCGAGCCTTCGGACCTGCCAGCTTGATGGGAGCCTGCGCAGCGGGTCTACCTGGGGCCGAGCCCGGCTCGGGGTGTCGATGACGTGGCTAAACCAGAACATCTCAAAGCCAACCTTTCCCCCACAGGCGAGCCTTCGGACCTGCCAGCTTGATGGGAGCCTGCGCAGCGGGTCTACCTGGGGCCGAGCCCGACTCGGGGTGTCTCGGGCTAAACCAGAACATCTCAAAGCCAACCTCCCCCACAGGCGAGCCTGACGCCAGCTGGGAGCTGTGCAGCGGGTCTACCTGGGGCCGACCCGCTCGGGGTGTCGAGACGTGGCTACAGAACATCTCAAAGCCAACCTTTCCCCCACAGGCGAGCCTTCGGACCTGCCAGCTTGATGGGAGCCTGCGCAGCGGGTCTACCTGGGGCCGAGCCCGACTCGGGGTGTCTCGGGCTAAACCAGAACATCTCAAAGCCAACCTCCCCCACAGGCGAGCCTGACGCCAGCTGGGGAGCTGTGCAGCGGGTCTACCTGGGGCCGACCGGCTCGGGGTGTCGAGACGTGGCTACAGAACATCTCAAAGCCAACCTTTCCCCCAAGGCAGCCTTCGCGAGCTTGATGGGAGCTGCGCAGCGGTCTACCTGGGGCCGACCCGCTGGGGTGTCGATGACGTGGCTAACCAGCTTCAAAGAACCTTTCCCCCACAGGGAGCCTGCGCAGCTTGATGGGAGCCTCGCAGCGGGTACCTGGGGCCGAGCCCGGCTCGGGGTGTCGATGACGTGGCTAAACCAGAACATCTCAAAGCCAACCTTTCCCCCACAGGCGAGCCTTCGGACCTGCCAGCTTGATGGGAGCCTGCGCAGCGGGTCTACCTGGGGCCGAGCCCGCTCGGGGTGTCGATGACGTGGCTAAACCAGAACATCTCAAAGCCAACCTTTCCCCCACAGGCGAGCCTTCGGACCTGCCAGCTTGATGGGAGCCTGCGCAGCGGGTCTACCTGGGGCCGAGCCCGGCTCGGGGTGTCGATGACGTGGCTAAACCAGAACATCTCAAAGCCAACCTTTCCCCCACAGGCGAGCCTTCGGACCTGCCAGCTTTGATGAGCCTGCGCAGCGGGTCTACCTGGGGCCGAGCCCGGCTCGGGGTGTCGATGACGTGGCTAAACCAGAACATCTCAAAGCCAACCTTTCCCCCACAGGCGAGCCTTCGGACCTGCCAGCTTGATGGGAGCCTGCGCAGCGCTCTCCAAACCAACTCTACCTGGGAGCCTCTCCTCTCCCACCAACTCCAACCCCCGAGCCTGGTGCCAGCGACAGCCCTGCGCTAGAGCTTGATAAGAGCCTGGTCAGCGGGTCTTCTCGGGGTCTCCTCTCCAAACCAACTCCAACCCCCGAGTGAGCCTACAGCCCTGCCAGCTTGATAAGAGCCTGGTCAGCGGGTCTTCTCGGGGTCTCCTCTCCAAACCAACTCCAACCCCGAGTGAGCCTACAGCCCTGCCAGCTTGATAAGAGCCTGGTCAGCGGGTCTTCTCGGGGGTCTCCTCTCCAAACCAACTCCAACCCCCGAGTGAGCCTACAGCCCTGCCAGCTTGATAAGAGCCTGGTCAGCGGGTCTTCTCGGGGGTCTCCTCTCCAAACCAACTCCAACCCCCGAGTGAGCCTACAGCCCTGCCAGCTTGATAAGAGCCTGGTCAGCGGGTCTTCTCGGGGGTCTCCTCTCCGACACAACTATAAGCAAAAATAAAGGTAATCAAATAACTCAAAAGAACTGTTGACAGAGTCAACCAAGTCAAAGTCCGACATGAGACACATCTACCCGCTACGTCCACCCTCTTGGGAACCAGAGGGGAGACGAAACGCTAGGATGGTTAAGATCGACTAAAGAGGAGTGGGAGGGGACTTCTTTCATCACATGACCTTGGTCGTCACTTGGTTCCTCTTCTATAGCCATGACGTTCGAATGAGTTCTTCCGTGCTGGCCACTCTCCACGCTCACCGCACCATAACTGTTGAAGCCAAAAATGACCTCAACAAATGTTCACGAACCAAAGTGCAGTCGATGCCTACTTCTCTCAAACCTCGACCCCTGACAGGTTGCTAAGGCCCTAACACAGACCCAAAGCCTCAGCTGGGAGGTCCCACCACACACCCGGAAGATCTCTGAGAGCTTCCCCTCAAAGCCAAATGCTGGGCTGGGAGCTCTTCAGAAGGCACTAGGGCTAGAGGAAAAATGATCAACTTGCCTTCTAAAGAGCCCTTATGGGTCTTTTTATAGCCTTCCTTTGACTGAAAATAATTGAAATACCCCAGAGGGGTCTGCCAATAGCCAAATCCCGCTGTTATTCAAAGGGCACTTGGGTAATTTTACCTCGGGATAATATATTGTAAAATAATCCCCTTTACGGGCGCCGGGCCCTACCACGTGGGCCCACTTGGCGAGAACCCCGGCCGTGAAGGCTCTCGCGGACCCCCACCAGGGCCAACCCTGGCGAGACCCCTTGCCAGGGAGGTTCGCGCCCTTCACGGTCTTGAAACTACCGCGACTGAAGGCCTACTTGGGGCCTTCTCGCCTCCCTGGGCGGGAGCTTGCCCTACCGAGAGCCGATCTGCCTTGGTTGGTCGAGACCTGAACGACTCGCCTCTGCTTGGTGGTCGACGATCTCTCCTGCGTCGACTATCTGCTTTGGTCGGTCGACGCTCTCTTCCTCTCGACACTGCTGCTGGTTGGTCGACGATCCTCTCTCTGCCTGAGGTCGACTGACTGCTTGTCTGTCGCTTCTGTCGACGTCAGCTGCTGATCTGCGTTGGTTGGTCGACGATCTCTCCTCTCTCCGAGATCGACAATCTAGCCGGTCGACGATCTCTCTGCCGAGAGTCGACGCATCTGCCTTGGTGTGGTCGAGATCTCCTATAGGGTATGTCAGGCTTGCTAGTGACTCTGAGGTCAACTCACTCTATAAGTATGTCTCAGGGCTACCCAAGGCTGACCTGAGCCTAGCCAACTCCTCAGTGGTGTTCCGGGTCCCACCCAGCGAATGGGGTTGTACACCACAGACCTTTCTTTATGCTCTCCTTTTTTATTTCTTTCTTCATCCTTCATAGCCATTAGTTGCATTTCATATAATAGCAACTTTCCAAATAAGGTTGGAGGAGAAATGTCTGCTAGTTTGGCCACTTCTCTAATGACACAAATCTTGGTATCCCAATCCTTTGTCAGGGATCTTAGGAATTTGTCATTCAGCTCATATGTACTTAAGACCCTTCCATAGTTCATTCACTATCCTGTAGAATTTCTTGTAGCATTCAGATATGCTATCAGACTTCCCTTATCTGAAACTCTCATATTCTTGATTGAGCATAGATTTTCTATCTTGTCTAACTTCTTCAGAACCCTCCAGGAAGACAATCAAAGTGTCCCACATTTCCTTGGAGGTTTTGCAGTAAATCAAATTTTGGAAAGTAGAATCATTTATGGCACTCACTAAGATATTTTGAGCTCTTTTATCCATAGTTGCCAGTATAATCTCATCCTTAGTCATTTCAGAAAACTCCTTGGGAGTTCTCCGATTTTCATCTAGAGCAGACACATTCATTGGGATATATGGACCTTCTTTTACTGTGATATATATCCTTGGGCCAGAGACCTCCATAAACAACCTAACCCTTTCTTTCCAGATTCCAAAAATCTCTTTCCTGCAGATAGGTAATTTCATTGACCCAAATTCCTTGTGATTCTCTCCAGAACCCATTTTCTTGATTTCTGATTCTGCCTTAGGGATCTAACTCAGACTATTAAGTCCTTCTTTGAGCAACCTCCCTCTGATACCACTTGATAGTTTTACTTTCAAGACTACCTAAACACCTAGAGGGGGGGGGGTGAATAGGTACTAGTTCTTGTTTTAACTTAAAGCAGAATATAACTACAATGTTGTAATATAGAATAAAAAATTCTGCAGCAAACTCAGCACACACAATCACAGATTCTACAGCTACACAATTCATAGATTGCACACAGAATTTATAGTGGTTCCCCAAGGCCTGGGTACATCCACTTTGCCCCTTCACCTATCTAGCAGTGTGCTAGATTCGGCCTAACTTCTTCCTTTAACTCAGATCCTCAGATCCTACAACTCAGAATCCAGAAGGATTCCTACAACTCAGAACCCTATAAGATTCCTACAACTCAGGCTAACAAGCTCTACCTCAGCCTTGCCACAAGGCCTACAACTAAGAGAATACCTTCTCCTATAACTCAGGCATAAACAGCCCTACCACTCAAAGAATAAATCTCCTACACTCAGCCTTTATAAAAAGCAGGCTTACAACTCAGATCTATGAATAGATCCTACAAAATTTGATAAGGAATTTTTATAACCTCTTACCCTTGTTGAGAGAGAAGGGATAAGAACTTTCTTGATCAGCTTCTTGAAGAGGCTGATGGCTGAAATTAACTTGATCTTAGCTTTCTTCAAAGCTTCTTGAATCTGAACTTAGTTTGATTGATTTCCTTTGAATATCACTGACTGGCGGCTTTCTCATTAGATTCCAGAAATAGATCTGAATCTTCTTGACAGAATAGTTCAGTATCTGCTTCTTGAGAGACCTGTGATTGTCTCCTTCTTGACTTCAAATAGCTGGAACTCTCTCTTTCCAAACTTATTGAAGATTCTTCTGAATTCTAGATTGAATTCAACTCAGACTGAATCTGAGTGGATGATCACTTCAGAATGTCTCCTTAGATCTTCTTACGAAGATCTTCTTCTTTGTGACTTGTACTTTCTTGATCAGAGATCAATCTTTAATTGTGTTAGTGGTGACAATTAATTATTATCTATATCTTCATCCTTCTTCTGAATCCATCTATTTATAGACTTCATCCATGGTAACCGGCTGATCCGATTTATAACTAACTTCTCACAAGTCTGACAGCTTCAGTAAACCTGTTGTAACTCACAGCTGGCAAGTCATCAAATAGATCTTGAGCCTTTGTCTTTGTCAGCAAAGTGTCGAGTCTGTCTGTCATAAAGTGTCGAGACCATCTGTCAATATGTGTCGAGACCATCTATCAATATGTGTCGAGACCATCTGTCAATATGTGTCGAGACCATCTGTCAATATGTGTCGACACAAGTGACTTAAGTGTCGACACAGACTTTGGTGGTGTCGACGTAGCTGTCTTGATGTCGACACAGCTTCTTGATACTGCTTCTTGAGAATGTGTCGACACTTATTATTTGTGTCGACACAAACACTTCACCATTCATCAGCAATCAACTTTGTCTAGACTCAGCTGTGTGTCGACACAAGTCCTGTGTGTCGACACAGTTGATGTAGATTCAGAACATAGCGTGTGTCGACACTGCCTCCAGGTGTCGACACAGTTGTTTTCGACTCTGCCTCTGTGTGTCGACACAGCCTCCCGGTGTCGACACAGTTGATGTCGACTGACTATTTTTTTTTGTCGACACTGCCTCCCGGTGTTGACACAAATTCACTAAGGTGTCGACACAACCATTTCCAAGTGTCGACACAATCTTACTGAAGTGTTGACACAGCTTTCTCAGGTGTCGACATATGGACTTAGAAATTTTTCTTTGCATTTTAGCACATTCTTAACCTGCACATATAAACTTAAAATAACATCAAATACACCTTGATGTATATCATTGAGCTAAGTTTGACTTTTCCAAATCAGGTACACATTTTCCAATGTACCCAACACTCCTTGCCGCAGTACTTTGGCGTCCTCTTTATTATCCGTCTTTTTCTTCATCCTAGCCCGTTAGCCGTAGAGCCCGACCGCTGAATAGTTAACCTTAGGTTGTCTTGATCCGATTTTTTAAGCGAGAAATTTCCTATCTTCAACACTTTGGTGCGGTGAGCATGGATTGCAGCCAAGGAGGAAAGTTTTGCGAGTTGGCAAGATGGTGAATGGAGGCGAGCATGAGGAGATATTAGGCAACTCGGCATGAGTCAGCAACTCTGCGCGAGGAAGCGACTTCATGATAATGGCGGCGTTTGAAGAGTTCGCGAGGAGGATGGAGAGGAGCATCATGGCTGGGTTTCATCCTAGCCAGATGTCACGGTGACCTCGCCTCATCGCGTGATACCGTCAGAGAAAGAAGCGCCACCTAGGCGACCAGGGAAGGAGCGATCTAGGAAAGGAGAAGAGTGACCAATGCAATCGCGACACCATCCGACGAGCAGCCAAGGGATTAGGTTTCGAGATGTGGAACAACCATCGAGATATCGTGATACTCGCTATAGTAGCGAGTATGATGACGATACTCGTGAGGATGAAAATCTCCATCGCTAGGGAGGGAGGAGCCCCTTTTGTGATGAGATCCTAGTAGCCCAAATTTACGAAGGATTCAGAGAGCCCGTCCTGAGCTATTACTCTGACAGAGATGAACCAGTCAGGCATCTCCAAAGGTTCGAGAACGTAGTGTCCATCCGCAACATGAGCGATGCCCTTAAGTGCAGGTTCTTATCTATTACCTTCAAGAGGAATGCAAGAGATTGGTTCAATCAGTTGTCTGCCGACTCCATCTATTGTTTCAAGGATCTGCATTGGGGCTTGATTGCAAGGTTCGCAACATCCAAGAAGAGGAAGAAGGATGCAACTGCTCTCTTCAAGATCACACAAGGGTAGCACGAGAGTCTCGACCACTACATTGACCGTTTCTTGGAAGAGGTTATGAAAGTCGAGGAAGTGTATGACTTCACCCTAATGCTAGATCAGAAGTTCAGCCTGAAGTAGGGTCTTTTTAGTCTGGAGAATGGGTCCAAGCCCCCGAGATCTTTTGAGGAGATGATCGAGAGGGAGAATACATTCATCTAGGGGGAAGTGAAGAATCCAGACTTCTTGGCAAGGATGGATGGGGAAGACCACTAGAGCAGGGGAAGATGAGGATCTTCAGAGGTGAGGGACAAAGTGGTGTCAAAGAGATAGGGAGAGAGAATAAGGGAAGAGTCGGGGAGAAGGGAGGAGCCCAGGAGGACAGAAGATAAAAGGAGGTAGGAGAGACCTCATAGGCAGGAGGAGAGGAGGCCCGTAGCAGCTCTGGAGAGGAGAGAAGAAGCGTGGCAATTCTAGTATCTCGTGAATCATCCCCCGTGGAGGCCACCTGTTAGGCCTTAGTTCTAACATCACGAGAGGAGGAATGACCACTAGCAAGGAGGAAGGCAAGGAAGGGCTCAGGTAGCAGCGATAGCCATTGCCCGTCAAGGGAATAAGCATTGCAAGAAGGTTCAGCTGCCGAGGAACCAGGTGGAGGAGATTCCTCTTTACTGCGATTTGCATCGAGTAGAGGGGCACGAGACTATGGCCTACCCAAATTTTTGGGAGTCAAGAAGGAGATAAGAAGCAAGAGTGGCAGAGAGGGAGCATCCTAGGCAGGTTGCTTAGGCAGGTCCGGTCGCATTCTGTGCTCCAGGGAGGAGGAGGAACGAGGACCGGGTCGATATGGGAGGTCCCTGGGAAGTGGTCCACGATCTAGGAGGTGGGCAGGTCAGAGTGATCAATGGAGGAGTGGAGCTGGAGCTTCCCGTATGGGGAGTCTCCATCAGATTTACCATAAGAGAGTCATCTTAACCTCTCAAGCTCCTTTGCCATTGGACGAGATCGCTTTTTCAAAGGAGGACATGCTGGGGAATGAGAACCCCTTTTATGACACCCTTGTCATCCATGCTGACATCGAGGACTTCGCCATCGATCGAATCCTGACAGACAATGGGAGTTCGGTGAATGTTATTTTCAAGAGAACCTTTGTCGGGCTGCAGGTGGAAGCATCTAGTATCCAAGATGAGGACAGTCCCCTCTTTGGCTTCTCTGGAGATAAGAAAGAGGTGGAGGGAGGAGTGGATCTTCTTGTCATCCTTGGTGGTACTTTGATCCGATGTAGGTTCATCATCGTCGACACACCAAGCTATTACAATACCATATTTGGGTGACCCCTCATCAACTATTTCAAGGTGCTTCCACCGCCATATCATATGTGTTTGAAGTACTGTCGGGTGATGTCCAAGTGTGGATTAGAGGCGATCCGAAGGCTGTCAGGGAGTGTTATCTGAATGTCGTCAGCACCATCAGTTGGATGGAGGATGTGGAGAGTCTGGAGAAGGATGAAGAGCTAAGAGCTGCTGAAGAGCTGTAAGAGCTGGATGTGATCACCCAGAGAGAAGAGCAATGGCTATTGAAGATTAGATGATCCCATGCACTGGAAGGGAAAATGGACATGGCCGCATGCTTATAAGATAATGTGGAAATCTTCACTTGGAGTACCATAGAGATATTAGGGATCGATGTAGAGGTTGCCTACCATCGCCTCAACCTGGATCCCAAGGTTGCCCCCATCCGTCAGAAGCAGAGGAAGAGCGCCGCCGTGCTGGACAAGCCGATCCGGGAGGAGGTGAAGAAGCTACTGGAGGCAGTTTTGTTTCAGAGATCCAGTATCCTGTCACCAATATTGTAATGTTTAAGAAAGTCGGAGGGAGCCGGGGACTTTGTATTTACTTTTCGATGTTAAATAAAGCTTTCCCAAAGGATTACTACCCCTTGTCTTAAATCGACACACTGGTTGATTCAACTATCGGGTTTCCTGTGATGAGTTTCCTTGATGCTTTTTCAGGGTATCACCAGATCTGGATGCATCCCCCCGACTACCGTGATGCCTCTTTCATCACTAATGATGGCTACTACAGCTACAAGATGATGCCCTTTGGGCTTAAGAATGCGGGTGCGACCTACAAAAGAATGATGGATCGAGTCTTCAAAAAGCAAAAGGGGCAGAATCTAGAATTGTACGTTGATGAGCTTTTGGTCAAAAGCAGGAGCATTGTGGAGCACACTAAGGTTCTGATGGAGACCTTCACAACCCTACGCAAGTACAAGATGCGGCTCAACCCAACAAAGTGTGTTTTCAAAGTGGGAAGAGGGAAGTTTTTAGGTCACCTACTCACTCCAAGGGGGGTGGAGCCTAATCCTGACAAGATGAAGGCCATTCTAGAGATGGAGTCCCTGTAGAATTCAAAGGAAGTGTAGAGGCTGACCGAAAGGCTAGTAGGTTTTAGCTGTTTCCTCTCTAAGGCAGGAGATAAGTGCTCTCTATTTTTCAGAACTCTCTGAGGCATCCAGAAGTTCGAGTGGACTGCGAAGTGTGAGGAGGCTTTTGGAGACCTCAAGGAGCAGCTAACTCAAGCTCCTTTATTCTAAGGCCTACAGAAAGACGAAGATCTCCTCTTCTATCTAGGAGTGGGAGCGGAGGCAGTCAACTCTGTGCTAGTTAGAGAAGAAGGGAAGAAGCAGCTCCCCATCTACTATATGAGTAGAGTGCTGTGACAAACAAAGGCAAGGTATCCTATTTATGAGAAGCTCATTTTCTCCCTAGTGGTTTCAGCTCGGAGGCTCCGCCAATATTTTTAGGCTCACTCCATCAAGGTTTTCTCTGATCATCCACTGTAAAGTATTTTGGATAGAGTGGAGCATTTAGGAAGGTTGGCGAAATGGGCGGTGGAGCTCAGCGAGTTCGACATTTCTTATTCACCAAGGGTGGCAATCAAGGTCCAGGCGGTAGTGGACTTTCTGGATGAATTCTTAGCCGAGGTAGGAGGAGATGAAGGCTCTTCTAACCTAGTCTCGTGGAAGATGTTCGTGGACGGGGCTTCAAGCAAGAATTCTGTGGGAGCTGGAGTCGTGCTGGTGAGCCCTAGGGAACTAGGATCGAGCAATCAGTCAAGATACTCTTACCTATCATGAACAATCAAGCGGAGTACAAAGCCATGGTAGCAGGCTTGTGTCTCGCACTTGTGTCTCGCCAAGGAGTTGGGGATTTAGGATCTTAGAGCCTTCACCGACTCAATGGTGGTCGCATCACAAATCAAGGGAGAGTTTTCTGTGCGCGACCTTGTTCTGCACAGATACTTGGCCAATGTTAAAGGCTTGATGTGGGGATTCCAATCTTTCTTTGTCGAGCACGTGCCCCGAAAGGAGAACTCAGAGGCAGACTATCTTGCCAAGTACTGTCCCAGGGCTGGAGGGATAGTGATAGAGTTCTTTCGGCCATCCATAGAGGAAGGGGAGATGATGGAAATAGAGAAGAGGGCTTCTTGGAAGGACCCATTCATTGCATTCTTATCGATAGATTGACTTTTTGCCAGTGAGGGAGATCAGAGGACGTTTCGCTATAAGACTGCTTACTACCTGCTGTATGAAGGGGAGTTATATCGTAAAACCATTTTGGGCCCTCTAGACAGATGCTTTTTCTAAGCTGAAATCCCTCGAGTGCTTGAAGAAATTCATTCAGGAGAGTGTGACATCCACTCTGGGACTTGTAATCTAGAGCAGAGGATTATAAGGCACGACTACTTCTGGACGACCATTAGGAAGGATGCAGAGGCATTCTCGAAGAAGTGTCCAAAGTGTCATCTTTTCACACCACTTCAGTTACAACCAGCTCAACAACTTCACTCAATCACCGCTCCCCGGGCCTTCACTATCTGGGGAATGGATTTGATTGGCCCTTTTCCCCAAGCTAATGGTTAGAGGAAGTTTGTTCTTGTCAGGATCTACTATTTCTCCAAGTGGATCGAGGCAAAAGCCTTTGCCAAGACTACGTCTCAGATCGTGAAGAACTTTATCTAGGGAGAGATCTCTTGCAGATTCGGGATCCCTCTCGCCATCATCACCGACAATGGCTTGTAGTTTTCTAGTCTGGAGCTGGAAGACTTCTGCAAGCAGCTAGGGACAGATCTTCGATTCGCCACTGTACATCATCCTTAGAGAAAGAACAAGTGGAAGCCTCCAATAAGCTAATCATCAACCTCTTGAAGAAGAAGGTCACAAATCTAAAGAGAAACTGGGCAGAGCAACTCCCTTCGGTCCTATGGGCACTAAGAACCATTCTTAACTCGGCCACATGGGAAACATCTTTCAAGTTATCCTACGGGTCTGAGGCCCTCATTATAGTAGAATTTGAGGTTCGGTGCCCGAGGGTTATAGTAGTAGGAGAAGGCAGTGAAGAATGACACCTTGAAAATGAAGATTCTTAGAAGCTCTCAATAGACTACATCGAGGAGCACAGGGATATAGCCTCCATCCTTTAAGAGGAGATCAAGAGGCGAATGACAAATCACTTCGACAAAAATGTTCGCCTCAAGCACTTCCTTGTAGATGACCTGGTCATGAAGAAGGTGGACGCATCAGGAAGGGCAGCTGTCATTGGTAAGCTGAATTCTAACTGGGAAGAACCTTTCATCATACAAGAAGCTCTAGTTACTGGAGGATATCACCTACAAAATCAAGAAGGTGAGCTACTGGGAAGTACCTAGAGCGGGGATGATCTGAAAAGGTTCTACCCCTAGCGGTAACATATACCGAATATCTGTAATATTATTTTTATGCTATTTATACATTTCCTCGCCCCTATAGGCACGGGTAGGTGCAAGTTGTCTTCTTTGTACTAATCGTCTCAATTTAGCTAGAAGTAGTGAAGTCAATCTCAGAGATCAGTCTAGGAAACGAGCATTCGATCTGATTCTCCTAAAAAGCCCAGGGCGAATGATGAGACGATGTATCAGGATTTAAGTATCCTTATAATACCAAGCCCCTGCATTGACGGTTGAGATCAACTCCCCCCTTGTATGTCGGCCTAGCTACCCCTGATTACATTTCTCCTCCGACTAGAGGAACTATCAGAAACAGGTCTGGACACTAACCTCCTAATCCCGATAAAGGATCGACCTCACAAAGTGATACCTTGTGTAAAGGTGTCATCGGTTTTTGAGAATACTAAAAGACCTGCTCATATTAACTGTTGGTCCAGTAAAGCAGGACGCATCTCTATTGTTGCCAAGGTGGGATAACTTGCCATTCTTTTGAAAGCAGCTGGGAAACTAAGCTCTGAAAGGTACAAGTTCATGGAAGGATGGTGGGCTCGAGTGTGTGTCCTATAGGACCTCCCGAGAGCCATTTCCCTTTGCTTGTACTCTGGACTTTGTAGCCAATGGCAGAGCTGGAAGCAATCTCCATGGTTGAGTTGGGGAACGAGCATTCGAACTGATTCTCCTAAAAAGCCTAGGGCGGACGATGAGATGATGTATTAGGATTTAAGCGTCCTTGTAAGAGCGAGCACCTACATTGATGGTCAAGATTAGCTCCCCGTTGTATGTCGGCCTAGCTACCCCCGATTGCATCTCTCCTCCGACTGGAGACCCTATTAAGAACAAGTCTGGGTGCCAACCTCCCAACTTGAAACATAGAGGATTGTCATCTCTTTAGAAATTTCCTTCATCATCAAAGATGTATAATACGTCTGACTCTTTGGTAATCTTTTAAGTAACAGGGCGGGTGATCTCAACACTTATATAAGTCCTCGAGTCATGGTGATGCCGTAATCCGAGTCTCTGAACGAGCTCTTCTCCTGTATATCGGCTACCAACCCACTCGGGTGAGATAAATTCCTCGTGTGTGTTGTTGCTGTAGTTTAATCCCCCTGTACAAGCTTCCCTCTTGCAGACTGACTACTTGACCCCCCAAGTCGACTCTCCACCTCCAGTTGAGCTCGGTTCCTGTGAGTTGTCGACTCTCAACCTCCAGTTGTGCTCGGCTCCAGTGAGCTGTCGACTCTCCACCTCCAGTTTAGCTCAGCTCCTATGAACTGCCGACTCTCCACCTCTAATTAAGTTCGGCTCTTGTGAGCTGTTAACTCTCCACCTCTAGTTGAACTCAGCTCCTGTGAGCTGTCGACTCTCCACCTCCACTTAATCTCAGCTCCTGTGGGTTGTTGACTCTCCACCTTTAGTTGAGCTTCCTCCCGATTAGGTGATGACTATATTATCCACCTACAGTTGAGCTTGGCTCCTGTTAAGTGTCGATCTATTTAATATCTTCAGAAGAGATTCCTCCTGCTAGGTGTCGACTATATTGTCTCACTAAGTTGAGCTGAACTCCTAAGAGGTATGCAACCATACATGTGTGAACATCGATATACGAGCATGCGACTATAACCATGCAGGTGTGAGTAGCGATGTACGAGCATGCAATTACAACTATGCAGGTGCGAGCAGCAATGTGCGAGTATGCTGGCACAACTATATAGGTACGAGTAACGTTAAGCGATTTTGTATGAACCAATATGAGAGCAAAGATTGCGCGCAATGAACACTCAACCTCTCTGCGCCTATGAGCCTAACGAGTATCATCATTGAGCGAGTACGCGTGCAACGAGCCCTCAAACTCTCCACACCTATGAGCCTAGCGAGCATCATCAACAAGCGAGTATGCAAGTACAAAAATGAGAAAGACAACAGTACAAAAGAACCATCTTGCATTATATGGCAAGTATTACAAGACTTTTAAAAAAATTCAATGTTTCACAACTTTCTATCTTTACAAAGCTTGAACGCAGGAGGTCGTCGACTGTGTAACACCCTAAATATGATAGCAAAATTTTGTCACTCTCACCAGACAATAGTGGGTATCGCCTGGTGGTGATAGCGATAAAGCGTTGAGTTGGCACTCAACGCTCTCTACGCTCTCGACACTCTCGACACTCTCGAAGCACTCGACGCACTCGACGAATCGTCGAATGATATCGCCAAGTGGCGACAGTGGATATCGCCAGGCAATAGTGCCACATGGCGTGAGACATGTGTCGGATTGGCTGTTAAGCGGCCAATAAGCGGTGGTTGACCTGGGTCAGCGCGGTCAAAGCGGTTAAGTCGATGTTGCCAGGCGATAGCGCCAAAGTTGACCAGTCAACTCAAATCCTAGCCTTTGCTTTGTTTTGAAGGAGAGTTCATGTGGCTGGGATTAGTCCCGAATCCACTTAACCAGAGAAGAATAGGAAGGAGGTTTCATTCTCTTTCTCTCTTCATCTCTTGATTTTCCTTGAGTAAAAAGGAAGAAGAAGCTAAGGAAGTGCTGGGTTGAGCTTTGTGAGCACAATGAAGAAGATCTTGTGGTCGGAGGCCAGATACGAGGATAGATCCACGAAGAGGAGAGCGACGTGCTCCTTTCCATCCATGTAGAAAAGCTTCGCCATGGCTCCGAAGAGAACTACAAGGGTAACATTTTTCTCCTGGACAATTGAAGTCCTCAATATGCATACTTGCATGGAACCCCTCACCAAAAGGTGAAAAAGGGTGGATTCCTTTTGGTAGATTAGTATGGTCCCCATTTAATATTGCATTAGATCCAGAATTGTAAAGTAAGGAATAAGCATGCTGTGTGAAGCCCATCCGGATGGATTGGTCTGGATTGGTGATGTTTATTTTGTGTGCTGGAGTAGACTCCGAGTATAAACGTCTGGTTGTATGGAGTATGATGGTTATACCTATGAAAGGAGAGTAATATGAGTGAAAGTGAGGGTAAGATCTACCTTTACTCTAGAGGGGGAGGGGTGAATAGAGTTTTTTGAAATAATTTTGCAAATTAAAAATTAATTGGCAGTGGAAGACTTAATTTATTTATAGGTGTATTGTGCTTGCAGAGAATAAAACAAATTAAAGCAAGAAGTAAAAACACAGCACACAGCAAATCAAATACAGTAACCATAAGACACAAGGATCTATAGTGGTTCCCCAATCAACCTGGGTACATCCACTCTTCTACCACCCTAGGTAAGAATCCCTTGCAGGATGAGTTGATCAGGTGTCCTGTGCACCAATGAGCTTTTGATAAGGTGCTCAAAAACCAAACAAGATTTTTTGATCAGGTGTCTTTCCACCACTGAGTTTTGACAAGGTCTCAGAAACCAAACACAAAACTTTTGAAGGGAGTTTTGAGTAACCCTTTTATAGCAGAATGAAAGAAAAAGAAAGTGTAGATGTTCTTCTCTGTCAACAGTCAAAGAGAAGACTAGTGGATTATTGATGTCAAAGCTCCCCCTGAGATTTGCAGTTGTTCAGGAAGAGAAGCTTTGCACAGGGTGATAGGCCTTAGGAAGATGAGATCTCCAACAAATGATAATTTCAACAATGACTGAAATGTGTTGTGTTTGGAGTCTTGATTGATGAAGCCTTGAACAATTGAATCAGAGATGAGAAACTGTAATTCTGTAGTTATGTGTCTCACAGATCTCAGAGATTGTTCTTAGTTTTTCTCTTGTTATCTGTTATCCTTACTAATGATGTCTGTCTCTATTGTCTGAAATGATATATTGAAATCAAATCTTCTAGATAGCTGTTAGCCAGTCATAAATGACTTCCTTAATTGATAACTGTCTTTGGAGGAAAGTCCTAAGAATCATTCTCCTTTAGTCTCCTTGAAACTTGCTCCAGATTAATTAAAACGGCTACAAAATCCTTTGCATTAACTGCTGGATATGAATACATTTGAATTCCATAACTGACTGAATTTGAAATCCTGAAATCGTCGATCTCTCAAGAAAATCGTCGATCTGAGCTCGACTACCGTCGACCTGAGCTCAGAGACTGGAACTTGACTTGAAATAGAAATCGTCAATCTGAGCTCGACTATCGTCGATCTAAGCTCAGAGATCTGGATTTTGGCTAGAGACAGAAATGTCGATCTGAGCTCGAAGATCGTCGAACCGAGTTCGATGACTCGTTGAACTGAGCTCAGAGATAGTTGAACTTAGTTCGACGCCTCATCGACCGGAGCTCGACAACAATTGCCTTAGTCTTTCTTCACTTGTAATCTGATCTAGGAGGTCTTGGGGGCAGCTTTCAAACCTAAGTTCTAAGCCTTAGACCTATTCTAGTTGACCTTTAAATCTATACAATGACGTCAAGACACATTCCTAAGGACATAGTGATCCTTACCCAAATCAGTAATAGGGTGTTCCAACAATCTCCCCCTATTTGGGTTAGGATTACTATTTACAAGATATAGGAATTTTAAAAGCATACAAGAAAAAACAAAAGCAAATACAACATTGCAGAATAGAGTAATAATATTGCAGAAGCAAATGAATAATCACAGCAGATAGTTAGAGAGAGATATATACTGTTCAGCTTACATAATTAGTCCTTTTCCTTGCCATTTTTGAATAAAATTTCTCTGTTGGGATTTTGAGCTTCTTTTTTAGATCTTCTGTCATCAGCTGCACCTAGAGAGGTTTGAGATTTGGCTCTGGGGACAACTGCCTCTGGGTGCAACTTCATGTAACTTTTTGGTTCAAAGAATTTTCTGGAAAAATATCTCTCAAGCTCTTTCTTTCTTTGTTCAGACAATGTAGTAATATTTGAAAAATCTTTTCCTTATTCTCTTGCTTTCTTTATCTGGTCTAAAGCAACTAATTCCTTCATCCTTGATGTCCAAGAGATAAGATTGTTCTCTGGATCTTCATGGGGAACAGGAGGTTCATATCTATTGAAAGTATCAGCAGGAGGAGCTTTTGAGGGAACAATTTCTTTGAGCTTATATGGGAATGGACCAGAAGTTGAATCAATTGGACCTTGTCCTTCCCTTTGATAAGGATGTTGTCTGGATTGTTCTCTTGAATATACTCTGTATCCTCTTTGATTTCATCTATATTGGCCTCTTCTGGACTGGTAGCCTCTTTGTTGATGTCCTCTGGATTGTGATCTATCTTGAACCTGAGAGGAACTTTGAGTTGTAGCATGAGAGGTTTGTTGTGCTGAACTTCAACCAGATCCTGCATCTGGAGAGGGAGGAGGAGGAGGATGATGATGGGATGTGCCTTTGTCATACTTCCTCCTCTTCTTCATAGCCTTCAATTGGTTCTTAGAAAATTACATCCAGTGTTCAGTGATAGGACAATCATGCAGTATGTAGTAGGGAATATCATTATCATTGTTGACTTTTTCTGGAGGGACTCTCTTCAATGCTTTGCTTCTTGCTTTCCTCTTCCTTGCAATGGTTGTAGAGGAGTCATCAGAATCAGTTCTAAATTCATCACTGTCTGAGCTTTGAGGATTGTCATACATCTCATCAACCCTTTTTAATATATTCTTGCTGTTATTTAGTTTGTTTAGATGAAGCAACAACAATAAGAATAGGAGCAGTAACAGAAGCTGGAGCAAGAGCAGAAGTAGCAACACTAGCAGGAGCAGCAACAGAAACAATAGCAGGAGCAGCACTAACAGCAGAAACTGAAACACTAACAATATGAGCAGCACAAACATCAGAAACAACATTAACAGCAGCAACAACAGAAACAACACTATCCACAACAGTAGGCTCAATAAAAATATCAGGCTCTGAAACACTAGCCTATATTATCATATCATCAACAGTGTCAAAACAAACTTTCTCAGCAGCAGTATCAACACACACAACATCAACAGTAGCAGTAATAATTTTCACAGCCTTGATAGAATTGATATAAGATAATATCAAGCTAGGATCACAGCTAGAGACATGCACAATGGCCTTAGTAAGATCTTCAGCTTCTCGAGCTAGAAGATATCTGCTGTAAAGAGCATCAAAAGCTGAAAGCAGTGACCTAAAGTCAATTGTACTGAAGGATGGAACTGGAGCTGGGGCTGGAGCAACTGGCACTTCTTCTTCTGGAGCAGGCAACATCAATTCTTCATTTGGCATCTCCCCCTGCCTGGATTCAATGTAAACTGGATCAAGGTACCCCAAAGAAGGGCTTGCCTGAGGAGGATGGAAAGAAGAAAGCCTGGCAGATAACTCATTGATTGATTGAAGAAGTGGAGCAATGGAGGTATCCAGCAAGAGTGTTAGCCTAGGAGCTAACTGCAAGGGCAGGAATGTCTACTTGCTCAAGGGATGCTTGAGTAGAGGTAGAGGATAAAGGTACAGAGGTTGATGGTGTTGGTGGAGCTGCAGTTATGTGGAGAGAGGATGTGGATGGAAGTGGTATGGATGGTTGTGAAATGGGAATGGTGGAGATGGATGCCACTGGAATGGAGATGGATGGGGTGAAAGATGGTTGAGCAATAATATCTTGTAGCAGTTGTTGGTAAGAAGTAGAAGATGATGGGGGCTCTAGAGGTGATGAAAGAGAATCATCCATAAAGGAATCATCTAACAGATTGAATGATGGAAGAGGGATGGATGAATCAATGTCAAGAGGGGGATAATAATGTAGAGGATGGAATTGCTCTTGATGAGTGGCTAGAGGTGGTGAAGAGATAGTTGGAGATAAAATTGGGATTGGAGAGGAAATTGTGATGGGGGATGAAATTGAGATTGAAATGGTGGATGTAGGGATGGTTGAAGAAACTAGAGGTGGAGATGGTGGAGATGAGGAGGAAGCAGGCAATTCTTCTAGGGGGGCAGCCTGAGGGGAAGTGACTGGAACAGTCCTTGTGCCAGAAGTAGTGGTAGCTGTAGGACCCCTGCTGGGTTTAGCAATCTGCCTGTCCCACTTTCCAAAGAGAGCACAGGAGAGTCTCTTGGAAGCATTGATGTGCATACCATTGGATACAAGCAATTGGGGGCATCTATTATGCAAAAATAGGCCTAATATCCTCCCAAAGGTAACAAGGTTCTTGTTAATCTTCTTCTTAATTAAATCAAAAAAGATTTCTCCCCAATTCAAATGTTTCTTATCAACTATAGCAGCCATCAAGAAAAACTGATACCTAGAGATTATATTATGAGCAGAATGTTTTGCTAGCAGTACTTTTCCCACTATATCAGCCAAGAACCTATACTCCACTAAAAGGTTTTTCTTAAGCAATTTGTAAGGGTTTGCTGCTGAATGTCCCATTCTATCTAACATAGCAGAAAACTCTTCTCCAGACAATTCCACTGTATCATGTCCAGTACTTAATTGGAAAACTTCTGTTAGAAGTGCAGGAGTAAGGGATACCTGGGTTCCTGATATACTCCCAACCACAGTATTTTGATCCAGATTGTGGGCTGTGTACACCCATTCTTTAATCTCATCTGCAACAAGTTTCATCCTTGTAGTCATGATTGTCACCAACTATTTCTCCTTGAACAGCTCTAGAATATCGTTGAATATCTGATCACTTCCTTCAAATGAATCCATGTCTATATCAAAACTGGTGTCAAACTTCATTGCGGCTAAGATGGCAACTGAAGCGGCCATTTTTTTCCAGCAAAAATGAACAAACAAGACCAAGTGCAGAGAGGTTTGGAGGGAAGGAAAGCTCTGCAGAAAGTATGAATGCGCAAAAGAGAACGACGACCGAAAAATGAATTTTATATTAGGGTTCAAAGCAGAAAAGGAAAGATCATTGAACTCAGTTCGACGATCTGGGCTTCTAAAGGAATCTGAAAGGTCTTCAACATCGTCGATCTCTGTTCGACGATATTGGAGAGCGTCGAGCTTAGTTCGACGATCTCTGACCGGAAAGAGATAGCCTAGCACTATCTAAAAAATGCTGAGCTTTGTTCGGCGATCTCATGAGAACGTCGATCTCCGTTCGACGATCTTGGGGAAAAACGTCGAGCGGAGGTCAGAGTTTAGAAAGAACATATAGACACTAGAAAAAAAATAAAGTTTTTAGCCTAGTCTTGGTCAATTTTAAAGTTTCAAAATCTTGGATCTTAATTTAAACTTCCTCCAGCTAACATTCCTAACTGATTCAGGAAGAATGTGTGTTTCTTTTCATCCAAGGGTTTGGTGAAAATATCTCCCCTTTGCAAATCAGTTGGGATATATTGAAGTTTAATTTTATTTTTCTCAACATTATCTCTTAAAAAGTGATGTCTAATCTCTATATGTTTTATCCTACTATGGAGGACTGTATTTTGTACTATAGAAATAGCACTGGTGTTATCACAAAAGATTTTTGACTTATCTAAGTGTTAACCATAGTCTAGGAGCTGATTTTGAATCCACAATATTTGTGAGCAACAACTACCTGCTGCCATATATTCAGCTTCAACAGTTGATGTGAACACAGATGTTTGTTTCTTACAAAACTAGGAGACAAGTCTGTCACCAAGAAACTAACAAGTTCCACTAGTGCTTTTCCTGTCTACTCTACATCCAGCATAATCAGCATCTGAAAATCCAGTTAATTCAAATCCTGCATCTTTTGGACACCAGAGACCTAGATTTGGACAACTTTTCACATACCTAAGAATCCTTTTTACTAATGTTAAGTGTGACTCTCTAGGGCTTACTTGGAATCTAGTACAGATGCATGCAGCAAATATTATGTCAGGTCTACTAGCTTTAAGATATAATAAAGAGCCAATCATTGCTCTATATGTTGTCTGATCAACAGGTTTCCCATGTTCATCAGCATCTAATACAGCACTAGTAGGCATAGGTGTTTTCATACATGATGCTTCAGACATACCAAATTTTTAAACCAATTCTTTTGCATACTTGGTTTGAGAAATGAATATGCCATCAGCATGCTGTTTGACTTGCAATCCTAGAAAGAAGGAAAGCTCACCCATGCTACTCATTTCAAATTTTGAATGCATTAGGTTAGAGAACCTTTTGCACAAATTTGAATCAGTAGATCCAAAAATAATGTCATCTACATAAATTTGTACTAGTAGGATATTAGACTTATGGGTTCTAATAAAAAGAGTATAGTCTACTCTACCCCTTATAAAATTATTTTTCAAAAGAAAGCATGCTAAGTTCTCATACCATGCTCTAGGAGCTTGATTGAGACCATATAGTGCTTTATGCAATTTAAATACATAATCAGGATGAGTTGGAGAGATAAAACCTAGGGGTTGTCTAACATAGACTTCTTCCTTGATATCTCCATTGAGAAATGCACTCTTTACATCCATTTGATAGACCTTGAATCCATTGTGTGCTGCATAAGCTAAGAATATTCTTATGGCCTCTAGCCTTGCAACTGGTGCAAAGGTCGGGTCATAATCTATTCCTTCTTCTTGTGAGTATCCTTGTGCAACTAGCCTTGCCTTGTTCCTTACAATAATTCCTTGATCATCCAGTTTGTTTCTGAACACCCATTTTGTTCCAACAATGGAGTGATCCTTTGGCCTTGGCACTAGCTCCCAAACTTTGTTTCTTTCAAATTGATGTAACTCCTCTTGCATTGCAATGATCCAGTGTGGATCTTATTCTGCATCTTGTATGGATTGAGGCTCAATTTGATAAAGAAAGCAGGTGTGCATCAGATTTTGGTTGACCTGATTTCTGGTTTGCACACCAGCTGAGATGTCTCCAATCACTTGGGAGATTGGATGATCTCTTGATGTTACTAAATCAACATGGGGTGTTGATTGTTCACCAACCTATGTTGTTGTTTCCTCTTGTCGAACAACAACTAGCTCTTCAATGTGCTTCTCACCAAGATGTTGAGTGTCCTCTTCATCTTCACTGCTTTCACCTTTTTGTTGGATAGGTGAAGGTGTGGTACCCTCTTCAATTATGTGTAACCTGTTCAAATTTTCTGAAAGAGAGTGTACCTGCAAAGGTTTTATGGTAGAAGTATTTTTCTCCTTATAAGACATGTTAGTTTCATCAAAAGATACATGTACAGATTCTTCAATTTTAAGAGAAGATTTGTTATACACCCTATAAGCTTTACTGATCATGGAGTATCCCAGAAACACTCCTTCATCAGCTTTGGCTTGAAATTTTGCTATGTATTTCTTGTCATTATTGTGTATGTAACAAATGCAACCAAAATTTTTGAAATAATCTACTTTAGGTTTCTTCCCTTTGAGTAATTTATAGGGAGTCTTGCCCTTCAGCTTATGTATCAAACTTCTATTCAACACATAGTTTGAGGTGTTCACTGCCTCTGCCCAAAAGGATAGAGGAAGGTGAGCATCTGTCAACAATGTAGTAGCAGATTCAATAAGGGTTTTATTTTTCCTTTCAGCAACCCCATTTTGTTGAGGAGTTCTAGGAGCTGAGAAAGTATGCCTGATCCCTTCACTCTGACAGAACTCTTGCATAAGAAGAGAATCAAACTCTGTCCCATGATCACTTCTGATCAGGGCAATATGAGTATTGAACTCAATCTGTATGCATTTGAGAAACTCTGTCAAACACTTAAAGTTATCAGATTTCTTCCTCAGAAAGAACACCCATGTGAATCTAGAGAAGTCATCTACAACTACTAAAGTGTAAGATCTCCCTCCTAGGCTTTGTACTGTAATGGGTCCAAAAAGATCCATGTGTAACAAATACAAGATCCTAGGTGAATCACTCTTATTAAGTGACTTAAAGCTATTTTTAGTTTGCTTGCCTAATTGACAAGCCCTGTAGATTCCTTCCTTCTTGTAGGGGCCAGAAGGTAGTCCTCTAACAAGGTTTTCCTTGGATAGCCTAGCAATGGTTATATGGTTTATATGTCCTAATCTCTTATGCCATAGTTCATTTGGTTTACTAACAGAGTTGAACAAACAGATATCTACCTTAGTTGAATGAAAATCTACAAGATAGATGTTACCTTTCCTTTTACCGGTCAACACAGTTGTGTTGTCCTCTGATTTGATTTTGTATGAGGATTTGTTGAATGTCACCTTGTAGCCTTCATCACACAATTGACTGATGCTGATTAAGTTGTGCTTCAGTCCTTCCACATAAGCCACCTTCTTGAATTTGACTGACCCTATTTGGACTGCACCATATCCCTTGGTCTGTCCAAAGTTTGAGTCTCCAAATATGACTTTGGGTCCAAGCTTGGCTTTAAAGGATGTAATATTATCCTTTCTCCCTGTCATGTGCTTTGAGCACCCACTATCCAGATACCATTGCTAGTTTATTGTTGGATAGGTCTTCACCTGCATATATAATAATTTATTTGTTTTTGACCCAGTTTACCTTGGGCCTAGGTTGATAGCCTTTAAAATCTGAAATAAAAGACATCCTTGGTTGACTCTTATAGCCTTCAGGGTGATATCTCCTATGAGATATTATCCATTCAGCATAAGGGTTAAAGCTTTGGGATGTAGGACCTCTAGGATTGAAGTTTGACTTACCCTTAAAAAAATGTCCAAAGCTCTGAGCTCTGTTCGACGATCTCTGAGCTAAGTTCGACGATCTTGGGTCAGATCGTCGAGCTCCGTTCGAAGATCAACTTTGCCAGAGTTCAGAGTTCAGAGATCGTCGACCTGAGTTCGACGATTCAGCTTGAGATCGCTGAGCTCTATTCCGCGATCGTCGAGCTCTGTTCGACGTTTTCCGTTGAACTTTGGTTTTCTTAGGAAAATCAGGATTCTTCCTAGCTACCTCTACAACTCCCTTTCCTTTATCTGAGATAAATTTAATTGGGGTTGTTAACACTATAGATTGGCTGGATGAAGCACCCAAGCCCAGTGTACTGTTAAGTCTTGAGTTCACTGTGCTTGTGATGTCCATCAGTCTGATGCTTCTCCCATTGATGGATTCTTCAAACTTCTTTGCCTGAGATATTTCACTTTTCAGTGAAGCTATCTCCTCCCTACATCATTCCAAATCCTCAGAGAGTTTGAGGTTATCTGATTTTAAAATGCTATGTTCAAACAATTGATTTCTGAGAGAGATAATATCTTTCTCAGACTTTAGCAGGTCTAAACAAAGTGTCTTAAATTAAAATCTAAAGTCCTCTGAATTGAAATAAAAAGAATCTATTACCTGATCTTCTTCAGCTTCATGTTCAGATTCAGATTCTGACTCTTGTTCTGTATCAGAATTATGTTGAGAGGCATTGATAGCCATCATGCAGAACTCCTTCTCTTGGGCATCATCTTAATCATCACTTGAGCTTGATGAAGCCTCTGATTCTTCTTCAGTTTCACTCCAGGTTTCAGCTACAAATCCCTTCCTGGTGTGTTTGTTCTTGCTGGAGTAGGATTTGTTATTGTTGTTTCTACTAGAGTCTTTATCTCTTATCTTATCTTTCTTATCTTACTTGTCCTTATTTTGATTCTCTGGACAGTCAGGCACAATATGGCCTGGTTTCCTGCATCCAAAACAAATAATTTCTTTGTTATTGGACTTGTCATACCTTGGCTTTTCATGGCCTCTAGATGACCTTTTCCTGAAATCTTTTCTAGACATCTTGTTAAATCTTTTGGCCAGTAGGCTCATCAGCTCTTCATTGCCTATGATCTTGTCTTCAGGCTGATCTTCTGAAGCTTTGAAAGCAATTGTCTTCTCCTTCCCTATTGCTGGAGAAGCTGCCTTTTGTTCTTCCTCTCTATTCTTGATGAGCAGCTCATAAGACTTGAGCTTGCCCAATAGAGCTTCAGTGGTGATCTCATTTAGGATTCTGGCATCCTTGATTGGCAAGATCCTTGAGTCCCAAGTGTTGGGGAAGCACATTAGGATCTTATCATTGAGTTCAGTCAATGAGATCTCTTTATCCAAAGTTTTCAGTTCACTGATAATTAGACTGAGTCTGTTATACATGTCAGCAACTGGCTCAGTTTCTCCCTTCTTGAAATTCTCATACTGGGTTATGAGATGGGATCTTTTGTCCTTTCTTTCATCAGCAGATCCCGACACAAACTCAGATAGCTTGTCCCATATTTCTTTTGCTGAGTTGCATTCAACCACTTTTTGAAATATGTCATCAGACATAGTCTGAGACAATATGTTCATTGCCTTAGCATCAACAACTATCCACTTTTTGATTTCTACATCTGTTCCTGAAGGAGGTGGAACAACACTTATACTTGTACTTTCTAGAGGTCTTGGACACACTGTCAAAACAGAATTGAATATCTTCATCAATAGAATTCATGTATAATTTAATCCTTGCCTTCCAAAGTGCAAACTTGGAAAGATTGCACACTTGAGGTCTGGTGCTTGCATAGTCTTTGTTCTGTGCCATGATTTTATATGAAAATAATTAATAGAAAAAATAACCATCTATTAAAGATTGATCTTATCAGAGATCTTTTGGTTCAGGTGTTAGCCTGTAAAACAACCAACCTAGTGAAGATCTAGTTGTTGAATAACCAACCTGCCTCTGATACTAATTGAAAGTGAGGGTAAGATCTATCTTTAATCTAGAGGGGGGGGGGGGGGTGAATAGAGTATTTAAAATAATTTTGCAAATTAAAATTTAATTGGCAGTGGAAGACTTAATTTATTTATAGGTGTATTGTGCTTGCAGAGAATAAAACAAACTAAAGCTAGAAGTAAAAACACAGCACACAACAAAACAAATACAGTAACCAGAAGACACAAGGATCTATAGTGGTTCCCCAATCAACCTGGGTACATCCACTCTTCTACCACCCTAGGTAGGAATCCAATGCAGGATGAGTTGATCAGGTGTCCTGGGCACCAATGAGCTTTTGATAAGGTGATTAAAAACCAAACATGATTTTTTGATCAGGTGTCTTGCCACCACTAAGTTTTGACAAGGTCTCAGAAACCAAACACAAAACTTTTGAAGGGAGTTTTGAGTAACCCTTTTATAGCAGAATGAAAGAAAAAGAAAGTGTATATATTCTTCTCTGTCAACAGTCAAAGAGAAGACTAGTGGATTATTGATGTCAAAGCTCCCCCTGAGATTTGCAGTTGTTCAGGAAGAGAAGCTATGCACAGGGTTATAGGCCTTCAGAAGATGAGATCTCCAGCAAATGATAATTTCAGCAATGACTGAAATGTGTTGTGTCTGGAGTCTTGATTGATGAAGCCTTGAACAATTGAATCAGAGATGAGAAACTGTAATTCTGTAGTTATGTGTCTCACAGATCTCAGAGATTATTCTTAGTTTTTCTCTTGTTATCTGTTATCCTTGATAATGATGTCTGTCTCTATTATCTGAAATGATATATTGAAATCCAATCTTCTAGATAGCTATTAGCCAGTCATAAATGACTTCCTTAATTGATAACTGTCTCTGGAGGAAAGTCCTAAGAATCATTCTCCTTTAGTCTCCTTGAAACTTGCTCCAGATTAATTAAAACGGCTACAAAATCCTTTGCATTAACTGCTGGATATGAATAAATTTGAATTCCATAACTGACTGAATTTGAAATCCTGAAATCATCGATCTCTCAAGAAAATCGTCGATCTGAGCTCGACTACCATCGACCTGAGCTCAGAGACTGGAACTTGACTTGAAATAGAAATCGTCGGTCTGAGCTCGACTATCGTCGATCTAAGCTCAGAGATCTAGATTTTGGCTAGAGACAAAAACGTCGATCTGAACTAGAAGATCGTCGAACCGAGTTCGACGACTCGTTGAACTGAGCTCAGAGATAGTCGAACTGAGTTCGACGCCTCGTCGACTGGAGCTCGACGATAATTGCCTTAGTCTTTCTGCACTTGTAATCTGATCTAGGAGGTCTTGGGGGCAGCGTTCAAACCTAAGTTCTAAGCCTTAGACCTATTCTAGTTGACCTTTAAATCTATACAATGAGGTCAAGACACATTCCTAAGGACATAGTGATCCTTACCAAAATCAGTAATAGGGTGTTCCAACAAGGAGGTACTGGAGTTCTGCTCCAGGAAAATACCCAGGGAAAAATCCAGGTTTGGAGAATCTGTTGATATCGCCTGGCAACAGTGAGTGTTGCCGTCGGTGATAACTCCCAGTGAGCTATTTTCTTGCGTGGCCTTTCTCTAGTAGACCTGGGAGCCAGTGTATGAGAAGTTGAGGAATTTCAGAGCCCAACAATGGTCGTTGAGCCATGTGGCTTATGATTAAGTTGGGCCGTGGAGCCTAATTACTGCGTCGTTAAGTTAAGCACCTCTGAACGACTGGGTCATTAAGTTAAGCACCTCTGAACAGCTAGTCAGTCATTAAGTTAAGCACCTATGAACGACATGGTCGTCAAGTTAAGTACCTCTGAAAAATAAAGTTGACAGTTAAGTCATGGACCTCTAAACGGTTGTTTGACCCTAGAAAGTCTGGTATACCGAGAATGTGCCCTGAGTGCACGGGGCGTGTGGCCGTTGAGCCTACGTCTGTGGTGAATGATACTTAAATTGCACATTGTAAATGCCACAATATATATATGAAGCCTTGTTTGTAGGGATGGAGAAATGCCGCGCCGAGTAAGGGGTGGGATCATTATAAATGGGTCAACAAAATGCTGACCATTGCTTTGTTTGCCACGTTTTGGTGGGCCCTTTTGTGCAGGTGCTGGAGAGACAAGTGGGAAGTAGTAGGTTGAAGCCCATGTGCAGTAATTGGCTGGCCCTTGAAGGCCCAAAAGCGAACATTTACTGTTTTCATGTGTGGCCGACCTGCGTGCCGAAGTATGAAACCACTTTTTGTCAAATGAAACAGTTGTGATAAGGATACGGCCGAAACATGTGTTATATGTATATATATATATCATTCCTATTGCGCAGTGTACATTCTTGCAATGTATGGGTTCATAAACTAAAATGCTTCAGCTAGAATGCTCTGAGTTAGGGTGCATTCATAATTGAACTTGGATTTGGAAACAACTAGTAATCTCCTTACCTCTCCGTAGTATATGGCATCGGGCCTCAGCCTTACCTTCTATCATATGCTATATGACGGATGGGGGCATTATAGACCGACAAATATTCTTCATCGCCAGTACCACGCTTATACTCCTCGTCTCTGATGACGATGTCTTCCTCATCCTCGGTATCGACCTCATCATCCTCGTCATTATCGCTATCATCGCAGCTCTCTCCGCTGCTGCTATCGCTATCGCTGGAGCTAGAAGCGAAGGAGAGGATGCGGTCAGGAGAGTTGAACTACTTGTCGAGAAAGCCTAGGATGAGGTCCACGATTGTCAGGTTGTCGGCATCCAGGCCGAGGAAGCCATTGATCCACAGCTTGGCGAGAACGGAGTCCCCCGTTGCTCGCGTGATCCTACAGTGGATGGCAGACATCTTGCCTCTGTGGAAGTAGATCCTCTTGACCATCCTGTGCGGACTCCCCACTTGCTATTGCTCAGTAGGGCGAGTATCCGAGGGACCTGGGTGAGCTTCATCAACCACCGGGCGAGTCTCCAACTCGGCGACCCAGATATGCGCAATCTCCAGCCTGGCCTTCGTGTCTGCAAGGTCTTGCTCGAGATTAAAGATCTTTTTTGCCATCTCAATCTCGACGGCATGCGAGTATTAACAACAAGCATTTAGAAAAATCACCAAGTGAAATGGCGACAAAGTCGCGCTGAGAAGCACGAGTTACCTCATACTCTTTCCACCGGACAGATTGCATCCCCAAATTAATCGCCTTCTGCGGGACAATCATCAACACCTCCTGCGACTTGAGGAGACTCCTCACGATGTGATGGTCCAGCTCGACAGCTTACAGGAGAGTGCGAGATGTTTGGTGGGCGAGCACCTTTGGGCTTAGATCCGGAATCGACTTAGTATCCTCTTGCCCGTATAGCGTGAAGGCGACGTCGTAAGTGTAACGTCCCAATTCGCGCTAGGCCCCCCTCGCACGAGTTCTGAGTCAAGAGACTTGACTCGGGCTCGGGGCGCACTGGCAAAAGGTGTCAAGTGTGTTGAACGGAGTGATGGGTTGAGTGATATCCGACGAATTTGTCGAGAATGCCCGGTTATACTAACCGATCATCGAGAATGATGATCGATCGTCGAGTATCGCTGACTAATACTCAACACACTCAACGCCAGAATTTCCGATAAAAGGGTTAAGGGACATTCATCGGGAATCATTGTTGATACCCGACGAATTCGTCGAGAATACCCGGCTATACTCACCGATCGTCGAAAATGATGACCGATCGTAGAGCATCGTTGACTGATACTCAACACACTCAACGCCAGGATTTCTGATAAAATGCTTAAGGAAAATTCGTTAGGAATCATTATTGATACCCGACGAATTCGTCGAGAATACCCGGCTATACTCGTCGATCGTCGAGAATGGAAGCTGATTCCCGCCGAATTTGAATTGTGCGTTTTTCGCCCAGGCAGATTCGCTGGCTTTTACAGGCGGACCGAACCATATTTCGGGATTCGTGCTGGATGATCCCTTGGATCGGTCATTTCTAATAAGACCTAATTTGGGCGGTCCAATCAGAAATTGACATATGGCGAAGTGACATAACCCTAATGCGCTAATATAAATAAGAAGGAAACTAAACCCTAGCCGTCACTTCGACCACTGCTGAGCCCTTACCCGCGCAAAACCATCGGGAGAGAAGCGGATCATCAGAGTTGGAGTTCTGGAGGAAGAAATGCTTGCTGGAGCCAGCCAAGCTGTGGAAGAGGAGGAAAACCATCGCCGTCGAGGAGGAAAGGATGCCGCGGAGGAGGATGACTAGATCCATGGCCGGGAATGATGGTACCGCTGGAAATGAGGTGAGCTTCCTCCCCTCTCCCTTGGTGCTAGATCTGTAGTTAATATTCTAGGAGAGATATCGACTCCATAGAGTCTTGATGGTGAGGAGGAGATTTCTTAGGGAAAAGCCATGCCTAGGTCATTTTCTAGGCTTAGTCTCCTCCAACCTCTTCATTCTTCAAAGTGAAGATGAGAGAGTGATTCGTGGAGAAGTATGGCTTTGTGAGGGTGAATAAGGGTGGACGTAATTTCTGGAGAAGCTTTTGGGAGATCGATGTAAGGAGGAAGATGAACGGATGCCGTTCATCTCACCTTAAGATGCGTGCATAAATCTAATTTCTGCACGCAACGATCTTCATGGCCAATTTCGAGGGTGTTTTGATCATATCTGGGTTTTCGACTCAACATGAAAGTTGTAGCCCTCGAAATTATCTTTTCAACGAGTGGTTGCACGTTTCCATCCGATATCTGTAGCCACGGGAAAGTCAGTTCGAATCTGCTGTGATTGGAGGAAATTCCACCAAGGAAATCTGTATCTTGTACGCAGCAGGCTTCGAATTAATTTCTGGTGTGATGCGATCAGATCTGGGCTTTCAACTAAACACGAAAGTTGTATACCTTGAAATTATCTTTCCAACGAGTGGTTACACGCACTCGCCGGATTTCTGTAGCCACAGGAATCCTTGGTCGAAGTTGCTGCTCGGATTAAGGCTGCACCTAAACTCTGGGCTGTGTAATGTGGAATTCGATTTGGTGGAATTTAATGTTGCGATCCAACTCAAGGTTTGTGTGAACTCTTTTGACATAATCATCATAGTGATATGATAAGTTGATATTATAAATCTGAATTTGTATAACTAGTTGTGGACAAGCTTAATTTAAGGAAAGAGCCTGATATAAATTGGTAGATGTATATTGATGCCCATTATCTATATCATGTGTAATTCATTTGGAAGGCAATATAAATGATTTAAATATGGCCATGATGTATGTTGAATGGATAGAAGGGAATTAATAATCCAATGCTTAGAGTGTCGTCTCTCTACGGGTAGCATTGTGGAAGTAACAAGTGCGGTGTTGACCGCCACTAGTTGGAATGAGGTTGAGATGAGTAAAGTTGGACGGTTGGGCTTGGCCCTCAGTTCACGTCCCGAGGATCCTTCCGTATTTGATGGATGGTTAGGCTTGGTCCTCGGTGTTCAAGTCCCGAGGCTCCTTCCATGCCACGAGATTGTGGAATTGCATGTGGTGTGAGTCGACACACGGTATCGTAATCCTGGGTTAAGGATAGTGTGGCAGGTCTACGGGCTCGCCAATCGTCACACTGATGGGAGTTGACAGTTAGACATTGGGGGGTTGGGCTTGGTCCTCGATGTTCACGTCCCGAGGCTCCTTCCGTGCCAAGTGAACAGTTAGGCTTGGTCCTCATGCTCATTTCCGGGGCTCCTTCCGTGTCATACCTTAGGCCATTTCGGGGCTAGGATCTTGGTGCACATTTACCCAAGAGAACCCGCTGAGCCGTAGTACGCAGGTGAGCTCCGCTGTTGTGTTATTAGCATTGAGGCGTACAGAGGCCTAGGCCAGGTAGTGTGGAGGCCAGCCTAGTAGTGGAGATGCCCGCTCTACTGTCACTGTTTGGCCACGACGGATGATGCCTGAGAGGTTAGCTACCTGCTCGAATAGTGGGAACTATAAGTCTGTGTTGACATAGTGATTGCATGTGCTTGATCATGGGTGTGTCATTGCATTGTATACATAGCATTACACTTCATTACATACACAAGACCCTCATCGTATATGTTTGTATGAGCACTCCTATACGATGAGTTACTTACTGCTGAACGACCCTCAACTTATATGCTTGTATGGGCATCTATATAAGTTGAGTTACTTACTGTTATAACATTATACTCTCTTGCTGATGTAGATGGTAGAATTGTATAATAAGAGGTTGCTCATTTATACACTTATTCTATTGCTACTTATGACATGTATACTTACTTCACCTACTTGTACTACTATTTTATATATATTGTACCTGTTCCTTTCTCCGCCCAGTGCCGATGAGTCGCCGGGGGAGCGGATGTGAAACTACTTAGTCTTTATGACTAACGGTTGCTACGTCTTCCTTTTTAGGAGGAAACCCCACAGGTGGAGCAGCAGGTCATGCAGCTGGACAGCCAGGCCAAGATGACAGGGCCTAAGGGGATAGTACCGTCGCTACCGTCGGTTACAGATGTGAGTGAGAGAGATTTTATTGTAGCCCTTCGGGGAAATTCTATTTACGTACTCTGATTACGTAGAAGCTTGTTTAGCTTCTCTTTTGCTGTACTTATGGACTTATGCTTAGTGTGGATTGACTTCTTTATATTATTATGGTTGGGTTGGCATTTATGTGTTGATATAGGTTGTAGCTGGCAGGATAGACGTCTTGTGGTACGGGCTAGTCCGAGTGCTAGTGTTACCGCAAGGCGGCTGTTCTGGGCATAAGACCCCTCTCATGCCGTGTTCTGTGTTCTGGGAGGGGGGTATTACAAATGGTATCAACTTGCTACGATCCTCCAAGGAGAAAGTCACTTAACAATGGTGCCATCCCGTTTGATTAGTCAGTTTGGGGACAAACTTACTTAGCGGAAGCAGTGGTGTGCCTATATGTAATTCACACTAAGTTGTCCATCTTTGGCCTTAGATTAGCCAACCTAACCTTAGGTTTGTACCCTATGTGTAGATCCCAGTACATGCTGAGCCAGTGAGGGGCACCCCCGCCCCGTCCGTACCTACACAATTCCAATAGTCAGAGCTGGGGCAGACGCTCACAGCTATTTTGGACGCCTTTATGTCCCAATCTCAGCAGGCACCTGTACAACAACAGGGTCTGGGATCTAGTTGGTTAAGCATTTTTCGAGCTCTCTCCCCTCCCGCTTATATTGGGACAGAGTCGACGGTGCATACGGAAGAGTGGCTCGACACTATACAAGAATTATTGGCAGGAATAAGATGCCCAAACAACATGGCGGTGACCCTTGTGGTGACACTCTTAGAGCTGCACGCCAAAAGGTGGTGGAAGTTCCTCATGGGCTCCACTTTTCATGGAAGAGTGTACACGGACATTAGTTGGAGCGAATTCTCTGAAGCCTTCTTAGAGCACTTCATCCCCTCGGCCGCTCGGGATGATCTTGAAGAGAGATTTTTGCAACTAAAGCAAGGGGTCCAAGTCGGTGACAGAGTACCAACGGGAGTTTCAGCACCTTGCTAGATTCGCTGACTCCTATGAGTTGGATGATAGAGGGTACGCCAAACGATTCTACAAAGGCTTGCGAGATCCCCTAAGGAAAGCCCTTTTGTTTATAACGGACTCTAGTCTGGCGGAGATTATCGATATGGCGAAGAGATTGGAAGCAGACCACTTGGGAAGTGGTAAGAGGCCAGTGAGGGCGTGATGGAAGCCGGCCCCAACAACAGAAGGAGATTTGACAGTAGAAGAGGAAGAGGATATCGGAGAGGTGGCAGGCGTTTCCCCCAGAATTTTAGAGAGGAGCGCCCTGTTCCGCAACTTCCAGCATTACCTCCACCTCAACAATTTCAGCAATACGACGGAAGGCAGGAACGAGTGTGCTTTGAATGCAACCAACCGGGCCACATTCGACGCTACTGTCCGCAACTGTTTAGAGATGCGCCTTTTGCTTTCCCTCCAGCAACCCCTCGGGAGCGAGGGTATGTGCGTGTTCGAGGACGTGGACCACGAGGAAGAAACCCCGGACCCGCTCGGGATCAGATGTATGCCTTGGATATGACTCAAGAGCGGAATCCTCAGGAGATGATTGCAGGTACAATTTAAATTAGCCATTTTTCTTCCATTAATATCCTCTAGTGGCTTAAGATATACTAGACGTCTAGCTTGAGTATTATTAATGACACTTAGGCTTGGATCAGATGTATGCCTTGGATATGACTCAAGAGCGGAATCCTCACATTCTTTTGTGTCTGAAGACTTTATCAAGGATATACACGGAGTACAATATTTCACTGGTATTGCTCGAAGAGTACGCCTCCCAGACAGATCTGAGATGACGTCAACCGCGAAGTGTGAGTTGGAGATAACCATTGGGGGAAAGACCTTTGATACCCCCGCCATAATTTTGAGAATACCAGAATTCGACCTCATTCTGGGCATGGCGTGGCTGGATTGGCACCATGCAAGAATCGACTGTGCGGAGAAGCAAATCTATTTGAGGCATGGAGACACTGATGTAATCTTCCAAGATATAAATTTCGCACCACGATTATTGTTATCCTCAATCCAGACCTTGAAAGCTCATATGAGAGGGGATGAAGTCTACATGATATGTTTCGAACTGAAGGAGGTGAGGGTAGATGTGAAGGATGTGCGGGTAGCACGGGATTTCCCTGAGGTATTTCCTGAGAAATTACCAGGGTTACCCCCGCATAGAGAAGTGGATTTTCACATTAAGCTTGTATCAGGAGCTAAGCCTGTTTTCAGGACCCCTTATCGAATGGCCCCAAAAGAACTCGCAGAGTTTAGAGTTTAACTGCAGGAGTTGGTAGAATCAGGGTTTGTTCGCCCCAGTTCATCACCTTGGGGAGCCCCTATTCTATTCATTAAGAAGAAAGATGGAACCCTGCGTTTATGTATAGACTATTGGGAGCTCAACCGACTGACGGTACGGAACACCTATCCGTTACCTCGGATCGATGAGTTGTTCGATCAACTGGTGGGAGCGCATTGGTTCTCCAAACTGGATTTGCGCTCGGGGTATTATCAATTGAGAATATAAGAGGATGATATCCAGAAAATGGCTTTCAGCTCAAGGTACGGCTTATATGAGTTTACGGTGATGCTGTTTGGGCTCACAAATGCCCCATCAGCTTTCATGAGCTTGATGAATAAATTTTTTGAGGCCTATCTAGATGTCTACGTCATTGTGTTTATTGACGACATCTTAGTCTACTCTAAGACGGAGGAAGAGCATGCCGGGCATCTGGCTTTAGTTCTTGAGAAGCTAAAAGAGAACGCCCTATTCGCCAAGTTTAGCAAGTGTGAATTCTGGCTTAGGGAAGTGGCTTTCTTGGGTCATGTAATCAGTAGGGCTGGACTAGCTGTGGATCCGACCAAGGTGCGTGTCATGAAGGAGTGGTCGCCCTTAAAGTCGGCGGCCGATGTGAGGAGTTTTCTTGGACTTGCCGGATACTACCGCAAGTTCGTAAAAGGATTCTCCAAGATTGCCCTCCCGCTTACTTCTTTGACAAAGAAAGGTGTGCCATTTGAGTGGACATCCCAATATGAAGCGGCATTCCAGGAATTGAAGGATAGACTCACCTCCGCCCCCATCCTTGTCCTGCTGTCTGGGAAGGAAGGATTTCAAGTTTACAAGGACGCGTCCTATCAGGGGTTGGGAGCGGTGTTGATGCAGCACGGGCACGTGATTGCTTATGCTTCAAGAAAATTGAAGAAGCATGAAATCAATTACCTGGTGCATGATTTGGAGCTAGGAGCAGTGGTGTTCGCCTTGAAGGTATGGAGGCATTATCTATACGGCATCCACTGCGAAATCTTCTCGGACCATAAAAACTTGAAGTACATTTATACCCAGAAGGAGTTGAACCTAAGACAACGGCGGTGGTTAGAGTTTCTATGCGATTATGAGTTCATCTTGAACTACCACCCTAGAAAAGCAAACTCTGTAGTTGATGCGTTGAGCAGGAAAGTACCTGGCTCGAGCCCAGAGTCTCGGTTGATGAGCATGGAGTTGGCGCGAATGATTGAGGAGATGGATATTACATTGATATTTAAGGCTCCTTCGGCAGAATATACGGAGTACTTGTCCAACGTGAGCATAGTTTGTGATATCCGAGACTGGATCCGAGTGGAGCAAGGATTGGATGCGGCTCTGGCCCCGGCACTCAAGTTGATCGAAGATGGGGCTACTGACGAGTACACACTAAAGGACGGCCTCGTTTACTTTCGCGGCCTGCTCTACATTCCCAAAGGCGGTAAAATCCGGGAGGATATCTTGAGAGAGGCACATTGCTCTCAATATTCAGTGCACCCGGGAATTTCAAAGATGTACGCCGGCTTACGGAAGACGATGTGTTGGCCGGGAATGAAGAAGGATGTCCGATACTTTGTCATGCATTGTGAAGCCTACCAAAGAGTGAAGGCGGAGTGTAGGAGTCCCGGTGGCCTGTTGCAGTCATTGTCAATCCCCGAGTGGAAGTTCGAAGATATTTCCATGGACTTCGTACCTGGGCTACCTCGCTCCCGCTCAGGAAATGATTCAGTATGGGTTATCGTTGATCGCCTGACAAAAGTTGCCCGGTTCATTCCTATGAATAAGGAGGCTCATGTGGATGTCTTAGTACGCCTTTTCGTGGAGCAGATTCTACGGTATCACGACGTACCTAAGACGATAGTTTCAGACCGTGATGGTCTCTTTACCTCCAAGGAGTGGAAGGCGGTACATGCGTATTTGGGCTCGCGCCTTACCTTCAACACCGCATTTCATCCTCAGACGGACGGGCAGTCTGAGCGGACTATCCGAACATTAAAGGATCTGTTGAGATTGTGTGTGATAGATATGGGAGAGTCGTGGGAAAGACTCTTGCCCTTGGTGGAATTCTCCTACAACAACAGCCATCAAGCTAGCATTGGCATGGCACCCCATGAAGCCCTATATGGAAGGAGGTGTAGAACCCCCTTATCTTGGGTGCAAGATGAAGACCCGAAGACTTTGGGTGTTGAATATATAGATGACACGGATGCGGTGTTTAGGTTGATACGGGATCATATTGTTGGTACCCTAGTTTGGATTTGAGTTCAGTCTTCACTTTTAGTTTCTTGACCCAAGATTTATCTATGGTCAAAGGTTAGCTAATAGGTTAGATTCCCTTAGTTGTAGAATTGCTTATCTAGATGAGAAATTTGGTTAAGTCGTTTTTGGTTCGACTATAGTCGAACGCCATTCGACCATCGTCTATCGACTGGTCGACAATCGTCTATCAGTTGTTCGACATTCGTCTGTCAGCAGATCGTCTATCTCTGAGTTAGTTCAACTCTTGTTAGCTTGACGTTCTGTGGTATCTGCCTCGTCGATCGTCGAACCCCGCTTGACTTCTTTTGACCTAACAGATCTCTTGATAGTTCAACTATTTGCTTGGATAATTCAACTATCTGATAGTTCGACTATCTGTTTGATAGTTCGACTATCTGCTTGGATAGTTCAACTATCTGATAGGTCGACTATCTGTTTGATAGGTCGACTTTCTGTTTGTCTTTGATAGTTCGACTATCTGTTTGATAGGTCGACTATCTGTTTTGTTTGATAGCTCGACTATCTATTTGATAGGTCGACTATCTGTTTTGCTTGATAGTTCGACTATCTGTCTTGATAGGTCGACTATCTGATAGCTCGACTATCTGTTCTGATAGGTCGACTATCTGCTGTGGTAGTTCGACTATCTTCTTTGATAGTTCGACTATCTGTGTCGTTCGACTATCTATCCGATAGGTCGACGTTCTCCGTGCTTCGGTCGACGATCTCCGAGGGTCGTTCGACGTCTTTTTGTCTGCCTTTAGTAAAGTTATAGTATGTATTTCTTATCTGCTTGGCATATTTTATTAAAGTATATTTCATTGATATTATGCTATTCTTTCCAGGCAATCTCTGCTCCATTCTTTATGCTTGAGCCAATCTTTATCTGACAAAGTGTTTTGTCTTATTAGTTGAAATATATTTTCTGCTTTATCTGCCAAGCAGTCCTTTATAGCCGTTAGACTCAGAAAGTCTTCTCTGGCCGTAAAGAGTTCTTTCTGATGTGACCTTTTTCTTGCACCCCTTTTATCAGATTGGATATACAGCTTCTTAGAAAGCTTTATCCCCTTATAGCATGTCTGTCTGCAAGATTTGTTTTTTTGCTTTATACTTCTTGCAGCCCAGATTGTAGATTTCAGAAGAAGACAAAGTTCAAACTCAGATTAGAGCCGTTGCAAAGGCTCATATATAAAGAGCTTCTTTTTGAAAGAATATATACACAGACATACAGATACAGATATACAATTTACAAGAAGTTTTACTCTCAGCAGCATAGAGATCTACAACTCTCAGAAATTCACATTCAACTGAGAAGATCAAATCTCTTCAGCATTCTTCTTTCTCCTGAGTTCATCCTGCTCACAGGAAGACTTTCACTCAGAGGCTTTTAGAAGAAGAAGAAGAAAGGAAGTTGTTTGAAGAAGAACACCTTTTCCAAATCAAGAGTCTTCTTCAAGCTTCTCCTTCAGAACCCCAAGATAGTTCTTTGTCTTAGTTCAAAAGAGTTCCTGCACCCTGAAGCAAGACTCCTTCCTGGATATTCTCTAAGCCAGGGGAGCCTTGATTCTTTAGAGCTTTCTAGCTCTGTGCAATCCACTAGCTTCTCTAATCTATTTAACAATAGAGTAAAAACTTTAACTCTCTCAACCTCCTGTACAAAGGGTTATTACTCCCTTCAAAAGTGAACCCTTGGTGGTAGGGCACCTGATCAAAAACCTGTGTTGGATTTTGAGCTCCTAATCAAAAGCTCAAAGGGTCTACTTAATCTACCTGAAGCAGATCAGTTGGTGGCAGGGCACCTGAACAAAAACCTGTAGTGGATTCCTACCAGGGTGGTAGAAGAGTGGACGTACCTATTTAGAGGGAACCACTATAAAATTTCTTGTGTCGTCTGTGCTGCTTATTTAATTTATTGCACTGTGGCTGTGAGTAGAAATAACTAGGATTGCTAGTTGCTGTGATAGGACCCAAGCTTAACTGTAATTACAGTTAGCTCTCTCTTGTGCACTACACTTTGTGTTAGGCTCTAGGGTTTCAAATATCTGTAAACTTATTCCGCAAATTAACTCCAAGGGAGTTGAGTAGGGTGTCCTAATTTTTGAATGCTCTATTCACCCCCCTCTAGAGTTGTATCTATCCTCACTTTCAATTGGTATCAGAGGGAGGTTGACTGACTGTACAGGCTAACACCTGAGTCTCAAGATCCTGATAGATACCAAGCTTATAGATATTCACTTCATGGCCCAGTCTAAGGATTACTCAAGCACCAGACCTCCAGCATGCAACTTAGCTAAGTTTAGTATCTGGAAGGCAAGAATAAGATTATATATGAACTCTATCGATAAAGACATTTTCTCCTCTATTTTGACAGGACCTCCAGCACCTCCTGCTGCAACCACTGCTACAACTTCTACAAATCTAAGTGCAGTGCCTCCTCCAGATTACAATGATGCCTACAAGAAGGCAAAGATAGCTGATGCCAAAGCTATGAACATTCTGGCTCAGACTATGTCTGATGAAATTTTCCAGAAAGTGGCTGATTACACCTCTGCAAAAGCCATGTGGGACTCACTGAACCAGATTATAGCTGGTTTAGCTAATGAAAGGAAGGACAGAAGGTCCAACCTTATATCCCAGTATGAAAACTTCAAGAAAACTGAAACTGAATCAGTTGAAGCCATGTACATCAGACTCAGCTCAATCATCAATGAGCTGAGAACTCTTGATAAGGAAATTACATTGACAGAGGTCAATGATAAGATATTGATGTGCTTCCCCAGCATATGAGATCTTAGGATCTGGCCTATCAAGGAGGCCAGAAGTACAACTGAAATCTCAATAGAAGCTCTCCTTGGCAAGCTCATGTCTTTTGAGCAAGTGCTGAAGACCAGGGAAGCTGAGGCTGAAGCAAAGACTCCAACTCCAACAAGAAAAGAACAAACTCTTGCTCTCAAAGCTGCTGATGCTTCTGAAGGAAGCCAATCTAATGAGAAACTGATGGCACTCTTTGCCAAAAGGTTTTTCAAGATGGGAAGAAAAGACTTTAGAAAGAAATCTTCAAGATATGAAGATAAACCAAGGTATGATAGATCTCCTGCTAAAGAAATCATTTGTTATGGTTGCAGGAAACCTGGACACATTCTACCAGAGTGTCCAGAGGAAAAGAGCAAAGAAAAGAGAAAGGAAAAAGAACATCACAGGAAACACTCCAAGTCCTCCTCCTGCAAAAATAAGAAAAAGGAGAAGGGATTTGTTGCTGAAACTTGGAGTGATTCAGATGAGGAATCTTCCTCCTCAAGCTCCAGTGAGGATGAGGAAGAGAAGAAGGCAAAGGAAATCTGCCTTATGGCTATTGATGCCTGCAGCAATCACTCAGCTGCAGAGAGTTCTGATGATGATGAAGAGTTGCCCACAGAAGATCAGGTATTATCTTCATATGACTTTTCTTCATCTGAATTTAAATCTGAATTTAAATCCCTTTGTTTAGATATAATTAGTTCAGAAAAGAAAATTAAGGAACTTAGAAATAAGTTAGCTGAATCAGAATCTATCTCCATTGAAAATGCTAGGTTAGAAGCAGAACTCACTAAATCTAGTGATGAAATAAAGTTTCTTAAAAATGAACTAGCAAAGTCCAAGAGATTGGAAGAATCATTAAATGGTAGAAGCCTTAAGTTGCTAGAAATCACCAGCATGACAAACACTAGGTCAGGCAATAATAAGCTAGGCTTAGGAGCTTCATCATGTGAACCCCCAATTATTCTTAAAAATCATCTTTCAACTCCAGTGAACTTTATTTCAGCTAATGGAATAAAGAACACTGAGCAAGTAAAACAAGTTAATCAAGCCTTAAACAAAGCTAAGAGAGAAAAGAGAAAGCAAAAGTTTAAAGAACTACAAAAAGCATCGAACGTTGCTCGATGATCGCAGGCTCAGTGGTCGAACGAAGCTCGACGATCTGAGCATCCATCGTCGAACGCCGATCGACGTTTTCAATATGAATTTCAAAATTGCCACCAGAACCTTAGAAACCTTAATATGAATAGAAACCCTAGGTTTGTGGACCCATTAACTGCATGGAGCATCCCACCTAGGAGATCTTACCCTTTAGTATATAAACCCTAACCTGCTTATTCTTTTATTTCTAGTTTTTATTATGTAAAGAATAATGGACTTAAGGTTACCTGGGTCCACAATGTTTAACTTAACTCACTGCAGGTGAAGACCTATCCTATCACTCAGGACAAGTGGTATTTGGATAGTGGTTGCTCCAAACATATGACAGGGAACAAAGAAAATCTGTCAAAGTTCAAGGCCAAGCTTGGACCAAAGGTGATCTTTGGGGATTCTAGCTGTGGTCAAACTGAAGGATATGGTAGGATTACCATTGGAGCAGTAACTTTCAAAAGGGTTGCATATGTAACTGGACTGAAGCATAACCTTATCTCAATAAGTCAGTTATGTGATGCAGGGTATCAGGTATCTTTCACTAACTCTCTCTGTAATATTACTTTAAATAGTAATGTTGTGTTAGTAGGTATTAGACAAGGTAATATTTATTTAGTAGATTTTAATTCAACCCATTCTGAAATCTGCTTATTTAATGAAGTAACAAATAACAACACTTTATGGCATAAAAGGCTTAGCCATGTTAACCTCAAGAACATATCTAGGTTATCTAAATACAACCTTATTAGAGGTTTACCTTCTTGCCCCTACAAGAAGGAGAGCCTATGCAAGGCTTGTCAATTAGGCAAGCAAACCAAAAATTTTTTTAAATCTGTAAATAAAAGTGATTCACCTAGAATCCTGTATCTATTACATTTGGACCTTTTTGGCCCAATAAATGTACAGAGTCTAGGAGGAAAGTATTACACTTTAGTAATTGTAGACGACTTCTCTAGGTTCACTTGGGTGTTCTTCTTGAGAACTAAGGCTGATAACTTCAAGGTTCTTACAGACTTTCTACTTTGTGTGCAGACTAAGTATTCTACTCATGTGGCCTTGATCAGAAGTGATCATGGTACTGAGTTTGAGTCTCTTCTCATGCAAGAATTCCGTGAGAAAGAAGGTATCAAACATAGCTTCTCTGCTCCTAGAACTCCCCAACAAAATGGGGTAGTGGAAAGGAAAAATAGAACCCTGATTGAAGCTGCAGGAACACTATTGGCAGATGCTAATATGCCTCTCTCCTATTGGGCAGAAGCTGTTAGCACAGCTAATTATGTTCTGAACAGAAGTCTTATACACAAGCTTAAGTGTAAAACTCCTTATAAGTTGCTTAAAGGAAAGAAACCTAAAATAAATTATTTTAGAGTGTTTGGTTGTGTAGTATACATTCATAATAACAATAAAGAATACCTTAGAAATTTTGAAGCAAAAGCTTCAATGGGAATCTTTCTTGGATATTCCCAAGTAAGCAAAGCTTATAGGGTATTTAATAAATCAACTTCTAAAATTGAGGAATCTGTGCATGTGTCCTTTGATGAATCTCAGATGTTTTACAAGGAGAAGGAAACTTCTCCTTCCTCAAGTTCATTGTAGGTACCAGAAGTCAATAAAGATGTCACTCAAGAGATTCTCCATCTATCAACTCTTCACATCACTGATTCAGACAGTGATGAAGACTTTGCAGAAGCTGTTATTGTACCACCAACAGTTGATCCAATTCCTCCTGAGGAATTAATCCCAATTGTTGCTGAAGATCACATCCCACTTGCTGATGTTGTCACACTTAGAGATCATCCTACATCTCAAGTGATTGAAGACATATCAGCTGGTGTACAAACAAGACATCAATTAAGACAGGATGTGATGCATGCTTGTTTCCTTTCACAGATTGAGCCCCTCACCATTAAAGATGCTGAGCTAGATCCCCACTGGATCATTGCTATGCAAGAGGAACTCAATCAGTTTGAAAGATGTAAAGTATGGACTTTGGTTCCAAGACCTAAAGGCCAACTGATCATAGGCACCAAGTGGGTGTTTAGTAACAAGTTGGATGCAAATGGAATTATTGTAAGGAACAAAGCTAGGCTTATAGCTCAGGGCTACAGACAGGAGGAAGGTATAGATTATGACCAAAACTTTGCTCCTGTTGTAAGGCTAGAGACAATAAGGATCTTTCTAGCCTATGCAGCCTATATGAAGTTTAAGGTCTTTCAGATGGATGTCAAAAGTGCATTTCTAAATGGTGAGCTAAAGGAAGAGGTATTTGTTGAACAACCTCCTGGGTTTGTCTCTTCAACTCAGCCCTCACATGTTTTCAAGTTGCAAAAAGCTCTTTATGGACTTAAACAAGCACCCAGAGCCTGGTATGAGACTCTAGCTAGTTTCCTGTTAGAGCACAACTTTGTTAGGGGAGTAGTTGATAGAACCCTTTTCGTCAAGCACCACAAGGACACAATCCTGTTAGTTCAAGTGTATGTGGATGATATTATTTTTGGTTCCACTGATCCCAAACTATGCAAAAAGTTCTCTGACTTGATGCATTCTAAGTTTGAGATGAGTAGTATGGGTAAGCTGTCTTACTTTCTTGGTCTCCAAGTAAAGCAAGATGCTGATGGCATCTTCATCTCCCAATCCAAATATGCCAAGGAATTGGTAAAGAAGTTTGGGATGGCTGATGCTTCAGCAATGCATACACCTATGGCTACTAATGTAGTTATAGATTCTGATGATCAGGGTAAGCCAGTTGATCAAAAGAATTATAGGGCCATTGTTGGTTCCCTATTATATTTAACTACAAGTAGACCAGATATAATGTTTGCTACATGCCTATGTGCTAGATTCTAGGTCAACCCCAAGGAATCTCATTTGATTCTTCTCAAGAGAATTTTGAGATACCTGAAGGGATGTCCAAATCTAGGACTATGGTACCCAGTAGAATCAGAATTTGAGTTAATTGGATACTCTGACTCTAATTATGCTGGTTGTAGAGTTGATAGGAAAAGTACCTCAGTAACTTGTCAGTTCTTGGGAGAGAGATTGGTCTCTTGGTTCTGTAAGAAGCAGGCTTCTGTCTCAACTTCAACTGCAGAGGCTGAATATATAGCAGCTGCTAGTTATTGTTCACAGATCCTATGTATTCAAAACCAGCTTTTGGATTATGGGTACACACACAAGAACACAAAATTCATGTGTGACAGTACCAGTGCTATCTCCATTGCACAAAATCCTGTGCACCACTCTAGAACCAAGCACATTGAGATTAGACACCATTTCCTGAGAGATTGTGTGGAAAAGAACAAGATCAGCCTTGAGTTCGTATCCACTGACCTTCAGAAAGGTGATATTTTCACCAAGCCTTTAGATGAACAGAAGCATATGTTCTTTTTGGTTCAACTAGGCATGATTAATGGAAAAGACTAAGTGTAACGTCTGCCTTTGTTGAAACCTGTTTGAAGATTGTCGAACGACGTTCGAAGATAGTCGATCAGATCAAGCCTATCGTCGACCTATGGTTGATGATGGCTTATCTGCTTGAAGATCGTCGACCGACGTTCGCAGATCATCGAACAGGTCGAGCCTATCGTCGATCTATGGTTGACGACAACTTGTTGTTTGTGAAGACAGAAATAGTCGAACGATTGATCGACTACTCTGCTTCAGGAACGATCGTCGAACGACTGTTCGACCATCGTCTCCAGTATCTTTTAAAATAGATCGACGATTGCTGTTTTAATATAAAACCGATGGTCGACCTAGGTTAAGAGATCGTTCTTTTTATCATCGACGGAGAGCGTCTTTTCGCATTCCGTCTTTCTGCTTGCTCCCTGACTCGCGATTTCTGCCGTTTCGCCTTCGCCGTCTCTCTCGCCTTCTCCAACCCTAGTTTCTCCAACCCCTTCGATGGCGATTGCTCCAGCCCTCCTGTCCGTGGTGAATTTCGATGCTGGTTTCAGCATAGACTTTGACTCTTTCAACTGCTGTGAGTCTGCGATCGTGGAAATCCTCAACCTCTGCAAAGATCAAGGATTGGAAAAGTTCATGTCCACAAGAATAAAGATAAACGTTCAAGAGATTAAAGAATGGGCTTTCACTTCATCCTCCAATGACGAATCTATGACTGGAACGATAGGCGGAGAAGAGGTAATTTTGACTCCCGCCGTTTTGACTGATATTTTTGGATTATTGAATGGGGAAGAGGATTATGAGCAAGATACCCCAGAATTTGGGGGAATGTTGACTGAATTAGGACATACCGATGGCATTCCTTCTAAGCTGCTTAAGGTGAACTTTCCGTTGAAGATAAAGTTCCTGGCTGAACTAGTCAGAAAAGTGCTTCTGGGAAAGCACTCTGCCCATGATAATATAACCAGGCAACAGTTTGCCCTGATTTGTGCCATTGTGAACAAGAAACAGATTAACTGGGCAGGAGTTTTGTTAGATTTGATAAGGAAAAAGAATAGCAAGAAGGAAGTCACCCTGGGTAGGGTGCTTGGGATATTTCTAAAAGAGAAATATCCCCATTTGTTGGTTTCAGTTTCTACATCCATCAATGCCAGCAAAAAGATGGACCCAACCCTGTTTTTCAAATAGAAAAGGAGCTTTCTGAAGCCCGCTCCAGCAGGGGTAGCTCCAGTTGCATCTGAGAGCACAAGGACTGCCTCAGTCACTCCCCTCCTTCAAGAAGCAGGCTCAGCCATTCTCTCAGTTCCATCCACCTCTACTGAAGTGCCACCATCTACTTCAGTTCCATCTACTTCAGTTGAAGTACCATCTTCTGCATCTCATCTTCTTGAGTCCTCCATAATTCTCCATGCATCATCACCAGCATCTCCTCTCCCTCCTCATCTTGCTAGGATCTCTCATCCTACTTTTGATTTATTGGTTTCTGAGATATCCACTCCTCCTCAGTCACCAGTTCCTCATTCAGATCATATTGATCTTCTTGCATCCACCCATTTATCTCCAGTTCACTCTCCATCTCATCAGGAGTACACCATCCCTGCTGTTCATCCTTCTACTGTGATTCCCCCACCATCATTTGAAATCACCCCAGCCTTCATCTCAAGCATATTGGAGTTAATTACTCCTTCAATCAAAATCATGATTGAAGAAGCAATTGCTCCTCTCGTTTCTTCCATCTCTACATTATCATCTTCCATTTTTGCCATCTCAAAATCTGCTGAGCCATCTTCTGTTAGGGGCCTGACTTTAGTTTCTACTGAAATCAGGCAGGGGGAGATGCTCGAGGAAGATGCCTTTGGATTGCCTCTTGTTTCTCGCCCAGCAGAGCCACAAGTTCAGACTCAAGATGTAGCAGAAGCTCCAGTTGTCATTGCAACATCCTCTACAGTTCCAGCTCCAGCTCTCAAGCCTTCTGATGTTATAATGGAAGCAGAATTTGCATTTAAAGCTTGTCTCGAAGAAGCTTCTACTCCCTTTGTTGCTTATTTCCTAGAAGGAGTCATTACCTCCTTTCTAGATGACATGTGGGAAATAGAATGCTCTGAAGAGTCTCTTGAAGGTATTTCTTTCACTCATTTTCTAGACTTGATAATTGACATGTTAGTATGGGAATACCTAGAAGGAATGATACAATTTCATTTAGCATATCTGTGTTCCTGATACTACAGATTTAGTGGAAGAAGTTTCAGTTGTCCAAGAACTTGTTCATCAACCTACTCTAGAAGTTCAACCTGATCTAGAACCACTTGTTCAAGATCCTGAGGCTGCTCAACCAGCTCAGATAGTTGTGCAAAAAGAACTGGTCTCCATGACAGTTACAGATGAACAAGAGAATGTTTCAGAAACTCAAGTGGAAAAATCTACAGTCTGGGATGACACCCCAGGACTGGATCTAGACACTCTTCTGGCACAGGATGCCTTGGAAGAAGAGAAAGAAAAAGCTGCTTTAAAAGAAAAAGAAAAAGTTGTGCAAGAAGCTTTTGATCCCTATGATCATCCTCCATCATCAAACTCTGAGGATGAGGATGATTCTGTTGACTCTGAAGAATCTAAGAGAAAGAAATCTGCCAAAAAGAAAAGAAAAGCTGTTGCTCCTCCTCCTCCTAACCCTGACAATGATATTCCTTATTATATCTTGAAAGGAATAGATCCCAAGTCCAAAGAGTTTCAGCATTGGATGGAATTCTCAAAGAATCAGCAAAAGTTAAGAAAGAAATCTAAAAGGTATGATAGTCCTGCTCCAAAATGGACCCCTAGAGGTCCTCCTCCTCCACCTCCCAGTGCAGGAGCTTCTGGCAATTTTTCTGCAAATCCTTCTGCCCCGTCTGCTAGGTTTACTCCTTCCCAATCTCATCAAAAGAAAAGCAATCAGGGATATCAAAGCAGATCCCAATCTGGATACCAAAGGCATGATGCTAATGCAAGAGAACAAGTGAAGGAGGTAGTTTATCAGAAACCAACCTTTTTTCCTCCTCCTTCCAAAGAAACCAAGAGCATATCTTCTTCAAAGCCAGATCATGCAAAGAAAACTGTTTCAAAAGGTAAAAGAGTTATTTTCTCTGAAAAATCGAGTAAGAAATTTGCTGAGTTTGCTCCTCCTTCTTCTCTAGTTATTAAGGAAAATAAAGAGCCAGCTGAAAGCCTGTTAGATCTTTCTATTAAATTTAAAGTTGTGAAACCTGTAGATCCAACCTGTGAAAATGTGTATGAAAGTCAAGAGCTTGATCCTGATTTCAGGATGGCTAGATTTCTTGAACTGGTTGGATCAGCCCAGATTAGAAAAGCTAAAGCTGATGGAAAAGATAATACAGGATTAAAGACAATGTCTAAATTCAGAAAGAAGGAGCTTGATAAATTCCAGGTTAGACCTGAGGTCTTTGACCCTTCAAAATATATGGAAAAGCATCCTGAAGCAGTTGTTCCAAGGACATCAGAATCTAGAATTATTGGAGAGCAAGATCTAAAGCTATCGAAGAAAGAAGCTTTAGGCCCTTTCAGGAAAATTTCTTTTATTCCTAGTTCCTCTGAATCTAAACCAGATTCTGAAGCTTCTTAAATTTCATTGATTGACAGTTATTTATTTGTCTGTTTGATTGATGCTCTCTGCTGCTTAGATATTTCCCTTCCTGTATTTTATTTATTTCCAGTAGTATGTTTTATGTGTTTTGTTGTTGAGAGACTTAACTCAAATAGGGGGAGATTGTTGGTACCCTAGTTTGGATTTGAGTTCAGTCTTCTCTTTTAGTTTCTTGACCCAAGATTTATCTATGGTCAAAGGTTAGTTAATAGGTTAGATTCCCTTAGTTGTAGAATTGCTTATCCAGATGAGAAATTTGGTTAAGTCGTTTTCGGTTCGACTATAGTCGAACGCCATTCGACCATCGTCTATCGACTGGTCGACGATCGTCTATCAGTTGTTCGACGTTCGTCTGTCAGCAGATCGTCTATCTCTGAGTTAGTTCAACTCTTGTTAGCTCGACGTTCTGTGGTATCTGCCTCGTCGATCGTCGAACCCCGCTCGACTTCTTTTGACCTGACAGATCTCTTGATAGTTCAACTATCTGCTTGGATAGTTCAACTATCTGATAGTTCGACTATCTGTTTGATAGTTCGACTATCTGCTTGGATAGTTCAACTATCTGATAGCTCGACTATCTATTTGATAGGTCGACTATCTGTTTGTCTTTGATAGTTCGACTATCTGTTTGATAGGTCGACTATCTGTTTTGTTTGATAGCTCGACTATCTGTTTGATAGGTCGACTATCTGTTTTGCTTGATAGTTCGACTATCTGTCTTGATAGGTCGACTATCTGATAGCTCGACTATCGGTTCTGATAGGTCGACTATCTGCTGTGGTAGTTCGACTATCTTCTTTGATAGTTCGACTATCTGTGTCGTTCGACTATCTGTCCGATAGGTCGACGTTCTCCGTGCTTCGGTCGACGATCTCCGAGGGTCGTTCGACGTCTTTTTGTCTGCCTTTAGTAAAGTTATAGTATGTATTTCTTATCTGCTTGGCATATTTTATTAAAGTATATTTCATTGATATTATGCTATTATTTCCCAGCAATCTCTGCTCCATTCTTTATGCATGAGCCAATCTTTATCTGACAAAGTGTTTTGTCTTATTAGTTGAAATATATTTTCTGATTTATCTGTCAGGCTGTCCTTTATAGCCATTAGACTCAGAAAGTCTTCTCTGGCCGTAAAGAGTTCTTTCTGATATGACCTTTTTCTTGCACCCCTTTTATCAGATTGGATATGCAGCTTCTTAGAAAGCTTTATCCCCTTATAGTATGTCTGTCTGTAGGATTTGTTTTTGCTTTATGCTTCTTGGAGCCCAGATTGCAGATTCCAGAAGAAGACAAAGTTTAAACTCAGATTAGAGCCGTTGCAAAGGCTCATATATAAAGAGCTTCTTTTTGAAAGAATATATACACAGACATACAGATACAGATATACAATTTACAAGAAGTTTTACTCTCAGCAGCATAGAGATCTACAGCTCTCAGAAATTCACATTCAACTGAGAAGATCAAATCTCTTCAGCATTCTTCTTCCTCCTGAGTTCATCCTGCTCACAGGAAGACTTTCCATTAGAGGCTTTTAGAAGAAGAAGAAGAAGAAAGGAAGCTGTTTGAAGAAGAACACCTTTTCCAAATCAAGAGACTTCTTCAAGCTTCTCCTTCAGAACCCCAAGACAGTTCTTTGTCTTAGTTAAGAAGAGTTCCTGCACTCTGAAGCAAGACTCCTTCCTGGATATTCTCTAAGCCAGGGGGAGCCTTGATTCTTTAGAGCTTTCTAGCTCTGTGCAATCCACTAGCTTCTCTAATCTGTTTAACAATAGAGAAGAAACTTTAACTCTCTCAACCTCCTGTACAAAGGGTTATTACTCCCTTCAAAAGTGAACCCTTGGTGGCAGGGCACCTGATCAAAAACCTGTGTTGGATTTGGAGCTCCTAATCAAAAGCTCAAAGGGTCTACTTGATCTACCTATAGCAGATCAGTTGGTGGCAGGGCACCTGAAAAAAAACCTGTAGTGGATTCCTACTAGGGTGGTAGAAGAGTGGACGTACCTATTTAGAGGGAACCACTATAAAATTTCTTGTGTCGTCTATGCTGCTTATTTAATTTATTGCACTGTGGCTGTGAGTAGAAATAACTAGGATTGCTAGTTACTGTGATAGGACCGAAGCTTAATTGTAATTACAGTTAGCTCTCTCTTGTGCACTACACTTTGTGTTAGGCTCTAGGGTTTCAAATATCTGTAAACTTATTCCACAAATTAACTCCAAGGGAGTTGAGTAGGGTGTCCTAATTTTTGAATACTCTATTCACCCCCCTCTAGAGTTGTATCTATCCTCACTTTCACGTATGTTAGAGGCTCAAAGTCGGCAGGCGAAGTATTATAACGCAAGGCACCGTATGGTGGAATTTCAAGTGGGTGATAAAGTGTTCCTGAAAATCCGGCCGATGCATGGAGTGTCACGGGTACGGGGAGTGAAGAAGCTCAGCCCACGGTATGTTGGGCCCTATGTCATATTGGAAATGATTGGCCCTTTGGCCTATCGGCTGGAGCTACCGCCCGAGCTAGAGAATCTCCACGATGTGTTCCATGTATCGTCGCTTCGGAAGGCGCTGTTGCGGCCCGAACAATACATCCCCACAACTGATGGTACTATGGCGTCTGACAGATCTATGCGACTGGAGCCGGTGCGGATCGTTGATAATGAGATAAGAGCTTTGCGCCGCAAAAGTGTTCCCTTGGTAAAAGTGCTATGGTCTAATCATGAGAACGAGGAATTCACATGGGAGCCGATGGATTTGATGCAAGGACGCTACCCGGATTTGTTTGCTTCAGGTAGTTTTATTTAAAAGCATATGTTATTTTTGTATGCTTTACTCCCCACAGCCTCAGCCTGATTTTGGGGACGAAATCTTTTAATTTTGTTTATAGGATTTGTAACGTCCCAATTCGCGCTAGGCCCCCCCTCGCACGAGTTCTTAGTCAAGAGACTTGACTCGGGCTCGGGGCGCACTGGCAAAAGGTGTCAAGTGTGTTGAACGGAGTGATGGGTTGAGTGATATCCGATGAATTCGTCGAGAATGCCCGATTATACTAACCGATCGTCGAGAATGATGATCGATCGTAGAGTATCGCTGACTGATACTCAACACACTCAACGCCAGAATTTCCGATAAAAGGGTTAAGGGACATTCATCGAGAATCATTGTTGATACCCGACGAATTCGTCGAGAATACCCAGCTATACTCACCGATCGTCGAGAATGATGACCGATTGTCGAGTATTGTTGACTGATACTCAACACACTCAACGCCAGGATTTACGATAAAATGGTTAAGGGAAATTCGTCGGGAATCATTGTTGATACCCGACGAATTCGTCGAGAATACCCGGCTATACTCGCCGATCGTCGAGAATGGAAGCTGATTCCCGCCGAATTTGACTTTTGCGTTTTTTGCCCAGGCAGATTCGCTGGCTTGTACAGGCGGACCGAACCGGATTTTGGGATTCGTGCTGGATGATCCCTTGGACCGGTCATTTCAAATAAGACCTAATTTGGGCGGTCAAATCAAAAATTGACACATGGCGAAGTGACATTACCCTAATGCGCTAATATAAATAAGAAGGAAACTAAACCCTAGCCGTCACTTCGACCACTGCCGAGCCCTTACCCGCGCGAAACCATTGGGAGAGAAGCGGATCATCGGAGTTGGAGTTCTGGAGGAAGAAAGGCTTGCTGGAGCCAGCCAAGCTGTGGAAGAGGAGGAACGCCATCGCCAACGAGGAGGAAAGGATGCCGCGGAGGAGGATGACTAGATCCATGGCCGGGAATGATGGTACCGCTGGAAATGAGGTGAGCTTCCTCCCCTTTCCCTTGGTTCTAGATCTGTAGTTAATATTCTAGGAGAGATATCGACTCCATAGAGTCTTGATGGTGAGGAGGAGATTTCTTAGGGAAAAGCCATGCCTAGGTCATTTTCTAGGCTTAGTCTCCTCCAACCTCTTCATTCTTCAAAGTGAAGATGAGAGAGTGATTCGTGGAGAAGTATGGCTTTGTGAGGGTGAATAAGGGTGGACGTAATTTCTGGAGAAGTTTTTGGGAGATCGATGTAAGGAGGAAGATGAACGGATGTCGTTCATCTCACCTTAAGATGCGTGCAGAAATCTGATTTCTGCACGCAGCGATTTTCGTGGCCAATTTTGGGGGTGTTCTGGTCATATCTGGGTTTTCGACTCAACATGAAAGTCGTAGCCCTCTAAATTATATTTTCAACGAGTGATTGCATGTTTCCAGGCGATACCTATAGCAACGGGAAAGTCAGTTCGAATCTGCTGTGATTGGGGGAAATTCCACCCAGGAAATCTGTATCCTGTACGCAGCAGGCTTCGAATGAATTTCTGGTGTGATGCGATCAGATCTGGGCTTTCAACTAAACATAAAAGTTGTAGCCCTTGAAATTATCTTTCCAACGAGTGGTTACATGCACTCGCCGGATTTCTGTAGCCACGGTAATCCTTGGTCGAAGTTGCTGCCCGGATTAAGGCTGCACCTAAACTCTGGGCTGTGTAATGTGGAATTCGATTTGGTGGAATTTAATGTTACGATCAAACTCGAGGTTTGTGTGAACTCTTTTGACATAATCATCATAGTGATATGATAAGTTGATATTATAAATCTGAATTCGTATAACGAGTTGTGGACAAGCTTAATTTAAGGAAAGAGCCTGATATAAATTGGTAGATGTATATTGATGTCCATTATCTATATCATATGGAATTCATTTGGAAGGGCATATAAATGATTTAACTATGGCCAAGATGTATGTTGAATGGATAGAAGGGAATTAGTAATCCAATGCTTAGAGTGTCGTCTCCCTACGGGTTGCATTGTGGAAGTAACAAGTGCGGTGTTGACCGCCACTAGTTGGAATGAGATTGAGATGAGTAAAGTTGGACGGTTGGGCCTTGCCCTCGGTGTTCATGTCCTGAGGCTCCTTCCGTATTTGATGGATGGTTGGTCTTGGTCCTCGGTGTTCACGTCCCGAGGTTCCTTCCTTCCACGACATTGTGGAATTATATGTGGTGTGAGTCGACACGCGGTGTCGTAATCCCGGGTTAAGGATAGTGTGGCAGGTCTACGGGCTCGCCAATCGTCACACCGATGGGAGTTGATAGTTAGACCTTGGGAGGTTGGGCTTGGTCCTCGGTGTTCACGTCGCGAGGCTCCTTCCGTTCCAAGTGAACGGTTGGGCTTGGTCCTCGTGCTCATTTCCGGGGCTCCTTCCGTGTCATACCTTAGGCCAGTTCGGGGCTAGGATCTTGGTGCACATTTACCCAAGAGAACCTGTTGAGCCGTAGTACGCAGGTGAGCTCCGCTGTTGTGTTATTAGCATTGAGGCGTACGGAGGCCTAGGCCCGGTAGTGTGGATACCAGCCTAGTAGTGGAGATGCCCGCTCTACTGTCACCGTTTGGCCACGACGGATGATGCCTGAGAGGTTAGCTACCTTCTTGAATAGTGGGAACTATAAGTCTGTGTCGACATAGCGATTGCATGTGCTTGATCATGGGTGTGTCATTGCATTGCATACATAACATTGCACTTCATTATATACACAAGACCCTCATCGTATAAGTTTGTATGGGCACTCCTATACGATGAGTTACTTACTACTGAACGACTCTCAACTTATATGCTTGTATGGGCATCCATATAAGTTGAGTTACTTACTGTTATAACATTATACTCTCTTGCTGCTGTAGATGGTAGAATTGTAGAATAAGAGGTTGCTCATTTATACACTAATTCTATTGCTACTTATGATATGTATACTTACTTCACCTGCTTGTACTACTGTTTTATATATATTGTACCTGTTCCTTTCTCCGCCCGGTGCCGAGGAGTCGCCGGGGGAGCGGATGTGAAGCCACTTAGTCTTTATGACTAACGGTTTCTATGTCTTCCTTTTTAGGAGGAAACCCCGCAGGTGGAGCAGCAGGTAATGCAGCTGGACAGCCAGGCCAGGACGACAGGGCCTGATGGGACGGTACCGTCGCTACCGTCGGTTATAGATGTGAGTGAGAGAGATTTTATTGTAGCCCTTCGGGGAAATTCTATTTACGTACTCTGATTACGTAGAAGCTTGTTTAGCTTCTCTTTTGCTGTACTTATGGACTTATGCTTAGTGTGGATTGACTTCTTTATATTATTATGGTTAGGTTGGCATTTATGTGTTGATATTGGTTGTAGCCAACATGATAGGCGTCTTGTGGTACGGGCTAGCCCGAGTGCTAGTGTTACCGCAAGGTGGCTGTTCTGGGCATAAGACCCCTCTCGTGCCATGTTCTGTGTTCCGGGAGGGGGGTCTTACAGTAAGACTCCCCCTTGTCCTCCCAGTCTTTCGAATATGCATGTAGGTTAGTACTCAACATCACCTTGTGCTTGCCTTCAGCCTAGGACACTAGTGGGCATTTAAAGGCATCATTGCCGCCGAACCCGAGGTTATAGTTCGGGTGGAAGTACGACGCCCCGACATAGACAAGTGACTCTCTTCCATTGAAGAGCTCATGGGAGATCCTTGCTCGCTTCCTCACATGATCAGGGGACTTGGCCTTTTCCTTACCTTAGCCGAGCTTATTTTGCGACGAGCCCTCGTTGTCGCCAGTTTGTGACTGGCCCTTGGAGCCCGCGAGAGGCGGGATCTCCTCCACCTTAGACGTTGGGTTCACTGAACCCTGGCACGACAAAGCGACTTCCTTTTCCGAAGGAAGTGGTTCTCATAGAAGATCGTGAGTAGCTACAGATATGGAAGAACAATTAGCAAATTCTCAGCAATGATCAGAATCAATTCGGTAAGTATGGTGAAATCTCGCCATGATTTACCTTCGCCAGGGAAGACCTCGTCCAACATGTTTGCATTCAAGAGCCAGTGGATGAAGTCGAATCGCTGGCCGCGGAAGAATTCAAATAGCTTATCGCGCACACACTCGGGGATGGGCGGCAACAAGACAACTTTTAGTGGTTGATGTGGCATGTGCGACACCCCTTCAAAGTCGCCGACAATGACGACCAGGTATTCGCCCCACCGGTGGACCTTGTTCATCGTGCCAACCAAGGTGCAGACATGACTGCTGAAGAAGATAACACCCTTAACGGTTGCGGCGAAGGCGAAGACCTTCCTGAAGATGGTGAAGTCGAAAACGATCTTCTCTTCCTGCGGGAAGTACATGAATCCCAAGATTATCGCCGCCCTGATTGGGTTTATCTGGGCGGGGACGAACCCGAAGTACCGCAGGATCTGATAGTACTCCGACTATAACGGAAGTCATAGGCCGACTTCAAAGTGTCGAAGGGGCAGGACTATCTCACCCTCAAGGAAGGTGTTTAGTTGCTCGATCCGGGCAGGGAGCCTGGCCGAGTATTCCTCAAGTAGATGCCTTTTGTAGAAGTCTTCTAGATCTCGCTTGGTCGCAACAGATTTCTCAAAGAAGGCTTTAGTGAAGTTAATCACGTGAGCTTGTCGGAGAGCGTTGGCATCATCGCTAACCATTTTTTGCGAGAAAGAGCGAGGAAGGCTTGGGCGAGAATGGGGGCGCGAGCAAGAACAACTACTTGCGAGCAAAGTTCAGAAATCGCAACAATGTACTAAATGCTTACCTACCCCTTCTATTTATAGGCAGACGCCAGGAGGTATATCAACCTCGCGCGAGTATCAGCCTAAGTCGCATGCTAACTGAGAGATCAATCCTTATTATAGGTCTATCTCGCGCAAATTGGTAAGACAGATCTCCAGATTGCCAGATCTCCAGATCGCCAAAACCTGCACAGATAACTTAAGATATCACATAAAGAAGGCGAGTATCAACAAAGAGCAAAATCAACAACACAAACAAATTGGTAAGACAAATGCGAGATACAAACTCGTTACATTGAATCTAAGAATTTTCTAGTTCAGTACAATGTCGCTGGTGACAAGGACATAGAAAAAAGGAAAAAATAAGAAAAAATCTAAGTCCTAGGAGGCCACTGCTCGAAAAGAGATGGATGTCGACCGACTCAGCCAATCTCGCTCGCTTGCCGATAGTGCTCATTGGCCACTGCCATCGCATCGTCGCACCATCGCAGCTGGTCCTCCATCCTCACCAGTCGCCTAGCCGTTCCCAAGCTTGCTCGCATGCTGGCCAACTCCTCATGATGCAGCTGTAGGTAATGATCAATCATTGATAGTCACCGATCCAGCTCGTTGATCATTTGGAAGTGTGTCTCGTAAGATGACACCCGGTCCTGCAGCTCTTCCATCTTCGCCATCCTCACCTACAGTGCCGAGATCTGATAATGAGGCTTGTATTTGGCGAGTTGGCCGAACTTGGCCTCTAGCTCGATGTAGGCACGGGTGGCGGCATGATGGTATTTGTGAGCAGAGAGCTCGAGGGCATCGATGAAATCTGATCCAGGGGTAGAAGGGAGACCTATAAAGACAATTAAAAAGTCACTAAATCAGTTAGAAGTCAATATCAGCAGTCCGACCAAGTTAGTAGAATGCGAGCTACCTTGTCGAGGGGATCAAGATCGGCGAGGGGAGGGGCTATGACGAGATGATTATTGCTGGACTGATGACGAGCTTCCCGAGCGCTCAACGTCCTGCCCCTATTCGCGACCTCCAATAGTCGGCGGAAAGTAACTCTGTCGCCTTATTTTTGGATCTCGCGTCGAGCTCTCCTGAAGGATTTGAGGAATCGTGGTTTCAGGGCAGGTTTCAGGGAGAGCTTTGTTGATCAGCTGCAGAGGAGGTAGTGGAGGTAAATGAGTGATAGAACTCGATTATGATGAGCTCGTCGGAGGAGGCGGCGATGGTTGAGGAGTGCTCGCCTTCGAACATAATGGACTGGCTGGAGGAGTAGGTGGAGACGACAATGGAGTGCTCGCCATCTGTATCGACGAGGTGGTTAAAGAGTGAGGGTCTTTTCTCGCCCCAAGTTGCGAGGTCTTCTTTGCCGGGGGATCCTTTCTCCTCGCCTCAGGGACATGTTTTTTAGGCCCCTTCTTGGGACCAACATTGATCCGAATAGTGTGCCTGGATCGAGGCTATTGCCGAGCTTCGAGGGTGACCAGTGGCATTGCTCACATAGGAATGATATCCAGAGGCTCGCCTTCAGTAGTCAGCTGAGGAGCTTCGAGTACAGAAAACAAGTCAGTAGGGTAGAAACAGATTTATCAGCAAAATACTGTCTTTAACAAGATAACAACTTTGCGAGGCAGTGAGATCTGCCAGTAGTTGCTCCTGGGAGAAGACGAGTTCTAGGGTAGAAGGAGAAGACGATGAAAGAAGGAAAGCGGCTTCAAGAGCAGATTGATCGGGAAGGTCGCTCAACCAGAGATCGTCGAGGAGCTTTTGAGTGTGTGTTAGAATGTCGGGATGGTCGGCTGGGGAGAAGACATCCTTGGTAGGCGGAGGTGAGCTGGCAGACTTGGAAGCGACGAATTCTTCAATTTCTTATTCTTAAGGGGAGGAAGATCGGCAGTGACCTCGCCTTCTTGTGACCTTTTTGGCCTTGTAGTCTCGAGGAATCCAAACAAGGAGACAAGGCTCGCTTGGTAGACTTCCTTGGCAGGCTTTGACATCGCGTGCGAGATCAAAAGGCGTGCCTCAAATACCAACCACCCTCCTATTTATAGAGTTCAGCAGGCATCCATCGATCGGAAGTAACTCAGATACTCGCTCAAGCAGCTCGCTGAATAAGTATTGGATGTTTCTTTCCGAGCTCCTATGTCGCTCAAAAAGAGAGAGGATTGTGTACAACCCATATTCGTCGAGTGTGAACCTCTCCAGAACTCGGTCATTAAGGGTTAAAGTTACTAAGTCAAAACAAAAGTCAGAGTCAATGCGCAAGACAGTAGAAGGCCTGGGCGAGTATGAAGAGCTCCCCACGCATACTCGCCGAGTAGGCGACTTGGATGGTTACTCGCCCAGTCGAGCGAGCTCCCCTAAGAAGTTGCCTAGTCGTCAGGGGCGGGCCTATAAGTAAGAGCCCCTCTTTGGATTTGCCTATAAATAGGAACCCAGGGGTACGAGGATACAGACTTTGGAATCTCGCAAAAGATCTCGAGCAGCTCATTTCCAAGACTTTTAGGTAAGCCTTTTGATCCCTTATTCAGATAGACAGGTCGCGAGTTTGCGACTATCTATCTAAGTCGCTGTGACTTTGCTGTCAGCTAGTCTTCCTCGTACTCTGCTTGGCCATTTTTGGTTGTGGAGGGGAAGCTTCTTCTAAGAATCCGGGTACGTGTTAGGACATCCCTGCCGCAACACTTTGGGGTCCTCTTTGTTGTCCATCTTTTTCTTCATCCTAGCCCATTAGCCATCGAGCCGGACCGCTGAACCAGTAACCTTAGGATGCCTTGATCCGATTTTTGGAGCAGAGAATTTCCTAGCTTCAACACTTCCCTTTTTTAAGATTCTTAGAGGAGCACGTAGCATAGGGTTCTAGTGGACGGATGAATGTCAAACGGCCTTTGAATCCGTGAAGCGATATCTAGCATCGCATCCGCTCCTATCAAAACCAATCCCTGGAGAAAAATTGTAACTATATTTGGCCATATCCCCAGCTGCATTAAGTTCAGTATTAGTTAAAGATGAAGGAGGAATTCAGTGCCCAATCTATTATTTTAGTAAGGTCCTTTCAAATATAGAGGCTCGGTACCCTACAATGGATAAGACAACTTTAGCCCTTGTCTTCTTAGTCAGAAAACTTTGGCTCTTTTTCCTGGCCCACACGGTAAAGGTATTGACTGAACTTCAACTTCATGTGATCCTCCAGAAACCAGAAGTATTTGGTAGGTTAGTGAAGTGGGCAGTCAAACTTGGCAAATTCGACATTCATTTCCTACCTCGACCGGACAGTAAATCCCAAGTGTTGGCATATTTCATTGTAGGAAAAACCATCCCCTAAGAAGCAATTTCCGCATAGGTCACCCTCGCCCCTCAATGGGCTCTATACATTAATGGCGCATCGGGAATCGAATGGGCAGGGGTAGGACAACTTTTGGTGATCCCAAGAGCTATTACATTGGAGTACAGACACAGATTGAAGCCACCAACAATGTTGCAGAGTATGAGGCTCTGATTGTAGGAGTCAAACTTGTCATTGACTGCGAAGTGAAGAACTTGACAATCTACTTAGATTCTCAGCTTGTAGTCTCGCAAATTGAGGGAGATTATGAAGCAAAGAATGACCAACTAGCCCAATACCTCTCACTTGTAAGATCTCTTCTTGCAAAGATTCTGTAATACCAGATTATTCACATTCTTAGAGAACAAAATTCAAGTGCAGATGCACTCTCCAAGCTCATCATATCTCCTTCTCGACATCAGTCCAGAAGGCGCCAGGTGGAAGAAATCGTCATCCCCAGTATTCAAGAACCGTGGGAGATTACAGAATTTAATGAGCAGGGATCATTATGGGTAAGCCTGCTACGAGCCTAGCTCAAACACTAACAGCTGCCAGAAGACCCGATGGAAGCGCGACATTTGCGGATGTGAGTAGCGACCTTCACCATCATTAATGGAAAGTTATACAAGTGGTACTCTTTTGGGCCCTACTTGAAGTGTTTGTCAGAATCAAACATAGAATACATGCTATAAGAATTTTATGGAGGAATTTGTGGAGAGCATTTGGGTGACAAGACACTGACCTAGAAGATCTTGCGCCAAGGATTCTACTAGACAACTATGAAAAGGGATGCAACATAGTTTGACTAAAAATGTAAGAGCTGCCAGCTGCACTCGAGCGTTCCCCGATAGCCACCATTCGCACTAACGACGTTGTAAGGAGCTTGGCATTTTGCGCAGTGAGGTATTGACCTTCTCGGTCCCCCCCCCCTCAGGCATCAGGTCAGAGGAAATTCATCATACTGGTCATTGATTACTTTACTAAGTGGGTGGAAGATGAACCCTTGGCCAAAATCATGGAATAAAGTGCCAAACAATTCGTTTGGAAGAACATTGTGTGTCTCTTAGGTATTTCGCAACCATCATTACTGATAATGGTACTTAATTCACTAGAAATTCCTTCACAAAAATGTGCGAGGACTTGAAGATCAACCTGTGACACACCGTCGTGGCACACCCGCAGACCAACGGGCAAGTCAAAGTGACAAATTGTACCATCCTCAAGGGTTTAAAGAATCGATTACAGGAAGCTGTGGGCAGTGGTTTGATACGCTATCAAATGTATTATTGGCTTACCTAACTATAAAGAGGACTCCTATAGGAGAAATCCCATACAATCTCTACTACGGAACCAAAACCATCATCTATATCGACATCGGTGTCCAGAGTACCCGCGTTCTGAATTTCAACCCAGAGAAGAACGACGAGGCACTTCAAGACAATATCAACTTAGTTCCAGAAGTCAGGGATGCGACAACCCTTCACATCATCGCCTTTCAAAGATGTATATCATGACTCTACAACCGAAGAGTAAAGCCCATACCTATCAATGTTGGGGACCTGGTCTTACGAAACATAGAAGAGGCTTACAAAGGACCACATAGAGACAAGCTCTCTCCTTCATGGGAGGGACCATTCGTTGTCACTACAGTCATTAAGCCAGGAATCTTCAAGATTAAAATTGCAGAGGGAAATACCCTTCCCCGCACGTGTAATGTACAGAACTTGCGCCAATTTTACCAGTGATTTCTTGTTCTATTATTTACTATTTATTTCCTGTGTGAATTCTATGCTTTGGTTTTGTAAAAGCTGCGGTCCATGAATCGCTATTCCTAAGAAATAAATGATGCATTGTATTTTATTTCAATCACAACTCCATTAAGTAAGACTGCACTTGCGGTTTGAAAGAGACAACTCTTCACCTAAACTGCCTTTCTACGCCTTGTCATCGCCCGAGACTGACCCCCTTGCGATCAACACCAACCACGATTCCATTAGGTAAGACTGCGCATGTGGTTTGAATGTGACATCTCTTCATCACACCTACCTTTCTACACCTCATCATCCCGCAGGTCTACCCCCTCGTGATCAACACCAACCAGGATTCTGTTTGGTAAGACTGCGCATGCGGTTTGAATGAGACAACACTTCACCGAACATACCTTTCTACTCCTCATCATCGCCTGAGCCTACCCCCTCGCAATCGATGTCAAGATAAGCTTAATTAAGGGGGACACACAATTGGATTGAGCAAATAAGCTCTTTATCGTCAATGCGAACCTAAGTTTCACAAACTACTAGCATTCATACAAATAAGGAAAAATTGGGGAAATATCATACAACAAACATAAGACATAGAACAAATGACCTTAATGGGATAACAAAGAATACCCGCAGGTCTAAAAAACAAGAACAAACATACACCATCATGTGCCAAACTCAACTAAATAAAGTGAAAGTCTTTATTTCAAGGATAACTAAATCACCTAGAGAGGGGGGGGGGTGAATAGGTTATTGGTCTCCTTTTGAGTTTCTTATATATTTATTCTTTAAGAGTTTTGGCTGTTAGTTGTTTTATGCTTTCAAGATGTACACAACCTGCACAAAGAAACAACACAACAAGCACACACATATTTATAGTGGTTCCCCTAATAAGGGTGCATCCACTTTCCCTCCCACCTATCCAACTATCTTGTTGGACTAGGCACTTCTCGAAAACTTGCTCCAAAGAGCTTACACCTCAGATCCCTCAGGATATCTAAGTCTCCTCCAAGATTTACTTCTCAGGACCAAGGCCCAACAACTCAGTAATCCTAAGATCACCTACCTCAGGCTGTTAAGCCATACACTTAGGCTGGGAGGACAACCCTACCTCAGATGCACAAAGGATCCTACATTTTGAGAGCAACACTCTCCTACCTCAGGTTGTTAAGACCTAAAGCTCAGATCCATACTTGGATCCTACAGGATGAAGGTGGGTTGGTGGTTACTCTCGATACAAAAGATGTTTCTCTGTGTCAAGCTTCTTGACTGAGATAAACTCATCCCAACTATGACTACAAGAATATATTTCCTGAGTCTATCTTTACTGAACTAAGAAGTTCTTAGTCCTAACTACTTCCACAACAATAAGTATATATTTACTTGAGCTGGAAGTGACTTGCAGAACAATGTTCTATATCTTTCTGAACTAAGCCTGAAGCTCGGCACTAACTACTACTTACAGCACCAAGGATTTTTCCTACTGGAACTATGAAGTTACTGTAGCTAATTGTTGTTACCTAAGCTGAGAAAATCTCATCTCTAACTTTGCAGACTAAGATAGCTCTGCCTCTTCTTCTTTTCTTGGGCTGAGGTGATTCAACCCTAACTTTGACACCAGAGGAGCCCTAAGCCTTCTTTCAGATATCTGCTTCTTCAAACTTCTTCCCTTCACAGCTTCCAGATTAAGATCTTCAGGATGTTGCTTGTCCAGCTTGAACTGTGAAGCAAGGGTAGTCCCTAGGCTGCTTCCTCTTTCCTTTGAGAAATACTGTGAACTACTAAGGTCGATGAAGATGATAACAACTAACTTGCTCTTTGTCTTGTTGACTTGAGCTTCCTGTTCTTCAACACATCAATAATGGCGGTGAAGAAGAACGACCTGATGGCTCCTCTCAAAAAACTCTCTTCCTCTGTAAAGCCTTTCCCTTTTATTGATTATGACCCAACGAATCTTTGAGACGTAGGTCCCACACATTTAATGGTTGCAGCAACCTTTGATTTAACGCCAATTGTCGTGCAGTAGGTCTGCGACCACAATTGTCGCATACTGTATCCATCCTGCCACTAATTTGAATCTTGTTGACTAGTTGACTTGCTGACGTCACCAAATGTGGACTTAATCAAAAATCAACCAACATTAGTATAGGCATTGAGTGAGTGAGCCTCCCTCAATGCCAAAACACTTAGACAGAATTCTGTCAATCTAGGCATTTAGAGCGTTGAGTGAACAAGCCTCACTCAATGCTATTTGCCTTAACCAAAATCTTCCTGCTTCTCTGGCGTTGAGAGCGTTGAGTGTGTCTTCATCACTCAACATTTTTTCCCTTAGAAAAAAGCTTTCTGCAACTTAGACATTGAGAGCGTTGAGTGAACAAGCCTCACTCAATGCTATTTATCTTAGCCAAAATCTTCCCGCTTCTCTAGCATTGAGAGCATTGAGTGTGTCTTAATCACTTAACGCCTTTTGCCTTAGCCAAATTTCTGTGTTTTAAAAACACTAGCTTTGACTGACTGAGTGTTACTCAACACTTATGAGGCTATGGTGTTGAGTGAATGACATTCACTCAACACCTGTGGATTTAGCCACTTTTCTTCCTCTTAAACCTTAGGCTTTGATTGTCTCATCCTGCCTCACTCAACTCTGAACTGAGTTTGATGAATGCTGAGCTGAGTTCGACGAACAGTGAGCATAGCTCGACGAACTCTGAACTTAGTTCGATGAATTCTAAATTGAGTTCGACGAACTCAGAATCTCAAACTCTGAGTTTAGTTCAACGAACGCTGAGCTCGGCTCAACGAACTCTGAACTCAGTTCAACAAACTCTGAACTAGTTCAACTCACAACTTTTTTGCTGTATGGCGTTAAGTGTTTCTTCATCACTCAATGCCAAACTACTTAGCCATATTTCTGCCTATAGCTGTATGGTGTTGAGTGAGTCAACTCCACTCAACGCCTGTGGGCATAGCCACATTTCCATCTTGCCAACATTCTTCCTTACCTCTGGCGTTGAGTGAGCTTGCTCCACTCAACGCCTGTGGACTTGGCTGCATTTTCAATTTCTCCTTGACTTCTGGCATTGAGTGAGCTTACCTCACTCAATTCCCGCAGACTTAGGCAAATTCCTCCCTTTCCTGCATCTTCACTTTGTGACCACCTGTCACATCACTTAGACAATCTGCCTAGACTTGTTCCATGGAACATCCTACACATGATGAGCTTAAACAACATCAAATACAACTATGCTCTTAGTGTTAATGGAGATGCCTCTTCAAATCCAATCTAGGGTACATTGTGGGCAATGGACCCAACAATCTCCCCCTATTTGAAGAAGGCAGAACACCCAGCAATACTAAGAGACATTAATATAATAAGCAGAATAATTTCATGCAGCTGTAGATTATAGTCTGCTACAACTGCAAGCTTATGCTATGAAGGTTTTAACATATCAATTTTCTGTACTCCATTTAACTGCATTGACTCAATAAGTCAAGTCAATGCATCCTTATACTACTTGAAAAATTGCTCAAGTAATATGCACTCTCCATTATACCACTTAATATTTAACTGGAGCACCACTAGAAGCACTTACTTCAAAATATGCACTGACATAATCATGGATCAATATGTAGTCAGTTATTGCATTTCTCAACATGTAGTCAGTCATTGTATTTCTCATATTATTAGAATATTTTCTGGTAATATGAACTGACTCAACATGTAGTCAGTTATTGCATCTATATCCCCCCCTTATATATTGCCACACATCTCCCCCTTTCTATCTTCTTCAATAGGTTTTTCCATTTAGGGAGGAGAAAAGATCATGGGAGAGATTATCTCTTGATCCTAGTCAAAGTCCTATGTTGATACTACTAAGGAGATTAGCCTAGTAATCACACCACTTGATTAAAGGTCATACCTTTTGTGTTGATACATTGATACAACACAACACTGTAGCATTTGAGCTAGCTGCTAACATAGTTCCACTTGTGCTGGCTATTCCTCTTCTCCAGCAGTAGGACTGTCTTCTCAGCAGCAGCAGTCCTTCTCAGACTCAGAGAAGATTATGACTATGTCATACATAATCTCCCCCTTAGTCTGTGCATTATCCTTAAGATAAGCTGATCAATAATTATGACAGCTCATCTACTGTAGCAGCTGCCTACTCCCCCTCAACTGAAGCATCATTTGTCAGATTTCTAGTAGACATTCTAGTCTATACCAGTCTGGATAACACTTGATGGTCTTTATAGTCTTGATGTCATATAAAGGACTTATCTACCTGTCTCCTTTGGAGAGCATCATCCCAGAGTTGTTGTGTTCTTCCTTGTACTGTGAAGAGGTGGCAGAATTGTTCTTTCACTGTTTTCACTCCTTTAGCACCAGATATGCATCTGATTAAGCTACCTGACTGTTTGAGTTGGTTGAATACCACTTGGATAGTTTTGGTAGGGTTTTGTATGCCAGCCTTGATACTAATTAAGGTATTCCACTTGAAAAGTCTTCAAGCCACTAAAGGTCTTTTCAACCACTTAAGGCCTCATGCATTTTTAGGATATGCTGGCCCTTTTACTCTTGTCCTGCAATAACATATTATTATGACAGCAGTATAGACTGTACAACAATAGCCATCTACTAGGGTTGATTTCCCCCTCAGACTTTGCATTGTCCTACGGACCTGCTGAGCAGTTGTGAAGTTCCTTGACCCATTTCAGTTGTTGGCAGCCTCTTGACATGAAGCTAAACATGTTCCTGCAACTTCTTTCTATTTTCGCCAAACAAATCTCTGTATTCGTCGAACTAAGCCTGGCTTTTGTCGAACTGAATTGATCTCTACGTTCGTCGAACTGAGCTTTTCTGAAATTCCTTCTGAAACAACTCTGGAGGGTATGGTCCTAGAGCTGTAGCTGGATTCTCATCAGTTCATCACAGTAGCTCCCTTGCACCATGATCACTTATTGCTGAGACAGGTCATTTTATTCCCTTTAACAACAGACTTGCCTCTGACATCAGCTTTCTGTTAAAGCCCCAATGACTTTTTTGCATTGGCAACTCAAACTTCCTTCTCCTCCTAGATCATTACCTTTATCCTTGATCATGGCTAGTTACCACTCCCATAGTGATTGTACCACTTGACTAGAGTGCAAATCTCTAGAGTTGATACAACTGACCCATCTCTTCTATGCCACTTGATACCACTTTTATCCTTTTTCAGGAATCCACATAGCATCCTTATCCTTGGAGAATGATCCATAGGATAACTTCCTTATTCCAGTCTAGGTTTTGGATCATCTACTGTCCAAGTACTATATGGGGGATGGGCTCTTAGACTGACCTGCAAAACAAATTACTTTACCTTAGGACCCCAGTAGGTATTGGGTCCTTGATTCTGATTAGTCTGAAATCTGACTTGCCTACCTACAACATTTTGACTGGTAGGCTTACTCTAGCTCTAGACAAAGAAGTATTGTGTCAGCAATCTAGGGCAATATGCCACACCTTATCACAACACCAACACTCATGAATATTATATCTTCTTTTCTGAGCAGAACTTGCAGTGTAGTTAACTGCTGACTGAACAGAAGAAAGAGGAGCAACGACTTTCTTCAAGTTCCTTTCAGTAAGGATCTAACTAAAGGATATTCTTCCAGCAGGCTTCCTTTGCTTGCCCTAAATGGTATTTACAGTTGTCTTCTTTACATATGACATGATGTTTATATCATCAGAACTAGCCAAGTTAGGCTTACCGGTAGACTGACCCTCGATCTGAGTCCTTTTTGGATGGGCTTGTGTGAAAGCCACTTCCTTATCCTTGTGAGTTGGGGCTGAGGCACCAAATATAAATGGTCCAGAATGGGCCATTTGTACTTCTTCATGGGGAGCCATAAAGGCACGCATTCCCCTACCCTTTCTTCTCCCATTATAAGATACACTTGTATTCTTACAAGAAGAATTCTCATTCTTACAGTGACCATACATACAGTCCTGGTCATACCTATTAGAAAGGAGAATTACCTTATGAAAGGTTGACTGTGGCACAACAGGAGCTTGGCCTCTCCTCTGAGATTGGATAACTTTAAAAATCAACTCAGTTTCAGATTTTCTCTTGATAGCATCTATCTTAGAGAAATTGGCCACTATCCTCTTCTCCCTTTCAAGTTTCTCTTCAAGAACCTTGATAATAGAGTCCTTATATTTAATGGACTCAACATGGATATCTACCATGGTATTCACATGAACAACTTCCCTCATATTTAGATATAGCAAAGATGAAGTCTCGTCTTGTTGGGAAGCAGTCAGCTGTAGGGAGGCAATTTCCTCTGCTTGCTTCTTAGCAAGAAATTTGCTTTCCTTGAAAGCTTTTAGAAGTACAACATGATTCTCAATCAATTGATTGATATCATCTTCTGATAGAGGACTCTCATCATCACTTGATGAGGAAGCATCAGAGTCTAAGCTGGACTCATGACCTGAGCAATAAGAAGAACTAGACAGAGATTGTACCTTATCTGGACCAGGCTGATCCTGACAGGATTCTTCTTCCTCTGGTGTAGCAATCAGCCCATAGCATCTGCATTCACCTTCCCCAGCTTCATCCACCTCCGAGTCATTATTTGAGTGTGACAGAGGGGCCCTGATCTCTATTCTTGCATCTGCATAGACATCATCATCTACAAGAGCTACCAATAGCTAAGTGTGGTCCTTGCTCTCAATGAAGACTTGAAACTTCATTGAGCTCCACTCCATATGGTTCTCTTTTGAAACCACCAATAAAAACCTTTTAGCTATCATTTGAGGTCTACTCAGACTGTTAAGTCCTTTTTGAGTAACCTCCCTATAATACCACTTGAAAGTCTTTATTTCAAGGATAGATAAATTAACTAGACGGGTGGGGGGGGGGGTGAATTGGTTATTGGTCTCATTTTGAGTTTCTTATATATTTATTCTTTAAGAGATTTAGCTGTTTGTTGTTTTATGCTTTCAAAATGTACACAACCTGCACAAAGAAATAACACAACAAGCACACACAGATTTATAGTAGTTCCCCTAATAAGAGTACATCCACTTTCCCTCCCACCTATCTAACTATCTTGTTGGACTAGACACTTCTCCAAAACTTGATCCAAAGAGCTTACACCTCAGATCCCTCAGTATCTCTAAGTCTACTCCAAGACTTACTTCTGAGGCCCAAAGCCCTACAACTCAGTGATCCTAAGATCACCTACCTTAGGCTATTCCTACACTCAGGCTGGAAGGATAGCCCTACCTCAGATCCATAAAGGATCCTACACTCAGAGAGCAACACTCTCCTTCCTCAGGCTGTTAAGCCCTACAGCTCAGATCCAAACTTGAATCCTACGGGATGAAGGTGGGTTGGTGGTTACTCTCAACATAAGAGATGTTTCTCTATGTCAAGCTTCTTGAATAAGATACACTCAGCCCAACTATGACTACAAGAATTTATTTCCTGAGTCTACCTTTACTGAACTAAGAAGTTTTTAGTCCTAACAACTTCCACATCAACAAGTATATATTTACTTGAGCTGGAAGTGACTTGCAGAATAATGTTTTGTCTCTTTCTGAACTGAGCCTGAAGCTCAGCCCTAACTACTACTTCACAGCACCAGGGATTTTCTTACTGGAACTGTGAAGTTACTGCAGCCAATTGCTACTACCTGGGCTGAGAAAATCTCAGTTCTAACTTCGCAGACAAAGATAGCTCTACCTTTTCTTCCTTTCCTAGGCCGAGGTAATTTAGCCCTAACTTTGAATCCTTAGGAATAGGCCCCTGAGCCTTCTTTCAGATCTCTACTTCTTTGAACTTCTTCTCTTCACAACTTCCAGATTAAGATCTTCAGGATGTTGCTTCTCCAGCTGGAACTGTGAAGAACTTGCAGCAAGGTTCGGCCCTAGGCTGCTTCCTCTTTCCTTAGAGAAATACTCTGAACTGCTGAGGTCGATGAAGATGACAAAAGCTAACTTTCTCTTCGTCTTGTTGACTTGAGCTTCCTGTTCTTCAGCACAACAATAATGGCGGTGAAGAAGAACGACCTGATGGCTCCTCTCAAAAAAATCTCTTCCTCTTTAAGCCTTTCTCTTTTATTGATTATGACCCAACGACTCTTTGAGCAGTGGGTCCCATACATTTATTGGCTGCAGTAACCTTGCTTTAATGCCAACTATCGTATAGTAGGTCTGCAACCATAAATGTCGCGTACTGTAGCCATCCCGCCACTAATTTGAATCTTGTTGACTAGTTGACTTACTGACGTCACCAGTTATGGACTTAGCCAAAAATCAACCAACATTATTATAGGTGTTGAGTGAGTGAGCCACACTCAATGCCAAAACACTTAGACATAACTCTATCTATCTAGGCATTGAGAGCGTTGAGTGAACAAGCCTCACTCAACGTTATTTGCCTTAGCCAAAATCTTCCTGCTTCTCTGGCGTTGAAAGAGTTGAATGTGTCTTCATCACTCAACATTTTTTGACTTAAAAAAAAGCTTTCTAAATCTTAGGCATTGAGAGCGTTGAGTGAATAAGCCTCACTCAACGCTATTTGCCTTAGACAAAATCTTCCTGCTTCTCTGGCATTGAGAGCGTTGAGTGTGTCTTCATCACTCAACATTTTTTGCCTTAGCAAAATTTATGTATTTTAAAAAACATTGGCTTTGACTGACTGAGTGTTACTCAACACTTATGAGGCTATGACGTTGAGTGAATGACATTCACTCAACACCTGTGGACTTAACCACTTTTCTGCCTCTTAAACCTTAGGCTTTGACGTTCTCAGCCTGTCTCACTCAACTCTGAACTGAGTTTGACGAATGCTGAGCTGAGTTCGACGAACGGTGAGAATAGCTCGATGAACTTTGAACTCAGTTCGACGAATTCTGAACTGAGTTCGACGAGCTCAGAATCTCAAACTCCGAGTTTAGTTCGACGAACGCTAAGCTCAGCTCGACGAACTCTAAACTCAGCTCCACGAACTCTGAACTCAGCTCCACGAACTCTGAACTCAGCTCGACGAACTCTGAACTCAGTTTGACGAACTCTGAACTCAGTTCAACTCAAAGCTTTTTTGCTATATGGCGTTGAGTGTGTCTTAATCACTCATTGACAAACTACTTAGCCATGTTTTTTCCGATAGTTGTATGTCGTTGAGTGAGTCAACTCCACTCAATGCCTGTGGACATAGTCACATTTCCATCTTGCCAACATTCTTCCTTACCTCTGGCATTGAGTGATCTTGCTCCACTCAACGCCTGTGGACTTGGCTGCATTTTCAATTTCTCCTTGACTTCTGGCATTGAGTGAGCTTACCTCACTCAACACCTGTGGAATTAGGCAAATTCCTTCCTTTCCAGCATCTTCACTTTGTGACCACCTGTCACATCACTTAGATAATCTGTCTAGACTTGTTATATGGAACATCATGCACATGATGAGCTTAAACAACATCAAATACAACTATGCTCTTCGTGTTGATGTAGATGCCTCATCAATTCAATCCAGGGTACATTGTGGGACATGGACCCAACAGAAAGTACAAACATACAAGAGTAAAAGGCTCATGCTACTACACATTGGCTGCGGCAGCATCAGAATCTGGACTCGCGTTCTCATCACCTGAGATATCATCGAAGCTAAGGCCATACACATCACACTTCAAGTTCTTGGAGATAAGGCGAAAAGCCTTTGACACTCAGCGTCTAATAACAAACTCGCGGGAATCTTTCATTTGAGCCTCCACCTCTCTGGTCCAGATCTACTCATGAATCTCTTCGCTAATCAGGTAATGATCACACCTGTAGTCCAAAGAGTCCATATACTCAACAAGCCCATCGACTTTCAGCTCTAACACCCGGTCATCATAAGAAAGCCTCTCCACCTAAGCCTTCGAAGCCCCAAGCTCTGTCTCCAAATGAGAAGTCTCCTCTTGAGCGGTCTTCAGAAACTGTGTGGTTTTCTCCACAAGAGACTTATCAACCTCCAATGCAGCTCGAGCCTCCTACAGCTCTGTCTTCAGCTCTGATATGATCCGTCAAAATCGGGAGACATCTTGATCATGATCCTATATCAAAGCAGCAAGTGAGATCTCCGCCGTCCGGAGCTTCTCCTGAAGAGCCAAGTATCCATCCTTCAAGCTCACGTAATTATCATTCCACGTGAAAGTAATATGAGCATGAGCTTCAATTTATAAGTAGAAAGGAAAAAGTCAGTATCGCACAAAGCAAAAAAAAATCCCGAAACAAGAAAACTCACTTACTACATCGCTCATTGCCTTCAAAGAAGAAGACACTCACGGAGCAGAAGCCTTTGAAGGGGGAGCCCGGGGGGGGGGGGGGGAGGGCAGAGCACCCCATCACCTACATATTAGTAACAATAGGAGTGGTCTTTCTTCGATAACCAGGAGGAACTGCCTCATTATGAGAGGCTTTTTTGCTTCAAAGAAAATTAAGGCTCAATACAATAATCACTACAACTGACCACAATAACCTTTCTTTTCCGATCACGAACTGAAGGCGCCCTGGCTGCCCGCTCAGAATCGACAGATACTTCACACTACAACAGACATTTCTCTCCATGAACAAGGAGATGCTAAATAAATGATTGGCCAACTCCCGAGGCTCTATAAATCCAAGCATCGAGGAAACTCCCACTCTTTCCCCTTCCGATGATGACAATGGTCAGGCAAAGCATTCCATAGTTCTGACAAGCCCCAAGAGTTCCTGACATTACCAAATAGGGTGTTCCCATGACGACGATTCGTCCGGGTCTCAAAGTAAAGCCAACTTTTATTACTGAAGCTTTCGACACGACCGCCACCATCAATGGAGACATCACACCAATTTCTGAACCAATTCTATAAGAATTTTGAACCATTTTATCTAAAAAATACGACCAATCCCATAAGGCATACTATCCCAAGCATTGTAAAATGGACATCAGAACACCGTAGAACTTCAGAATATCAATAACCTCCTCACATGGTGGAAAACGAAAGCCTGGTCTCAAAGTGGTCTCACAAACCGTCAACCAACCTCTCAGTGGATTTTGGACCCTCTCCTCAACACATGATATCCTCACCTCAAGATCGGTACGTAACCCATATTTCTTCCTCCAAAATGCAATTTGATCATCAAAAAGTGACGGGCGCAGACGCATAGGTCTTGTGGGATGCTTTGAAGCCTAAAATGGAAGAAAAACAAAGGTCGAAATTCAATAATCAAAACAAGGGCGTTCAATTGAACAGTCATTGCACAGTTACCCCATCTTCGCAAGGTCAAGCCGCACACCCCGTCGAATGCACGCCCACGTATAGAGATCCCGAGCGCCTTCACTTGCGTACGGGAGCCTTCAGGTGCGCGCGCGCGCCATCGCACACACCTTCAAGTGTGCACGCACATGCGATCACATACCTAAAGGTGAGCACACGTGCTTGGACGCATGCACCTATAGTTGTGCGCAAATCTTCATATGCGCGCGGATGCTTGGCCGCATGCACCTATAGGTGTACACGTGCATGCGACCGCGCAGACCTTCAGATATGCCCGTGTGCATGACCATGCAGACCTTTAGATGTGAGTGTACGTGACCGTGCGGACCTTTAGATGCGCGCTCGCGCTACTGCGCGAACCTTCAGATGTGCGTGCAACCGCACAGACCTTCATATGCATGCGTGCGCGACCGTGCACACCTTCAGATGCGCGCACACGCACAACTGCACACATCTTCAAGTGCGCGAGTGTGAGACTGCACACACTCACATGCGTGCGTGGGAGCACCATTAGGTGGGTACGCGCGCTCGGCCGCATGCACCCGCAGGTGTGCGCGTCCGCAATCACGCACACCTTTGAGTAGGTGTGCTCGCTCTGCCGCGCGCATTTGAAGGTTCCTGCACGATCACATGCACCTTCAGGTCTGTGCATGTGTGATCGCGCGCACCTTCAGGTGCGCGGCCAGGCCGGCGAGGCCATTCCTGTTTGTGCAAATGTGAATTTCCAGGAAAGCTCACCAGTACGACGCGTGGAATGTGAGGGAGCTCCCCTCCGTGCACATTCTATCTTTCCACCCTACCTAGTATTGTACCGAGGCTTGAAGAGCGCCGCCATCCATTTCTTCGGCCCTTCTCCATCCTGCATCGTCGTCACAACTGCTGAAAAGCTCTCAAGGAAAAGAAGAAGTCGTCACTCTTCTCCTGTTCTAGTTTCTAACACCGAGGATTTCGAGGGAAATTGATGGGAATGAAGTCCCATAGGGTGGAAATAGCCCACTATTCATGACCCCACTATCTTAATGGGGGTATGGGTTTGACCCCCGCACAAGTGATTGACACACGCAATCACGCACAATCCCCGCATGCGGGATCCCACCCTCGTGAACCAGCCGAGTCTAGCTAGGTGGTCGACCCCTCCTCCTCTCCCTCTCCTCCGGCCGGACTCCCCGAGTCGACGTTGTTTCCGGCCTGTAAGGAGGACGCACCTCGCAGTCGCTCTTCTGCGGCCGCATGGTGCAGCCACCCCGCCGGTCTCCTTGACCGGCATGGACGCTCCCCTCTCATGACCGCAGTCGCGACCGTGGGAGGCCGCTGGTGGTGGCTAGCAGTGCCTGGTCCACCGGTTGGGCACGCTTGGTGAGCTGTGCCCTACGCACTCAGGTTCCGGTCGGCCACACCTTGTGACTGGCCGTTACCATCTTCTCGGCCGGCAATGATTGTGCAAGAGGCGTCTGACCCTGGCCACGCAAGAGGCAACCATCACCGGGACTGAGCCTGACGATCCAACCAGATGCGCTCATCAAACCGCTCCCTGCCCCCGCCAGCTCCAGCTAGCCGCTTCCCGCGGCCGACCAATGTCGCGCCGGTGGGTGGCGGTCGGCCGACGCCGCATCGACAATTTGACCACGCCGGCAGCCTCCCTCGTTCGTAAGAGATGACTCTCCCTTTGTCCATAGTACCACGCCCTTCCTCCACCGTCCGATCGGCCCCACCACGATCACAACCACCCATTCTGGGGAAACACCGCCCACATAACTTCCACCGTTAATGGGGGCATCATGGTCAAAATAGTGGTTTGCATTTATATGTGTGAGAACTTCCTATAATTGTGCTAAGGGTAAGTACTAGGTTACTTACTTAGTCCAGTTGGGTTTTATTTCTGGATATTTGGGTGATATTTCATGCTGAATATATTGCGGTCCACCATACTTTGGTTGCATAGTTCGTCCGCGAACTACTTAGCATATCGTGGTAGGTCGCTTGTGATGATTTTTATACTTCTGTATCATTTGCCCATAACCCACAGGTTGGAGGATCGAAACCTCCCTCTGATACCATTTGTACGGACCCTCTTAAAAAACCATGGGGATCCTTATGACCAAGGCGAGCATCCCCCCAAAAGGTTCATGTAATCGGAAGAGCAGTCACCCTTTTACCTGACACATGACCCAATTGGCAGAACACTCGCCTTATAAGGCTTTGCATCATCATAAAAGCATTAACAGAGTATAAAAATTTTGTGGAAGCATTACATCACAGAGCATCTCATCATGAAAAGAAAATAATAATTACCATAAATGAAACCCACGAAGGGGTATATATTGTCCAGCAGTACAAAACATCAAGATCATATAAGGTCCAAAGTACTTAGTCCAAAGGCAATAAAAAAAGACTCTCATCATCTCCTATCCACAGAGTAGTACCCTCACGTCCTCATAAATCTCTCGAGCTAGCTCAGGAAACTCCTCTCCTATGGGCATACGTTTACGCTCCTCCATCCGCTCCTTCTTCATCAGTGGGAGAATTGGGTACTAAAAATGATACATACAAATCGCAACTGACCAAGTAAATCTCATGCTCCTCCTCAGCCCCCTAATAGGTACCAGGAAGGAAACCTGCAAGAAGAGTTAGTACAATAGCTAAAACAATATACATGTACTAATATCAAATAAGAGCAGCAGTAACATTAATAATTAATAAAGCAGGGTTTCTAAATTTATAAAATACCTTGTCATTGTATAACTCCTCCTAATGGTGGTTATACGTTGCCGGACCAAAGTGAGAGCACATATAACACATGAGTATATGTACACACACACACACACGAGTGCCTGACATGGGGCTCCGCCTCTACGGCCAAGTGCGACAGTACCTGACCGGCGATGACGGGCTTTTGCCCACTCCCCGACGGCCTTTGCCACACCCGGCGGGCTTCGCCCGCCCCTGACGGGATTATTTAAATTAAATAATTAAAATAAAGATACAAAATTAATAAACCCAAAATTTAAAATATTAATGAATTAAAATGTAATTCAAAAAGTTTAAGCCTCATTATCGTGGTCAAATAGTGACTGTTGAAGTCGGCAAAATCCCTGCTCTAAAATTCGGATTAGTGCAGCCTAAGATTATTGGTCTAGCGGCTAGGCTCGACGGCTAAACGGGCTAAAATACATAAATAGGAGAACAAAAAAAGAACCCCAAGTGCTGCAGTAGAGAGGTCTCACTACGTACTCAGATGCTTAGAAGAAGCTTCCCCTCTACAACCAAAGATGGGCGAGCAGGGTACAAGAGGGACACTAGCTGGGAACTTGACTATTCGGAGAAACGATCCAAAGGCTCAGATAAAAGTCCAAGAAAAGAGATGGTCAAGATCTATTTCAAGATTTCAAGGTCCATATTCTTGTACCCCTGGGGTCCTATTTATAGGTAAAAAAAACCTGGGGGGATATCTGGGTTAGAAGACCTAGCCCTCCAATCATCGATTGTAGCCTTCTTGCAACCTGTCTTGGCTATTAATGAGTATCAGCTGGCGATTATCTGTGGTGTTGGCTGGAAGTCGCCTGCTAGAAGAGTATTGTTGATGCTTGCCACTGGTACTGTTCGGAGCTTACTTGTATAAAAAGGTCTTTGAAGCTCGCTTGCGCTGCTGGATGGTTGCATGCCCTGGCTAGTATGATCCTTGCTTGCATCTGAAGGTCCCCTTGCACCCTGCTGTCCATTTAAATGCTGATCGGGCCTTCATGTACTGGTGTTGCTTGTTGACTGCTGATCGTTGACCATTGGCCCTAGACGAATAGTGGTTGTACAATGAAAGTGGGTCGATCACTCCCACTTCTAGATTTTGGATACACCACAACTTCCTAGGACTTTGTACTAGCTATATGAATAATAGGTACTCTTGATGGGAACACATCCTCACCTTATACGGAGATCGACCCTCTCGACACATAACACTTAGGTGTGAGACAGGCTTATGCGGAAGGGGTAGCTTGCCCCCAGTCCTCTTCATCACCATAAATAAGAGAGTTCATTTCCACAACTTCTCTTATAGTGTATAATAGGGGAAAGCCGGCGAACCTACCATATCAGTATCTAAGCACTCTCCCATGTTATCATGCATTGGGTAATAAATGATACGACTACATGTCATTACTCATACAATTAATAACTGTTTACGGATCGACTAGTAACTTGACATTTATCAAGTGGCTAAGCTAGGAATGACACCCTACACATTTCAAGAATAATGCTTTCATGAATAATTTTGAATTAAATAGATATGTTCATAACAAGTTTAAATTTATTTAGAAGCTCCAAATCAAAAATATTAAACATTAAAGTGGTAGATAAAACATCCATCTATAATACTATCTCTAACATCCATGTATTGATTTGGCCTCTAAGACCTTCAAAATGGGTACTAAATATTACTAAAATTAATAGTTTGTTACTAAGACAGAAATCCTGGGTTAAATTGCTATGTTGAGGGCTAAAATTAAATTGTGTAGAGATTCTAGATCATAACACTCACTACATGAAAGTTGTAGGAGAAAACATTAATCTTTAGTAGCTTCTCTAACCTTCATGTTCTAATTTGGCCTTTAATGCCTCCAAAAAAGGGCTCTGAAGTTAACTAAAAATAACTGATTTTGAACAAAATAGAAATTTGGAATTAAGTTGCTTTGTTGATTGCTAAATTTAATTTGTGTAGAGATTTCAGATCATAAAACTCAAATCATAAAAGTTGTAGAGGAAATATTATTCTATAATAGTGTATCTAGTATGCATGCTCTCATTTTGCCTCTTAGGGCTTCAAAATATGGATTGAAGTTTGCTAAAAAAAATAACTGTTTACAATCAAGACAACAACCTAAAATTATTTTGTAATGTTTGGAGCTACATTAAATTAATCTAGAGCCTGCAGATCATAAAACTCAAAACAGTAAAATTGTAGAGGAAACATTAGTATACAATAGTGTATGTGGTAGACATTTCTGATTTGGCCTCTAAGGCCTCAAAAAAGGGCTCAAAAGTTTGCCAAAAATATTCATTTCAGGACTAAATAGGATTCTGATTTTTCAAAATGATTAAATATACTATTTGGGTGTAAAAATAGATTAGCTAGGTGATCCAAATTAGAAAACTTATAAAATGAAAGTTGCAATATAAATTAAATTCTACAATGTTGTGTCTCACAATAATTTTCCTGAACGGACTTTAAGAAAATTAAGGCTCCGTTTGGGAGGACTTATTTTCACCGGTCAAGCGGTTACGACCGCATGAACCGGACGGTCGTAACCGCTTGACCGGTGAAATTAAGTCCTCTCAAACGGAGCCTAAATTTCATTTTAAGAATGAGAAAAGTTTCCAGCCCAGGCAGATTTTTTGCCCAAGGAAATAAAATTTCCTGCGCACAGATCTTGGCGCAGATCTGCGACATTGGATCTGTTGGACAGAGATGAATGCAGTAGGGCTTGCACATGATTCTATAAAATTTAAATTATTTATATGCATGCAAACCGACAGTACAGCTACCGTCGGCCCGATCTTACGGGGGGCTCCCCACCGCCGGTGGTGGCCACTACCCCGGTAGAGATGCCCGGAGGTGGGACATCACGATGGCGCACTTACCGACGGCCGGCCACCGCCGGTGGTGGCCAGAAAACTATTTTTTTATTTATATACATTTCTGATCTGGAAGGAGGAGGCCGCCGAAGCAGTTTTCGTTGGCTCCCTCCGCCTCAAGGGCCATGAGAGAGGGTCATGGAGGCCATTACTCCCCATTACATGCCCCATGCAAGGTAGGAACCCGCAATAGTGACGGAGGTTGTGGGGGTGGTCTGAAGCTTTCATGGTCGGGAACGCCATCTCCGGTGGTTGGATTCGGCAGGAATCGACGAGAAAAGGATCTAAGGGCGGAGAGGAGTTAGAGGAATTTACTTGTGCGTCGTTTAGGCGTGGGGATCGACGGGTGGCCATGGGTGTTGGATATCGCCAGAGTTGAGGAAGAAGGCTTGTTGGATTGTCGTCGGAGCTCAGTTTTTGGCTGGTTAGGGGCGCAAGGAGGTAGGAAAACAAAGTATAACTTCCCTTGGGATTTATATATGGGTGGAGGCTGATTTAGGATTTTACGAAGGGAATAACTCCTCATTCCTGGAAGAGAAACACCTGCCCCTTGATTCCCCCCCCCCCCCCCCCCCAATTTTTATTTAAGCTAAAAAGGTAGGTAATCCTTCTCTTAGCTGGCTCTTGGCTTGGAGTTTAAAGGAATTTATTGTGGAGGGGTTTTATCAGCTAATTATGGCTCAAAAACATCATACTTAATTAATTACAATTCATTTCGAATTAAAACTTTTACCACAGTCACCTGGAATGATAATTTGTTTTTTTTAATTACTTTATGATTATTGGAGGTGTTTCATATTTTCTTTTATTTAATTTGTTTATCTTCCTTGATTAAAATAAAATAAATATAATCTATATTAAATAATATATTTTAATTCATAAATTCACTATTATTATTTTTAGGGTGTTTTGATAAAAAAATGGGATTTTTCGGAGATGGTTTGATTTTTTTTATTGTTTTTTCTTTTATTTATTTAATTTATCAATTATTTAGATAATTAAATTATCTAAATAATTTTTATAGGTCATTCCCTTATTCATTTGGCATTAGTCATCCACTCAAATGTGTTGGCGGCTCAAGGGCATCTTTCGTCGATGAGTTGATCGAGTCGGGTAGCTTGAGGTGCGTTTAGCCTAATTAGGGCAATTTCAAGTTTTACATAATTTAAGTTGATTGACTAGGTAAACGTAGCTCATAGTGGGTCAATTTCACTCGTTTAGAGTGTCAGTGCACTATTTATTTGTTAAATCGGCTTACTAAACCTAATGGGCAATTCACACATATTGAGAGTCTAATATCCATTTAAGTTAGGAAGTGTTCATAAGACCCGGTGGGTAGATTGAGCGACTTATTGGGTAAATAACACCTAATAGGGTCTCATCCTATCATTTGGGTTCTAACCAGGCCCACTAAACTATAGTGGGTCAAATGACATAAAGGGGGTCTAGAAGGTCGAATTGGGATGGTACAAATCCAAAATGTCTAACAAAATTTTCGTCCTCAAAAATTTGATTAGGTCATACTGTTTCCAAAAAAGTATAAAATTACCACACTTTAAATAAGAGGTTTAGAATTTCTTGTGTGTTACTTGATGTAAGGAGATCAAGGTAAATTAAACTTCTCACATCTGATCTTCAGGTTCCCAGGTAGATTCATCAGTCCCGCAGTTGTCACATTGTACTCGGATAAGGGGGACTTTTTTGTGCTGCAAGACCTTTATCTTGGTATCAGAGCATTCTATATATAAACTAAACCATTTATATATATAATAGGAATGTCACTTACAAATACACAAAAGTTATGGCCTTAAGGTCTTACAGTTATACTTCACAAATATGGGTTACAAACATCGCCGCGCAGGCCGGCCACACATGAAAATAGTAAAACTTTTCCACTCGACCTTCGAGGGCAAGCATAACAGCAAGGGCTTCAGCCCTCCATTACCCGCTCGCCTCTCCAGCACCTCCACAGGAACAATCCACCACAAGGGTGACAAATAAGGCAACAGTCAGCATTTAGCTGACCAATTTATAACGACCCTACCCCTTTCCCGGGGAAGTGGTATTTCTTCCCTGCATGCATAGTATTTTCACAAGCAGATATATCACAAGCATGTGCACTCACGCACAGTTCAACATATCACAAACAAAATCCTCAACAGCCAAACATTCCGTGCACTTAGGGCACATTTTCGGTGTACCTGTTGCCAGGGTTCCACCACCGTTCAGAAGTCCCAGACATAACGGTTAACTTTGAGCAGTTTTATAGTCTTTACGGCCCCCGGCTTAAGACTTTAGTCTTGACGGCATACAACCTAAGACTCTCATTATGCGAACCTAACAAACACCAATAACATAGGCACTCGAGTTAGACAATCATAACGCGGATAGGTTTCAGCCTTTGCCCATTGCTCAAATTGTCAATTCAGTGTCTAAACTAACGCGGGTCGGATTTCCCTTCTTCGTCCAGCTCGACGGCCTTAAGAGCTCGTAGCTCACACAAGCCACATTGTCTCCTAGAGACTGGCTTTACAATCAAAAAGGAGTTATTGTCAGCGTTTGTCACGATCACTTGGCGGGACCAACAGAAGTTCTCTTTCTGCGCCCCAAACTCAACCCAAAACCCTGCAATATCCTACAGTGTCAGAAACACTGGACTTTCATATCATAAATAGCTCACCATGAGCTATCGCCATTGGCGATACTCACTGTTGTCAGGAGATATCCATAAGGTCCTGAAACCGTAGAATTTAGTGGGTATTTTCTTGGAGTGCAACTCCAGTACTTCCTACTACTTTTAGTTCACAGGTACAACCCCGCATACCCCGTATATTACTCATTTATACTTGGAGTCTTCCCCATCACGCAAAATAAACATCATCAATCCAGACCAACCTGTCTAGATGGGTTTCACACAGCATGTCTATTCCGTACTACACATTTCCGGATCTATATGCATGACTCACTAGGGATTTCATGAATCGACGCAAAGGAATTCTCTTTGCTTTTCCACCTTTTGGTGGGGGATTCCATGCATATGCCAAGAAGGACTTCACTTGTCCAAGAAGGAAGATCGTTACCCTTGCAGTTTTCTACGGAGCTATAACCTTGTTCTTTGATCTTGATGGAATTGATTATTATAGCTTCCTCTCCGTGGATCTAGCATCGACTCGCGATTCTGATCACAAGCACACCTTAGATCGATCTCCTCTTGAACTCCTGGACTTTTCCTCCTCTTCCCTCTCCAGAACTAAGCAAGAGAGTGTGTGAGAGAAAATGAGAATGAATTCTCATGTCCAGCCTTTATCTGAAAGTTACCGCCGCGCGGTAACAACTACCGTCGCGCGGTATCACAGGCGGTGACTATTTTGACTAGCCGAGGCCGCTATCCAGAGCTATCGCCCCGTGATAACTCTCTATCGTCGCCCGCTAGCACAAGCGTTGAGTGGTCTTACCAAAGGCATTGAGTGCTACCGCGGAGCGCTAGCTTCCTATCGCAAGACGGTAATAACCCCAGGCCTGGGTCTTTTAATTTACCAAGCTATTGCCGATGATAAGAATATCGCCTAGCGATAACCTCCAATGATCACTTTTCATTTTTGGGGTGTTGCAACCCTCCGCTCCTTACAGAAATTTCGTCCGGAAATTGTACGCATCTATAAGGACAACCAATAATTAATATGTTAAAACATATTATTTTCCTTCCACAAAACAAAGTTACAACTTCATTTTACAAATAACTCGAGATATTCTTCTCGCATGGTTTGCTCTTGCTCCCATTTCAGCTCTTCATGGACACAGTTGTTCCACCAGACTTTGACCTTCCCGATTGTCTTGTTTTGGAGTTGCTTGACCTCCGAATCCTCGATCCGAATGGGCCGAACTTTTGTCGTCAGCCGACTATCGGTCGGTACTTATTCATCCGCAACCATTTGAGCTGGCACTTTCGCAGCTTTTCGCAGCACTGATATGTGAAATACATCGTGCAAACCACTTAACTTCGCAAATAGAGCTAACCAATAGGAAGCTTCTACAACTCGCTCAACCACTTCAAACAGACCAAGATATCGCGGACTCAACTTTTTCAAGCGCCGGATCCTAGATACACCTTTGAAGGGCTTGATTTTTAAATATATCCAATCTCCAACCGTAAACTATACGTTTCAGTGCTTGGCATTGTAGTAATTTGTTTGCCTGTCTTGGGCTATCAGTAGCCGCTCTCTTATAGTGTGTATGGTCGAATTTGCATCTTCGACCTCCTTACTTTTATATAGCTTTGACTCGGCTGTTTCCACCCAAGCTAACGGTGTATGGTACTTCCTACCGTATAAAGCTTCAAAGGGCGCCATTTGTATACTAGCTTGATAGTTATTAATGTAGACGAACTCAATCTTATCGAGATGGTTTTCCTACCTCTTCCAAAATCCAGGACACATATAAGGAGTGTATCCTCCATAGTTCTGTTAGTCCTTTCGGTCTAACTATCCATTTGACGATGAAAGGCCGCGCTGAACTTTTAGTATAGTTCCCAACCACTAATGGATTTGTCTCCAATCATTTGTAGTAAAGCGCCTGTTTCGGTCACCAATGATGCTCCGAGCATACCGTACAATCGTACTATGTTGTCTACGTACAACATAACCAACTTTCCACGAAATCGCCCTTTTATTCGATATGAAGTGCGATACTTTTTTCAATCGGTCAACGATCACCCACTCGACATCGTTTCAGCTCTGTGATCTTGGTAGTCAGTGTACGAATTTCACAGGGACCTCATTGAACTTCTATACCAGATTGAGTTAGTTCACATCTCTGTGCTCTCTGGGTGAATTGAGTATTTCATGAAGCATGCTTCACGTATCAATTCCTCAAGTAGCTTACCCACATTGGGGATGTACCATCGACTATCCTTTTTTTTAAAAGGCCAACATCCAAGGGGAACTAGGAATTTATCCCGTCCTCTGCATAACTTTTCATACTAATCACGAGTTCCATTACATGTCAAACTTTATCCGTAAGGTTATACTGTACCTTCATACAGTTCAGGCACGCATTTGCCGTGGTACTCTTGTCATTACAAGAAATGTCTACAATTTCCAACTCTTGGACTAGACATTCATCACATATTTATACTCCCCTCGTGCTTGCCTGAGTTTTACGTCTCTAGGCATCTGCGCTATATGTCCCTTCTCGGGAGTGTAATGATTATCAAAGGGATAGTCCCCGAGGAACTCAACTCCACCCACCTTTGATGATGCAAATTTAGATCCTTATGGCTCTTATGGTCCGTGAAGACATCCACTTTCACGCCATCTATGTAGTGACGCCACAGTGTAAGTGCAAAATTACAGCCGTTAACTACCCGTCATAGACTGGATATTTTCGCTTGTGCACTTTCAACTAGCGTGAGCCATAAGCTATTACTTTTCCAAACTGAAAAGCACGAAGCCTAAGCCGCTCCCCTATGCATCACTATATACCAGCCATCCAAACCACTTGACGAACTGAAAATAGGTGTCGTGACCATACGAATCTTTAATTCTTTAAAAACTCGTGCGCACTAGGGTGTGCAAACGAACTTATGATCTTTCCTCGTCAGTGTGAGGAGAGGTAAGGTCATCTGTGAACAGTAGCTAGCAAGTCTAAGGAATATTTGACTTAGCTACAATAGACAACACAGGTCACTCCTGTATCGTAACTATCTTTGCCGGATCTACTACAATACCTATATCACTACCCGTATGGCCAAGAAATCCACTGACGATAGTCAGAACTCACACTTTGAGAACTTTGCCTAGAGTTTGTTCATTCACAGGGTATGCCAAACCATTCTTTCGTGATTGTTTAGCTAAGTGTACACCAATATATCGTCAATCAAGATGATATAAATAGGTCCAAGTACTCCTTAAAAGTTTAAGGTAATTATTCCATAAAGACCGATGTCGCATTCATCCGCCCAACCGACAGTATCGTGGACTCGTAGTGATCGTAGAATTTTCCACATGCCAACTTGGGGAATGTCACGTCCCCGAATTCTCCACTGGTAATAGCCAGACTTCAACTCCATCTTTGGTTATACCATTGATCCAACTATCTGATCGAACATGTTATCACTCCGTGGAATTAGATACATGTTCTTCTCCGACAGCTTGTTCAATTCTCTATAGTTGATGTATAGATGCAGGCTACCTTCCTTCTTTTCTTTTCCATAAAGGGGTCGGCGCACCTCAAAGTGACACCATTGGACTCCAATAGCCTTATCTTAGCAATTCTTATAGTTGAACTATTCATTTTTCCATCTCCTCTAGCGTTACTTAATATGGTGAGTAGGCCATAGGTTTCACACCTGACACCACTATAATAGTGTCGCTGGTCTCCTGTGGGAACATTACCCATGGAGGTCGTTAGGAAACACATCTGTATAAGCCATCATAATAGAACCGTCACTCAATCGGGCTTCGGCCTAATGGCCGCTATAGGCATGAAGAATTACTTCGCGCACAACCGGACAAGTTTGATGACTTGGAGAACAGACATCAATATCTTGCTCGATCCTCACATACAAGCAAACTTAGTCCCTCGTTCGGTGATCTATCCCAGTTTGACTTTCGTGAAGGTTTAATCTATACCGGTACGCTGCTCTAAGAGCTAGTCCATACCTATGATCACATCAAACACAACTATTGTCAGCACAGACGCTTCTACGTCATGATATGACATCATAACTGCATCTTAACATATCACTTTCTACCCATATTCACTCTTTTTACTACGGCCATGTCATTCCACTCTTATCTGTGATACAAAGATAAACACATAGGGCATATATTAAGCCTTAATCAAATGACTTCTTCATTATTCATCGCAACATGCTTATATACGCAAAACAAGTATTGTATACATTATTATTTACTAGGAAATGTACGGTACATAATTACAGTTATTTATGTACATACATTCAACATTCCTTTTTTGTGTGGTGTCTTCTAAGGGCCACTTCGATAGTCTCGTGCTATAAATCCCTCTTTGCCATACGAGTATCAAGTGCGTGGAGTTCGCCCAGTAACTGCTCCAGCCTTAGATTTCTTTGTACTTGGTGCATCACCATGACATTCTCGGGCAAGATGTCCTACCTTACCTCAAGAAAAGCAAACATATGGACCACACCTTTTCTTTGTACCCATGATTGTGGAAGAGGTCGATTCCAACAGATGTAACTTCTTCTTCCACTTGTAAGAGCTTGATTTTGAAACATTTGCAAAGTTCGACACATTGAACTCTTGCTTCTCCCTGAACTTTTTCAAGTCCATTTCCAAAGACCTAGCAGTCATTACCAAGGCATATACTCCAATTAACTTTGGACCCACCAATAGACGTCGTAGTTCATCACGCAAACCATCAAAAAATCTATTGGTCTTAGTCTCCTCGGTTTCAAACACAAACTCTGTGTGTTTTCTCAGCACAACAAATGCATGAAAGTACTCCTTGACCGTGCACAGTCCGTGAATCAGACACATATTCAACGACGGGGCCGATGCTCTTGTAACACCTCCCCTATAATGATCGTATAATATGGGTCTGGCCAGGGCCCCACAACATACAGACGTCACAGCTTAAGCATTAAAGATGATATAAAACTACCCAACTCATAACTCAGAATAAAACAGTGGAAACATACAACTAAACAGGAAGTTATCCACAAATCCAAGAGTATCAAAATGGCCCTAATGCCTTACACAACATGAGTCCAAAACTGAATATCAATCCTATCAACGTGCAAAAGCACTACTAGGCTACCTCAGCATGCAAGCCAGATTACAACTCATGGATCATATCATAGCATCAAAACATAAGCAAATAAAGGTTCACTTCGTGAGGCTTAGGCCTTATTGGCCGGCGAGCTTGCTCTTGCATGCAATCCTTGCCCTGTAAAAATTTGTGGTAACGTGAGTCAACAAAGGCTGACCTTGACTGCGTAACCAACACATCTCCTCCCGGCCGTCCTTAGCGAACCCCGGGGTACACCATCATCCTGCAGGTCAGCACTTCGTATGCAACATACCATAACATGTAAAGCTATAAAACAGGTTTGGATGTCTCAATCAACATGTTCCTACATTGAGCATAAAGAAAAGGTGGCCTACAATGCAACATGTATGCAATCCTAGGTTTCTCCCGAGGAACCCTAAAGCGTATGAATCTAACATATCATCACACATCATCAATCAGGTACTTCCAATTTCTCCTTCGGCGTTCAAGCCGCAAACACGTAGGTACTTCCAATTTCCCCAAACGACATACAAGCCACTACACAGAACTCTTGTCAAGGCTGAAAGTGAAGGGATAGATACTACTCTAGAGGGGGGGTGAATAGAGTTATCAAATTTTGCACTAGACAAAACTTAATAGTCTGCCCAACTCCCTTGGAGTGAAATGCTGAATGAAAAGCTTATAGATAAGGAGATAACCCTAAAGCCTAACACAAGTGTTGTGCACAAACTCAAGCTAACTGTAATTACAGTTAAGGCTTGGAAATCCTAATCAGCAACTAGCAAACCTAGTTATATCTAATCACAGCCACAATGCAGGTAATTAAATCAAGCAAGCCAGACGACACAAGGAATTTATAGTGGTTCCCCAAACAACTTGGGTACGTCCACTCTTCTACCCACACGGTAGGAATCCACTACAGGTTTTTGATCAGGTGCCCTGCCACCAACAAGATCTGCTTCAGGTAGATCAAGAGACCCTTTAGACTTTTGATCAGGTGTCTAAAAACCGAACACAGGTTTTTGATCAGGTGCCCTGCCACCAAGGGATACTTTTGAAGGGAGTAATAACCCTGTACAGGAGGGGGAAGGGGTTAAGGTGTCTTCTCTATTTTACAATAGATTAGAGAAGCACAATAACTTGCACTGAGCTAGACAGCTCTAAAAGAATCAAGGCTCCCCCTGGATCAAAGAACGTCCAGGTGAAGTCTTGCTTCAGTGCAGAAACTCTTCAGTAAGAACTGAAGGAAAAACTACAAGAAGATATAAAATAATAAAATAGAAATCTTCTAGCAGCTATCTTCTTCTTCTTCTTCTTCAAAAGAACTCTGAGTCAGAACTTTCTTGAACAGGAAAACTCAGGTTGAAGAAGAGCAGAAGAGCTTAACACTTCTCAGTTGAAATGAGGATTGCTGAGAGCAATGAACTTGGACTTGATGAAAGCTTGAATAACTCTTTGAATAACTGGTTAGCTAGCTGAAATCCTTCTCCAAAGGATTCCTTTTATAGCAGCAACAAGCAACGGCTCTTTTCAATTTGAATTGTTTGTCTTCTTCTGAAACTTGAAACCTGGGCTGCAAATATCACAAAGACAAACAAACTCTGCAGCAAAATATTCTATAAAAGGGATAAACCTTTTTCAAAGAAGCTGCAGGAAGCAATCTGATAATAAAGGTATTAAATAAAATCACATCAGAAACAAACTCTTTATAGCATAAGGAAGACTTTTCAGTCTAACGGCTATAAAGGACTGACAGCAGATAAAGTAAAATACAATGACAACTAATAAGACAAACGACTTTATCTGAAAAGATTTTACTCAGGCAAAAGGGATGGAGCATATATTGCCTGGAAATATTATCATAAAACAACTGAAATAAAATGCCAGATAATGTATTAATTTATTTAAATAAAATAAATAAATACAAAATAAAAAGGCAAACAGAAAGCGTCGAACGACCCTCGGAGATCGTCGACTGACGCACGGAGATCGTCGACCTATCGGGCAGATAGTCGAACGATCCAGATAGTCGACCTATCAAAGAGGATAGTCGAACTACCTCGGCAGATAGCCGACCTATCAGAACAGATAGTCGATCTATCAGATAGTCGATCTATCCGGACAGATAGTCGAACTATCAAACACAAACAGATAGTCGACCTATCAAGCAGATAGTCGACCTATCTCAGAAGACAGATAGTCGACCTATCAACAGATAGTCGACCTATCAAACCAAAACAGATAGTCGATCTATCAACAGATAGTCGAACTATCAGATAGTTGAACTATCAGGATAGATAGTCGAACTATCAACGACGACAAATAGTCGACCTATCAACATATAGTCGACCTATCAAAGAGGAACAGATAGTCGACCTATCAAGCAGATAGTCGAGCTATCAGATAGTTGAACTATCAGGACAGATAGTCGAACTACCAAGCCAAGCAGATAGTCGACCTATCAACAGATAGTCGAACTATCAAGGCAACACAGATAGTCGACCTATCAACAGATAGTCGAGCTATCAACGCAGATAGAGCGTCGACCAACTGATAGACGATAGTCGATCAGCCGATAGACGATAGTCGAGCGGCGTTCGACTATAGTCGAACGAACAAACTACTTAACCAAATTCTTCATCTGGAAAAGCGGGGACTCTACAGCTAGACCACTAACCATTGACCATAGATATTTCTTGGGTCAAGGGACTAAAAAGACAAGACTAAACTCAAATCAAACTAGGGTACCAACAAAGGCCCAACCCTCTCGTGGGTCTCAAAACCCAGGCTTGCCTGCAAACTTTGACTTCTCACGTCAGGATTCCATCTCAAACAAACAAACCGATACTAAGAACCCTCGCAGGGCGCCACCCGCTCGTGGGGTTCATTGCCCGGGCTTGCCCAATGCTTAGCATTCTCGTCAGTTTCACAGAAGGGGGCTTGTCTTGCCAGGACACTCTCCACACATGACTTGCATGTCACAGGCTAGCCAGCCGACCACGGAGATAAAGTCAAGCCTTCACACATCACAAACATCATCTCGCCATAACGGATTTCTAGCAAAATCCTTTAGGCTCACTATGCAACATCACCGAGTCGGACTAATGGTCGCGAATACGGCTTCATCCACAATGCCTAATCTACTAGCGGAGTGGATCTCTAATGCAATATCATGTCGGGGATGGACACAATCGACTCGGCGGTTCCTCTTGGACCATGGAAACCCGAATCCCTCTCATTTGGGAGATCTGGTGCCTGTATGCTTGAAATAAATGCAGGAAAAGAAAAAGATGCCATACAGACATCCTATAATCGAGAGGAAAAATGTCGTTACCCTTCGACTCCTCTTTCTAGCCATGGAATCTTTGTCTTGCATAGATGAAAATGAGTGCCTCAACATCCTCTCCACGGATCTGACCTCGGAACGACGATCGGAGCTCTGAAGCTTCAGCAAAGGCGGAATAAGCTCTCTTCTTCTTACCCTAACTCTCTCGCATAAACCCTAAGTCAACTCCAGAAATGAGGGGAAAAGATGAGGGAAAAAGGGCTCTCAGCCCTACTTATGGCGCCTGGACGAATTATCCTTAGCCCTGGGATCAACTTTGGTGTGAAATCAGACGGCTGGTATACAGGTTTCAGAACTCCACAAAATAGCCTTCGACTTTCGTCGAATGGCTCAGAATTCGTCAAGCGATCTCAGCTCGACGAATGGTCCAAGGCTCGACAAAAAGGCCCTCAGCTCAACGAACAGAGCTGAGCTCGACGAAAAGCCCTGAGTTTGACTTTCATCGAATGGCCTTCGACGATCCCAGAAATTCATCAAACTGCTCTGATTCCTCAAATTTGGGGTGTTACAACTACTCTCCACTTACAAGAATTTCGTCCCCGAAATTAATCTCATACAGGAAGGCAGCAAGAAAATTGTTGCAAAAAATTTTAACATTATTACAACAACTTTACACAAACCATTATCATTCAGGAAAACAGCAAGAAAAATGTTGCAACGTCTCAAAACACTGTTGCAACACATCGAACACTGTTCCTATCAACATTATACAAACAACTCAGAATAATCTTTGTGCATGGTTTGCTCTCACTCCCAAGAGAACTCATCCCGCCCGCAGTTGTCCCAACACACCTTTACGAGCTTTACCTCTTTGTTCCGCAACTGCCGAACTTCTGAATCCCTTAAGCTTACTGGACAAACCTTCGTCCTCAAGTCCTCTTCTATCGATACCGTCGCCGATTCAATCACATAATTAGCCTCCACCAAGGCTTTCTGCAAGACAAAAATATGGAAAACATCATGTTATCCACTCAGCTCCGTGGACAACTCCAACCGGTAAGCTGCTTCTCCAATACGTTCTATAACTTCGAACGGTCCCAAAAATCTCGGACTCAACTTCTTGAGTCGGCGAATCCGTGAAATGCCATTGAACGGCTTGATCTTTAGATAGATCCAGTCGCCCACCGCAAACTCCACATTCCTATGGCGAGCATTAAAATACTTTGCTTGCCGGTCCTGGGCAACCTTCATGTGCTCCTGAATGGTTCGCACTAACTTGCATGCATTAGCCACCACTTCTTTTCCCAAAAGTTTGGTGTCTCCCGCCTCTATCCAAGACATTGGCGTTATCGCCTTCCATACAAAGCTTCGTATGGAGCCATCTTTATACTTTTTTGGTGACTGTTGTTATAGGCAAACTCCACCATGAAGAGGTGATCTTCCCACCTCTTACCGAAGTCAAGAGTACACATCCTCAGCATATCATCCATGGTACGGTTCGTTCTTTCGGTTTGCCCATCGGTCTGAGGATGGAATGTCGTACTGAACTTTAACTTCGTACCCAGGCTCTTCTGAACGAACCTCCAGTCTTTGGACGTGAAACGTCCATCGCGGTCACTAACTATACTCTTAAGAATCCCATGTAGTCGCACAATATTGCAAACATATAATTCTACCAGCTTCTTCATGATGTTCTCTTTTCAATTTGGGATGAAATGGGCCATTTTGGTCAAGCGATCCACGATCACCCAAATTGTGTCGTTACCCTGCTGTGATCGAGGTAAGTCATGCACAAAGTCCATGGAGATGTCATCAAATTTCCATTCGGGGATAGGAAGAGGCTTCAGGAACCCACCTGGCTTCTGACACTCGACCTTCACTAGGGCACAAGTTTCGCACTGACTCACATACAAAGCTATGTCCCGCTTCAGACCAGGCCACCAAAAGGATTTCTTCATATCCAAGTACATCTTTGTACTACCCGGGTGAATGGAGTACTTTGTAAAATGAGCCTCAAACATAACCTCCTCACGGAGCTTGCCGAACTATGGTACACATATCCTTCCATCCTTCCTCAGGATCCCATCAATCATCTCCCAGGCACTAGCTTCGCCCTTTTGAGCTTCCTACACAAATGGCTGGAACTCTTCATCCAAATTAGTCGCTTCCCGAACACGATCGGTCAAGTCATTTTGCAACTCAATCTAGTTCAAACGAGCCATGCTAGACTCGCATCTTGCTACACACTCAATGCCAAGGGACTCCCAGTCCCGCACCAACCGCTCATCATGAGCTTCGATCCAATTCCCTTCCCAAGAGTATTTTCTACCTAAGGAATCAGCCACCACGTTGGCTTTACCTGGCATATACGGAATCACCACTTCGTAGTCTCTAAGGAACTCGACCCATCTGCGGTGCCGCATATTCAAGTCCTTCTGATTAAGTAGATACTTCAGGATTTTGTGGTCTGTGAAGATCTCCACCTTCGCACCATAAACATAGTACCAACACAATTTCAATGCAAAAATTACCGCCGCCAATTCCAAGTCATGGACGGGGTAATTCCTCTCATGAGGCTTCAACTTCCTAGACCCAAAGGCTATCACACTGCCATGTTGCACCAACATACAACCCAAACTGCATCCAGATGCGTCACTGAAAATCTGAAATCCTTCAGTCCCTTTAGGGAGACATAGGATTGGAGCTGTCATCAGCCTTCCCTTTAGGGTATCAAACACGTGGTTGCACTCCTGAGTCCACAAAAACTTCTGGTCCTTGCGAGTTAGAGAGGTGAGAGGTAGAACTATCCGCGAAAAGTTTTCCACAAACCTTCTATAATACCCGGCTAGTCCAAGGAAACTCCAGACTTCCGCCACGGTTCTCAAAATCGACCAATCCCTGATGGCTTAAACTTTTGCTAGATCTACCGCCACCCCATCACCACTAATCACATGGACGAAAAATGCCACCTTATCTAACCAGAATTCGCACTTCGAGAACTTTGCATAAAGCTAGTTCTCTCTCAACACTTACAAGACTACTCTCAGGTGAGTCTCATGCTCCGCCTCCGGTTTGGAGTATACAGAAATATCGTCGATAAAGACGACAACAAAAGAGTCCAAGTATTCCCGAAATACTCAATTCATCAAATCCATGAATATTGATGGCGCATTTGTCAACCCGAACGACATCACCGAGAACTTGAAATGACCATACCTCGTACCAAAAGCTATCTTGGGTATGTCCTCATCTCGAATCCGCAACTGATAGTATCCTGACTTCAAGTCCAACTTAGAATACACCACTGACCCCACCAACTAGTCGAACAGGTCATCTATTTGAGGAATCAGATAATTATTCTTGACAGTCAGTTTATTCAACTCTCGTTAGTCTATGCACAACCGCATGTTACCGTCTTTCTTCTTCATAAACATGGTGCGATCCATGGTGAAGAACTGAGTCTAATATACCCCTGCTCTAACAGTTCCTACAACTGCACCTTGAGTTCGGCCAACTCCTTTGGTTCCATCCTAAAAGGAGGACATGATACCGGCCTAGCCTATGATACTAACTCAATCAAGAAATCAATCAACCATCGAGGAGGTGCTCCAAGAAGCTCATCAGGAAACACATCCTCAAACTCTGCTACTACCAGCACTTCCCCAAGTGATAACCTGGAAATGCGAACCTCCAACAATGCTACCATAGCTACTCCTCCCTGGTTAACTGCCCGCACCAACTGCATGGCCGAAATCAGGGAGCATGCTACTCCATTATTGCCCTCAAACTTGACTTCTGCCTGTCCTTCACTTCTCAGGGTCACCACCTTGGATAGGCAGTCAATACTGGCACGCTGATCTGCAATTCAGTCCATACTCAATATCACATCGAACTCAACCAACGGTAGAACCACTGCTATCAACATGAAGTCAACTCCACCTAGACTCCAACAAATGCACCCCTTCACCCCGGTTGTCATGGAAGACTCATTGGGCATGCGCACTTTCAGCTCTGCGTCCGCCGAGAATGACTCAACTCCAATTCTCTGGATAAAGCTTTCCGCAAGAAAAGAGTGTGACACTCCCGTATCAAACAATATCCTAGCAGGGTATTCGGAAACTAGCACAAAGCCTAAAACATAGGCGACATGTATAAACGGTAAAGTCTAAAGCAAAGAAATGAACTTAAACTTTCTCATACCTGTCACCACATCGGGTTGGCGGATCGCTTCATGTTGCCCAAGGTTATAATCCCTTAGCTACACGGGTTGGAAACGAGAAGCGCTAGACTCCACAATCTTTCCTTTTTCCGCGGTGCTGGGGCCGGACCGCACGGACTGCTCCTGTATTGGCTCCTGCTCAGCACCACCCTCAGTACAGAAATGAGCTATGTGGCCTAGCTTGCCACACTTAAAGCACGATGGTGGTCCCTTGAAATGATACCCTCCAGACATCATGTTGCTTTTCTCACCTGACTTGAAAGGATAAGGCTTCTTATTCCATCTGTTCCCTTCAGACTTCCCTTGTGCTTGAGAAGGCTTCCCTTCCCCTTGCTTGGCTACAAACTTACGATGTTGGGTTTGTTCCATATCGCTTTCCAATGTTTCTGCATCCTCAACTATCTCATTGAAGCCAGCATTCTTCATAGATATGAGGGGTTGTTTCAGATTCTCCCTCAGCCCATGATAGAAGAGGTTGTCCCTCTCCTCATCATCATCCATGGTCGTCCCAGCGTAATGACCCAACCGAGTAAAATCCTGAACATACTCGTCAACCGTCTTGTCCCGCTGCACCAAGTGCAGAAACTGCCTCTAAAGGGCCAGCCTTGTCAACACAGGAATGTAATTCTTCAAGAAAGCATTCCCAAACTCTTCAATGGACGGGGTGCGTCCAGGAAAATGGCGATCACTATGGCTCACCCACCACAACTTAGCGTCTCCTTCCAACATGAAGGTCACAAACTCAGATTTCTTTTCCTACGCCATCTCTACCGCCCTCAGAAGTTCTTGAATCCTTGCCCACCAATCATACGCATCGGCCGGTGGGCCGACTCCCTTAAACGTTAGAGGATGGAAGCTTAATAAAAACTTCATTTGTTAGTCTCTGTGCCCAACAACCACTCTTTCAGCGAAAGGCTCTGCTTGTCTAGCTCCTCCACCCGAGATGATTGTTGCCGCATCTGGGTAACATGAGTTGCTACCCGTGCAACATGAGTCACAACTTGCCCTACCACTGCAGCTTGGGCCGCTACCATCGCTTCTGCAAACATGCGATAGAAATCGGCTGGGGTTACCCCCATGCCCAACGGACCTTGGGTAGTAGCACTTCTCGCCGGAGGCTCTTCTCGTGGCCTCAACGTCCCCACTTGTTGCTTGTACCCTTAGCAAAAGCAAAGTAAAATAGGAATCAGCTTCTAGTCGCAAAACTAGACACAAGGATACTAATAGTCCTGTGATACTCCTAAGTGGATAACCTCCCTCTGATACCAAATTGTAACACCTCTCCTGTGATGATCGTATAATATGGGTCTGGCCGGGGCCCCACAACATACAGATGCCACATCTTAAGCATTAAAAGATGATATAAAACTAACCAACTCATAACTCAGAATAAAATAGAGGAAACATACAACTAAACAAGAAGTTATCCACAAATCCAAGAGTATCAAAATTGCCTTAAGGCCTTACACAACATGAGTCCAAAACTGAATATCAATCCTATCAACGTGCAAAAGCACTCCTAGGCTACCTCAGCATGCAAGCCGGATTACAACTCATGGATCATATCATAGCATCAAAACATAAGCAAATAAAGGTTCACTTCATGAGGCTTAGGCCTTATTGGCCGGCGAGCTTGCTCCTGCATGCGATCCTTGCCCTGTAAAAAATTATGGTAACGTGGGCCAGCAAAGGCTGACCTTGACTGTGTAACCAACACATCTCCTCCCGGCCTTCCCTAGCGGACCACGATGATAGAAACGTTGTTGTTGCGGCTGTCATTGATCCCCGTCTGGGAGAGTTCATGGATTGGGACGATCGTTGCCGCAAGCTCGGGGATGGGATTTCTACCACGACCCCCTTCGCCATCGCCGCGATATGTTTTGCACGACGTCCGCCGCCGCCACTAAATAAAATATATAATTATAAATTAAATAATTATAATTATATATTTCATCAAATTATTATTATTTGCAATTTATATTTTAAGCAATTTTATTTCATGTATTTAATTAATGAAGTTAAATTCATGTATGATGGGCGATTATGGACCAGGATCCTCTCCATTTCATGCGAAATGGAGAGGTCCAGTTTACGGAGGAGATTAACTCTTCCAAATCGGACGGCAGATAGGCCATTTACTGTGCTCGCGGGGCCCACTCGCGGGGCCCCCTCGCCAGTTTAGTCCGCCGTCCGATTCGCGGAGAGTTAATCTCCTCCACGAATTGGATCCCCTCCATTTCACGTGAAATGGAGAGGATCCCAGTCCGGTGATTATAACCATCTAGTATTTTATTTCATGCAAGTACTATTTTAATTCTTTCATGATGGGTGCATAAAACCATCATGAGTGGTTTAATTTTCAAGGGTGGAGATTGAGTGGTGTATGCTATATATAGCCATGTTTTGCTTTCATTTTGATTAAAGATGAATGAAAAAGAAACCTAAATTTCAATTTGAAATTTCCCCTCCTCCCAAGGCAAATTTCGGCCAACCCCTCTTCTCCCCTCTCTTAGTCGCTGGCCACTTCTCCTCCCCTCCTCTATCTCGGCCTCTTTCTCCTCCTCCTCCCTCCTCAATATCTCCCTCAACCCTCATCCCTAAAACAAGTCTAGACCTCCTCTCAAGTTCGGCCACCCACACCACCACCTTCTCCCTCACCACCACAATAGCCGACCACCCTCACAAACCCCCAAACAAAAACCGAGCAGCCCTCAACCTCCAAACTGACCTTGTTCCCTCTCCCTCCAAGCCTCTCAGCCATCACCACCCATTAAGGGCTCGGACAAGACCAAGATGCCACCTTCTCTCTCCCTCCCCACCAATAAACGACCACCCTCTCCACCACTTCAAACCCGAGCATCCCACTTATTTTCTCCTTCTCCAACAACATAGACTACCACCTTTTCTCTCTCTTTCCTTATATATATTATCATTCAAGGAGTTTTCCCTCTCCTAGGGTTTGCAAAGGAATAACAGCTTGCGTCTTCATCATCCGACACGGATCCGTGGACTTGCGTGGAAATAGATCCAACCACCATCATCGTGTGATTCCTCCGCTCCTCTTTGTGGACAGATTTTTCTTTGTTTTGGGGTAACGAATTCTAATCCATCTCTTTATGTGTTTCTTCTACAATTTGTGAGATTTGGTGGAATTAGAAGGCTGGTATTTTGTCTTGATTTATATTGAATATTGTGCTAGATTAAATCTAAATTTTAAAGCGTTATTTGTCCGAATATTTTTCGTATAAATTGGAGCGGGTAAATCTCGTGAACGCTTGTAGAAATTGGTTTCCTTAGCCTTGATTTCTTTGGTGTTCAAGTGATTTGGCAACCCTCATATTAATTATTTTGGGATTAATTTGGACTTAATTTTAAAACACTATTTTAGTCCGGATTTCTCATTTTGGAATTGTGAATGTTTGCGTATAATTTTAATTTGAATTACTAATTGTCCGGATCGGGTAGGTCCTTTTCGCTTGATCGAACATTGGCATATAGCCCTTGTTCAATCTCTATAAGGGGTAGCGACCCTTTGCGTTGATTGTTGTGGAAATTGTGTCATTAATTGCTTGAGTATTCGATATTGCGTCGAAGAGAAACCGCGCGCTAGATATTTATTTTAGCTGTCGAACCTAAGAACGCGTAGTTCAATCCGTCGAAACCTTGGGCCTGCATCACCCGGGGTACACCAACACCCTGCAAGTCAGCACTTCGTATGCAATATACCATAACATGTAAAGCTATAAAACAGGTTTGGATGTTTCAATCAACAAACATGTTCCTACGTTGAGCATAAAGAAAAGGGGGTCTACAATGCAGCATGTATGCAATCCTAGGTTTCTCTCGATGCACCCTAAAGCGTATGAATCTAACACATCATCACACATCATCAATCAGGTACTTCCAATTTCCCCTTCGATGTTCAAGCCGCAAACATATGGGTACTTCCAATTTCCCCAAATGCCATACAAGATGCTACACGAAACTCTTGCCAAGGCCCCCACCCGCTCGTAGGTCTCAAAACCCGGGCTTTCCTGCAAACTCTGACTTCTCACGTCAGGATTCTGTCTCAAACAAGCAAACCGATACTAAGATCCATCATATGGCCCCACTCGCTCGTGGACTTCATTGCCCGGGCTTGCCCAATGCTTGGCATTTACGTCAGTTTCACAAAAGGGGACTTGTCTTTCCGGGACACTCTCCACACATGACTTACACGTCACGGACTAGCCAGCCAACCACGGAGATAAAGTCAAACCTTCGCACATCACAAATAACATCTTGTGGCAACATATTTCTAGCAAAATCCTTAAGGCTTGCTATGCAACATCACTGAGTCGGACTAACGGTCGCGAATACGGCTTCATCCACAATGCCTAATCCACTAGCGGAGCGGATCTCTAATGCAATATCATGTCGGGGACGGACACAATTGACCTGGTGGTTCCTCTTGGACCATGGCAACCCGAATCCCTCTCATTTAAGAGATCTGGTGCCTGTATGCTTGAAATAAAAGTAGGAAAATAAAAAGATGTCATGCACGCATCCTATAACCAAGAGGAGAAATGTCGTTACCCTTCGACTCCTCTTTCTAGCCATGGAATCTTTGCTTTGCACTGATGAAAACGAGCACCTCAACATCCTCTCCACGGATCTGGCCTCGGAACGACGATTAGATCTGAAAGTGAGTGGATAGATCAAATCTACTCTAGAGGGGGGGGGGGGGGTGAATAGAGTATTAAAAACTTTTAATTAATTTTTATAGCGGAATTAAGATAGGTGTTACTTATAAGTATAAGATAATTAAAACAAAAGCAAAGACATCACATCAAAAATAAATAAGGATGAGCAACCAGACGACACAAGAAAATTATAGTGGTTCCCCAAATCTAGGTACATCCACTCTTCTACCACCTTGGTAGGAATCCACTTAAGTTTTTGATCAGGTGCCCTATCACCACAAGATCTGCTTCAGGTAGATCTAGAAACCCTTCAGGCTTTTGATCAGGTGCCTAAAAACCAGTAGGTTTTTGATCAGGTCCCCTATCACCAAAGAGTTCACTTTGAAGTGAGTAATAACCCTATACAAGAGAGGTAAAAGAAAATAGATGACAGTCTTCTTTTTCTCAAAGCAAATGAGAAGACTATGTGGATTTTGATGATGTTAAAGCTCCCCCTGAGATGAAGAATGATTCAGGAGTGGAAGATTTGCTTTAGGGTGTAGGTCTTCAATAGACTGGTGTTCTTGCTTTTAAGAGTCTATAGAATGATGTTGATTTTCTGTCTCTGTAGATTCCTAAAAATTGAAAAATGAAGAAGACTCAAGATAGAGTTTTTGTTGTTCTTCTTCTGTTTCCTGTGAGCAACAAAATTTCTTGAGAGCTGAGAGAAATCTGCAAGAGATTAGAGTTGTGGCTGGAAAAATTCTCTCTGTATCTTGATCAGTCAGAATGCTAACCGAATATATGTCTCTCTTGTTCTTGAGGACTAGAATAAGAATGATATATATCATTTGAATTTCAAAAACTATTCCTTTATTTACTGCAGAAATCGAGGAGAGAAACAACTACTAATTCTTGCAATTAATTTTCTCCCCAACTATCTTGGCAAATAAGTCAAAATAATAACTCTGTGAAATACCATAGTTAATGTTGTAAAGAAACGGCTATATGCCTTGAGAATGTCAGCATTAACTACCAGAGATTATTTGTCATAAATAGAATCAATGAAGTAGGAAATAAATCTTCAAGACAGCTGCTGAAAATATAAGAGTGGACACAGAGAATGATTGTCGATCTGAGCTGGAAGATCATTGAGCTGAGATCAACTATCTACAATCTGAGACTACTGTGAACAAATGAGAAATCGTCGACCTGAGCTCGTAGATCGTCGAGCTCAATTCATAGACTAATCTATGAGATCATCGATCGGAGATCGACGATCGTCGAGCTGAGTTCGACGAAAGTCGAACTGATATGAAATTCACAGATTTCTTCTGAGTCTGAGATCTTTAAGAGAAATCCAAAGCTGGTCTTGAGAACTCTGACATGTAGAGACTAACTTAGACCTAGACCTTGACCCTGACTATACATGTGGGTCAACAACCTAAGAGTGGATCTAGCCCAAATCAAACAAGGGTTCCAACAGGATCTATAAAGCTTCAGCAAAGGCAGAATAAGCTCTCTTCTTCTTCCCCTAACTCTCTCGCCCAAACCCTAAGTCAACTCCAGAAATGAGGGGAAAAGATGAGGGAAAAGGGCTCTCGACCCTACTTATAGCACCTAGACGAATTGTCCTGAGCCCTGGGATCAACTTTGGTATTAAATCGGACGGCTGGTATACAGGTTTCGGAATTCCACGAAATAGCCTTCGACTTTTGTCGAACGGCTTAGAATTCGTCGACCGGCCTCAGCTCGATGAATGGTCCAGGGCTCGACAAAAAGGCGCTCAGCTCAACGAACAGAGCTGAGCTCGACGAAAAATCCTGAGTTCGACTTTCGTCGAACGATCCTGAGTTTGACTTTCGTCGAACGACCTTCGACGATCCCAGAAATTTATTAAAATGCTCTGGTTTCTCAAATTTGGGGTGTCGTTACAGCTCTTCCCCTTACCATCTGCTCAAGTACACCAACCGGTATGGGACTCACCATCGAAACAGAGGGTTGTACATGTCCCTCATGTTGGGCCTTAATCATTGCAAAGACCATGTCAGCTATCCTCTGAACCGTCTCTATAGAAGTAGGAGGTGTTGGCACCTCAGTTAGTGCATTACTCCCAATTGAGTGCTGGGGTTCATGCTGCCCCTCAATACTTCTAATCGCCTATAATCGTGAAACACACAATTAAGCAACTAAAATGTATCAAAAAGCAATACCAGGAACGCACAAGTTTCCCAAATATGTATATTTTCATTCCTAAGTGGACATTCTTGAGTTCATTTATGTTATAACGGTAAGCACTTACACGTGCTTGCCACCCCTCAAAAGAATTCGACCACGAATTCGGAGGAGGAAGACAAAGACAAGCTGATACCAAATTGTAACACCACCGTCCGTCACATGAAATATAATAGAGAGACCAGTCGGGGCCCCACACCATATTCCACAAACAGGCGACGGGATTATAGGTTAATATCAAAGAACTACTCGAATCCTAACTCAAAGCATTCCAACAGAAGCTTTAGGGTTGCATGAACTCATACCAAATGAATGTCCACTATATAAACCAAACCATTTATATATATAACAGGAATGTCACTTACAAATAAACAAAAGTTATGGCCTTAAGGCCTTACAGTTATACTTCACAAATGTGGTTTACAAACATTAGCATGCAGGCCGACCACACATGAAAACAGAAAAAAATTTCCACTCGGCCTTTAAGGGCCAGCATAGCAGCAAGAGCTTCAGCCCGCCATTTCCCGCTCGGCTCTCCAACACCTATACAGGGACAATCCACCATAAGGGTGGCAAACAAGGCAACGGTCAACATTCAGCTGACTAATTTATAACGACCATACCCCTTTCCTGGGGTCATGGTATTCCTTCCCTGCATGCATAGTATTTTTACAAGCAGATATATCACAAGCATGTGCACTCACGCACAGTTCAACATATAAAAAATGAATGCCTCAATGACCAAATATTCCGTGCACTCAGGGCACATTTTCAGTGTGCCTGTTGTCAGGGTTCCACCACCGTTCAGAGGTCCCAGACATAACAGTTAACTTTGAGCATTTTTATAGTCTTTACGGGCCCCGACATGAGACCTTAGTCTTTTTGGCATACAGCCTAAGACTCTCATTATGAGAACCTAAAGAACGCCAATAACTTAAGCACTCGAGTTATACAACCATAACACGGATACGGTTCAGTCGTTTCCCATTTCTCAAATCGTCATTTCAGTGTCTAAACTGATGCGGGTCGGCTTCCCCTTATCTATTCTGCTCGATGGCCTTAAGAGCTCGTAGCTCACACAAGCCACACTGTCTCCCAGAGACTGGCTTTATAATCAAAAAGGACTTACTGCCAGCATTCGTCACGATTGCTTGGCGGGACCAACAGAAGTTCTCTTTCTGCGCCCCAAACTCAACCCAAAACCCTGCAGAATCCTGCAGCGCCAGAAACACTAGACTTTCACAACATAAATAGCTCACCAAGAGCTATCGCCATTGGCGATACTCACTGTCGCCAGGCGATATCCAACAGGTCTTGTGAAACACCTCTACCCGTCAAGAAGAATATAATAGAGGGTCATGCCGGGGCCCCACACCATATTCAAAAAATAGGCGGAGATGCTACTAAATAATATCAATACCAACGCATCCTAACACAGAGCATTCTAGCGGAAGCTTCACGGTTGAAAACTTGAACTCAAGTGTTACAAGAACTGTCCACTATATTAAAATAGGAATGTATACAACCAAAGCAAATGGCCTTATGGCCTTACAGGTTTCTCTGAACAAAAGTGTGGTTTCCAAACATCGGTATGCAGACCGGCCACACATGAATAAGAAGAAACAAAACAAAGCCTTCGAGGGCAGCAACGTAGCTCGGGCTTCTGCCCGCTAAGTCCCGCTCGGACCAGCACCACCTGCACCTGCAAGAACCAACCCACCAAGCGGTGGCAAACATGGCAACGGTCAGCATTCAGCTGAATAATTATAACAACCCTGCCCCTGGCACGGGGCAGCATAATTCCATCCCTGCATAGCATTTTTTTTGCAATAGTATCTATAACAAACCGCGCAAGACGTGCACGACCGCACAGTCAATACATATCACAAACGCCGACACGACGGCCCGACGCTCTGTGCACTCAGGGCACATTCTGGTGTACCGGAAACACAGGGTCCCACTACCGTTCAGAGGTCCCAGACATGACGGTCCAATTTGAGCATTTCTAATCTGATCGGCACGCAAGCCGTCGACTCTCGCTATGTGATCCTAACAGGTCCTTAAGTAACCAAGGTTAGACAACCATAACGCGGGTACAGATCCACCTTTCCCGTTGCTCAAAATTGTCAGACTCAAGACTGGACTGACGCGGGTACAGCTTCACCTTGCCCGTCCTCCACCAAGGCATTCCTCCAATTGCAGCCTAACGGCTCAACTTCATACCATATGGCACTCACGGCCACGAGAGTTGAACCCAACTCTCACCATTTCCTGGACTTCCTCCAGTACTTCCTGCGATACCAAGCCACAGGTATCCACCACGTATTTCATGCATACAAGCAATAATCACGGAGTCTTCTCCGATGTGCAAACAAGCATTACCAATCCAGACCAGCATGTCCAGATGGGCTTCACACAGCATGCTTAGATCCGTACTCCGATTCCGGACTCGAACAAGGGGGACTTCACATATCTACCCCAAGGGACACCGCAACCCACCGCACACTCGCGGGGAAGGGTTTTCCCTATGCAAAAGCAGGAAAGTAGGACTTCACATGTCCAAGAAGGAAATCGTTACCCTTGGAATTCGCTTCGGAGCCATGGAGAGAAAACAAACGGATGGAAGTCTTCGCAGCAGCCTTGCCTTCACAAATCCAAACTTGGCTCACGATTTGGACCACCGTAGCACCACCGGCAGCCGGATTCCCTTTCTTCTTCCTTCTCTTGCTTTCCTCTCTCTCTTAGCTTTTAGAAAGAGAACACACAACTCAAAATGAGCTTTCTCAACTCAAATCCCGACCTTTTCACTCCAGGGAACAGCCTTGGCCATTGGATCTTTGTCAAAGGAAATGGAAGGCTCAGATTAGCTCTGAAATTGATTTTCCTAGGCCGAACACGGGTTGTGACACGCCCGTTTCACTGGCCTTGTTCCTGAAGCGGTGCACAACCAACTAAAAATAAATCAGAACACGAGCATTGACACGCCCGTGTCAAGCCTGACACGCCCATATCACCCAGTATACGGCCGTGTATCTGGCCGTGTGATGACTACATTTTATCATCCTTTTTAGGGTAGTTTATTATTCAAAATGCCTAAGTTTATTTATATTTTATGCTTGTTATTTCATATTTTAATGCCTTTTTATAATATATTAATTCCTAAGTTAATTATATATTTTAAGTATTTATATGCATGTTTTGTTTTATTTCATCTTAAAGTATGTTTGTGTTAGGATATTATAATTTCTAGTTTATTTGCATGTTATGTTGCAATTTTATTTTGTTATGTTATGATATAAAAATCTATAGTTTTATATATATTTATTATTTTATGTATTATGTGTTGTGTTATGTTTGTTAATTAAGTTTAGTTTTAATAACATATATTATGTTACTTATTTATGTTTTTATTTTGTTAAATAACTAATGTTATTTGTTTTGTTTTATTTATAGGTTCAAGCCCACCAAGAAGCCCTCCAACATGATTCAAGTTCAACCCACACTCATGCAACCCGAGCACATGAAGAAACAAGCCCAAACAAGCCCACAAAGCCCAAACCCGAGCCCATGAAATACATGCATGCATGGCCGGCCACCATCCTCCTCATTCATCTCCCCCTCTCTCCTCTTTATTTCTTATTCATTCCCCTTACATTTTCTATTTTTATTTCTTTTAAAATTACATGCATGCACCTTCCACTCCTCTCTCCCTTCTTTATTTCTCATTCATCCCTCTTTTCCTTCTTTCATTCTCATTTAAATCCATTCATCCCCCCTCTTTTATTTATTTTATTTCTTTCTTATTTTCCAAAATATCATGCATGCATGTAGCCACCTCTCTCTCCCCTTCATTTAATACAATGCATGAACCTCTCCACATATGTGGCCGGCCACCCCTATGTCTTCCCTCCATCTAGAATGTTCTCCCTCTCCTATAAAAGGAACCCCTCCCCCTCTAGTTTATGGGAAGTAGTTTTAGTTTAAGATAATTTTGGCAAGTAGAGAGTAGAGTTTTAGTTCTTTCCTTCTTCCTCCATTGTTGTATTAGTCTTTGTTTTAGTGCAATATTATCTTGTTTTGATCTTATTGTGTACTCCTTCTTTTTATTAATGCAATGAAATTTCTTTTCTCTTATTCTCAATCCCTTTCTATTATGCTTAGCTAGTTCTTTTTGTGCCCGATCGCGAGGATCTTTGCGATATAATAACGTATCTTTATTGTTATGTTTTCCTTTGTAGTTTTTCTATTTTGATCCTTCCTTGAATTATTTTGTGTCGACTCCGTATTCCGGTATACGGTAGTAGGCATCCGATCTCATATTTGAGTAGCTGAGAGGCTCTTGAATATGAAAGATCACTCAAGGAAGGAAGGAGTTGAACGCACCCCTAGAGATAGGATGACGTAAATCCTCCGGATTGGAGTCAAATCCAATAGTGCGGGTCACTTCGATAATGCGACTTTAGGCCATTTTGACTTGTAAAGAGATTTCGGTCAAAACGTCTATAAGTTAGGGGATTTAATGCTCTAGCGAGATTACTTCCTAATATCGGATCCGTCACGGTCATAATAGATTTACAATTGTTAAACTAAATTATGTCGTTATTTTATTTCAAAGTGAATCGTCGATCGAGCACTCTTTTCTCGTAATAGTTTATTTCTCTTTTTAACTTAGTTTATTTCTAATTTTTAATCTCATTAATCGTTCAGTAGGATAATAGAGTCGTTGTGAGTAATAGTACTTGCCTGCCCCGAGTTTTTATACGACCTTGATATTTTTCATATCCTATGCTATATTTCGATAGGTACACTTGCCTTAATCGAGTATAGATTGGAGAATACGATTTTCTCTATCAAGTTTTTGGCGCCGTTGCCGGGGAAATTTTTGGCAATATTAAGAAAGCACCGAGTTTATTACTTCTACTAAAAAAAACAAAAAATTATTATTATTATTATTATTATTATTATCCACCCACCTCATCTAAATTCTACCCAACCTAAAATCTCTCGAAAAGGGTAAGGGGCTTTAAGCGCCACCATTTTACCTAGTACCGGGCGAACCCTTCACCGGGTAGTCCTCGGGAAGTTCGAGAGCCAAGCCGTAAAAAAATCTATTTTTCAAAAAAATATATATATCTAAAAAAAAAAAAAGTAATTTTTCTTCTTCCTTTTGGTAGCAGTTTATTTTTTTTATGGAATCCTTATATTTTTGCGCTTCTTGCGGGTCGCCCGACCACTTTTATTCTGAATGTCTTTCGGGAACCCCTCCCTCTTTTGATTTTAATTTTTCTGGGGAAGGTCAAAATGGCCAATTTGACCCTTACCCCAATTTTTATCCAACTTGGGAGGCGGGGAACCCGTATTATTTTTCGCATGATTTTGCCCCGCAACGCGCCGCGCCTCTAAATTTTGATTTTAATTCTATCGATAATGGGTATCTTGAATTGCAAACTTCTATTGATAATATTAGTTTGCATTTCAAGACCATTATGGATTGTCTTTCTCGCGAGGCCGCTTCTTTTTCTTCGTCTTCTCCTCCGTCTCCTCCAATTTCTTCATGTATTGAGTCACCGGATATCCCGGCTCGTCTTGTTCCTCTCGAGGAGGATAACTATTCGGATATCCCGGATTGTTTCCTTCCTCCTTTGGAAGACGCCTCTATGGATATTCCGGTGTGCTTCTTACCCGTTGAGGATGACGAGACGTTTCATATTTCTCATTCCGAAGACGTTGGTGATTCCATTACGCTTTCAAATTTAACTGTTCCAAATTTTCCTAGTTTTAGCGAGTCTTCTTCTTCTTCTTTTTTAGATAATTCTTCTTTAGTCCTCTCTACTCCTTCTTCTCCCGAAATTTCACAAGTCTCCCCTCCTTCTTGTGAAATTTCCGATGAGGAAAATTCTTTTTCTACTTCTTTTATTCCTCTTTCTATTTTTTCGTCTTTTTATTCTCCTTCTTTTGACGACCCATTCTTCCCCCTCTTACATACGGCGGAGTTTTTCTATAACTCCGTCCGTTCATTCTTGGGCGTCATTCTCTTGAAGTTTCCACCGCATGGCGGTGCGATTCTTCAATTTTTCTTTTTTTTAATTTACTTCCCTAAGCGCATACTTAGGGAGTTACCTCTTCATTTCAGTTTTTATTTTCCATTTAGCTAACAAATAACGTCGGGCTCAGCCGACGTTAAACAGAGAGCGCTCTTGGGAGGCACCCCTTGCTTATCCTTTTTTGTTTCTTTCTTTTTGTTTATTTTGTTTTGTAGGAATAAAACCCCCGGCGGTTCCTTTGGCTCCATCAATTCATCTCTTCCTTAGGCCCGAGCCGGTGTCCAGCTCAAGCATGGGGGAGCGACATCTGCAATCGGCCTTACGACTCCGGGGAAGTCGTTTTCTTTTTTTATTTACTTTTTTGTACCCCCCCTCCCCTTTCTTCTTCCTTTTTCTTTCTTATTTTTATTTTTCATTGAGGGCAATGAAAGGTTTAAGCATGGGGGAGGGTTTAGTTGTTTTATTTCTTTTTCTTACTTTTCAAAAAAAAATGTTTTTAAAAAAATGTTTAGTATAGTTTTATTAAGATCTTTTTAGTAATGCTTTTATTTAAGCCTTATCAAAAACCCCAAAAAAAATTAGAAAAATCAAAAATCCCAAAAAAAGATAATATTTCAAAACCCAAAAAAAATGAAAAATGTCAAAAAAATCAAAAAAATAATAAACCTCATGCTTAGCTTTTTGTTATTTTTAGAAATTTAGTTTGAGTTAGTTTATAAGCATTATTTTTTTTATTTGCTAATCTTTATTTCATCATGTTTAGTTAAAATTAACTTTTAGTGATTTTGTTTTGAGGATAATCTTATGATTTTAATTTGATTAGAGTAATTTATTTAGCATCTTTTCTCTTTTATTTTAAATAGTTTCAATTTTATAGTAATTTTGCTAAAACAATTTTGGATTCCAAGTATTATTACTTCATGCTTTTAGATTCTTAGGAAATCTCAATCTACTAGTGGTTGCTCTCTAGTATTTTAGTTTATTTTCTAAAAATCTTATTGAAACTCCTATCTTTACCCAATTCTCATTTTTTCTTTTATTGTTAGATCATATGTCATGGGAATAAGAGGATAAAATTCATTATTCCTTGGTAAACATATGCAACCCAAAAAAAAATGAAGAGAGGAATTAAAAAGTTCATATATGTCGGGGGAAGTGATATGATGTTAGTCTATCATTTCCTGGTATTACATATATATTATTCAAAAAGTAAAAATATTATGTGGGGTGTGAAAAAAATGATGATCACCTCCAATCAAAGACCTCTTCATGTTAATTTCCTCCCTAAAATCCCCTTAGCCAATATCATTTTCTTAGTTTTTAAATTAAAATATGTGGAGAGCATAAGTAGTAGGTTGTCTTCTTCCTTAAGTTTCTTTTAAGTTAAGGTTTTTATAATTTCAATCCAACTTTGTTTGCACTTTACTCCATTTCGAATGCTAGTTAATTTATTAGAGAATTTTTGGCTAAATATTTTTTTCTTTTCACTTTAATTTCATAATTTAGGACTTGATTCTTAAATCCCTAAATTTTAATTTTGGCTAGATTTTGATGTAAATAAATTTTAGTTTAATTACAAATTATATAATGCCTTATAAATATTTCTCTTCCTTTTGCTCTGGAATAGCAAAAGCCTAAGCATGGGGGAGTTTGATGACTACATTTTATCATCCTTTTTAGGGTAGTTTATTATTCAAAATGCCTAAGTTTATTTATATTTTATGCTTGTTATTTCATATTTTAATGCCTTTTTATAATATATTAATTCCTAAGTTAATTATATATTTTAAGTATTTATATGCATGTTTTGTTTTATTTCATCTTAAAGTATGTTTGTGTTAGGATATTATAATTTCTAGTTTATTTGCATGTTATGTTGCAATTTTATTTTGTTATGTTATGATATAAAAATCTATAGTTTTATATATATTTATTATTTTATGTATTATGTGTTGTGTTATGTTTGTTAATTAAGTTTAGTTTTAATAACATATATTATGTTACTTATTTATGTTTTTATTTTGTTAAATAACTAATGTTATTTGTTTTGTTTTATTTATAGGTTCAAGCCCACCAAGAAGCCCTCCAACATGATTCAAGTTCAACCCACACTCATGCAACCCGAGCACATGAAGAAACAAGCCCAAACAAGCCCACAAAGCCCAAACCCGAGCCCATGAAATACATGCATGCATGGCCGGCCACCATCCTCCTCATTCATCTCCCCCTCTCTCCTCTTTATTTCTTATTCATTCCCCTTACATTTTCTATTTTTATTTCTTTTAAAATTACATGCATGCACCTTCCACTGCTCTCTCCCTTCTTTATTTCTCATTCATCCCTCTTTTCCTTCTTTCATTCTCATTTAAATCCATTCATCCCCCCTCTTTTATTTATTTTATTTCTTTCTTATTTTCCAAAATATCATGCATGCATGTAGCCACCTCTCTCTCCCCTTCATTTAATACAATGCATGAACCTCTCCACATATGTGGCCGGCCACCCCTATGTCTTCCCTCCATCTAGAATGTTCTCCCTCTCCTATAAAAGGAACCCCTCCCCCTCTAGTTTATGGGAAGTAGTTTTAGTTTAAGATAATTTTGGCAAGTAGAGAGTAGAGTTTTAGTTCTTTCCTTCTTCCTCCATTGTTGTATTAGTCTTTGTTTTAGTGCAATATTATCTTGTTTTGATCTTATTGTGTACTCCTTCTTTTTATTAATGCAATGAAATTTCTTTTCTCTTATTCTCAATCCCTTTCTATTATGCTTAGCTAGTTCTTTTTGTGCCCGATCGCGAGGATCTTTGCGATATAATAACGTATCTTTATTGTTATGTTTTCCTTTGTAGTTTTTCTATTTTGATCCTTCCTTGAATTATTTTGTGTCGACTCCGTATTCCGGTATACGGTAGTAGGCATCCGATCTCATATTTGAGTAGCCGAGAGGCTCTTGAATATGAAAGATCACTCAAGGAAGGAAGGAGTTGAACGCACCCCTAGAGATAGGATGACGTAAATCCTCCGGATTGGAGTCAAATCCAATAGTGCGGGTCACTTCGATAATGCGACTTTAGGCCATTTTGACTTGTAAAGAGATTTCGGTCAAAACGTCTATAAGTTAGGGGATTTAATGCTCTAGCGAGATTACTTCCTAATATCGGATCCGTCACGGTCATAATAGATTTACAATTGTTAAACTAAATTATGTCGTTATTTTATTTCAAAGTGAATCGTCGATCGAGCACTCTTTTCTCGTAATAGTTTATTTCTCTTTTTAACTTAGTTTATTTCTAATTTTTAATCTCATTAATCGTTCAGTAGGATAATAGAGTCGTTGTGAGTAATAGTACTTGCCTGCCCCGAGTTTTTATACGACCTTGATATTTTTCATATCCTATGCTATATTTCGATAGGTACACTTGCCTTAATCGAGTATAGATTGGAGAATACGATTTTCTCTATCACCGTGTCACCCCTGTAACACGATCTCCAAAATCACCCGAGCAGGATACAGCTAAGACACACACCCGTGTCCATGGCCGTGTGCCCAACACGCCCCTGTGACACGCCCGTGTCACAGGCCGTGTCGCCTCTCGACGATCAGTTCTCGAGAACTCGAGTCAACGTCTCGAGAAAAGGGGACACGCTCTGCCCGTGTCCCAGGCCGTGTACACCTGACATGCCCTAAGACACGCCCGTGTCTCAGGCCGTGTCAGCCAACCTGAATCCCAATGTTGGCCTTTGAGATTTCTGGGGTGTTACAATCCTCCCCTCCTTAATAAAATTTCGTCCTTAAATTTAGATGCAGTAGGGAGATAAAAGCATAACACAATATATGATAGTGTGTCATATACAACATATACAAACGAGCCAACAGGTTGCAAAAATAACTCGGGAAACACAGCTCGTATGGTCTGCTCTTGCTCCCATGTTAGCTCTTCTCGGCCACAATTGTCCCACCGGACTTTGACCATCCCGATCGTTTTGTTCCGCAACTATTTCTCGGCTCGATCTTCGATCTGAATGGGCCTCACCTTTATCGTTAGCCCATACTCAACCAGCACCCGATCATTCTCAATCACTTGAGCTGGGTCTTTGACTGCTTTTCATAGTACCGAGATGTGGAACACATCATGCAGTCCACCCAATTCTGATGAAAGAGTTAGCTGATAGGCAGCTTCCCCAACTCGCTCCACCACTTCAAACGGACCAAGGTATCGCGAACTTAGCTTTTTCAACCCCCGAATCCGAGATACGCCTTTGAAGGGTTTAATCTTCAAATAGACCCAGTCACCCACCGCGAACTCCACGTTCCGGTGCTTCGCATTGTAATACTTGTCTTGTCGATCCTGGGCTATTAGTATCTTCTCTCGAATAGAGCGTATTGTTGAGTTAGCATCCTCGACTTCCTTTTGTCCCAAAAGTTTGGACTCGCTAGTTTCTGCCCAAGTTAACGGTGTACGGCACTTGCGACCATACAGAGCTTCAAACAGTGTCATACCGATGCTCGCTTGGTAGCTATTATTATAGGCAAACTCTACCATAACAAGATGATCTTCCCATTTCTTACCGAAGTCCAGGGCGCACATACGGAGCATATCCTCCATCGTCCTATTGCTTCACTCAGTTTGGCCATCTGTTTGAGGATGAAAGGCCGTACTGAATGCTAACTTCGTGCCCAACAGCTGATAGATTAGCCTCCAATCTTTCGAAGTAAATCGTCCATCTCGGTCACTTACGATGCTCTGGGGAACACCGTGCAATCGAACAATTTGCTCCACATAGAGCTTTGCCAACATTTCCACAGAATTGTCCCGCTTGTTCGGTAGAAAGTGAGCCACCTTTGTAAACCGGTCTACAATCACCCAGATTGAATCATTCCCGCGTTGAGATCTCGGCAATCCATGCACAAAATCCATAGAAATATCCTCAAAATTCCACTGCGAAACCGACAACGATTTCAAGAAACCGTTAGGTCGTTGACATTCTGCCTTCACCAAAGCACAAGTTCGACACTTAGCCACATACTCGGCTATGTCCTTCTTTAAACCGGGCCACCAGAACAATTTCTTCATGTCCTTGTACATTTTTTTGCTCCCAGAGTGAATTGAGTACTTTATAAAGTGCGCTTAAAATAACAATTCTTCTCGCAATTTACCCGCACAAGGGACGCACAATCGGCCATCCTTCTGTAATAAACCGTCATCCCAGGAGAATTGGTCACCAGACCCTTCCTTTGCATAGCGCTGGAGACTTTCATCAAACTCCGCTGCCCGCCGAACCCTGTCTGCAAGGTCATATTGAACCTCCATCCAGTTCAAGCATGCATCGGCCGAAGAATCCCTTTCAACACAAGATATCTCCAATGCTTCCAACTCCTGGATTAAACACTCATCATGTATCCGCAACCAACTTGCCCGCACCGGAGTCCGATGACTCAAGGCATCCGCGACCACATTTCCCTTTCCGGGAACATAGTGAATGTCGAAGGTATAGTCCCCTAGGAATTCCATCCACCTCCGTTGTCGCATATTCAAATCCTTCTGATCGAGCAGATACTTTAGGCTTTTATGATCTGTATAAATATCTACCTTCACGCCATAAAGATAGTGCCGCCACAACTTTAGTGAAAAGATCACCACTGCCAACTCCAAGTCGTGGACGGGGTAATTACGTTCATGCACTTTCAATTGACGTGAGCCATATGCAACCACCTTGCCAAACTGCAGGAGAACACAGCCTAAGCCGCTCCCTGACGCATCGCTATATATCTCAAAACCGTCTGTACCACATGGCGAAGTCAAAAAGGGTGTCGTGGTCAAATGACTCTTTAGCTCCTCAAAAGCTCGCGCACACTCCGGCGTCCAAACAAACTTCTGGTCTTTTCTCATCAATGTAGTCAAAGGCAAAGCAATCCAGGAGAAGTTCTCCACAAATCGTCTATAGTAGCCTGCCAGTCCAAGAAAACTCCTGACTTCAGCCACCGAAGACATCACTGGCCAATCACGAATGACACTTATCTTTGCCGGATCCACCATTATGCCCTCTCCACTTACCACATGGCCCAGAAAAGCCACCGACGAGAGCCAGAACTCACACTTAGAGAACTTGGCATACAGCTTATTCCTCTGCAAGGTATGCAAGACCAACCGCAAATGGTTTGCATGATCTTCCTCCGACTGTGAGTATACGAGGATATAATCAATGAATACAATCACAAACAGATCCAAGTATTCTCGGAACGTTCGATGCATGAGATCCATGAATACCGAAGGCACATTACATAAGCCAAACAACATCACTGTGAACTCATAATGACCGTAGCGTGTGCCAAACGCTGTCTTGTGAATGTCACCTTCCCTAATCCGCAATTGGTAATACCCTGATTTTAAGTCCAACTTGGAATAGACGGTTGAGCCCACTATCTGATCGAACAAGTTATCGATCCGTGGAATCGGATACTTGTTTTTCTCCGTCAGCTTATTCAGTTCGCGATAATCAATACATAGCCGCAAAATAACGTCTTTATTTTTCACAAAAAGAACATGCGCGCTCCAAGGTGACATACTTGGGCGTATGTATCCCTGCTCCAACAGCTCTTGAAACTGAACTTTCAGTTCGGCCATCTCTTTTGGCACTACCCGATACGGCGAACGGGCCACATGTTTCGCACCTGGCACCAGCTCGATAGCGAAGTCGATTTCCTTTTGGGGAGGTAACCCCGGAAGGTCCTCTGGAAACACATCAGCATACTCTTACACAATCAGCACTTCACTCACACTGGCCTCCGGCGCAACCGCCTCTACGAGTGTGAAGAACAACTCTGCACCCTTCCAAACTGCCTTAACGACTTGGAGAGCAGATAACAACATCTCGCATCCCTTGTATACCAATGAACTTGGTCTCTTGTTCGGTATTCTGCTCGAGTGTGACCTCTTTTGAAGTGCAATCTATACAGGCACACTGCTCTGAAAGCCAGTCCATACCAAAGATTATATCAAATTCCTTGATCGGCAATACTAATGTTTCCACCTTGAACTCCCGACTCCCTATCTTGACCTCAAGACCGCAAGATTTATCCGCGCATATCAAACATCCGTTAGGTAGAAGCACCATTTTACTGTCTGTCGTGGTCGGTATAAGCACCCCGATTCGTAAAACGAAATCTTCAGACAGAAACGAATGGGAAGCACCTATATCAAACAGTGCTCGCGCCGGATACTCCCGTATAAGGACAAAAACTATAACACCACAATTAAACAAGCACAGCACACAGTATAAAATAACATTAAAACTGCGCGCACCTGTGACGACATCGACCTGCTTAATGGCCTCCTGTTGTCCAAGATTGAAGATCCTGGGCTGCGCGTGCGAGGCAGAAGACTCCACCACAGTCTTCCCTTTCTCCGCATAAGACGCTCCCGTCTTCTTATCACCCTTTGGAGGACCAACTCGGCAATCACGTGCGAAGTGTCCCAACTTCCCACACGTAAAACAAGCGCGAAATCCATACAAAGATGTCTATGTCACAGTCGCAGAAGGAGCTTTCCAGTATACTTGGACTTCTTTTCCCATCTCTTACGGTACCCAAACCTCTCCGGACGCGGCGGCTTGAACTCTGGCTTTGTCACAGCCAAGGTCCCCTTTGCTTGCCCCCTTCGCATGTCTGTCTCCAAAGATCGAGCCGTATAGACTAAGGCTTGAAATCCCTGACTCACAAAACTCGAGAGCAAATACCGCAGCTCATCTCGCAGTCCCGCATAAAACCTACTAGTCTTACGCTCTTCTTCGGCGAATATTGTACCCGCATATCTTCCTAAACGCATGAACTCATGCAGGTAATCATCCACACTACGATCTCCTTGAGTTAACCGTTGATATTCCATTTCCATCGATATCCTTTACTGCATTGGTAGATGTTGTGCCAAGAACAACCGAGAAAATTCATCCATCGAGACCTCTGCCAATTGCCTGCCGGCCAAGTGATGCAGTTCAATCTCATCCCACCATAATCGAGCCTCTCCTTCCAATAGGATAGTGGCCAACATAACCTTCTATCGCTCCTCAACCTTGATAGCTCTAATGATCCTCTTGATCCTTACAAGCCAATCCTCTGCTTGGGCCGGTGAACCTGCCCCAGTAAATTGCGGAGGATTGAAGCTCATGAATTGCTTCAATTATTGATCTGCGGCCCGCAGATCAACTACAGCTTCTACCGGTTCTTGTTGTACCCCAGCATGCGTTGGCACAACTGCAGGACGTGCCTGCCCAGCCTGCTGAGCATTCATCACAGCAAGTACCGCTTCCGTAATAAAACGCACAGTTTCAGCAGATGGAGGAGGTGTGGGCACCTAGGCTGGTGCCGCACTTTCTACAGAATATTGAGGTTCGGATTGACCCGCAACACTTCTGGTCACTTATATGTGTAAAACACACAATTTAGCGACCAAGTAAAACGGCAAACATACAAAAAGAATACACCAAACAAGTGTATTTACATTCCTAAGTGGATATTCTTTTGTTCAATTTATGTGTTATAATGACAGCACTGACATGTGCTAGCCACCCCTCAAAATAATTTGTCCGCGAATTCGCAAGAGATCGACCAACAAGCTGATACCAAATTGTAACACCTTTACCCGTCAAGAAGAATATAATAGAGGGTTCGGCCGGGGCCCCACACCATATTCCACAAACAGGCGGCACTACTAAATAATATCAATACCAACGCATCCTAACACAGAGCATTCTAGCGGAAGCTTCACGGTTGAAAACTTGAACTCAAGAGTTACAAGAACTGTCCACTATATTAAAATAGGAATGTATACAACCAAAGCAAATGGCCTTATGGCCTTACAGGTTTCTCTTAACAACAGTGTGGTTTCCAAACATTGGCACGCAGACCGGCCACACATGAACAAGAAGAAACAAAACAAAGCCTTTGAGGGCAGCAACGCAGCTTGGGCTTCAGCCTGCTAAGTCCCGCTCGGACCAGCACCACCTTCACTTGCAAGAACTAACCCACCAAGCGGTGGCAAATAGGGCAACAACCAGCATTCGGCTGACCAATTATAACGACTCTACCCCTGGCACGGGGCAGCGGAATTCCATCCCTACATAGCATTTTTTTGCAATAGTATGTATAACAAACCACACAAGATGTGCACGACCGCACAATTAATACATATCACAAACGCCGGCACGATAGCCCGACGCTCCGTGCACTCAGGGCACATTCTGGTGTACCGGAAACACCGAGTCCCACCACCGTTCAGAGGTCCCAGACATGACGGTCCAATTTGAGCATTTCTAGTCTGATCGGCACGCAAGCCATCGACTCTCGCTATGTGATCCTAACAGGGCCTTAAGCACCCAAGGTTAGACAACCATAATGCGGGTACAGATCCACCTTTCCCATTGCTCAAAATCATCAGACTCAAGACTGGACTGACGCGGGTACAGCTTCACCTTGCCCGTCCGCCACCAAGGCATTCCTCCAGTTGCAGCCTAACGGCTCAACTTCATACGATATGGCACTCACGGCCACAAGAGTTGAACCCAACTCTCACCATTTCCTGGACTTCCTCTAGTACTTCCTATGGTACCAAGCCACAGGTATCCACCACGGATTTTATGCATACAAGCAATAATCACGGAGTCTTCTCCGATGTGCAAACAAGCATCACTAATCCAGACCAGCATGTCCAGATGGGCTTCACACAGCATGCCTAGATCCGTACTCCGATTCCGGACTCTAACAAGGGGAACTTCACATATCTACCCCAAGGGACACCGCAACCCACCGCACACTCGCGAGGAAGGGTTTTCCCTATGCAAATGCAGGAAAGTAGGACTTCACATGTCCGAGAAGGAAATCTTTACCCTTGGAATTCGCTTCGGATCCATGGAGAGAAAGCAAATGGATGGAAGTCTTCGCAGCAGCCTTGCCTTCCCAAATCCGAACTCGGCTCGCGATTTGGACCACCGTAGCACCACCGGCAGCCAGATTCCCTTTCTTGTTCCTTCTCTTGCTCTCCTCTCTCTCTCTTTGCTTTTAGAAAGAGAACACATAACTCAAAATGAGCTTTCATAACTCAAATCCCGACCTTATCACTCCAGGGAATAGCCTAGGCCATTGGATCTTGGCCAAAGGAAATGGAAGGCTCAGATTAGCCATGAAATTAATTTTCCTGGGCCGAATACGGGTTGTGACACGCCGGTGTCACAGGCCGTGTTCCTAAAGCGGTGTACAACTGATTGAAAATAAACCAGAACACGGGCATTGACACGCCCGTGTCAAGCCTGACACGCCCGTGCCACCTAGTATACAGCCGTGTATCTGGCTGTGTCACCCCTGTAACACGATCTCCAAAATCACCCGAGCAGGACACGGCTAAGGCACACACCCGTGTCCATGGACGTGTGCCCAACATGCCCCTGTAACACGCCCGTATCGAGAACTCGAGTCGACGTCTCGAGAAAAGGGGACACGCCCGTGTCCCAGGCCGTGTACACCTGACACACCCTGATACACGCCCGTGTCTCAGGCCGTGTCAGCCAACCTGAATCCCAATATTGGCCTTTGAGATTTCTGGGGTGTTACACCTTGAAACCGTGGAATTTAGTGGGTATTTTCCTGGAGTGCAACTCCAGTACTTCCTGCTACTTTCAGTTCACAGGTACAACCCCGCAGACCCCATATATTACTCGTTTATACTCGGAGTCTTCTCCGGCATGCAAAATAAATATCACCAATCCAGACCAACCTGTCCAGATGGGCTTCTCACAGCATTCTTATTCCGTACTACACATTTCTGGATCTATATGCAAGACTCATTGGGGATTTCATGAATCAACCCAAAGGAATTCCCTTCGCTTTTCCACCTTTTGGTGGGGGATTCCATGCAAATGCCAAAAGAAAAACTTCACTTGTCCAAGAAGGAAGATCGTTATCCTTGTAGTTTTCTTCGGAGCCATGACTTTGTTCTTGGATCCGGATGGAATTAATTGTTACAGCTTCCTCTCCATGGATCTAGCATCGACCCGCGATTCCGATCACAAGCACACCTTGGATCGATCTCCTCTTGAGCTCCTGGACTTTTCTTACTCTTCCTTCTCCAGAACTAAGCAAGGGAGTGTGTGAGATAAAATGAGAATGAATTCTCATGTCCAGTCTTTATCTGAAAGCTACCGCCGCGCGGTATCACAGGCGGTGACTGCTTTGACCAGCCGGCACCGCTATCCAGAGTTATCACCCCGCGATAACTCTCTATCACTGTGCGCTCTCACAAGCGTTTAGTGGTCTTGACAAAGGCGTTGAGTGTTACCGCGGAGCGCTAGCTTTCTATCGTCAGGCAGTAACAACCAGAGCCCTGGGTCTTTTAATTCACCGAGCTATCGCTGGCGATAAGACTATCGCCAAGCGATAATCTACAATGATCACTTCTCATTTTTGGGGTGTTACACAAAATCTTGCCTGATATGTGCTGTTGTTGGATAATTCAACTAGAGGTAGGAGCCTCTCCCATGGCTCTTTTTTATCCACCAAACATAACAGGAGAAGATCCTCTAAATTCTGGTTTGTGCACTCCGTTTTCCTATTTGTTTGGGGGTGAAACGCCTTGCTGAATGCTAGTTTGGTCCCCAAATATGCTTGAACCCTTCGCTACTCGTTGGAGATGAATCAACCATCCCATTCTAAAACTATGGTCTTTGGCATATTGTGGTAGCAAACAACATTTTTAATGAAGAGACACACCATACTAACACCATCGTCTCGGTGGTTGGGAATGAACCTTGCTATCTTCGTCAATCGGTCGACCACCACCCAAATGGAATCATTCCCGGTACGAGTGTGGAATAAGCCATGGATGAAATCCATGGAGATGACCTCAAATTTCCACTCGGGGACAGGGAGTGGCTGTAATAACCCGGCGAGGCTTTTGCATTCTACTTTGACAAACTGACATGTCGAGCAATGCGTCACAAAAAAGACAATGTCTCGCTTCATCCCTGGCCACCAAAAAGTCTTTTTTAGATCTGCATATATCTTTGTGATTCTCGGATGGATTGAGTAACGAGTGTGATGACTCTCATACAATATCTCATGTCGAAGCTGTCCACCATAAGGAACAAACATCCTATTTCAGAAGTAGAGGATTCCCAGCACCCCCAGCTCAATTGGTGATGAGAAGCAAAAGAACTTTATAGTTAAGCGTACTTGGATGGGAGTAGTTCCGGAATGGACAACCTCCTGGGAAGTCCTCGTAGGGCCTCGTAACAGGATCACTTCTCATCAAAGGGATGGTTGCGACCTCCAACAGCCCGCTTGTGAATGGGGAGAGGGTTGGGGTGTATGGTATGCAAACCTGTTGAGGCTGAACCTTTTTGAACTGGAGCTGGGGGTGTCGGCGATCCTCCTTTCGAGTCGTGTGCTGGGGAGGCCGTTACAGAGCTTGGCCGTTAGAACACCTCTTGCTAGAGCACCCCACTCTGGAAAATCCACCGGATGTGACGTCGGCTCGAACCGAGAATTTTGCGGTGGGTTAAATTCCCTGCATGCAGGGATCAATGGTAGCTCACAACCACCATCTGATCCCTTGCATGATTAAATCAAAACCACTGATTTTCTTCGTATAAGCCACTACTAATGATTGGTAAGGGATGAATCTAATGCAAGGTTCGAAGGACAATGTTATTTTTTGGCTCTATCTCACCCGTAAAATCACTGTGAATTCTGTGCTGCTTCTACTATCTGCAGACCGGAAGCTGCTTAAACATTAAAAAAAACAGATTTTATTAACACTTCTGACTCGAGTTAGAAGTTCTTTGACTCAAAACCAGGCTTGGATCTTAACATAAAAGTTGTAGACAAAACATAGAGCTACGATTTTCCTTTTGACTGAAACTCTATCTGAGGTCATTAAGGCCATCAAAAATTCAATCGAAAAAGGCGCAAACTCTATTTTTCAAAGGATTTTAAAAATTTATTATTTTCATGTAACTTTGAGATCGGATTTGGACCTCCTAAGGTTCAAATCAGAGAATGATTTGAACATAAAAATTTTAGAGTATATATTTGGCTGTAACTTGTATTCAGACACCAGCTTCATCAAAGGCCATTTAGACCCTCCAAATAATACCCAAAATAACTACAAACCACAGATTTCGGTTTAAAACTAAAATAGTTATTTCTTGCCTAAAATCCGATCATGGGCACCTCAAGACCCCCAAATCAATAATGACTTGAACCCCAATATGTTTTTATTATAACCTAATTTTTTATAGCTCATTCAACCCAATTTTGATTTATACGCCCACACTCAACTTTTAGTTGATATTCATCATTTCACCATCTTTCAAACGTATAGATTTGAAGATTTACAACTATTTATCTTCTACACTTATTGTTAGAAAATTTGATAAATGCAGGCTGAACCTGTAGCAACCCTACTAGTGGAGTGGGACGTCCTGGAAGAAGTCACCAAGCATACCATGACCACCTATGGATCGCAACCCGATGACACTCCCTTTGAGATTATCACTACCATTATCGTGCGCGAGATATCCCTAAAACTTACTACTATCGGTTAAACATTTATTAAGATGTTATTTAGGAAGTATTTTCCTTATGTTGTGTTACATCGCGATGTAGCAAAGTGAACTGTGTAGCGCGCCTATGGATCACACCCCTATCTTTGATGCTCTATTACTTATGAAAATTAGTCATGCGTATCCGGTCAGTAAGACTAGGATTTTGCGTTGATCTCTACGTATATCAGGTGGGTGCAACAATGGGATGTGGCGGGTCTGTGTCGGGTCAACCTTGGGCTACGTACCCAATATAAGGTTCCCCCATACTTACTCTTATTTCCGCCTGATTTGGCGACGTTGACAGATATGAATTCCCGTCGAGGTCGAGGCTCATTGTGTGATATGCTCTAAAAGTGGACATGACACTTCCACTATCACCGTTGGACCGCGATGGTGAGGCCCTTGGGTGAAGTTCCCCCCAAAACTAGTAATTATGGCGAGATAGGGGAAATTACATATGTATGAGTTGTCATTATGATCTTATGAATACCTAGCTGGAACAGACGCTCTCCTTTCATCGAGAACACACTTTACCTTTGGAGTTGCTTAAGTGGTTACTCTTTTATAATGGCTATGAAATGACCATGTCTTTTAATATGCTTCTGCTATTGACTAACAATGTTATATGGGTATATATATATATATATATATATATATATATATATATATATATGATGTGTTTCAGCTATTGTACTAACTTTTTGTTTTTATCTCAAACTCATGCAAAAGCTAGGTGAGAAGGATTAAGGAGCCACTTAGTCATGTATTCGACTAACCCTTTCATTGTTTTCCCCTCCAGGCGTTGCCCCAATACCACAGGAGGAATAGATCGGTGATCCTACGGGATATTGACAAATAGGATCATGATGACATGAGCACGATTGCCCAAGAGGCTTAATTTGAGGCTTGGTGTGAAATCATATGTATTCTGCGGCATGTCTGCTATCATTGTATTCATGCGACGACATAATGAACTAAAAGTACTACTTCTGCTACTTTGATATATTGTGGTGATAATTAACCTTATAGGGCAAAGATTCTAAGAGGTCGATGGTTACAGGTCATGAGGATACCCCCACCTATAATAACTCGTTATCTTAGAATCCTCGTTCTTGGCATAAGGTCCTCTCGCCTCCTACTCGTACTTGGGGGGACCTCATATATTTGGTCACTATGGTACATTTCAGTATAACCTTTCACTCCCCGGACATATGGGCAAATAAAGCGCGCAAAAAAATTATGAAAGATATGCTTCGAATGTGTATTCTATACTTTGATGGTAAGTTAGAGAAGTATGCCACCTTGACAGAGTTCTCCTATAATAACAGTTTTCAGACAAGCATTAAGATGAATCCTTTTGAGACTCTTTATGACAGACATTGTCAAACATCGCTATTGAAAGTCTTTAATTCCAAGGTAGCAAATCACCTAGAGGGGGGAATAGGTTTTTGGTCTTTTATAATTTTCCCTCTACTTAGTGTGTTGTGGGTGAGTTTTAAATTGCTTCCAAGACAATCACACAAAACACACACAAGATTTATAATGGTTCCCCAGATTATGGGTATGATCACTTTCCCTCCCACCTTTCTAATAGTGTGTTAGACAAGACACTTCTCCAAAACTCGGCTCCTAAGATCTTACAACATAGATCCCTCGGGATCACTCAGTCTCCTCCAAGACCTACAGCTCAGGCACAAATCCCTACCTCAGAGCAAGCTTGCTCCTACAACTCAGTGATCAAAAGATCACCTACATCAAACTTTAACCCAAGTCTTACAGCTCAGGATATGGAGGTTAGCCCTACAAATCAGAGAGTAAAACTCTCCTACAACTCAGATCTATTAAGATCCTAACTCAGGACAAAGGCCCTACCTCAGGCACACATGCCCTACACTCAGATTCACACAAGGATCCTACAAACTCATGCTCAATAGCCCTACACTTAGATCCACACAGGGATCTTATCTCAGTCTTTATAAATCAGGCTTACAACTCAGATCCAAAAGGATTATACAGGAAGAGTAGTTGGTTGGTATGATTGATTTGACACCACATAAATTTGTCTGTGCCTTCCTCTTGAGCTGAGTTAACAACCCTAACTTTCTTCACAATAACAAAAAATATATCTTCAGTAAGAAGCTGCCTGGACTTGAAGAAATCTGAAAGCTCTGCTCCTCCTACTTTATCAGAATCTTATATGAACTTGCTATAGCAGAAGAAATTGTTACAGCTAACATAAAAGAACTTTTAGATCACCTGATTTAACTTCAAGCTTCAAGATCGACAACAATGGCGAGGAAGAAGAAGTTCAGCCGCAACTTTTCGAAATGAGAAAACCCTAAAAGTTAAAGTTCCTTCAGCCCATCTTGTACCTTTTATCTTCCACCGATTAATAACTCCAAGAAGCAGTGGGGACCACCTGTGGTTGTCAGCTGCACCTTGCTTTAATGGAAGAAGACGTACAGTAAACCTTCAGTACTATTTGTCGTGTTCTATAGCTTTCCCACAACTAATTTGAACTTTGTTGATTTTGGATGACGTCAGCATTTGTGAACTTAGCCAAATTCTCAGATTTAACTCCATGCGTTGAGTGCGTTGAGTGAATGACCTTCACTCAACGAATTTGGACTTAGTCAAATTCTCTGCACCATCAGGTGTTGAGTGCGTTGAGTGAACTGGCTTCACTTAACGACTCTATACTTGGCCAAATTCTTCTACACTACCAGGCGTTGAATGCATTGAGTGAATCTTCATCACTCAATGCCTCTGGACTTAGTTGCAACTTTCTTTATCTACTAGGCGTTAAGAGCGTTGAGTGAGCCTTCATCACTCAACGCTTTTGTCCTTAGCAGCTTCTCTGAAGTCTGCCAGCTTGCTGAGGCGTTGAGTGCGTTGAGTGAGCTATCCTCACTCAATGCTTCTTGACTTAGACAGATTTTTTTGTCTGTCGCTTCTTGAGCTTTAACCTCACACGATGCTTTCTTCTTTGGCATTGAGTGAGCTGTATTCACTCGACGATTCTGGACTTAGCCAGCTTTCTGGACAAAATCTTCAATTGCTTGAGCTTGACTCAACGCTTCTTTCATCAGGCATTGAGTGAGTTGTCCTCACTCAATGTTTCTGGACTTAGTCGATTTTTCAGCTTGCCAATGCTGAGGCTTTGACAGACTTAGCTTTACTCAACGCTTCTTAATATATGGCGTTGAGTGAACTGCATTTACTCAACGGCTGTGGACTTAAACACATAATTTCTTTGCATACTGCTAGGCTTTGACTGTCCACACCTTACTCATCGCTTTTTGGTATCTAGCGTTGAGTGAACTGGCTTCACTCATCGCATGTGGACTTAGGCGATTTTTAGTCTTTCCAGCATCCTTCTTTGACTTTTGGTATTGAGTGAACTGGCTTCACTCAATGCCTGTGGACTTAGGCAGATTTTCGTCTCTCTACATCTCTACCTTGTGACCACTTATCATAACCACTTAGACAACCTGTCTAAACTTGTTCCATGGAACATCCTGCACATGATGAGCTTGAACAATATCAAATACAACTATTCTCTTAGTACTGATTGTGATGCCTATTCAAATATAGGAAACATTGAGGGAAATATTCCCAACAATCCCCCATATTTGAATAAGGAAGAACATACAACATTACTAAGAAGCATTAACATAAAAAGCATATTAATTTAATGCAGCTGTAAGCTATATCTGCTAGCTTATGCTACTTGAATTACCAGCATATCAATTCAATGTACTCCATTTAACTGCATTGACTTAACATGTCAAGTCAATGCATTCTCATATAACTTCAACCATTGATCAAGTAGTATGCACTCTCCTGATACCACTTAATACTTCAATGGAGAACCACTAGAAGCACTTTCCTCATAATATGCACTGACTCAACATGGTTCAACATGTAGTTATTGCATTCCTCATACTACTTTGAATCTTTCTAAGTAATATGCACTGACTCAACATGACATAGTCATGTCAAGTATTGCTTCTACATCTCCCTCTTTCCAAGTATTGTCATACATCTCCCCCTTTCTGGCTTCTTCTATAAACATATATCTATTTAGGGAGGTGATAGGATCATGGGAGAATTTATCTCTTGATCCTAGCCTACTTCTACTACACTAGTGATCAAACTAGTAGACTGGAGAACATACTTCTTGTGTTGATACAACTGATACAATACATCACTACAACTACTTGACACTTGAGTGGTCCATTGATCCACTTGAGCTAACTACTATCATTAATCCATACAAGCTAATGCCACTCCTCCCCCTTTTTATGACTTCTACAGAAGCAGTTATAGTCAGGGAGATGTTGGCTGTTCCTCTTCTCCTATAACAACATTGTCCTTTCAGCAGCAATAGTGATGATCTTTAATCCACTATAGTAGATGTTGGACTTGCTCCCCCTCAATAGGAGAATCTTGACTTGCTCTCCCTAACCAGGAGCATTTATAATTTCTCCCTCTCAATAGGAGCATCTTCTATCATCCTTCCTGGTAGACACTTTAGTCTATTCCAGTCTGGATAACACTTGAACCACCTGAAAAACTTGATACCAATGAAGGTATACCACTTGAAAAATATTCATACCACTGAAGGTCTTTTTCCACCTACAAAAAGTAGTACAACCTGCAATAATAACAACACAAGGAGCAACTGAAGCTATACCAAGTTCAACATACCAAACTCAAACTTGAAGGTGTTGAACTTTGCTTCATCTAGTGGCTTAATGAAGATGTCAGTCACTTGCTTGTCTGTAGGGACAAACTCAAGACTGATATCTTCACATTCCACATGCTTCATAATGAAATGATATATATTCTCAATGTGCTTAGTCCTGCTATGAGAGACAGGATTCCTAGCAATTAAGATTGCATTATTAGAATCATAATACAAAGGAGTTCTACTTATCTGAAGGTTATAGTCCTGGAGCTGATGTTGGATGCACAACAACTGTGTACAGCTGCTACCTACTAATATGTATTCTAACTCAGCTGTTGAGATTGCAACACTGGTCTGCTTTTTGCTGCTCCAAGAAACTAGTCTTCCTCCTAAAAACTGATAGGTTCCTGAAGTGATTTTCCTATCCTCTTTGCAGCCTGCAAAATCTATATCTGAATAGAATGTTAGTTAAAAATCCTTATTTCTAGGGTACCATAGGCCAAGATCTGGTGTGCCCTTAAGATACCTCAAAATCCTCTTAGCAGCTGAGTAGTGAGATTCTTTAAGGCTAGCCTGATATCTAGCACAAACACATGTAACATATATGATGTCTGGCCTACTTGTAGTAAGATATAGAAGGGAGCCAATTATCCCTCTATACAAAGTTTCATCAGTAGGTTTCCCTATCTCATCTTTGCCTATAGACATACTTGACCCCATGAGAGTTTTTATGGTGGAGGCATTCTCCATACCAAACTTTTTGATCAACTCCCTAGTGAACTTAGATTGGGATATGGATAATCCATCTTCAATCTGTCTTACTTGAATGCCCAAGAAGAACTTAAGTTCACTCATACTGCTCATCTCAAACTTCCCTTACATAAGTTTGGCAAACTTCCTGCAAAGGTTGTCATCAGTAGATCCAAAGATATGTCATTTATATAAATCTGGACTAGGATGTTCTTGCCCTTAGATTCCCTTAGGAATAGGGTCTTGTCTATCTTCCCCCTTGAGAATTTTTTCTCAATGAGTAAGCGAAACAATGTCTAATACCATGCTCTAGTGGTTTGCTTTAACCCATATAGAGCTTTCCTAAGTCTATAAACAAATTTAGGTGAGTTAGAATCGACAAAATCTGGAGGCTGTTTAACATAGACTTCTTCTTTTAATTCACCATTCAGGAAGGCTGACTTCACATCCATCTGGTATACTTTAAATCCTTTGAATGCAACATATGCAAGGAAGAGTCTGATGGCTTCCAATCTTGCTACAAGGGCAAAAGTTTGATCAAAGTCAATACCTTTTTCTTGTGTGTACCCCTTAGCTACTAGCCGAGCCATGTTCTTGATTATAATGCCATTTTCATCAAGTTTATTCCTATAAATCCACTTGACTCCAATGACATTATGTCCTTGTGGTTTGGGAACCAGCTTCTATACCTTACACCTCTTAAACTGGTTCAATTCCTCTTGCATTGCTACAATCTAGAACTGATCTATGTTGGCCTCTTCAAATCTCGTGGGCTCAACTTGTGATAGGAAACTTTCATACATTGTTGTATTAAGGCTCTAGCTTCATGTCACCACTCCTTGGTTTGCATCACCAATAATCTGGTGTCTTGGATGATCTCTTAGATGCCTGATAGCTGGAGGAAGTCTTCATTCAACATCAGCTTCAGTACCAGCTTCTTGTTGATCTTCATCCACTTCAAGTGTGTCTTGCACTCCTTTTAGAATATTCACTCCATCTTGGATTACTGAGCAGCTTCCTTGATGGTTAACTTGTTCATCATCAGCTCTGTACCTATTTTACTAAAAGAGGAGCATGACAACTCACTGTTAATTATGAAAGACTCATCAAAGAATATATGTACAGACTCTTCTACAACTTGGCTTTTTAAGTTGTAGATCATATATGCTTTACTATGATTACTGTACCCAACAAAAATCTCATCAAATGACTTGACAGCAAACTTAGTCACATTGGACTTCCCATTATGAAACACATAACACTTGCTACCAAAGATTTCGAGATAGCCCAGGTTTGGTTTTCTACCCTTCAAGATCTTATAAGGAGTCTTATTATGGCTCTTGGTGATAGAGGCTCTGTTAAGGACATGAAATGCAATATTCACTGCCTCAGCCAAGAAATATTTTGGGAGAGATGTGTTATTCAATAAGGTCCTTCCAGCTTCTATGGGAGTTCTATTTTTCCTCTCAATAATCCCATTTTGTTGGGGTGTTTTTGGAGAATTTTTTTTTTTGATAAATCCCAAGCTCTTCATAGAACTTTATCATGCTATAAGACTGGAATTCAGTACCATGGTCACTTCTGATTTTTAACACAGTACTATCAACCTCATTCTGAATTTGCTTGACAAATTTCATGAAGACATCAAGAGTTTCATTCTTTTTCTTAAGAAAGAACACCCAAGTAAACTTAGAATAGTCGTCAACCACCACAAGGGTGTAGACTTTCCTACCTAGACTATAAACTGGCATAGGACCAAACAAGTCTATATGCATGAGGTATAAATACCTCATAGAGTCTTTGGTCTCAATGCCCTTGAAGGAAGCCTTGGTATGCTTGCCCTTTTGGCATGTTGAGCAAATTCTTTCCTTGGTGCATTTCACCTTAGGACCATTCCTAACTAGCTCTTTACTAAAGAGCTTGCCAATAGTCTTATTATTCAAATGAGCTAGTCTCTTGTGTCATTTCACACAATATGAAACTTTCTAATTTGCCACTAGACAAATAGGAGAGTCTGTATCTAGACACATAAAGTTTAAGCAATAAACATTTCCACTCCTAGTGTCTGTCAAGATGACCTCTTGGTCACTTGACCTCTTAATCTAACACTCATCCTTATGGAAGACAATGATATAGTCAAGATCAGAGAAATGGCTTATGCTTATAAGGTTGTGTTGCAACCCATCAACATAAGATACTTTTGAAATGGTGACTATGTCATTGGTAATCTTACCATAGCCTCTTGTCACTCTTTTATCTGAACCACCAAAGATAACTTTGGGTACATCCTTCACTGGAGTGCACTCTTTTAAGTTGCTCCTTGTCCTAATCATGTACCTGGAACAACCACTGTACAAGTACCATATAGGGGAATGGGCACTTGGACTAACCTGCAACACAATTTATTTTACCTTAGGACCCGAATATATATTGGGTCCTAGGTGCATGTTAGTCTAAAAATAAACTTGTCTACCAGCAGCTGTTTTGACTGGTGGACTAACATTATCTCTCGGCACATTTAGATTGTGCCTGCAATCTATAGCATAGTGGCCCACTTTGCCACAACACCAACATTCATGAATGTTGTATCTTCTTTTTTGAGCAGACCCTACAATTTGGTTAACTACTGACTGAACAGAAGGAAAAAGAGCAGCAACCTTCTTCAGGTTCCTTTCAGCAAGGATTTGACTGAATGTAAGTCTTCCAGCAGGCATCCTTGGCTTTCTCTATATGCCATGTAAAACAATCTTCTTTGCAGATGACATACTATCTATAGCGTAAGAGATAGCCTGATCTGGCCTACTGATAGACTCGACCTTGGTCAGGATCTTTGCTAGAGGGTCTTGAGTGAAGGACACTGCCTTGTTCTTGAGAGTTGGGGCTGGGGCACCAAAGACAAGTGGTCCATGATGGGCCATTTGAATTTCTTCATGGGCGGCCTTAAAGGCACTTACCCCCTGCTATACCTTCCACCAAAGCTATAAATATATTTGATCACACTAGTGGATCTATCATTCATCTATATACCATAGATGCTCTCTTGGTCATACCTGTTTGAAGGTAACTCAACTTTCCTAAATAGAATGGGAGGCTTGGAAGCTAGAGGCTGAACTGGAGCTTTGCCCCTCCCTTTAGAAGGGGCAACTCTTGTGCTCCCCCTGAATCCAAATCCCTTCTTTCCCTTTTGAGAGGAGGAGTCTATCAAAGGCAATATAGTACTTTGCTTAGAATATCTAGCAACGATCCTTTTCTCCCTCTAGAGCTTCTCTTCAAGGTCCTTTATGAGACTATTTTGAATTTAATGGTGTCAATCTTAATGAGAGTAATGGTCTTTAGTTGGCTAACTTCCCTCATTTTCTGTTCCAGCAAGGGTGTTGTCTTAGCCTGCTGGGAAGCAGCTAGCTGTAGAGAGGTGATCTCCACAGCTTACTTTTTTGCAAGCATCTTACTTCTCTTGAATGCATCCAGAAGTGCACCATACTTGTCAATCAATTGCTTGACCTATTCCTCAGAAACTGATCCCTCTTCACCACTAGATGAAGAAGAATCGGAGTCTGGACTAGTCTCATAATCTGAGTCAGAAGATGAGCTGGATAAGGAATATAACTTGACTGGACTAGGCTGTCCCTAGCTGGATTCATCATAAGACCTTACCATCAGCCCATAGCATCTGATGCCAGCTTCTTCATCTTCATTATCCACCTCTGAATCACTGTCTGAATGTGACAAAAGGGCCATAATCCTTATCCTAGCAGCAGGATAGTCTTCAGCTTCTACTTCAGCTTCTTCTTCAGCAGTAACAACAATCATCCCAATATAGGTTTCTTCTTCTCTAGACTCTGATGAAGATGAGTCAGTCCAGCTCTTCTCCTTCTTTACAATGGAGGACTTGTCCTTCTTTCCCTTGCGCTGGTGCTGTTTCTTCTTACCTACCTCCTTTCTCTTGACTGGTTAGTCAGCTATTATATGTCTAGGCTTGCTGCAACAGTAACAAACCACTTTAGGGGAAACATGTTTACTAGGCTTAGAGTGTAATGATCTGATTCGCGCTAGGCCCCTTGTGCGCGATTTTAAAGTTAGGAGAGCTGATTTAGGCTCAAGAGTTGCAGGCGATCAGGCGCGCACTCGTGGCGAAAAGGAAATAAATTGAGTACCTGTGTTGAGTATGACAAAGATAGGGACACGGGCGTGTCCCTACCCGTGTTCCGTGGCGTTGAGTGATCGTGGCGTTGAGTGATTTTGGCACGATGTTGAGTGGATTGTTCTAAGGATCCTTCCTTATCACGATGTGGATATAATGCATGTGGTGTGAGTCGATACGCGGTATCGTAATCCCGGGTTAAGGATAGTGTGGCAGGTCTACGGGCTCGCCAATCGTCACACCGATGGGAGTTGACAGCTAGAATTTGGGCGATTTGGCTTGGTCCTCGGTGTTCACGTACCGAGGCTCCTTCCGTGACAAGTGAACGGTTGGGCTTGTTCCTCATGCTCATTTCCGAGGCTCCTTCTGTATCATACCTTAGGCCAGTTCGGGGCTAGGATCTCGGTGCACATCTACCCGAGACACCCGCTAAGCCGTAGTACGCATGTGAGCTCCGTTGTTATGTTCTTAGCATTGAGGCATACAAAGGCCTAGGCCAGGTAGTGTGGAGACCAGCCTAGTAGTGGAGATGCCCGCTCTACTATCACCGTCTGGCCACGACGGATGACGCCTGAGAGATTAGCTACCTGCTCGAAAAGTAGGAACTACAAGTCTGTGTCGATATAGCGTTTGCATGTGCGTGAACATGGGTGAGTCATTGCATTGCATACATGTCATTACAATTTATTGCATACACAAGAACCTCATCGTATAAGTTTGTATGAGCACTCTTATACGATGAGTTACTTACTGCTGAACGACCCTCAACTTATATGTTTGTATGAGCATTCATATAAGTTGAGTTACTTCTGTTATAATATTATACACTTATACTGCTGTAAATGATAGAATTACTAGAATAAATTGTTGCTCATTTATTACACTACTTTATATACATAGATATACCACCTGCTTGTACCATTGATATATATATATATATATTGTACCCTGTTCCTTTCTCCGCCCGGTGCCGAGGAGTCGTCGGGGGAGCGGATGTGAAGCCACTTAGTCTCTATGACTAACAGTTGCTACGTCTTCCTTTTTAGGAGGAAACCCCACAGGCGGAGCAGCAGGTTATGCAGCCGGACAGCCAGGCCAGGATGACAGGGCATGAGGGGACGGTACCGTCGCTACCGTCAGTTACTGATGTGAGTGTGAGAGTATTTTGTTGTACCCTTTTTGGGAAAACTATTTATGTACTCTGATATTAGAAGCTTGTTGTAGCTTCTCTACTGTTGTTATATTATGGACTATATGCTTGGTGTGTATTTGACTTCTATTCTATATTCTGGTTAGGTTGGAAAAGAATGATATTGGTTGTAGTCGGCAGAATAGGCATCTTGTGGTACAGACTAGCCCGAGTGTTAGTGTTACCGCAAGGCGGCTATTCTGGGCATAAGACCCCTCCCGTGCCGTGTTTTGTGTTCCAGGAGGGGGTCTTACATAGAGTCATACATGACTCCCTTTGAGTGCTTCTTCTCTGCCTTATAGTAGTCCTCTTTAAGATGAGAGGAGGAGGAAGGTCAGTTCCTCCACTACTTCCTCTTCATCGGCTTCTTAAACTATCTGGAGATGGTAACAAAGTCTTTATCGGACATCTTGTTGTCTGATGAGTTTGACCCTGTAATGTCAGAATCAACGGGCCTTATTGGAGGAGAGGGAATCCTCTCCTTTCTCTTCTTGGTTCTCTCTGATCTGAAGGCCAAAGACTTTTCCTTGGCCTGGGATTTGCTAATGGTCTTCTCCTCTTTCCTGACAGCTAGTTGTATCTCATAAGAGAGCAGTTTTTCAAATAGAGTATAGGGAGGAGTATCAACTAGCTTAGCAACCTCTCTGATGACACATATCTTGGTGTCCCAGTCTTTAGTGAGAGACCTCATGAACTTGTCATTAAGCTTATAATGATTGAAGACCCTCCCATAGGTCCTCAACTCATTTACTATCCTGAAGATTCTTTCATAGCATCTAGTTATGCACTCTCCCTTAGACTTCCTGAAAGCCTCATACTATTGGTTGAGCCTGGATTTCATATCATCTCTAACCTATTTAGTTCCCTCTATGTAGACCACAAGAGTATCCCACATCTCCTTGGAGGACTAGCAGTGAACCAGATTCTAAAAAGTGGAATCATATATGGCACTAACAATAATATTTTGTGCCCTCTTATTCATGGTGGCCAAGATGACTTCATACTTGGTCATCTCTGAGTATTTCTTTGGTGTCTGGACTATTTCATCTAGAATTGAGACCTTAATGGGGATAAAAGGTCCCTCTTTGACTATCACAAAGATCCTTGGGTCAGAGGCTTCCATAAACTGCCTGACCCTCTCTTTCCAGATTCCAAAACTCTCCTTCCTGCGGATGGGAAGTTTCATGGAACCTAACTCCTTATGGTTCTCTCCTGAACCCATAAGTATACTTGTTTCAGCTACCCTTTGAGATCTTCTCTGAGTGTTAGGTCCTTCTTCAACAATTGCCCTCTGATACCACTTGAAAATCTTTAATTCCAAGGTAGCTAATTACCTAGAGGGAGTTAATAGGTTTTTGGTCTTTTATAATTTTCCTTCTACTTAGTGTGTTGTGGGTGAGTTATAAATTGCTTCCAAGATAATCACACAAAGCACACATAAGGTTTATTATGGTTCCCCAGATTATGGGTACGTCTGTAACGCCCCGAAACTCAAAAGAGGGACGGGTGATGTTTTTAGCCAAATCTAGGTTTTGCTAGAGGTGACACGGCCTGGGACACGGGCGTGTCCTAGGGCGTGTTAGCCACTCAGAGCCTTACACCCAACGATCGTTGAGTGAGGGGCGCACGGCCTGAGCCCAGGTGTGTTCGGGTCTGACACGGGCGTGTTCAATTGGACACGGGCGTGTCGAATTCCCGTGTCCTCCTCGGGTCGTGCGGAGTTTTGTGCTAAGGATATTACACGGCTTGGGACACGGGTGTGTCCCAGGGAATGTCTAGCACACAGAATGTGACACGGGCGTGTCACATGGCCGTGTCCTTCTCGGGGGGAATGGAGATTTTGCACAAGGGCCGTGACACGTGTAAGACCCCCCTCCCGGAACACAAAACACGGCATGAGAGGGGTCTTATGCCCAGAACAGCCGCCTTGCGGTAACACTAACACTTAGGTCAGCCTGTACCACAAGACGCCTATCCTGCTGGCTACAACTAATAGCAACACGTAAATGTCAACCCAACCATAATAATATAAAAAAGTCAATCCACACTAAGCATGAGTCCATAAGTACAGCAAAAGAGAATCTAAACAAGCTTCTACATAATCAGAGTACGTAAATAGAATTGCCCCGAAGGGCTACAACAAAATCTCTCTCACTCACACCTGTAACCGACGGTAGCGACGGTACCGTCCCCTCAGGCCCTGTCGTCCTGGCCTGGCTTTCCAGCTGCATAGCCTGCTGCTCCACCTGCGGGGTTTCCTCCTAAAAAGGGAGACGTTGCAACCGTTAGTCATAAAGACTAAGTGGCTTCACATCCGCTCCCCCGGCGACTCCTCGGCACCGGGCGGAGAAAGTAACAGGTACAATATATAAAACAGTAGTACAAGCAGGTGAAGTAAGTATACAAGTCATATGTAGCAATATAAGTAGTGTATAAATGAACAACCTCTTAATCTACAGCAGTAAGAGAGTATAATGTTATAACAGTAAGTAACTCAACTTATATGGATGCCTATACAAGCATATAAGTTGAGGGTCGTTCAGCATTAAGTAACTCATCGTATAGGAGTGCCCATACAAACTTATACGATGAGGGTCTTGTGTATGTAATGAAGTGCAATGCTATGTATGCAATGCAATGACACACCCATGATCAAGCACATGAAACCGCTATGTCGACACAGACTTATAGTTCCCACTATTCGAGCAGGTAGCTAACCTCTCAGGCGTCAACCGTCGTGGCCAAACGGTGCCAGTAGAGCGGGCATCTCCACTACTAGGCTGGTCTCCACACTACCTGGCCTAGGCCTCCATACGCCTCAATGCTAAGAACATAATAGCGGAGCTCACATGCGTACTATGGCTCAGCGGGTTCTCTTGGGTAAATGTGCACCAAGATCCTAGCCCCGAACTGGCCTATGCGTGACACGGAAGGAGCCCCGGAAGTGAGCACGAAGACCAAGCCCCACCGTTCACTTGGCACAGAAGGAGCCTCGGGACGTGAACACCGAGGACCAAGCCCAACCGTCCAAGGTCTAACTGTCAACTCCCATCGATATGACGATTGGCGAGCTCGTAGACCTGCAACACTATCCTTAACCCGGGATTACGACACCACGTGTCGACTCACACCACATGCAATTCCATAAAATCGTGGCATGGAAGGAGCCTCGGGACGTGAACACCGAGGACCAAGCCCAACAATCCATCAAATGCGGAAGGAGCCTCGGGACGTGAACACCGAGGGCTAAGCCTAACCGTCCAACTTTACTCATCTCAACCTCATTCCAACTAGTGACGGTCAACACCGCACCTGTTACTTCCACAATGCTACCCATAGGGAGACGACACTCTAAGATTTGGATTACAAATTCTCTTCTATCCATTCAACATACATCATGGCCATAGTTAAATAATTTATACATCTACCAATTTATATCTACCCATTTTATCAGGCTCTTTCCTTCAATTAAGCTTGCCCACAACTCGTTATACGAATTCAGATTTATAACCTCAACTTACCATATCACTATGATGATTATGTCAAAAGGGTTCACCCAAGCCTCGAGTTGGATCGCAACATTAAATTCCACCAAATCGCACTCCACATTACACAGCCCAGAATTTAGGTGCAGCCTTAATCCGGTAAGAAACTCCGACCAAGGATTCCTGAGGCTATAGAAATCCGGCGAGTGCGTGTAACCACTCGTTGGAAAGATAATTTCAAGGGCTACAACTTTTGTGTTTAGTCGAAAGCCCAGATCTGGCCAGAACACCCCCTAAATTGGTCACGAAGATCGCAGCGTGCAGAAATAAGATTTCTGCATGCATCTTAAGGCGAGATGAATGACATCCGTTCATCTTCCTCCTTGCACCGATCTCCCAAAAACTCCTCCAGAAATTTGTCCACCCTTATTCACCCTCACGATGCCATATTTCTCCACGAATCCCTCTCTCATCTTCACTTGAATGATGAGGAGGATGAAGACACCTAAACCTAGATTAAAAAACCGAGGCATGGCTTTCCCTAGGAAATCATCTTCTCACCATCAAGACTCTATGGAGTCGATATCTCTCCTAGAATATAACTACGGATCTAGCACCAAGGGAGAGGGGAGGAAGCTCACCTCATTTCCAGCGGTACCACCATTTCCGGCCATGGATCTAGTCATCCTCCTCCGCGGCATCAGTTGTTGTTGTTCTTCATGACAAAGGAAGGAGAGAGAGAGAGAGAAGGCCGCCTCCAGGAGCTCCGACGGCTTCCCTCAGCTCTGTCGGTTTCGCGAGGTCCGCGATGACGGCAAGGTCGATCGGCAAAATGGTTAGAGTTTGGCTTTATCTTCCCTTATAAATCGATGTATTAGGTTAAATCCCTTCTGTCACGTGTCAACGCCCCATTGGACCGCCCCTAATGGGTCATATTGAAGTGACCCGGTCCAAGGCAGCCAAGCCGCAGCCAGCCCGATCCAGTTCAGTCCGCACGCATAGAACAACGGAAACTAGGAAAACTGTCCAAGGAAAAATCGGCGGGTATCATCCTGATACCCGTCGATCGGTGAGTATCATTCCCGATACCCGTCGATCGGCGTGCATCAACTTCCATTCTCGTCTATTTTCACTTAACCTAATTCTCAATCTGCAGTTCTGAATCCGGCGGGTATCGACGACCGATACCCGTCGAATCGGCGAGTATCATTCCCGATACCCGTCGATCGGCGAGTATCAACTTCCATTCTCGTCGATTTTCACTTGACCTAATTCTCAATCTACAGCTCTGAATCCGGCGGGTATCGACCACCGATACTCGTTGAATCGGCGAGTATCATTCCCGATACCCGTCGATCGGCGTGCATAGCTTCCGATACCCGATGATCGGTGAATATGGCCGGGTTTTCTCGACGAATTCATTGGATATCACTCAACCCATCACTATGATCAACACACTTGACACCTTTTGTCAGTGCGCCCCGAGCCCGAGTCAAGTCTCTTGACTCAAAACTCATGCAAGGGGCCTTGCGCGAATTTGGACGTTACAAATCCTATAAACAAAATAAAAGATTTCGTCCCCGAAATCAGGCTGAGGCTGTGGGGAGTAAAGAATACAAAAATAACATATGCTTTTAAATAAAACTACCTGAAGCAAATAACTCCGGGTAGCGTTTCTGCATCAAGTCCACCGGCTCCAAAGTAAATTCTTCCTTCCCATGATTAGACCATATCACTTTTACCAGAGGCACACTTTTGCGGCGCAAGGTTCTTATCTCATTATCAACGATCCGTACCGGCTCCAGTCGCACAGATCTGTCAGACGCCTTTCGAAGCGACGATACATGGAATACATCGTGGAGATTCTCTAGCTCGGGCGGTAGCTCCAGCCGATAGGCCAAGGGGCCAATCCTTTCCAATATGACATAGGGCCCAACATACCGTGGGCTGAGCTTCTTCACTCCCCGCACCCATGACACTCCATGCATTGGTCGGATTTTCAAGAACACTTTATCACCCACCTGAAACTTCACCATATGGTGCCTTGCGTTATAATACTTCGCCTGCCAACTTTGAGCCTCAAGCATGCGATCCCGTATCAATCTGACTACCGCATCAGTATCGTCAATATACTCAATTCCCAATGCCTTCGGGTCTTCGTCTTGCACCCAAGATAAGGGGGTTCTACACCTCCTTCCATATAGGGCTTCATGGGGTGTCATGCCAATGCTAACTTGATGACTATTGTTGTAGGAGAATTCCACTAAGGGCAAGAGTCTTTCCTACGGCTCTCCCCTATCTATCACACACAACCTCAACAGATCCTCCAATGTTCGGATGGTCCACTCAGACTGCCCGTCCGTCTGAGGATGAAATGCGGTGCTGAAGGTAAGGCGCGAGCCCAAATACGCCTGTACCGCCCTCCATTCTCTTGACGTAAACCGACAATCACGGTCCGAAACTATCGTCTTAGGTACGCCGTGATACCATACAAACTGCTCCACGAAAAGGCATACTAAGACATCCACATGAGCCTCCTTCTTCATTTTGATAAACCGGGCTACTTTGGTCAAGCGATCAACAATCACCCACACTGAATCATTTCCTGAGCGGGAGCGAGGTAGCCCATGTACGAAGTCCATGGAAATACCCTCGAACTTCCACTCGGGGATGGGCAACGACTACAACAGGCCACCGGGACTCCTGAACTCCGCCTTCACTCTTTGGCAGGCTTCACAATGCGTGACAAAGTATCGGACATCCTTCTTCATTCCTGGCCAACACATCGTCTTCCGTAAGCCGGCGTACATCTTGGAAATTCCCGGGTGCACTGAGTATTGAGAGCAATGTGCCTCTCTCAAGATATCCTCCCGGACTTTACCGCCCTTGGGAATATAGAGAGGCCGCGAAAGTAAACGAGGCCGTCCTTTAGTGTGTACTCGTCGGTAGCCCCATCCTCGATCAACTTGAGTGTCGGGGCCAGAGCCGCATCCAATCCTTGCCCCACTCAGATTCGGTCCCGGATATCACAAACCATGCTCATGCTGGACAAGTACTCCGAATATTCTTCCGAAGGAGCCTTAAATATTAATGTAATATCCATCTCCTCAATCATCCGCGCCAACTCCATGCTCATCAACCGAGACTCTGGGCTCGAGCCGGGTACTTTCCTTCTCAACGCATCGGCTACAGAGTTTGATTTTTCGGGGTGGTAGTTCAAGGTGAACTTATAATCGCATAGAAACTCTAGCCACCACCGTTGTCTTAGGTTCAACTCCTTCTGGGTATAAACGTACTTCAAGTTTTTATGATCCGAGAAGACTTCGCAGTGGACGCCGTATAGATAATTCCTCCATATCTTCAAGGAGAACACCACTGCTCCTAGCTCCAAATCATGCACCGGGTAATTTATTTCATGCTTCTTCAATTGTCTTGAAGCATAAGCAATCACGTGTCTGTGTTGCATCAACACCGCTCGCAACCCTTGATAAGACGCGTTCGTGTAAACTTGAAATCCTTCCTTCCTAGACGGCAGGGTAAGGATGGGGGCGGAGGTAAGTCTATCCTTCAATTCCTGGAATGCCGCTTCACATTGGGGTGTCCACTCAAATGGCACTCCTTTCTTTGTCAAAGAAGTAAGCAGGAGGGCAATCTTGGAGAATCCTTTTACGAACTTGCGGTAGTATCCAGAAAGTCCAAGGAAACTCCTCACATCGGCCGCCGACTTCAAGGGCGACCACTCCTTCACGGCACGCACCTTGGCCGGATCCACAGATAGTCCAGCCCCACTGATTACATGACCCAAGAAAGCCACTTCCCTAAGCAAGAATTCACACTTGTTAAACTTGGCGAACAGGGCGTGCTCTTTTAGCTTCTAAAGAACTAAAGCCAGATGCCTGACATGCTCTTCCTCCGTCTTAGAGTAGACTAAGATGTCGTCAATAAACACAATGACGAAGACATCTAGATAGGCCTCAAATACTTTATTCATCAAGCTCATGAAAGCTGATGGGGCATTTGTGAGCCCAAACGGCATCACCGTAAACTCATATAAGCCGTACCTCGAGCTGAAAGCCGTCTTCTGGATATCATCCTCTTGTATTCTCAGCTGATAATACCCCGAGCGCAAATCTAGCTTGGAGAACCAATGCGCTCCCACCAGTTTATCGAACAACTCATCGATCCGAGGTAACGGATAAGTGTTCCGTACAGTCAGTCGGTTGAGCTCCTGATAGTCTATACATAAACGCAGGGTTCCATCTTTCTTTTTAACGAATAGAATAGGGGCTCCCCAAGGTGATGAGCTGGGGCGAACAAACCCTGATTCTACCAACTCCTGCAGTTGAACTCTAAACTCTGCGAGTTCTTTTGGGGCCATTCGATAAGGGGTCCTTGAGATAGGCTTAGCTCTTGATACAAGCTTAATCTGAAAATCCACTTCTCTATGCGGGGGTAACCCTGGCAATTTCTCGGGAAATACCTCAGGGAAATCCCGTGCTACCCGCACATCCTTCACATCTACCCTCACCTCCTTCAATTCGAAACATATCATGTAGACTTCATCCCCTCTCCTGTGAGCTTTCAAGGTCTGGATTGAGGATAACAATAATAATGGTGCGAACTTTATACCTTGGAAGATTACATCAGTATCTCCATGTCTCAAATAGATTTTCTTCTCCACACAGTCGATTCTTACATGGTGCCAATCCAGCCACGCCATGCCCAGAATGAGGTCGAATTCTGGTATTCTCAAAATTATGGCGGGGGTATCAAAGGTCTTTCCCCCAATGGTTATCTCCAACTCACACTTCGCGGTTGCCGTCATCTCAGATCCGTCTGGGAGGCGTACTCTTCGAGCAATACCAGTGAAATATTGCACTCCGTGTATGTCCTTGATGAAGTCTTCAGACACGAAAGAATGTGAGGCACTGGTGTCAAATAACATATAAGTCGGTTTCCCGCCGACCATCACGGGGCCTAAGTGTCATTAATAATACTCAAGCTAGACGTCTTGTATATCGTAAGTCACTAGAGAATATTGATGGAAGCAAAATGGCTAATTCAAATCATACCTGCAATCATCTCCTGAGGATTCCGCTCTTGAGTCATGTCCAAGGCATACATTTGATCCCGAGCAGGTCCGGGGTTTCTTCCTCGTGGTCCACGTCCTCGACCACGCACATACCCTTGCTCCCGAGGGGCTGCTGGAGGGAAAGCAAAAGGCGCATCTCTAAACAGTTGCGGAGAGTAGCGTCGAATGTGGCCCGGTTGGTTGCATTCAAAGCACACCTGCTCCTTCCTTCCGCCGTGTTGCTGAAATTGTTGAGGTGGAGGTAATGCTGGCGGTTGCGAAACCGGGCGCTCCTCTCTAAAGTTCTGGGGGAAACTCCCGCCACCCCTCCGATATCCTCTTCCTCTTCTATTGTCAAATCTCCTTCTGTTGTTGGGGCCGGCTTCCATCACGCCCTCTGCTGGCCTCTTACCACTTCCCAAGTGGTCCGCTTCCAATCTCTTCGCCATATCAATAATCTCCGCCAGACTAGAGTACGCTATATACAAAAGGGCTTGCCTTAGGGGATCTCGCAAGCCTTTGTAGAATCGTTTGGCGTACCCTCTATCATCCAACTCATAGGAGTCAGCGAATCTAGCCAAGTGCTGAAAATCTCATTGGTACTCTGTCACCGACATGGACCCTTGCTTTAGTTTCAAAAATCTCTCTTCAAGACCATCCCGAGCAGCCGAGGGGATGAAATGCTCTAAAAAGGCTTCAGAGAATTCGCTCCAACTAATGTCCGTGTACACTCTTCCACGAAAAGTGGAGCCCATGAGGGACTTCCACCACCTTTTGGCGTGCAGTTCTAAGAGTGTCACCACAAGGGTCACCGCCATGTTGTTTGGACATCTTATTCCTGCCAAAAATTATTGTATAGTGTCGAGCCACTCTTCCGTACGCACCGCCGACTCTGTCCCAATATAAGCGGGAGGGGAGAGAGCTCGGAAAATGCTTAACAACCGAGATCCCGGACCCTGTTGTTGTATAGGTGCCTGCTGAGATTGGGACCTAAAGGCGTCCAAAATAGCTGTGAGCGTCTTCCCCAGCTCTGATTGTTGGAATTGTGTAGGTACGGACGGGGCGGGGGTTCCCCTCACTGGCTCAGCATGTACTGGGATCTACACATAGGGTACAAACCTAAGGTTAGGTTGGCTAATCAAAGGTTAAAGATGGACAAACTTAGTGTGAATTACATATGGGCACACCACTGCTTCCACTAAGTCAGTTTGTCCCCAAACTGACGAATCAAATGGGGGTGGCACAATTGTTAAGTGACTTTCTCCTTGGAGGATCGTAGCAAGCTGATACCATTTGTAAGACCCCCCTTCCGGAACACAAAACACGGAACGAGAGAGGTCTTATGCCTAGAACAGCCGCCTTGAAGTAACACTAACACTCAGGTCAGCCTGTGCCACAAGACGCCTATCCTACCGGCTATAACTAATATCAACACGTAAATGCCAACCCAACCATAATAATATAAAGAAGTCAATCCACACTAAGCATAAGTGCATAAGTACAGCAAAAGAGAAGCTAAACAAGCTTATACATAATCAGAGTACGTAAATAGAATTGCCCTGAAGGGCTACAACAAAATCTCTCTCACTCACATCTGTAACTGACGGTAGCGACGGTACCGTTCCCTCAGGCCCTGTCGTCCTGGCCTGGCTGTCTAGCTGCATAGCCTGCTGCTCCACCTGCGAGGTTTCCTCCTAAAAAGGGAGACGTACCAACCGTTAGTCATAAAGACTAAGTGGCTTTACATCCGCTCCCCCGGCGACTCCTCGGCACCGGGCGGAGAAAGGAACAGGTACAATATATAAAACAATAGTACAAGCAGGTGAAGTAAGTATACAAGTCATAAGTAGCAATATAAGTAGTGTAAAAATGAACAACCTCTTAATCTACAGCAGTAAGAGAGTATAATGTTATAACAGTAAGTAACTCAACTTATATGGATGCCCATACAAGCATATAAGTTGAGGGTCGTTCAGCAGTAAGTAACTCATCGTATAGGAGTGCCCATACTAACTTATACGATGAGGGTCTTGTGTATGTAATGAAGTGCAATGTTATGTATGCAATGCAATGACACACCCATAATCAAGCACATGCAACCGCTATGTCGACACAGACTTATAGTTTCCACTATTCGAGCAGGTAGCTAACCTCTCAGGCGTCACCTGTCGTGGCCAAACGGTGACAGTAGAGCGGGCATCTCCACTACTAGGCTGGTCTCCACACTACCTGGCCTAGGCCTCCGTATGCCTCAATGCTAAGAACACAATAGCGGAGCTCAAATGCGTACTACGGCTCAGCGGGTTCTCTTGGGTAAATATGCACCAAGATCCTAGCCCCGAACTGGCCTATGCGTGACACGAAAAGAGCCCCGGAAGTGAGCACGAGGACCAAGCCCCACCGTTCACTTGGCACGGAAGGAGCCTCAGGACGTGAACACCGAGGACCAAGCCCAACTGTCCAAGGTCTAACTGTCAACTCCCATCGGTGTGACGATTGGCGAGCCCGTAGACCTGCCACACTATCCTTAACCCGAGATTACGAGACCACGTGTCGACTCACACCACATGCAATTCCACAAAATCATGGCATGGAAGGAGCCTCGGGACGTGAACACCGAGGACCAAGCCCAACCATCCATCAAATACGGAAGGAGCCTCGGGACGTGAACTCCGAGGGCTAAGCCCAACCGTCAAACTTTACTCATCTCAACCTCATTCCAACTAGTGACGGTCAACACCACACCTGTTACTTCAACAATGCTACTCGTAGGGAGATGACACTCTAAGCATTGGATTACTAATTCTCATTCTATCCATTCAACATGCATCATGGCTATAGTTAAATCATTTATACATCTACCAATTTATATCTACCCATTTTATCAGGCTCTTTCCTTCAATTAAGCTTGCCCACAACTCGTTATACGAATTCAGATTTATAACCTCAACTTACCATATCACTATGATGATTATGTCAAAAGGGTTCACCCAAGCCTCGAGTTGGATCGCAATATTAAATTCCACCAAATCGCACTCCACATTACACAGCCCAGAATTTAGGTGCAGCCTTAATCCGGTCAGCAACTCCGACCAACGATTCCCGAGGCTACAGAAATCCGGCGAGTGCGTGTAACCACTTGTTGGAAAGATAATTTCAAGGGCTACAACTTTCGTGTTTAGGCGAAAGCCCGGATCTGGCCAGAATACCCCCGAAATTGGCCACGAAGATCGTTGCGTGCAGAAATCAGATTTCTGCACGCATCTTAAGGCGAGATGAACGGCATCCGTTCATCTTCCTCCTTGCACCGATCTCCCAAAAACTCCTCAAGAAATTTGTCCACCCTTATTCACCCTCACGAAGCCATATTTCTCCATGAATCCCTCTCTCATCTTCACTTGAATGATGAGGATGATGAAGACACCTAAACCTAGATTAACAAATCAAGGCACGGCTTTCCCTAGGAAATCATCTCCTCACCATCAAGACTCTATGGAGTCGATATCTCTCCTAGAATATAACTACGGATCTAGCACCAAGGGAGAGGGGAGGAAGCTCACCTCATTTCCAGTGGTACCACCATTTCCGGCCATGGATCTAGTCATCCTCCTTCGCGGCATCAGTTGCTTTTGTTCTTCACGACAAAGGAAAGAGAGAGAGAGAGAGAAGGCCGCCTCCAGGAGCTCCGACGGCTTCCCTCGGCTCTGTCGGTTTCGCGAGGTCCGCGATGACGGCAAGGTCGATCGGCAAAATGGTTAGGGTTCGGCTTTATCTTCCCTTATAAACCGATGTATTAGGTTAAATCCCTTCTGCCATGTGTCAACGCCCCATTGGACCGCCCCTAATGGGTCATATTGAAGTGATCCAGTCCAAGGCAGCCAAGCCGCAGCCAGCCCGATCTGGTTTAGTCCGCACGCATAGAATAGCGGAAACTAGGAAAACTACCCAAGGAAAAATCGGCGGGTATCATCCTGATACCCGTCGATCGGCGAGTATCATTCCCAATACCCGTCGATCGGCGTGCATCAACTTCTATTCTCGTCTATTTTCACTTAACCTAATTCTCAATCTACAGTTCTTAATCCGGTGGGTATCGACGACCGATACCCGTCGAATCGGCGAGTATCATTCCTGATACCCGTCGATCGGCGAGTATCAACTTCCATTCTCGTCGATTTTCACTTGACCTAATTCTCAATCTGCAGCTCTGAATCCGGCGGGTATCGACCACCGATACCTGTCGAATCGGCAAGTATCATTCCCGATACCCGTCGATCGGCATGCATAGCTTCCGATACCCGACGATCGGTGAATATGGCCGGGTATTCTCGACAAATTCATCGGATATCACTCAACCCATCACTCTGATCAACACACTTGACACCTTTTGCTAGTGCGCCCCGAGCCCGAGTCAAGTCTCTTGACTCAAAACTCGTGCGAGGGGCCTAGCGCGAATTGGGACGTTACAACACGGGCCATGACACGGGCGTGTCACATTGTGATACGGGCGTGTCGGTGGCCGTGTCAGAGGCCGTGTTCTGGTCAGAAATTTCTGGTGACGGCGAATGAGTGACACGGCCATGCACATGGCCGTGTTGCAACCCGTGTTCGGCTCAGATTTTCTATTTTCAACACAAATCGTGGTCGTCCGTTTCTTTGGCTTGGGATTCAAGGGCTGGGGTTTGTTCTTGATGAGGTTAAACTGGGAATAGGGTTGAGAAACCCTTATTTTCACTTGGGTTATATCTCTCTAAAATCTAGAGAGAATGGAGAGCAAGGAGGAGGAGGAGTAGCTAGATCCGGTCATCGGCGGAGCGTCGGAGATCCAAATCGCGAGACGACTTCGGATCCGCGGAACCAAGGAGATTGTGGTTCTTTCCATCTGCATAGATTTCTTTGGTGCCGAGGAAGAACGCTAGTGTAATGATTCTTATCCTAGGACATGTCAAGTCCTCTTTTCCTTTGCATAGGAAGCCCTCTCACGCGAGTGTGCGATGAGTTGAGGCGTTCCTTGGGGTAGATATGTAAAGTCCCCCTTGTGTAGAGACCGTATGCGAAAACGGACATAGGCATGTTGTGTGAAGCCTATCCGTACATGTTGGTCGGGATCGGTGATGTTGCATTGCATAATAACCGGAGAAGACTCCGGGTGAATTTTTGTTTTTCGGGTTTTCTACGAGGTAGATTGCAACAGGGAGCCTTGGGGACTAACTCCAAGGTGCACCCGGAAAACTGGGCAAATGCGGAATGTTGCCAACATGGTGGCCAGGGAGCCAACTTGAACATAACTGGGTTATGTGTATTGTGTGATAGAAACAGGACTCGGGGAGTCTTGACCTGCACATATGGCTTAAACTGTCGTTGCGGTATGAGCACGGGTCAGGCGGAACCGTACCTGTTGGGTATTGTATCCACAATTACCTGGATTTGAGGAAGCCTCCTGTCAAGCTAAGATGAAGTCACAATGTATTTGATGAAATCTTTCAAGTTGTGCTTGCAGTTATTCCTCGCTAAGTATACACCAATGTCAGGGTGCAGTAGGTCAATATACACAGGCCTGTGCAACGTAATCCCTCGTTGAGCAGATCAGTGTGTTGGCTTACGTGTTCTCTCTCTATTGGAGTATACTTACTTTCAAGCACAGGGTTTAGAAAGAACGAGAGCAGACAAGGAGAAAGGATGGGCCAAAGACCTGCTCACGGGAAGAAAAGATGAAAATCGTCTAAGTAGAAATCGTCGAGAATCACTAAGTGATTCTCGCCGATTCGACGAATAGTGATTCTCGCCGAATCGTCGAGAATCACTCGCTGGTTCTCGCCGAATGCTGTCGGTCGTCTCAACGCCGCCCTGAATTCTGCTAAGGCAGAATCGGCGAGAATCACCGAATCGTCGAGAATGATCTTGCATTCTCGCCGATTCGGCGAGAATCAATTGTGATTCTCGCCGATTCTCTCCGGCTTGCTATTTCTATGTAGCTAGAATTCAGCTAAGTGTAATTCGGTGAGAATCGTAGGTGATTCTCACCGATTCGTCGAGAATCACCTACGATTCTCACCGAATTTGACTTAGGCAAATTTCTGCTACTCTCTGGACCGAATCAAGTTAACATGCGCTATTTGGAGCCGGTCTTAGGGCTTCTTTTTGGTGGGGCCCACAACGGTCATTTTGGATGACCTAATGTATAAATACATCGGTATTGTTGAGCAGCAGAAGAACGAACGGAGAAGAAGGAAAGCCGAGCCGCCGACGTGACCTAGATTGCGAATCTCGCTCCGTCGCCGTCGTCGCTCGTGTTAGTTGGTCGCCGCCGCTGATCGTGGTTTCTTCCTAATCTCCCGGCGATAGAAGCTCTGTCTCGCAACGCGTCTTACGAGTCCTTCTTGAGAACCTTTGTCTCTTGATTTGTAGATAGGGAATACCTTCCCTATTCGAATCGATTGAGACGATTTATCCAAGAAAGACCGTTGGTAGACCTTGCCGGCTTAGCTACAAAGTTTGGATCTACATAGCATCACCGCCTCATTCTTTGCCGCCGCCGATCTAGAGAAGATCCTTTCCAAGTGAGACCTAAGGTCGTGGACTCTTCGTCGTCTTCAAGAACACATCATCGAACGAAGAGGGGCACCTTATTCTCCATAAGTAATTTGTATTTCTAATACACTCCATTTTCAATTTTGTTGTAAAGGAACGTTGGTTCCTAGTTGTAAGGGTTGGGTGCAACCCGTGGTGTAGGAGTGGTGACTCCTTCGTTTGGAAGGGTTCCTTCCGTTAGTGTGAGGATTGGATTTCAATCCTGTTGGTGAAGTGACCGAGTCGTCCCTAGTTGGGAGATAGGTCGAAGGGGGAGAGTGGATGTACCCAAATCGGGGAACCACTATAATTTGCATGTGTCTTTCTGTGCTGTGTTGTTTGGTTTATTTGTGCAGGTACAATTTTAATTCCGCAAAAACGTTGCAAGACACCTATTCCCCCCCCCCCCATAGGTGAAGGTAGTTGGCACTAGGTGGACTTTCAAGTGGTATCAGAGGGAGGTTACTCATCAAAAAGGTTCACACCTTGAGTAGAATCCTGCCACCAGTGTCAACAAAAATGGAGCTGGATTATGATATCTCTCCGTTAAGACTCCCCACGTGCACAAAGGAGTATTATCCCATCTGGAAGATGAGAGTGTCTTTTCACTTGGAGGCTATCGATCCTCGGGCATCACTCATCTTGGAAGAGGGTCCATTCATTCCCATGAAGACCTCCAGCTCTGGAAAGGATATCCAAATCCCCAAGTGCATTACTGAGATGTCTGAGACTGAACTCTCATTGTACAATCTGGATAAGGTGATTCGTCAGATCATCATTGATGTCTGGTCTGGACCTTCTCGATCTAGACTGGAAAAATGTAGGACGGCCAAGTCAATGTGGCAAACCATCTCAAACCTCATGGAGGGATCAGAGAAAGCAGGGATCAGCTGTCAGCAAGAGGATGAAGCCTATGTGGGGGTCCTCGCATCTGATGATGAAGGCAATGACCAATCTGTCAATATCAGGGCTCCGGTGTCCTTGTCAGAGACTGAAGAAGAAATTGAGGACAGCAGTTCTGATGAAGCTGACTCAACGGTCTTTGCCGATCTTAACAGTAACTCTGAAGAGCTGAATCAGGAGCAGGTAACTTCCTCATCTAGCCCCTCTTCCCTTGATGTTCCTGAAGACAGGAATAGTTCAGATGGCTGCCCATCTAATGATGCACGGTATATGGAGAATTTCAATCAAAAGATTGAAAATCTTGATTCCCTGGAGAGTGCCCTTCAGAAAAGCAACTTACTTGTTGAGGAGCAAGCTAAGGAGATTGCTCGACTGAAGACCTTGATGGATCTCCAATTGGCATCCATCAAGGTAAAGGACTCAAAAATTTCAGATCTAGAGAGTCGTCTAGAGAATGAGAAGAGGATAGTGTCTAACTTTTCCAAGGTAGATGCTATCAAGAGAACAAGTGAGAATGGGTGGATCTCCCGAATTCTTAATTCATGGAGAAATGGGGAGACTATGTTCAGACCTCCCACCCCAAGTAGTTGGCACTAGGTGGACTTTCAGTACCCGATCTATGTCGTTCGGCGGAACCGTTGGAATAGATGAGGGTCATCGGCGGTCTATGGATTAAATTGACGTGACCAGTGCCAGGAAGACAAAATGCTCATATGGTTGGTCGTCCAAGGGACGGTGGTGAGACGGGAACGTCTATGGCTTAAATTGACGTGACATTTGCCGCTTCACCGTGAATGTGCTCTGAGTGCACGAGGTGTGTGGTCGTGCGTGCCTGCACCTGTGATGAAGTGTGTGTTTACACTATACCGCTTGTTTATGCTAACAAAATGCAGGGAAGAGCATCGATGCCCCGAGTTGGGGGCGGGGTCGTTATAATTTGGTCAGCATAGCTGATCGTTGCTTTTATTTACCATCGGGCAATGGATTTTGCTTGCAGGTGCTGCGGAGCCGAGTGGTAAATAGCGGGCTAAAGCCCAAGTTGCTGTGCCGGCCCTCGAAGGCCATGTTTTGAGTGTTTTCTTTTGTACTCATGTATGACCGGCCTGCGTGTCGAGGTTTGGAAGACACATTTATTAAGCAAACTCTTATAAGGCCATAAGGCCATTGTTTGTTGTATTATACATTCCTATGGGTCTTTTGTAGTGGACATTCATGCTTTGGCTGGGTTCTTTTATCTTGCAACTTAATAATTTGCTTCCGCTAGGTGCTCTGTGTAGGACGTTGTGATTGGTTGAATGGTTTCAATAAATAACCAACCGGTCTGTCCGTGGTATATGGCGTCGGGCCCCGGCCGGACCTACTGCTATATGCTATGTGACGGATAGAGGTGTTACAAATTAGTATCAGACTACCGGTTTCGGTCTAGCTTAAATGAATTCGTGGGCGAATTCACTTTAAGGGGTGGTGAGCACAGGTGTGTGTGTTATCGTTATAACATGAAAAGAACCCATGAATGTCCACTTAGGAATGAAAATACACATGTTTGAGGAACCTGCGTGTTCCTATAATTGTTGTTTGCAATATTTTTGGTCGCTTATCGGTGTTTTGCACGATTATAGGTGACCAGAAGTGGTGTTGGACCGTCAGAACGGCCAGGTTCTGAGGCAAGCAATGCACCAAATGATGCACCTGCAACACCTCCTTCAGCCGAGACCATTAGATTGGTGGCGAGAGCTGTACTTGCAATGATCAATGCGCAACCTGCGAGGCAGGTGCAGCAGCCTACTCCTGCTATGGAGCAAGTACCGCTCCAAGCGGCAGAGCCTAGGAGGGTGGAACAGGTGATGGTAGAGCCGGAGTTGCCCCAGAGAGCAACTGAAAAGCAACTTAAGCATGTGATGGGTTTCCATCTGCCAGTGTTCTCGGGAACGGGAACCCCGACTCAGGCAGAGGATTGGCTATTGAGAGTCAAGAGATTGCTAACAGCAACGGAAACTGAAGAGTGGAAGAAGACCACAATTGCGATGTTCTTGTTGGATGGGGACGCGAGGTTATGGTGGGAAGGGCTGGAGCTACACCACCTTAGGGGAAGGCAGTTGGTTGATGTCTCTATGGAGGAATTTTTAAGGTTGTTTATGGCTCGATACCTCCCCTCAGCACTGAGGATCACGTTGGAAAATGAGTTACGAAAGTTGGTGCAAGGAGATAGCACCGTGGACGAGTATCTCCATGAGTTCACTCGTTTGGGACGATACGAAAGCGCTACCTTTGACGATGAGGAGCGCAAGATGAACCGTTTCTATGAAGGGTCAAGAGATGATCTGAGATTGTTACTTTTGGGGTCTATGGCGCAGGGTTTCATGCCCTTGGTCAACTCGGCCCGGTCCTTGGAAAAGGACATGAGGAATGTTCAAGCGAAGAAGGAATCTGGTGGTAAGAAATCGGAGTTTAAAGTGCCGACTACTTCGAAGTCTGGATATCGCAAGTTCTGCAAGAAGGCGAAGACGTCGGGTTCAGCCCCTTCTTCAGGTGCCTCGGGGGCATCTACCAATCGAACCCCGGGCGCTTGTTATACTTGTGGAAAGACGGGGCATTTTGCCCGCGATTGTTGGAGCGGACGTCCGAAGTCCGAGAGAAATAAAGGAGCCACTTATGAAGAGAAGGGCAAGACGGTGGAGTCAACCGCGTCCCACTATGCTCCGACTCAACCGAGAGTCTATAACTTGGGCCAGCAGGAGGCCATCAAACAGGCCGACGTGGTGACAGGTACGGTTTAATTTATAGCAAGTTAGCTTTAAATACTGTTACCCAGTGCTTGTTATCTTAATACTGTTGTATAGGCTTTGTTCTGATTGGCAGTAGTCCGGCACAAGCACTTTTCGATAGGGGAGCTTCATACTCCTTTTTGTTCGAAAGTTTCGTAACACGCATCGGAGTCCCTTCTTCGATGGCGAAGGACAGATTGGATGTGTTGCTACCGAATGGGTGTTCGATGCATGCGGACAGAGTATGCACCGTAAAGGTTCTTATTGGAAGCCAAGAGTTCGACTTGCTAGCGTCATTGCTGCCGCTAGCAGAGTTCGACATCATCTTTGGTATGGATTGGCTTTGGAAGCAGAAGGCTTTTATCGATTGCAACCGTAAGGAGGTCAAGCTGGGTGTTGGGCAGGAGGTGACGTTTGCGGGACTGAAGGGGTCGAGCAAGACACTGATGTCTGCTCTTCAGGTGGTGAAGGCGGTTCGTGCTGGAGTAGAGCTGTTATTCACGTTAGTGGAGGCTGTAAAGCCTAAGGACACTTTGGATAAAATCCCAGTGGTATGTGAGTACCCCGACGTGTTCCCGGGCGATATTCTGTGCCAAGTGAACGGTATGGCTTGGTCCTCGTGCTCATTTCCGAGGCTCCTTCTATATCATACCTTAGGCCAGTTCGGGGCTAGGATCTCGGTGCACATCTACCCGAGACAACTGCTAAGCCGTTGTACGCATGTGAGCTCCGCTGTTGTGTTCTTAGTGTTGAGGCATACAAAGGCCTAGGCCAGGTAGTGTGGAGACTAGCCTAGTAGTGTAGATGCCTGCTCTACTGTCACCGTCTGGCCATGACGGATGACGCCTGAGAGATTAGCTACCTGCTCAAAAAGTGGGAACTACAAGTCTGTGTCGATATAGCGTTTGCATGTGCGTGAACATGGGTGAGTCATTGCATTGCATACATGTCATTACAATTTATCGCATACACAAGAACCTCATCGTATAAGTTTGTATGGGCACTCTTATACGATGAGTTACTTACTGCTGAATGACCCTCAACTTATATGTTTGTATGTGAATTCATATAAGTTGAGTTACTTCTGTTATAATATTATACTCTCATACTTCTGTAGATGATAGAATTACTAGAATAAGTTGTTGCTCATTTATTACACTGCTTTATATACATAGTGATATACCACCTGCTTGTTCCTGTGATATATATATATATATATATTGTATTATGTTCCTTTCTCCGCCCAGTGCCGAGGAGTCGTCGGGGGAGCGGATGTGAAGCCACTTAGTCTTTATGACTAACAGTTGCTACGTCTTCCTTTTTAGGAGGAAACCCCGCAGGAGGAGCAGCAGGTTATGCAGCCGGACAGCCAGGCCAGGACGACAGGGCATGAGGGGACGGTACCGTCGCTACCGTCAGTTACTGATGTGAGTGTGAGAGTATTTTGTTGTACCCTTTTTGGTAAAACTATTTATGTACTCTGATATTAGAAGCTTGTTGTAGCTTCTCTACTGTTGTTATATTATGGACTATATGCTTGGTGTGTATTTGACTTCTATTCTATATTCTAGTTAGGTTGGAAATGAATGATATTGGTTGTAGCCGGCAGAATAGGCATCTTGTGGTACAGACTAGCCCGAGTATTAGTGTTACCGCAAGGCGGCTGTTCTGGGCATAAGACCCCTCTCGTGCCGTATTCTGTGTTCTGGGAGGGGGTCTTACATAGAGTCATACCTAACTCCCTTGGAGTGCTTCTTCTCTGCCTTATAGTAGTCCTCTTTAAGATGAGAGGAGGAGGAAGTTCAGTTCCTCCACTACTTCCTCTTCATCGGCTTCTTAAACTATCTGGAGATGATAGCAAAGTCTTTATCGGACATATTGTAGTCTGATGAGTTTGACCCTGTAATGTCAGAATCAACGGGCCTTCTTGGAGGAGAGGGAATCCACTCCTTTCTCTTCTTGGTGCTCTCTGCTCTAAAGGCCAAAGACTTTTCCTTGGCCTGGGATTTGTTGATGGTCTTCTCCTCTTTCCTGACAGCTAGCTGTATCTCATAAGAGAGCCGTTTTTCAAATAGAGTATAGGGGGGAGTATCAACTAGCTTAGCCACCTCTCTGATGACACATATCTTGGTGTCCCAGTCTTTAGAGAGAGACCTCATGAACTTATCATTAAGCTCATAATGATTAAAGACCCTCCCATAGGTCCTCAACTCATTTACTATCCTAAAGATTCTTTCATAGCAGCTAGTTATGCACTCTCCCTTAGACTTCCTGAAAGCCTCATACTATTGGTTGAGCATGGACTTCATATCATCTCTAACCTATTTAGTTCCCTCCATGTAGACCACAAGAGTGTCCCACATCTCCTTGGAGGACTAGCAGTGAACCAGATTCTAAAAAGTGGAATCATATATGGCACTAACAATAATATTTTGTGCCCTCTTATCCATGGTGGCCAAGATGACTTCATACTTGGTCATCTCTGAGTATTTATTTGGTGTCTGGACTATTGCATCTAGAATTGAGACCTTCATGGGGATAAAAGGTCCCTCTTTGACTATCACAAAGATCCTTGGGTCAGAGGCTTCCATAAACTGCCTGACCCTCTCTTTCCAGATTCCAAAACTCTCCTTCCCGCGGATGGGGAGTTTCATGGAACCTAACTCCTTATGGTTCTCTCCTGAACCCATAAGTATACTTGTTTCAGCTACCCTTTGAGATCTTCTCTGAGTGTTAGGTCCTTCTTCAACAATTTCCCTCTGATACCACTTGAAAATCTTTAATTCCAAGGTAGCTAATCACCTAGAGGGAGTTAATAGGTTTTTGGTCTTTTATAATTTTCCTTCTACTTAGTGTGTTGTGGGTGAGTTATAAATTGCTTCCAAGATTATCACACAAAGCACACATAAGGTTTATTGTTGTTCCCCAGATTATGGGTACATCTGTAACGCCCCGAAACTCAAAAGAGGGACGGGTGACATTTTTAGCCGAATCTAGGTTTTGCTAGAGGTGACATGGCTTGGGAAACGGGCGTGTTAGCCACTCAGAGCCTTACACTCAACGATCATTGAGTGAGGGGCGCATGGCCTGAGCCCAGGCGTGTTCGGGTCTGACACGGGCGTGTTCAATTGGACACGGGCGTGTCGAATGCCTGTGTCCTCCTCGGGTCGTGCGGCATTTTGTGCTAAGGATATTACACGGCCTGGGACACAGGCGTGTCCCAGGGCGTGTCTAGCACACGGAATGTGACACGGGCGTGTCACATGGCCGTGTACTTCTCGGGGGGAATGGGAATTTTTCACACGGGCCATGACACGGGCATATCACATTGTGACACGGGCGTGTCGGTGGCCGTGTCATAAGCCATGTCAGATGCCGTGTTCTGGTCGGGAGTTTCTGGTGACGGAGAATGAGTGACACGTCCATGCACACGGTCGTGTTGCAACCCGTGTTCGGCCCAGATTTTCTATTTTCAGCCCAAATCGTGGCCGTCTGTTTCCTTGGCTTGGGATCCAAGGGCCGGGGTTTGTTCCGTATGAGGATAAACTGGGAATAGGGTTGAGAAACCCTTATTTTCACTTGGGTTATCTCTCTCTAAAATCTAGAAAGAATGGAGAGCAAGGAGGAGGAGCAGCTAGATTCGGTCACCGACGGAGCGTCGGAGCTCCAAATCGCGAGCCGACTTCGGATCCGCGGAGGCAAGGATATTGAGGTGCTTTCCATCCGCATAGATTTCCATATTGGCAAGAAAGAACGCTAGGGTAACGATTCTCATCCTAGGACATGTGAAGTCCTCTTTTCCTTTGCATAGGAAGCCCTCTCACGCGAGTGTGCGATGAGTTGAGGCGTTCCTTGGGGTAGATATGTAAAGTCCCCCTTGTGTAGAGTCCGTATGCGAAAACGGTCATAGGCATGTTGTGTGAAGCCTATCCGTACATGTTGGTCTGAATCGGTGATGTTGCATTGCATAATAACCGGAGAAGACTCCGGGTGAATGTTTGTTTTTCGGGTCTTCTATGAAGTAGATTGCAATAGGGAGCCTTGGGGACTAACTCCAAGGTGCACCCAGAAAACTGGGCAAATGCGGGATGTTGCCAACATGGTGGTCGAGGAGCCAACTTGAACATAATCGGGTTATGTGTATTGTGTGATGGAAACAGGACTCGGGGAGTCTTAACCTGCACATATGACTTAAATTGTTGATGCGGTATGAGCACGGGTCAGGCGGAACCGTACCCGATCTATGTCGTTCGATGGAACCGTTGGCATAGATGAGGGACTTCGGCAGTCTATGGCTTAAATTGACGTGACCAATGCCAGGGAGAAAAAATGCTCATATAGTTGGCCATCCAAGGGACGGTGGTAAGACCGAAACGTCTATGGCTTAAATTGACGTGACGTTGGCCGCTTCACCGTGAATATGCTCTGAGTGCACGAGGTGTGTGGCCATGTGTGACTGCACCTGTAATGAAGTGTGTGTTTACACTATACCGCTTGTTTATGCTAACAAAATGTAGGGAAGAGCATCGACGCCCCGAGTTGGGGGCGGGGTCATTATAATTTGGTCAACATAGCTTACCGTTGCTTTTGTTTACCACTGGGCGGTGGATTTTTGCTTGTAGGTGTTGCGGAGCCGAGTTGCAAATAGCGGGCTAAAGCCCAAGTTACTGTGCCGGCCCTCGAAGGCCAAGTTTTGAGTGTTTTTTTTGTACTCATGTATGACCGACCTGCGTGTCGAGGTTTGGAAGACACTTTTATTAAGCAAACTCTTGTAAGGCCATAAGGTCATTGTTTGTTGTATTGTACATTCCTATGGGTCTTTTGTAGTGGACATTATATTCATGCTTTGACTGGGTTCTTTTATCTTGCAACTTAATAATTTGCTTCCGCTAGGTGCTCTGTGTAGGACGTTGTGATTGGTTGAATGGTTTCAATAAGTAACCAACCGGTCTGTCCGTGGTATATGGCGTCGGGCCCCGGCCGGACCTACTGCTATATGCTATGTGACGGATAGGGGTGTTACAAATTAGTATCAGACTGCCGGTTTTGGTCTAGCTTAAATGAATTCGTGGGCGAATTCACTTTAAGGGGTGGTGAGCACAGGTGTGTGTGTCATCGTTATAATATGAAAAGAACCCATGAATGTCCACTTAGGAATGAAAATACACATGTTTGAGGAACCTGCATGTTCCTATAATTGCTGTTTGCAATATTGTTGGTCGTTTATCGGTGTTTTGCACGATTATAGGTGACCAAAAGTGGTGTTGGACCGTCGGAACGGCCAGGTTCTATGGCAAGCAGCGCACCAAATGATGCGACTTCAACACCTCCTTTAGCCGAGACCATTAGATTGGTGGCGGAAGCTGTACTTGTAATGATCAATGCGCAGCCTGCGAGGCAGGTGCAGTAGCCGGCTCCTGCTATAGAGCAAGTACCGCTCCAAGTGGCAGAGCCTAGGAGGGTGGAACAGGTGATGGTGGAGTCGGAGTTGCCTCGGAGAGCAACTGAAAAGCAACTTAAGTATGTGATGGGTTTCCATCCGCCAGTGTTCTCGGGAACGGGAACCCCGACTCAGGCAGAGGATTAGCTATCGAGAGTCAAGAGAGTGCTGACAGCAATGGAAACTGAAGAGTGGCAGAAGACCACGATTGCGATGTTCTTGTTGGATGGGGACGCGAGGTTATAGTGGGAAGGGCTAGAGCTACACCACCTGAGGGGAAGGCAGTTGGTTGATGTCTCTATGGAGGAATTTTCTAGGTTGTTTATGGCTCGATACCTCCCCTCAGCACAGAGGATCACGTTGGAAAATGAGTTTCAAAAGTTGGTTCACGGAGATAGCACCGTGGACGAGTATCTCCACGAGTTCACTCATTTGGGACGATACGAAAGCGCTACCTTTGCCGATGAGGAGCGCAAGACGAACCGTTTCTATGAAGGGTCAAGAGATGATCTGAGATTGTTACTTTCGGGGCCTATGGCGTAGGGTTTCATGACCTTGGTCAACTCGGCCCGGTCCTTGGAAAGGGACATGAGGAATTTTCAAGCGAAGAAGGAATCTGGTGGCAAGAAATCGGAGTTTAAAGTGTCGACTACTTCGAAGTCTGGATATCGTAAGTTCTATAAGAAGGCTAAGACGTCGGGTTCAGCCCCTTCTTCAAGTGCCTCGGGGGCATCTACCAATCTAACCTCGGGCGCTTGTTATACTCGTGGAAAGACGGGGCATTTTGCCCGCGATTGTTGGAGCAGACGTCCGAAGTCTGAGAGAAATCAAGGAGCCACTTATGAAGAGAAGGGCAAGTCGGTGGAGTCAACCGCGTCCCACTATGCTCCGACTCAACCAAGAGTCTATAACTTGGGCCAGTAGGAGGCCATCAAACAGGCCGACGTGGTGACAGGTACGGTTTAATTTATAGCAAGTTAGCTTTAAATACTGTTACCCAGTGCTTGTTTGCTTAATACTGTTGTATAGGCTTTGTTCTGATTGGCGGTAGTTCGGCACAAGCACTTTTCAATACGGGAGCTTCACACTCTTTTTTGTCCGAAAGTTTCGTAACACGCATCGGAGTCCCTTCTTCGATGGCGAAGGACAGATTGGATGTGTTGCTACCGAATGGGTGTTCGATACATGCAGATAGAGTATGCGCCATAAAGGTTCTTATTGGAAGCCAGGAGTTCGACTTGCTAGCGTCGTTGCTGCCGCTAGCAGAGTTCGACATCATCTTTGATATGGATTGGCTTTCGGAGCAGAAGGCTTGTATCGATTGCAACCGTAAGGAGTTCAAGGCATGTGTTGGGCAAGAGGCGACGTTTGCGGGACTGAAGGGGTCGAGCAAGATACTGATGTCTGCTCTTCAGGTGGTGAAGGAGGTTCGTGCTGGAGCAGAGCTGTTATTCACGTTAGTGGATGCTGTAAAGCCTAAGGCCACTTTGGATAAAAATCCCAGTGGTATGTGAGTACCCCTACGTGTTCCCGGGCGATCTTCCTGGAGCCCCACCGCAGCGAGAAATTGATTTCACTATCGAGCTAGTGCCAGGTGCCAAACCTGTGTCACGTTCTCCTTATAGGTTGACGCCTAAGGAGATGGAGGAATTGAAGGTTCAACTAGAGGAGTTTATGGAGCAAGGGTATGTGCGTCCGAGCTCGTCGCCTTGGAGCACACCGGTCCTCTTCGTTAAGAAGAAGGACGGGATTTTGCGGCTATGTATCGACTACAGGGAGTTGAACAAGCTAACAGAAAAGAATAAATACCCGATCCCAAGGATTGATGATCTCTTCGATCAGTTAGTCGGATCATCGGTATATTCCAAGTTGGATCTGAATTCTGGGTATTATCAGCTGAGGATAAGGGAGTGTGATATCCCAACAACGGCATTCAGCACAAGGTATGGGCACTTCGAGTTCACGGTCATGTCGTTTGGACTGACGAATGCGCCATCGGTGTTTATGGATTTGATGAACAAGACATTCCGAGAGTACCAAGATCGTTTTGTGATCGTCTTCATTGATGACATATTGGTATACTAGCAGTGCGAAGAAGATCACTTCAAGCATCTGCATCTAGTCTTGGAGACGCTGAGAAGGAATGAACTCTATGCAAAATTCTCCAAATGCGAGTTCTGGCTACCCTCAGTAGCATTCCTTGGTCATATTGTCAGTGGGGAAGGTATAGCGGTGGATCCGGCGAAGATTGTTGCGATATGGGAGTGGCCTGTGTTGTCTTCGGTAGCGAGAGTCCGTAGTTTTCTTGGGCTTGCGGGCTATTATGGGCGCTTTGTAGAGAACTTCTCGCGGATAGCGTTACCTCTCACGAAGTTGACAAGGAAGGATCAGAAGTTCTTGTAGACGCAGGAGTGCGTGCAAGCATTTGAGGAGCTGAAGGGACGGTTGACCACAGCGCCATTGCTAAGTTCTCCAAGTGGGACCGAGGGCTTCAAGATTTATAGTGATGCCTCAGGTAGTGGTTTGGGTTGCGTGCTGCTACAGTATGGTAATGCTATAGCGTATGGATCGCGTCGGCTAAAAGTGCACGAAAGGAATTATCCGGTCCACGACTTGGAGTTGGCGGCCGTGATATTTGCGTTGAAGCTGTAGAGGCACTACTTGTACGACGTAAAGGTCGATATTTATACTGACCATAAGAGCCTGAAGTACTTGTTGGATCAGAAGGATCTGAACATGAGACAGCAGAGATGGATGGAGTTTCTGGGGGACTATACATTCAAGATTCATTATGTACCCAGCAAAGGCAATGCAGTGGCGGATGCGTTGAGTCGCAGGGCTCCTGCCCAAGCCAACTGGTTGTCGGTGCATGATGAGAGGCTAATTCGGGAGTTGGAGGAGTTGGAGATTTGTTGCGTGGACAAGCAGTCTAGCGCTGAAGCATTGTTGAGCTGGACGGAAGTTCAGTATGACTTGACTGATCGTGTTCGGCAGGCATTGGAGTTGGATGGTAGCATGAAGGAGCTTATGGATACAGCGTTGGATGGGTCGAATCCCAGTTTTCAGTCGAGGATGGGCTGTTAAGGAAGGACCATCGTTTGTGCGTCCCAAGCAGGGAAAATCTTCGGGAGGAGTTGATGTACGAGGCTCATAATACCAAGTACTCAATCCACCCAGGGAGCACGAAGATGTACGGGGACCTAAAGAAGCTGTTTTGGTGGTCAGGGCTCAAGAAGGATGTGGCACTGTTTGTGGCTAAGTGTCAAACATGCGCCTTAGTAAAGGCGGAGTGCCAAAATCCTGGAGGATTCTTAAAATCCTTGCATATTCTGGAATGGAAGTTCGACGACATATCGATGGACTTTGTGCATGGCTTGCCAAGGTCACAGAAAGGGAACGACGCCATTTGGGTGATCATAGACCGGTTAACAAAGGTGTCGTACTTTATTCCGCATAGGAAGGATGATTCAGTGGAGAGACTGGTGAAAGTATATGTGGATAATATAGTCAGACTGCACGGTGTGCCCCCGCAGCATCGTGAGTGATCGCGATGGGAGTTTTACGTCAAATGATTGGAGGTTGGTGCAATAGATGTTGGGGACTAAATTGAAGTTCAGCACAGCCTTCCATCCGCAGACGGATGGTCAGACCGAGAGGGTCAACAGAACGTTGGAGGACATGCTCCGCATGTGTGTTCTAGACTTCGGGAAGCACTGGGAGAACCACCTGTATTTGGTGGAGTTTGCGTACAACAACAGCTACCAGGCGAGTATCCAAATGGCGCCCTTTGAGGCCCTTTATGGTAGGAAGTGTCGCACGCCGTTATCGTGGCTAGAAACTGGTGAGGCAAAGTTGTACAAGAAGCAGGAGGTGGAGAGTGCTACTTATTTGGTGCGGATCATTAGAGAGCGTTTGTTGATCGCTCAGGACAGGCAGGCTAAGTACTATAATACCAAGAACCAGAACGTGGAGTTCGCGGTCGGTGATTGGGTGTACTTGAAGATAAAGCCGTTCAAGGGTGTTTCGCGGGTAAGACGCTTGAAGAAGCTGAACCCAAGATACCTTGGACCCTTTGAGATTCTGGAGCGGGTCGGTGAAGCGGCTTATCGTTTGAAGCTATCGGTGGAGTTGAGTGGACTACACGATGTATTTCACATTTCTCTATTGCGGAAGGCGGTGCAAGAGCCTTTGCAGGTGATCGCAATGGATCAAGTGCCGGTAGACGAAGGGTTGATGACTAAGGTCAAGCCCGTTCGTATTGAGGACTGTAAAGTTAAACGACTCCGTAACAAGGAGATCCGGATGGTCAAGGTCCGGTGGGACAATTGCGGTCGGGAGGAGCTCTCTTGGGAACGGGAGCAAACCATGTTGGGGGAGTACCCGGAGTTATTCCACTCAGGTACCGCTTAAAGTTTTCCGTTATCTTTCCTTTGGTAATTTTGTGGATGAAATTCTTTTAAGAGGGAGAGAGTTATAACGCCCCAAAACTCAAAAGAGGGACGGGTGACGTTTTTAGCCAAATCTGGGTTTTGCTAGAGGTGACACGGCATGGGACACGGGCGTGTCCCAGGGCATGTCAGCCACTCAGAGCCTTACACTCAACAATCGTTGAGTGAGGAGAGCACGGCCTGAGCCCAGGCGTGTTCGGGTCTGACACGGGTGTGTTCAATTCGACACGGGCGTGTCGAATGCCCGTGTCCTCCTTGGGTCGTGTGGCATTTTGTGCTAAGGAGATTACATGGCCTGGGACACGGGCGTGTCCCAGGGCGTGTATAGCACACGGCATGTGACATGGGCGTGTCACATGGCCGTGTCCTTCTCGGGGGGAATAAGGATTTTGCACACGGGCCGTGACACGGGCCATGACACGGGCGTGTCATATTGTGACACGGGCGTGTTGGTGGCCGTGTCAGAGGCCGTGTTCTGGTTGGGAATTTTTGGTGATGGCGAATGAGTGACACGGCCATGCACACGGCCGTGTTGCAACCCGTGTTCAGCCCAGATTTTCTATTTTCAGCCAAAATCGTGGTCGTCCGTTTCATTGGCTTGGGATCACAGGGCTAGGGTTTGTTCCTGATGAGGTTAAACCGGGAATAGGGTTGAGTACCCTTATTTTCACTTGGGTTATCTCTCTCTAAAATCTAGATAGAAGGGAGAGTAAGGAGGAGGAGGATCTAGATCCGGTCACCGGCGGAGCGTCGGAGCTCCAAATCGCGAGCCGACTTCGGATCCGCGGAGGCAAGGAGATTGAGGTGCTTTCCATCCGCATAGATTTCTATGGTGCCGAGGAAGAACACTAGGGTAACGATTCTTATCCTAGGACATGTGAAGTCCTTTTTTCCTTTGCATAGGAAGCCCTCTCACGTGAGTGTGCGATGAGTTGAGGCGTTCCTTGGGGTAGATATGTAAAGTCCTCCTTGTGTAGAGTCCGTATGCGAAAACGGACATAGGCATGTTGTGTGAAGCCTATCCGGACATGTTGGTCTGGATCGGTGATGTTGCTTTGCATAATAACCGGAGAAGGCTCCGGGTGAATGTTTGTTTTTCGGGTTTTCTACGAGGTAGATTGCAACAGGGAGCCTTGGGGACTAACTCCAAGGTGTACCCGGAAAACTGGGCAAATGTGGGATGTTACCAACATGGTGGTCAGGGAGCCAACTTCAACATAACCGGGTTATATGTATTGTGTGATGGAAACGGGACTCAGGGAGTCTTGACCTGCACATATGGCTTAAATTGTCGTTGCGGTATGAGCACGGGTCAAGCGGAACCGTACCCGATCTATGTCGTTCGGCGGAACCGTTGGCATAGATGAGGGTCTTTGGCGGTCTATGGCTTAAATTGACGTGACCAATGCCAGGGAGACAAAATGCTCATATGGTTGGTCGTCCAAGGGACGGTGGTGAGACGGGAACGTCTATGGCTTAAATTGACGTGACATTGGCCGCTTCGCCGTGTGCTCTGAGTGCACGAGGTGTGTGGCCGTGCGTGCCTGCCTCTGTGATGAAGTGTGTGTTTACACTATACCGCTTGTTTATGCTAACAAAATGCAGGGAAGAGCATTGCCGCCCCGAGTTGGGGGCAGGGTCGTTATAATTTGGTCAGCATAGCTGACCGTTGCTTTTGTTTACCACCGGGCGGTGGATTTTTGCTTGCAGGTACTGCGAAGCCGAGTGGCAAATAGCGGGTTAAAGCCCAAGTTGCTGTGCCGGCCCTCGAAGGCCAAGTTTTGAGTGTTTTCTTTTGTACTCATGTATGACCGACCTGCGTGCCGAGGTTTGGAAGACACTTTTATTAAGTAAACTCTTGTAAGGTCATAAGGCCATTGTTTGTTGTATTGTACATTACTATGGGTCTTCTGTAGTGGACATTCATGCTTTGGCTGGGTTCTTTAATCTTGCAACTTAATAATTTGCTTCCGCTAGTTGCTCTATGTAGGACGTTGTGATTGGTTGAATGGTTTCAATAAGTAACCAACCGGTCTGTCTGTGGTATATGGCGTCAGGCCCCGGCCGGACCTACTGCTATATACTATGTGACGGATAGGGGTGTTACAACGTCCACTTTCTCTCCTACCTTTCTAACAATGTGTTAGACAAGGCACTTCTCCAAAACTCGACTCCTAAGAGCTTATGCCACAGATCCCTCTTGATCTTTCAGTCTCCTCCAAGACCTACAGCTCAGGCACAAAACCCTACCTCAGAACAAGATTGCTCCTACAACTCAGTGATCAAAAGATCACCTACCTCAGACTTGAACCCAAGTCCTACAGCTCAGGCTATGGAGGTTAACCCTACAACTCAGAGAGTAAAACTCCCCTACAGCTCAGATCTGTTAAGATCCTACCTCAGTGCAAAAGCCCTATCTCAGGTACACATGCCCTACACTCAGATCCACACAAGGATCCTACAAATTCAGGCACAACATCCCTACACTCAGATCCACATAGGGATCCTACCTCAGCCTTTATAAATTATGCTTATAACTTAGATCCAAAAGGATCCTACAGGAAGAGTAGTTGGTTGGTGTGATTGATTTGACACCACATAAATTTCTTTGTGCCTGCCTCCTGAGCTGAGTTAGCATCCCTAACTTTCTTCACAGCAACAGAAAATATATCTTCAGAAAGAAGCTGTCTGGACTTGCAGAAATTTAAAAGCTCTGCTCCTCCTTCTTTATCAGAATCTTATCTGAACTTGCTATAACAGAAGAAATTGCTACAGCTAACTTGAAAGAACTTTTAGATCACCTGATTTAACTTCAAGCTTCAAGCTCGGCAATAATGGCGAGGAAGAAGAAGTTCAGCCACAACTTTTTGAAATGAGAAAACTCTAAAAGTTAAAGTTCCTTCAGTCCATCTTCTCCCTTTTATCTTCCACCGATTAACAGCTCTAATAAGCAGTGGGGACCACCTATGGTTGTCAGTTGCACCTTACTTTAATGGAAGAAGACGTACAAAAAACCTCCAACACTATTTGTCGTGTTCTGTAGCTTTCCCACAACTAATTTGAACTTTGTTGACTTTGGCTAACGTCAACATTTGTGGTCATAGCCAAATTCTTAGATTTATCTCCATGCGTTGAGTGCATTGAGTGAATGGCCTTCACTCAACAAATCTGGACTTAGTCAAATTCTCTGCATCATCAGGCGTTGAGTGTGTTGAGTGAACTAGCTTCCTTCAATGCCTCTAGACTTGGCCAAATTCTTCTGCACTACCAGGCGTAGAGTGTGTTGAGTGAATCTTCATCACTCAACTCCCCTAGACTTAGCTACAACTTTCTTTATCTGCTAGGCGTTGAGAGCGTTGAGTGAGCCTTCATCACTTAATGCTTTTGTCCTTAGTCGCTTCTCTAAAGTCTGCTAGCTTGCTAAGGCGTTGAGTGAGCTGTCCTCACTCAATGCTTTTGGACTTAAACAGATTTTTCTATCTATCTCTTCTTGAGCTTTAACATCATACAATGCTTTCTTCTCTAGTATTGAGTGAGCTGTATTCACTCAACGATTCTGGACTTAGCCAGATTTCTGTACAGAATCTTCAACTGCTTGAGCTTGACTCAACGCTTCTTTCATCAAGCATTGCGTGAGCTGTCCTCACTCAACGATTCTGGACTTAGTAAATTTTTCATCTTGCCAATGTTGAGGCTTTGAAAGACTCAGCTTTACTCAATGCTTCTTGATATATGGCGTTGAGTGAACTGCCTTCACTCAACGCTTGTGGACTTAGCCGTAGAATTGCTTTGCAGACTGCTGGTCTTTGACTGTCAATACCTTACTCATCATTTTTTGGCATCTGGCATTGAGTGAACTGACTTCACTCAACTCCTGTGGACTTACACGATTTTCAGCCTTTCTAGCATCCTTCTTTGATTTCTAGCATTGAGTGAACTGGCTTCACTCAACGCCTGTGGACTTAGGCAGGTTTTTATCTCTCCACTTCTCTACCTTGTGACCACCTATCACAACCACTTAGACAACATGTCTAAACGTGTTTCATGGAACATCATGCACATGATGAGCTTGAATAACATCAAATACGACTATGCTCTTAGTACTGATTGTGATGTCTCTTCAAATATAGGAAACATTAAGGGCAATATTCCCAACAGCTATATTGGGCTTAGAGTGAAGAGAGATATTCCATCAATGAAGCTTGGATTTACAAGACCATAACTCGAGTCAAGCTCATTCAGGAGCGCATGAAAATAGTTTAGGATCGTTAATTAAACCAGTCAAGGGTGTCTTTCAAATCTAGCGGATGAAGAAATTGAGTCCAAGCTAGGTTCGTTGGTTCATTTGAGGTACTGAAGCACATTGGTGAGGTTGCATATAGGTGGGCCGTATCCGAGGAAATTTGTGGGTTACATGATATATTCTATATTTTTTAATATACGAGCAGTGTAGTCGGAGATCCGAGTCAAGTGATTAGTGCTGAAAATGCATCAATAAAATCAAATCTTAATATCAGTCTTAAGCCGGTCAGAATAGTGGACTTAAGGATTCAGAAGCTCAGAAACAAAGAGATCCATTTTGTGAAAGTATTTTTGGATGAATTGTGGTCAAACAGAGTATTCTTGGGAAAAAGTCGATATACTACAAAGCAATAAAGATTTAAATTCCCTTTTTGACTCATTTATGATTGTAATTTTCGAGAAAGAAAATTTTCTTAGGAAAAAATATTTGTAACATTCAGAAATTTACGTCACGTACTTTTAATTTTAGGGTCCGATCACGAGTAAAATTGGTCAAGCAAGCGTCAGATCGATGTCTATTTTTCCAAAATTCTTCATTTTCTCACATTGGATCGGGCTCAATTGAGCCTGATTTCTCTCCTAATGGATCTAGGATGCTAGCACAAGGGAAGAGGAGGAGAAACTGACCTGTAATCGGGCTTTGAGGCGTCTGCTGTGACGGGTGGCTATGGTTGAGGCGTTTTCTGGCGTGCTTGCTCAATTCCTCTATCCTCCACAAAAAGATTTGATCCAACACACTATTTCGACTCTCTGAGGGCTTCTGAAGATGATGAAAGAGTCGAATGTGGCTGAGGAAGGGAATTTATGGTGTCATAAAGGACGGTGATTGTTCATGAGCATTGAGTGCTCTCCTTGATGGTGGCCAGCTGGGAGTAATGAGAAACAATTCCCAAGCACCAAAGGAGACCAATGGTTGCTTTAGGGAGAGGAAAGGAGTGTCGCATGGCCTTCTTCCCTTAACTCTTCATTTACCCATTAATAATTTAGGAATTTTCCAATTTTACCCCCTTGAATACTATGGAATTACCAAATCCGAATATATTAAATGAAATAATACTAGTGGGCTGCAGGATGGGCCTTAGTTCAAGGCCTTAACATATTAGAATTGATTGCGCCTTTTTTTCTCTTTTAGACTCAGTTTTTACAATAGTTGATTTGGGGTGTTGAATTGGTCAACTGATAGGTTGACTGGTCCTATGAGTGGGTCATGAGTCCTATGACACCACCTCATGTTGTTTGTGTCATGGTGGGACCCCATTTGGGCCAATTTATCCAAAAGGTGTAGGTTTGATCAAAATTGGCCTAGGTTTGATTTTGGCCAAATTTGAGAAATTAATGTCCACTTAATAGGGCTTTTGAATCCATTGAGCCCTAATGTCATTATAAGGTTAGGGGTGAGGTCAATTTGACAATGTGAATTCTACTTGAGCCAATTAAAGTTGAATTGACCTATGTTGACCTTAAGTTGACTTTGATCAAATTCATGCAATTGGCCTATCAATTCATGAACTGACTGGTCAATTGTCTCCTCCTTAGGGTTAGAGATGTATTTGTGATCAATTTGAGTTGGTGAACCCAATTTGAGGTGAATTTACCTAGGTTGACTTGTGCTTCTTGGTGTGCATTTAGTGATTTATTTTGGTTCATGGTAACCTAGGGTTACCTCTTTGCCCTAACTCACCACTCATGCTCTAACACTATCAAAGGGTTTAGAAGAAATATGGGTGTTACAAATACCCTCTCTATACAACATGAATCATTATTCTAAAGAGTAAAATCACTTATAATCAATTTGTTAAGTTAAATCAATATGGTTCTTATCAACAGAGAGGTAGTCTGTCACCCTCCGAGAAACTCCAAACACTTATAAATAAAGCTAAATAGTATATTTTGGTCCAACACTAATCCGACCGTGTGATTTTTCACCATTTTCGTGTTTTTCATGTTTAGAAAAGTCTTTTGTCATTGTTGTTTGGTATTCACTTGACTGTTTGCGCCCCCATTCCAACTCGGAGCTAAGGTGATTCAATTCTCCAGACCAGAAAAAAACTGGGCGACCCGTGACACATCTATAATTACAATATTAGGGTAAAAATCATATTGCAGAATCAAGTTTAAAATTTGATTTGAAAATCCATGTTTAGAAGCCAACTCCTCAAGACATTTTTATTTGATCAAATGAAAAATCCTCCTTTTTTTAATCCCAACTTTCTTTATGTTGTGCCTCAATTATAGCCAGCGTTACGGTTAATAATCCTACTTTTTCACTGCATTCCATGCCTTACATTTACAACATCATTTATGTATATGGACAAAATTCAGAACATCATTATCTATATGGACAAAATTTAGAATGAGAATGGGTAAGGCTCGTTAAAAAGTGTCGATTGAATATAAAATTTACTGAATATAAATTTTATATAAATAATGATGAATAAGCACTATACTATTTGGATTATTTATTCAAGTATTGATCTAAAGTTTTATTCATAAGAGCTCATTTGTTTGGACATGTTTTTTTCGTCAGAGCGCATTTTTTCAGCATGGGCGTATTTTTTTTACCCGCGTGCGAATTTTTTGCCCGGACGTAATTTTTTTCACATGGTAAATTTTTCACCCGAGCGCGAATTATTCCCTCTCGCCCGAATTTTTCGCTCTGACGCGATTTTTTTGCCAAGGCGTTATTTTTTTCAGCCAAGCGCGTTTTTTTCGGACGAACGCGAATTTCCCCCCTAGCAGCTCGGGACTAATTTTTCGGTCGGGCGGAAATTTTTCGTCTGAGCGCGAATTTTTCGTCCCGACGTGAAATTTATGCCCGTCCGCGAATTTTTCCCATGCTCGCAAATTTTTTCACACAGCCGTGATATTTTCGCCCGGAGAAAAATCCCGTTGGAGCGAAAAAACAGCGCTTGTTCGAAAAAATCGTGCTCGGGCGAAAAAGTCTCCCCCATGCGGAAAATTCGCGCCCGGGCGAAAAATTTGCGACCGGGAGAAAAATCCTTGCCCGATCGAAAATAACGCGCCCGGCCGAAAATTTCGCGTACGGTCGAAAACTTTGCGCTATGCCGAAAAATTCGCGCCCGGTCGAAAACTTCGCGTTCAGGTTAAAACTTCGCGCTAGGCCAAAATTCGTGCCCAGACAAAAAAACGCACCCGGGCGAAAAAACTGCGCCCGAGCGCAAAACCTCGTCTGGGCGAAAAAACCGCGCCCAAGCGAAAAATTCGTGCCCGATCGAAAAAACGTGCCCATGCGAAAAAATCGCGCTAGGGTGAAAAAACCGAGCCCGGGGAAAAATCCGCCTCCGGGCTAAAAAACGTGCCCGACCGAAAATTTTACGTTCGGGCGAAATATCCGTGTCCTAGCGTAAATTCCGCGACCAAACGTAAAAAAATCGCTCGGGCGAAAAAATCGCACGCGGATGAAAAAATCACACTCGGGAAAAAAATGTGGTTAGGGCTCTTTTAAGAAATAAGCACTTGTGAGAATTCATAAGTTGAACTCGAATAATTTATGAAAACCAGCGTATAATCAATTTTAAAATAAATGACTTTTTAAAAGCTGCACATAAAAAAACGTTTTGAATAGAATTTGTACTATCAACTCATTCCTTGTAGGTTTAATATTAGAATCGGGAAAACACACCTCATTGCGAGCTGACGGAGGAGACGATCATCTGTCGGAAAGGTTACATCCCCTAAACCCATATCAAACAAAAGAAATGTCTCGTCCCTTATTTTGCCCGTTGAATTACAGTTAGGGCGACTGTATCCCTTCCAAGAAGTAGATAAAATGTCATATCTTCGGTCTGGGATTTAACTACTCGCACGCCGCAATCATATGTTTTATTATACGCACACCCCAATCATATATTTTTATTATACACAAACCCATTATAAAATTTTGCTATACGCAAACACCATAATGAGTGGTTTTGCAGATAAAGGCGTGCGACAACGACGGTGTGGAAGTTGTTTGGCCGCGGAGAGGGACGGGCGACGGAGGCTGGGATGGCCGCTTAAGGACGACCACCTAGAAGGAGCGTGGGGATCGGGCGGCAGGGAGGCCGCTCGGTCGGTGGAGGCGCGCGACAGTCATAGGTTTGCATGGTCGGAGGACGTGCGACCAGGGAGGGCTGCGCGACCCTCAGAGGGCCGCACAGCCAATCGGTCGCGCGGCTACTGCAGGCCGCACGATCGGCGGGTTCCATGAGGCTGATTCAGTGTCTCGTGCCCAAACAGCCATACGACCGCGCGACAACTTTGGGGCCGCACGGCCAGAGGTCGTGCGACCACCTAGTGCTACAGGGTTGCACGACCGACGGGGGTCGAGCGGTCAGCAGGGTATCGCGCGACCGACGAGGGTCGTGCGACCGGAGGCCAAGCGGTTGCGTGGCCATGCAGTTGGCAAGTGTCGTGCGACTAGAGGCCGAGCGGTCGGCCAGTGTCGTGCGGCCGGCGCAGAGCTGCATGTCCAGCAAGTGCCATGCGGCTGGAGGTCGTGCGGCCGGTGGGGTGTCGTACGTGCGGCGTGTGTTGTTTCATGCGTCCCTATGGTCATTTTTGTGGCAGTGACGGTGTATGGTTTGAAACATGGAGTTAGTCGGTTGTTTTTGGTCAACCCCTCCACACTAAGTTAGTCGAAGAAGTGGGACCTCCCATTGCTATTTGCAGCCCATTTTGCGAGAAAAAAATCATTGGTTCATACAAACCTATTTTGGGGAACATTGTCGTCCGCCGAAAATCAACGCCTGTTGATGAAGGTTGCCACCCACCAAACGTTGTTGTCTGTCGAATGTTTCCGCACGCCGAACATTGTCCCATCCCCCTCCGAATGTCGCCGCTCTCGTCGAATGGCGCCGCCTCGGTTGAATGTCGTCGCTTCGACCGAATTTCGCCGCCCCGGCCGATTCTCGCCGCCTGCCGAACGTTGTTTCCGCTCCTGCTTAATATTGCCTAGGAAATGGGCGGAGCCCCGTTCCTGTCACTCGTGTGTGTGAGATGAGGGTGGGGGTGGGAGAGTGGGTGGGTGTGCATTTGTGTGTGTGTGTGTGGGTGTGTGCAAGTATAACTATAAAAGAAGGCAATAACTATATGCAAGCCCACTTTGGTTATGTGCAGGCCACACAATTTCATAATGGTTATGTGCAGGTCAGATCTATACGAGTTCATTACTTCCTATGATTTTTGAGTTTGGACTGCATTTATCCTTAAATTGAATATAGTTGAAAATAATCTGCATATAACATGACCCTAAAAGATGCCCCTGATTAGATGTAACGTGATGGTTCCTTCTAAACCGTGTATTTCTGCTGGGGATGAGATCCCTCTTAAAAAGGATGAGTGTGCACATAACCACACCCCCATGATCTTCACCAAAATTAGTGGAATCATGGGTGTAACCGCACGCACAATCGTCGTACCCGATCCTCTCGCACGCCGATCCCATCACGCATGACGCCAGAACCGCCTGCACTCGCCTAAGAGGGCGGCCCAGCCGGCCGCCGGCGCGGTTTCATAGAGGCGGCCGGATCGGCCGCACTTTCCCGGCGAGCAGCCGAAGAGGCGGTCGAGCCGACCGCCCCTCCTCGGTCGCCAACACGCGGCCGAGGAGGCGGTCGAGTCGTCTGCCCCTCCTTGGCCGCCTACATGTGGCCGAAGGGGAGGCCAGGCCGGCTGCCCTTCCTCGGCCGCTGGCACGCGACCGAAGGGGCGACTAGGCCGACCGCCCTTCCTCTGTCGTTGACGCACGGCTGAGGAATCCGACGGGCCGGCCGCCCCCTCCTCGGCCTCCGGCGCGCGACCGAGGTGGTGACCTACTGTTCCATCTCCGTCACCGGCATGGTTGCAGCGCGCTCCCCGTCTGTCAGCGGCGGTCTTCCTCCTCGCCGGCGAGTTCGGCGGCAAGTTCGGCGGCCGCCTGTGGGAGCCTGTCCCCGCCGTCTGATCTTTTCGGATCATTCACCGTCGTCCGATTTGTTGGTAACCACCCACTAACCGTCAGGTTAGTGGAGGATTTTTTTTTATTAATTTAATTGGTGTACAAATAGCGAAATTAATTATCCTAATATGCGCCCCTAAAAATATAGCAAAAATATTTATAACGGTTGTTGAAGCCAAAAATGACCTCAACAAGAGTTCGAAAATAGGGGTGCAGCCAACACCTACTTCTCTCAAGCCTCGACCCTCGACTGGTTACGAAGGACCTAGGACTGACCCAAAGCCTCAGCCGAGAGGTCCCACCTCTTACCCAGAAGATCTCTGAGAGCTTCCCCTCCAAAGCCAAAAGCTGGGCTGGGAGCTCCTCAGAAAGCACTAGAGAATTGGAGAATAATGAAAGCATGCTTTCTAAGGAGCCCTTATGGGTCTATTTATAGCATCTACTGACCTGAAATTACTGAAATACCCCTGGCTGGCCTGCCAACAGCCGAATCCCGCTGTCTTGAAATACTAACTGCAGGCCCTGGGGGCACATGGGTAATTTTACCCGAGGGAAATTAGGTAATTTTACCCTGGGCTCTGGGCCCCACTCGGCGAGAACCCTATGCCGAGAACCCTCTCACCTTCCCTTGGCGGGAGCTAAAAAGGAGTGTCGAATGCCTCGGACCGAGCCAGCTCTCACCTTCCGCGAGGCGCAAGCCTTCTCTCCGCCTCTTAGGCGGAAGCGGGTCTCGACTGGCTGATGGTGAACTGTTGGTACCCTAGTTTGGATTTGAGTTCAATCCTCTCTTTTAGTCTCTTGACCCAAGATTTATCTATGGTCAAAGGTTAGTTGTTTAGTTAGTTTGCTCTAGTTTTAGAGTTGTCACTTATCTAGATGAAAATTTGGTTAAGTTGTTTTTTGTTCGACTATGGTCGAACGCCGCTCGACTATCGTCTATCGACTGGTCGACGATCGTCTATCAGTTGTTCGACGTTCGTCTGTCAACAGATCGTCTATCTCTGAGTTAGTTCAACTCTTGTTAGCTCGACATTCTGTGGAATCTGCCTCGCCGATCGTCAAACCCCGCTCGACGTCTTTTGACCAGACAGATTTCTTGATAGTTCAACTATCTTCTTGGATAGTTCAACTATTTGATAGTTCGACTATCTGTTTGATAGGTCGACTATCTGTTGTGTTTGATAGTTCGACTATTTGCTTGGATAGTTCAACTATCTGATAGTTCGACTATCTGTTTGATAGGTCGACTATCTGTTTTCTTTGATAGTTCGACTATCTGTTTGATAGGTCGACTATCTGTTTTCTTTGATAGTTCGACTATCTGTTTGATAGGTCGACTATCTATTTTCTTTGATAGTTCGACTATCTGTTTGATAGGTCGACTATCTGTTTTTCTTTGATAGTTCGACTATTTGTTTGATAGGTCGACTATCTGTTTTGTTTGATAGTTCGACTATCTGTTTGATAGGTCGACTATCTGTTTTGCTTGATAGTTCGACTATCTGTCTTGATAGGTCGACAATCTGATAGCTCGACTATCTGTTCTAATAGGTCGACTATCTGCTGTGGTAGTTTGACTATCTGCTTTGGTAGTTCGACTATCTGTATCGTTCGACTATCTGTTTGATAGGTCGACGATCTCTGTGCTTCGGTCGACGATCTCCGAGGGTCGTTCGACGTTTTACTGTATGTCTTTAGTAATTTTGTCCTCTTCTATTCTATGATTTATTTCATATTTATTTGGCATATTATTTCAGTAAATTTGTGCTATTATTTCCATGCAATCTCTGCTCCATTCCTTATGCATGAGCCAATCTTTATCTGACAAAGTGTTTTGTCTTATTAGTTGAAATATATTTTTTGCTTTATCTGTCAGGCTGTCCTTTATAACCGTTAGACTCAGAAAGTCTTTTCTGGCTGTAAAGAGTTCTTTCTGATGTGACTTTTTCTAGCCCCTTATTATCTGATTGGATATACAGCTTCTTAGAAAGCTTTATCCTCTTATAGCATGTCTGTCTGCAGGTTTTGTTTTTGCTTTATGCTTTTTGCAGCTCAGATTGCTGATTCCAGAAGAAGACAAAGATTCAAACTCAAATTAAAGCCGTTGCAAAGGCTCATATTTAAAGAGCTTCTTTTGAAAGAAGAATAGTGATACACAGACAATAATATTCATAGAATACAGATACACTCAGCAGCATAGAGAAAGAGAGAAAGCAAGAAAGTTCTACAGCTCTCAAAAATTCATATTCAACTGAGAAGATCAAAGCTCTTCAGCATTCTTCTTCATCCTGAGTTCATCCTGCTTACAGGAAGACTTTCACTCAGAGGCCTTTGGAAGAAGAAGAAGAAGAAAGGAAGCTGTTTGAAGAAGAACATCTGTTCCAAATCAAGAGTCTTCTTCAAGCTTCTCCTTCAGAACATCAAGACATTTCTTTGTCTTAGTTCTGAAGAGTTCCTGCACCCTGAAGCAAGACTCCTTCCTGGATATTCTCTAAGCTAGGGGGAGCCTTGATTCTTTAGAGCTATCTAGCTCTGTGCAATCCACTAGCTTCTCTAATTTATTTAACAATAGAGAAGAAGCCTTAACTCTCTCAACCTCCTGTACAAAGGGTTATTACTCCCTTCAAAAGTGAACCCTTGGTGGCAGGGCACCTGATCAAAAACCTGTGTTGGATTTTAAGCTCCTGATCAAAAGCTCAAAGGGTCTACTTGATCTACCTGAAGTAGATTAGTTGGTGGCAGGGCACCTGAACAAAAACCTGTAGTGGATTCCTACCAGGGTGGTAGAAGAGTGGACGTACCTATTTAGAGGGAACCACTATAAAATTTCTTGTGTCGTCTGTGCTGCTTATTTAATTTATTGCACAGTGGCTGTGAGTAGAAATAACTAGGATTGCTAGTTGCTGTGATAGGATCCCAAGCTTAACTGTAATTACAGTTAGCTCTCTCTTGTGCACTACACTTTATGTTAGGCTCTAGGGTTATAAATATCTATAAACTAATTCCGCAAATTAACTCTAAGGGAGTTGAGTAGGGTGTCATAATTTTTGAATACTCTATTCACCCCCCCCCCCCTCTAGAGTTGTATCTATCATCACTTTCAATTGGTATCAGAAGGAGGTTGACAGACTGTACAGGCTAACACCTGAGTCACAAGATCCTGATAGATACCAAGCTTATAGATATTCACTTCATGGCCCAGTCCAAGGATTACTCAAGCACCAGACCTCCAGCATGCAACTTAGCAAAGTTTAGCATCTGGAAGGCAAGGATTAAGTTATATATGAACTCTATTGATGAGAGTATTTTTGCTTCTATTTTGACAGGACCACCAAGAGCACCTGCTGCAGCTACTGCTTCTTCATCAACTGATATGAGTGCAGTGCCTCCTCTAGATTACAACGATGAATACAAAAAGTCAAAGATAGCAGATGCCAAAGCAATGAATATTCTGGCTCAGACAATGTCTGATGAAATATTCTAGAAAGTTGCTGACTGCTCCTCAACAAAAACAATGTGGGATACACTGAACCAGATTGTAGCTGGTTCAGCTGATGAAAGGAAGGACAGAAGGTCCAACCTTATCTCCCAGTATAAAAACTTCAAGAAAACTGATGCTGAATCAGTTGAAGCCATGTACACCAGACTCAGCTCAATCATCAATGAGCTGAGAACTCTTGATAAGGAAATTGCATTGACAGAGGTCAATGATAAGATACTCATATGCTTCCCCAGCACATGGGATCTTAAGATCTGGCCTATCAAGGAGGCCAGAAGTACAAATGAAATCTCAACAGAAGCTCTCCTTGGTAAGCTCAAGTCTTTTGAGCAAGTGCTGAAGACCAGGGAAGCTGAGGCTGAAGCAAAGACTCCAACTCCAGCAAGAAAAGAGCAAACTCTTGCTCTCAAAGCTGCTGATGCTTCTGAAGGAAGCCAATCTAATGAGGAGCTGATGACACTCTTTGGCAAAAGGTTCCTCAAGATGGGAAGAAAAGACTTCAGAAAGAAATCTTCAAGATATGAAGATAAACCAAGTTATGATAGATCTTCTGCTAAAGAAATCATTTGTTATGGTTGCAGGAAACCTGGACACATTCTACCAGAGTGTCCAGAGGAAAAGAGCAAAGAAAAGAGAAAGGAAAAGAAACATCACAGGAAACACTCCAAGTCCTCCTCCTACAAAAACAAGAAAAAGGAGAAGGGATTTGTTGCTGAAACTTGGAGTGATTCAGATGAGAAATCTTCCTCCTCGAGCTCCAGTGAGGATGAGGAAGAGAAGAAGGCAAAGGAAATCTGTCTTATGGCTATCGATGCCTGCAGCAATCACTCAGCTGCAGAGAGTTCTGATGATGATGAAGAGATGCCTACAGAAGATCAGGTATTGTCTTCATATGACTTTTCTTCTTTTGAATTTAAAACTGAGTTTAAATCCCTTTGCTTAGATTTAATTAGTTCAGAAAAGGAGATTAAAGAACTTAGAAATAAGTTAGCTGAATCAGAATCTATCTCCATTGAAAATGCTAGGTTAGAAGCAGAACCCACTAAATCTAGTGATGAAATAAAGTTTCTTAAAAATGAACTAGCAAAGTCCAAGAGATTGGAAGAATCATTAAATGGTAGAAGCCTTAAGTTGCTAGAAATCACCAGCATGACAAACACTAGGTCAGGCAATAATAAGCTAGGCTTAGGAGCTTCATCATGTGAACCTCCAATTATTCTTAAAAATCATCTTTCAACTCCAGTGAACTTTATCTCAGCTGATGGGATAAAGAACAATGAGCAAGTAAGACAAGTTAATCAAGCCTTAAACAAAGCTAAGAGAGAAAAGAGAAAACAAAAGTTTAAGGAAATACAAAAAGCGTCGAACGCTGCTCGACGATCGCAGGCTCAGTGGTCAAACGAAGCTCGATGATCTGTGCATCCATCGTCGAACGCCGATCGACGTTTTCAATATGAATTTCAAAATTATAATCAGAACCCTAGAAACCTTAATATGAATAGAAACCCTAGGTTTGTGGACTCATTAACTGCATGGAGCATCCCACCTAGCAGATCTTATCCCTTAGGTTATAAACCCCAACCTGCTTATTCTTTTATTTCTAGTTTTCATTATGTGAAGAATAATGGACCCAAGGTTACCTGGGTCCACAATGTTTAACTTAACTCACTGCAGGTGAAGACCTATCCTATCACTCAGAACAAGTGGTATTTGGATAGTGGTTGCTCCAAACATATGACAGGGAATAAAGAAAATCTGTCAAAGTTCAAGGCCAAGCTTGGACCAAAGGTGATCTTTGGGGATTCTAGCTGTGGTCAAACTGAAGGATATGGTAGGATTACCATTGGAACAGTAACTTTTAAGAGGGTTGCATATGTAACTGGACTGAAGCATAATCTTATCTCAGTAAGTCAGTTATGTGATGCAGGATATCAGGTATCGTTCACTAACACTCTTTGTAATATTACTTTAAATAGTAATGTTGTGTTAGTAGGTATTAGACAAGGCAATATTTATTTAGTAGATTTTAATTCAACCCATTCTGAAATCTGCTTATTTAATGAAGTAACAAATAACAACACCTTATGACATAAAAGGCTTAGCCATGTTAACCTCAAGAACATATCTAGGTTATCTAAATACAATCTTGTTAAAGGTTTACCTTCTTGCCCCTACAAGAAGGAGAGCCTATGCAAGGCTTGACAATTAGGCAAGCAAACCAAAAATTCATTTAAATCTGTAAATAAAAGTGATTCACCTAGAATCTTGTATTTATTACATTTGGACCTCCTTGGCCCAATAAATGTACAGAGTCTAGGAGGGAAGTATTACACTTTAGTAATTGTATACGACTTCCCTAGATTCACTTGGGTGTTCTTCTTGAGAACTAAGGCTGATAACTTCAAAGTTCTTACAGATTTTCTACTGTGTGTGCAGACTGAGTATTCTACTCATGTTGCCTTGATCAGAAGTGATCATGGTACTGAGTTTGAATCTCTTCTCATGCAAGAATTCTGTGAGAAAGAAGGTATCAAACATAGCTTCTCTGCTCCTAGAACTCCCCAACAAAATGGGGTAGTGGAAAGAAAAAACAGAACCCTGATTGAAGCTGCAGAAATATTGTTGGCAGATGCTAATATGCCTCTCTCCTATTGGGCAGAAGCTGTTAGCACAGCTAACTATGTGCTGAACAGAAGTCTTATACACAAGCTTAAGAGTAAAACTCCTTATGAGTTGCTTAAAGGAAAGAAACCTAAAATAAATTATTTTTGAGTATTTGGTTGTGTAGTATACATTCATAACAATAATAAAGAATACCTTAGAAAGTTTGAAGCAAAAGCTTCAATGGGAATTTTTCTTGGATATTCCCAAGTAAGCAAAGCTTATAGGGTATTTAATAAATCATCTTCTAAAATTGAGGAATCTGTGCATGTGTCTTTTGATGAATCTCAGATGTTTTACAAGGAGAAGGAAACTTCCCCTTCCTCAAATTCATTGCAGGTACCAGAATCTAGAAAAGATGTCACTCAAGAGATTCTCCATCTATCAACTCTTCATATCACTGATTCAGACAGTGATGAAGACTTTGCAGAAGCTGTTGCTGTATCACCAATAGTAGATCAAATTCCTCCTGAGGAATTAATCCCAACTATTGCTGAAGATCACATCCCACCTGCTGATATTGTCATACTTAGAGATCATCCTACATCTCAAGTGATTGGAGACATATTAGTTGGTGTTCAAACAAGACATCAATTAAGACAGGATGTGATGCATGCTTGTTTCCTTTCACAGATTGAGCCCATCACCATTAAAGATGCTGAGCTAGATCCCCACTGGATCATTGCTATGCAAGAGGAACTCAATCAGTTTGAAAGATGTAAAGTATGGACTTTGGTTCTAAGACCTAAAGGCCAACTGATCATAGGCACCAAGTGGGTGTTTAGAAACAAGTTGGATGCAAATGGAATTATTATAAGGAACAAAGCTAGGCTTGTAGCTCAGGGATAAATACAGGAGGAAGGTATTGATTATGACCAAACCTTTGCTCCTGTTGCAAGGCTAGAGGCAATAAGGATCTTTCTAGCCTATACAGCCTATATGAAGTTTAAGGTCTTTCAGATGGATGTCAAAAGTGCCTTTCTAAATGGTGAGCTAAAGGAAGAGGTATTTGTTGAACAACCACCTGAGTTTGTTTCTTCAACTCAGCCCTTACATGTTTTCAAGTTGCAAAAAGCTCTTTATGGACTCAAACAAGCACCCAGAGCCTGGTATGGGACTCTAGCTAGTTTTCTGTTAGAGCACAACTTTGTTAGGGGAGTAGTTGATAGAACCCTTTTCGTCAAGCACCACAAGGACACAATCCTGTTAGTTCAAGTGTATGTGGATGATATTATTTTTGGTTCCACTGATCCCAAACTGTGCAAAAAGTTCTCTGACTTGATGCATTCCAAGTTTGAGATGAGTAGTATGGGTGAGCTGTCTTGCTTTCTTGGTCTCCAAGTAAAGCAAGATGCTGATGACATCTTCATCTCCCAATCCAAATATGCCAAGGAATTGGTAAAGAAGTTTGGGATGGCTGATGCTTCAGCAATGCATACACCTATGGCTACTAATGTAGTTATAGATTCTGATGATCAGGGAAAGCCTGTTGATCAAAAGAATTATAGGGTCATTGTCGGTTCCCTATTGTATTTAACTGCAAGTAGGCCAGATATAATGTTTGCTACATGCCTATGTGCTAGGTTCCAGGTCAACCCCAAGGAATCTCATCTGATTCTTCTCAAGAGAATCTTGAGATACCTGAAGGGATGTCCAAATCTAGGACTATGGTACACAGCTGAGTCAGAATTTGAGTTAATTGGATACTCTGATTCTGATTATGCTGGTTGTAGAGTTGACAGGAAAAGTACCTCAGAAACTTGCCAGTTCCTGGGAGAGAGATTGGTCTCTTGGTTCTGTAAGAAGCAGGCTTCTGTCTCAACTTCAACTACAGAGGCTGAATATATAGCAGCTGCTAGTTATTGTTCACAGATCCTGTGGATTCAAAACCAGCTTTTGGATTATGGGTACACACACAAGAACACAAAAATCATGTGTGACAGTACCAGTGCTATCTCCATTGCACAAAATCCTGTGCACCACTCTAGAACTAAGCACATTGAGATTAGGCACCATTTCCTGAGAGATTGTGTGGAAAAGAGCAAGATCAGCCTTGAGTTCATATCCACTGACCTTCAGAGAGGTGATATTTTCACCAAGCCCTTAGATGAACAGAAGAATCTGTTCTTTTTGGTTCAACTAGGCATGATTAATGGAAAAGACTAAGTGTGACGTCTGCCATTGTTGAAACCTGTTTGAAGATCGTCGAACGACGTTCGAAGATAGTCGATCGGATGAAGCCTATTGTCGACCTATGGTTGATGATGGCTTATCTGCTTGAAGATCGTCGACCGACGTTCGCAGATCGTCGAACAGGTCGAGCCTATCGTCGATCTATGGTTGACGACAGCTTGTTGTTTGTGAAGACAGAAATAGTCGAACGATTGATCGACTACTCTGCTTCAGGAACGATCGTCGAACGACCGTTCGACCATCGTCTCCAGTATCTTTTAAAATAGATCGACTATTGCTGTTTTAATATAAAACCGATGGTCGACCTAGGTTAAGAGATCGTTCTTTTTATCGTCGACGGAGAGTGTCTTCTCGCATTCCGTCTTTCTGCTTGCTCCCTGTCACGCGATTTCTGCCGTTTCGCCTTCGCCGTCTCTCTCGTCCTCTCCAACCCCTTCGATGGCGATTGCTCCAGCCCTCCTGTCCGTGGTGAAGTTCGATGCTGGTTTCAGCGTGGACTTCGATTCTTTCAGCTGCTGCGAGTCTGCGATAGTGGAAATCCTCAACCTCTGCAAAGATCAAGGATTGGAAAAGTTCATGTCAACAAGAATAAAGATAAACATTCCTGAGATTAAAGAATGGGCATTCACTTCGTCCTCCAATGACGACTCTATGACCGGAACGATAGGCGGAGAAGAGGTAATTTTGACTCCTGCCATTTTAACTGAAATTTTTGGATTATTGAATGGGGAAGAGGATTATGAGCAAGATACCCCTGAGTTTGGGAGAATGTTGACTGAATTAGGACATGCCGACGACATTCCTTCTAAGCTGCTAAAGGTAAATTTTCCGTTGAAGATTAAGTTCCTTGTTGAACTAGTCGGAAAAGTGCTATTGGGAAAGCACTCTGCCCATGATAATATAACCAGGCAACAGTTTGCCCTGATGTGTGCCATCGTGAATAAGAAGCAGATTAACTGGGCAGGAGTTTTGTTTGATTTGATAAGGAAAAAGAATAGCAAGAAGGAAGTCACCCTGGGTAGGGTGCTTGAGATTTTTCTAAAGGAGAAATATCCCCATCTATTGGTCTCAGCTTCTACTTCAATCAATGCCAGCAAAAAGATGGACCCAACCCTATTTGTCAAATAGAAAAGGAGTTTTCTGAAGCCCGCTCCAGCAGGGGTAGCTCTAGTTGCATCTGAGAGCACAAGGACTGCTTCAGTCACTCCCCCCTTCAAGAAGCAGGCTCAGCCAATCTCTCCTTTCCATACACTTTTTCTGCATTACCTTCAACCTCCACTGAAGTGCCACCATCTACTTCAGTTGAAGTTCCATCTTCTGTATCTCATCTTCTTGATTCCTCTACAATTCTCCATGCATCACCTACAGCATCTCCTCTCCCATCTCATCTTGCTAGGATATCTCATCCTAGTTTTGATTTATTGGTTTCTGAGCTTTCCACTCCTCCTCAGTCTCTAATTCTTCATTCAGATCATGTTGATATTCTTGCATCCACCCATCATTCTCCAGTTCACTCTCCATCTCATCAAGAATACACCATCCCTGCTGTTCATCCATCTACTGTGATTCCCCCACCTACATTTGAAATCACCCCAGCCTTCATCTCAAGCATCATGGAGTTAATTACTCCTTCAATCAAAATCATGATTGAAGAGGCAATTGCTCCCCTTGTTTCCTCCATCTCTTCTTTGACTGCCTCCATTCAAGTCCTTTCAAAATCTGCTGAGCCCTCTTCATCTAGGGGCCTAGTTTCAGTTTCCACTAAAATCAGGCAGGGGGAGATGCTCTATGAAGATGCCTCTGAACTGCCCTTGGCCTCTCTTCTAGCAGATCCTCAAGAAGATGCAGAAAAAGAGATAGAAGAATCAGCACTTCCATTGTCTGAAAAAGATATTTCTGATGCTATAATGAAATCTGAGTTTATTGTCAAAGTCTGCCTAGAAGAATGCTACACTCCCCTGGTTGCCCTCTACCTAGAAGGAGTCATTACTTCCTTCCTAGATGAATTATGGGAGTTAGGACATTCTAAGGAAAATTCTGAAGGTAACTCTTTTACTCATTTTCTAGACTTGATAACTGACATGTTAGTATGGGAATACCTAGAAGGAATGATAAAATGTCATTTAGTAAATTTGTGTTCATAATACTACAGATATAATGGAAGAAGTATTAGCTGTCCAAGAGCTTGATCATCAACCTGCTTTAGAAGCTCAACCTGAACCTGAACCAATTGTTCAAGATCCTGAGGCTGCTCAGCCAGCTCAGTTAGCAGTGCAAGAAGAACTGGTCTCCATGACAGTCACTGATGAACAAGAAAAGGTTTCAGAAATTCAAATGGAAAAGTCTACTGTCTGGGATGATTCCCCTGGATTAGATCTAGACACTCTTCTGGCACAGGATGCCCTGGAAGAAGAGTTAGAAAAAGCTGTCTTAAAATAGAAAGAGAAAGCTGTGCTAGAAGCGTTTGATCCTTATGATCTTCCTCCTTCTTCAAACTCTGAGGATGAGGATGAGGATGATGAATCTGAGGAATCCAAGAAAAAGAAATCTGCTGAGAAGAAAAGGAAAGTTGTGGCTCCTCCTCCTCCAAATCCTGGTAATGATATCCCCTATTATATCTTGAAAGGTATTGATCCCAAATCTAAAGAATTTCAACATTGGATGGGATTTTCTAAGAATCAGCAAAAGTTAAGGAAGAAGTCTAAAAGGTATGACAGTCCTGCTCCAAGATGGACTCCTAGAGGTCCTCCTCCTCCACCTCCCAGTGCAGGAGCCTCTGGAAACTTATCTGCAAATCCTTCTGCTCCGACTGATAGGTTTACTCCATCCCAGTCTTCTCAAAGGAAAAGCTATCAAGGATATCAAGGCAGAACGCAATCCGGTTATCAAAGACATGATGTTGATGCAAAGGAACAAGTGAAGGAGGTGGTTTATCAGAAACCAGCTTTTTCTCCTCCTCCTTCCAAAGAATTCAAGAGCACATCTTCTTTAAAGCCAGATCATGCAGTGAAAGCTGTTTCAAAAGGCAAAAGAATTATTTTCTCTGAAAAATCGAGTAAGAAATTTGCTGAGTTTGCTCCTCCTTCTTCTCTGGTTATTCAAGAAAAAGAGCCAGCTGAAAGCCTGCTAGATATGTCTATTAAATTTAAAGCTGTGAAACATGTAGATATAACTTGTGAGAATGTGTATGAAAGCCAAGAGCTTGATCCTGATTTCAGGATGGCTCGATTTCTTGAGCTTGTTGGATCAACCCAAATTAGGAAAGCCAAAGCTGAAGGTAAAGATACTGCAGGATTAACAACTATGTCCAAATTCAGAAAGAAGGAGCTTGATAAATTCCAGGTTAGACCTGAGGTATTTGACCCTTCAAAATACATGGAAAAGCATCCTGAAGCAGTTGTTCCAAGGGCATCTGAATCTAAAATTATTGAAGAGCAAGATCTAAAGCTGTCAAAGAAAGAAGCTCTAGACCCTTTTAGGAAAATTACTTTTATTCCTAGTTCATCTGTTCCTAAACCTGATTCTGATGCCTCTTAAATTTTATTGAATGACAGTTATTTATTTGTCTGTTTGATTGATGTTATATGCTGCTTAGCTATTTCCCTTCTTGTATTTTATTTATTTTCAGTAATTTGTTTTGTGTTTTTTGTTGTTCAGAGACTTAACTCAAATAGGGGGAGATTGTTGGTACCCTAGTTTGGATTTGAGTTCAGTCCTCTCTTTTAGTCTCTTGACCCAAGATTTATCTATGGTCAAAGGTTAGTTGTTTAGTTAGTTTGCTCTAGTTTTAGAGTTGTCACTTATCCAGATGAAAATTTGGTTAAGATGTTTTTTGTTCGACTATGGTCGAACGCCGCTCGACTATCGTCTATCGACTGGTCGACGATCGTCTATCAGTTGTTCGATGTTCGTCTGTCAGCAGATCGTCTATCTCTGAGTTAGTTCAACTCTTGTTAGCTCGACGTTCTGTGGAATCTGCCTCGCCGATCGTCGAACCCCGCTCGACGTCTTTTGACCAGACAGATTTCTTGATAGTTCAACTATCTGCTTGGATAGTTCAACTATCTGATAGTTCGACTATCTGTTTAATAGGTCGACTATCTGTTATGTTTGATAATTCAACTATCTGCTTGGATAGTTCAACTATCTGATAGTTCGACTATCTGTTTGATAGGTCGACTATCTGTTTTCTTTGATAGTTCGACTATCTGTTTGATAGGTCGACTATCTGTTTTCTTTGATAGTTCGACTATCTGTTTGATAGGTCGACTATCTGTTTTCTTTGATAGTTCGACTATCTGTTTGATAGGTCAACTATCTGTTTTTCTTTGATAGTTCGACTATCTGTTTGATAGGTCGACTATCTGTTTTGTTTGATAGTTCGACTATCTGTTTGATAGGTCGACTATCTATTTTGCTTGATAGTTCGACTATCTGTCTTGATAGGTCGACTATCTGATAGCTCGACTATCTGTTCTGATAGGTCGACTATCTGCTATGGTAGATCGACAATCTGCTTTGGTAGTTCGACTATCTGTATCGTTCGACTATCTGTTTGATAGGTCGACGATCTCTGTGCTTCGGTCGACGATCTCCGAGGGTCGTTCGACGTTTTGCTGTATGTCTTTAGTAATTTTGTCCTCTTCTATTCTATGATTTATTTCATATTTATTTGGCATATTATTTCAGTAAATTTGTGATATTATTTCCATGCAATCTCTGCTCCATTCCTTATGCATGAGCCAATCTTTATCTGACAAAGTGTTTTGTCTTATTAGTTGAAATATATTTTCTGCTTTATCTGCCAGGCTGTCCTTTATAGTCGTTAGACTCAGAAAGTCTTTTCTGGCTGTAAAGAGTTCTTTCTGATGTGACTTTTTCTAGCCCCTTCTTATCTGATTGGATATGCAGCTTCTTAGAAAACTTTATCCTCTTATAGCATGTCTGTCTGCAGGTTTTGTTTTTGCTTTATGCTTTTTGCAGCCCAGATTGCTGATTCCAAAAGAAGACAAAGATTCAAACTCAAATTAAAGCCGTTGCAAAGGCTCATATTTAAAGAGCTTCTTTTGAAAGAAGAATAGTGATACACAGACAATAATATTCATAGAATACAGATACACTCAGCAGCATAGAGAAAGAGAGAAAGCAAGAAAGTTCTACAGCTCTCAGAAATTCATATTCAACTGAGAAGATCAAAGCTCTTCAACATTCTTCTTCATCCTGAGTTCATCCTGCTTACAGGAAGACTTTCACTCAGAGGCCTTTGGAAGAAGAAGAAGAAAGGAAGCTGTTTGAAGAAGAACATCTGTTCCAAATCAAGAGTATTCTTCAAGCTTCTCCTTCAGAACATCAAGACATTTCTTTGTCTTAGTTCTGAAGAGTTCCTGCACCCTGAAGCAAGACTCCTTCCTGGATATTCTCTAAGCTAGGGGGAGCCTTGATTCTTTAGAGCTATCTAGCTCTGTGCAATCCACTAGCTTCTCTAATTTATTTAAAAATAGAGAAGAAGCCTTAACTCTCTCAACCTCCTGTACAAAGGGTTATTACTCCCTTCAAAAGTGAACCCTTGGTGGCAGGGCACCTGATCCAAAACCTGTGTTGGATTTTTAGCTCCTGATCAAAAGCTCAAAGGGTCTACTTGATCTACCTGAAGCAGATCAGTTGGTGGCAGGGCACCTGAACAAAAACCTGTAGTGGATTCCTACCAGGGTGGTAGAAGAGTGGACGTACCTATTTAGAGGGAACCACTATAAAATTTCTTGTGTCGTCTGTGCTGCTTATTTAATTTATTGCACAGTGGCTGTGAGTAGAAATAACTAGGATTGCTAGTTGCTGTGATAGGATCTCAAGCTTAACTGTAATTATAGTTATCTCTCTATTGTGCACTACACTTTGTGTTAGGCTCTAGGGTTATCAATATCTATAAACTAATTCCGCAAATTAACTCTAAGGGAGTTGAGTAGGGTGTCATAATTTTTGAATACTCTATTCACCCACCCTCTAGAGTTGTATCTATCATCACTTTCATGAACATTCTCGCCTGCCTCTAGGCGAGAGCTCCTCCTAGGCGGGAGCTCTTCTGATCAAACCAAAAGCTAGCTCGAAGCTAGTTCAATCCTGGCCATTGATGCCTCTGGGTCCCACTCAGCGAATATGGGGTTGTACACGATCCCCGCTCTTTTTGAGCTAGATATGCGCTCGAAAAGACACGTCCAACCCGTAGATATTCGTTGAGCATGTGTCATTATGAAAAGAGAATCTTTTGGTGGGCCATCCCGTGGCTATATATATGTGTTGATAGACGGCCGTAAATCTGCCCCTGACAGTCGTTGCTCCCTGTCTGAGCTCTCGCGTGGCTTGGCGATGCGTTCCAAACGTGTGTACAAGCCGCTCTCGCAAGGCCTCCAAGACCGCATTAACGCGGCGCAGGCGCGAGCCCTGGCCAACAATGCTTTTGTTTCCCCCTGTTTAGCAAGAAAGGCGCCAGCCGCTGAGCTCTCCCAGCTGAAGAAGAAGAAGAGGGAGAAAGTGGTCCAGTGGGACCTCTCGCACGAGAACCGGGGCTCACCTACCCCGACACCGAACCACACGGGTAATCCTTCCTCTCCGCATAAGGTAAGTCTCTTCGACTTGTTGATTACCCAAATTACGAGCTGATTTAAGCGAAATGATCGACAATTGACGCAATATTTCTCGCAGGAGGCGGCTCAAGATTACGGTGCTGAGTCCCCGCTGGTCCCCCCGGACCCGTTGTCTTACCCTCCCGAGGATCGACCACGGGTCACGGAGGCCGCTCCTTCGGCTGACCCCCCGAGAACTGCAGGTATCCTTTCCTCCCTGTCACTCCTTCCTAATCCTTTCAATCGTAGCCTTCCCAATTGTTGAACTGACTTCACGTGGCACCAGCTTCCGCCAACCCGGGTCTCGCCACCCGGAGGAACGAAACAATGGCTACTAACTTGCTCGCCCAAGCTGCTAATCCCGCCCTACTGGTGGGAAGGGTGGTTATCGAACCCTCCGTAGCCCCAAAGGAGGTCAGCCACCCCGCGAGAGAGGACAACTCCCCCCATGCTTCCGCCCAGGCCGGGATCACCATACGCGAGACCTTCCGCCCGGGGCAAGGAAAGCCGCTCCACCTCCTCTATGGAACTGAGGGGGAGTCCGGGCCTTCTCGCCTGCCGCCGGCCGGTGGCTCTCGCCATACTGCAGGTATGTGAGATATTAATCATAATCTTTATTTAGCTCTCACCATAACCATGGAACTCGTTTTCCAGGGGATCCGGACTCGCGAGCGGGAGCCGACGAAGAAGAAGAAGAAGAGGAAGAAGAAGAAGAAGGAGAGGAAGGGGAGGATGCCGAGAGCTCCTCCTTCTCCTCTTCTCATGAGATGGAGGAAATCCTGGACGGCGCTGGGAACGTTAAAAAGGGGCGGAAGAAGCTTGTGGCTCTCATGTCCAAGCTTGTTTGGCGGGAGCGAGCTCACGCTGCTGCGGCGAAAGAGCATCGCGAGATGGTGGAGCAGAGGCTGAGGCCCTCGAGTAGGACTACTTCCCCAGCGAGACGGAGAGGCCGGACATGCCTACCGCCGAGTCGTCCCCTGGGCGATGCATCGCGCGGATCCGAGACCAGGCGCGCCGGATCAATCTCGGCTGCACCACGCTATCCTCCTACTTCAACCCGCGGGCTCCTCCGAGAACAAGACGGCGAGAGCGAGGACGATGACGTCGGGAGCCGTACTAAGTGGCGCTGGGAGCCGTACTAAGTGGCGCAGTCTCGCCCCCCTCTGCTCCCCATCTTCTTGCCTACCCTTCTCGCATGCACCCCCTCTTTTTTTGCTATCTAATTTGAAAGACTGCTCTCAACTTTATGACTATTATTTGTTATGGAGCTCTCGCCAGACGAGAGCTCCCTTTCTATTTTTGTTTTTTCTTCTCTATTTCAGGCTATTATTTTGGTGTTTGCGCGAACCCAAACTGCTTGTCCATCGCTGTCATCTAAGGGATGGAACCTTGTCGCTGGCTTAGGCGCCCGAGGCGTGTTGGAGTGGAAAACGAGGCGCCGTTTTCTCGGGACGTGATGACTGTACCCCTGACGCCTTTTTGGGAAAGTCATTATTACCACGATTTCCTATAAATAGGCCGATCCACCCACCACATTTATTTCTCCGATCCGGAACCCTTGTCTTCCCTGCTACTTTCGCGCCTTGCCGAGACCTTCCCTCGCTTCCGCCACCTTCTCTCGTTCTCGCCTTTCTCCCCGAGCTTTCACCTTCAACTTTTGACCACGATGCCGGGCGAGAACGAAGTTCGCTCCCACTGTGCGGAAGCTTTCCGGAGGCACCAGTTCCACCCTTTCCGTTTAACCATGGATGAGTACCAACTGATCACCTCCCGCTACATCCCCGCCGGCTTCACCGCGAGAAACCCCGGCAACGATGATAGGGTGAATCGCATGGGAGAGGGGGGAGCTCGTCATCCCCCTCGAGCATTTCGAGGTGGGCTTCCGCATCCCCCTCTGGCTTGAGATGCACCAGGCCCTCCGCTATTACGGAGTTGTTCCCGCACAGCTCAATCCCAACTGGGTCGCAATCCTGGTAGCGTTTATCTGCTACATGCGATCCGAGAGGATTGAGTTCAACCTACCCATCTTCCGGAAGCTGTTCATCTTCCGGGCTAAGAGTGGGGTGGTCTTCTTCTCCGGGCAGTTGCTCAAGACCACTGGTCTCGCCAACAAGCACCACCACTGGGTCGAGAGGTTCGTCTTCATTTCCGGCGAATTCGGCAACGTGCCTCTCGCGTCCGTCCAATATGATGACGCCGCCTACAAGCCGCCCACCTTAGGGTCGCGTGAGAGCGCCCTCCTGGAGTTCTTCGGAACCAAGGAATTCGACGTCCAATTCCTCAGACGGGACGTCGACTCTTTCCTGCCCGTGCCTCCTGGCGAAGGTATGGTCTCGCCTTTTACTCGGCATTCCATACTCTAAAATGTATCGCTGAATGTTGTCAACTTTGCAGGGGAGCGGGAAATCCCTCGGCTCCAGCCGATTGCCGAGACCGGGGCTGCGAGAGATCCTCTGGTTCTCTCCAAATCTGCGGCTCTCGCCTGCCGAGACGAGCCGGCTCCGCCTTCTCAGTCCGGCGCCGGGAAGCGAAAGCCCGACGCCTTTTCGTCCGGGCCTCTGAAAATACCCAAGCCAACCGCTGCTGACAAGGGGAAGTCCATGGAGGCCTCTCCCTCCCGTTCTGCCGTCAAGAGCTGATCTCTCGCCGAGGTTCTTTCGGCAACCGGGGAGATGACCACTGTCGCCGGGACCACCGTTGGGGGCCCTGCCGAGAGCCTGCTAGTCGTAGGCGGGGCTGGTGACGATAGGGCGGCCAGTAAAACCTCTGATCAGGCCCCTTCCAAGCAGGTGCCATAGGGGGACCGAAATTTTGTCCTCGGCGTGAAGTGTTTGGATGCGGAGGGGAAACCTCTGCTCTAGTGGGATCCTGAGGACAACAAGATCTCCCTCTCTACCCTCCTCCCCAGTTGGGCGGAGGGGGAAGAGATCACTGGCGATGCTTTTGCGCTGGGCTACAGCCTTTACAGCCGAGAGGACGCCAGTATCTTCGATCAGCTGTCCACCCGGCTCCTAGCCCTTGATTCCATCCAGGCCTTGCAGCGCGGGTTCGAGCTTGCGAACATGTACGCGCGCCGGAGCATCACCATCGACCGCAACTTTGGCGAGATGCTTAAGGCGCGGGACCAGGAGGTGGCTCAGGATGCAGCGCAAAAGGCTGAGCTGTCCGATGCCCAGCGACTGCTATCCTTACGCCCGACGAAAGAGGTAAGCGAGATCTTCCAGGGTGCTTGCTCCTACCTCCTTAATTCTCAGCCCATTTCTCCTGTACTGACTAATTTTTTCTTCACGCAGGATTCTGCACAGAGCGCGGTGCTCCGCGCACAGCTGGCTGGGGGGGTGAGCAAGAACGTGCTGCTAAAAGGACAACTCCGGCGCATGGAGGCGGCTGCGGCTGCGGTCCCACCTCCTCCCCCGCTGGACGAGAGGCTGAGGAGCCGCCACTTCTCAGAATACGAAATCGACAATCTCCTTTAGACCAACGCCCAAGAGACGGCCAGGCTGACAATAGAGATGTTGCGGGACGTGGAGTGCTTGAACGAGGGCGGCGAAACCATCATCGCCCGCCAGCTCCTACCATGGCTCTTCGCTCCCATCCCCAAGCACTCGGGCGCACCCGACTCTCTGCCCACTGATGTCCCGCGAGCTCCCACTGTTGCTGGCGAGACATTTAGGGATGGCTCTTGCGAGATCTCTGCTGGAGCTCTACCGAGAGCTCGAGTAAGGGGTATAGTGCGTCCCCCTTATGGGTTTCTCCCCCCTTCCTCTCTCCTTTTTTTTGCTTTTGTAGTGCGCGGGATCTTCTTTTTCCCTTTGTAACTGTGATCTCATTTTAAAGGTTTAAGTGTAAATGTTTGTATGTAATTGATTTTTACCTCTGAACTGTGCCGAATGTTTCTCACGCATGCTTCCGCCGAGGCCCTTGGCCCCCTAGGATAGTCTCCCTAGGCGATCAATAGGTGGGAACCTGCCGAGAGCACGAGTCATTACGCTCTGTTTCGTTGTTCTGTCGAGAACCTTCTGCTGAAAGCGTTATCCGTAGGTTCTTAAGGGGCGGGCTCCCCCCTTTCGTCTTGCGCGAGCGAACAAAGCCTTTCGCCTAGGGGATTCTCGCCGTCGGTCAAAGGACCCCTCGTCGAAAGCCTTCCCGCCGGGAACTCCTTTTGCCGAGAACCTCTTGGCCGAGATCTCCTGGACGGAACTTCTCTTTCCTGAGGAGGTTCTTTACCTCTTTGTTCCACCTGCTAGGTATGCCTCATGTTTTTTCCCAAAGACCCAGTCAGCGAGTTCGCCCGGGTCCGAGCCTCGTTCGGGGTAGTGGGAACATCCAATACTGAAGTACTTCCGGGAACACATCCACGAACCAATCCTTTCTGCCCAGGTGTGCCTACTGCCCTTCCCAGCTAATGAGAGCCTGAGCAGCGAGTCTACCCGTGACCGAGCAGCACTCAGGGTCCCTTACCCCCACAGGTGAGCCTTCGGACCTGCCAGCTAGATGAGATCTTGCGCAACGGGTCTGCCTGGGGCCGAGCCAGTCTCGGGGTAGTGCAAGTTTTTCTGAGCTGAAGTGTCATTGAGAACCTTTCCAAGAACCAAATCAAAGAACCAACCGTTTCCCACCAGGTGTGCCTATCGCCCTGCCCAGCTAATGAGAGCCTGAGCAGCGAGTCTACCCGGGGCCGAGCAGTACTCGGGGTCCCTTACCCCCACAGGTGAGCCTTCGGACTTGCCAGCTAGATGAGAGCCAGCGCATCGGGTCTGCCTGGGGCCGAGCCAGACACGGGGTAGTGCAATTTTTTGTGAGCTGAAGTATCATTGAGAACCTTTCCAAGAACCAAATCAAAGAACCAACCCTTTTCTCCCAGGTGTGCCTACTGCCCTGCCCAGCTAATGAGAGCCTGAGCAGCGAGTCTACCCGGGGCCGAGTAGCACTCGGAGTCCCTTACCCCCACAGGTGAGCCTTCGGACCTGCCAGCTTGATGAGAGCCTGCGAAGCGGGTTTGCCTGGGGCCGAGCCAGGCTCGGGGTAGTGAGAGTTTTTCTGAGCTGAAGTATCATCGAGAACCTTTCCAAGAACTGAATCAAATAACCTGCCCTTTCCCCCCAGGTGTGCCTACCACCCTGCCCAGCTAATGAGAGCCTTAGTAGCGAGTCTACACGGGGCCGAGCAACACTCGGGGTCCCTTACCCCCACAGGTGAGCCTTCGGACCTGCCAGCTAGATGAGAGCCTGCGCAGCGGGTCTGCCTGGGGCCGAACCAGGCTCGGGGTAGTGCAAGTTTTTCTAAGCTGAAGTATCATCGAGAACCTTTCCAAGAACCGAATCAAAGAACCAACCCTTTCCCCCAAGGTGTGCCTACCGCCCTGCCTAGCTAATGAGAGCCTAAGCAGCGAGTCTACCCAGGTCCGAGTAGCACTCGGGGTCCCTTACCCCCATAGGTGAGCCTTCAAACCGGCCAGTTAGATGAGAGCCTGCGCAGCGGGTCTGCCTGGGGCCGAGCCAGGCTCGGGGTAGTGCAAGTTTTTCTGAGCTGAAGTATCATCGAGAACCTTTCCAAGAACCGAATTAAAGAACCAACCCTTTCCCCCCAGGTGTGCCTACCGCCCTGCCCAGCTAATGAGAGACTGAGCAGCGAGTCTACCGGGGGCCAAGCAGCACTCCGGGTCCCTTACCCCCACAGGTGAGCCTTCGGACCTGCCAGCTAGATGAGAGCCTGCGCAGCGGGTCTGCCTGGGGCCGAGCCAGGCTCGGGGTAGTGTATGTTTTTCCGTTCCACTCCAGCTTTAAGACATACAAGCAAACAATGGATCAATAAGAGCATTGTAATAAATTTTGAACTTTGAATATACAATTTCACCTTCCCCCTCTCACGGGTAGAAGCGCTTTAAGTCATCACCACTCCAGGTGTGGCTCATGGATCTACCCTCCACATCCTGGAGGTGATAACCTCATGTACTAAGGACCCTCTCGACAATGTAGGGCCCTTCCCAATTTGAGTTGAGCTTGCCCATGGGGGCTGACCTCGCCGCCGCATCGAACTTCTTTAGTATCAGGTCTCCTTCAGCGAATTGCTTGATCCTGATATGCTTATAGAAATACTTTGCCTTCCTCCGCTAGATCTCCTCCTGCCTGATGACTGCGACATCGCGTAGCTCTTCCAACATGTCCAACGAGAGGCATAGCCCCCCTTTTTTATCCGACCTCCAAGCCTCATCTCCTTTACCCGCGGCCGTGACCCAAGGGGATCGAACCTCAAACTCCACTGGCAGGACCGTCTCATACCCATGGGAAAGCTTGAAGGGGGTCTCTCCAGTGGCTGTGTTCGGGGTCGTTCGCAAGGCCCACAGAACTGAGGGGAGCTGCTCAACCCAGTTCCCCCTCAAGTTCTCCACCTTCTTTTTGAGTAAGTTCACAATGATTTTGTTCGCCTCCTCCACCTGGCCGTTGCTCCTGGGGTGGTGGACGGAGGCAATCCTGAGGTCTATCCCCAGTTGGGTGCAAAAGCTGATGAACTCTTCGCTGACAAACTGGGGACCATTATCCGTTACTATTGTTTGGGGTAGCCCGTGTCTACATTTTATCTCCCCCCAGACGAAGTTCCTGATGACCTGTGAGGTGACCTTGGCCAATGCCTTGACTTCCAGCCACTTCGAGAAGTAATCAATCATGACCAGAAGAAACCTCCTCTAACCACTGGCCGGAGGAAAAGGCCCGACCAAATCCATCCCCCAGATGGCGAAAGGCCATGGCGACGTGATGCTTCAGAGCCTTTGAGTGGGCAAGAGCTGGAGGGGGGCGTACAGCTGACATTTTCGGCACCTCTTCGCAAATTCTACCGCGTCCTTCCTCAGGGTCTGCCAGAAGTACCCCTTCCTTACCACCCTTGCTTCCAACGTTCTTCCTCCCGAGTGGCTGCCGAACTCGCCCGAGTGTACCTCCTCCAGGATCCTCGGGATCTCCTCTTCAGTCACACATCTTGTTAGGAGCCCTGACAACATTTTTCGGTGCAACCCCTCTTCGAGCATTAGGTAGTGAGCTACCTTGAGCTTGAAGCTCTTGGCATCCTTAACCCCTTCCGGAAGCTCTCCAGTGGATAGGAAGGTCACCAAAGGGTCCACCCATGAGGGTCTCCTATCCACCTCCATCAACCCTCCTTCTTCAATTGCTGTTCGAAATGGCTCGGTCAGGGTTCCTCCCCCCCCCCCGACGCCCAAACTTAGCTAGCCGATCGGCTGCTGCACTTTCTTCCCTGGGGACGTGTTGGATTGAGAATGTCCAGAACCCTCCGATGATCACCCTCACCTTGGACAAGTACTTCATCAGGGTGGGCTCTCGAGCTTCGAACTCCCCTCGGATCTGTGAAGCTACCACCATTGAGTCCGTAAAAGCCTCCACATCTTGGATCTCGAGCTCTTTTGCCAATCGAAGGCTGGCTATCACGGCCACATACTCCGCTTGATTATTAGTCACCGGGAAGTGCAAGCCACTGCCTGTTCTATAGTGACCCCCTGGGGGCTTATCAGCACCTCTCCTCCACCAAGGGAATGCTTTCCCGAAGCCCTGTCAACCATCATCCTCCACACTCCCTGGGGTCGCGGCTCCTCTGCCCCAACCTCAACAACATAGTCTACCAGGAAATCAGCCACCATCTGTGCCTTGATGGAGAGCCTTGGCAAGAATGAGATATCAAACTCGCTCAATTCGATGGACCACTTTGCCAACCTACCCGAGTGTTCCACCCCTTCAAAGATCTTGTGAAGAGGATGGTCTGTCACCACCTTGATCGAGTGTGCTTGGAAGTACGGCCGGAGCTTCCTTGCCGAGATGATCAGGGCATAGGCCAGCTTCTCTAAGATGGGGTAGCGGAGCTCTGCCTTCTTCAAGATCCGGCTAACATAGTAGATGGGCAAGTGCTTCTTCCCCTCTTCTCTGACAAGGAAGGAGCTCACGACCTCTGCTCCTACCCCGAGATATAAGGATAGATCTTCCCCCTCCTTCGGGCATTTGAGTAACGGAGCTTGGGAGAGATGCCTTTTTAGCATTTGGAAAGCTTTTTCACACTCAGCGGTCCATTTGATCCTTTGGTTACCCCGGAGCACCTTAAAGAACGACGAGCATTTGTCCCCCGACCTGGAGAGGAACCTGCTTAGTCCGGCCAACTTGCATGTCAAGCGCTGGACTTCCTTAGCATTGCGCGGTGATTCTAACTCTAGGATGGCCTTCACCTTATCTGGGTTAGGCTCTACCCCTGCCGGGGTCAAAAGATGCCCGAGGAACTTCCCGCGGCTTGCCCCAAAGACACACTTCAAGGGTTTCAGCCTCATCTTGAACTTCTGCAGGGTGGCGAACGTCACTTCCAGGTCCCGCAGGTGCGAATCCACACACTTGCTCTTGACCATTAGATCATCAATGTAAACCTCCAGGTTCCCCCCCCCCCCTCTGACCCTGGAAGACCTGATCCATTATGTGTTGGTATGTATCCCCTGTGTTTTTTAACCCAAAGGGCATCATCTTATAGCTAAAGCATCCCTCCCTCGTGATGAAGGAGACATCCTTGATGTCGGGAGGGTACATCAATTCTGATGATAACTTGAAAAAGCATCTAAAAAACTCATAATAGAAAAACCGACGGCTGAATCAACCAGCACGTCGATCCGAGGCAGGGGTAGCAATCCTTGGGGCATGATTTATTTAACAAAGAAAATTTGATACACATACTCCATTTTCCTCCCCCCTTTTTTAACCATTTGCACGTAGGAGAACCAGCCTGGATACTGGATCTCCGAGATGAAGCCAGCCTCCAGGAGCTTCTTGACCTCCTCGCGGATGGGCTCCTCCAGCTTGGTGGCGATGGTCCTCATCTTCTAGTGGATGGGGCGAGTCCGGGGGTCTAGGTTCAGGCGGTGGCAGGCCACATCCGCATCGATTCCCGGCATGTCCGCCGCGCTCCAAGCAAAGATGTCGACGTTGCCCTGGATGTAGGCCCGCACTCGCTCCTGGTCCTCCGGACTTAAGCCCTCGCTGACACGCACCCTCTACACCTGCCCTGCTCTGGTGAAGACCTCCATCTCCACTACTTCCTCAGTCGGCTCCAGCCGTGAATGCTCCCCGCCGATCTTCGCCTCTTCCTCCTGCTCAAACTCCTCCTCCCCTCCTGCTTCTTCAACCTCCATTGCCACCTCCAAGCTCTCCTGCTGATGTTGTTCGACTTCCACGCCCCTCTGGGCCACCTTCACAACAACTTCCCCTACTCCTCGCTCCTCCTCTACCTACATCGCCTCCTCCAGGCTCTCCTGCTGTTGATGTTCGACTTCCACGCCCCTCCGGGCCTCCCTCTCTACTTCTTCTCCCACTCCTTCCGTCTGCCGATATTCTTGAGGATCCGACTCCCCGTCCCTCTAGACCTCCCTCACAACTCCTCTCTGCTCCTCCAGGCTCACTCTCCCCTCTCTGAGACCTTCCTCCTACTCCGTCATCTCCTTCTCCAGCTCTTCTGCTTCTGCCATCCAAGACACGGGGTTAACCGCCATAACGTAACACTTCCTCGCCACCTTCAGGTCCCCCCTGATCCTAACATGCACCCCTCCGTTGTTGAACTTGAGACACTGATGGAACGAGGAGGGGACACAGCGAAAGATGCTGATGAGGGGGCGCCCGAAGATGGCATTGTAACTGCTCGGGGTATCCACTATCACGAACCTACAGTTCCGTGACACGCCCCCCCCCCCAGCTTCATGTGCAGACCTACTTCTCCTTCTACCTCCTTCCTCTCTCCAGAAAACCCGAACAGCGGTCCATCCGAATCCAAGAACCTCTTCCCTTACACCTTCATCTCGTCGAAGGCCTTCTTGAAGATCAAATTCACGGAGCACTCGTTGTCCACTAAAATCCGGAAGACCGTGTAGTTCTCCACTGCCGTCTGGATCACAAGAGCGTCATAGAACGGATCCTCGTAGTCCGGCATGTCTGCTGATAAGAAGGTGATTTTTTCCTCTGGAAGGGGAGCCAGGGAGGTCGAGGCGACCCCCCTTCGGTACATGGTCTGAAGGCTCCCCTTCCGAGTCGCCTCAATCCCAACTCCTCTATGGATAACCCTGATCCCCCCCGGGTCCCCACGTCTGCCCTGTCCTCACACCAATCTTCCCCTTCTCCCTGCTGCACTTCTAAGATCCTTACTGGCGGATCCTGCCTTCCCAACCCCTAGCTTCTCTCATCTCCAAGAAATCCGGGCAGGCGGCCGTTGCGTGGCCTTCCTCCTGGTGGAAGTCACAAAAGAGCAATGCCGTCTTGCCTCCTCTTCCTTCTCCACCTCCCATTCTTTCGGCTCCACCTTGAATTCCTCTCCTGGCTCCTCTACCTCTGTCGACTTCCATCGCCTCTTACTGTGCCGGAAAGTGACCCCTTGGGCCCTGCCTCCAAGCCGGCTGATCGAACCTCCTCGGCTCCCGGAAGTTGTCTCTTCCATGGAAGCCTTCTCCTTGGCCCTGGGAGCGACCCTCCTGGGGCCTCCAACCCAGCCGGTTGTTTGGCTCCCGGGCCCCCCATCCATGATGCTGCCCCTGCCCTCGAGGCTCCTCCCTCCTCCTCTCTTCTCTTAACTCCCTCTGCTCTCTCTGCTCCCTCTGATCCCTCTGATCCCTCTGCCCTCCTACTGATGGTTCCTTCACACCGTCCTCCGCCAACCGGGCCAGCTTCCTGGCAAAAGCCGGATTGTCCCTCTCAAAGTCTATCTCCTTCGCCACCCTCTCCTTGAGCTCCTCGAAGGAGAGGGGGGCACTCTCTTCAACTCCATGCTGAAGAATCCCGGTCTCAGCCCTAGGGTAAAGGCGGGCATCAGTGCGTACTCTGGGACCTCCTGGACTAGGAGGATCTCTTCCTGAAACCGGTCAATGTAATGACCTAGCGTCTCATCCTGCTTCTGCCTCACTGCAAACAGGCTCTCTGCCTCTTTCTTCCGCTTCTTCGATGTTGAGAACCTCAACAAGAAACCTCGGCGTAGATCCTCGAAGCTGTAGATTGAACTCGCCGGCAACTGGTGGAACCAATCCTGGACCTTCTCCTTCAACGTGATGGCGAACAACCGACACTTGAAGGCATCCGTCATCTGCCTTATCGAGACCACGTCTTCGAACCACTACACATGCTGTACAGGGTCATCTTTCCCCGAGTAGTACGACATGTCGGGCTCCCAGAACCCCTCCGGCACCGGAGCCGAGATGATGAGATCACTGAAGGGGCTCTCGCCACCTGCATGCCGAGAGGGCACGTCTCGCGGCCTCGGCTGGCTGGCCCGATCCGCGAGACCGTGCCCAGGGAAGAGCTCTCACACTGCGGCCTCCCTCTCACCGACCTCTGCCGGAACCTCCTTCCCGGGGCGCTGGCCTAGGAAGAGCTCCCGCGCTGCAACGTCCCTCTCGCCGACCTCCGTCGGGACCTCCTTCCCGGGACGCTGCCTAGGGGCGTTCTCGCCAAAGAACGGGACCGCCTCCACTGGAACTTGAGGGGTCGCCCACTCGCTCCTCGCCGAGAAGGCCAGGCTGATGGTCTGGAGGACCTCTCGCCTGAAGTCTTCTAGCATATTTCTTGTTGTCTCCTCTCCCCGAGTGAGGAAATCTTCTGAGCCAGACCCTTCACCTTCACCTCCAGCCATGAGACCAAACTCAAGGCTTTCTTGTATCAGCTGCTTTCTACGCTCACCGCACTAGAACTGTTGAAGCCAAAAATGACCTCAACGAGAGTTCGAAAATAGGGGTGCAACCAACACCTACTTCTCTCAAGCCTCGACCCTCGAATGGTTACGAAGGACCTAGGACTGACCCAAAGCCACAGCCAGGAAGTCTCATCTCTTACCCGGAAGATCTCTGAGAGCTTCCCCTTTAAAGCCAAAAGCTGTGCTAAGAGCTCCTCAGAAAGCACTAGAGAATTGGAGAATAATGAGAGTCTGCTTTCTAAGGAGCCCTTATGAGTCTATTTATAGCCTCTACTGACCTAAAATTACTGAAATACCCCTGGCTGGCCTGCCAACAGCCGAATCCCGCTGTCCTGAAATACTAAATGCAGGCCCTGGGGCACATGGGTAATTTTACACGAGGGCAATTAGGTAATTTTACCCTGGACTCTGGGCCCCACTCGGCGAGAACCCTCTCGCCTTCGCTTGGCGGGAGCTAAAAAGGAGTGTCGAATGCCTCAGACCGAGCCAGCTTACGCCTTCCGCGAGGCGCAAGCCTTCTCTCCGCCTCTTGGGCGGAAGCGGGTCTTGGCTGGCTGATGGTGAACATTCTTACCTGCCTCTAGGCGAGAGCTCCTCCTAGGCGGAAGCTCTTCTGATGTAACCTAAAGCTAGCTCGAAGCTAGTCCAATCCTGGCCATTGATGCCTCTGGGTCCCACTCAACGAATATGAGGTTGTACAACGGTGGTTATGGTGTGCGGATAGCCGCGTAATCACCATAACTACCTCATGGAGGCTATAAAAGGAATCTCAGAGCTCCTCATTTCTCACCTTTTTCCTCTGAGCTTTCATCTTCCTCAGGTCAAAGCTCTATCACATTTCTCCTATGAGCAGCACTCAAGCCACATTCAAGCCATTCCCGAGCCGCATTCAAGCCATCTCCAAGACGCATTCGAGCCACCTTCAAGCCACCTGACGAAGCCCGACCTCTCCGCTTCCAAGAGGCCTCCGTGACCGCAAACTCAAGTGATCCGCTCCCGCGTTCAGTGCCAGCGTGACGCCCAACAAAGCCTATCGCTGCAAAGCGCAATTTGTAACAAATGTCGGGCGGACGGTCTGCCATCCGCTGAGTGCTAAGTGTTCTCTCATCTCCAAATTGTAACGAGGAGCGGTCTGTCGCCCTCAATTCAACAGACAAACTGTAACAACAGGGGAATAGTGGACTTTGACCGGCACAGATCCGGTCACGTGATTTTTATCCGGTTGAGGGGTTTTTCCACGTTAAAACTGTGTGTGTACGATCGACTCATCTCATTGACTGTGTGCGCGCTCGACCGTTCCGAGAGCTAAGACGGTTCAGATTATTCTGATCCAACCGGAACGCCGAGTGAGCCCGCAACAATTTCTTTCAATTTTCTTATCTACTTTATGTAATCTTTTATAATAAATTAAGTCGTTCTTCAATGAATTAAGATAAATAAAGACAATAATAAATTCAACTAAAAATATTGTATTGCGCTAAAGAAAACTGTTTGTCAGTTGTAGGCATAAAATACATGGCGATGATCGAAATATTGCTAGAGTTCATTGAAATATTAGACTATACAGCGAGAAACAGTGACAGTGGGCATAAAGTATATCGGGAATGACAGTGCGAGCAGACCCCATGTCACTGGTGCAAACGAGTCGAGTTTGGAAAAATTTCCAAGCTCGAGCTCGAGCTCGAGCTTTTCATTTCGAGCTCGAGCTCAAGCTCGAGCTCGACGAGCTCAATTATCCCAGCTCGAACAACATTAGATGAGCTCAAGGCCAACTTATCGAGCTCGAGCTCGAGCTCGACAGGCTCGAGCTCGAGTCGAGCTTTTTTCGAGCCGGCTCAACTCAACTTGCACCCCTAGTCACACGCGACAGTAAACGACCCACTGCTAAAAACACATTTATTATATATATATATATATATATATATATATATATATATATATATATATATATATATATATATATATATATATATATATATATATATATATATATATATATATATATATATATATATACTGTATGTAATTATTTATTATGATATATATAATTCATTATTATGTGTACATATCTATTATGACTGTTATTAGCACTGCATTTTTGGATATTCGCACTACATTTACTCTTAATTTTTCGCGCCTTTTGAAAATACTTCTTGTACATGTATTTTTAGGAAAAGTGTTCAACACAAAAGTTGTAGATCTCGACGAGATCTACAACTTTCGTGTTGAACACTTTTCCTAAAAATGCATGTATAAAGCGTATTTCTAGAAATACGCTCAGATTTCGCGCCTTTTAGAAATACGCTTTATACATGCATTTTTAGGAAAAGTATTCAACACGAAAGGTTTAGATCTCTTCGAGATCTACAACTTTCGTGTTGAACACTTTTAATAAAAATGCATGTACAAGGAGTATTTTCAAAAGGCGCGAAAAATTAAGAGTAAATGTAGTGCGAATATCCAAAAGTGCAGTGCTAATAACAATTTTCTATATTATTCGTGGAGAAATCGTGTGCATATTCCACTCCTATACATGATTAATTGATTATAGAAGGCGATTGTTAATTGCCCCTTCATTTTGACTTGTGCATCCGATGTTAACTACGACCCTAAAATTACAAAATGTTAATCACAACCCAATACCCCGCTCTCTATCGAATCCATTTTTGGTACGTATGCGTACCTTTTTTCGGAGTTGCGCGAGCAGATTTGACCATAAGATCGCATATTTCAACGACGCAGATCATTCCCCGCGAAATACGGTCGTATTTTTCGAATACGGTCGTATCCAAAAGTGACCATAATATGATCACTTCAAAACTGCATTGTTGATCTTGAGGAGTATACAGTCGGATCTGTTCGCGCACCAGTAAAAGGCATGCATACGGATCTGCTCGCGCACCGTAGAAACGCTCGCCTCACGCTGACGGGGACGCCAATCGACGATTCTTTTCCTCACGCACCAAACTCTTGACGGCTTCTCTGCTCGCCGATCTAGGGCAAGGCATCCTCTATCTCCCATCTTCTCTGCTCGCCTCTGGAATTTTATTTCTCTGCCAAATCTCCGGATTTCTGCTAGCTTAGTTCATATAGAATGTTGTGTTATAGGAGGGATGTCATCAAGCCTGTTGGATATTGCCTGTCAGCATTACTGTTTCAATTGACATGCACTTCTCTGTTTCACAATTTTAGTTCATCAAGCCTGCTAGCTTAGTTCATATACAATAAGTGATTTCTTTTTATAAAATTTCAGGTGTAGAGTTGTTGATTACTTTTCATTAGATGAAACTTTGTTAGTACTTTTATTTGTTATCAAATAGATAAAATTATGTTCATGTTCTTGACGACACAAAAAACATAATTTTTTCAGAAAATAATGAGGGAAAAGGGAAGGTTTTTAGGAGGAAGAGAACTCATTGAAATCATATAGAGGAGGGAAGATTTGGAATTTTTAGAGATCAATTAAACACATATTTAGTACTTGTTAAATTCAGAAAGTAATTTTCTTGGTTCCTATTTCTTGAATAATTTATTTTACAATCATATTGGATTCCTAAATTATATTAATGAACCATATAAAATAAGACATGTAGGAATTTAGATTCCAGTTATTAGCCATTGTCCACTAATTTATGGGTCTTTTGATATTTACTCTTGTTCTGAACAGCTTGTGTTTTATATCCAATGTATTTTGTAAATACTGATTTTTTTATAAGATTTATTTTTACTGAAATTTAATTGTAATGCGTTTATTATTTAAAGTGAATTGGTTGAGATTGGTTGCACAAAACATGAATGCATGTTAACTTAAAAGCAGACTTGCTTGAGTTAATTAATTGTTGATCAACAATGTTATACTTTTCCTTTAGGATCTCCTCGTCTCTAACTTTGCAGAAATTATACGAAAGTCATGTTCTCCATAAATTTACTACGCTTCTTTAATATAAGTGCCCAAAATTAGCATATTAAATCGTTGTTAATCCTTATGAGTGTTGATAGATTGTTTTTTAAATGATTTGATCCTTATGAGTGTGTAGGTGATTTAATCTTTAAGTTGTAAGCCTGATTTATAAATGCTGTGGTAGGTGATTTGTGTGATATCACTGAGTTATAAGCCTGTGTTATAAAGGCTGAGGTAGGGTTCTTGAGGGACCTGAGGTAGGTGATTTGTGTGGGATCACTGATGTGTAAGACTTGTATAGTCTGTGGTAGGGTTCTTGAGGGACCTGAGGAAGGAGATTAGGTGGATCTCTGAGGTAGGACCAGTGGGTCTGAGTTGTCGGTTTCTAAAAAGAAACTGAGCATGTAAGATCATTGATCTGAGTTGAAGAGGAGGAGATATAATCTTATCTAGCACATTGCTAGTGAGGAAGAAAGGGGAAAGCAGATGTACCCTAGATAGGGGAATCACTATAAAATTTCTGTGTAATATATGCAAGCCCACTTTGGGTATGTACAGGCCACACAATTTCATAATAGTTATGTGCAGGCCAGATCTATAAGAGTTCATTACTTCCTATAAGAGTTCTATAACATGACCCTAAAAGAAGCCCCTAATTAGATATAACGTGATGTGTACAACCCCGTATCCAGCGAGTGGGCCAACAGGAGCCAAACTGGCCGGCTCAGACCGCTCCAGAGCCCCAGGCGAGTTCAGCGGAGCATGCCGAGCCCAGCGTGCCGAGTACGGGCTCGACAATCGTCGGGCCGAGCTCGGAGTTCGTGGAGCTGAGCCTGACGAAAGGAAGTCAATGGAACGGGCGAGCAGATCTGGCCGAGTACGTGCGCGCCCGGAGCCAAGGGGCGGGCGAGTGTTAGTCTTCCCGTCACTCGCGAGCAGAGGCTTCAGAGCCAACTCGCCCAGGCCCAAGGTGAGGCGAGTCAGGCCTGTGGCGTTGAGAAAGGCGAGCTCACTCAACGCCTTCTCCCGCGACATTGGGAAAGGCGAGTTCACTCAACGCTTTCTCCCGTGGCGTTGAGTAAGGCGAGCTAGGCCTATGGCATCGAATGGGGCGAGCTCCCTCACCGCTTTTTACCTCGGCGTGAGGTGAAGCTTTCCCGCTCCAGTACTCGCCGCCCTTGCCGAGTGGACGCCATCTCAGGGAAGGCTCGCCCCTCAGCTGTGGTGTATTTTTACCATGTTACCTCCTTTGGACTGCTTATAGTCCTCGAAAATAGTGAAGGTTGGATATTTGCAGACCGTATTTTCCTATAAATAGGACCAAAAGGGTGATAAGTAAAGTTTATTTTAAAGAAGATAGATTTGGTTTTATATAATCTTTTATGTATATAAGTCTATCTCTTTTTTTTACTTACTTATATCCTGTGAATTAAGACAAAAGTACCTATCGCATAAGAGTATAGTATTTTGTAGAAAATATCAAGGTCGTATTTTTCCTGGGATCGGTGTTAATTATTCTACTTTTTAGAACGGACTATTATTTTATCGAACGAACGGAGTGGAGTTTATAAAAAAACAAAAGATAGAAAAATATATATACGTGATTTTATTAAGATAGGGACTTAGAAGGTAGTCCTTGATTTCAGAATTACTTTGAGAGAATATTAATTCAACTATTAAAGAACAACTTTATTTCTTTATTATCTAACTTAACGAGAGGGTCCCTTTGGTAGCATCACTGACTCGAAAGTATGACCGGGGAGGCTTGCGTTTAAAATGGGTTAACGTAAACGTAGTGTCTCTTCACCTGATATATGATCAATTAACAGAAAACCCTAGTTAGGATAACAAGAAAGTAGAGTTGAAATAGTTGAAAATAATATCCAGCCTAGAGCTCATCTTGACCAAGTGTTAAGGGTTTTTAGCCTCTTCTCAGGATAGGGGCGGTATAAAGTACAGAAAATAATATCTACCTATCTATCTTAATCCAAGACTTAAGCTTTCGCTTCGCCTTTCAATTGGGATAGGGTAGTAAAATTTAAAATTTTGCAGAGCTTTCGCACTATCTATTCCAGGTCATAGGCTTTCGCCTCGCCCTTCATTCGGGATAGTATGAAATAATAAGGTTTTTGAAAATACTTTTGAAAGCAGTTTCACACTATCTTAATCCAGGACATAAGCATAGCTTCACCTTTCATTCGGGATAGTATGAATAAAGGAATGTAAAACTAAAAATAAAGCAGTAAAGTACTTAGAATTGAAATTGAAAGTGTCTATTTTATAAAGTCCAAAATTATTACAACTTTCTAAAAAGCTGAAAAGAAAGCTAAAATATTACAACTTACAGAACTTTAGAATACTTGAAAGCTACTACCAGTTCCTTGTCAGAGAGCTGGGGAGTCCTAACAGTTCTTAAGGAAGCTGCTGGTGTTCGAATAATTCTACTTAGCTCTGCCCATCTATTTATAGAAAAAAATTTCAAGTGACACGTCCCCTGACACGGGCGTGTCGGGGAGGGCGTGACAGGTTCACGGGCATGACTTCCAGCGTGTCGGGACAGGTGTCGAGCGGGGCTGAACTTCAGATAGAATTTTAGCCGGTCACGGGCGTGACTGATGATGTCACGGGCGTGTCAGGGAGCTGATTCATCAGGCGGCACGAGCCGTGGCGACAGCGCGGTATTTTGCTGGCAAACTGGCTAACACGGGCATGTCTACTTGTCACGGGCATGTTGGATGACGTCACGGGCGTGTCCATCGTGTTTTTCGGGTTTTCCTATACAGCAAAACAACAAACAAAAAGGAATTAAAAAGGGTCGTCATGCCCTTGGTCACGGGCGTGACTATATATGGGCATGACCTAAGAAAAAATTTCAAAAATTCAAAAAAACTTAGAAAAACATAAAAAATGAAATATAACAAAAATAATTATTTTTATATATAAAATCTAAGGTTTTATTTATAAATACGCAAAATTAATACTATACAAAATTGTATATTTTTATACTCATCAAATACCCTCATACTTAGATTTTGTTATTCCAGAGCAAATATAGAGTTGAGTATATTTACAAGTTATGAAATTTTCTATTTACTATCAATTTATTTCTTTAAGATAAAACAGATATAAATATCCGGTGGATAAAGAGTTAAATGCTATCATATATATATCATTGATACCAGAGTTAGAATTTATAGCCATAAAAAGTTTTTGAAAATAAATAGTAAGCGTATATTAAAATCAGCTATAACAAAGATAGATTGTCTTTATGACTACTATATCTTGCATGAGATATGTTGAAAAATTACAACCTATTAATTATGCTCTCTTAAAATTTTAAGCAAAATTAATTTAATTTTATAGTGGTTTTAGGGGATATCAACTTGGTGGTTTTGCCCATACAGAAGCTTTGAAAGTAGGAGGTGATGAATTTTATCCTCTCACCTTTTTTTTCATATTCATGCATTGTTACAACTATTTTAGGAAAATATTTTCCAAAATAGAAAAAAAACTTTGTAGAATTGAACTTTGAATTAATCCAATGCATATGTTTAGGAGCACATACTCCATTTCATATGGTCTTTTAAAATTTATTGGATGCCTATGTTTACGGAATTTTTTTATTCCCATGGATATAAGATCTTTCCTTTTCTAGGAGCACATACTCCTAAATGCTTGCGTGCGTAAAGAAACATGCCAAGCGAAATAGTAGGTAGGGGTTGTAAAAAAATAATTTTGATAAAAGATTTTGAGAGCAATGGTAATAACTTGATATTTTCTATATTTTAACAAGATTGGAGTAATGATAATTACAGTCTAAAATTGTTTGGTGAACATAATATATTTTACTTCTATTGTATATATATATGTATTTCTTTTGATATATTAAAGCAGATTGCTAAAAAACTAACTCCAATTGTAATGAAATTTTACAAGGTAGGGTTTACAAGTTTATTCCGGATATTTATATCTATCTAGTTATGAGAAGGAGCAGTAAATTTGAAAATTGAATAAATTGCATTTTTGATCAACTCAGTTTTTTGGAATATATATACATAGTATGGTTTTGAAAGTTTTGACTTGTTTGAGATGAGTACTAAAATAAACAATGCTTTTATTGAAAACATATAAGTGATAAAAACAATTGCAGCTAAAAGCACCCTCATACTTATGTTAGGGATAGGTATGAAGTGAAAAATATGTGCAGAATATACAAAAGCATAAAAGATGGAAATATACAAGTGAATTTATATTTCGAGGTTATGGAGTAGTGTTAGGGTTTCAGGTTCTTTTCTAAAAGGGTCCCCAGTAAAATATAGTTTTAAACGGTGCCCGTTTACTTTGAAAGTTCCGAGTTCAGGGTTAGAAATAAGAACGGTCCTATATGGCCAAATTTGTTTAACAGTAAAGGGTCCGGTCCATCGAGATTTTAATTTTCCTGGAAATAATTTAAGGCGTGAGTTATATAGTAGGACAAGATCACCTGGTGAAAAAGATTTTGGAAATTTAATTTTCCTATCATGATAAAACTTATATCGCTCTTTATAAAATTTATTATTTTCATAGGCGTTTGCACGCCATTCCTCAAGTTCATTGAGTTGAAATTTACGTTGTTCGGCGGCTAAGTTTGTATCTAAATTAAGAAATTTTAGCATCCAGTATGCGCGATGTTCTAATTCTACAGGTAGGTGACATGCCTTTCCATATACTAAATGATAAGGTGTACAACCGATCGCAGTTTTGAATGTTGTACGGTAGGCCTAAAGTGCATCATCTAATTTGAGGGACAAATCTTTTCGATTGGTATCTACAGTCTTTTCTAATATGCGCTTTAGTTCTCTATTGACTACCTCCACTTGGCCGCTTGTTTGGGGGTGATAAGCGGTAGCGAGTTTATGAGTAACTCCATATTTGGCTAACACTTTAGCCATATGGGTGTTACAAAAATGAGTACCTCGATCGTTAACTATTGCCCTAGGCATGCCAAAAAATGAAAATAAGATTTTCAGAAATTTAACGATGACTCTCGAGTCAGCGGTGGGAAAAGCTTGCGCTTCAGCCCATCGTGAAACGTAATCGACCGCTACTAAGATATAACGATTTTTAAAAGAAGGAGGTAAAGAGCCTACAAAATCTATGCCCCACAGATCAAAAATTTCACATTCTAAGTAAAAGTTTTGGGGCATTTCGTCCCGACGGAAAATGTTACCTGACCGTTGACAGCGGTTGCAAACGCTTACCAATTTTTGAGCGTCCTTGAATAAAGTAGGCCAAAAGAATCCTGCTTCAAGGGCTTTACGTGCAGTCTGATTGGAATGATAATGTCCGTCGGTTGGTCCTTCGTGGTAGTGTCGTAGTACTTTTAGTCCTTCCTCATTCGAAATACATCTTCTTATTACTTGGTCGACATAGACTCGGAATAAATACGGGTCTTCTCAAAAGTAATTTTTCAAGTCAGAAATGAATTTCCTCTTTTCTTGAATTGAAAAAGCTTTTGGAAGGACTCGGGCTACTAAATAGTTAGCCAAGTCTTCAAACCGAGGAGTAGAAGAGTTTGTTACCTTTTCGAGAGCGAGGAGACTTTCTTCAGGGAATTTATCTTCGATGTCGGCTTCCACGAGTGTATCTGTTGCAGCATTCTCTAGTCGAGAAAGATGATCCGCTGCCAAATTCTCTGCGCCTTTCTTATCTTGGATCTCTAAATCAAATTCATTGTAATAAGAGAATCCAACGTAATAAACGGGGTTTTGCTTCTGCCTTAGTTAGTAAATATTTTAAAGCAGAATGATCCGTAAAAACTATAACTTTCAATAGCGTTATATAAGATCTAAACTTATCAAATGCAAATACAATCGCCAGTAGTTCATTTTCCATGATCGTGTAATTGGTTTGTGTGGATGTGAGAGTTTTACTTGCATAATAGATAGGATGAAAATATTTGTCTACTCGTTGTCCTAAGACAGCTCCTACCACATAATCACTCGCATCACACATGATCTCAAAAGGAAAGGACCAGTCTGGGGCTACTAAAATAGGAGAGTTGATAAGTTTGTCCTTAATAATATTGAATTCTACTAAGCATTCACTATCAAATATAAATGAGCCTTCTTTTTCTAATAAATGAGTTAACGGTTTTGTTATTTTAGAGAAATTTTGAATGAACCGTCTATAGAAACTTGCATGGCCTAAGAAACTTCGAATAGATTTTACATTTGTTGGACGAGAAAGTTTTTCAATTATTTCTATTTTGGCCTTATCGACCTCGATTCCCTAGGAAGAAATTTTATGACCTAGAACTAAACCTTCACAGATCATAAAATGGCATTTCTCCCAGTTCAACACTAAATTCGCGTCTTCACAGCATTGAAGAACACGAGCGAGGTTATCTAAATACGTATGGAATGAGTCTCCAAATACGGAGAAATCATCCATAAACACTTCCATAACGTCATCTACTAACTTACCGAAAATAACTAGCATACATCTTTGATATGTAGCTGGCGCATTACAAAGTCCAAACGACATTCGCCTATAGGCCAAAGTACCAAAGGGGCAAGTGAACGTAGTTTTCTCTTGGTCTCCAGGGGCTATAGGAATTTGTAAATACCCTGAATAACCATCGAGAAAACAATAATATGAGTGACCCGAGAGTCGCTCTAATATTTGATCTATAAACAGTAGTGGAAAGTGATCTTTACGGGTGACATCATTTAATTTTCGATAGTCGATGCACATCCTCCAACCCCTAACAGTACGTGTTGGAATTAGTTCATTATTAGCGTTTGACACTACTGTTATACCACCCTTCTTAGGGACGACTTGTACGGGACTAACCCATGTACTATCTGAGATTGGATAGATAATTCCTGCGTCTACTAATTTCATTACTTCAGCTTTTATGACATCCTTCATATTAGGATTTAAACGTCGTTGGAGCTGGATAGATATACGAGGGTTATCTTCCAAAAATATTTTATGCATACAAAAAAGATGGGTTGAGTTCTTGGATATCATAAATTTGTCATGCTAATGCATGACGATGTTGTTTTAACACTTCTATTAATTCAGACGTTTTCTTATCATTTAATTCGGCAGAAATAATAACAGGGAGTTTAGATTCGGCTTCAAGGAAAACGTATTTTAAATGTGCAGGAAGTGTTTTCAGCTCGAGGGTTGGTGGGTTTTCATACGAAGTTGGAGTTTTTAGAGTTGTAGAAGTTAAAGATATAAAAGGTTCTAAAGATTCATCGGTAGGCATTTATTGTGAAAGGGGTAAGTCTGCCAAGTCCGATTCTTCTACAGTTATTGAAAGTAAATCAGAATAGGGAAAACCATTTTCCTCAAAAGAGGCTTCCGCAAGATAGTAGGAATCGTCATTTATTAAAGAATTTTTCATAGAGGGATCTATATCGATAGTAACCTCGTCATCTCCTACTCGTAAGAGAAGTCTACCGTTACTTACGTCTATTATCGTGCGAGAGGTTGCGAGAAAAGGACGACCGAGAATTATGGGAACATCGGCGTCTTCCTCTATGTCAAGTATAACAAAGTCTACCGGGAAGATAAACTTGTCTATCTTGACCAGAACATCCTCTACTATCCCTATTGGATATTTAATAGAACGATCTTCTAACTTGATGCTTATTTTAGTTGGGTTAGGGTTACCTAATCCTAGTTTTTGAAAGAGCGAGCAGGGCATTAAATTTATGCTAGCACCTAAATCTGCTAACGCATCTTTTATTAATAGATTACCGAAGAGACACGGGATGGAAAATCGTCCCGGATCATTTAATTTTGGGGGTAATTTATGTAATAAAATGGCTGAACATTCGGCGTTAAGGAAAACTCTCGAAATATCTTCGAGTTTCTTTTTATTTGAAAATAACGCTTTTAAATATTTTGCGTATTTAGGCATCTGTGCAATTGCCTCGCAGAAAGGTATATTGATTTGAATTTGTTTTAGCATTTTTAGAAAATTTTTATATTGTTCATCTTCTCGCTCATCTTTTAATTTAGATGGATAAGGTAAAACAACATGTGGGGAAGAAATTTGCGGGGGTTGAGGAGGCAGAGACATAACGAGAAGTGGTGTAGGGAGGCTAACCTTAGCTTCTTTTTCTACCCTAACGGGTGGTGGTAGCTCTCTGCCACTTCGTAGTTTGACGGCTTGTCTGCTTGGTGGGTTACTGGAATGGCCAGTATCCCGCGGATTTGGTTCCGTATTTCCTGGCAAATTACCAGGTTGGTGTTCCGATAATATTTTTGATATTTGTCCAATTTGTGTTTCTAAGTTTTTAATTGATCTAGTTAGGTTCTGGATATTGGACTCATTGATACTGACATATTTTGTGAATATGTCTTCTATCGGGGTTGGCCTAAATTGGTGCGGTTGTGGTGGTGGTGTTTGTGGTTGTGGGGGTTGCGGTGCAAATCAACTTGAATTTGCAATCGGAGGGCGTTGAGCATTATTGAGGTTGCTGCATGAAAAATAGGATGGTTCCTATATCCTGGATTATAAGAATTATTATTTAA